>OZ010791.1:283010747-284490747 GCA_963932465.1 Maratus speciosus | reverse complement strand
TAGAACATCTCAATTCTTAAATTATTACCGCTGCTTCGTGTTTGTCTACTTAGTTTATGAGACAAATATATTTACAATGAGAAGACATTTCTATTCCAACATCAACATTAGCTAAAACTAAAGTACATTCTATAATACTCTATTGAAACATTAGTGTGTAGTGGACGACTAACTCACTCATTTTCTTTTTTCATCTAAAAAGCGTAATGATTAAACATTGAATATTATTATAATTTTTTTTCCTTCATGTAAAATATTCTGTCCATTCACTTCTCTTACGTCCTGTTAATTTGTAATCACGGATCATTTTTAGTGCTAAAAAATAGATATACAGATTTTAAATGTCAATATCTCTCTTAGTTTAAAATGAAAAACGAATTTGTAAAATCAATTGTCCAGCATTTCATATAATTCGATTAAAAATCACTGACAAACGTAGAAGAATGTACTATATTTGTAACTCAGGTTACATTCAACTTATTCAAATTTTAAAGACTAAAAAGACTCAAAGAGCTTTACTGAATACAGTACTGTTACAATAAGTTACCTATGTTCTTATTTAAATGTTGTACGTCCAAAGATTTGAAGTAGAATAGAAACTTTTTTTTATTCTAAAAAAAGGAATGTTCTTTAACCAATAGTTTTTTAAATTTTCTTTTCACATTTTGATAGTATTCGTACTAAATATAACTAAAACAATGCTTTGCTTACAAAATAATCCCAAATACCATACTACAAAAATTGGTACTTTTTATGTGGATCTCACATTAACCACATTTGTGTCTGATATTAGCCGATTGACCATACTTTGAATTAAACTTGTAAGACAGTTTTTGTGTCCAATCAATACAAATCCGTCTTTAATCATCCATGTTTAGCTTATCCTATACCTAGTATAACCATAGACAGTCTATGCCTATATATACGGTCCATCCTATACCTAGGCATATGATCCAAATATTTTTAATCTGAATAAAACATTCTACGCATGAAAGACAGAAAATAACTTTTTGTGTGAAAGGTTATTTGAAACCCAATTGTAGAACAGGAAATCATGGAACATTTTTCTACAAATTAATCATTTCTGTTTTGCTTTTATATGATAAAATGATATTCGCAAGTTATTAACATGGAATATAAAATATTTTTAATTATTAAATATACTTTTCTTTAATTTTCTTTTATTGTCGTGAGATATTATTCAGAACGCTACCGAAAAAGTATCTGAAACAGAGATTTCGGTGGATGGATTGACAAATTTTTCTGCGCATGTATAAAAATGTTAGACATTTAAATTTGGGTTTTGAATAATTTACCATTGACCTTTTTAATTTTCCAATTACTAAAGTATGTTTCAGAAAATAGAATCTTCGATATTTTAAATAATTGTTTAAAATATGAAAATCAGTCGGCTGTAATCAATGATGGTTTGGCAAGATGAAGTAGTACATCCTATACTCAGCCATTTACAAACATACCTAGTTTATCCTATATCTAGCCAAGTCTAAGACAGTTTATACTTATACATACGGTCTATCATACACTTAGAAGCCAGAGACAGCCACATGTGGTCCATGTCATTCCTAGCCATAGACGGTCTCTATCTAGGCATATGATTTATCCTATACGTAGCCATAATCAGCTACACTCAACTCATATATCTATTCATAGACAGTCTATACCTAGCCAATTTTATTAAAAAATAAAGAAAAATAATAATCTACATTTTAAAAAAGTCCATGTGTAAAGAATAAAAATAATTTTGTGTTTGAAATGTTATTCAGTGCCAAGTTGCCAACCAGGAAAATATAAAAGATTTCAGTAAAAGTTTAATCTTTTTGGTTTTTCTTTTAAGTGATAATATGATATTCCCAAATTATTTACATGAAATATATAAAATGTTTTTATTTCGAAATGTATTTGTCCTTAAAATTTTATAATCTCGTTAATTGTTATTCAGAAACAGGGGTCAGAAGTAGCGCGCTACAAATAGGGAAACTACAATCGTCACTACTTTTTATAGTAGATTGTTGTGCAGTGCGTTACATTTTGAAGTCTAGCGAGTTTCCAGATTTAATGTTCGGTAGTTTGTAGTGAAAACCTAAGTTACGTTTAACGCTACTTTATTGAAAAAATGTTTCATTCTACAAATGACGAGCCCATAACTTGATTCTTTTGTGCAAAATATGTTCTGCTGAACAATTGAGAATCTCAGTGGCAAATCTCAACTGCAGTGTACAGCAACACATCGCTTGAAGTCAAAGATTTTTCCCTTTGACAAAATCAAGTACAAACCCAACAAAAATTTATTTTCTTGCTTTCAACACTTGTTTATATCCTTATTATTTGGTCTTCATTCTTTAATGCCGGATTTTTTATTGTTTAGAATTGCTTTACTTGCAGATTTATTTATTTATGTTTGCATATTGAGTTGTTTTTCTGTAATTTTCTATGTTAAAAAATAAGTGAATTCAATTTTATTAACTGTCAACAAAACTCAATTCAGTTACCGTATTAGAAGTGTATTGGAGAGGTATGTAAAAAATCTGTTGGTAAATACAGTAAAATCCCCACCACGGAGATTCCCGAATATCGAACTCTAACGAACATTTTTTCGATTCTCAACGCCTATATCTTTGTACTTCTTTTTCTCTTAATAACGGACAAATTTTACGTTCCTGAGGTTCCGTTATTTGGAAGTTTTACTGCATATATCAATGGCAATTTTATATCCTAATGAAATAATTACTATAAGAATAATAAATGAAATTTATGCAGTGTATGATTGTGCAAAAATATATTACACACAAGACACAAGAGTACCACTCGTAATATCGCTCGTTCATATATTATCGTAGATGCCCCTAAAATACGCTACAGTTAAATCGCATTATTACTTTCAGTATTAATACAGTTTAAGGAAACCATTGTAATTATTATAAAAATCTGACTATGGTAATTTTGGTATTTTTTTTATATTTTCAGCTCCCTTCAGTCCGTTTTATCTATTTTTACAATGATTCCATATGTATATGGGGATGTATGCATGTATATCGAAATTATTTCTTGCTTTCCCGTCCCCAGAACTCACCTTTGTAAAATTAGTCGATACGATTTTATTTATTGTTATACTACTATTTATTTGAACCCTCAGTATTCTGAAAAGTGTTCGGAAAGTCAACTAAAGTCACTCCATATTTTTTTTTTAAATAACTGCATTTAAATATTGAATGCAGTTATTCAGGAGCAGGAGTCGGAAGTAGACATAAGATTATCTTAGTCTTAGACACATAAGATTCACCTCAGATGTTAGGTATCTCTCTAATGTCGCTAAGAAAATTTAAAATGTGTATAAAATAATATTTTTGAGGTAAATATAAAACATTTTCTTGTATGCTATCTTTCATAATTTTTTGATGGCTGAGTTATATAGCACGTATTTAATAGTATTCTGGCACACGTGATACAACGAGGTGTCATTGTGTTAAGCCATGTCTTCAATTTTGAGTGTAAATTGAATCATTTTTCAAAAACTGACAGTAGAGAGATAGTGACTATGTTTGAAAAGTAGTTTTTTAGTCACTACTTTTTAAAACAAGTTGTTGTAGTTGCAGTTAACT
The DNA here is from genome assembly GCA_963932465.1 of Maratus speciosus. Lineage (NCBI taxonomy): Eukaryota > Metazoa > Arthropoda > Arachnida > Araneae > Salticidae > Maratus > Maratus speciosus. The sequence goes on along the minus strand of OZ010791.1, from coordinate 284,487,127 downwards.
ACATTTCCGATAAAGTAGTTTTACTTATAGCTAGATACAGTAAAAAAGTAGTTTTCCACCCACTGTTCAGGAGAGTATTCTAAACTATTTAAATTAGATATTTTGATGAATGGGTTGACATATTTGCCTTCCTTTGTATGTTTTAGACATCTAAATTCAGGTTTGCATTATTCTATCATCTTGTTTTTCATTTTCCTATAATAGTAAAACATCTTTATGAAAATAGGGTTTTCGATATTTAAATCACTTTAGGAATATAAAAATCAGTCAGTTATTATCAAGGAACGTTTGGTAGAGTAAAGTGTTCCATCCTACACCTAACCATAGACATCCGTGACTAGTGAATCTTATACTTAGCCATAGAGAGTCTAACTAATACATGGGGGAAAGTGGAGTAAAACCGGGTACCATAACTTTGATGATGCATAATTCCAACCTACCACTCAAAATGCAGCAAATAAATGCATGGCTGTAATCTTAAATATCAAGGCTATTGAAACATTTTGCATATTAGATAAAATTTAATGTTCCCTGTTTACAAACTTGAGGAAAGTGTAAAAAACCAAAAGTAACTTTTTAGGTAAGGGTGCCTAAAATCAGGTACCTAATAAAAAGCACAAAACATACTCAAAAACCATTTTTTTTATATATTATTCAGCCAATTTTCAAACTTAATCAATCCAAGTAAATGGTTAAACTTTGAAATGATGTTATTTCGTTTTGATTTGGGGGGTTAGATCGTTGCAGAAATCGTTGCAGAAATGTGGTTTTCTCCCTCAGATAGACTTGATAATTTCATTAAGTAATTTGGATTTGTAGGGGTATGAGGTTAAATTGTATGTAGCACCTCTATTTCGGCTGATTTTCCTCTTCTGTTTCTTTTTTGCTTGGAGGAGGACTGATATATATTGGAAAAAATAGTAAGGACGATCCACTGCTCCAGGTATGGAAGCTTTGCCCATAACAGAACTTGTGTGACTAAAATGGCATCAACTGAAACGAGAGAAACTCGCAGACGCCGAAAAAGCGGTAAAACCTAATAGATTATCCTCTTTAAACATGGCATAACTTACTTTGAAAATAGAGCAAAGCAGGGACTACGTAATGTGTGTATCCGACTGGTTTTATAAAACATAAAAAAGTTTAACTTTTACAAAAAATAAATTTACACTGCTAGAAAATGTCATTTTCGAACGGTAACCAACATCACACTGCTTCACATGCACGACTGGTCCTATTTCATATGTCAGGTTACAAATGGCAGCACCTACTGTGAAGAAATAGGTGCACCCGGTTTTACCCCCACATTCCCGTACGGTAGCTAACCATAGATAGCCATATCTAGTCTATCCTAAACTTATCCATAGACAGCGGCATAGGATTTAACCTATAAGTACATAGCCATAATCAGCTACATCTTGCTCATATTATATCTATTCATAGGCAGACTGTATCTAGCCAGGTTCATACAAAATTAAAGAAAAGTAATATTTTTAATATGAATGAAAAATAAATACATTTTGAATATGTAAAGGAATGAAAGAACTTTGCTTTTGAAAGGTTCGTCAAACCAAAATGTCGATCAGTGAAACATGGAAGATTTTAGTAAATAGTTAGTCTTTGGTTTTTGTTTAAAGTAATATAACGTTATTAACATTATATAATACTTTTAATTTCGAAATCTGTTTATAACAACCATTATAATTTCGTGAGTTGTTAGAATGAAATCCAAAATCTATTTGAAATAAAGATTACGATCAGTGTATTGAAATCATGTCCATCTGCATTATAATTTTCAACTTCAAAAAGGTTCAAATAGAAACAGACTAAAAAATATATAAATGCATTTTTGTACATTAAATGTAATGTCGGTTTCGTTCAAATGACTATTGACGTAAGTTTGTTTATTCAGTTTGCTAGTTCACTTTCTCATGGAATTTAAATGAGGAAAGTTGAACAATTCTCTTTTCTTAGTACAACAGCCTAGAGAACTATTCATTCATTAACTTTTAGAACATTGAAACTTTTTGAAACAAGAAATGTACTAGACATTGTGCGATGTATGCCATTAAATACGCTTCATTGAACAAATTGCTTACAATCTTTCTGTCTTTCAAATTAGAACTACTTGCATAGAATTGACGAGATTAAGGAACTAATCTAGATTAAACGGATGATTTTATTTTATATCTTATCTGTTATCAGAGTAGATCTTCCTTTTTGATATTAACTGTTTTGGCAAAACTATCATTGTTCAGCTATTTTGTATTTAGAGTTGCGAAGATAGGATAAATATTAAATCGTTCCTATAATTTCAATAATTATCAAAGTAATAATTATATTTTATTAAACTCACAGATTTCATGCAACAGAAAATTAAAGAATATCAATTTAAACATAATATTAAATTCCATGCTTTAATTTTAGATATTTCAAATAAGTTTTATAATTTCTTGCTACATTTTATTCACACAATTTTACTTATCTTTACCACAAAAAGAATTTGCTTTCCAACTTACAGCTGCATTGTACAGTGTCATCGAAAAATAACGCCTAGATTTTAAATAACTGTCACAAAAAATTATGAAAGGTAATTTATGGGTTTTAGTCTTATAATGTGCGGCAAAAAATAATTTTGTTTTTCATACCTTGGTATGTTTCACTGTGTGCACCGTTCGGTATGCACCAGGAGCAATTTGTGCAATGTGAGCACCAGTAGCAGTATGACCTGGATAAGTTCTCCGTAAAAGCCGCTGTGCACTGACTATTGACTTTGACTCCACATACCAAATCACGCACTGTGCTTTTTGTTTTACGGTCAACATCGTACTGAGCAACTACAGTCTTGCGCGTCGGCTGACCTTGACGACTACGCAACTAAACCACGCATAACACAGACACGCAAATGAATTCTGGTGAACTAAAACCAAACTTGCGTTCTTCAGTTAATGTGTAGTGAAAGAATTTAACATAAGAACATTTAACATAAAAGATTTCAATGTTATGATTTTTTTAAATCTAGGCATTATTTTTCAATGACCCTGTATTTAATAACCGCTTCTAATGTATACTAAAATTAGTAGATCTGCACATCGAGAACCTCCACGTCAGCTCTGCAAGTCTTCGTTTTTTAATCACACTTTGCACAATATTCAGCATCCTACAATTCGCAATTTAAATTTTTTAATTACATAAGTATTTACAAGCATATAATTCTACCTTCGAAGGTTCCAGGAATTAGAGGCGATAATTTAAATACGTGTTATACAATGGCATTCTGAAATTCTGATGAGTTGCTTGTTCTTGTAATATTTTAGATAAAAAAGTGCATTTCTTCAAGAGGGATCTGCCTCTCTGAATCTCCTGTAACTCTCATTAAATTTAAATTCATAATCTTTTGTTGATTAAGTGAATGATTATAGTATATCTTGGATTTCACTTTACACTGTGATATTATTAGCATAAGCAACAGTTTGGACAAGTATTTTATGTTATCCTAATATCCAAATATCAATTTTTACTCACCTGCCAAACTCAATACACCTGCAGCTGATGAATAAGGCGAATAAAATCTCATGTACGAAATGAACTTATTTAAAATGTAAGCTGAATCTGCTATATCTAGAAAAATACCACTATAATATCTATTATAATTTAGAAATCTAATGTTTTTAAAATTTTGTTCGGAAAAAAGAGTTTTCATGGGCATTCTACAGGGTATACATAAATTAATACCCCCAACATTACAGGGCTATTAAAAGAAAACGAAAACGCAGAACCTTATTGTTCATCGGAAATCAAAACTAATAGTTAGAAGTTTAAATTCAACACAGTTTTAAGTATTCAATGTGAGCCCCTCCAGAAGCACGAACGGTATCGAAGCGGTACGATAAATCATCCCATTTCCACCCCCCCTCAGAATGATTTTTATTTCTAGGGCCTAATCAAATATCAGGTGTTTATCACACAGCAACGTCGGATACGTATATCTGCAGTCATTCAAAGAGTCACAGTGGACATGCTGAAAAAAGATTTGGCTTAGTTATCGGACCGCATCAGTATTAATTTTTCTGGAGGGACTTACATTGAACACTTATAACTGTTGAATTAAAACTTTCAACTGTTATTTTTGATTTTCGAAGAACAACAATGTTATTAATCGCAACAATTAATATATATTTTTAGGGTTTAGTTCATCTGACGAAACCCTATTCGTCCCACTACTCTGCCTGTCCGTCACAGAGCCCATTCTCAGAAACTATATATGTGGGAGACTGGAAATTTTGGATACTTATTGTTTAACACCTCACATCAAACGAATAATCATAAAATTAAAAAAAATGTCCTATATTTAGTCGTCTGGTCTCTAACTTGTGTATTTTAAGCTTTTTTTTCCTAACTGAGCCCCTAATTAAGTTGAAGACTTGAAATTTTGCATACTGATAGCTGAACACTTGCGATCACACGACAAATCATAAAAATTTCAAAAAGTCTTACATTCACCCTTCCGGTCTCTAACTTGTGCATTTTAAGCAATTTTTCTAACTCAGCCCTTAATTAAGTTGGAGACATGAAATTTTGCATACTTATAGCAGAACACTTGCGATCACACGATTAATCATAAATTTTCAAAAATCTTAAATTATTTAGCCCTCCGGGCTCTAATTTGTGTATTTTAAGCAATTTTTCTAACTCAGCCCCTAATTAAGCTGGAGACTTGAAATTTTGCATACTTATAGAAGAATACTTGCGATCACACGAAAAATAAAATTTTCAAAAAGTCTTATATTATTTAACCCTCCGGGCTCTAACCTGAGTATTTTAAGCAATTTTTTAACCTCCTCCGTGGAAGGGGGAGGTTGACGTGAATTAAACGGGGGGCACTTTTCTAACCTTTATGCACTTACATATTTTACATATTGGCTTACATATTTTAGTTCCACTTTTTAACGCCAGAGGGCACCTACCTATCTCGGGTGCTATGGGCCCAATCCCCTCGACTAATATATCTACGAATGGGTTGTAAAGCTGAGTTTCGGTCAGATAGAGGTTTGTTTAGAATAGAGTGCGCCTCCTTGTTGCGAAATGTGGAACTAATAGATCTTGAAAAATGATAAAGCGTTTTGAAAGGAATATTAAACGAAACCCTCTGTGCGATATGTGATCACACTTACCCACTTGTTTTTTGTTTTCTTTTAATATCCCTGTAATGTTGGGATGTTCATATATGTACACCCTATGTAATGTTTAAATATAAGATATTTTTTAATTCAAATATATGATATGGAAAATCATACATTAGTAATTAATATACTCAAAATCATGTATGTTCCTAAATTACTTTTCGTTAAATTATTTCTGCTCTCATAAATCTTAAAATCTATTCATTTACTGGCTAATATAACATTATTAATTCATCTAAAAAGCTCTCTTTCACAATAATATTATTTCCTGTCAAAAATAAATCTTTTTTTTAGCTAAATTACTTTCTTTTCTGGGCATTGTATTTCGTTACTCTTCGCATACGTTTATGATATAAATTAAACAGCTGTCACTAGAAAATCGAAAATAATAACAAGTAAATAAATTACCGAAGGATTTATTGCTTCTTTCATACAATCATTATGAAACATTTTTTATCCGTTATCTATTGCCAGATTCACGTTATTAGATTTGAATTTTATATGTCGGAATACTAACGGATTTTTGAAGTTAACGGTTGGACAGAAGGATGTATTCGGTAAATTTGGCTGCTGGCTCTCAAACGCTAAGGATGTAAGAATTTATGTGCACGTTAGGGGGATCACCTACCCTTTTCTATGTCTACCATAATAAACTTATTGTTCCTGAAAAGACTTTGTGCTTATTTTGAGTCAAATTCAGCATTTCGGGACGAGAGCTTTTGGGTTCTGCAAAGGACACAAATGCAATGTTACTGAATCCGGCCTTGTACCATCTTTCTTGATTTCCATAACATTTTACGAAGTAAAGAAACAAAAATTCACTTCTACAAATCTTCCTGATACTCCTAATCTATTCGATAGCATACTAAAATCACTCCAAAATAGGCATATTTGGAGACTTTGAAACCTATTTTATTCCTCATCGTGCCCTTTGCCAATTGACTAAATAGCAACTGTGATTCAGCGCTATAATGTAGCTTTTGTAATACCCTTTTAATAGCAATCCACATTCAATTTAAACTGTAATGTTACTAACATCGTTTATATTTGTCGTAAACCTAAGTTGCAGAGCAGTCTCAAAAGATTAACTATCATTTTATATTCCTCACCCAGACTTTCAGCGTTATCTTCCGTAATTGGGATTAGTTGAATGATTTTTTATAGGCTATGAACTACAGGAAAACCTGGCCAGGAAACTAAAAAAGAAAAGATAAAAATGAAATATAAATCATGCCAAATAAGTAAAGTCATAAAACAAAATGTGTTACATTATTCGAACATATGTATAAAATTATAGCAAAAGTTATACACCTAATATAAAAAATCTAATAAATGAATTCACAAAATTACAACTAGGAATAATTTAAGACCCTTTATTGGGATTTTTTACTAGCTATTATTTACCATTTAAATCCATTAATGAAATGCGCCATTTTCTTTCAATGGGTGGAAATTTGAAAATCGTCCAAATTGCTATAGAAAAACATAATAGCACAAAAGAAAATGTTCTATATTTTCCGAAAAAATCAACCAAATTTAACCAAAAGGTATAAAGCTAAATCCGGGTACATCATCAACAACCTACCAACTATCAACATAAACCGACACTTTTTTCGGCAGTTATCGGGAAAAAGACAGAAAGAAATACTAACAGACATAAACCAAACACGTTTCGTATCTACACAGAAAGCCTCGCAGACGTTCCGGCAGTTATAAAGAAGTAATATTTGTGTGTTTGTAAAATGGAACTTCCGAACATATTTAAAAAGTAATGGTGGCAAATTGATGGTGACAGTCCCTGCTCCAATATAGGCTGTAATGTATGTGGGTGTCACTATCCGCTGGGGGCAGCGTGCTGAAACGAAACCTGTTCTAAAATTGCAATTTTTGTGACACTTGAAATTTCTCATGGTAGTTACTTATAACATGTAAATGCTTTGTCAGAACAGTTTATAAAAAATTCAAAATTTAAAATAGTGAAATGAGGAAAAACGTTCTCAAAACGTTCTAAATTACGATTTCTTCGGAATTGTTAAAGATAGAAACTTGAAATTTCACACTGCTGCTACTTTTAAAAAGCAAATGCACACAGAACAGTTTTTTAAAAATGCGAAATTTAAAATGGTGCAGGAAAAAGAGCTTCTAAACTACAATTTTTGTGATACTGAAATTATTAGTAATCGAAAAATGAGCGGAAAACTTTCAAAGTTACAATTTATTGACAATTGTTATGAATAGAAACTTAAAAATCGACACGTCTGTTATTTTGAAAAAGAAAATGCTCGCACAGAACATTTTTTACAAAATTCGAAATTCAAAAGATGCAGAAGCAAAAAACATTCTAAAATTGCGATTTTTTTTATGTTGCTTGGCTAGAAACTTAAAATTGGGCATGGTGGTTATTTTTAAGTTTTAAGAGCCCGCTAAGAATAGTTTCTAAAACAATTTGAAATTTAAAAGAGTGGAATGAGCGGGAAGCGTTCTAAAAACTTCTAAACTATGATTTATCTGGAACTGTTACGTATAAGAAATAGGAAATATGACTGTACTGACTGTGACATGACTGTTACTTAAGAGGCGTAAATGCAAAAAAAAAAAAAAAAAAAACTTTTTTTTTTTTTTTTTTTTTTTTAAATTTAGAAATTTTTAGGAACAACAAAAAAAAAATTCTAAAATTTTTATTTGTGTCATACAGTAGTTAAAGAAGATTGGAATTTGGAATAGTGGTTTCTGTTAAGGTGCAAATGCTCGCTAATAACTGTTTCTGAAAAGAGAATCGGAATTTTAAAAGAAAAATTAAATGAGCTCAAAACCTTCAAAATATATTCTAAATTACAACTTCTTTGGAAATTATTTTAGTTCTTCTTGTTCATTTCATTCTAATCTCGCTTAATGAAGCATAAGAACTTCACTCAAAATGTGGTTTAATTAGCAATTTTTGTATTATTCCTAGCAGTATAATTTTCACTAATAAAAATAGTCGCAAGAAGCCACTTGGCATATATAAACACTATATAAAGAACTACCACTGGCGACTATTTGTATAGTCTATTCACACCAGTATTTTTAAAAGCTAAATTTTATAGTATATTTCTTTTGCATGTGTTGACAATGTGTACATGAAAGATTTTTGTTTTTAAAAAAGTGAAAAGTTATAATTAATATATAGTCGCCTATGACAGCCTTGTCTTTAAACAAGCAAAGTCACGGGTTTTGCTACAATCTAATAAAGAAAAGTGTGGTACATTGATCCTAAGGGGTAGTTTTTTAAACATATCTAAAAACAAAATTATTGAAATGAGCTGTAATTTTACATTTTCAATTTGAGCATCTAGAAATCGATTTATCTTTTAAAAAATTCATAGGTTACATTCATATTTGTTTCGAAAATCTATTTCTAAGCAATATATTTTTGAAATAAATTTTCAAATAAAAGTTCCATTGCAAAATAGGACTTTTTTCCACAGGAATAGATTTTCAGAAAGTCAAACAAGCAAACATGAATTTCCGATCATCCCGTCAAGTAGTTTTGAAGTTATGTTAATAAAACTACCAACGTTACGATCCGTTTTACAACGACTGCAAATAAATTTAATATTAGGAGTTACACATTTAAATCTTCATAATTTTCAAACTATTTGCCTCAATCACGTTTCGTTTTGTATCAATTTTAAAGTTTGATGCAATTTCACTATGGGGACAATCACCTAAGCTTTGTTTTATAACCTTAAATGATATGATATTAGGAAGACTTAAGAAGAGTTCATTTCCAGTATAATGGTTATTTTTTATTTATTTTACTAATTTGGAGATTAAAATGTATGGGGTATTACTTCTTTTATTGGCCTTCTGTACACGAATAATTACAACGAATTTAGTTATGCCGCCTCTTGTGGAGTACCTTCACGATAAACGTCTACAGGGAAAGTGTAGAAAGTCTCAGCTCCGAAGAAAATCTTGGAAAATTTACACAGGTGTATTCGCACCTCACGAATTTGATGTGCTAACATCAAAAATGACTTCACATTTGAAGTGTTCGGTGCAAACGAAGACCATGTTGTTATGGTTCCGATTGCATGTTACTAATTTTCTTAGTTAAATATATGCTTCTGAATCGAAAAAATGCCTAGAATATGTTTTTGTCTATTCTTGCATCTTATCTATGCGCATATTATTGAAAAAGAAAAATTAACTGGATGATTTTTTGGGGAAGTTATACTCTAACATTTGTCATTTAACACTATTAACACTTTCAAAAATATTAATGCACCAAAACTTTGACCTCTTCTATCTATATAAAGATTTAAGCAAAAGTATATAAACTAAACATTTTTCCGGGCTGTGTTGATCCAAGGAATCATAATATGGTATCAAAAGTGGATATTACTACAGGAAAAAAATAAAGTTGGTGCAATTTTAAATATGAAGATCACCTCTTATGACAAATTAAACAATATAAAATTAGTAAGATTCTCACACGAATTAAAAAGGAAGTTTCGCTTGTTTTTCCTTTAAATCGAGATAAAGTAGGCATCGTTTCAATTTCTTTTTTTTTTTTTTTTGGGGGGGGGGGAGGATGAGGAAGTGTACCATACTATACAGTGCATTGATTGATACAGAATAAATAAAGGGAATAACTTGGGAGGAGGGAACCAATTAATAGAATTTTAATTATTCATTACAATAAAATTTGACTAGTATAGTTTGAAAAAATTGAATACAAAGCCATTCTATTAAAAGTCACAAGATTTGAAGTGACACACAAGACAAAAAAAGGCTCCAGAATATTTTAAATAACGGTAATGGAATATAATTTGACGTGAAAATCTGATTTATTTGAAAAAGCTGAAGTCTAAGAAATACTAATTATTATCTATCCTTAATGGGTTTTTTCAAAGGAATAATAAAATATTTAATTAAAATATTGCAGATTAAATAAAAGGATGTATTAAATAAAGATATAATTAAACTTTGATGCGTAGAGGAAAATTCCTCCATACGAAAATGTTAAATAAAAAAATAATAAAATAAAATAGTAATGAGTGCAGTGCTCCCAAAATAGAATCTTAGAGGATAGAAATAATTTTATTACAATGAGAAGATACTGGTTTGTATAGACAGAAAAAATAGTATTTTTTAAATAATGCAGTACTGATTCTTCCGTCTTGGTACCTTTCCAGACGCTGTGTTATTTATGGCAGTCATTAATGGTTAAGCATTCTTTTACAGCTTTTTTTCGCGTGCAAATGTGGATTTAAGAGCAGTTGCAGGTGCTGAAGCTCCCTTAAACAAGCGCAATTGTTAAGATTAATTTATAAATAATTTTATCTGGAAATTTTATGTGTACAGTTGAAGAACAAATTTTAATTAAGAAATATTGCGTGTGTAATAGCAAAAAACCTTGATTTATGAAAAAAATATATAAATAAAAATTTGATAGAAAAATCTGCACTAGGAAAACCCTGCAAAAATTGCCACATCCCGTAGTAATATAAATGGGATTTCCAAGAAAAATGTATATATTTATTAAATAGTTTTAAATTTTATCATACAGTAAAGTAATGTATTTTAAAATGCTTTAATAGGCACTGTAAAACATTTGCAGCTACGTAACAGGCCTATCGACCGTTTTTATAGAAAACAATAAATTAACTGTATTCTGACCATAATATGGACAATAATATGGTCAGAATACACTTAAATTACGGTGATATAATCGTGATCTATAAAATCGGTCGATAGACCTGTTTCTTGGCTGCAAATGTTTTACAGTGTGGCAAGGGAAACGTGAAGCATGGTATCGAAGAACTAGGCAGTTTGAATTTAACTAAAAACTGCTTCTATTAAAAGCGTGGTTTTTCTTTTTTGGTCAGTTTTCTTCAAAATTATGTCCCCTAGTTTTTGTAACTTATCTTCCAAAGCCTCTCTATATATATTTTTCCCTTAAGATTACTAAAAACCCCCCACTGTCCGATCATTAAGTTTTTATTTTAGTCATTTACGGTAATCTAGGTCACTGATTTTTACTTTAAACTCTTCTATTTTCCCTTTCCTTCAAAAAGCATGGTTGGGTCCTAGTGATGCCTGGGCCATATTTGAAAAAGTGAATTAATTATACTAAGTGAAAACGCTGTGCAAACAGTATAATCAGGACCGAAAAAGTCACAATAGAAGACATAACCTGATAGAGAAAATCAGAAGTATTTTTATCTACTGATATTATAAAAATATATATTCACAATGAAACAGGGCGATCCGCGAAATGAAAATGAGTTGCAGTCGCAAAGGAATGATTCCTCTGTCATAACAGAGTCAGATAAAGACGGGGTGAAGTCTAACGACAAAGAAACACAGCTACCACAGCGATCAAACAAAAATTACCAGCCGGGAGATGAACTGCTGCCATTTGATGCCGAAACAGCATCACGAATGACGATACTGGTTTTAATAGATCAGATGGTTAGATATCAAAAGAAACGCGACAATGTTTTTGGAAGAGAAAGCGGTGGAAAAAGAGAAAGAAAGCGTAAGACAACACGACAAGGCTGAGAAGGAAGAACACCAAGAACGAGACACGTTGTCGAAAATTGCAGACCAGGTACTAGAACTCATGCACCAACTACAAACGCAGTTAGCGTCAAACAAAGAAGTAAAGATAAAGAATACCATGTCATCAGTAATCAAAAACTTTAAGCAGCTCAAACAACAGACAGAAGAAAAAGATCACTTAATAACGAAACTCAGCGAAAGAATTAAATTCCAAGAAGAATTAATCAAACAGACAAAACAAGATAAAATTAAAAGAGAAGATCAATTGATCAATGATATGAACAAAATCATACGACAGAACCATGAACAAATGGAAAAACGACTCGTCGAACATGTTACCACTCTTCAGGCAGAAAACCAAAAGGACTCAATTAATCATAGAGAGGGAGAAACAGCAATAGAAAATGACCGACCAACATATGCGGAAATGACAAATTTTCCACCGCTCCCACAAGAAAGACCGACACTAATATTAACACCAAAAGACAAGGAAACAAAAATGCCAATAATAAAGAAAGTTCTCAATTCTATGACTATGGCTGAATTACCACCAGTAGACTGCCAAACAACTAAACAAAATAAAATAATAATAACATGTAAAAACAAATTTGACCTAGAACAGGTGAAAGATAAAATCTGCACTACAGAAGATATGGCTGAAAAACTGGATATTAAAGAACCAAACCCGAAAACAGCCCAAGTGATAGTCTTTGGAGCCCCAGAAGCCCCAGTAGTCACACAGAAAAACGTAGAAAGAGAAGCAGACAGTACACAGAACAACTTAGAAGAGCAACAAGAGCTATATGAAAAACAAGTACTCTATCCGGCTTTGGAAAGAGCTCTGAGGAGGAAGGTGCAATATAAGCTGATAAGAGTATTGAAAGGAAGAGAGGGCGAGGAAACCTCGCACTTTGTGCTGCAGCTACTGGAGAGAGATGCACTGCAACTAATGGCAGGAAAATTGTGCATAGGATTTAACCGGTGCACGGTAAGACGGTATGTCTTCATTCAAAGGTGTTATCACTGTCAGGAAATAGGGAATACAGCAAGAGTGTGCCCGAATGCAGAGGCCTGCGCCAAATGTGGCAAAGGCCACAACATCAAGGATTGTGCACCAGAAAAAAAAGAGTGTGTTAACTGCAAAAAAGTGCTCGACTACTACAAGGGGGACCATAGGAAAGCTAGACTATATGAAAAACATCCATCTTAGGATCCATCCTGCAGCATGTATCAGCGAAAGAAACAAGAAGCGCTAGCGTCATTGTCTTATAGAGGTAAAAATTCAAATTAATTCAACAAAATTTACAGAACAACAGATCACAAACCGCTGCTTTTATGAAATTCCTCTCAGACTGGGACTATTCCCTGGTTTGTCTTCAAGATGCATACCTTTATGAAAATAGACCTCTATCACTTCCTCGAACAACACCATGCTATAGTTCAAGCTCTAAAAAAGCCCATATTTTTAATCTTAGACCAAAACTTAAAACATAATCTCTCTTCTAAACACTACAACTCAGTTTTTATAAATTTAGACCTTAAGCCTTTAACTTTAAGCATTGGCAGCCTTTATAGCCCCCGAGTGCTGACTTTGATGAGGATATTGAGAACTGGCTGGGTTCTAAAAATCAGAGCCCATTGCAGTTGGTTCTCGGTGATTTTAACGCTCACAGTCAGCTTTGGGGCTAGACACCAGGGGGAAGACACCAGGGGAAAAGTTCTTATCGATAGAGTCATAGCGTATCAACGAGTTATTCTAATCTGTTCATCCAGTCCACCAACGTATGAGTCGGGGAAAAACCTGTGGAGGCCGGATCTGTCCATCTGCACGCAGGCTATGTTTTCACACATAAAACACTGGGAAGTAATTCCTTCCCTTTTTGGAGACCACTACCCAATAGAAACAGAGCTAAATTTCACAATACACAAACTACCAAGAAGAAGATTCAAAACAAAGGGAATCCCTTTGACACAATTTTCCGAAGAACTAACTCGAAAATGCTCACAGATTAACTTTAATGACATAGAAACTATAGACCAGTTTAACGAAGAATACGAAACTTTTAAACAAGAAATATTATTACAAGCCAATAAATCCTTTAAAAAGAAAGCCCCCTTCAAGAAATTTAAAATTTCCTGGTGGTCTCCACAATTGAGGGCCCAAAGAAATAAAGTAGCAGCTCTTTTAAAAAGAGCAAAAAATTCAAACTACGAGTCAAATATAAACCAGCCATACAAAAGGGAAAGGGCAATTTATCAAAAACAGATTTTATCGGAGAAGGAAAAAGCTTGGACAAACCTATGTCACTGAGAGACGGATGCTTTTGGTTTAACGAAAAAGTCAGCCTTCCAGCGATTCCAGGACTCACATATCAGTTACCAATTTGATTCTTTGTCACCCACTTCCAGGTCATCAACCCATTTAAAACTAACGAGGGACATTTTTGGCGATGAAACTCCAAAGCAATTACCACAGCGACTAAACTCGCACGACCAGGCAAAATTCACGAAAAGAGAGTTGCGAAATGTAATTTTCTCATTCACTATTAACAAGGCGCCAGGACCTGATCAAATTGATCACAGGATGGTCAGGTGCATCTTTTCAAAAATTCCTAATATTCTGTTGGATATGTACAACAGTCTTTTAAAGTTAAACTATTTTCCTGATGACTGGAAATTGGGCGAGCTCGTGTATTTTAGAAAGGAGGGAAAACCCTTGAATGAGAGCTCTTCATATCGCCCCATCTCTCTATTACCAATATTCGGAAAAATCTTAGAGAAATTAATTCTAAGACGAATACATCACGCATTAGACAAAATGAATTTCCTATCGGGTAAGCAACACGGCTACACGCAAAATAAATCTGCGGAAACGGCTTTGGAGCAAGTGATTTCATTAGTAGAACAACACAAACAAAATAAACAATACACATCACTGGTGTCACTGGATTTCAGAGGAGCATTTGACAACCTCCCTTGGGACCAGGTGATCCTAGCATTGCAAAGACTAGGTATTTCTAAACAACTCATTAATCTTGTCGTTTCCTTCCTTTCGGGTAGGCGAGCTCAGGTGGACTGGAAGGCACCATTTTTGTTGTACTTCTTTAGTAAGGGTTGCCCGCAGGGATCGTGTCTGGGTCCTTTTCTTTGGTTGGTTCTGTTGGAGACTCTGTTGGGACCTTTTATGTACAGGACTGTGAACTGGTGGCATACGCGGATGACGTGATATTACTGATCTGGGCACAGTCGAGACAGCAACTTGAACAAAAAGGTCAGAAAGCTTTAAAATTTATTCAGAATTGGGCAGAAACCAACAAAATAGAAATTTCACATGAAAAATCCTCATCATTAACTTTTGGCAAACCCAAACACCTTAAGCGGGGCCCCAAATTTAAACTTCAAGGTAAATCAATAAAATCAAAAACAACACTAAAATACCTGGGGGTAATATTAGATAAACAATTATCATTTCTCCCACATGTGGCACAAAAGAGAGTAGAAATCGGAAAAATAACTCAAAATCTTTATAAATTTTCATCAATCTCAGGTCGACTCCCTCCGGAATTTTTTAAGATTTGGTACTCGGCGATCTTACAAAGGAAACTGGCCTACGCGTGTGCTGTCTGGTTTCCGCGTATGGCGCAATATCACGGTCGTCGACATTTGCTCTCGGCACAAAGGAAAGCTTTGTTGCTGATAACGAGAGCATATCGCAATACGTCAACAAACGCCCGGCAGGTCCTCACAGGTCCCCACTGGATTTGCAGTTGGAGGCGGAGGCGGAGTATCCGGGGACGATTCGTCTCGGCAAGTCAACAGAAAAGGCTTTTGCTCCACTATACTATCCAAAATGCTCAAAATATAAAACATCACCACTAACAAGTGAAATACAAATTTTTGAAATAAACGACTATGTAGGCAAAATTACAATATACACGGACGGTTCCAAAATGTCCGAAGGCACAGCCTCGGCATTTTGTGTGTACGAAAAATACGAACAAATCTATACTTGGAGAGCGAAACTGTCCCAGGATAACTCCGTCTTCCAGTCAGAACTCTTCGTGATCTCTTCAGCATTAGAGTGGATAGAGTCGGACAAACATTCTCAATACTTAATCATAACGGATAGCCTATCAAGTTTAAAAGCATTAAACAATTTTGACAATACAAACTATTTAATACTAAAAATTCTTCAACAATTACAAACAACAGTAAAAAACATATACTTCAATTGGACAAAAGGACATTCAGGTGTTGAGGGCAATGAGGCAGCTGACTAACTGGCAAAATCGGCAGTAACGGATGAAACACTAATACATACATTTTTACCATATCCAGCTTCTTCACTAAAATCACAGACAAAGCAGAATCTGTTAAAAAATTGGCAAAAACGCTGGACGGATTCAGACACAGGCCGATATACGAAGGAATTCTTGCCATTGGTTGACCACAAGTATTTCGTAAACAACAGATACTTACACATATTTTTAACAAATCACGGCCCCTTTCAGGAACACTTATACAAAATTAACAAAAGAGACTCCCCACTATGCATTTGTGGCTTGCCGTCAACATCGTTACACTATGTATTATACTGTACATTAACATCGCATTATCATCTCAAAAAACACACACGTATGAATTTAGCAAGTTGGTGGCGGGATGTAAAAGGGAAACCACAACTACTCAACAAGATCATACAATGCATGAGGTTTATAGAAACAAACGAGTACATCTTTTCAAATCCAGAGCCATTCTAGTCCGACTCCATCACTAGGGTGTAGCATGGAGGGAGAAACGGGTTATTAGTGGGTGCCAGAAACTTCTATCCCTTTTGAATTTTTATATTGTGCATCTCTCCAAACTCTAGTATGTGCAAATTGTAAATAGTAGGTGTGTTGTAATGTGTTTCTAATTGTGATGTTCAATATTGTGTTTTTAATGTACTGTGAAATCCCTGTAAATCCATGAAAAATGTAAATAATTATGCAATCACATTCAAATGATCCTCATGTGAGTCATGTAAATAGTAGGTGTTTGATATTGTGTTGTAATGTGTTTCTAATTGTCATGTTAAATATTGTGTGTTAAATGTACTGTGACGTATATATATCCAAGAAAATTGTAAACAATTATGCAATCACATTAGGTGAAATGATCCTCATGTAATCACTACATAGAGTCATGTAAATAGTAGGTGTTTGATATTGTGTTGTAATGTGTTTCTAATTGTCATGTTAAATATTGTGTGTTAAATGTACTGTGACGTATATATATCCAAGAAAATTGTAAACAATTATGCAATCACATTAGGTGAAATGATCCTCATGTAATCACTACATACAGTCATATATCTCGATGTGAAATCTTCGGTTCGCCCAGAAAAATTGGGTAACCAATTGTGATTGTAATTGTAAATCTCACAGTAACCGAAATAAATCTCAGCAGCTTGATGAGGGACCCAACGCTCCCTCTCAGACTCTGGTTGAGAGTCGGGAGGAGTGGATATGGTCTACCATTCGGGATTGCACTAACACTCTAAAGCGAAAGCTGAGTTCTCGAGGTGGTCATTGCTGTCATCGCTGTACATTTATTACGATACCACGAAAAAAATGAGAAGAGCTTAAATTTTCTGATTTAGCATATAAAAAATGAAAACGGGATATTTCATCATAAAAGACAGTGAGATCGCCACTTAATTTATGCTATTTGTAAAGTGCAACATAATAAACATTAGTGAAACATACAATTAAAGTACTACATATAATATAAAACAATATATTAAATACAGATATAAAACAACCATGATAGTTTCAAAACAATACTGCAAGTAAGAATATAAATATATTGCAAAATGAAAAATTATAATGACTGAAGAATGGATAAGCAAGAGGTATAAAGATTTTGAGTGCAATGACAAGATACTGATTTGAATAGAAAAAAAATCCCTGCCTGTTCGGCCTATAGGCATAGGTAGATTTGTAAGTTAAGTACTAATATCACCAACAAAAACTAAATCAAGATTAGAGATAAACCCAGTTTAGAAATTATATCTGGTCGCTTTTGACGAGTTTTTAATTTCGTTGATGAAATCCATTGGGTAAACCATGTAAGATGTAGATGGATTTTGTACTGTTCGGAATTTATGCTCATCTTTTGCAAATTATAAATTTTTGTTGTATATATAAATATATTCTGCAATTCACTACATGTTAAAATAACTGATTTACGCAAGTGTAAACGTGTAAATAAGGAAAATAAAGAAATGCTGTGTAAGTTAAAAGTAATTGAGAAATACAAGAAAGACAAGAAAGATAATAATGAAAAGCATACTGATCACAAAAAAATTTCGAAGTATTAGATAATAAATATTCCAGTGTTAAAATGAATTAATAAGGATCTTTATAATTTATATAGGCGCTTTTTAAGAATATTACAGTGAAATATAAAATGCAGTTAATGAATGGTTTACGTCTTAAAAATATCTATGTTGAATAACTCAAAAAACAATTATAAGTAGTACAGCTAGTAATGCATTAATAATGAGTTTTTATGCATGTGTGTGCTTATTAAATATATTTCAATAAAATATAAAATACTGTAAATGAATGGTGGATGTCTTAAATATTTGTGTTGAACTGATTTGAGTTTTGTGTTGATTTGTGTACAACTATCCTCAGTCCTACTAGTAATGCATTAATAACGATTTTTATATTAATGCATTACTAGTAGGACTAGTAGGACTAGTAGGATTTTTATATACACGCTTAATAAATATATTTCAATAAAACACATTGTGCCGTAAATGAATGACTGATGTCTTAAAAATATTTGTTAAATATTTGAAAAACTATTTTTAGATTTCTTCAAATGCATTCGAGGTTATAAAATCGATTTTCACAGACTATTGTTTTGCAATTTATGTTCCTTTTCATTTGAAAATACAATACTATTACTACTAAGATAAGATAAACTAATAGAAAGAGGAAGGTAAAATCATCCCTACGTATAGAATATGAAACACTTTTCAAAATTATGAGAACACAGGACGTCTCAAAAAGAACGAAATGCGCTTTATTTGTTTAACTGTTAAAGATAAGTAACAAATGTAATATGCAAAAGCGTTCAAAATAAAAAAATATATATATATAAATATTATGTTGATGAAGTAGCCCTGACATTATTTTCAAAACATCACACTTTTTAAACTTTTATACAGCGTCTGCGTCCTATAAGAATTAGAAGAATTTAAAAAGATTTTTTATCATGATCTGAAAAGTAAAGCAGAAAAATTCCATTTTGCTGCAATCAAAACTCACCGAGTTACGATATTAAGAATAAGCTCAATTTTAAGAATATGTTGGTGTTTTCCGACATCAAAAGCAAACAAGCGATATTTTTGAGCCAGAAAGCTCAGAAATTTCATAAATTAAAATTATAATGATTCTGCAAGTGTTGGTCGTTGAAGAATGGATTTTTTACTGTTTTGCCTGTGATAACAGAAAAAAAAAAGTTTTCTAAATATAACTTATACGACCCAGATATCGCATAAAAAATTAAAAAGTGTAACTATTTCTAAAATAAAAGAAGGACTATTTCACCAACATTATTTCAATTCCTACTTTATATTGAACAAATTTGGAATTTACATTGTCTACATATATCCAACAAATAACTAGTATGTTGTGGCCATCACAAAACTTTCTTCTATATAAATCACGTCAATTAAATCATTTAAATAGTACAAGAAATTACATCAATTTAGCACCAACTCATATCAAAGTGTATCTGAATTTGAAGTATAAAAATTCGTGCCTTAGTTCTTGAGATAGAGCTATAGCGGAAATTCTGAAAAATGTAGCATAGCAGCGCCACCTGTTGAATGATTTACACCAATACATAAACAGTAATAATTAATATCCAGGTATACATGGATCTGAAGTTCGTTGAAAATCCAAGCATTAGTTCTTGAGATAGAGTTATTGCGGAAATCACAAAAACAGCATAGCAGGCGCTGCTATGCTGTTTCACCTGTTGTGTGATTTACACCAAACTACATAAAATGTCAATTCATATCAAGGACTAACTGATTCTAAAGTTTGATGAAAATTCGTGCATTAGTTCTTGAGATACACCTATAGTGGAAATTCTGAAAAATACAGCATAACAGCGCCACCTGTTGAGCGATTTACACCAAAATATACAAAATGTCAAATCATGTCAAGGATTAACTTATTCTGAAGTTTGGTGAAAATTATTGCATTGGTTCTTGAGATACAGCTATAATAGAAATTCTGAAAAGTGCAGCATAGCAGCGCCATCTGTTGAGCGATTTGCACCAAAACCCAAGCAGCACTAATTCATATCAAAGTATACTTGAATCTGAAGTTTGATGAAAATCCAAGCATTAGTTGTTGCGATAGAGCTATCGCGGAAATCGTAAAAAATGTAGTATAGCAGCGCCACCTGTTGAGCGATTTACACCAAAATGTGCAACATTTCTTTTCATGTCAAGGACTAAGTGAATCTGTAGTTTGATGAAAATCCGTGCATTAGTTCTGAAGATTGAGCTATTGCGGAAATCGGGAAAAAGGCTGCATAGCAGCGACACCTGTTGAGCGATTTACACCAAAAACTAATCAGCACCAATTTATATTAGGGTCTAACTGAATATAAATTTTTATTAAATTCCGTGCGTTAGTTCTTGAGATAGAGCGCCCACAAAATTTGTGTCACATACAGACAGACAGACAGACTCACAGATGCACAGACTCACAGACAGACATTTTGTAAAAACATGTTTTTTGGAATCTCTGACCCTTAAAACGTGTAAATCCGTCGAAAACCGAAAGTCTAAAATTTTCACGAATCCAATACTTTCTTCTTGTAAAGATAGAAGAAAGTAAAAAATTAAAACTCGTTTCCAATCTTTTTTTTAGTGTGCTGAATACAAAACCTTTATATTTTACATTAATTATTTCTACATTACATTTATAATACATATCGCTGGGAAGGTGGATTTTCTTGATAATTCGGCTTTGTTGTGTCTTATAGTCTTGATATCTGAAAAATTGTAAATGAAAGTTTGACACATTATTATTCCTTAAGTTGAAAAGTAACCTTCTTCATTACTGCAATCGAACACTATACTGGAGAAGTCATTATAATATATGAAACCAAATACCTGTAAAATCACGTTTACCACAACAATTATGGATGCACAGGGAAAACATTTTTAGCACACTGAATGAAAATTAATATTTCGTCCAGTTTAAATATTTATAGCATCTTTGAAAAAATTTAAAAGTATATATTTGCTTTGCCTATATATATCGTATTATTAAATTATTTTTGGCAACCGTGTATCAAAATTCTTGACTTTATATGCAGTACATAGAATAGTAAAGATGGAAAACTCACTACTAGACTTAACCGACTAGAAACTATGTAATCTGTTTGCGTGTCCTTGTGAAAAAACAAAATCCTAGAAATGTTTCAAGCTCGTTTATACTATAGTGATTGTAATTAATATAATAGGTCGCAACCTACACAGATGCTTTCATGTTTTTTTTTTGTAAATGAGCAATAAACACTCACAGAGCAAAGAGAAAGAATAGAGATGAAGTGTGCTGGCTGGAGGTGGCGCCAAAAATTTAACCCTAAAATCCGCTAAGTTCGGCCCCAACACAATCACATGCTTTCGCAAAAAAAGAAGACAACGTCTAGTAATACAGTTTTTAATGCAAAATACAATGTCACATTAGAATACTTAAATATAAGCAGATCATTTTCATTTAGAGAAAAAAAAATGCACGAGAGATGTCAAAGTATTCGGTCCCTGTTCCACGTGCTTGTTTTCTTTGGGGCGGATGAAGGCATTTAAATTTTAGCGATAATGCGCATCATATTACAAACCGTTTTACGGCCGACTGCATCTTCATCTATCTCTTCCCTCCATGATAAACATTGCACACGCCATGTGAGATAGGAAACATAGGTAATCGAAGTATATTTAATCGAACATGGTAAGCGAAGTATATTTACGAAAACAAGAGCAAGGATGGACAGAGGCAAGCAGACAAACGAACTGAACTTACAAACATTTTTATGCTAGGAAGTATTAATTAAGAATACTTTTAGAGAAAATATTGCACGTTTTGCTAAAAATTCACAGAAATGTATTAAAAACATAAGTAGATTTCTAAAATATAGTAGTATTTTGTTTTTTTATTCCATACCTAAGGCGTAAAAGGAATAATGGATTTTAGCAATCAGTACCGGTACATATCCGTTATAAATTCTATATGATATTGACAAATTCAACGTTTAATAATTTTTTAAACATGAAATTAGTTAACATTTAAAATGTGTTATTTGGTAATCAGAAAACAACGTAAAAGTATATTTCGTTCAAAAACAGATGTTTCTCATTTAAAACAATAAGAATAAATTTGATAATCGATACTACTGATTGACGATTCTATAAAATTATTTAAAATAATAACAGTCGTGATCTCTATATCTTACCATAATATAAAATATCATTATACTCGGACCACAACTAGTCCATATCTATAAGCTGTATTCACAGCCAAATTACTATTTTGATTAATTCTCATCATAAGACTATCTTATGTCTTTTTCGCGTATTGTATACCACAGCTGAGAAAACCTTCAAGAATAATATATCAAACAGCAGGATACCTTTCGTGACCATAATAATAAATTTAACCAGGAACTTAAATTTATAAGCGGACTTATTGACGTGAAAATTTTTTGCATCGTCACGCATAATTTATTTTACAAATAAGGAAAATTTTAAAATATAAGATTATGGGAATTTATCTAGTATGGAGAGAGAAAAAATAATGTAAATAAGGTTGGATATTTTTCTGTTGCATTAAATCAAAAAGGAATAAAAAGTGTCCAACACTTATAATGAAAAAAATTTTATTTAATAAATGAAAAACTAAAATATTTGTTGTAAAATGTTTTATTTTCATATTTTATTAGCTTGTCAAAGCCGCAAAAAATAATTAGTATTTTCTAATCTTCTTCAATTTCTTAAGCACTTTAAATATTTTTGATGTAGCAAATTCTAATTACACATATATACATTTTAATACTTTGTAATATATGCTCTTTTTATTCTGAAAAAAAGAGAAATAATTTAATACTTCTAAAATAAGTTGCAAAAATCAAACTTAGTCACAGATTTTTGGAATATTTTTTCTTTCATGATTTTTTCTGAAAAAAGAAAAGAAAAAAAAAAAAAAAAAAAGAAAAGAAAAAAAAAAAACCCGTAAAAAATGTACGCATTCATTCGCAAAATAGAATTGCTTTTTGCATAATTTTTCACTGCTAAGACGTAAAACAACTCAGTATTTTTAACGAGTAATATTACTCTGTAGCATTTTATATGTATATAATATTTATAGTTTTATAGTTTTATATTTATTGTTTTATAGTTGCGCATAGCTACCAATACTGATGCTCTAAGGATCGATGGAAAAACGAAAAAAAATAATTTATAATTTTTTAATAAATACAAAAACAAACTGATTTTATGGCACAATTTTATGACAAAATATTAATTTTTGAATAGCACTATCAGATTTCACTTCCAGTCATAAAACTTGTACCAGCTCAAACGTATATGTCACTGCTTCAATTTGCACTCTTTTCGTAAGTAAAAGAAAATTTATTTGTGTATACAGTATGCTATACGAATTAAAACTTTCTTCTCATAAAAAATATTGCATAATCATTTTCTTCGCCTGTATGAAATGCTAATTCAATGGGAAATTTAAACTTTAAAAAAGTGACAATTGCTAAGCTTGGAATAAGAGAGTAACTGTATTTGTTGGCTATTGAATGAAATAGTGAAATTTCAGCGCAACTTGCTACGAGTTAGCTTTATAGAGTTTGATCAGTAATCCACATTGCTTTCTTTTTATGTATAGAGTGTGCATAGAAGAATATTCCAGTTTCAGTAGTGTATAATAACAGTTTAATTGAGACTATTTACAATAAATCATACGTCGTATCAAAGGTAAACTAAGCTAGTTTTTCTGACAAATATTCAATAGGTGCAACTCCAGCTATACGGCACACATCCAACCTAAAGTCCAATTCGTTCAACGCTTCGGTTAACAAGTCCGGTGAAATGGAAGCAATAGCCTCTTCAATTTCGTGTCTCAACTCTATCAAATCATTAGATACCGGCGACCAACAGACAAAATAATTCACGAATACCTGTTCCTGAAATATTTGAAATTCGATCAAAACATAAAATATAAGCGTAAAATTTCAAACTAGAATGCTTTTCAATACGTGGATCAGAAAGCTATTCGCAAGCAGACGAAGATTTTTAACCTCAAACCCAAAGGAAGAATATTGTCCATAGCGCTGTGATAAAACTCAGAAAGATAGTGACATTTTAAACCTGACCATTTTACACAAGCTGATTTTCAATTGATAATACTGAGCAATCCCGAAAACAGACGTCAGCTATTACAAAAACGATGGATGAGGCCAATGTAACTGAAAAATGCACATTCAAACACAAAAGCAACGCGATTGCAGAAGATAACTACTGCTATACTGATAATATCATTCAATCTTCTGTAACCTGCACTGTTAAAAATTTGCTGCATTCTGGCAGGGCATTTGACCGCTTTTTCCGAAAACGGTTACACAACCGTAATTTTAACACTATTCTGACCATATTATTGGCCAGTTTATGGTCAGAATATAGTTAAATTATGGTTATGAAACCGTATTTTCAAAATACGGTCAAATGACCTGCCAGAAAGCTGCAAAATTTTTAACAGTGTGGCAATATTATTTTAAAAAGGGCACATTATTTTTCAGAGGCTGCGAAGCTGGAACGGGAATTGGCATACTATATACATAAATCCTTTTATTTCTTTTGTTTTTCTTGTGTTCTCCCTTTTTATTTTTATTTTATTATTTTTTTTCAGTTAGACTTTTCTTTTCTATTACTTTTTTATATCATTTTGGCGACACTCTCCTTTTCTGCATGTGCTCCTTTGTGATTGGCATTTTCCTTTCAGCTAGCGCTACCTGTCGCATTCTTTGTATGTTCTTCTCTCTGCCCTTTCTGTTCATTTGTGGATTTGTCTACTTTCCGACATGTGTTCACTTTGGCTGATGATGGCTGTTAAAATTTCCTACTCGAAACGCGTCAAGTGTGTTATTTTGTATTCTATGGTGATTTTAACGAAGTTTTATTTATTTAATTTCCTAAAACAGATTCATTTAAAAATTATCTAATATTATTTTCAAAGACGGGAAAAGGTGCTTTAATAAATTTGCAATAATTTTTTCCTGTATAACTCTTATTATTTTTTAACGAAATGAGTTTAATTATTATTGTGTTATTTATTTTACTTTAAAATCATATTTTATTTTTTTTTATTTATAGAGATTGTGGCAGAAAAATACTTAAAAAATTGTATCAGCTATATTTAAATAACAAAGAAAAAAGAAAAAAAAAAGAATTTAATCTAAAATCTATCCAAATGATAATATTTAACTTTATTTTCTTGTGTAATATTAATTTCTTCCTCATAAACAACATAAATTAAATTTTAACATAAATATTGCGATTTCGTTCGTTATATATTTATTTAAAATGCATGAGCAGCTGAGATCCCTAAATCATCCACAAAGTAATATTTATATCCTAACGTAAACTACCTCTTATCTAAATGCGTTATTCACCGACAAATTACTATTTTGATTCATCCTTGTGTCATTTTTGTCTATTTTTATACCACAGGTGGGGAAGTTTCACGAATAGGATCTAGGATGGAATCAAATATTAGGATACCTCCGAGACCATATTAATAAATTTAACTATGACCATAAATTTAACAGCGGACTTATTGGAGCGAAATTTTTTGAATCGTTACGCTTAATTTATTTTCTGATAAAGAAAACTTCAAAGTAAATGATTATGCGAAACTAGGTAGTAAAGAAAGATAAAAATATCTAGAAAAATACGTAAACTAATATATTATTCTTTTGCATTTAATGAAAAGGAATTCGAAAAAAATCAAACACCTGTACTTAAAATATTTTTTAATAATGAATATAGACGATATTTTTAAAACCAATCAATACTATTAAAATAAAAGGTCATCAAATGCAATTTTTTTTAAAAAATGGTTCAAAGTCAATAAAAAAACAAACCAACTTGTTTCAGCATCAAGTTGTGTCAGTAATTAAACTTTATATTGAGACAATTTCGGAACGTTGTGAACTATACAGGGTGTATCTGAAAAGGGGGCGAAACTTTACGGGGTGATAAAACGCAGCTATACACCAAATTTCGTCATAGAATGTATGGTCGGAACGCAAGCGGTGAGAAGCTAAAAGGTAGTTTTTCGCTGTCGCAGTTAAAGAATTAACACAAGAATGAGAAGAAATACTTCTGAAAACATTTTATTAATAGAAATGTATTTAATGTACATGCTCAAAGACATTGCTCAAATGATCTTCCGCCTGCTGTAATACACGCTTCACACCTGCGGGATAGGGATTGACGCACATTTGCGAAGACACCAGGCATTTCCGAATATCCGCGGCAACAACGGCAATCCTGCGACTAGATCCATATCGGTTCTATGGGGCACTCGTAGATTAGGCTTCTCATATGGCTCCACAGAAAAAAGTCCAAACATGAGAGAACCGGAGAAATTCGTGGCCAAGCTATGGGACCACCTCGATAAATCCATCGCCCTGGGACAGTGGAAAACTACCTTTTAACTTCAAAAACCGTTGTAAGTTTTCGTAAAAACTCAAACAAATGTTACTTCACCCTTTCTTATCATATAAATAAAAACATACATTTATTTTACTTAAATAGGTGTCACAAATAAAAATCAAAATATGTTGACATGTTTCGGTTTAATAGTAAAAACTCTATCCTGATAGAGGGAGCCGCGGTAGCGTAGGCTATTTGAGATCATAGAGGGCGCAATGTTTGCATTTTTATGTTTTTTGGTTTTTAGATTATTTTTTGGTACCCAGTGTCATTCATTTCTATTGATTATGTGTGTGTTATGATTACGGTTTTTACTATTAAACCGAAACATGTCAACATATTTTTATTTTTATTTGTGACACCTATTTAAGTAAAATAAATGTATGTTTTTATTTATACCTTTTAACTTCTCACCGCTTCCGTCCCGACCATACATTCTATGACGAAATTTGCTCGTACAGCAGTGTTCTATCACTTCGTAGTGTTTTGCCCGCATTTTTAGATATACCCTGCATACTAACCGAAAAATGCCGTCATTTTGCACTATTGTGTATATGATTCAAATTTGTACTTAAAAAAAAGTTTCCCTATATTTAAAAGTCGAAATAAAAATGAGAATCCCCTTAAAGCACCAGAAACGTAGATAATCAAGCCAAAACGTTTGGCGTTGATACATGTCGGTGGTGTTTTTCATGACTTTTAATCAGAATTTAGAGTTTAAGAACCTTTTATTTTAATGAATGCAGAAATTAAATGCAAAAACGTTTCTTAGATTTTTCTTAGCAGGGAAAACTCTTTTATAAATATGAATGCAAAAATACTTGTTTAGTCTTCTTAAATTTCATTAAATCTCTTCTAATCCTTTCGATGAAACAAGTTTTTTTTTATTTATATACAATTCTGTTTTTTTTTTTTTAATTCCTTCTTAATATATGCTTCTTTTCTTCTGCAAAATAGGGCATTTAACTAATAATACTAAAATAATTTAAAGAAATCCAAATTATTCAGAAATCTGTGAATTTTTGTTTTAGGATAATCTATAAAAAAAGAATTTAAAAAATCTTCCTTTATTTTCCTAAAATTATGAATGCATTTATGTTACTTATTCAAGCATGATATAACAAAAACAATATTTTTAAGGAGTATTATAGTTTTAATGTACTTTCTGTGTAATATAATAAAGCTAATATTAATTTTAACACATGAAATTCGTTAACATTAAAACTCGTTAGCTGTACAGGAATATATCAAATATATAACTTTATTTTATTGGAAAATAATCATTTCTTCTTTAAAAACAGCAGGTGTTAAATTTAGTAACTAACTAGAAGACCGGCGTCTTCCGTTTTAACCATAAAGGGGGGGGGGGGGTCTTCTGGGTAAAATGAACAAAGTAATATTCTAAAAATATGTCAATCAGAATGAGGGAGATCTGCGCATTTACGATAATGTATTCTTAACCCTTAAATGCCTGATTTTTCAAAAATCATTGTAATAATGTTTTTCGGCTTTCATTTTTTAAATAAATCATGGAAAAAATACTTCAAAAAATCATATTTTGTTTTAAATATGGTTTATGGCTAAAAAACAGTTCGTTATTAATCGGCAATACTGGTCTTAATTTGAAAAAATAATTTTCCTTGATAAAATTCTATAATATTAAATACACAAGAATTTTAGGAACTATAATAAGAAATAAATTTTACTTGCTCACTGCAGAACGAAACAGGGTATTTCGCAAGCTTCCAAACAAAACAAAATGAGGAAGTAGCAACAATTGAAAAAATAAATCTATCTCTATTCTTAAGCAGCACAAGTGTTGCCATCTACATGTTGAAAATCGATTTAATAATATTTTCAGAATGTATTTTATTGGCAACATCAGCCATTATAGCTTCAATATTATTCTAATAGTATTTTAGAGCCTAAATTGGGTATGTTGCCGAAAAGCAACACCCGGCATTTAAGGGTTAAACCGACAATCATCATGTATAATATTTCTGGTGTCAACAACGCTTCTTTTTCGTAGCACGTATCAAACTCTCGACAATAAACGAGGCACACGAAAGTTTTTGAACAAGCGTTTGTCATAGTACGCTCACACCTGTTAAAACAGAAGTTTGATTCAAAATTGCAGTTTATTAAAAATGACTGAAACCTCAGATAGATCCGCTGATCAGAAAACATAACGTTACTTTAAAACAATCATAATAAAATATCTCAGACTTTTAAATGAAAATGCACTTTTCCTGTGACGTGAATCAGAAAAATGAACTTTTTCCTGACAAAAAATAAATGCCGCCAAATGGGGTAGTATTTTTTAAATTCTATTTCGTATGACTTGAAAATAAAGCCCTTATTTTATAGCTAACTAACTCGATATTGCACTGTCCGTGCCCTAGAAAATAACCTAAAATATACCTAAAATCACATATCCGTTTCCGGGATTAATTTAAATACAGTAGATTGCGTTTTTTTTTTTTTTTTTTTTTTTTTTTTTTTTTTTTTTTTTTTTTTTAGGGGGGGGGGGGGTTACAATTTAACTAGAGCTGTCGTTTTATTAGGACACAATTAGAAGAACAAAATATAAAAATATCATTACATTTACTTCTTATAATTGGAGAAGCCACTAGCCACTTTATAAGACAAATCGCTCAAAATCAATGTGCCCCAGTTAAGCGGGATCTACTAAATATCAAATAATTCCGGGTATTCGTATATCACACCACTCTTTTCCCCATCTTTCCTTTTCTATTCTTTTCACGCATCGAATAATAATTAAAAAAAGCTCCCGCCCGCGATGTCACAATGTTCGTCATTATAGCAACAATTCTGCCATGTGGCAGGACTTCGGGGAAGTTTTCTTTTTTCATTTACACGATACGGCAGAAGCTTGCCGTATACTGATTTCTATTGTTTTTTTTTTTTTTTTTTTTTTTTTTTTTTAGTTTTTGTTATTTAATTCGTCGGCAAAAATCTATTTCGTATATTTTGAATTTTTGTTTTTGAAATCATTTCTAAAAGTTTAATCTCAATATAAAAGAAAAGAATGCCGAAGAAACGTCCTTTTTTCGAAGTTGTAAAAAACACGCTGTACGAACACCGAACATTCTAATGAAAAAAGACAAAATTTATTGCAAGCGAAAAGATTGAAACCAGATTCCTTTTACTAATGTCAAATAATCGAGAAATAACTCTGAAGATAGCATACAAAATTTAATATAAAAAAAAATATAATAAGAATATCTGAAATCTGAGCCTCAGGTTCATTTGATCCTGTGTTTGTCTGTCAGGAACCAAATTTGCAGTTTTCTAAGTAGGATAAAAATCATTATCCGTTGTCAAAATAAAGACAGACACACATACAGAGACCAAAACTTTGTTTCATTAATATAGATATTGGGAAATTTACGTCTTCATAATTTATTTTATATAATAACAGCTGAGATCAGTAAATCATAGCACAAATCCATTATTTCACAGTATATTCTTCCTAATCTGAATGAGATATTAATGGCCAAATTGCTGCTTTGATTTATTCATATGTCATTTTTAGATACCTTATAATTCAGCTGGGAAATTTTCAAGAATAATATATCAAACATCAGGATACCCCTGACATTATACTAATAAATTTAATTATAAACGTAAATTTATCCGCAGATTTTTTGACATGGACATTTTTTGCAGTTTCACTTTTAATTTATTTTTCAGGATGGAAACTTTAGACAGATCATTATGCTAAACTAGGTGGAATCCTGAGAAAAATGAAAAGAGAAAAATTATTCTAAAATAAGTATAATAAAAGGTTTCTTTCCAAAAATATTTTTTTTTGAGATCGCTTTTGTCAAGTGACTTGATCCTAACATCGGGACCCAGTGATGACGCTGAAGCTTGCCGCTTTGTGTCCACCAGTAGTGGTTTTCTTCTTCATGTTGGGGACAGGAGATATGTCGACCGAAGAAACTACATTTAAAGTTCCCATGCAACATTGTGTTGTTTCAGATTCATCATCAATTAGCATAGCTAGATTTTAATGTGCTTATATATCAAAATAATTCGAAAAAGAGGAGACCCAAATTTACACAAGGAAAGGGTGCCCATACTTACACTAACCCCAACTAAGAAAGATGGCCACTTTCACATGTAACTTAAAGACGTGCATGACTAAAGGCGTGCTTCTAAAAGTATCTTAGGATCCTCACTTCCCTGACATCACTCTGAAATTATTTTAAACTAACAATAAGGACATGAAAAGAAAACAATTTCAGATATGTCAAAAGTTTGCTGTCTCGAACAGACACCAATTCGCACAATAACTCACGCCGGATTCGCACTATATGAAAAAAAAATGGTTCCAACAACTCTCTAGTATTATCTTATATGAACAAGGGACATCATGTACATTTCTGGCCGCCAATTTTCAGCACCTCCAACGGTTACTTCGAGAGGGGTGCACATATTTACACCTGGGCCCGTCTTTACACCTTCTCCTCTACTGAAAAAAAGTTCTACATAGAATTCCAGTACAGTTTCTCGCATAAGAAAAATAACTCGTTTTAAAAAAATTATACTTTATATTTTTCTTTCTATTTTATGAAAAATTGTAATTCAGAATAATAACTTTAAAAGTTTTTTAATGAAATAATTTTTCTTCCTATTATTATTATAACTTGCCTTTCTTTAAAATATTTTATTTAATCCTATCCTGAAAATTAAGATCAAAGAGCAATATTTTGCTGACAATACTATAGCAACAAAGAGTTTTTAAAAATTTATACAGATAAAAGTATGGTAGCATAATAAATGATGAATTACTTTGATTTTGTGCAATTTCGCGAATTAGGATTTGCTAGTCACGCTTGGGGTTTGTTACAATATCCAGAGTAGCGTAGACAGTGATAATAACTTTTAAATATTTCTAAAATCGTTGTTGAACGTAAATTTTTAGACAAAAATATTTCCTAACGAACATAATGCGATGGACCCTACAGCCTTCGCATCTACACCGGGCACTCTTGGGTCTGTTTCGATTATATATTTTTGAAAGAAAATCTTTCCAAACAACCCTAATGCTGAAGGTCCCACTGCCCTTGGCAATATAAAGCTTCGAATTTGTAGGATTTTATATTTTTAAACTTTTCAAATGAAAGTATAATTAGGGACCCCACTGACTGCAGCAGCGTACACCCTCGAATTTGTATAAATAAATATTTTTTAATATCCAAACGAAACTAAATTTGGGTGCCCCCTGCCTTCGACAGCGCACACCCTCGACTGTGAATGATTTTATATTTTTGAACTAAAATCTATCGAATTGAACCTGGAGTTGGGAGCACACATACTTCGACAGCATACACCCTTGATTGAGAACGATTTTATATTTTTAGCCTAAAATCTAGCAAATTAAATCTCGAATCGGGAGCCCAAAGAATTCGACAGCGTACATCCTCGAATGTGCATGTTTTTATATTTTTAAATGAAAATCTATCGAAATGAACCTGGAGTTAGGGTCGCACAGCCTTCGGCAGCGTACATTGGGGTACTGCGTACACCAGGAACAGACTGGACATGGTATAGAAGCTTCCGTCCGTTTTTGGAAACAAACCTAGAATTTCTATGATTTTATATTTGTTAAACAAAAGTCTTTTCAAACGGAGGGGACTGATTTAATTTCTGACATTCACGTGTATTAAGCGTTAAATTCTGACCAAAAATTCTTTAGAGAATCTATATAATGTAAAACTGACACTAGTCCTCCACTCTTCTACAACGCGAAACTTCCAAAGTATTGACGATCAGCGTTGAAAACGTAGATGTTTCAAAGGACATGTGGAAAAACGAAAACGCATCAAAAAATTTCCAAAACACAATAAAACGAAAATTAATCTTCAAAGGCACGGAGGAAAAAAATTCTCCGGTGAAACAGTGTTGATAAAAAAAAAAATGTATTTTTTTGAATAATAAATATTAATATGGTTTTAAACCAGATATATCGTTAGAACCAGAAATGTACCCAAAATAAGTGGTTGTTTTCAACTTATTTTTTGTATTTTTATACGCAAAAAAGGAGATGACATTTGAAAAATGGAGAAAAAATAGAAATGTTCAAAACGACTCGGAATTGACTTCCGAGAAATAGATTTTTTGAAACAGTGAATACGTACTATTATTTTTCGAAACCAAAGGTACTTTCTGAACCGAAAAAGATACGCTGAAATAGTGGCTATTTTTTGTTTGTGTTTTTAAGTTTCTGTAGGGGAAGCTGATGCCACAGTTTTAAAATATAGGAAACACAGAAAATTTTAAAATGAAGCGGAAAACAAGTAAAACAACATGGAATCGAACATCAGAACATACTTTTCTTCAAATAGCAAACATTAGTATATTTCATAAACAATACAAGATTAGAAGGGGAAAGGTACCTTAAATATTTTTTTTCTTCTTTTTTCGTCTAGTTTTTTTTTTTTTTTTTTTTTTTTTAACTGGAACGAATTCGATGTTCATTCAAACTGTTTTTTTTTAAATAGTAAATATGAATATTATTTAAACAAAATATACCGTCGTAACCGGGAATGAAAGGTAAAATATTTAGTATTTTTCTTTTTTTTTTTTGTAATTCTACCGAGGACCCTGCGATCGTGATTTTAATATTTAGAAAACACTGAACGCTTCGCTATCGTCTGCATGAAGAACCAAGCAAAGTCCGGAGATACACAGGTACAATCAGCAGAAAGAAAGAAACTCTATTTTGCGATGTTTGTTATGTTTTTGAGTAACCCATTAAAGCTTAGCGGTACCATATGCAGTGTTGCCAGATTGGGGACTTTTTTAATTCAGATTATTTGACTTACACCACTTTCTTAAAATAGTATAATTCGCCTTTTTCTCAGAATTTTTAATCCATATTTAAATAGGCCGAATATTTCTATTTCAAAAAAGCGGTGACAATCAGCAATCTGGGTGGCAACACTGACCATATGTTACCAGAAAAGTTTCAAGCATTTTCTTATATGAATGCCATTATTTTTGAACGGAAACATTATTTTATTCGATAACTTAAACTTCGTGATAAAATCAAACAAATATTGATATTCTAAAAAAACTGATGTGAAATGCAAGTTTTACATTTTAAAAAGGAAAATAATTCCGCCTTTAATGGGTTAATAACTACGCCAATTTTCAGAGAATGAAAAATCTGAGCTTAGGTGAATTCGGACCTGTCTTTGTCTACCTTCATCCAAAATTTCATAACTCTATGTGCGCGAGATTTTCCCAGTAATCACCAACATGAATACAAACAAACATCTTGCAGAAACGAAGAAAATCTAAAATAACATGTCACATTTGGGTAAAATTGGATCATTAGTATTAATAAATACTTTAACAATTTTTGCACTGAGGGTTCTTTAAAGTACCATTAAAATAACTTGTTTTAAAATTAATTAAATACATCGATTAGCAGTAATGCAGTTTAGAATTAGTTATAGAAACTTTACTTTGTCTTCCAAAAGCACTATTCCAAAAGCGTTATTAGTTGCACAAAACAAAAATATTTTTAAAAAGATTCTTTTTTTTTTCTTTCTTTTCTTTTTTTTTTTTTTTTTTTTTTTTTTTTTTTTTTTTGCCTTTGTATTTTTTCAATTTTCTTGACGTTGAAAGATTGTGGAGGAAAAGTTTCAGTTCGGAAATATTTCTATATTCCTATTCTAAGACCATTATATTTGGACATTTCCTAATTATCAAGCAGGACGGTCGTTCTGCCAAGCCAAGCTGAAAAAAAAATGCTAACCCCGCCAAACAAACAAACGCCAAGAATAACGACAAGACACCGTAACTGCTTATTATACTGATGACAACTTCTCCATGTTAAATGGACGAAATATGCCAGCGTAAAATTTCCCATATCAAAAGAAGCAATCATCGCAGAAAAATAAAACCAACACCAGAAGGACCTAATAAAGAAGATCTTCAATTTGAGATCAAATGCATCCTCATAAATTAATTATAAACAGAGATATAGATTTTTTAAAATAACGTCGAGATACTGAAAATGACAGATTCTTTTTCTTCGTCACAACTTATGTTTCAATTGAGGTAGAGACTTAAATAATGGACAGAAAAAAGTAAGGATTGAATTTTTGGATAGATATTTACTCAATCTACGTGCTTTTATAAAATTCAGCTTTAAAAACATTAATTTTCTATTCATAATTAGCGAAAAACTGTTAATTAGTTCTAAAGTTTACAAATTATGCCAAATAGCGATAAACCAGCCAAAATATTTTAGAAATCTTATACTTTTCTTTTATATTATCCTTTTGCATTGATTTCATCGAAGATAACTATGGCTGAGATTCAGATAGAATTTTCGCTGTTAGCGAAATGAGTTTGACCAATCAGAAGCCTGCATGTTTGAGAATATTTGCTGTTTCTGGATCCCGGCCTATGTCACGAAAGTTTTGAGTCATTTGTTTAGTACCGTGGATGAAGTGCAATGTTTGTAGAAATGTAGATTCGGATCCAGATAGATTTTTCGCTGTTAGCGAAACGAGAATCACCAATCAATAGCCTGCATTTCTGCAAACAGCGAAAAGTTCACAAAAATGCAGGCTTCTGATTGATGAATCTCGTTTCTCTAACAGCCAAAAATCTATCTAGATTGCGCCCAATGGAGGATATTCCAAATATGGGTTCGAGGCTGAAAAAAGTCACGTGATACCGGTAATTTATCCAAAGAACTTCTAACTGATAAGAGGGGAAGATACTACTACTTTGCCTCATGAACCGTTTCATTGGCTAGCGGGAATTTACATTACACGTCTACGGAGCCTTCCCTTCTTTACGATAGAAGTTTTTACCTTGACCACGTGATCAAAATGTAGATGGAATATCCTCCATTATGTTGAACACAATTTTGCATTTCCACATCCAGGAAGGGTATTAATTGTCATAACAACAATACATATTCGAAACTATTTAAGGCACTGATTCTGAACTCCTTTGCTATACATTTCGATATTAAAGAAGTTGTTGTTTCCATAGTAACATTACTTTTCTGTATTGCTTTCTCTAAAGCACAAATATAGAAATTTAACAAAGAGCGCTCAGAATCAACACCATAACAGAGAGCCTTTATACATAAGAGTGGTGATATATGCACAGGAAGCATGCTCATTTCAAGTTTTTGCCGAAAGTATGGCTACAGCGTCTAGAATACCTTGTGTGGAAATATGCTATCCAAACAACGCTAAAAATTTGTATCCCTTAAATGTGCGACGATACTGCTAAAATCCCAAGTATCGATCACAGCGACATCTGCGGGATTTAGTATTACATTGTATAGACTAGCAATATCTTGCAGTTTGAGAAAACATCCGCTGTGATCTGTATATTTCAACAGCATCGTTGCACAGTTAAGGGATACAATATTTTAGCACTCTTTTAAGTATTACAGGGATAGCCAATTTCCACACTATATATTATAGGTGCTATAGTACGGCAATCCACTTTCTTGAATAGAGGCTATTCTATCTACGTTATGATCACGTGGTCAAGGCAAAAACGTCTAACGTAAAGAAGGGAAGGCTCCTTCGATGTAATGTAAATCCCCGCTAGCCAATGAAACAGTTCACGGGAGAAAGCAGTAGTAGTTTCCTGTTTCCCTTCTCATCAGTTGGAAGTTCTTTAGGTAAATTGCCGGTACCACGTGACTTTTTCAGCCTTGAACCCATATTTGGAATATCCTCCATTAGACGATACGCGCATGGACGAGCTTTATTAGACTAGGGAAATAATTCAATATGCATTAGTCTGACGATAATGACACGCTCGCAAAGACCTTTAACGATTTGTTTTTATCACTTCTACCAATAAATCTTTATTGGCCATATGTCGCTACTTCGTTATAGCGACACACTTGTTCCTAATTGGATCCCGGCCTTAATGTATCAAAATACGGAGTTTGCTTTCTGTACTATTCTTGAGCTCAGTTATAACATCTAGAAATATAGGCCGAGATCCAGGTACATTTTTGCAAACAGTGAAAAGTTAGCAATAATTCTAGCTTCTGATTGGTCATTCTCGTTGCGATAACAAAGAAAAATCAACCTAGATCATGGTCATGGTGTGGAAACCGGCTATTCCAGTAATACTTTAAAAATTGCTAAAAATTGAATCTCATAAATATTGAAAAATGCTGAATGACAAATGTCGATAGCAGCAACATTTTCTAGATCTTCTCTGAGCGAAACGTTTTCTCATTTGATGTATTTTGAAATAGTTACGTTGGAATTACCATATGTCGCTGTGATCGACATTCATCGTTCAGCCTCGTTCAACATTTCTGGGATACAATTTTTTAGCACCTTTTTAATAAGCCGATTTTTAAACTGTATCTTCTAGATACTATAGCTCCGTTATAGGCCTAGATTATATGTTGTAGAAATCGACTATCCCAGCAATACTTAAAAAAGCGAGGAAATAGTGAATCCCTTAAATGTACAACGATGTTGAATTCCAAACAGTCATTTGCAGCGACATCTGCAGGATATTTTTTAAAGAAGAAAGAGACACGTGTAATGCACCGCTATAGCGTCTAGAATACATAATGTGGAAATTTGCTATCCAAGCAGCGCTAAAAAGTTATATCCCTTAAATGTGCACTGACGCTGAAATCCAGGGAGCTGATCGCAGCGACATCTGTGATATACTTTCAAAGTAAACATCGTATTATTACAGCGGGCTGGACGCCAAGCACACAGGTCAGATGTATGTTAATAAAATGTAAAAAAAAAAAAAAATGCTAGAGCGTCTAGACCAAATTATAGCGCCTAGAATATATAGTGTGGAAATTTGCTATTCCTGTAATACTTAAAAAAGTGCTAAAATATTGTATCCTTTAATGTGCAACGATGCTGCTGAAATATACAGATCGCAGCGACATCTGCAGGATATTTTCTATAACTGCAAGATATTGCTAGACTATACAAAATGTAATACGAAAATCCCGCAGATTTCGCTGCGATCGATACTTGGGATTTTAGCAGTATCGGCGATCATTTATGGGATACAAATTTTTAGCGTTGTTTAATAAAATATTTCCACACTAGGTATTCTAGACGCTGTTACCAAATCGTCATAAAGTTTTAGGAAATATCCTGCAGATATCGCTGTGATCGACTCATTGGATTTCAGCATCATTTGAAATTTAAGAGATCCAATATTTTAGCACTTTTTAAAGTATTACTGGGATAGCCGATTTCCACACTATATATTCTAGGCGCTATAGCACCGCGGTAGCTTGTCTTTTTCGTTTACCTCGGAGTAGATATAGATGAAGTCATTTGTAGCTGTTCCTAAACTGTGTCCAACAACATATAAGGCCAGTTCATAACGTCACACGGAGTTGATTATCTGTACACGGCAATGGACACAAAAAAAAAAAAAAAAATCGGCGCGCAGCTTTGTACTAATCATTGTGTAAAGATGCTCCAACTTTGAGGCTAACAAAAAAGACAGGCTACCGCGGTGGGTCCGATTCTTCTTTTTTTACAGACCGCTGGAGTCACGTGATGCTCGAATGCACCAAAGAAGGTGCGTGAAAAGAGCATCACGTGACTCCAGCGGTTTGTAAAAAAAGAAGAATCGGACCCACCGCGGTAGCCTGTCTTTTTCGTTCGCCTCGATCCAACTCCGTATGACTTTTAAACATCATGAACTGGCCTATTATGTCATTGGTCGCGCTAACACCCTCCCTCCTGCGTCGACCGTATATAGCGGCATCTTGTACTGGAGACTGCTAAATGAGCTGCTATCGGTCAAAATCAAAAGAGAAAAGGGCAGAAGAGAGGGAGAGAACTCATTTTTACTTTCTTCTATCTTTACAAGAAGAAAGTATTGGATTCATGAAAATTTTCGAATTCCGTTTTTCGACGGATTTACACGTTTTAGGAGTCAGAGATTCCAAAAAACATGTTTTTATAAAATGTCTGTCTGTGACTCTGTGAGTCTGTCTGTCTGTGTGTATGTGACACAAATTTTGTGGGCGCTCTATCTCAAGAACTAATGCACGGAATTTAATAAAAATTGATATTCAGTTAGTGCCTAATACAAATTGATGCTGATTAGTTTTTGGTGTAAATCGCTCAACAGGTGGCGCTGCAATGCTGCATTTTTCACGATTTTCGCAATGGCTCTATCTCAAGAACTAATGCACGGATTTTGATCAAACTTCAGATTTAGTTAGTCCTTGATATGAATTGATGATGATTACGTTTTGGTGTAAATCGCCCAACAGGTGGCGCTGTTATGATGATTTTTGCAGGATTTACACGATTTCCCCAATAGCTCTATCTTAAGAACTAACGCACGGATTTTCATCAAACTTCAGATTAAGTTAGTCCTTTATATGACTTGCTACTGATTAGGTGTTGGTGTAAATCGCCCAACAGGTGGCGCTTCTCTGTTGCCTTTTCCACGATTGCCTCAATAGCTCTATCAATAGAACTAATGGACCAATTTTCATCTAACTTCAGATTTAGTTGTATGTTGACACAAGTTGTTGTTAATTAGGTTTTTGTGTTAATCACCCAATAGGTGGCGCTGCTATGCAGAAATTTTCACGATTTTCGCTATTGCTCTATCTCAAAAACTAATGTACGGATTTTCTCCAAACTTCAGATTCAGTCAGACGTTGACATAAATTGTTGCTGATTAGGATTCGATATAAATCACCCAATAGGTGGCGCTGCTAGGCAGCATTTTGCTGGATTTAGACGATTTCAGCGATAGTCATATCTCAAGAACTAATGCACGGAATTTCATATCGTTAGAATCCTCATGAGATGCATTGATTGCCATTTAATTTTGGCAGTGTGATAGCGAATTTTGAAGTATTAACATGTATGAGATAGAAGAAAGTTTTGGGATTGGTACATCCGACTAGTTTTTTTGGTAACTAGTTTTTCACACGGGAAGATTGACATGTCTGTTCCTTTCCTTTCATAACTTCATGGTGGTGAAATAAGCCAAAGCCTCCTAAATATTTGAGAAAGTCTTGACTCGCGTCACGAAAACATCACACAAAGCAGGCAAAGCAAAGAAACAAAATCATTCATCGGCTTGTTCATATTCACGAGCCAATGAATGATTTTTCTTCTTTGTTTTGCCTGCTTTCTGTGACGTTTTCCTGCCACGTGTCAAGGCTTTCTCCAATATTTAAAGGGCGTTGAATAGGCCGGGATCAAGATAGATTTTTCGCTATTAGCGGGATGAGATTGATCAATCAGACGTCTGCATTTTTCCGAACTTTTTGATGTTTGCAGTAAACACCGAAAAGCCTGCAAGGATGGAGGCTACTGATTGGTCAATGTAATTTTACTAACAGAGAAAAATTTATCTGGATCCCGGACATTAACTTTGGTTGGTTAAAACAATTTTGAATAAAATCAAATCAGGAAGCCAATGTTTGTTAACTTTTCTGGTTAGTTTAATTGAAATCTTCCTCGTCTATTACTGAAAACTAAGTTACCGTACTTTGGACAAAAAAATTGAATATGAGTACACGAATTGTACATATGTCACCACTCTAACACAGTGTTGCCAGGTGGGCTACTTTTTTTTAATTCAGATACTTGATTGGAACCACTTTTTTGAAATTGTAAAATGCTCCTTATTTAATGACATATTAATTAAGGCGAAAACAAAGGGAATTTTACCGTTTATAATAAGTGCTGGCAATCAAGAAATCTGAATTTAAAAAACGTAGCCCACTGGCAACACTGCTCTAACATATAAATGTTCTCTGTTATGACCATGATTCTAAGTGCAGTTGGTTAAATTTGAGTATCTGGGCATTAGAGAAAGCAATAGTGGCTCACCGTGGCTGAGTGGATAAGACACCATGCCGCTAATCGCTTGAGAGCGTAGGTGGAAGCAGATTCGAATCCCGCCGTGATCCGAATGTGATATGATGTATGTGTTCAATAAATCAAACAAACAAAGAACAAAGGAATAGTGAAAGGTACAGTTGGCATGGAAACAACGACTTCTTTAATTCGTATAGAAAATTAATGAATAGTAGTAAATGACTCAAGTTTAAAATGTAGGCAAATGGTCTGGAAATATCAATGGCTCCCATCTAGTATTTCACAAAATTAATTTAATAGATTCACATGATGTATAACTTGATGCGACTCTTAGCTAATGAAAATTCTGCAACAAGACTTATGTAGGTAGATCTTTTGAATGAATAATTCAGAATTCTGAGAACAAAACGAAGTTCTTAAGGGCTCTTCCTCACCCCCCCCCCCCTCAAAAAAGGAAATACGATAGAAAGATATAAGAATTTGGATAGCTTCAATATGTTTGTGATCTTTTGTCAGAGTTCAGAAAAAGAGTCTGGGCATAAAAAAAAAAACAAATTTGACGAACGATAAGACTATAGATTTCAGGTAAATTTTAACCGAAAAATATTTAATTCTAATGTATATGCGGCTTTAATAATAGACTATTAAAGATAATCAATTTAGGGGAAATATTATAGTAAATTAATACCCTCACATTCATGCAAATAGGTATGGATAAACAGACTTGAGTAAAATTACATATTTATTCTTCCTTCTCTATAACACGATCTAAATGAAGATGAAGTTATATGTACAGTTTATATCTTTAAATTTTTAGATTTTTTTTATCAAAAATGTTCTTTTATTATGTCTAGAATTGCTAGATTTACAGATCTTCGATTCTTTAGATGCCTGCGGGGTTTCATTCTTGGATTAACCGTAGGTATTTGTAAAGGTAAATTTATTTTGCAAAACCGTCAGCAAAAAAAGTTGGAAAAAACAATTAACTGACAGACTACCTGTAAATATATATTTTATTTCGACTCTGTTTTTTACTAAATTTTCATCTTTCGTAGAAAATTTTAAGGAGATATAAATTGAGAAAGACTGATACTTTGAAAGAAGAAGTTGACTTTCCTTACTTTTAAATTATTAATCACTATAAAAAATGAATGATAGGTAAACAAAATGTATAATATTGTGTTTGCTCCCTGCTTATAAAGTCTATACAAGGACTAATTTTAATTTGAGCTAATACAATTATTTCAATTATATATCATTTGTTTTAAAAAAAGAACTGATATCTACTAAAAAACAACATTTCAAAAGTAAAAAAAGCCAAGCAAAAAAAAAAAAAAAAAAAAAAAAAAAAAGGTGAAAGTTGTGGCTAAAAAATAGTGTGATATCAAATTTCCAAGCTTATATTACGGTACTTATTTAACATTTTTTGATAAAAATTTACCATATGTAAGTCGAGTACCTAAGTATGCGTTGATAGAAAGCCTTTTCTCCTTTACTAAATACATCATAACGTGTTTCTGAAAATTAATTTTTTTTAAATTATGCATGATGGGCTTGGCGGCCATCTTTCCATATTTTACACAAATTTCTAAGCACTCAAGCTCGTAACATATTTGCATTATTAAGAATTTCGAACTTCTAGTTTTAGCTACAGACAGATAAATTAAGAAAGTTTTTTATTTTGAAAAAACAAATTGATTTTTACTGCTTTAACTAATTAATTACCCCCCCCCCCTCCGAAAAAAGAGAATCATAAGATGAAACCTGAAATTACTTCAGCTTTATTTTTAGACACAAATTTTTAGGCACTCATTTCCATAAATTAAAAGAATAAAATGTTTGCTTTAGTAACAATTTCGAACTTCCAATCTTAACAATGAACTTGTGTGCTTAGAAATTTGTGTAAAATATGGAAAGATGGCCGCCAAGCCCATCATGCATAATTTAAAAAAAATTAATTTTCAGAAACACGTTATGATGTATTTAGTAAAGGAGAAAAGGCTTTCTATCAACGCATACTTAGGTACTCGACTTACATATGGTAAATTTTTATCAAAAAATGTTAAATAAGTACCGTAATATAAGCTTGGAAATTTGATATCACACTATTTTTTAGCCACAACTTTCACCTTTTTTTTTTTTTTTTTTTTTTTTTTTTTTTGCTTGGCTTTTTTTACTTTTGAAATGTTGTTTTTTAGTAGATATAAAATACTGAAAAAAAGATTTTAAATAAAAAGTTTGAGTGCAGTAATAAATATTGCACAAAATCCCTATGAATTCAAATTTAATTAACTAATTTTAATTGGCAAAATCCTTCTAAAATTTATTAAATTATTGTGTAAATCTTGTAATGCAGTTTTAAAAATTCATGAAAAGTGCTCTAGAAGATGAAAATTTCCATGAATTCATATCTATACTAATATTATAAAGAAGTAAAGTTTGTTTGTTTGTACGAGGTAATCTCTGTAACTACCGAAGCGATTTCAAAAGTAAAGATATCCAAATGGCGGTGTTAGCCCCTGTTCGAACATAGGCTATGTCTTATGTTGGTATCACTACCCAAAAGCGGTGTAGGAGCAAAAAACGTTCTAAAAATGCGATTTTTGTATTACTGAAGGTCCTAGAAACATGAAATTTGGAATGGTAGTTATAAGATATAAAAGATCTCCAAGAACATTTCTTTAAAAAATCGAAATTTAAAAGATGTGAAAATGTGCAAAAAGCGTCTTAAAAAACGTTCTAAATGGCGATTTCTACGCAATCTCGGGAAGTACTGAATCGATTTAAAAACTAATGGTGTCAAAACGATGGTAACAGCCATTGCGTCAACATAGGCTATATTTTATGTCGGTTCCACTAACCCAAAAGGGGTGCAGGAGTAAAAAACTTTCTAAAAAAGCGATTTTTGTGTTACTGGAGGGCCTAGAAACATGAAATTTGGAATGGTACACTGTAAAAAAAATCACTGTATCTTTACAACAAAAAATGCTGGCAATATGGGTGCCAGCAAATTTTGCTGTCAATTTACAGCCATTTTGTTTTCCACGGGTAAACAGCAAACTTGTAAATTTACAGCACTTTTACATTTAATTTTACAGTAATTTTGTTTTTTAGATTTTACAAAAAATTGTATTTTTTCAGCATATTTTGCTGTTAATTTTACAACACTTTTAACAAGATAACAGTAATTTTTTAGCCTTTATTATTATTTATTTTATATCGAAATAAAATTAAAATTTGCTAAAAAGTTGCATTTAATGTCACAAATATAAAAAG
Source organism: Maratus speciosus (assembly GCA_963932465.1). Taxonomy (NCBI): domain Eukaryota; kingdom Metazoa; phylum Arthropoda; class Arachnida; order Araneae; family Salticidae; genus Maratus; species Maratus speciosus. The sequence continues at coordinate 284,443,460 of OZ010791.1, read as the reverse complement.
ATGTTAATAAGATGTTGTTACATAATAAAACAGTTTTTAAAAACTTAAAAATCTCCAAGATTTCGTGCCGAGCGCTTTCGATCACTATCGCTATTCGACCAGTAGGTGATCGAAAGTGCTAGGCATGAAATATTGGAAGTTTATAAAAACTATTTTATTATGTAATAACATCTTATTAACATCTTTTTATATTTATGACATTAAATGGCACCTTTTTAGCAAGTTTTAATTTTATTTCGACATAGTTTTCAAGGTGAATGCGACATTCTAACGGTATATGTTTTTGTTTTCATATATGTACATTTTGTATTTATTTTATTTTATTTATTATTATTATTTGTAGATATACGTTTGCATCTTCCTCCCCCCCCCCCTCCCCCGCCTGCAATGTTTGTTTACTTTGAATTTTTGTATACTATGATACATCTTTTAAAAACTAAGAGCTCTATAAGTGTTATCTTTATGTCTACTTATATCATTGTTTTAATAACATTTTTACATAATAAATTCTGTTATACATGTGTCAGATACAAATTTAGCACCATAAAGCAAAATAATAAATAAAATAGGAAAATACACCGAAAAAAGCAATAAATCGTAAATTTTAAACTATTTGTACTCATTGTAAAGAATTTTCCTTATGTGAATTTCAAATGTACTGCGTAATATAACATACATTGAGAACATTCAAAATATCTAATTTCAGCATCTAGTGCTAATTACTTCTTATTGTTCGATAATTATCAAAAGCAAAATACGATCTGCTGCTTTTGAATGCTGCGACAATAGTAAGCAAACTCTTGGAATATTTTATGGATCAATAAAGAAGTGTATCCAGCTTACACACAATAAATGATTTCAAAATTACATATAAAAAATGAAAAGAAATGCGCGTAAAAAACTAGCATCTATGAAATGCGAATAACTCCGACGATAAATCGGACCATAAGTCGTAAAATTGTTTTTGAAATTTTAATAAACTATAATAATACATTAAATAAATAAAAACATTTAAATTAGTACAAAAAGCGCACTTAAATCTTTTAGACAATTAAAAAATATTGTATAATTTAGATTAGTAAGGTATGTTAAAATACAAATAACGGAAAAAATGAAATTGCGAAAAATATATAATAGCAAAGCAAAACATATCTCAAAAATATTGATTTTTTTTTTTTTTAAATCTGGTACTTTGACCCATAAGTAAATAATAACTAAGTCCTATGATGGAAAAAAGAAAAGAAAAATAATAATTTTTTCAAATGTAAATTGGAAATATTCTCTTTTGTTATAGTTTAAGACAAAATATTTAATCCTTATACAAATGATTCAAAGCTACTGTCAGTCAATGTTTATATATATGTACGCAAATACAAAATTTGTATCTTACATTGTATAAGAGAACTGCCTAATTGATACAGTTATTAAATCAATGATACGAATAAACATAAAAGTAAAACTTACTCTGATTTTTTAAAATATGTAATCCAGAATTGTATTTAAGTATCCAAAATCGCCATTTTGAATTCATAATAGGCACATATTCACACCGACGCTAACACTCGTACGACACTACTTAACGCTAATAATAACCTGCTTTGGCTTGACAGTGTGCCTGTAGGGTAGGTATCTCATCAGGAATGTAATCCAGGTGGTTTTGCCATTGTTGAAATAACAGCAGTTTACTGTAAATCGATACGGAAGTTAATAAAACGCTGTATTTAGCGATTTACAGCCAAATCAGCTGTAATTTTTCCCGTTTTTTTTTACTGTGTAGTTACTTATAAGATGTAAATGATCTCTAAAAGAACATGTCTTAAAAAATCGAAATTTACAGAGGGCGATAATGCGCGAAAAGAGTTCTAAAAAACGTTCTAAATGGAGATTTCTGCGCAATCTCAGAATGTATCAAAAACGATTTCAAAATTAGTGGTTGGTAATTGATGGTGGACAGCCTTTCCTCCAACATAGGCTATATTTTATGTCGGTTCCACAAATCCAAAAGGGGTGCAGGAGCAAAAAACTTTCTAAAAATGCGATTGTTGTGTTACTGAAGGGCCTAGAAACATGAAATTTTGAATGGTAGTTACTTATAAGATATACATGATCTTTAAGAACATTTCTTAAAACATTGGAAATTAAAAAAAGGGTAAAAATGCGCAAACAGCGTTCTAAAAAATGTTCTAAATGGCGATTTCTACGCAATCTTAGGAAGTACCTAAACGATTTAAAAAATAATGGTGTCAAAATGATGGTAACAGACCTTGCTCAAAAATAGGCTATATTTTATATCGGTGCCACTATCCCAAAGGGGGTGAAGGAGCAAAAAACGCTCCAAAAATGCGATTTTTGTGTTACTGAAGGGCCTAGAAATATGAAATTTGGAATGGTAGTTACTTATAAGATACAGATGATCTCTAAGAACATTTCTTAAAACATTCAAAATTTAAATGGGTTGAAAACAATCAAAAAGCGTTTTAAAAACGTTCTAAATGGCGATTTATGTGTTATTGAAGGACCTAGATACATAAAATTGGCCTGGTAGTTACTTATTAGATATGACGATCTCCAAGATCATTTCCTAAGAAATTCGAAATGTAAAAGCGGTGAAAATGGGCGTAACGCATTCTAAAAACGTTTTAAATTTCGATTTCTACACAATCTCATGAGGTACCAAACCAATTTCTAAAGTAAAGGTTCGAAATTGATGGTGACAGCCCTTGCTTCAACATAGGTTCTATTTCATGTGTCTGTCACTTCCACCTGGGGGTTGCAGGAGCAAAAAACGCTCTAAATTGCGAATTCTGTGATACTGCAGGTGCTAGAAACTTTAAATATGGCATGGTTGTTACTTATAAAATACAAATGCCCTTTAAGAACTATCGAAAATAAATTCGAAATTTGAAAGAGGTGAAGTGAAGGGAATGAGCGAAAAGCATACTAAAAAAGTCCTAAATTATGATATCTCAGGATATATGCAATCTCAGGAAATAATAAAACGATTACAAAAGTAATGGTTGCGAATCAATGGTGACAGTCTCTGATTCCACGCAATCTATATTTTATGTCAGTATCACTAACACCTCGGGTTGACAGGAGGAACAACAAATGTTCTAAAAAAAGCCTTTACAAACTTTCTGAATTACCATTTCCATGAAATATTAGGAAATGCTGAACCAATTTTTAAATTCATGTTGGCAAATTAATGGTGACAGTTTCTGTTTCATCATCATCATAGGCATTTTATATTAGTGCCACAATCACCAGAGAGGTGGTCGACCATTAAACAATAATCTTGGAATTTTACATGATGGTTAATTTTAAGATGTAATTGAGTACTAAGAACGGTTTATTCAAAACTTCAAATGAGTACTGAAATCAGCATATGAAATGAGCATAAAAGCTTCAAAATACTTTCTAAATTACCATTTATTTGGAATTAGTTTTAATTCTTCTTATTAATTCAAATCTCATTTTTGTCTAATGCTGTGTATTAATGAAGTTTAGCTAAACTGTGTCTTAATTAGTAATTTTTGAATTATTCCTAAAAGAATCATTTCTTCTAATATATATTTCAACTATTACGCGAGCAAAGCCGCGGGTTTTGCTGGATTGGGATATAAAGGGATAAATAAAAAAGCTGACAATTATCATTAACATTTTCTAAAGCCTTGTTATTGGAACGTTCTCGAAGTGGTCGATGTATCACTAATGACTGTTTTGGCTGAAATAAAACATATATTTGAACATGAAGCGGTATCTGTTGTTTCTCAGATTTGCAGAAAATAAATGAAAAGACATTTTCATCCCCCCAAGGAAGGTCTGAAAAGGTGATCCTGACGGCCTAGTTAAATGAAATAAATGTGTGCACAGCTAAATTATATATGATATTGGTGTAAATAATCATAAAAAAACTAAACGTAAAAGAACAAGTAATATAAAAATTTTGTTTTTAAAGTCAATTCTTACTTAGGTCACGAAAGAAAAATTTAATGTAATCCTTAAGCTAATATTAGTTTTTGTTGCATTAAAATATCTCAATTTGTTGACTTTTTATAAGCAAGTAGGTTTACAATGGAAGTCTATGGGAATTTGGCGAAATATAGGAGATATCGCCAATTTGGCGACTCCTTTTGTTCGCCAAATTTGGCAATATATCGCCAAGTTGGCGGTATTTGGCGACAGAACAGGGCCCCCCCTATGGTAACCCCCTTATAGATATGAAGATGCATTAAATGCTTCAATAACCAATGACCGCCATTTTGTCTCCCAAGTAAAACTAAAATTAATTAATTAAAATTTAATTAATGAGTTAATATTTGAAAAAACTGTATTAACATCAATTGTCATCCAGTACAAGTTTAAAAAATTTATTTAAACTTGATAGGATGAATAATAAGTATTTATTAACGATTGTAAATTTGAACAAGATATATATATAAATAAATAAATAAATAAATAAATATAGGGAGAGTGTGAACTAATAGTAGGAATTGAATGAAAAAGAAAAATACTGAAAATATTTTTACCTATACGAAAATATAACATACTTCTGAATTTTTCAGTAAAAAAGGATCAAAATATCGTTTTTGAGAAGCTATCACTTTGAATATGAATGTGTATATTATATGCAGGTTTAGTGGGAGCAACATTTTACCAAATTGCCAGGAGTTGTCTTACAGGATGAATTTATAAAGAGAAAATTCTGTCATTTTCATTTTAGTAGATGCAATACAGAAAATTGTACTCATTTATAGCATTCATCGTTAATAAGTGTGTGGAATGAATTAATGACAGAAATTTTTATCTCAGTATTAAGCATGATAATAAACAGGGATGTAGTGGAGGGTATACGGGTGTATACGCCGCATACCCTCTGGATTTTTTAAGGAACACCGTATACCCTCTGTTTCTCAAGAAAGCTATAGTATATATACACTAGGGTATATCCTCTGCCTTGAGCGTATACCATCTGCCTTGAGCGTATACCATCTGCTTAGAATGTATACCATCTGTTTCTTTTACGATTACACCACTGCTAATAAAAAGTTGAACAAACTGTTTTGGAGAACTCGACTAACAAAAATTCTCAATATTATCTCTTTTCAGTGTTGAATCAGAGTGAACCTTTTCAATATGTTGCGTTACTGTAAATAGAATTTAATTTTTACCACAAAATAAACCGTGGAATATTCCCTCTAGAATCTGGTCTTCCAAAATTCTTGATGTGATTGATTAACAGCAATTTATCATAAACTTCGTAAATCAAATAAATTTATCATTTTTCTTTTACCTAACATTAGTAAAAGAGAATGATATTTTTATGCGGAAACGTAAGCTATATTTATACTTAAATTAGCATTACTGAAATATTGCTTCATTTAGCTCCGAAATAAGAAGTAGTGATTTTGGAAAAATACTTCTTCGCAAAATCTGGGATTCATTTACACGTTCTCGAAATCTCAGGAATAGACATTAGATTCAAGATTCGATTCCTCCGTTTTTAACTGCAGAAATCCTTGTTTAAACTGGAGGACCAAATATTGGAGCAAGGTTTCGCTATCTTATGGTAGCGTTTTTGGCGCTATTTTCTAGTGAATAGTTAAACCAAATTTTAGACTGTGTACTGGGAAGACCTAGAAATTATCTCAAATTCGGTTACTAAATTTTATAAACCTCAGAACTATCTGGTTATACTCTGCAAATAATACATAAATAATATTATAATGCCGTCTCTAGCCAGGGTTTATAAATTTAACACACATTAAAGTTAAGCTAACATATTTAATTTAAAAAAGTATGCGTTGTCTGATTTCGCAGAAACTCTAATGCGTGAGATTTTATAATTAGGAATGAACTCTCTAGAAGAATTAACATTAAAACAATCTCAGCACTAAAAATAAACCCTTAATATAAAGTAAATAAATTACCACAAGATGCAATAAAAATTAAAAGATGCACATTAAATTAAATATTTACAAAGTTTATTTACACATTATATACACGCAAACAATGAGCATCTTAAGTAACTTAGTGTATTATTAGATCTATTTATGCAATATGTTATTAGACTAATTAATTAACATAATTACTCTGTTTTGAATCTTTTCGTATTTCTCGTTATTTAATATTTTCATATTCAAGTACATCCTCTTTGACTTCATTAATTATCTAGAATACTTAAAGAAAATAATGTGACAGTACAAAATTTTGAGACATTTAACTAACAAATATACATAACTGAGAAACTTATTCCTTTTTCTCAACACAGGTAATACCATTTATAGTAATTCTTTAAATAAAAATACCTTGAAAACTGTTCAGGAGATACATCATCCACGGCCATCTTGAAGTCTAGAAGTTTGCGTCATCGTCAGGTGAAATTGGAGGCTCCCTTCTCTAAGTCACACTTCTCATTCATACAATTCGTGTCGATTTTATTAGTGGACCATTCCAAAAACAAAGGAGATTTAACATTTCATTTTAAATGTACTATTGATGTACTAGTATTGCTTATGCAGAAAACATATTTATATGTGCTTGATGGAACATTGTAGACTCCTGGGTGTACACCCAGGTGTCTACAATGTTCCGTATATCCGTACAACACCAAAGAACTAGTGCATGCAGTAAAAGTATTACTTCACAAAAAGCTCTACGAGCATCTTAAAACCTAGTTCGGATGATGTAATTAAGAAAAACAGTCTCAATACATAATTATATTTCAATGCAATAATACGAGTGAATACCTTGGAAACTCTTAGAATATGACATGAACACATACATGTCCACCATATTTGAAATTTTGCGTCCTCTCACTGGTTGGATTCCATTTTCAGACTGGAATTCAAACCCTGTCTTAAGAGATTTAACAAATATCACATAGGATACTAAGAAGCAAAACGTAAAACTTTATTGATTAACAACATATTTCAGCTCATATACTTGCACAAGAAAACAATTCATGAGAAAATTTAAAACCCTCACGCCGCAAGTAATCTGAATACCCTCGTTATTAATTTTTTTTTTATGTTATTGGAGGAAATTTTTGTTTTTTGACTGGAGAATTCAAGGAAATTTTAAGTTTAGGTTATCGAAGTTACTGCGATTTGAGAGCGAAAAAAACATGCATTAAATTTCCGATTGTAAAACGAAAACATCCTGCAAATGAAAGAGTAAATATTTGAGAATTAACGAAATATAATCTGCGAAAAAAAATAACAATTCACAGAATTTTTTTTAAGTGTTGAGAGAAAGGCTATTTGATATGATATCATCTAGATAAATTTATTTCTGTAAAAAAAAAAAGGAAATCAAAACCATAGAAAACGAAAATAAAAAATATCTTATGTTTTCATTCGAATATTTTCCCGTTCTGAAATTTGGATTAAAATTAAACTGAAGAACATATTCCAGTTGAATCCATTCAGATTTAATAGTTTAAGAAGTGTTTCATTTTTTACACAATTTGGTCATTAAATGACGTTTATTATTGTTTTAAAGATGCCGTTTTTGTAAGAGTAGCTTTCGTAAAAAAACTTGTTTTATACATAAAAGTTATAATTTTAATTCATTGTTGTTAAAGCTGTTATATTTATGTATAACTAAAACTTAAAGAGCATAAAATGATAAAACTGGTAAATGGTAATAAAAAATCTACCAAAAGAGTATAGTTGGTAAATAACTCATTTTTTAATGCAAAAAGATGCCACGAATAGTTATATTTATTATGCAATAACACATTTTGTAAACCTTTGTATGAAATTGAATTATATTTGTCTGATTTAGTGCTTCTTAACCCATTCGGGACTGTGGGCGCATATATGCACCTTCAAAAGTTGCATACATAATTTCTTTTTGGTACCAGTATTAAAGAAAGGTAAAGTTTGCTGTATTTAATTAGAACAGGTGAACAGATGATATTTTGATGGGATACCCAGTAGCAGTGCTACTCCACTCCCTGTATATGAGTACATGTTCATAACATCATAGAGGAGCTATGAAGATAAGTTTAATCATAACACAGGAACAGGAATATGCAGTTGATGAGCTTTACAGTTGTGAAGTGCTAATAACTTAAGTAAAATTAACTTTTTAAGAATAAGTGGTACCAAATCAATGAAATTTTGTAGAAGACGTCGGCTCCGAAGGGGTTAATCAAACAGCAATTAGAGTCTCGCGTAACATACATAAATATAAATGTTGCATTACCAACTATAAGTAAATAAAAAGTAGGTGTTTTATTAAGAATCATTCCCTTTTAGAGCTAAAATAGGCCAAAATGGGCCCAGTTTTATCTTTAAGGAAAATGTTTTCATATTAACATGCCCAGCTAATAAACTGTCCTTTATTTTTAAAACGCATTGCATACATGATTAATGGATTCATTCTATTTGTGCTCCTTCGCATATATTTCTACTGATTATTTCGTATTTCTTACAGTTTAATCGGTAATACGGTTTTTATGGTTTAAAACACTGAAAACTCCATAAGCCTTCTTTTTATGTTAACAAATTAACACATTACAATACCTTATTTTAGCATATGGATAAGAAGACCTTTGTATGGACATAAATAAGAACGTTGCATTGTATGTGTTTGTTTCATGTCTTTATGCTGGTAATTTTCCACATTAATTTCAAAACATTGAAGGCTCTAATAACAACTTTTTGAGTAAATAAATACTCTTTTTCACTAATGGAGTAAAATACTATTGAATGTACATTATATGAAAGTAGTGCAGTATTTCCTATATTTGTTTCATGCCTTTCTGTTATTTATTCTTAAACGCATACATAAAATGTCGAAAATTCTATTAGCCCCTTTTTCGAGGAAATACTTTAAAATAATAAAACTCTTCATCTTATACAAACAATAAGAAGTTTTTCAATAAGCATTATTTTATAAGAGCGTAATACCCCATGTCTGTGTATTTTTACTCGCTTTTATTTAAAATGCTAATGGTTCCATTAGTTTTGCTGTTCTTGTTTTAACTGGTAAATAACAGCAATAAGTTTTCTTATTTTGCACACGGATAAAATTTGTGAATGTACATCATATTATTAGACTAGATAATTTCGTGTGTTTGAACTTTTTATTCGTTACGCTAAATTTAAATTATTGAACAAATAACACAGCTCTACAAAATTTAAGTTTGTAAAAACTTTTTGTAAAATTTATACTGATTCTGTAGATTTTCCTGACGCCCATTTCAAAACATGACCTCAGTTTTTTCTTAAATCCTGTACAGATTTTTTATTCAGTGTGAACATATTGTATATTGATACAATTGTACCCTACTGAATGAGATAAAGAAAATGTAATAAAATAAACCGCTTTAGTACGAAAATTTATGTGTAAATATACATATTTAGGAATATGTTAAGACAGGGCGCGAAATTTCCGCTCGCCAGCTCGCCACTGGCGAGCAAATATTTAAGTTTGGCGAGTAAGTTTCATATTTTAAAATCTTCTGCTTCAAATCAAACTATATAGGGGAGATGGGGGCACATGTGAACATCGCAGTTTTTCGATAGTTATTATAAGCTTTTTTATTTGAAAAAAATTACTAAAGATGATAGCACCTGTAGATATATGGTAAAAATTTTTTGAAGCTCTATGACATTTTGTTTGTCCTTTGTAGCCAAAACACTGTTTTTAGATCTCAAAAGTAAAATCATTGCTCCAAGTTCATAAGCGAATAACTCTATCTATTTATTCATTTATTTGAATTTGAGTGTTTTACCATATACTATGAATACTAATAAACATTTTTGATAAAATTCTTTTTCTTCTAAAATTGAGAAATGTTAATGATTCATCAATTTAACAGAAGCAGCAATGTGGGGCACTTGTGAACAGGCTAGTTGGGGCAGATATGAACAGTTCAAAGTGCCCCAATAATCATTCTGTGATTCTGTTTCTTTCAGTTAACTTAATGAGAGATAATGTCAGTTCCATTATCTACAATTTTCCTGAAATAGAAGATATTTTCCTCACACAAAGTTGATTTTGTATTGAAACTTCCACAAACACATCTTTCAGCAAATACATAAAGAACAACAGGCTCGTTTACGTTCAATTGTACTTTGAATAAATTTAATGTTTTCTAAAATGCAATAAGTGTTATATATTATTTTACTAAACGGTTTACAACAATATTTTTTATGCATTTTTAATACAAAATATTACTTTGAACAACTTTGCAAATTTTTCTTTTACATTTGTTCTAACCTTGCAATGATGGCTTATTTCCATCTATAAAACAGTTATGCATATGATGCTTTGAATGGATATAGATGCCAGTAATATTTTAAGAAAGTAAAATTTTTAAACTGATAACTACTGTAAAATCCCGATTGTCCCCCCCCCCTCTTTCAAAAGCAAAAGAAGTTCGGGGGGAGGGGGTTATAGTCGAGATTTTTTTAATCATTAAAAAACCCTTCTTTATCTATAATTTACAAGAAAATAAGGCAAATACAGGAGTGAGAATCTTTCGTATTTCGGCAGATTTTCGATAAATAGTATGTAAATGCCACCTCCCTAAAATTTCCCCCAAACAAAAGCCCTTAAGCAAAATTTAAAAGTTTTAATTTCTTTTTTTAAATTGCTTCTTTATTTTTTTATTTTATTGCAGCAATACTTAATGAATCATCTAAGCCTCTCCCCACCAAATCTACTTATTTTCATTTTATAGTATTTTGCTTAAACATATCTCGCAGAAACTAGAGAAATATATATATATATATATATATATATTTCTTTATGGTGGATTTAAAAGGTAATATAACTAATGATTACTATGACAAACAAATAAAAGAATAAAAAGCACGTTAAAGGATATTTTTTCCTTATGTTCACATGTGCCCCACGTGTGTTCACAACTACCCCGCTGATGGGGCACATGTGAACATTTTTTTGATTTTATAAAACTATTAAAAAATGTAAGAAGAACTATACAGGTGATTTAAAAATAAATACCATGTGTAAAAGAAAGTTCTGTTTACTATATTAAGTAGTTTTTGTTTATCGAAATTAATCCAGTTATGAGAAAAAGCTATCTTTATGCGAACTGTTCACATGTGCCCCCATCTCCCCTACTCTCAGAATATATTTCACTGCTTGGAATGCCGTTCACTGTCACATGCATTCATTGCCTTGCACACCGTTTATCAGTTAACTGTTTTGGATGCATGTGATGAAGTTGAATATCTTAAACATTTGACTCAGAAGTTAGGAGTATTTTAAAATTTTTCCATGCCTCTGCTAAAAGACTTCATATGCTAAACGAACCAGCAGAAATTCTAGGAGATGAAATTCTTAAACTGAGTGATATTCACATTATTAGATGGTTATCAAACAAAGAAAGTGCTGTGAAAGCTCTCTTGCAAACTTGAAATACTGTCGTAAGCCATCTTGAACAGGTAGGTGGCCCATGAAAAAGAAAATGATTGTGCTAAAGCTAAGGGTTTGCTGAAAAGTTTGAAGGATTATAAATTTAAAGTTCTGTACTTCCTCTTGGATTTCTACAGGAAATTAAACCCTTTAAGTGTGGCATTACAAAACAAGAAACTTATCGTCTCATCTTTGGAAATAAAAATTGAACAATGCATCTCAATTCTGACAGATCTCGAATCTAGTGTTGGACCAAACAAATAGAAATATTTGCACCACCTATCCATCTGAGGGATAATCAAGGATATGCAGATTACAAATGATAAAAATGGGGAGCAAGAATTTCACACTTTAAAATGAAGATCAATTAAAAATGGAAAAATATGCATCACTGAAAGACTGCAATCTATGTCAACAGATGTGTAAACATCTCTGCATATTTCTTAAACTTTGGGTTAGTTTCCCAAAGAAAACATTCTTGAATTTAGGATAAAAGAAATAAAGAAGCTCTTCATGTATTTGATCACAAGTCTCTTTAATGAAAAAGTGGATATTGTATTGGCAGAGTGAGCAGAATTCAAGTTTATGTTCTTTCACTAACACTGAAAGATATGCTGGAGAAGTTTTACAGTAAAAAGTGTTGAGCAAGATTCCCCAATTTGCTCCAGATTCCAACATTTTGTGCTGTTCTACCAGTGAGCACAGCTTCGTGTGAGAGAGGCTCCAGCTGTCACAACAGACTCGAGAGTGCATAGTAGTGATGGGCGATTTCGATTTTTTTAATCGATTTAATCGATACTATGGCCAACTCGATTTAATCGATGTCTCTAAGACAAATAAGGTAATATCATTTTCATTTTCCTTCAAAAATTGAAGATAAAGTAGTTGGATGTGCCAATCCCAAAACTTTCATCTGCCTCATAAATGTTAAAACTTCAAATTTCGCTATCACAGTGTCAAATTTAAATGACAACCTATGCGCATCATGAGGATTTAAAAAGGATAGGTTCGTTGAAGTATGTGCATTTTAAAAGAAAACATAAGCATTGCATTTTCCTAACAAATCATTGAATTTCGGCCCACACCCTCTTAGGCTAATGTCAGACGAACGTCTTTACGCACTCTTTTTTCGCTCTTACGCCATCTCTACACCTTCGCTAGCATGTGTAGGGACGGTGTAAGAGCGAAAAAAAAAAGCGTGCAAAAAGACGTTCGTCTGGTATTAGCCTAGATGTCCGCAACGGAAAATCCAAATTCAAAGAGCATGAAAGCGACAGCTGTTTGGCAGTATACACCCAAGTCCAATAATGATCTATTTATCTGAAAGTGTAACAGAATTTGAAGTTTGATTAAATTCCGTGCATTAGTTTTGAGATATGGCTATCACGAATATCATGCAAAAATACAGTATAGCAGCGCAGCCTGTTACATGATTAACACAAAAAACTCTGCAACAACTCGTGTCAATGACACATAATATTAAGTTTGATGAAATTCCGGACATTAATTCTTGAGATATTATCGCTAATATCGTGTAAATTCTGAAAAACAGTGTTAAATTCAGTGGCTGGTACGGGTGGACACCACCCCCCCCCCTGGAACATTGAAATGTCCCTCATGAAGGTTTGAGATTTTAAGCTTAATGGACAAAAGTCCAATTCCTCTTCCTCCTTCCCCCGAAACTCTAGAATGTCCCTCTCCAGAACCATAGAAATCCCTCCCGGAGAAAAATGTTTGAATTCAACACTGCTAAAAGAAAGCAGCATGGCAGCATAACCTGTTATATCATTTACACGAAAACCTAATCATGAACAACTTATGACAGAATATTAAGTTTGATGAAATTCCGTTCATTAGTTCTTGAGATATGACCTCTAAAATCATTTAAATCCAGAAAAACGTGTTGATTTCCGGGGGTAGCCCGGTGGGTCATGCACCCCCCCCCCCCGTGTAACATTCAAATGTCCCCCCAGAAGGTTTGGGATTTTATGCTTAATGTACAAAAGTCCAATCCCCTTCCCCTCTGAACTGTCACTCTCTGGATCCGCAGAAATCCCTCCCGGAGAAAATTGTCTGAATTCAACACTGCTTATAAAATTTGCATAACAACGCCCCCTGTTGGGTGATTTACACCGAAATCTAATATGCAACAATTTATGCCAACGTCTAACTGAATGTGAAGTTTGATGAAAATCCGTGCATTAGTTCTTGAGATAGAGCTTTTGCGAAAATCAGGAAAAATGCAGCATTGCAGCGCCACCTGCCGGTAGATTTACATCAAAAAGTAATCAGCACCAATTTATATGAAAGTCTAATTGAATCTAAAGTTTCAACAGATTCCATTCATTAGTTCTTAAAATAGACCGCCCACAAATATTTTGTCAGAGACAAACAAATAGACAAACTGACAGACAGACAATGTATAAAAATAGTCAAATCGTAGTCCAGACAAGATCTTCTAAAACTATAAATCCTTCGAAAACCGGAAGTCGAAATTTTTCACGAATCCAACGCTTTCTTTTTCTAAAGACAAAAGAAAGCAAGAAAAAATTAACGCATCGATTCTGCTCGTAAATTAAGATCAGAAATGGCGAATCGATTCAGTTTAGATTCGATGCCGATGTCGATCTTTAGATGCGGGCAGAATCGCTATTTTTTGATTTATTACTTCAATTCTTTAGATTCGGGCGAATCGATTCATTTCAGATTCGATGCCGATTTTTAGATGCGGGTGAAATTGTTATTTTTTGATTTACTTCAATTCAAATCGCATCGCGCATGATCTACGATTCCTGTTGAATAGATTCCTCCAATTTTATTGTTTTAGTGGCAGAATTGCTGTAAAATTTTGTATCAGAACCTTTTTTTTTCTTTCTAGGTTCAGTGTTGAATGGCGGGTTGATTTCTTGACTGCTCTTGCCGGGATGTGGGGGGGGGGGGTTGATTTAGAGTTCGTAAGGGGGGATCCACATTTGTCCATTAAAAAGCATAAAATCTCAAAACTTTCGGGAGGGACATTCCAATGTTCCCCCGGGAAATAACACCCCCTGAATTCAATACTAGGTTAAATCGTTATACTTTTGTTTAGAAACCTAGTCATTTGGGTTACTAGTTTATTATGTTGTAATTTTCAAGTTCGTACCTTCTAATCCTTTCAGCCCCCCCCCCCCCCTCCTTTCCATTCCTCGCCAATCTTAATTTACAGGGCCGTTCAAAATATGCATGCTATTTCAAAAATGCCCAATTCTCGTTCTATTTTATTATAAATCCACATTTTGAAACCTTGACCAAAGATACATTTGAGGTCACACCTCCCACGATTTGAGACTTACCTGTCCCCTGGGGGGGGGGGGGTCATATTTATTGTTTCTTCCAAACCATCTCGTGTAACATATTGTTGGAAAGCTTTTAATGCCCTTTTTTATTTTCTGCCCCCCGCCCACTTGTTACACACTCTTGGCACTTTTTAGCTGATAGGTTATCAAAGCCTGAGATATAATGTGCCCGTCGGTTTTGTATGTATGTATGTACGTACGTAACGCGATAGCTCTTGATAGAAATATCCGATTTGCTTCAATTTTTTTTCTATGTTCATTCTGCTAAGGCGCTTGCCTGATTAGTTTTGGGGGTTCATTGGTTAAGTATAAAGGGGAAACGGGGGCTAATCCCTCCCTTACCTTAGATAAATGGGTTTTTCATGCAGAATTATCAGATTTTCTTCATATTTTGGTATACCGGTTAATTTTGATAACGAGTTTCTCTGATTATATTTGAAGGTTCATTATTATAGTCTAAAGGGGGGAGGGGAGGACGAGGGTATAATACCCCCCCTAATTTAGATAAATGGGTTTTGCTATCCGATTTACTTCAAATTTGGTATACCAGTTTATTCTGATAAGGCGCTTCCCTAATTAGATTTGGAAGTTCATTGGTTAAATATAAAGGAGAGAACAGGGGGCTAATACCCCCTTAATTTAGATAAATGGGTTTTTCTATCCGATTTGCTTCAAATTTGGTATACCGATTTATTTCGATAAGGCGCTTCCCTGATGACATTTGGAGGGTCATTGGTTAAGTATAAAGAGGGGAAACGGGGAGGGGTAATTCCCCCCTCCCCCCGCTCCTTAGTTTATTTTTCGAGGGGCATTATTCTTTGAAATAAGAGCATAATTTACAGTTAGTGTGAATAGCCTGTGAGCTCAGTGGCATCAGTTTAACTGGGCACTTTTCTTTTTAGCTCACAGGCTATCAAAGCCTGAGAGCTAATGTGCCCGCAGTAATGCCATCAGTTTAACTCGATACTTTTCTTTTTTATTTATTATTGTTTCAGTGAGTGCACTCTGCATGTCAGCGAATGAGTCAATAACTGTTTATAGTTTTTAGATTACTGTTGGGGAAAGAAAAAAAAAGCATATAATCAAGGAATATATTTTTATTTATTTGTTAACCAGAGAAAAGTATGTTACTTCATTGTTAATGGCTTCAGGATGAGAACATTTTTTTTTTCTTAACAGCTGAAAATTTGGTAAACATTAAAAAGAAAGATATTTATAAACTGTAAATGAGATAAGGAGATATATATTTTAAAAAGGGAAAGAAATTTTAGTTGAATATATTATTAAAAGGAGATTTTTGATTATTAATTGCGGGATAGTTAGTATGGGATGATTGGTTAATTACATTTATCATAACTATTTTAAAAGAAGATTTGCAATATTTGCATTTTCCCACGCTTATAGGAGACCCTAAAAAGACTGAAAAACCATTTAACTTTTTAAATAAATTTAGAGCCTTCAAAATTTCGCTCATCTGCGCATTTTTAAGAATGACGTTTATAGGAAGTAAGTCCCCATCTGTTTGGTTGAAGGAAATAAGAGTTAGAGTAGAAAGTACATCTTTTCCGGATGAAAAAAAAAAAATCATTTCTTTCTTCTTTTTATTTGTCCGAGATCTTTTTTAAAGATAAATTTAAATATAATATAAATTATTATCAAAATTACATCTTAAAAATAATAATTTTAAAAGTTATAAACCTTATTATTTGAATCAAAGGTCTGTAGTAGCTTACTTCTGGGCCGCTAACATTGTCTAGGTCCCCCATAAATGGAGGTGAGGGGCGAGAGATAGTCTTTACGGGCCCTGTTGATTCGCTACGTTTTGGAATTACTATTTTTCAGCTTATCTGTGTGAATCTGTGAACATCGAAATATCGATTCAAGTATCGATTCTAGAATTTAGGAATTGATTCTTATTGCGATCGATTCTGTTTTATACGATGTCGATTTTAATCGATTCTCAAATTTTCCAGAATCGCCCATCACTAGTGCATAGAGCAACACACTGGACGATTTGCTCAAAATTTCTATTAATGGACCCACACTGAGAGAGTTTGACCTTAAAGCTGCCATTGACAAGTGGTATTTCAGTGCAGAAAGGCAGCGCTACGCAAATATGAAGTATTAAAAGCACAGGAACTTTTTCTTTCATGAAGTTTTAGTGGTATGTGACAATTTGTGTAATCATTGAAACCATATGATAACCTTATTTTGAGTTAATATTATTATTTTCTTTTCCAGTAAATATGTTTAGAATTTTCAATTTCTACATTCTTTTATAATTTTGGTCACCAGAAAGTTCTTCATACTACATCTGTTAACATTTTAACAATTGTTCATATTTTTCATGAATGTAAAATATTATGGATTTAACAGACAACCCCCTCTAACAATGGTCAATTTAAATTCAGTTTGTCATAAATAGTTCATTTTTTGGGCAGGTGTGGTGACCAACGTTGCTGTCTGAATGAATGTAAAGTAGTGGCGAGCAAGAATTTTAGTCTGGCTAGTATCTTTTCAACAGAAATTTCATGCCCTGTGTTCAGATTACATATAAAATTATATATTTTGCGTTATTCAAAGCTTTTATTCTAATTTTTTCTTTCTCGTGTAAAGCTGAGTATTTTATTTTTCGTTTAAGAGATAACTCTGGACGTATACGGTTCAACATCAATATTTATATTACTTTGAAATCCATTATTATAATCACAGGAAACAGAATTGAGTGAATCCTTAAATTTTCCGATAATAAAAATAATAATGACTTCTGAATTGTGTGAAATAGGTCGTAAATCGGAGGGAATGGGAGGGGTATCGAGCAAAATATTACCCACTCCTGTTTTTTTTTTTTTTAGTTAGATCCAGTAATATCACTTGAACAAAATAACAATCCACTGGCTTCATCCGTACCAAATACTTTCAAATCTTTATTTCTCTTTTTTACCTTTAGACTATTTTTTAAAAAATACTCAACATAATCACAACAAATTTTGCGTGGAGCCCTATATTTATATTGAACCACAAAATTCACTCCAAAATAGGCGATGTACCATTTTGTAATAAAATGAGTAACGTTTCTCGTGTTTTTAAATGATAAGATCGACAAATATGCGAGAAAAAGTATTTACGCATGCACTACTGGACATATAGGATCAATATGAAAATAAATGAAAATTAATTCATGCAACTTTTTAGTTGCATTATTCCTGCTTATAACAAAACCAAAACTAAACTGTATCGATAGCCAAACTAAGACAAATTAATCAACTACTATTCAACAAATATTCTATACAAGAATAAGATAATTAAAGATGAATTATAGAATTTAAATAGTTCAGCAGGTTTTCAACATTGTTCTCAAACATACAGTAATACTTACGCAATGTAAAACACACGTGTCTTCTCCACATATTAAAATAAAATCAGTTAAATATGTAATACTGCAAACAATACAACTACAAAGTTTAAAATTATCTTCGACATAATAAAATAAATTTATGCTTCAGAGTTTCAGAAATTCGACATATTGTAAGTGCTGATCTCTAAAGATAGATACTGTTACAGTTATTTGAATTCACTGTACATATATTCAACTTTGCTGAATAATAAAATTTTATTGTAAAAAATAGTGTTTTCGAATTAATTTAAACTGGGTGATGTAGTTACAAGAAGCGGAATGTAACAGGGTTAATACATAACAAGAGTACATTTTGTACAAAAAATGGCACTGGGTATAACCATTGTTATTGTATATTTTGTAATATTAAACAATAAAATGTTTTATAATAAGCACAGTTATAATCATTCAAAACGTTTTTTCATTGTAGACCTGTACAATTAACCCTCTCACTGCGCAGCCCGAGATATGCTCTAGCATGCATTTTCCCGTCAAATTAATACTATTTGGTTATTCCCACCAGTTATTTTTTAGAGAAAACTTTGTTTGATTTAATCAGGATACTTTCCCCTTTTACGATAGTCAAAAATTTCTGCTTTAAAGAACCGGTGATAAACGATTAAAAATTCTGTTAAAGGCACTCATCGCGAAGAATTACGCAGCGAGAGGGTTAATAACATTAAAATTCTATTTTTTTGCAAGAAGATTAGTTTGAATGAGCGTTATTTTGTAACGGTGTGATATTTATTATTTTTCTTCTATTTATCTTTCACAATGTATTTAAATCGCTGAAACTATCTTAAGCTAATTCATTGAACTGATAAGTAAAAATAGTAAACAAGCTTATTTTAAGAAAAGTTTCAAGATTTTTCAATGTACAACATAATATAAAGGCCTAGTATTTCATGTCTATATGATCTAGTCTTTTGACTGTATATTTCTTATTAAAATCTTAAAAAGGTTCCAATAATTCCTTTTCTAAGAAGTAAATTTAAACAGCATTTTTTTTTACTTACAGATAAATACATAGCTGTATAATCTTTATATATTAAGAGCACATTATATTTTACTCTTTTATTTCATGAATTGTTTATATATTCTTTAAACCTGTATTTAAAATAATTCAGATTTTTTACAAAAAAATTTAATCAACCAAATTACTTTTTCTGAAAAAGAACTCAAAAACATTCGTATGCACATCATGTATTCATAGAAAAAGAAAATTTAGCATAGGTCGCAGCAGGAGTTCGCAAATTTTTTCAATCACGGAGCACTTTTAAAATGTAACAGAAGAATAAGTTTTAAACACATACTTTTGTGTACACAAAAAATCTCAGACTGATTGATTACTCTCAAACTGTGCATTTAATTCGGAAATTCATATTAAATCATACAAATGATACAGATGATGCATGAATTCAAAACCCAAACATTGTTTTATGTCTGATTTACAATCTGTTTAATAAATAAGAGTTCAAAGAATCAAGCAAACTTAACATGCCAAATTCAAATTCTTTAAGATTATAAGTGGAATTTCTGATTCTATTTCTTCTCTAACTACTTTTCTCTTAGAGAACTATTCAGACTCACATTAAAGACTGACCCTACTCAAAATTTTACTTTGTTTTTAAATCCTTCCACTTCATCATTAGCATCAAAAACAGTTGATGCTTTACCTTGAACCGACATACACGAATTTTTAAATAATAAAAATATATAGACTAAATAAGGCTATTTCATTAAAAAAATATAGGGTAAAGTGTCCATATTTCGTCCCCCAGTCACTTTCAGACCCTAAATGTTGTAATTTTCTGTGAAAACCTACCAAATTTGGATTTTAGATAGACTAACTACCCATGCATATAGAAACATAGGCAAATATCGTACAAAAAATTTTAACAATGCAAAAAATTATTTTTTCAAAAGTATCTAAAAAACGAAAAAGAAAAAAAATGGTCCCAATTTTGTCTCCCTGAAAAATCCAATATGCCGAAGCTTAACTTATAACTAAATCAAAATTTATTTCTAAATGAGTAAGTAATTTAATTTACATTAAAGTAAGGCACAAAGAAATGTGCTAATTATCAGTGGAAGAATAACATATTGAAATATTAGCCATCCAAATATGAGGAAAAAAATTGTCATGAAAAAGCATTCATAATTTCGTCCCCGGGACGAAAATAAGAACTGCAAGGGGGACGAAATTGGGACCACGCTACTTCCCAATATGGCGAAGTTTCAGTTCCCTTAAGATGAACTGAGCATCCTAAAACTCATTGTATGCTACTTTCAGCATCTTACCTACGTAAAATACAAGCAATGAATCAGAAATAAATACTTACAGTACAGTAAATAAGATTCTACAAGCGACATAATAAGAACTCAAATCTTCTAAAAATTGGGAAATTCGGCGTCTTTAATTTATATATGCGTCTTGCCGAACAAAACTTTCAAAACTGACCCCTTTTACCTTTCGTCCCCTCTTCCTTGCGTCATAATTGGCGCCACTTTCGCAGAAGCTGAGAAGTTAAGAGGGACGAAATATGGGCACTTTACCCTATATGGACTAAATAAAACTATTTCATTACAAATATATATAGAGACTAAATAGGACTATTTTAATACATGACTTTCGTCAGACAATTTCTCTCCCACACAAAGTCATTTTAAGTTTTAAAGATTCTGATTTCATTCCCCAATTCAAAGAGTTTTTACCACTGGAAAACCACTTTACTTCAAAGTGAAGAAGTAATGACTATAGAGATCTCCAATTTCATCAGAGAAGATTTTGAACAATCTGCTCTTTTTGGGTATATTACTCAGGTATTGAGGTACTGAAATAATTCTTGAATACTTTTCTTAAAAAATAAAATTACTTAAAAAAAAAACCTAACCAGTTTTCGGAGCATTCGCAATTGTTTCGAGGAGCGTTATGTGCTCCGCGGATCACAATTAGATAAATCCTGGTTCACAGTATAAGCAGAATTTTCAAATTTTTGCTTTAAATTAATTGGATGTAACTGATATTTTAATTTTTTTAATAGAATCGTGTCTTTTTTTTCTTTTTTTAAACTCTCAAGCTGTAAACAAGCGAATCACAAAAGAATCGAAACTTACAGAACTACACATTTACATAAATTAACACAATAAATATGAAAGAGGTAAAATATAGTGAATCCTAACGAATCATGAATGATTGAATCGTAAATTGTTACAGATTCCTTTAAATACTATGTAGCTCAGGAATATTTTTTACTAACATAAGTTAATGCAAAATTGTGAAATAATTTTGCATTTAAAAAATTTATTTTCATTTATTCTGAAAAGAAATTTTAACCCACATGGGACCGCTGTTTTTTGTCCGATAACTAGGATATTAAACGTCTGTAAAGTTAGCATAACAATACAGTGGCAACACAGTATAAAAATGAGTTACTTGAATTACATGTGATATTTCTGCGTGGTGTTGCCGATCCAATTTTTATTCTATGAATGGTAATGAAACCCTTCGATGACCACCATTTTTGATTATTTTTTTGAGGAGTTGATATTTGTTGTATGAAATTCCTTGCAAAGCCTACGGAATTTATTACCGTTGAGTAAGAGTGGGATGCTCTATGTCTATGTTATTCATATTAAGCGTGAATGGGATGCTTTAGACAGAGCATACTATTCTTTGCAGAACTTATTTAGATTATTATATTATAGTTATTAGAGCATTAGCCCGACGTCAATACCCTCCACGGATTTATCAAGGGTAATCACCCACCCTTTCAAATCGTTGGATTTGTTGTGGTAAGCTGCAATGTAGAAAACCTTATTAAAAGTGTTAGGGTTGCTGTGCGACGTGTATAGCTGTACGGGGTAACCACTCTTTAGATTAATCCGCGTGACCTGGATCTGTTTTGACCATTTTGGATCTACTGTATGTAGTAAAAAAACTTTTACTTCCTTTTTATCCAGCTGTGTTACTATATCTCTTTCTATATCTCACAGTATGAGTAATTCATGTAGCAGTTTCACATTTTCACATTAAGTTTTAATAATGAGGACAGAAACTGTTTATATATTAACTATTGGAAGATAGAGTATTTAATGCAAAACAAAATTTCGTAATTTTTTATTCATGTCTTCAAGTTTTAAAGTTTGGAACTCTCAATGTTACATTCATTTATAATAATTGCAAAACAGAGTGCAATGCGGGCTATTTTCCATACATTTTTGGAGCATACCTCAAAAACTACATCGCGGAATCAGCTGTAATTCTGGATTCGCACATTTGAAGCCTCTAGATACTGACTTCTGTTCAAAAATTCATAAGTTACTGTTATAAAATGCAACATCTCTAATAGTAAATAATCTCAATTTTATTATTTATTTATCTTCCGCAATCTTAAATTAATATTTATTCATTTTAAACTCAACTTCTAATCTAGAAAATTATCTTCAAAATATTTAAGTTTCCTCTTAATAAAGTTATTCTAAATTTTATTTATTTTCCTCAATCAAACTTAAATTCTATCTTTCAATCATTCATTAAAATATATTAAACTAAACAATAACAATAATATGTGTAAACAAAGTTTCACGTTCGTGTTTACTTTTCCGAAAAGATCGCGGTTCTACATTCTTTATAAGTTTAAAACAACGAAAATAAAAATAATTTATATTTTAATATTGCATGCTCGATCTATAATCAATAGATAGAATATATTTTTCTGATTAATTTGATATAAGTTACAGCAAAATCCGTCAATAAATATTGGAGATATTTAATTTAACGTTTTCTGCATTTTCCTACTTTTAAATATTGGCGCGATGCTTTCTGTCCGCCATTGATAAAAGGATGCTTTTCTGCACCATTTTTTTTGTACAATTCGGTGACATCGCGAAACACCCACGCGGATAGTTCATTGAACTCATGCGTTCCCGGATAGACGCGCGGTACTTGAATGCATCGGATTGGCTGTTTTCAAAATCTTACACATTCTTTCAGGCTGAGATCTGTTTGGTGTCTGTCATTTTGGGGATTAAGCAGAGAGACGTTGGTGTGTGAGCTCGGCGCAGCTTCGGCTGCGTCCGGGCAGAATGAGTTTGAGATGTAGGTGGAATAACTAGTTTTTTTAAACGCTGCTTCTATATAGATTTTGAAGAAGATACCAGTGCCATATTATGTGTGTAGTTAAAATCATCGAATAACAAGAACCTGAACCTTTCTTTATTGACAAAATAAGATATCCAGAAGTTTCATCTTACAACGCCAATATTCAACAATCATTTATCACTGAAGATAGAGCTTTACTTTCAACTCAAGAGTGGTGAAATACAATAACAGCGCAATACTACAAAAAAAAAATTATATAATCTTATTACTCGATTAATGAAATAGCTTTAAGAAGAATATGTGCCCCTGCTCTAGTGATCAGCGAAGTTTCTAAAAAGGTTTGTGGAACAATCCTACTTCTGGAGCGGCTAAAAGATCTCCAAGTGCTGCTGTCTACAGTTAATACTCCCATTATCCAACGTTCTTCATTTGAACATTCTCTTTCCGCAAAAACTATTTAGAACTCAATATTAAAGTCTACAACCTTCACATCTCAATATAGGACAGTGGAGAATTCTCAACCACACAGAAGATCATCACGTATAATTTAATATTGAATCCATATGAAATAGAAAGATTTAATATGTTTATTTTATACTGGTAAATTAATTGATCAACGAATATTTTAAAATACAACTTGGCCAAGCATTTAAATTTTGAGTATATATTTTATAATCTGCATTAATAAGAAATAAAATTATTTGTCTTAATATTGTAAGTATTTCTATCTCTACACATCATACGGGTGAGTCTTTTTACTTTCTTTATTTTACAGATGTTATTACAACTTAATGAATTCTTAAAATTTAGATAGATGGCTTTAATTCTATTTACATTTCAACGCAATTTCTAACCACTTTCTTTCCGGTCGGTATGCGTTTTTGGATAGAGGGATTTTATGCCTTTAAGATGTTAATTTAACTTTATTTATTCAATGATTTTAATCTCTTAAATATTTCCACCTTAAAAAGTTTATTTTATTAACTTTAAATCCCTGTTATCCAACACCGCATATCAGTTACAATTAATATTTGTTTTCGAAAATGTATTTCGAAATGATCTTCTTTTTTAATTAACTTTCGAGGAAAATATGAATTGTAACCTGTAACTTATTTTATAGATATCAATTTCCAGGCATTTAAAACATGCGAATTGAAAATCGTAGATCATTCGTCAAAGAATTTTTAACTGTGCTTAAAAACTATCCCTATTGCATTCAGTTTTCCAACGATTACAAGAATATTTAACATTGAGAGTTCCAAATTTTAAACCTTCACAACTACTCGACCAAATCACTTGTCGTTTGGTATCTTAATGTAACAATTACCGAAAAAACCATATATGATAACAAAATTAGGTATTCGTATTGAAAATTTAAGATTTTGTTGCAATTTCAAGATTAAAACAAGCTCCTAAGCTAATTAATTTTAAAACATAAATTGGAAGAAGACATAATTTTCAGTCGATTGAGTATTTAATTTTTTCCTCTATTAGAATTTTGAGATTAAAATGTATAGGATGTTCTGTTTTATGTGCGTTCGTGATTATATAAATACGTCGTACTTGTTGCAGTCGTCGTCGTGTTTGTCTGTCTGTCCTCATATAAGAGCGCAAAAACTACCCCAACAGAATGGTTTCTTATTTAATATATATAATCCTTGAAGAATGTTGTAGAGTCATTTAAAATTTTATGAAAATCAAATCAAAACTTAAAAATATATTAGTAAAAGTTTTCTTCATTCTATTAAATCCTATCATGCGTAATTAATTCAATGATATCCTATGATAGGTAATGATTCTAGGTTGCGATGGTGATTACGTCCTATTTAAGATAAAGTCATATTATTTCCGTATTACTGAATTTAATATATATAATTGTTATAAATTTTGTATTCATGCATTTTTTATAAGAGTGCAACAGATATTGTACCAAAAAGTGAATGTCTATAAAACTAATTATAGTACGAACACACCTCTTTCGCCACTTTGACGTACAATTTCCAACTTGTTTTGTCTTCTGACAGACTGCAAAAATCCCAAAATCCCTCTGGTACATTCCACATGATTTAGTTTTAGATCCCTGTTATCCAACACCGCATATCATCTTTGGTGCCGTGTTTTTTGAGACTTATCTGGGGTATCGCGGATTTAAATTTTTTCTTTTCTTTTAAAAGCTAATAGCCATCTTTTAATGATTATTAAAATATTTTTAATTGATAAAGAAATAGCTCATTTCAATTTAATTTCTGTGTCTTTATTTTTTTTCATGTGTGCAAATCGAAAATCTTTATTTTTTATTGAAACTGTGCAATATAATTTTATAAATTTATGAAAACAATATTGTAAATATATTATGCTTTGGTAAAAATATTCAGATTTAGTGCAATAATATACTGAATCATATATCTTGGTTGTAATTTCTATAGTTTATTTTTATTTTCTTAAATATCTACAATTGAGTTTTTACAGCTTCAATTTAAAAAAAATTTATCATTTTCATATTAAATTTATTTGAAGAATTTATTTCAATTATTTTGGTTAAAAATAAATTGTTAATTTTTCTTTCAAATTTTCATTAACCTCCACTATCACTCTATTTTTTTTTCTTTTCAAAAAAAAAAAAAAAAAAAAAAAAATTATCAGAGCTGAATTTTTAAATTTAGGGGTTTTGCTACAATAACAACATATACCTTTATATGCTCACTATTTTCCTTTTTGGGGGATTCTTATATCTATATTTACAAAATTTCACAAATGATATAAAATACATTTTTGATTTTTTGTATTGCAATTTCAAATATTTGTATGCTATATTTTTCATGCATAGAATATAACTTCTATTTTTTTATTATTTCAAAGTTTATGATTAAGGTTTTTTCTCAAGAGATTAAAATTTTGAAAAAATTTTTATTTTTACTATTATTATTCTTTATATTTTATATAGTAATATTTTTATGCATTTTGGGGGATTCTATTTTAATTTTTTTCCCTCTTTTCTTAAAAGCAAATTTTTAAGTACTGATTTTAAAATAATTGGGCTAATTTTTTTTCAACTTTTACAATTGCACTCTCATAAGTTAGAGATTATCAGATACAACAATTTCAGAGGTTGATTTTTAAATTTTTGTGCAGATAATTTTCTACTTTTTAATAATTTTCTATTTTATTTTTGTGCTAATTTCTCAGTAGATATTAATTGATTTACTTTTGATAATTTAAATTTATATAGTTCACGATTGTTAGGGCATTTTTGATTCGTTTCCCTCACATCTATTTCTAAATTTTTTTTTACTTCAGAGAAATTTGCAATGGCGAATCAATTGCTTTTAAATTCACTTTTAGCATCTATTCCTACTTTCCACGGGCGAGATGATGAAAACGTGGACATTTTTATTAGGAATGTGAGTGATGTTTGCAATCTGGAAGCTTGGCCAGATGTAAACAGAATTCTTTTATTGAGACTTTTATGTAGGGACAGGGCGTCACAGTATGTTTCGGGAGATCCGGAAATCGCTAATGAGGAGAATTTTGAGGTAGTGGTACGCCTTTTGAGAAACAAATTCACGAAACAAGACAATTTTCAGCAAGCTTCATATGATTTTTCCAGAATTTGTCAGAAGCCAAAACAAAATGTTAGGAAGTTAGCCGATGAAATTAAACAGGTTGTAAACCGAATGATTCCAAACGATGAGGAAATTCCGCAAATAGAAGCAGTCAGAGCTAATATGATGTTCGCGAAATTATCTGATGCACTTAGATCAGATATAAAATCTGAAGTTTTGAAATTTGGCCGCAATAATTTTGAGGATCTTGTTGCATGCGCTATGGACATAGAGAAGGCTCTAGAACAACAATCCTTGTGCATTAACAATCTCAATGCTACTGAAGCTCAAAATTCTAACACACAGGAATCGCTTATTTCACTTCTCCTAAAACAGCAAGCAGATTCCAATAAACTACTCACAGACATGGCGAATCAGCTGAAAAAGATTAAAGAAGAAAAGGCGGTGTGCCATATATGTGGGAAATTGCACAATACACGAGAGTGTTGGCATTTTCCAAGTAACAATACATATCCGGTTCAAACAAATTTTGCGAGTCAAGGAAACAACTTTACAGGTCAGGGAAACAATTTTGCAGGTCAGAGTGGAAATTTTTGGAGTCCACACAACAATTCGCCGGGCAATGACAGATTTAATTTTACTCATGATCGATATTTTTCTGTACATTCGAATAGAGGAGGTGATAACCATGTTCCGAGATTTCAGAGAGGCAGAGGTAGAGGTAGGAACAACTTCAGGCCATACAATCACAGAGCTAGGCGGAATTTAAACTTTTGAGGGGTTCTGGTGATGATTTTCATAATTTTTTCCCTCCGTCTCACAGGACCCTCAATAATGATGTATTTGGTATGCGAGAGGGTTTTAATAGTTTTGATGGCTCAGTTTCTAATGTTAATGTTACAAAAAATCTAATGTCCTGTTACGAGGATAATTCACAACTTCCCATTATTAAATTAAGATTTAATAACCATGTTTTTGATGCTCTTCTGGATTCCGGTGCAAATTTGTCGTTAATTCAGCCAAAAACAATACAGATTTTAAAACAAAAAACCAAACTTAACTTCATTTCTAGATCAGTAAATATTAAAACAATAGATAACACTAACATTCCATATTCCTCCGCAGTTCAACTAAGCTTTAAAATCAAAAATAAATGGTTCAAGGGAATTTTCTTCATAACACATAATAATTGGAACTCAAATTATCAAATAATCTTAGGCTACGACTTTTTAAACAGAAACAAACTTTTGCTGGACTCAGCCAATTCACAATTAATCATGGGCAACCTCACATTTCCATTTGAAAACAAAAATCCAGATTCAACTAAAATTCACAATGTAAACAATGACTTAAATGACAATCTTTCTGAAACTAATGAGAACTCTCAAAATAATTCCAATTTTTCTAATAATGAACATAACAACGACAACAATGATTCTGATGA
The DNA here is from genome assembly GCA_963932465.1 of Maratus speciosus. Taxonomy (NCBI): domain Eukaryota; kingdom Metazoa; phylum Arthropoda; class Arachnida; order Araneae; family Salticidae; genus Maratus; species Maratus speciosus. Next base: position 284,415,223 of record OZ010791.1, on the reverse strand, counting down.
AAACAAAAACATTGTAACTCCTGCCAACAAAGTTATAATTCGACCTAATCAGGGAAGAATTATACGTTTAAAAGCTCTTCATAAAATCAATAAATCCTCTAATTACTTATTTTGTCCTTTAAAAAACAAATTAGCTTTAAATTTAGATTTCAGTCTTCACACACCAAACGTCAACAATTCAATTTTACTATATGTTCACAATAACAACAATACAAAAATAACTCTAAATAAAAAAATTAAATTAGGCTACATTAAAGTAATTTCAGATGACCAAATTTCCTCACACAATAACAACAAAACTTATCAAATTAATTCCCTAGTTTCAGAAGACATCTTAGAACTAAGAAAGAAGGAGTTAAATGTAAACAATTTTAATGTTGACCACTTACCTCATTCAGACCGAAAAAGTATTCTCAAGCTTCTCATGCAAAATTCTGCTGTTTTTTCTTCTTCATATAGCACACTAGGGTGTACAGACAAAGTCGTTCCTCAGTTCAATTTGCTACATGATTTTGCATTACAAACTAAACCATATCCAATACCTAAAATCGCTAAGGAATTTGCTCGCAATGAAATTTCTGAACTTTTAAATGCTGGTATCATAGAAAATTCTACGTCCAATTATTGTTTTCCTGTGATTTTCGTCAAAAAGAAAAATCTTGCCACAGATGATCCAAATAAACTTAAATTCCGTATGGTCATAGATTATCGTCTTCTTAATGCAATAACTGAACCCTATAAAATTTGTCTACCTAAAATAAATGACATAATGCAAAATATCGCTGGCAAAAAATTGTACACTGTTCTGGATCTTAAATCTGCATTTTTTCAAATTTTGCTTCAGGAAAAAGATAGGTCGAAACTGGCTTTTGCAACAGAATTTGGTAATTTCATGCCAAAAAGATTGCCATTCGGATGTGTCAATTCTACTTCTTATTTTCATACTCTTATAAATAACTGTCTTAGCTCATTAAAAGGTAAAAATGTACAATATTTCTTAGACGACATAATTGTTGCAGCGGATTCGATGCAGGAAATGCTCATCTGGCTACAGAAAGTTTTTGACAAACTCAAAGAGTTTAATCTCACATTAGATCCTGGTAAATTACAAATCTGTAAAGAAGAAATTACTTACTTAGGTTTCAATTTAAATAAAAATGGTCATTCTCCCTCCACTGACAATATTAGTAAAATAAATAAATTTCCTGTTCCAACTAATCTTAAACAAGTACAGAGCTATCTAGGCATGATTAATTACTTTCGACACTTAATTTTTGACTTTGCTAAAATTATTCAACCTATTGTAAACTTAACGAAGAAAAAAGTTAAATTTGTTTGGAGTACACAATGCCAGGAAGCATTTCAAAAAATTCAAGATGTACTTTTAACTAATCCAACTGTAAAGAATTTCGATGACAGCAAAGAAGTTTTTTTAGTTACTGATGCCTCTAAAATTGCAATTTGTGGTATTTTAATGCAAAAACATAATGATAAATTTTATCCGATTGAATTCTATTCTAAACAACTTAATGAAGCAGAATCAAGATATCCTTCAATTAAACGTGAATTTTATGCTATTTATTCCTCTGTAAAACATTTCTCAGAATTTCTATATGGTAGACAATTTAAAATTTTAACCGATGCTAAAGCCTTAACTTATCATTTAAATTTGGAAAAGCAAGCAGAAATTATAACTAGATGGCTAATGTTTCTACAAAGTTTCAATTTTAAGGTGGAACACATTCCTGGACTGGTGAATCCAGCTGATTTTCTTTCTCGTGTTGTAGACCTCCCCAATAACCCTAATTTATATGTCAATGCACTTAATATTTTTATTCCCACAAATGACTCATTAAAAACTGAAAATATTCTTCAAGAACAATTAAATGATGAAAAACTTAAGGAAATCAGAGAGAAAATAATCAATAAAACATGTTCTAACTCTAATTATTCCATTAATCCTGATACTAATCTGTTAATGTTTTCAAAGAAAAAAGCCGGTAATGTTAATAGATCTAATAAAATCCTAATTCCTAAAACTTTAATTAATAGCTGCATAGCAATGGGTCATCAAGTACATTTTGGAATAACGAAAACTGTGGATACAATCTCGAGAAATTATTTTTGGCATGGAATGGTTCAAGATATTCAGAATTTTGTCAATTCATGTGAAAAATGTCTGCCTCATAAAAGTAAACAAACAAATACCAAACCTGCGTTCATTTCAAAGTGCGAATTAGCTCCCGGAGAGATGCTTGCGATAGATATTGTGGGAAAACTCCCCAGGTCACATGACGGTAAATTTTTCATTCTTACCATCGTTGACCACTATTCACGCTTTCTGGAAGCGATTCCACTTAGAGATGCTACTTCTCCATCAATAATTAAAGCTCTCAATGACTATTTTTCCAGGTACGGTCTTCCTAAAGTTATATTGTCTGATAATGCTAAAAACTTCACATCTGACATTTTTATCGATTTTCTTAAATCTCTAAATATTAAACGTAGAAATTCTTCAATTTACTTTCCAAGGTCGAATGGACTTTTGGAACGTATCCATAGATCGCTCAAAGAGTCTGTTGCAGCACTATCTGATCAAGTTATTGAGTGGTCAGATAGATTGAAATTTTTTGTCCTTCACTACAATAATTCAAAACATTCAGTTACTAACTTCACCCCAGCTAATTTATTTTTGGGTAGAGACTTAAATTTGCCAATAGATACTTTTCAACCACCCAAAGAAGCAGAAGAACCTTCTATATACTTCCAAAAGCAACAAGAACATATCACAGCAACCAGAGAATTAGTCAAACAATTTGAGAAAAATTATTTTGATAAAAATGAAAAATTCCTTAAAGGTCGCCCTGCTTGTAAATTTAAAACTGGTGATATAGTATACTTAAAAAATTTTCATCATGGTTCACCCTTTCATCCAAAAAATTCTGGTCCATACAAAATTATTAGAGCTTTCAGAGGTGATAATTATTTAATTAGACATTTAAGTGACACCACAATAAGAGATATCAAAGTAAATGTCACTAAGTTAATTAGGACAGGAGGTAAATAGTATGTCTAGCTTCTACTCCTTCATCTCTCACTTGATTATGGATATTCTTTTTTCAATTTTTATTTTTTTACCAATCTTCCTACAACTTTAATTCCATTTTTATATCCTTTTGCTTTTTTTTTATTACATATATATTTTTTTATTAATACAGTGGTAACATTTAAATCATTTAAAAATGGATAATCCACGTTTTGCTGGCGAAACAGCAGTGTGCTAGTACGTAATAGCACATTGGGATCTATTTGTTTTTATGATTCTGCATTCTTAATATATTTTAATTTATAATTTTAAATTCATATAGTCACAACTACACCAACTTATTTTTCTTAGTTTTTATAGTTTATTTTTGGAAATCAATATTATGTTGCCACAATTTTTTTTATCTTTCAACTATTAATCTTAATTCAATATATCGTCCGTGTCATATTGTGCAGAGAGAGTGATTTAGACTTTACTAATTTCTACGACTTGTTTAGAGTGATAAAATTTTTTATTATTTCAAATATTACAGTTTTAGGATCCTAAATTAATTTTTTTACAAATGATTATAAGAAAGTAAATAATTTATTACTCAGAGAAAAATATAAAATGAATATAAATAATATAAAGATAATGAAATAAAATGAAATATTTTTAATTATCTCCAAAAAAGCGCTTGCCTATATGGTACTACTGGAGATTTTTGTATGAGAATACGATGGAGCAACTGCTCTAAGTCTTTTCTCTTTTTTTATATTCCCACAAAATTTTAATGAGCACACACGGAAGGTAAATTCGGCATAGCTTGGGGAATTACTTAACACAAAATTTTTACCCCTCCGATAAGTCCTTCAAGGTGCAGTTAAGCTATAATTTTAAAGGGAATAAAATTTTTTAATTGTAAAATTGTGTCCAGTTTCGCATTGTTTTAATGGTAACAAAGATGAAATGAAGGAATTAATTTTAATTTTTTTTGGGACACAACTACATTCTCTAAGAGGTGTACGCAAGTTTTCCTCTTAAATGTTATGTAGTAATTTTGCAATTTAGTATAAATATGAAATATTATTTCTATTGTATACAATTTTGTCTCAACATCACTCTACAAGTTACGTAGCAATATTTACATAGGAATCTCTGGTTATTGTTTAGTAGTTTTGATTTTACTACATTCAAATATATCTTGTCATACTCAATAACTGTCAATTATTTACAAGTGCCAATATCTGCTGTTTCATTGTTTGTATATAAATATAAGTTTTATCATGAATTGCTATTCTTTTTACCATGCAATTTGTTCTGGTTTTTGATTTGCACATATGATTTCACAGAATTTTCAGTTTCTCAGGTATACTCACCCTTCGTGTGTAAATGATAAATGTTATTTCTTGTATGGTTTGTATTTTTGTTAAGTATATATCATTGTTATGTATCACATATTTATATTCATTGTATTTGTATCAAAGTTTAGTGTTGTATTTGTATCAAAGTTTAGTGTTGTATTTGTATATATTGTGTTTGCATTTGTTATCTCTGTACTTTTGTTGGTTTAAGTATTCAGTGTGACAGCTATAGAATAATGCAACTAGGATTCACTTCAAAGCAAGAATTTATTGAGTGCAAAATATACTACAGACAGTTTGATATAAACTAGCAACAAATTTCAATGATAATGGCCAATCCAGCAATTTTTTTTTTAGCCGTCAGCAAAGAATTTTTTTTTATTGATTTTTTTTTTCTAAGAGGGGAGGGGAATGTTATAAAATGCAACATCTCTAATAGTAAATAATCTCAATTTTATTATTTATTTATCTTCCGCAATCTTAAATTAATATTTATTCATTTTAAACTCAACTTCTAATCTAGAAAATTATCTTCAAAATATTTAAGTTTCCTCTTAATAAAGTTATTCTAAATTTTATTTATTTTCCTCAATCAAACTTAAATTCTATCTTTCAATCATTCATTAAAATATATTAAACTAAACAATAACAATAATATATGTAAACAAAGTTTCACGTTCGTGTTTACTTTTCCGAAAAGATCGCGGTTCTACATTCTTTATAAGTTTAAAACAACGAAAATAAAAATAATTTATATTTTAATATTGCATGCTCGATCTATAATCAATAGATAGAATATATTTTTCTGATTAATTTGATATAAGTTACAGCAAAATCCGTCAATAAATATTGGAGATATTTAATTTAACGTTTTCTGCATTTTCCTACTTTTAAATATTGGCGCGATGCTTTCTGTCCGCCATTGATAAAAGGATGCTTTTCTGCACCATTTTTTTTGTACAATTCGGTGACATCGCGAAACACCCACGCGGATAGTTCATTGAACTCATGCGTTCCCGGATGGACGCGCGGTACTTGAATGCATCGGATTGGCTGTTTTCAAAATCTTACACATTCTTTCAGGCTGAGATCTGTTTGGTGTCTGTCATTTTGGGGATTAAGCAGAGAGACGTTGGTGTGTGAGCTCGGCGCAGCTTCGGCTGCGTCCGGGCAGAATGAGTTTGAGATGTAGGTGGAATAACTAGTTTTTTTAAACGCTGCTTCTATATAGATTTTGAAGAAGATACCAGTGCCATATTATGTGTGTAGTTAAAATCATCGAATAACAAGAACCTGAACCTTTCTTTATTGACAAAATAAGATATCCAGAAGTTTCATCTTACAACGCCAATATTCAACAATCATTTATCACTGAAGATAGAGCTTTACTTTCAACTCAAGAGTGGTGAAATACAATAACAGCGCAATACTACAAAAAAAAATTATATAATCTTATTACTCGATTAATGAAATAGCTTTAAGAAGAATATGTGCCCCTGCTCTAGTGATCAGCGAAGTTTCTAAAAAGGTTTGTGGAACAATCCTACTTCTGGAGCGGCTAAAAGATCTCCAAGTGCTGCTGTCTACAGTTAATACTCCCATTATCCAACGTTCTTCATTTGAACATTCTCTTTCCGCAAAAACTATTTAGAACTCAATATTAAAGTCTACAACCTTCACATCTCAATATAGGACAGTGGAGAATTCTCAACCACACAGAAGATCATCACGTATAATTTAATATTGAATCCATATGAAATAGAAAGATTTAATATGTTTATTTTATACTGGTAAATTAATTGATCAACGAATATTTTAAAATACAACTTGGCCAAGCATTTAAATTTTGAGTATATATTTTATAATCTGCATTAATAAGAAATAAAATTATTTGTCTTAATATTGTAAGTATTTCTATCTCTACACATCATACGGGTGAGTCTTTTTACTTTCCTTATTTTACAGATGTTATTACAACTTAATGAATTCTTAAAATTTAGATAGATGGCTTTAATTCTATTTACATTTCAACGCAATTTCTAACCACTTTCTTTCCGGTCGGTATGCGTTTTTGGATAGAGGGATTTTATGCCTTTAAGATGTTAATTTAACTTTATTTATTCAATGATTTTAATCTCTTAAATATTTCCACCTTAAAAAGTTTATTTTATTAACTTTAAATCCCTGTTATCCAACACCGCATATCAGTTACAATTAATATTTGTTTTCGAAAATGTATTTCGAAATGATCTTCTTTTTTAATTAACTTTCGAGGAAAATATGAATTGTAACCTGTAACTTATTTTATAGATATCAATTTCCAGGCATTTAAAACATGCGAATTGAAAATCGTAGATCATTCGTCAAAGAATTTTTAACTGTGCTTAAAAACTATCCCTATTGCATTCAGTTTTCCAACGATTACAAGAATATTTAACATTGAGAGTTCCAAATTTTAAACCTTCACAACTACTCGACCAAATCACTTGTCGTTTGGTATCTTAATGTAACAATTACCGAAAAAACCATATATGATAACAAAATTAGGTGTTCGTATTGAAAATTTAAGATTTTGTTGCAATTTCAAGATTAAAACAAGCTCCTAAGCTAATTAATTTTAAAACATAAATTGGAAGAAGACATAATTTTCAGTCGATTGAGTATTTAATTTTTTCCTCTATTAGAATTTTGAGATTAAAATGTATAGGATGTTCTGTTTTATGTGCGTTCGTGATTATATAAATACGTCGTACTTGTTGCAGTCGTCGTCGTGTTTGTCTGTCTGTCCTCATATAAGAGCGCAAAAACTACCCCAACAGAATGGTTTCTTATTTAATATATATAATCCTTGAAGAATGTTGTAGAGTCATTTAAAATTTTATGAAAATCAAATCAAAACTTAAAAATATATTAGTAAAAGTTTTCTTCATTCTATTAAATCCTATCATGCGTAATTAATTCAATGATATCCTATGATAGGTAATGATTCTAGGTTGCGATGGTGATTACGTCCTATTTAAGATAAAGTCATATTATTTCCGTATTACTGAATTTAATATATATAATTGTTATAAATTTTGTATTCATGCATTTTTTATAAGAGTGCAACAGATATTGTACCAAAAAGTGAATGTCTATAAAACTAATTATAGTACGAACACACCTCTTTCGCCACTTTGACGTACAATTTCCAACTTGTTTTGTCTTCTGACAGACTGCAAAAATCCCAAAATCCCTCTGGTACATTCCACATGATTTAGTTTTTATTAATTTTTTTAAATTGGGTTTCTACGTCGTTCTATAGTGGCATAAAGCATTCTTCACAAACAAGAGCACATAGAAGTTTCTCTTTTATCGCATGTTCAGGGATAAGATCCCTTTTTTCATAATAGATCATTTGAATGGAATCTATATCTAATAATGCATCTTGTTATCAGGAAACTCTTCAATAATTACACTGTAGTCCTAAACTTCTAACAATTGCCGATTATTTATACACGGCCAGGTAAATAAACATCTATATACGACAAACCAATAACCTATGTCAACAACATTCCTCAAATATTAAAGATCATTTGACCACTAGTGAGTTGCGCTCATAACTATTTGAAATATTGCTTTGGATCAATGAATTTCGAGGGTAGACAAAATAACTGTTGTCGGAATACTTCAGCCATACAAATACTTCTGCATTCTCCATCCGGTTTGAATAACTTGAATTTCTAATCTAAAATTATTAAATATGGATGATCGATTTATTACACTAGAAAACTAAATATGATATCATAAATTAGAGATAGATTTTATTCATTGCACTAACAGTGCATTTACAGATGTTCGTTTTTCAAATATGTAGTGCACAGTTCATCTTACATAAATTTCGCCTTACTTAATGTTGCCATCCACTGATATCAATTTCTGTATTACTCAATAAGTTTTTTTTTTTGCAAGTGAAGCAAAAAACATAAAATCAGGCATCCAGCATAGATTATGTAACACTTTCCAACACATTCAGAATGTACGATTACTGAAACTACCACCAATAGTTGCAAAAATATCGGAATTTTTTGTGCACTTCTGTATATGATGTATAGATTTGTATATCTACAACGTAGTATACTAAAAGTTTGTTCAATTAAACGCATAATACAGTTTAAAATTTCTATACAGCAATTTCCCCTAGTGACTTAAGGATTCTACACAAACCAACGCACATAAAAATTTCTCTTTTGCCGCATGTTCCGTATAAGATCGTCTTTTTTCATGATAGGTCATTTGAATATTATCGATATCTAATAATGCATCTTGTTATGAGGAAACTCTTCAATAATTACACTGAAGTCCTAAAGTTCTAAAAATTGCCGATTATTTATACACGGCTAGGCAAATAAACATCTGTATACGGCCAAACCAATAACACGTGTCAACAGCATTCCCCAAATATTAAAGATCATTTGACCACTAGTGAATTGCGCTCATAACTATTTGAAATATTACTTTGGATCAATGAATTTTGAGCGTAGACAAAATAATGGTTGTCGAAATGCTTCAGCCATACAAATACTTCTGCATTCTCCATCCGGTTTGAATAACTTGAATTTCTAATCTAAAATTATTAAATATGGATGATCGATTTATTATACTAGAAAACTAAATAAACTGGCCTCCAAAAGTGAAGGAACAGGAATTGGATGCTTTCGATTGTACAAGGTTTGTCGATTATCTACCAAAATTATAGGAGAACTGTTCGTGAACTTCTGGGATGTAAATAACATAGGGTAATTCCGGGATTTATTCCACATATTTTTTTTTAATTTGTGTATAAACTCCCATGGTGGACAAAAGCATTCTGTGCTATTTAATGTTAATATACAACACGTGTACTAGGACAAAAAAATTCAAAACAAATAATTAATATATTTAAAAAAAAATTTTCTAAAACATTACACTGCGGCGCGTCACCCGTACATTCAGCCTGAGACGCCGCACTTGTTCGATAGTTATGCCGCACTTGTAATAAGAACAGAATGAAATTATAAATAAAAATATTAATATCTGGACTATAATTAACTATGTATCAAATGAAACTAAATGAGTACAATGACGTGTATTAGTGGATTCAAATTAATAATTATTTGCCTACTTTCACTATTAAAATTATCCACTTATTTTTTTACATTAAATTTTAATTGTTATTTCAGCACCAACGTAACATCAATGTATTAGAGAGGGAAAAGAATAAAAGTAAAATTGTGTTCATATTTCCCCTTAGGCCGTCATGTAACGGAATACTTTTAAGTGTCCCAGTAAATGAACCGTAAATGTTCTAAACTTCGTTTTCAATACCTATCATGCCATGGTAAACCACAATAACATGTATCAATTTTATTATAATGTAGTTATATTTACGCGAGTTAGAGCGTGGACAGACATACGAACAAACTGAATTCATAAATACTTTTCAACTATTAAAGGTATATATTATACAGACATACATACAATAAATACAATAAACCCAACTGGAGTGAAAAATTAGGCAGAGCCAGGAATCGAACCTGAGACCACAGTATACAAGACTGCTGCTCTAACCATTGAGATACTCCAGCCGATACCTGGGTCTGCAATTTCTCACTAATAAACCATGTTGGGGAAGTTACCAGCCATCTATGCAACAGCTTTGGATGACCGGACAACGATGAATAGATTTTACTATTACATCGATCTACGATATATATAATAAATCACACATACTACAATATATATTAAAAAACTCCAGTTGGTTTTATTGTATTTATTGTATGTATGTCTGTATAATATTTATATATACCTTTAACTGTTGAATGCAGGTGTTATTTTTGTGTGTATGCGTGTTTTAATATTTATTGTAGTATGTGTGTTTTATTATACTTTTCAATTATGTTAAAGTGCCAAAAATGACATAACCAGAATATGTAAATACATTTAGATATAATTTCTCAGATATATCTGTGAAAAAAAAAATGTATCATTGTAAGAACCACCGAGGCAATAACGTTTTATGATAATATAGACAAATATAAGTTAATGAATAATGAATAACACTGATAAACAAGGTTTCTGTTTCTAACTAAGTATGTGGTGACTTTTATACTTTAGGTGGTCCTGTGAAAGAATATGTCATTAAAAAGTTTCCATCACCCACAGATTTTTAAAAAATTCAAAATCTTGAAAATCTGAATTTTGTAGTATTTATTCAACACATATATACCTTATGAAATTTATCATTTGGTATTTTAGTAATGACAAACTTTTAAATACTTTTAAATAAACACTTATAAAGCTGAAAATTATTATTAAAACCACTGAAAATATGCATTGTTTATAAAGTTTCAGAAAAATGTAGAAGAATTTTTGTAAAAAGAAATGATATCAATAAGAAATTTCATACTTTATGTAGCGGTAAATGTCTTATCTGTGGATGCTCTCTTATAGGCACAATCACTAGCTTCCCTAATAAGGTTCCAACAGTAATCTCCGAGCATATTAGGGGTCCACCTGCCTTGATATCGGGTTTCCATTGCAGAAATATTCTGGTGGAAGCGCTCTCCATGCTCGTCGCTCACAGCTCCCATATTTTCAGGGAAAAAATTTAGATGAGATGCTAAAAAGTGAATTTTCAACGACATTGAACATCCTAAATCTTTGTAACTTTTTAACATATATTTAATTAATGTTTCATAGTTAGGACTTCGATGATTTCCTAAGAAATGTGTCACAACATTTTAAAAATCGATCCATGCTGCTTTTTCTAAATCACTTAATGTATCATCAAAATTTTTGTTCTTCATAAAGTGTGTAATTTGTGGGCCAACAAAAATACCCTCCTTCATTTTTACATAGCTTAGCGATGTAAATTGTTCTTGCAGATATTGAAATTCACGACCTTGTTTATTCATCAATCCCAACTTTATGTGTAAAGGTGGAAAAATAACTTTCTTTTTATCAATTAGAGGAACGTTTTGGATATTTTTCCCCTGCAATATATTGTTTGTGCTTTGCCCACTTATTTTTGATATAATGCTCATACTTCGCTCTGCTATCCCACTCGCATAGGAAACAGCAATATTTTGTATAACCTTGTTGCATACCAAAAAGAATGGCAATTACTTTAAAATCCGCACATACATTCCAATCATGATGTGAGTAATCAATTTCATGAAGCAGTATCTTCATAGTTTCATGAGACTCTTTCATTATACAAGAATATGCTATTGGAACAGACGGCAGGGCATTTCCATTATGAAGAAGCACAGCCTTCAAGCTGGTTTTCGAACCATCGATGAACTATCGCCATTGTTCCGATTTATATTGACAATTTAAATCAGACATTAACCACTTATATCATTACAATAGCATAAATCACCTTTTCTTGAAAAAAATATCGAATGTTTCTTATGTCGATCTCGATAAATAGATATCTTTGTATTGTTTTTCAGGAGATTCAACCTTGCAATCTTGATCCAAGTAATTCTGAGTTTTTCTTTGATAAATTTAAGTCTCTCACAAGATCATTTAATTCTTCTTGAGTGGTCTAGGTGTGGTTCTTCATTTATGCCAGGAGAATAGATTATATCAGATGTAGAGGAAGTTTCAGATTCATCAATTTCCATTTCTACTGCTGCATCGTCATATGTAAAATTCTAGGGAGGTTTCGGTATTGGTAAATCAGCAATATGTAATACTGGTCGCCATTGCTGAATTTAAGTTCGGGTACTTAATTTTATGTTTACTTCTTGCAGAGAATCCTTTAATTTTTGTAATACAAAAGTAGCAGTCAAGTATATGATACTTCGGCTCGCGCCATATCATGGGTATAGCAAAGGGCATACTCTTTCTTGTACCTTTCATCCACGTACGTAGGTTTGTAGCACATCGTGTGCAACAAGATTGAGGTGCACATTTCTTATCTTGTTCATCTACTTTACATCCAAAGTACATCTGATAGGCAGTCTTTATCAGCGGCGTGAAAGCGCATCGATGCTTTTTCAAAGTTAGCTCCCCACACGCATAGCAAAAAGAATCGGGTACATTAACGCATCCTCTGGACATTTTTCACATATTTTAGAGGAAAATAGGATAATTGTAATCAAAATTTAAGTAAAAAGTCTTACAGAACAAAGAAATAGCAGTACACTGGCCCCGAAAGATAAGTTTCAACTGTCACGGATTTGCGTTAAAGCCAAATACTGTGGGGGCGGCTAGCGCTGTCTGTTCAAGGTCGTTAACATAAAATTTATTAGGGGGACATCTGTTTCTACTCTCTTGTTGTATCTTCTATCGTTGTAATAAAAAAAAGGATGTTTGTGTGAATCAAATGCATCTAAGATAATAATGTAATATAATTTATAATGCCTATACGATGCCTACATACTCCGTAACGTATAAATAAAATTTCTCAAAATTTGAGGGTGATAGGAAATTTTTACAAACATATTCTTTTTCAGCAGCTTGAAATCTATAAGAAACAGCCAATGTATATAGAAAAACAGAAAATTCGTTAAAATTTGTTTATCAGTGTAATTGAAGAAATAATTTTATCTCATCATAAATATATACTGAATTTATTACTGAAAGATGGAATAAACAAATCTGTTTTGTTTAAAACTTTTCGAATAAAGCACCCAATATTCCCAGATAATTTATGAGGCTAGTTTTATATTTTATGTGTTTTGTTTATAAAAATTGAGAAATGCCGGGAATAAATTTTTTCTATCCTTTATCCAAGGTTTATTAAAGTGGTAATGGATGAAATGAATGGCATAGTTTTTTTTTTAATATATAAAACTTCCATTTGAAAATGGATATGTCTTTACTTTCTTTCACTAAAAAGTTATAAATCAGTACATAGACTTTCTTTGAGCAACTGCAACAAAGAACCATTTCTTTTTTTATTAAACATGAACATCGTTTTTTGTTGGTTTCTTCTACAGAAATGATTAATTAGAGTTGCTTTGAATTTTTTCTCATAAAGAAAAAGATTAACAAAATATCCACCAAAATACTTTTCTCTGGAAGTACATTATATTTTATTAAAAAGAGAAAAGTCGCAATTTCTTCATTTGTAGAAAAAGCGTTGTTACCAAAAATCATTTGAAACTGCAATTTGGAAAGGTTAATTTAACTATAAAACTATTAAGTTTTAGTTGAATCGTGGTTCCAATATATAAATGTGTAGGTATTGAAACGTGAATTATAGAGCAAATATCTAGCTGCAAAGGCTAGGGAGGGGGGTGCATCGTCGCCTTGCGAGATTAAATCACGTCACCAAATCTTTCGTTTCATGTTTGCCACAGAGTTGGTTGCTCATGAAAAATATTCCATCATATACATTCTATCATCAGCCTTGCCAATAGATAAGAGTGAAAAGTGCTAGTTTTGGCATTGTCCAGGTAGCTCTCAGTAATAGAGCACTGGCGCGTAATTTCAATGACTCTAGTTCAATCCCAGGTTTGGACACATTTCACTTTGTTGGTTTTACGCTTCTTAAGCAAGTTGAATAAAAAATCAGCAATTAACAATTTTTTCAAATGTGTAAATTTGAAAAATGCACAGTATGAACTCTTAAAAAGCTCACGATTTTACTTAACCCTTTAAGACCAAGTGTATTTGTAAACAAAGCTAGTCATGCCTGTAGAAAGTAAAACATGGACTGCAACCGCTACCTGTTGATAAAAAATGATACTTTACTCTATCTGCAAACCAGAACGATCTTTCGATTCGAGTTTTTATTACATACGACTCAGAAGTAACAATTTAAATGAATGTATAACCCGCACGATCGTGCGGGTTGGGTCTTAAAGGGTTAAAAGGGAAGGGGGAAGGGAAATCCGAACCGTAGCTCAAAGCTGTAAATCTGATGGAGTGTTTTCCTAAGGACCGACGAAACCCATTTGTTAGTCATTCTTTTTGACAGCAGTTTTTAAAAAGATTGGTCAATGCTATATTTATGCTTATATTTATGCTTTAGTAACTCAAAAAAACTGTAAGATTCCCAACATAGCTGTCTAGTTCAAAACATGATGATTTATAATAAATACAAAATATTAGTAACAAAAACACTACTTGTAATAACTATAATACCAATAATAATAATAATAATGATTAATGAATATTTATGAAAACTATTTACAATGGAAACAATGAAGATCACAAAAAAAAATCATAAATCATCGTCTGAAGAAGTACCCGACAGGTATGGATAATTATTTCTAAAAATGACTTCATTTGTTCTCTGTAAATCTCATTAGTGCTGATATTCTGTTCATGAGAACAGACTTTCACTAATATAATTAATTTACTTAAAAGGTTATCAATAAGATATTAACAATCAACAATATATATGATACAAGTTAAAAATATACATTTTATTTAATTTCCTAGTACTTTCGGTCTGCAATCCCGCGGCCCTTGTCAGGGAACATTTTTATTAATTGCTGTTTCATTCATATAAATATGATGCTTCGTTTGAAACGGAGGAGTCTATAATTACTAGGGAAGCTGGAAGTAGAAGTAGCAATGCCTTCGATTGAACTTATGGAGTGTAAAATACTTAACTTGCGTTCCATTTATTTTAATACGTCACTTTGTTCACATACGTCACTTTAATTTTAAATAGGTAGCTGCAGAGTAGTAGAAGTAGCAGTGTTTCGGATTAAACTTGCATAGTGGAAAATATTTAACTGATGTACAATAACTGCACTTTTAAAATTCATTGTGTGTATTTTGTGATTGAAGCAAGGTGAATATATCATTTCGTCTTATGATTTTATTTATTTATGTATAAATTTGTTTTAGTTATTTTGCTTTCACCTCAGAAGATACGGAGATAAAACAAGAATAATACAACATTACTATGCAGACTTATATAGCATTTTTAATTTACGAAAATAATTTTATATTGAAAATTAATGAATTAGTTTTTCATTATAACATCGTATTTATTATAGCAGAATATCTTTAATCATACATTACCAAATGCGTCTTTCAATATAATTACTAAAAAAGTCTTAATTTCATGCGAGTCTTTTGTTTCGAAGAGTTTTTTTCCTTCTATCATGTTAAGTCTCGCATCTTTCCAATGATTTAAAAAACTCTAAAAGCCAGTTCTTGTTCATTGAACGGTATAAAATATGTAACAAGAAAGACGATGACACATCCGGAAATATTTTGAGAAACAGCGAGAGAAAAATTAATCTTAAGAAAACTCATTTAATAGAGAATGCATTTCGCTATTTGAAGCTTATTTTACAAGGAAATTCGTAAAACGTTCTTGGTTCCAAGGAAAAGTTCGTAAAATAGGGAAATTATAAAAATAGGGTAATAGAGATTTTTTAAGTAGAGTTACGGCTGCATTTCATTTCTCCTATGAATAGTGTATATCTACATAAAAACGGATTTTTGACACATTTTTATATTTCATTTTCCTGCTCTATAAAAATTGCAAAAATGATATACGTATGAGTCATGGATGTGAAGAAGTCCTGACAGTTAGATATAGTTGATTCCTCAATAATTGAGATGGAAAGTCGTTAATTGTCGATAACGTAGTAACGAAGTTTTAAAAAGTTCTTTAGAATTGTATAAAAGTGTGAATTTTTATCCTCATGAAACATGGAATTGTATAACCTTGTTGGTCTTGCAAAGTTTTGAGACACCAAAAGGAACATATTCGGTTTATTGAAATGTGCAACTTTGAAAGATTATAAAAGATTGTTATTAAATTTTATTTTCGTTAATACATTTTTAGTCATTCGTTTCTAGATCTTTTTTTTTAAATTTTCCACATGTAAATGTGGAGAATCGATTGAGATATATATAATTTTACAGAAATTATATATAGCTAGTAATTTATAGAAGTAATAGTAGTTTATAGAAATGTACGAGAACGTTGCCGGTTGGTTCTTTAATTAAATATATGGACTTATGTGAAATGAAGTGAGCTTTGAGTTCAGCATAATTTATCGGCTCTTTAGCAGCTAGAATAAGGGCTTATGAATTTATTCTATTTCTAATTAAGTATTATGCCATGAATTACAATGTAAAAGAGCTAAATTTATCAAAGTCGGAAGTTTTTGTATACTAAAGCTGTTTAGTGCAACGTTCACCGGAGCTAGCAATCTTTCTTTAGATCTTCATTAAGACTTGCATCTAGAGTATTAAACACATTTAAGATGGGTAGTGAATTAGAGTAGCCAGCAGATATCGACCAAATGTTGCATAACCGTATTTTGATTTAATAGAACTGAAACGTGTTTTGAAAGAGTTTTTTAGGTAGCCTTTATGACAAAAAGTAAAAAGCTTCCTATTGCTGCCGTCCTCGGGAAACCAATTCCGGAAAATGTTGGCATATTTTCACCGATCATGACCCTCAGATTCCAAAACCACCCTCTGTTAAAATGTTTATTTATGCTTCCAATTCGGAAACTAAGCTCCGCTGTGACGTAGCGAGGCGCTAGAAGTATTGGGTAAAGCTGCACCATCTGTGATCACCAGAAATCTGTGATTCAGTAAGCTTCTAGTTATTCTGGTGAGAGCGTCATACCGCCGCGCGTTTGCTGGTTATAACGTCACAATATGTGCGCTGTCATTGAAAATACAGCCAAGTGCGATGTACGAGGAGTAATAAGATTTCTTTGGACAAAAAAACTGTCAGCGTCAGGAAGTCATCGTACATTATGTGTCGTATATGGCCCAAAAATTATGTGTGAAGATGTAGTGCTCGGTGAACACAAGATCTTTTGCGACAATTTAAATGGGACGTGTTTAATCATCCATCTACATCCAAGACATGGCTCCTTCTAATTACCATTTATTCACTGAAATGATGAAGTGACTTGGAGCATAGTACATTGCTGACGATCACGAACTTCAAACCGCTGTGTCAAGTTGGTTCGATTCGCAGGCGGCTGAGTTTTACGAAGAAGAAATTGGTAAGTTGGTAAAACGCTATGACAAGTGCTTGAATGCAATTGTACATGGTGACTATGTTGGAAAATAGAGGACAGCTGCACCTTTCAGATGTAAATAGAAAAGTTTTTGAATGAATGCAGGTTCTTTATTCACAACGAAACGGAGGTTAGTTTCCTAATTGCCCTCGTATATATATGAAGATCTAAGATGATAAAGATGGTATGTGACAAAATGAAAAAAAGAGTTCATCATATGATTGAAAGTAATCAATGATCCTCTACCATCCGTTAAATTACTATTTGAAAAATCTTTTTTCGTCTTTATCTAAAAAAATAATCGAGATATAGGAGTTTGAAACTCTAGGGTGACTGACATTTTGGAATAATCTGATTTTTGTCATGCGATAGCTCTCGCATTTATCAAACGATTTGGACGTGACTGAACAGGACATAACAAGGTGTCGACCGAATTCGTTATAAAGTTCCATTCGACATTTGGTTTCAAAAAGGCAGTCAGTAAAAGTTTTTTTATTTAAAAAAAGGTACAAAAAATAGATAAGATTTTTTTCTTAAGTATTTGACATTGATACAAGGATTCCGGATCGTTTTTCGTCTCGTCTTAATATTAAAAAATGGCTGAGATATAGTAGCTTGAATTTCTAGGGTTGCTGACATTTTGAAATATTTGTCATTCTATGGCACGCGTATTTATTAACCGATTTGGATGTGAATAAGTATGTGTACAGGACATACCAAAGTCTCGACCGAATTCTTTTGCCAGCTTCATCCGCCTTCTTGTTTTAAAAAAAGTAAACTGTAAAATTAAAAAAGAGGTACAAAGAAATTAAAAATTGAAAAAGCTATTTCTTTTGTTTGACCCTTTACAAGTACTCCAGAGCATTTTTTTGTCTTTATCTTAAAAATGTCTGAGATGTAGCAGTTAGAAATTCTACGACGCGTGACATTTTGAAATGAGCTGCATACTCCTGAGTATGATAAATCGAATTAAATAATTCCAATACATGGAGAATAAGACAAAAATGCATATTTTATACATGATCAAATCATATACATATTTTATACATAATACAAAATCATAAAAAAAGAAACTTTGTCGCGAAGAGCTTCATCCTGAACTTTTGAAACTGGAATTACAACTTTTTTTTTTGTTGTACTGTACGTACAATTACAACAATTTTTCACAGAAGATTTCATTCTTTCAACTCGTTACCAGCTGACGTAGCAACTATGTTTTGAGAAATGAACTTTCTTTGTCGGTCCCTTAAACACAATGGTTACATCTGTATCGGAACTTATATGCACTGATATGGAACTATGTAAGAAAAATCTTTATATTTTATAAATAAATATAGAAACAAATGTGCAGGGAGAAAATTCTTTTTTATCATAGTTACTATAAGTATGAAAATAGATTATACTTCTTCCCTTCAGTGTTTTGTTGCTTCAGTATGTGCCACCATTACCTAAAATACTTAGAGCAAAATATTTACAGCAGATGCTAGCTGTATGCACCGTAATATATTTTCATTAAAATAGATAAAACTGCAATCATAAAACGAATAAAGAAATTTGTTTATTTATTAACAGACAATTTTAAAATATTGCGCTATACGAAAGTATTCATTTATGAAATTTTATTTATTCAGATTAGAATATTCCAGAAACACTATAAATTTAAAGTGTTTAGGAAACGGTTATTTATTAGATTTTCTGCAATAATAAAAGAAAGTGTATGTTCTTATTATAAAGCATTGCCTATTAGGCTTAAAAAATATATTCTATTAGACTACAGAATTTATGCAAATATATGTACATTGAGGTATAATTTAATGTAACAACGATCGTGAAGATTTTCAATGATATTAAGATTCTTAATATCTAAAATAACTCTCTAAAAGCATTTCTATTGTTTTCTTTTTATTGTATACCAAAAAGAATGTCTTGTAATGATGTTAATTCATTCAGAAAAATATGTAACCTCAATACTTTCTCAAGTTGTAAATCATATTAAGTAGTAATATCTTCAATATAAAAAAATAACTAATTTGCACCAGTTAGATAAAATCATATTATTAACGTTATCCTTTCCTCGCATACTTTATTTTAATTGAATAAACTTATCTTTCTGTAATGCGAAATTTAATGCCGCTTATACTTCAAGGAAGATGTTAAGGATGCAAATCTTCTTACAATTGGCAATACGCCAGGCAAGTCATTGGAAAACTTGTTATGCATTCTCGCGTTTATGGCTCTTAATAGCAACAGAAAAGAGAATTGGCCTTCAAAAATGGAAATAAATATTTTTATAACAGGAAGTATTAGTTTTAAAACTAACAATTATTTTTTTTAAATTATATAAATTATGAATACACATTTCACTGTCTATGTGACTGTGTGTGCATATTTAGCCTCTTCACGCCCTTGGCCACATATGTGGACACTTCTTAGTTTTTTATAATTATCATTACTGTGAATAATAAAAAGAACAAAATTTGATAATGATTTATTCACTACAGAAACCCTCAAGAAGAGAAGTAAAAATTTTATGGTTTGGCTACACTGATGTACAGTTAGAGATGCAGGGGCTGGATTCTCAGTGTTGCCAGATAGTCAAAAGTCAATTCCCCCAAAATTTCTGAAATTTTCCCCAAATCAGTGTTTTTTTCCGCAAAAGTCCCCAACTCAGTTTTTACTCAAAAAAGAAATTTTTAATTTACCAGTATAAAAAATATTTAAGTAATTTAAGCTAAAATTTTTTCCCCAAATCAAGCCTTTTTTTGAAAAAAATCCCCATTTACAAAAAACTAACTTTTAAACTGGGCTGAATGCATATTCTGTAGCTACATTAAGAGAATGAGAGATATATTTTGCAGTGACAAGTACTTTTACATTTGTTTTTAAAAGTATTGTCTAACACTAAACAATGTTGGACTTTTGTTACATTAGCTCCATAGCTTTAGACAATCTCTTATCAGTTGGGATTTGAATTAATCGGAAATGGTACGCTGTTTTAATTTTTTTGTCATCCCTATACAGAAGTACATAATCATAATGCAAAGTATTTTCGCTGCATCAATCGATGTGCTTTTGTGCATCATAAGAGAAAAATATCTGTTTTCCACATATTTAAATTATTTTTTTTTTTGTAAAGTACGGCTAAAGAATTTTTCGTATAAGTCCTGTAGATTGAGTCACGTGCAGGTTTAAGCTGCTTAAGACTGTAGAGTCTGATGCATCTGTAATACGTGTAAACTGTAATGTAGTAAACAACGAGCACGACCACATCTAAGAGAATAATGATTGATATTTCCGATTTCTTCATTGTATTTTCGTTTTTCAAATCAAAATTGGGTTCGAGACAGATCCAGTTTTTCTACAGGACTAAAAGAAATCTTTACGGAAAATAGTAAAAAAAAAAAAAATCCCCAAATTTTCCCAAAACTTCTTGTAGTCCCCAAAAATTTCCTCACGAAATACTTGTTCCCCAAAAATTACCCTAGAGGATCAAAATCCCCAATCTGGCAACAGTGAGCATTCTACAGTCAAACTTTTATTGTTCCTACCACTATTTTCAAAATATTATCTTCATCATATATTTTTATGGCATTTTTTTTTAAAATAAAATAATCACGAAGATTACTGATTAAGTGTTCTGGTAGGAACAATAAAATATTCCCTATATAATGCGGCTGCTGGAGATATAAAAAAAAAAAAAAGGCGTGAAGTAATTTTTCGGCTGCGAATATTTTTAGATTATTTGAACAAATCGTTAATATCTGATAAAAATAATATCAGATATATTAAATATAGGTATTAAATTTTAATAATTTGTAGAAATGTAAGAAAAAAATTACTGTTAGTTTATTTTATTTTATAAGAAATCATTTCACTCATAAAATACGATTAACTCTCCGCGGACACAAATGTGGACTTTTTGTGATTTTTTTTATTGTTTTCATTTTTTGTTTTTCTTTTTGAATTCCTATTAATATAAATTGAATAAATCGTAAAAAAAGTCATTTTTTTACGCACCATTAAATTCGTCCCTGAAGAGGCTAAGCAAGCGTTAATTTTTCTCACATTGCCGATGGTGGAATTTTTAAAGGTGGGCGGAGGCATTTAATGGGAAAGTAGCTGGTATTTCCCACCCCCTGAAAACTGTACATGACCTTTCTGAAATTACTTATGTAATTAATATTTTGCAAAAATAGGTTATACTTTATTAAGCGCGATACTTCTATCTTGAGCATTTAATTTTATTTGAAGGGAATGAAATAAAGCATTAATTCTAATAATTCTAGCTATACAGACCTGCAGTTTAAAAATTTTCCTCTGGAATTCAACTAAATTCGTGTTAAGGGGTCTCAGAACTAAGATTTAAAATTTTCGAAATTTTAATTTTTTTAGATGTTAAACTCCTTTCTTTTCTGAACATTTTGATATAATTGTTTCCTTGAAATTCCTATTAAAACTGAAGTTATGGCTTTTACATTTATACACGTTCAATAGCTGAAGCGTCGTTTCGGAAACTTTGAAGCCATTTTTCTCCAAATGACGTTTTTGGGCATAACGCGTACGATATTTCAAAAACTTATGACTATTTTTTAATGAAATTTTCAAAACAGATGTTTCATGTTAGTCTGTATAAACTGAACCTAAAATTTCCTTTTTATTGTTCAAAACAATATTTTTTTATGTGATTATACTGTTGAAATTTTCTTAATTTTGCATTAGGTAAATACAACTTTGTATTAAAATATAAAAAAGCTTTAAATACAAATTTATTTAGGTTCAGGGTAATTATTACAATCTGAAGTATAATTAGGCACCAAAATTTTCATTCTAGTTGCAATACTTATTTTGTAATCGTGCGCGCAAGCTGTTATGCCGATTTTTTGCTCGTCCAATGTCTAACAGTTTGGAGCTGCTAATTAACAGTTTGGAAATGCTAATTCTGCAGCTTATAATTTTTTAAATACATGAAATGAAAGAACATACTTATATATTTTATTCCAATTAAAATTGTGTCTTAAAATTAAATACATTTTAAGATATTAAGTGTTGAAAATGGTCCTTTTTTTCATTTTTTCCAATTTTAAGAGTCCTGAGACCCCTTAAGCCATTATAATGAGTATTTAGGATAAGTCAAAAAGTTTCGAAGTTTTATTTTGTAAAACAACATAGATATGAGCGAAAAATCCCGCCTTGAATAACAGACTTTGTAATTCTAGTGTTAAGTGATAGAAAGACCTCTCTTTATATAACCTTTGCCGTGATATAATCAAATAATTATTAAAAAACTGACGATGTAAAAATCTAAAAAGATACGATACGTAAAATGCAAGAAAATACATTGTGTTATTCTCTAAAATGGTAGTTTAAGCATGTATTATTCCTTATTTGAAGATCAGGGATATTCAGTATTACTTTTCTTTTTTTAATATTGAAAAATAATAATTCTGTAAATAAACAATTTAAAAAGGCGTTAAAACGTGTAGATTTAACAATGAGAAAGTATACAAGCGTTTTCTGCAAGAAAGTTAATTCTTTCATTTGGATTTTGTCCTTGAATTCACCAGCAAGTGGCAATGGAAAAAATCACGATGTCATGAGGTACAGTTGTGGAAAAAAAAAGTAAACACCCACTACTAACTTCTCAACAAATTATCGTAGATGAAAGTTACTGGTACCGAACGATTGGAAATAAAGTCTACTTTTAAATGATGTATATAAAATTTGTTTAAGGGGCCATCTACATATTAAAACGAACCATAATATTTTTTTCAATAGCAGTACACAATTTTGACAGCATAAATGAACTTTACACCTTTCAATTAGCCTATAAACAAATTTTCATGCAATTCGTGCCCTAAGTCTCCAAGAAATTAATTATTTTAAAACGAGCGTATTTTAAGGGCTGTATCCAAATTGAAGTTCCGAACTCGATTGTTAACCGAGAGAGCTGCCTTCTTGATTAAGGCCCGTTTAAGCGTCAATGAAACCTGTTTGATTACAGGATAGCAGAATAAATTAAAAAAATTTACTCACTTCTATCATAGACGGCCCCTTTAACCATCATTTTGCCGTTTTTTAAGCATAATTTTAAAACTACTTGGAAGAAAAATGTGAAATTTTGGTTTTCCATAAAGTAGGACTTAATAAATCTAAATCCATCAAAAAAATTGTAAGTTGCAATTCATAACTTTTTCGAATATTAGTTTCATAATTCATATCATAAAATTATAAAAATTGCAAATTCAACGTATTTATGTTTGGGTATATTAGTATTATTGCTACACAAAAAAGTAGCTCACTAAGAGCATAATTTCAGGAGATATAAATAAAAATATGATAATATAATTTAACATTAGAAGTACTAAATTTTGAATTTCTATAATTCAAAAACTTATCATTCGAATGACTTGAAATTTGGTTTCTAGGCATATTTTTAACCGAAGATTTGAAATATTTCGCTAAATTTGGGTACTGCCACTGAAAAAAACGAAGTTTGGATTCGTTTTAATATCTATATGGCCCCCTAAGCAAATTTTATACACAACATTTAAAAGTAGACTTTATTTCCAATCGTCCGGTACCAGTAAATTTTGTCTACATCAATTTGTTGAGGAGTTAGTAGGGGGTGTTTACTTTTTTTTCCACGACTGTACGTTGCTAAATGCTGCAGTTGAGTTTCTGAGATTGGCAAAATTTTCGTGGACCACATTTAGCACAAAAAACAAGTTACGATCGTGTGGCTAGAAAAAGGGCAAATTTTGTTTTTCTGAAATAACGTTAAAACAATGTTTGTAAACAATTACTGATTTTTTACATCAAACTAAACGTTAGGTTAAATTTTTCAAGATGTAGTGCACTATGCTACAAACTACTAGAAAAAGTAGCGACTTCTGTAGTTTCACTACTTTTAGAGCACTATTTCCGACTACCGATCGACATTACAGCAATACAAAGTGGTCATAGAAATGTGATCCGCAGCCCATTTGACTGGACCTAATACCCTATGAATTTTATTTATTATATGCTTTTACAACTGTAAACAGACTTTCATCTGCGTATAAAACATTTTGGTGCATACCATGAGTCAATCTTTGTCTTTACAAATCTTGTATTCATGTTTTACCTAACAAAAGAAAAGAAAATTAGCATTTGAAACACATAACTAAAAACAAACATCATTATACAGGGTGCAAAGGAAAGTCCCTTTAACCTGAAAATACTTGCGAACGGAGAGAGCTACAGCTATACAAGTGAGATAACGGTACAGTAAAGTGACTACGCCCGACCTAATGCAAACGACAGCAGCACTCCTAGTGGCGAAATTTGGAAGATAACCATTGCAAATCGAAAACGAAATGAGGTAGAGCAAATTTTCTAATTAGAAAGATTTAGAGCATCAATTAATTAGTACGAAACGACATTTCGTTCATTCGGATAAGATAAATCGTCGCCTTCATACCCAAAAATGTCCGAAATCGATGAGCGACGATTTTACTTTGCCTATTCACATTCCGGAAATTTAGCAGTGCACAATTGCAGATTGTGACGTTGTACTGTGCTGTAATGTATGTAAAGATTTAATTTCCGCTACATTTAAAATTTTAGAATAACCCTCTTAGGGCCAGAAGAATTCTTTTTGTAAACTGATGAAATAATTGTCTGACACCAGAATATTCAAGCGAATTTCTCAGAAAACAAAAATCCGCTAATTTGCACTTTCATTACAAAAGCAAAATTTATATAAAATATTCTTGGTGCCACTTGTTAGTTTTGGAATTAAAATTAGGTGGCTAGACCGTCTAGCCACCGCCCTTGAAAGGGTTAAATCTATGTCGTCGAATTGAAGAGGCTTGCAATAGACGTTCCATGTTGAGAAATGTGCTTGCAGAATTACTCTCACGAATACAACCGTGTATCGTGATCAATGGCGAACTTTTCGAACGTACTGAATATTAACTTTTTATCACTGTTAGACAGTTTGTCTTTTTTTTTTGGTGTGATGTTATCAAAATGTACTGAGATAAGTACATATTTATAGCGTAAATTGTGCGTTTTTCTTCATTTTTCTGACTATTTCATTCCAACGTTTACACAAAATGGAGTGCATCGATTTCGGAATTTTTTGGGGTAAACGGGCGAAGATTTGCCTTATCCATGTAAACCAAATGTCGTATTCTACTAATTAATTGATGCTCGAAATCTTTCTAACTGGGAATTTTGTTCTATCTCTTTTCGGTTTCGATTTACAGTGACTATCTTCCAAATTTCGCCACTAGGGGGCGCTGCTGTCATTTTCATTAAATCGGGAGTAGTCGCTTTACTATACCGTTACCTCACTTGCATAGCTGTAGCTCTCTCCGTTCAAAGTATTTTCAGGTTAAAGGGACTTTTCTTTGCACCCTGTATACACAAACTATTGCCTATATGTAAATGTCTAAATATAAGAAACGATATTTTTCCGGTCATCGCTAGCTTGAACAAAATAATGGCCTTCTTTTTTTATTTCAACAGGGCTTTCATCTGTATATTTTTCAATAACCGAAGAATAATGAAAGGAGATTCATCCCACTTAAATTTAAACTGGTAATTAATAAATATATGTATTACTTGAAAAAGCTGTGAGAAACTCAAAGTATCTATTCTAAAATTAGAAATAGAAAATTATTTTGGTTGTATATATTTACCAAATTTCATATTATATAATAGTCTAGAATCTAAATTGTATTAATCATTATTTAAAAATCATTGTATGAATTATCAAAACTTATTGCGTATCTGTATCTCCAATACAAAATAAGAATAACTTCACTGAATGCCACGGGGTTGACTATGACCCACTCCGGTCGTTCTAGGTCTACAAGTAATACGGTAATTCTAGTGTAACTTGAATTCCTGACAATATCAGAAAATAGCGGCAACGGCTTTTGAAATGTAGTTTATAATCGCTACTTTTTAAAGCAAACAATTCTAGTTAACTAGGTTTTCGAAAAAGTAGTTGTAATTGTTATTCGCTAAAAATATATAGTTTTTCCGACCGCTATGTGAGATGCAAAACTTTTATTTGTTTTTGTGTAAACCGTTACTAAAATTAATCAAAAATGTATGAAGAACACAAGCTTGTACAATCTGTAAATTCGTGTGTCCAAAAGTATTTCATTAAATCATTTTTGTTTCACCTAGAGCCGGCGAATCTGACCAAAAAAGAAATTCTTAAAATGTTTTCGCACCTTGTAAGCACTGAATATCATGCGACTTTTTAGTACATCTCCTAGGATTTTATATTATTTGCAAATATTCTTTTAAAACGTTTTATAAAAAAGAAAATCTAATTTTACAGATAAAATCTAAACTATTACGTAACACTGTTTCAACGTTTATAATTTAATTTCCCGTAGTTTTAAAGTATAATTTAATTTTGAAGCTTTAAAAGTCATTTTATATAATTAGAGGCAAATAGACAGATTTAACTAATACCAACATTATAAAGAAAAGTTGTGAAACAAAATTTTCATTACATACTACACTAAGCTCTAAACATAAATTCTCTCTAAACAAAAAGCTCTAAACTGCTTTAAATTTTGTTAAAGTATTAAATATTGTTTTTAAATTAAAGTTGTTTAAAATTTGATATGTATTTTTAAATTGTTTAGAAAAAATCATGTTTTCAATTAATAATAATAATAATTTAAAAGAAGATAACCTTATTCTGAAATCGTAAAAATTTTAGTTATTTTTTCCGTAAATTTTAAAAATACTAAAGACAAGAACTGTGAAAAATTTTTAAGGTATTTAATTTATATAAAAGCTTGAATGGAGTACGCATAAGTATCCATCTGTAACATATGTTGGTACAGTTAAATAACAATATCTGTTAGAATAATGAGCCAATAAGAATATCTTGTGAAAATTTCTAAAAAGATTTAATATTTATGAATTTTTACAATTTTGGAATCTTTCTGTACTAAACTCAACTGAAACACTATATTATCAAAATTAATATTATAGGTATAAAATACCCATTGCTTGTAATATTATGAATACATTTAATCTTAAATATTTACTAATTAAATTAACGTTTCAGTTCTTAAGAAAATTTTGTAATACTATTGTTTTCACATTCTCATAATAATCAAATTTCCCAATAATCCTCGACGCAAAATTGCATCTCGTTCTTACATTAAAAATGCTGAGAGTGATCGGATAGCATATTTAAGTGTTAAAATATTAAATTATTAATTGGTATTGGGGTTAAATAAAACTGCAATTAATACATTAAATAATTAAATAAGTTGGTGTGAAATGATAAGATAAAATGAACTTCTTAAAACACCATAAAAATTTTAATAAATGTGCAAGGCGTTTCGAAAGAACTAGTCTTTCTTTGTCAGGCGCAGAGAACACGTCCTACAACTTTGAAAACATCAAACAGACAGAGAGAGAACATGGGAGGGAAAGAGGTAAGAAACAGCCAATATGGAAGAAGCAGTAGGAAACTGCCAAAAGGAAAGCTGAAGGCATCAGCCAGTCAAGCAAGCGTATTAACAAAGAGAATAAAACACAGATCAACAAGAGAATAATGAAGCAATTTAACAAAGAATAAGTCAAAATACATATATATAAAATATGCATAATTAAATGAAAAAAAAATTATAAATATAATAAAATAATATATATATATATATATAAAGCGAAAACAAACAAGTCAAAATAATGTGGATTTTATAAAATTAAAAGATTCACTTATCGGCCGTAGAGAGGAGAAATTGAAGTGATGGAAATGAGCAGGTAAAAGCTTTAACTTACCTATATTATAAATGTAATGTACAATATATTTCTCATAATGATAATTTAAACATAAGGTCAGAATATATAAATATTTTAACTATTCTTCTTTTATCAAAATGTGAGTACGCGAAACCTTGTGTGCAACAGAAGCGGCACAATTATTAATGGACTTTTGCCAACAAAAGTGATCATGAGACTGATTAAGTGTCATATTAATAAGAAAGGCAAAATACTGGCCTAATAAAATTATACAATAAAATGAAAACTGAATAAATAGTACATTGTTACACTGAAATAATGTAATGGAATAAATTATGTGCATTTTTTTGATGGTATAAATAATATACTGAAAATTAAATTTAAAAAAAATGTATAGTTTAACTTTCATATAAAATAAAATAAAGGATATTCCTCCTTGATTCATAAACTTAAATAACTAATCACAAGTTGGAAATTGCACGTCAAACGGGGTAAATGAGGTGCGTTCATACTATAACTAGTTTTATAAATTTTTTGCACCGCATATTGAAATGAATATATATTTTAGTGTATTTAATAATTGCATATCAATTTCTTTCTGTTCGAAAGGCTATAACATCATTAAACTGCACTTGAAATAACTTTTTCCCATTGGCCGTAATGTAACGGAAGACTTTTGACTGTCCATATAATTAAACTATACATGAAAATATCCGATATTTGGGAAATATGAGAAAGCAATAAGATCCGACAACGGGGTAGAATACATAAGTAGAGGAACAGAGGATAATTTAAGAAAATCGGGAATCCAATACCATTTCAACGTGCCATACTGTCCAAGACAGAACGGTGTTGCGATAGAAAAAATAGATCACTATTAGACATAACTAGAAGACAACGCCGAGAAGCCGATTTACCACAAAGATTTGGGAGAGAAGCAATTAACACCACTAATCATTGGCAAAATCGCTTGCCAACGTGATCAACAAATAACACGCCATTCGAGCTTTGGTTTAAACGCAAACCCAGTTTACATTATTTGTGAACATTCGGCTGCATAGTTTATGTATGTATGAACAAACAACAACGAGGGAAATTGGATGATAGAGAGCAGGAAATTATTTTCGTAGGATATGAGAACAACTCAAGAGGGTATCGCGTATACACAAAAGAGAACGATATAATAATTGGTAGAAAAGTAAAATTCATAGAAAATAAAAAATGTAACTTAAAAGAAAATAAATAGATAGAAAACTCACATAACGACAAAAACTACATTGAAAGAGAACTAAATAGCACCATCGAGGAACCACGTCCAAACAAATCACCACTGAATCCAGAGGGTCTCAGAAATCAAACAGCGGTGTACCACCAGATAAATATGTTTGTTATGTAAAGAGTAATGATATCATCGAACCTACTACTTGGAATGACATACAGGAAATTAATAAGCACAATGCAAAAAGAAAATTGGCTTAAAGCCACACAAGCGGAAATCAATTCGTTAAAGGAACATAACACATGGGAGTTAGTAGATCTCCCCACCAAATAAAAAGGTCATAGGTTCCAAGCGGACATTCAAAAGAAAATTAGTATTTACGGGAAAATTAAAAAATATAAAGCGCGTCTGGTAACCAAGGCATACAGTCAAAAATATGGTGTAGACTATGATGAGACATTCTCCCCCGTAGTCTCACAAACAGCAGTTCGAGCATTTTTGGCAGCAGCGGCGTATCACGAACTAAATGTTAGACACATAGACATCGATACAGCTTTCTCCATGGCGAGCAAGAAGCAGATGTTTAGATGAAACAGCCGGAAAGCTACGTAGAGGAAAATTAAGAAAATAAAGTCTGTAAACGTAAACTTAAGAAATCAATCTATGGCCTCAAGTAGGTAGCCAGAACTTGGCACAAAAGAATCGAAAATTTAGTAAAAAATCTAAACTTTACGCAAAGTATGGCAGATTCATGATTGTTTACAGGTAAAGAAAACAAAAATTCTATTTATATAATCGTCTATGTCGACTACATCTTAATCGCCGGGGAAAATCAAACTACTGAAACCATAATTAAACACTTAAGATCTGAATACGAACTGAAAGATCTTGAAAAGGTTGAACATTATTTAGGAATGGAAATAAAAAATAAATAAAGAATGGATAAGATCGACAAAGATTATCGATGATGGCCTTGGGGTCAAGTACACAAGTCTGATGATGTATGTGCTCAACAAAAACAAAAACAAAAAAAAAAAAAAAAAGGTTGCGCACTAAATCAAAGAATAAAAATAGAAGAACTCACAAGAAAGCTTAATCTGGGAAACGCAAAACCGGTAGGCACTCCAATGGATACATCGCCCGCAATCAACATATTAAATAGAAAGTGCGAAAGCCGACGTGAAAAAGACTGGAACGTTGTGAAACGAGTGATTAGTTACTTAAACTATACTAAAGACATAAATTTAACTATAATTACAGAACATGAACCGACACTTATCGTACTTGCCGACGCAGATTGGGCAGGGGACACCGAAACAAGGAAGTCAACAACTGCTAGCAGATTTATGTTGGGAAATAGTACCATACAATGGTATACGGAAATACAAAAATGGCATAGTATTCTCAGACGCAGGAGCAGAATTCGTTTCAGCTGCTATTGCAGGTCAGGAAATAACCTGGTTCATTAAGTTACTAACCGATTTACATATACACCGGAAAAAGCCTATAATTCTCTACGAAGATAACCAGAGTTCCATAAAAATGGTGAATAAATCATGCCTTAATGCAGCTAAAGGAAGATGGCGTAATAGAAGTCAGATAGGAAGGTATGATTGCTGTTTCTCTTACCAAACCAGTGCCCAAACATCAACAGATGAAACAGAGAGAAACCATGTTATTGATACATTATCCATCTGAGGTGGTTAAGGAGGGGTGTTGAACATATAACAACCCTCATAGGGTAAATAAACCACGAAAACAGTTAATTGTGACATTAATCATTTCTCACAATAACATTTGTGAAATCCCAAACGAATAAAATCAGGCAATAAATCAATAACATCATTATCATTATCAAGTATTGCAACACCAAAATGAAACTATGGTTTCAACATAAACAATAATTGGCAATAAATCACGAAAGACTGTTTTTCCCCAGAAGTGATGCAACCAATGTCATGTAATTACTGAACAGAACTGAAAAAAAAACTGTAATGACTTTTTTTATTATTATGCTCTCTATTTAATACAGAATAAAGATAACGCTGCCATAAGTGCAGCATAACATGTAATTATTTAAATACTTAATATGTAATTTTTAATATTTAATGTACTTACTACATTTAATACAGATCGTCTGATTAGTGATTACTATTGTAATGCCTGAAATAACACTTAAATAATTTATTCATTTATTTCAACTATTCAAGCATAGACAAACAAGTCAAAATAATGTGGATTTAATAAAATTAAAATATTCACTTATCGGCCATAGAGAGGAGGAATTGAAGTGATGGAAATGAATAGGTAAGAGCTTTAACTTACCTATATTATAAATGTAATATACAATATATTTCTCATAATGATAATTTAAATATAAGGCCAGAATATATAAATATTTTAACTGTTCATCTTTTATCTAAACTTGAGCCCGCGAAACCTTCTGTGTAACAAAAGCGGCACAGCTATTAATTAACGTTTGCCAACATCTTCAACTTGCCCCTTTCCCTTACTGTTCTCTGTCAGACTAGGCGCTGCTTTCAAAATAGTAGGACGTATTCTCTGCACCTGATGGAGAAAGACCAGTTCTTTCGAAAGGCCTTGCGCTTTTATTAAAACTTTTATAGTTAGCTTTTATAAGAAGTTCTTTTTATCTTACTGCAATCAATCTTCTTTTATATTCGTTTAGCGTGTAGGTATATTTATCTATAATATATAAAATTTCCCTCTATGCCTCAGTTGAGCTCTGCAGTTGAGAAGAATAAGTTGCGTTTTCCCGAAGCAGATGAACAAAATATTAGACACTACCATAACTTTTATTCTGTTCTGTTCATGTATTTGAAGCCTCCAATGAAACAAGATGAATTATTAAACTATAATAATGAGGCCGTGAACGTATCATGTATTTTGAAAATGACGAGCATTCCCTGCCATACTTAAATATCTTGAAAAATGGTATAAGGTGTTGTTAACTAGAAGCTGGTCTACATCCTTTTTCATACTAATAAATATCTTGAATAAACTAGTATGTTGTAGCCATCACAAAACTTTCTTCTATATAAATCACGTCAATTAAATCATTTAAATAGTTCAAAAAATTACCAAAATTTAGCACCAATTCATATCAAAGTATATCTGAATTTGAAGTTTGATGAAAATTCATGTATTAGTTATTGAGATAAAGCTATAGAAGAAATTCTGAAAAGTAGAGTGCATAGTAGCGCCACCTGTTGAGTAATTTACACCAAAACATAAACAGCACTAATTGATATCAAGGTATACCTGAATCGGAAGTTTGATGAAAATTCGTGCATTAGTTATTGAGATAGAGCTATGGTGGAAATTCTGAAAAATGCGGCATAGCAGAGCCACCTGTTGAGCGATTTGCACCAAAACATAAACAGCACTAATTCATATCAAGGTATACCTGAATCTACAGTTTGTTAAAAATCCAAGCATTAGTTCTTTAGATAGAGCTATTGCGGAAATTGCAACAAATGCAGCATAACAGCACCATCTGTTGAGCGATTTACACCAAAATCCTTAAAACTTCAATTCATGTCAAGGACTAACTGAATCTGAAGTTTGATGAAAATCCGTGCATTAGTTCTGGAGACTGAGCTATTGTGGAAATCGTGAAAAAAGCTGGATAGCAGCGCCACCTGTTCAGCGATTTACACCAAAAACAAAATAGCACTAATTCATATCCAAGTATACCTGAATCTGAAGTTTGTTGAAAATCCAAGCGTTAGTTATTGAGATAGAACTATTGCGGAAATTACAAAAAGTGCAGCATAGAAGCGCCACCTATTGAGCGATTTACACCAAAATCCATAAAACGTCAATTCATGTCAAGGACTAACTGAATCTGAAGTTTGATGAAAACCCGTACATTAGTTCTGGAGACTGAGCTATTGTGGAAATCGTGAATAATGCTGCATAGCAACGCCACCTGCTGAGCGATTTACACTAAAAACTATCCAGCGCCAATTTATATCAGGGACTAACTGAATATTAATTTTTATTAAATTCCGTGCATGAATTCTTGAGATAGAGAGCCCACAAAATGTGTGTCACATACAGACAAACTCACAGATAGACATTTTTTAAAAATATGTTTTTCGGAATTTCTGACCCCTTAAACATGTAAATCCGTCGAAAACCGAAAGTAGAAAATTTTCACGAATCCAATACTTTCTTCTTGTAAAGATAGAATAAAGTAAAAACTGAACACAGAGAAAAACAGTTAAATTACATTTCGAGAAACTATCTAAGCACTTGGTTATAAAATAATGACACACTACCCACGTTTCTCTTGGACATATACAGCAAGGCTTATCATAATCTACAACCGTACAGGTATATCAGAAATGTTACAATTTATTCTACTTTTAAATATTATTTATTCACATTTTTTTGTCAAATTTCATCAAATAACATAACGCCTTGAGTCTCGACAAGAAGTTTGGGTAACATCTAAAACATATTGAACGAGAACTAATTTCTAAATCAATGCAATTCTTATAATGATTTTTCTATTCTTTTAAAAAATGTTTTTCACGTTTACACGCATTTTTCTTTATCTGAATATTTATTTTTTAAATAAACATTTAAATAATGAGACAATTAACAATTAATTATTCTACTGGCACCCAAGTAAATGCAATTTGAAAATAAAAGTTTCTGAAAAAATTCGTTTCCATAGTCACAACAAAATAAATGTTTAATTAAGACTCGCTTTGAATGTTTGGAAACTCAAAATAAAAAAAGAGGTTTTTTAGTTATTATTTTTCTCACTATTTGATTAAAAATTGCTTCAAATGCCTTTTGAACTTTTTTTACTCAAGGGAAAATTAATGAAAGTACAAAGGTATTTTGGTAATGGTAAATTAGTTTGTTTTTAATCGAATTCCAAAATTTATTTGTGAACAAAAATGAAATTTCTAATTTGTTAAATTTAAAGATAAAATTATTTTAACATTATTGTAATTGATTGTAGAACATTCGTTTATAGACAAAGGACTAATGCTTAGAATTACATTACCGTAATTAGTACATTTTACACCAATATTTCATTTTCTTTCTATAATGACTACTTTTTTATCCGTAGATTGCCTTCGTTAAAATGTGTGATTTTAAAGAATTATTAAATTACAGACTGTAACACGTTATATTATTACATGCAATAATATCTTATTTTATTATTTAAAAAAAAGTAATTTATTAGTTATGTAGCTGGGAAATGTTCATTCTGTAGGCACGCATAATTATATTAAATTAAATTATTCATGCTTTTTTTAAGACGAAAAGATTAAATTGGAAAAGAATATAATATGTAACAATATTTTGAAATTAAAACTCACTCGATGCTTCAAAATTATTCAAAAATCAATTATTATGTATATAATTAATCCAACTTTTGAAAAACAAAATCATTTTTGAAATTACGAACTGAAATTATGCTTTTACAAACGACAATTGTGGCCTTATTTTCATTAAACTTTTAGGAATATTTTTTATGGGTTATGGAATGAACATTTTAATTAGAAACAAAACAATGGAAAAATATTTACCCATAATCTCAAACATTTTTTTTTGGAATATTTGACATGTTTTAGTGATACGTCGCCCTGGTGCGCGGCACCATTTCAATTGTAACTGCATAAACATATAACCAATGGCGGAAATGTATTGCTTAAAATATGTATTTAAGATCAATGATACTCCTTGATAACATTGAACGTATCTTCAATAAACCGCCAATTTGGATTAAATTGGATATATTTTCAATGTAATTTTAACATATAACACATTTATAATTTTTTTTAGTATTAATTAATTTAGACATAAGTTTAATTAATTTCGACATTTTCACATGGGATATATCAGTGACAAGATGTTTTCAGCATTGACGTTTCGTTGTAAATGAATCAATATAAAGCTAACTTGCTTTATTTTAGTGCTGTATTATATATTAGTGTTGGATAAATATTGCCTCTCTAGAAAGCATAAATAAGTGTCAGAATTGTTGGAAATGGTTTTAGAAGTCGGGAGGAAAATGGACAACTGATCATATAGAAAAGTGAATTAAAAGTTCTATTATATAAAATAAAGTTGAGTTCAAAATATAAGATATTACTCTTATTACTAAGATAGTCTTTTTCACAAACCAACAGATATTTTGTTCAAATAATAGTAAAATATTTCGGAAGCTTTCGATATATTAAGTTATTACGAACTTTTTTCACAAAAAAGTTTGCACTTTATACGCAAGAACAAATGAATGAAAATAATAAATGGCTGATAATAACCAAAAATACAAGTACAGAAGAAAACATTTCTATCATTCTTTTATCTCCAATATGATTATTTTTTTCAGCAAGATTATTCCCGCTGGGTAAAAGTAAAAATGAAATACACTTAACACATAAATGATAAAAAAGCCTTATTTATAGAAACGGCTATTATATAAGTTACATATCCATGTCATTAAACATACTCTTATGATTACATTATTTTATGAACTTTTGTGATTCCAATTTAAATTTCTTTTAGATTTTTTTAAAAGTGAAATTATAAGTAACTGTTATAATTTAAATAAAGAAAAAAGCGTTAAATATTTTGTATTAAAATGTTCACGTATGTTATGATTAACGTATTTCACGTATGTTGTGATTTTTATTTGGCTTATAAAAAATTCAAGAGAAATGAAGAAAGCATTAAAACGGCGGGTACACTGTAAAAAAAAATCTGTAGTTCTACAGATGTAAAGTTACATGCTTACTAAACTTTCACCTGTAACTGTACGAAAAAAGCTGCAGATCTACAAAACTAGTTTTTGTAAAGCTACAAAAATCTGTAACTTTACAAATGAATCTGCTAAAATTTCAGTAATCTTACTAAACTTTTATTTGTAACCCTGGCTGGAGTTACATGAAAAGTTTTCGGAATCCCAGTTTCCAAAACAATTCTTAGTAACCTTACAGATTTTTTGATTTTCGGCGCAAAAGTGTGTCTGTTACATGAAATTTTGTTGTTGCCGTTACATGAAAAGTTCTAGGAATCCAAGTTTCCTAGAAAAACTTTAGTAACTTCACAGATTTTTTTTTACAGTGTAATACCGAAAAAAAGCGTTAAAAAATAATAAATCATTCTAAAAACGCGTATGGTTTACGTTTTGCTTTTTAAAAGTACATCTAAATAGAATTTTTATCTAGAAAGAAACTAATAAAATTAACTCAGGACGAAAGATATCAAAGATTATTTTGTTTACACTATATCCATTTTTTGTTATCTTTTGATAGTTAATGTCTCATAAACATAAAAATATTTTTAATTTTAAGAAAATGTATCGCATTAGTAATTATGCACAGAATTTATATAAATTTGGGGAAAACATTAATAAAAAAAAATACTTTACATGGAAGGATTTTATTGCATATTTTCTCAGATATTTATCTCTTGACTTTTATTAAAAATTTAAGTTTTTGCTAATTTGGAATTGAAAATTATTATTTATTTTCTATAAATAATTATTTGAAAATATTTATTAGTTTTTTATTTAGTTAATCATTGTGCTTTTAAAAATTGCATTTTTGAAAAATTAAATAAACATTTAATATATTGAAACAACATAATATTATATATATACACAGGATGTTTCCATTTACATCTGCCCGATACCTAATTAATCAGCCGTTAGTTTTATAGCAATACTTTCAACAATAAAAAAAGGTTTCGATTGCTGTTCTTCTTCATAGCAATGAACAGTTAAGTCAGAACAGTTATATTTGTAAAAATTACGAAACTTAAACCCTTATATTTCTCTTTACCCGAGTGAGTTGCACTTA
Source organism: Maratus speciosus (assembly GCA_963932465.1). Taxonomy (NCBI): domain Eukaryota; kingdom Metazoa; phylum Arthropoda; class Arachnida; order Araneae; family Salticidae; genus Maratus; species Maratus speciosus. The sequence continues at coordinate 284,378,018 of OZ010791.1, read as the reverse complement.
TAGAAACATTCTTCATGCTTTTATAATTTAAACGCAACACACTCATAAGAATCATTTTCTGTGCGACTCAATATTACTAAGCAGTCTATAACTGAATGTTGATATTGAAAATATAGTTCTATATCTTTTACACCGCGTTCAAACGTGCATCTTTCTATGCACTGTAAAAAAAAATCTGTAAGGTTACTAACATTTTTCTAGGAAACTGGGATTCCTAGAACTTTTTATGTAATGACAACAACGAAAATTCCTGTAACAGACGCTGTTACAGGAGTTTTTGTTGTTGCCGTTACATAAAAAGTTCTAGGAATCCCAGTTTCCTAGAAAAACTTTAGTAACTTTACAGAATTTTTTTTACAGTGTGGTGTAGTTCCAAATTGTCCAGATCCTAAATCTAAAATGAAAATAAATAAATAAATAAAAGAAATCCAAAGTGAGTTTTAAAATAGTCTAATAAATGAAGGGCAACATTGTACTTTCAGAGAAAAAAAAAAGAAAAAAAAAGAAAAGAAAAAGACTTTTTTAAAGAAATGCGTAGTTTTCCTTATTATAATGCTTTCAAATGTATTAATATTCTTGAATTAACGGATTAGTTATTAGTAAGAAACTCTATTTTCCTTAATGTTTGGATTAATATAATGGACGAATTTATTAATAAAATTTTGCTGATTGGATACAGATTGCTAAAAATCATCGAAATCAAATGAATTTAACAAAAACAAAAAATATTAAGGAAACTTTGAATCTCTTCATGAGTCATAACTTCAAAATTTTTAATTAACTGTAAATATAAGTGTCTTATGCTTGTTAAAATTTCTTGCTTTACAAACCAATTAAATATATATATAATTTAATGAAAAAATTAATTAGCTTGGAAGATTGTTTTCAATTAAAAATCCTGATTATTAGAAACATTACTCCTTATAAAGAGTAATTACAAGGTTCTTTCTCTTACACTGTAAAAAAAATTCCGCAACGTTCCTGGGAAAAAATGGGCAGCTGAGTTGCCCATTATTTCCAAGAAACATTTCTTGAAAATGACTGGTACTTTACTGTATATGTTAAAAACTTTCTACAGAAATGCCGGTAAGTTTCCTGCGAAATACCAGGAATATTTCTGTTGACAGCAAAACATTACTGACATATTCAAGGCTGGAGTAGCACAAGAGCGAAAAATGTCCAGACCAGGGATCGAACCTGGATACTTGTCGTGCCGTGCCAATGCCTTACCTGTTAGGCTATCCGGACCGATACTTGGCTGACATAATTCACTCTGGATGTTCGTTCCCTTCATTATGACATTACTGACATTTCACAGCATGCGGGATCCGCAGACGATTTTTACATTTCCAGTTGACAATTTTCGCTTTATTATCATTATTTGTTAGAATGAAAAAATATTTTGAAATTGACATCAAAATTATTATTTATAATTTACACGAAAAAATAAATTTTCAGTTAAAATTCAATAAAGTAAATATATATGTGATATATTGTTTCTGAACTTTGCTTAAAATTTAAAAATATATAAATGTAAATAATAATTAGAAAAAAAATCTAGACATAAAATATTTTGGATTTTCGTCAGTGTTTATGTTAGTTTACAAGTTAGATAAAATACATATAAATTTTCATGAAAAAAAAACCTAAACGTAATTGTATATTTTTTCCGAAAAAAAAAAAAAATTCAAACTTGCAGCAATTCAAAGTGTCAAATATATGTCAAATTTAAATCAAATTGTAATAAAGTGTTAAAATATAAAATTAATTAAAAAAGAAAAAAAAAAAGTCAAGAGGTAGCATCGAACCCGGGCCGTACGGGTGGCGTGCAAGCTTTCTGCGTCCACACCACGAAAGACACGTTGAGCGCTGCAAACTAATGGGTATTTGAAACGTATGCTAAAACTCGGCATCTAATTTCTGAAAATCTAAGGCCCATTTGAAGAAATCCTTTCACAAGAATAATTAGAGATAAGAACTCTAAAACATACTTTAAATTAATCAAAATAGGTGAGAATCATATTTGATTGTCCCCTGGTTAATGCAGATCCAAATAATAGGTGTATTTTTTTTTACACAGTCTGCTCGTTAAAGATTTCACAGACAAGTACGAGAGATAATCTCTTAGTGATGTCACAGAGGTATTGTATTTTCATCTGAATTATCTTGACAATAGAGACGTAAAGGATTATGTCGTCTATTGATTTATTTGCATTCCATATTGATTTTTTTACATTCATTTAAGGAATTCGTTTTCGACACTCGCGCGCGAGCAACGGATTATAGGAAAAAAAAAATAATAAATGGCGGCCGCAGCGTTTTGCTGTTTCCAACTTTTGTTCAGGAACGTTTCAGATAAGAAAACCAGAATTTCACAGGAAAGAGCTAAATTATTCTGAAAACCTGATAAAAGGCGAAACGTTCCTGGATTTTACATGGAAAGTTACCATTTTTTTTTACAGTGTAGTACTTACTGATTTGAAAAGCCTAAAATATTTTATTAAATAAACTGTAATTTAATGAATTACAGGAAGCTCCTGTGTTAAAATTATCTATTAAAATTGTGTGACCTTTTTTTTGTAAGAATAAATTTTTAGTTCGAAGAAAAGAAAAGAAAATTGGCATTAGTCAATGCACGTTTTAGGTAGCTTTCTTTACAAAAAAGCTACCTATTGCAGCCGTTCGGAGGAAAGCGATTTCAAAAAAGTTTGGTATATTTTCATCGATCATGACCCCCAGACCCCGAAACCACCCTCCGTTCAAAATTGATATATATATATATATATATATATATATCTATATATATATATATATATATATATCTGACCTATGTCACACTGTAACTCCCGTAATTATGAACCGATTTCGATGTAATTCGGTGTGTACATAGTACATACCAATGTCTCGACCGAGTTCGTTGGCCAGCTTCATCCGTCGTTTTGTTTTAAAATGGCGGTCATTTAAAATTTAAAAAAAAATTTAAAACTTGAAATGTGGTACCAAAAAAGTAAAAATGGAAAAATATTTTTTTCTTATGTATTTGACCTTTATACAAAGATTCCGGAGCAGTTTTTGTTTCGTCTATATCTTAAAAAATGGCTGAGTTATAGCGTTTTGAATTTCTAGCGTGGCTGACATTTTGAAACGTCCTGAATTTTGTCACACGATAAAAGGCGTATTTATGAACCGATCTGGATGTAATTCGGTGTGTACATAGTACATACCAATCTCTCGACCGAGTTCGTTGGCCAGCTTCATCCGCTATTTTGTTTCAAAATGGCGGCCATTTAAAATTTTTTTAAAAATTTAAAATTTGAAATGTGGTACCAAAAAATTGAAAATGGAAAAATATTTTTTTCTTATGTATTTGACCTTTATACAAAGACTAGCCGCCTTCGCCCGCTACGCTGGTCGGTTATTCTAAAGAAATCTTGAATGAAACAAAATATATCTGTGAATTTGACTATGCGTTTTAAAGCCATATGGGCATTTACCTGGTGTATCCAACCGAATTGCTGAAAGCAATATGAATGTCATTACGCTATTATATCTTTTATTGAGTCATACAAAATTTAGACTGTTAAGGACCAATTTCTTTAGTTGATCGGTTAGTGTAGAATTCGATAAAGAACAATAGAACAATAATATACTAAAAGCGTTCATGAAAAATTACCAATGCAAGTCTCATCAGAATCTGTTAATTGGACTTATTGAAAAGGCTGATCGCTCATAATAATTGGGTTCGCCTGATTCTAGAACTTTCATCTATAATTGTACAATCAAGCAACCAAGCAACAGCAAATGATATGTGCTTTATACTAAAACATTCACTGGAACATTAACTAACCGATCAAGTTGCATCGATATCCACTTAGCAGAATCTTTTAAACTGGAAAATATACCGAAACCTTCCCTAAAAATGATCTAATTATTAGTTTATATACCATAAAAATTCCTACAGTGGAACCTTTAAAAAAAGCAAATCTTTCAAAATTGGGTTCATTTGATTTAGAACTTTCCCCATAATTATTTAACTAAGCAACGTAGAACGTTATGTTTTATACTAACATCTTTTCTAAAAAATTATCTAACTAACAATGTAAGTCCCGTCAAAATCTATTCAGCAGAACTCAATATATAAGCGGCCGGAATGAAATTTCTCTTTGCATTATATATATATAGATAGTTAAATATAACTTTCATAATCGCGTTAACTTGATTATAGAATTCTCTGGGAGGTAGGGTTGGGTATGTACTGCATCACTTCTGAATTTTTTAAGGAACTCAGCTCAACTTCCATAACTATAGCATATATACTCTCTAGTATACCCTATTTCTGTAGCGTATATCTTCCAATTTTCTTTACTGTACCACTGAGAACTTTTTCCGCATAGCTCCGTAACTAAATAACGCAGAATGATATGATAAATATTGAAAAAATCCCTGAAATATTATCTAACTTACTATGCATTTAATTAGTTGACTTGAAATCTTTCATAATCGAGTTCACCTAATTTTAGAACTCCCGTAGCAACTTAGAATGATGGTTTTTACATTAAACCATTTATAAACCAAATTTACTATTTAACAGTGTAAGTTCTACAAAATTCTGTTCAGTAGAATCTGAGTTATAGTCATATTTACAATATTTATTGCTCATTAAACCTTTTTTCTTTACATTTGAAATAAAATCAGTAGCTGTTTTTGTATTTCCCTGTTATGGCAACACCATTGTCACCAAGCGTATTAGTTGGCACAAAAATGAAATGATACATTTGAAAAAAAAATTAATTTTGTTGATAAAAAAAAATGAGCATTTAAAAAATATAACTTTTGAAAATTACAGACTTTGACCTACCATTTTTTTAAATCAATAAAAATAATGGTACTACTTGGTTATCCCGTCGACCAAAAATCTATTGCCAAACTATAAGATTATATGCCAATAATGGTTGATCGTAAATGTCACATTCACTTGACTTTAAGCAAGCGATACGTATTTACGTCATCAAGTGATTTTTATTTTGACGTTTTAAATGTATTTTTATTAATGTTATACTAATTTATTTGTTCTTTCGTTATTTAAAATAAAAATTATGTCAATTTGTATAATTTGGCGAGTGGTTTGGCGATTTATATAATTTGGCGAAATTGGTCGACGGGTACCAAAATAAATACTTAAAATGTAAGAATAAATAAATATTTTGCAAGTAATAAAATATACTCAATTTAAACTGCAGTCTTGAAATTCTAAATGTCTTTTACTACTGAAGCATGGCGTACATAATACGTATGTCTCACATTGCAGTAAACATTTCATTCTTTCAATGAAGACATTCATGGTTTTGGGGCTCTGCGGCTGAGTGGTCAAAGCACCACTCAGCTAATCGCTTGTGCGTAAGAGTTTGCGGGTTCGATTCCCGCTGGTTCCACTGCACACACACTTTGTGTGGAACTCCCAGGGTGTATTTCTCTTGTGTTGTAATATATCTTTGTGCTATCTTGTCTCCGACTTATAAGCGGGCTTTGTGTCAAGCACACAAGTCGTATGTTTGTTATTCAGTTAAATAAATAAATAAATTCATGGTTTTTTGAACAAAACATTTTTATATGTATAATTCCTCACTTCTGAAATAATTTTATTGTAGCTTCCTCATCATCAGATAACTGCGAAATGGTAAAATCTATATCAGTATCAGTAATAAATATTTTCTATTCAAAAAATAACAAATTAAAAAGTTTTGCGAGATTATGATGAAATAAAATAAATTCCATCATTAAAAATTCCTGCATAAAAATATTCACGTTCAACAATTAGCAAATGTTAATGTGTGGCACGGTTTGCAATAAAAATCGTTTGCACGATTAGGGTTGAAATAAATAGCGGGATACCATAAATTTTGGCATGGTATCGCGACGAAAATTAGAACGAAAAAGTACGCAGTTGTTTTTTTTTTAAATTATTATTTAGTTTTAGTTTTTGAGGCGTTTGAATTTTTTTTCTAATTGACGAAGTTGTTTTTATTTAACAAAAATGATTGGTTAAAAAATTATTCAATTTGAATTTTTTCTCTTCCTATACTAACAGAATGAAAAGAATGAGTTTTTAGAAATTATCACTTGAAAAATTCAGGTTTTGGCGCCAAAGATAGCGCCAAATTAGAAAAATATGAAATATCTCCCAAACTATTGGGCTTAAAAGAATTTAGTTAGTACCATTCGATTCAGCATATAAAAATACACCAAAATATGTTATCATTTGAAAAATAACTATAAAATCAGATTTTTAAGGAATTTTTTAAAATTTTGTTCTTTTTTTTACCCCCCTTAGGGGTTGAATTTTGGAAAATCCTTTCTTAGCGGCACTCTATATCATAAGAAGTATTTTTACCCCGATTATCAAGATTTTGGGTTCAGTAGTTTTGGCTGCGCGTTGATTAATACAAAATCCAGACTTTCTTTTATATATATAGATTCCGGAGCAGTTTTTGTTTCGTCTATATCTTAAAAAATGGCTGAGTTATAGCATTTTGAATTTCTAGCGTGGCTGACATTTTGAAACGTCCTGAATTTTGCCACGCGATAAAAGGCGTATTTATGAACCGATTTGGATGTAACTTCGTTTATACATAGTACATACCAATGTCTCGACCGGGTTCGTTGGCCAGCTTCACCCGCCATCTTGTTTAAAAATGGCGGCCATTTAAATTTTTAAGAAAAATTTAAATTTGAAATGTGGACGTGGTACCAAAAATTGAAAATTAAAAAAATATTTTCTTCTTATGTGTTTGACCTTGATAAAAAGATTCGGGAGCAGTTTTTGTTTCGTCTATATCTTAAGAAATGGCTGAGCTATAGCATTTTGAATTTCTAGCGTGGCTGACATTTTGAAACGTCCTGATTTTTCTCACGTAATAACAGGCGTATTTATGAACCGACTTGGATGTACCTTTGTGTGTACATAGTACATACAAATATCTCGACCGAGTTCGTTGGCCAGCTTCATCCGCCATCTTGTTTCAAAATGGCGGCCATTTAAAAAAATTAAAAAATAAAAAAATTTAAATGAGATACCAAAAAATTGGAAAATGAAAAATATTTTTTTTTGTATGTGTTTCACCTTAATACAAAGATTCCGGAACAGTTTTTCTTTCGTCTATATCTAAAAAAATGGCTGAGTAATAGCATTTTGAATTTCTCTTGTGGCTGACATTTTAAAACGACCTGATTTTTGTCACGCGATAACAGGCGTATTTATGAACCTATGTGGATGTAACTTGGTCTGTACATAGTACATACCAATGTCTCGACCGAGTTCGTTGGCCAGCTTCATTCGCCATCTTGTTTCAAAAGGGTTGCCATTTAAAAAAAATTAAATTTAAAATTCAAAATGATGTATTAAAAAATTGGAAAATGAAAAAGATTTTTTTTATGTGTTTGGCCTTGATACAAAGATTCCGGAGCAGTTTTTGTTTCTGAAAATTTGTTCTTTTGTTGATATCTTAAAAAATGGTTGATTTATAGCACTTTGAATTTCTAGCATGGCTAACATTTTGAAACGATCTTGTATTTGTCACGCGATAACACACGTATTCGCCTATTTCGATGTAAGAAGGCATGTGGATAGTATACATCAACACCTCGACCAAGTTCGCTGGCCAGATTCATCAGCCATCTTGTTTCAAAATGGCGGCCATTAAATTAAAAATAATATATATATTTAAAGTGAGGTGCAAAAAAATTAGAAATTGAAAAAGGTTTCTTTCTTAAGTATTTGATCTTGATATAAGGATTCAGGAGCATTTTTTGTTTGTCTTTACCTTAAAAAATGGCTCAGATATAGCAGTTTCAATTTCTATTGTGGGTGACATTTTGAAAAATCTGATTTTTTGCATGCGACAGCACTCCTATATATTAACCGATTCCGATGTGAGTGAGCATGTGCACAGCAATTACTAAGGTCTCGACCAAGTTCACTGCTTAGCCTCATCCACCATGTTGTCTTAAAATGACAGGCACTTTAAGAAATTGCCGAATTTGGCAGCCAAACATAAGTTACTTTAAAGAAAACCAGCTTGGATAAAGCTGTCTAATTTCGCGAAATTCTCATTCATTATATTGATAAAAATTAGTATTGAATCTCCTATATTCGGGTTCCACTAAATTGAGCTTCGTGTGTTTGCATGATATAAGTTGGCTTTTTTTAAATAAGGATTATGAAAGCTACCTCTTCCTCCCGGCACTGGCCGGAAGGACTTTTTTACATACGATTGTATGCTTCATTTATATATTCCTTTTTTTTTTTTTTGTTCAATAGCAAGATCCTAATGTGTAATATCTGGTAAAATTGTGCAACCCTTTTTTTTTTTTTTTTTTTTTTTTTTTTTTTTGTAAGAATTAATTTTTAGTTCGATGAAATGAAAAGAAAATTGGCTGTGGTCAATGCAGACTTTATTGCATGCGGCAGTATGCTTCATATATGGGGCATTCTCACAATCTTTTGACTTTCATGTCTCTGAATAATAATTTTTTATTTAATACACATTTTTGTGGGTTTTTTTTTTAATTTCATATACTGGGGAACATTCCATTGCATGATTGCATAACAATATTAACGAGATAAATAAGTTTTGGATGATGTTAGGGGTCCAAATACCAGGAAAACTATCTACTGTCCCGTGTGCCTGATGCTGATTTTTAAGTTTGGAGCTGTCTGGATAAAATTGTTTAAAAGAAATAATTCGATGTAATTTTTTTCTGAAACTAGAACTATTGTTTTATATAAATATGTAGCTAAAAATTAACCTGCACACATTTTTTGGGTTGTTATTATTTTTTAAACTCTGTCCCTGTGTTTTAGATTCCTTACCACCCTTCTTCTAAAATTATACAGAAAATCATTTCAGATGCAGCCACAGAATTTTTTTCAAGTTTTTTCTCATGCTGAAGTATGCTAGAGAAATAATGTCTAAAATTCTTTGGCAGGAAATTTACTGTAGAATTTAAATCAGCATTTAAATATCAGTTTCAAGCATCGTGGCTTTATTGGTAGTCTCACCGTCCCCAAGGTTTATTCCTGCACTTTTCGAGGTAAATTAAAAAAAAATATTTAATTTAATCCAATCTTAACAACTGTTTCTAAAAATCAACGAACGTTGTGGCTATCACTTAGTCTTAACATGATTTTCCTAAAAATAGGTGGTAATTTTTCTTACAATTCCATCCTTACCGTCCCATTTAGGTAGATTTCGTATGAAATACTACCTATTGGCGTCGTTCCTATGTTGGAATTTCTGAAACTTTTTTGCAGATCTACACCGATCATGACACCTAGAGCCCAAAACCACCCTCAGTAAAAAACTTTATCTATCTATCTATCTATCTATCTATCTATGTATGTATCTATCTATGTATATATACCACTTTCTTCTGGACACGATAACTTCCACAATTCCGCACCAATCTTTTCCAAACTGATACATAAAATCAAGGGGCATAAAATCTCGGTCAAGTTCGTTAATGGGCAACATCGGACCAAGGGGATGGAAATAGGGAGGGGTTTTGTGAAAACCGAAAACTCCCCATAACTTCTTAATTTTTGCACATATCAAATCAGTTTAAAGTTTTCATTACTTCTAAAAATAGGGCCAAAAATTTATGTATCACAGATTTTCGATAAAGTTAAATATGGGCTCAAGGGGTGCAAAAAATAGGTTTTTTGGGAGAAACAAATTCATAACTTCGTCAATTCTCAAGATATCAAATCCAATTAATTTTATCACGAATCTCCTTAACATTATCTACAACTTTTATATTCGCAAGTTTTTGATAGGCCAATTCGTACCGCAAAAAAAAAATTAAAACGAAAACAAAAAGGGCGTTTGAAGAAAAAAAAATCCATAACACCCTCAATTCAAAAGATATAAAATCCCCATGAATTTATCATATATCTTCTTAATATTGTCTACAGCATCTATATAGACAAGTTTTGGATAGGACCAATTCTTACAGCAAAAACAAATTAAAAATACATAGCGGTTGAAGAAAAAAATCATCTTAGTAAGAGTGTATTCAAATCCAAACTGCTTATTTTCTGACTCATTTTGCAATTCATTTTTGCTCTCAAAGGCTTCCAATTGGTACCTTTTCTTATTCAGAAACTATATAATGTACCGTAATGGTCAATTTCTTGATAGAGGCAGAATATATTTTAAAACAGGCTGTCAAAGTGGGCCTTTTGAACCGAATTTCCCGAAGCGCATTGTGTTGGAAAAATCATCGTATTAAGGGAGTATTCAAATCCAAACTGCTTATTTTCTGACTCATTTTTAAATTCATTTTTGCTCTCAAACGCATCCATTTGGTTAATTCGTTTATTCAGAAACTATATAATGTACCGTAATGATCGATTTTTTGACAGAGGCAGAATATATTTCAAAAAATGATGTCAAAGTGGACATTTTGAACGGAATTCCCCGAAGCGATTGTGTTGGAAACGAAAAATATTGTCTTACTGAGAAAATAATTGTTTATATATCAAGTTTTAATTAATTGAACGAAAATTAAAAACACAGGTCGCTTATAAATCTCTTCAAAAATCACGTCAACAAGTTTCATATTTTTCCTATTAAAAATGAATCTGGAGTTATGCCAGAAAATTTCGAGTTGTTGAGCATGGAAAAGTATTTTTTTTTAATACTGCCCTAACATGATTCTGATAAAACCAGTTAATATAAAAATGAAATAAAAACTCGTCAAAAGCGGCCAGATAAAATTGTTAAAGTGGTTTTATCTCTAATCATGATTTGGTTTTTGTTTGTGAAATTAGTATACTTAACTTCGAAATCTACCTCCGCTGTTAGGCCGGGCCGGCAGGGATTTTTTCCAATACCATCCCCTTTTTTTACCTTACCGTCCCTTCTTTAACACCCGTTTAAGACAATGTTATACAAAAATTCTGTATTAAAAGTACTACATTGTTATTATTTCTTATTTGAATGCCCTGTGGGTACTATGCAAATTCATTATAAGTAAAAATTTAGAAGAAAATAAAAAGTTATAGGGGTAAAACGGTAAGGAAAATTAAACTCGCAAGTTTAACTTAAACCTCAGTTAAATAAAAAAATTTTCGCTGCTGACCATTTTTTCTTTATTTTGAATCACTAAGGCATTCGTCTATCAGATTAAAATGTTATTTTAGCAAGTTTAATTTCGCCAGATTTTTTTCCCCCAAAAGTCAAAAGATTGTGAGAATGCCACATATATTCCCCCCACCACCACCACCCATTTTTTTTGTTCAATAGCAAGATTCTGAGGATTAATGTTTAGTGTTGCGCATACAATTTAAACGGGTGTGAGATGTTAAATCCGTGCATCATATCCCAGACATATCTCAGCCATACCCATCATATCAGCAGCCATATACACCATAGTAGTTATTTTAGTAGAAGTTACGAAATTAAAATTATCCATATGCTCGTAGATCCTATAATTTATATTTGAAAACACATTCCATGCTCTGACAAATAAAATATATACTCACAAAATGTACGACCAGATTTTACCGATTTATGATACTTTGAATTTTATGATTTTGTTTTATCATATTCAAGCACTAAAATCGAAAAACGTGCTTTTAATGTATGATCAAAATTGTTGAAAAAGAAAAAAATATTACAACAAGAATTTACAAGAAAATCATTCCATATCGTTACTACTCATTTAGAATTCATTTACTTTGTACAATTTATGTATTAATTTTCCGTTTGTTCGTTTTCCTGCACCAAAATAATATGTTTTGTAAACAATTCCGATCCAAAATCTGGAAATCTGATTCTAGAACTGATTTCTTTTTTTATTACTTTATTATGTTTTCTTGAACATGTATCTTTCCCATTTGATAACAATTCCTATCAGGGCAAGGTATTGATGCTGTTCTCCATCTCCAAAGAAATATTTACTATTTTAGTCACGATTAAAATACGTGATTTGTGATAATTTATGATCAAGGGAAAAAACTCGTTAGAGTTTTTCAAGATAAAAGATAGTTATAAAAGTTCAAGTTAAAAATTATTTATAAGCAAAAAAAAAGTAAAACATTATTCATAAGTAATTATTATTATTGTTTATCGTAAAGCAAATGAATGTATAGTCTTTTCTTTGCTGTACATTTTTTCACTTTCCTTTAATTTAAAAGATGACTTTCACATTCTGTTTAATTTCAATAATGCGACAATAACATGTTTCTTATTGATTTCTATCACCGAAAGATCCCATTTCTCTTATATCAACCACAAAAATAATTCGTAAACCCTTCTTTTAAGTTTATCAATGTTTGTCAATCTTATAGTATATTTACCTTACTATTTTTAAGATTTACAAAATGAGAAATATTTTATGTCTATTTGGTGCGAAAAGATAGAAAATAATTTTTTAACCATTACATCAATTTTTTAGCCAAAACCTTTTTTTTTTTCGTCGTTGGCATAACACCTATTCAAAGCAAAGAAATAGGTATGGCATTAAGCTTAATCAAAATATATTTACCCAATAAAAATGGCTTACACGATTTTCGGAACAGGTAGGTCAGTAAGTATTTCAAAAAATTTTTTTTTACCTCTTGCGCTCTGTGCCTTATGCAGCGTACGTCGTGTTATTTTGGTTATTTCCGACAATGACTTACGCAGCGTTCGCCATGATATCTGACTAATTTATCGATATCTGGTGACATACATCCGCCAACAGCGCCAGTGCGCAAGGGGTTAATGCTGAAACAGAAAATGAAAGGCAAATGATCTATCACGTCATGTTTTCAAGTTCTATAACCTTAAAGATTTCTATTGTGTAACTTTTGGCACAAAATAGAAACGATCTGCGATCTAAGAATGAACCAACTACAACAGATCAATAAAATCATTCTTTCACTTGGAGTCATTGAGCACTCTATTAGTGGAGCTAAAGTCATTCGCGGACATTTATGAAGATTTATGCAGCAATTATTTAAGAAATTTATGAAGATGCAATTATATCACGGAAAATGAGTGAATAAAATTCGAATAAACAAAATTTGAAGTATAATTTTAATCATTCACTTTTCGTAAAATTTTAACATGTTTTTGGCAAAGGTCTTGATAGTTTGTACACAATTCATGGAACCACTGCACCCTGTGTATTGTATTCAGTCATCCTTTTTGGATTTGCTATTATATTCTTCTCCACAACTAACAAAGTGATCGTCATATAATTCTATTCCCTCCGAATCTGTAGAATCTGATCATTTCAAATGTATTTCATCTTCTTCGCTGCTGGAAGTGTCGTGTTTTTTTTAACGCATTTATTTTAGAATTTTTCGCGGTTTTAAGTTTAGTTATCAATTTTATCTGTTTCTGTGATGAAAGTTTTCGACGTATTTCATCATTTTCTGAAATAAAGTAGATTGTTAGGCCCTATTATATTATTATTATTGAAATATTTATATTAGTTAAAAATTAAACAATCATATCAAATAATATAATTATAAACATAAAAGTTACATAATTATTTTAAATATAATTATATTTAGTAAAAATCCTCACTCCGTATCATTTTGAAATATTGATTAAAGGTGGGCATCTCTCCCCCATTTTATGTGGCCATTTATCCTCAAATTGAAGGACAGATTTACACCCAATTTAAAGCGTCATTCCGCCATTGTTCGTCTTTATTTTAGGCTTATAGGCAAAGATTGTATTATATACGTGCCTTAAAAGCCCGTATAGTAAAAACATGTAACGCACGTATAAGACATTCACATACATAATTCAACAAAAATATTCAACCATTAAATTAAATAAACGTTAAAATTATACTTACTTTTTATAATCTAAAAACACAGCTGCACGTCGCAGTGAATGAACTCGTTGGAATATTTCTTACAAACAAATTTTATTTTGGATCTATGATCAAGTTTTTGAAATATTTAGACTGGCCATCTCTCCTCTATGGCCATCTATCCCAGAGTTACCCTACAACCGTTACCTTCATCTTCATCACCCGCTTTCATGAATTGATTCTTCTGCTCGACATTTTATTGTCCATACCGAGACCAAGAGATATTTACTTCTGCTTGCTTCTGATTCATCTATATTAAAAAAGCTATCAGTTGTGATATGCTTCTCTAACGATATTTTATTTGGACTTTTTAATGTCTGCAATAATATGTTATTGCCGACATGAGATTTGTAGTTCTTCTTATTCGGATGAGAAGAAAAACTTATACCACCTATGTGATAGATACATACTTGCAATGTATAGTTATGCACCATTTATATATTGTAAAAGGATATTATGGGTTAGAAATTGTTGTTGAACCTAGAGAGAAGGGGGGAAAGGGATATCCGAACCGTAGCTCCAAGCTGTAAGCCTGTTGAGGTGTTTTCCTACGGCCGGACAATATCCATCTGTTAGTCCATTTTTTGATGGGCAGTTTTAATTTTTTTTTAATTTTAAAATGCTTGAGATAATTTCTCCCACTGTTATTTAAGTCTATTTAATGTCTTGAAAAAAAATCTTGAAAGATTTTCATTAGTAACTGCTTGATTCAAAACATGGCAATTTATAAAGTATATTAACACGTTAAGCGCCACGTCAGTCACGGTGACTGACATTGAACTTTCCGTTTAGAACTCGTCATTCAACGATGACTGACGGTCTAATATATGATATAAAACTAAATACGAGGGCTTTTCGAAAAGTAAAGATACAACGCAGACGATAAAGGAAAAAAAGTTTTAATGAGCGCGCTGGCAACACAGATTGTAACCTTGAACCTTTGACTTTTCCCTTGCAGTCATTCGTTAATTCTATGGTGATCCTGCTTCGTGTAACAAATGATTAGATTGGCTGCGTCAGTTCAAAATCCCGCCAAATGTGAAGTTCGATCCGTCATACATTTTCTTCATGCAAAAGTGAAGCGTTCAGCGGAAATTCACAAAGAAATTTTTTCTGTCTATGGGAACATTGTGAATCGACAAAATGTAACGAAATGGTGTGCTTTCTCTAGTGATAGGACCAATGTTTATTAAGAACCCAGAGCAGGTAGACCATCTGTGATCTCTAAAGTCCTTCTTCAAAGAACGGAAGAAGTGATTTGAGGAAATAGGCGTTTCACAATGAAAGAGTTGCATAAAACCATACCTGAAGTGTCTATGACCACTCTTTATGAAGCTGTGACTGTGACTTTAGGGTACCGTAAATTGTGTGCACGCTGGGTTCCGAAACAGTTAACGGAAGAACACAAAAAGAAGAAGATGGGCTATGCACTCGAATTCCTCACGCGCTATGCCCTCAAACAATTCAAGTGCAAAATTTTAAGTCTTCCGCCATACAGTCCGGTTGGTTGGTTGTATTTATGTCGGCCAATTATCTGCACGTGGGATATGGGCCCTAAGGGGGGGGGAGTGCCTTCCGTGGAGGTCTTTCTAAGGGAACCTAACCCGTATTAACGCTTGGAGAACCAAGGTTCGAAGAAAACCACGAAAACTCCGAACGATTAGGCCGACGGGCGCGATTGGGATCGAACCCAGCACCTCCCGTCTACCAGCTTCGAGAGCAGAACCTCTCGGCCACTGGTGGGGCGCCATACAGTCCGGACCTTGCATCCAGTGACTTTCATTTACTTCTTTACCCGAAGAGACACTTTGCAGGGCAAAACTTCCGCGACGAGGATAAGATCAAAATTGAAGTTGAAATGCGGTTTCCACAATAGGCGGCAAACTTCTGTGACAATGGGATACAGAAGCGTGCACCCAGACTAAACAAATACTTGGACAACGGCGGCAATTACGTTGAAAAATAAGGTATATAGCTGTAAATAACTCATAATAAACATTTTATCAAATAAGATTTTTTTTTGAGCGTGTATGTGACATTGTATCTTTACTTTTCGAAAAGCCCTCGTATATATATATTGTTTTAAGTAATTACTGAAAATTTATTTAAAATTTACTTACCTTTTATTTATTAAAGGATTATACTTTCTTAAAAATTACTTAAAACATTGTAAATTTTTCAACTTCAGTGTCAATCACCCTGGCACTCAACGTGTTAAAAAAAGACCTAATACAAAATAAAAAAGAATGAAATATAATAAAAGAGTAAGAAAAAAATTTACAATGGATACATAAAAACTGACAATATGGATAAAAATTCGTAGTTTGTGTGTACGAAGTACGGATAATTATTTCTAAAAATAATTTTTTACTTAAATCATATTAGTCTAGATATTCTGTTCGTGAGTAAAGGACTTTCACAAATACAATTATTCTAGCCCTAAATTGTTATATTTCTGTGCTTTTTAACATGATGATATGCTGTCAGAGGACAATCCAGAATATAGCGCAGCGAAGTGGAGGGAAAACCACAAAAACAAATAGGTGAATCACGTTAATGTATGTCGTAAAGGTATTTCAGGAAAGGGTCGTGATTTGCGAAGAAAAGAAAAAGGTAACAATTATCTAGAGTAAATTCAATGGGAACACTTGGTAATAGATTTTGTGTGTAGCGGCCAGCGTCTTCATTGTCCAATCTTCGCTGTCCGTCATATTTTAATATGTGTTGAAAGATCCCTACCATAAGCAGCCAATGTATTTCCAACTTTATCGGCTTCACGAACTTTCTCGAAGTTTGCTTGATTTTTTTTATGAAATACTTAACAAACTTTATCTCCTCATTTCTTATTTTTATTTCGGCAAGAAATATGCAATGTTCAAAGTTTCGTTTGCCTTCCTAGTATAACTGGGTTTTAAGTGATTCATGCTTTTCTGACCAGATGTTATTAACAAGGCGTAACTGAGAACTCTCTGTCAACACTTTTTCGAAATTTTAATTACTAAAAAGAAACTAAACTAAAAGAATATTTTGGACTAATAGCCAACTTATCTTCATTCCAATTTTTCACTTCCATCTAAATCTATTTCCGAATTTAGTGTGTTATATCATTTCTCTTTTTTGTATATATATTTTAATGAAAAAAAGAGAAACAAATATATACTAATGTAACTTAATTTAAATTAAAATATCTTGATAAATACCTTAATTAACTTAATAATGATTCCAAATTATTATACATTCAAATACTTTATTCAGTCCATCTTTTATTATTATTTAACTTCTCTGCTCTAAAACTGAATTTTTTAGTAAACAATTAAAATAAAAGTATGATTTCTCTGAAACCATTGTTGGCTTTATTCTTGTCACTGCTTGAACACATATCACTTCATCTGATCCAGCCTCATAATACTGAGGGTGCCAGTGGATCATTATTGTCAAAATTTTCTGCAATATTTATTCCTCTGTTAAAATAAATTGCATTCCATTACAGATGTCCTTGGAGACATATTTTGACTAATTGGTAATTTAATAAGTGGATTTTTAAGTAACTTAAGTTTATGATACTAGTATAAACCATATCCGTAACTAAGGTTACGTAATACATCAGTTAATAGAATTAATTGCTATTTATCCACATTATTTCTTTTAGTTCTTCGGTGTATCTTAAAACTATCACTTTTTATCAATTTATTTATTTAAACCTACCTTTATTTTTGGCATAGCTCTGCACAGATTCATTTAAACTAGAAGCATCTTATGCTCAGAACACTAATTTTCTAGTATTTATATTTTTTATTTCCTTTATTTTTATTAAAACAAAATAGAAATTCTTGAATAACAATTAAGTACCTGGTTTTATAGCCTTTTTGTAAAATAAAAACCCAAGCAGTTTATAATATTGATCTGCTATTTTCCATTTTGTTTTCTCTACCCAAATAACGAATCCCTTCGTAAACAATTTGAAATCTAGTTCTTTGAAATTATTTTTGCTGTTTCTTTATTATTGTTACTTGAACACGTAATACTTCGTTTCATATCGAATACGTTTTATCCGATCAGCGTAAGTGGTTTATGCAATTTTTAGGTCTCTGAAGAAATGTTAAACATTTTAGTCACGATTCAGAAACGTGATCTGTGATAGTTTACGATCAAGAGACAGGCTCGTTAGACTAAAGTTGAAAATCAGAATTATTCATAACTAACTGTTATCTCAGTTTATAATGGAGAAATGAATTTCTAGTTCTGTTTTCATGAATCTCTTTTCATATGTGTTGCTTAAATTTTCATGTTGAGTTTTGTGGTCTATTTTAACAATTGAAAAGAGATTCGTTACACTCATATTTTTTGCTGAAATAGCCATCCACTTCACGATTATTTCTATTTTTAAGGAAAGCAACATTTGAAATTGTCTAAATAAAATAAAGTATAGGGAAAAGTTCAAATTATTAATTCAGTTTTTCAACCATTTTTTTTTCTCTCAATTGTGACATAAGCAGCAAAATATGCACATTGCCTAATAAGTGTTAAGAGCATACACGGTGTTATGCCCATTCATATTAATAAAGAGAGATACATAATAACAATCAGTTGGGTGGAATTTATTATAACCATTCCCACCTTTATATACGCAAGAGGCTTCCGTGTACTTTAAACGTTTTATAAATGTTTCCATGATATTTTTAAGCATTTCTCACAACTTTCGTTATATTGAGAATGATATACCATTCTAGATAGATATGATTATATTATAAAATGATAAACAGGATATCTAAAACTTTTAGTATTGATTTCTTATGTAATTGTAATAGAGACATACTTTATTTAGCCTAGTGGCTAGCACACTAGCCAAAATATTTTAAGCTTGGCCCGATGTTCGCTAGCACTACGCTATTGATTTTTAAGTGTGTAGGGGCACAGAGTAAGATTTTCATGGGATTTTTTGTACAAGAACGATAATTCAGTTCACCTTTGCTTCGAAAGTACACCCTGGAGGCATCCTTTCTATAGCACTATAGCTAAAACTAGCCTCTGCTTAACAAGATCCCTGCCACTTTCACATGCAACTCCGAATTATTAAGTTTACTTCGTTTATTTTAGAGACTTCTGAATTTATTACTTTTTTGTGTTGTAAAATTTCTACGCTGTTCTGCAAAAAATGCAAAGCATTGATTTGAAGTATTCAGAGATATTTACGCAACAATTGAAAGTTTCCTATTATTAGGAAGTTAACTTTTCTTGTATAAATAACTGTTTTCAAATTTTCTGTGTAAATTAATAGCCTGTTAAGAAATTGTAATACTTCTCTAATTCTGCAAATTATGAAATAAATAAGGGTTCTAATTATAATTTAAACATATAAAATATGAATTGACAACATAATTATTATAACTTTTAAATAATGTGACAAATGGTTGGAATAATTTAAATATTAGTAATAAACAAAAAAAAAAATACACTGTTAAAAAATTATAAGACTACCTCTCCAAAAACAAAAAAAAAAAAGTATAAAATACATACGATGTCGGTTCTTCGCCTTTTTCTTATAACCTAAAATACTCTCCCTTTATTGAAGTGACCAGGTTTTTAAGGTTTTCTGTTTAACGAATAATATTTCTTTCTTTTACAATTGAACTTCCAGTTTTTTCGCAGACGAAAACTGTTTATTAATAGCAAAAAATCTGTGACTGAAACTACTCCAAAGGTTTTCCATGGAATTTAAATCTCGATTTTGCCTGGAACATGGAAAACATAAACTTTCTCACTTTAAAACCATTCCCCAATGGATTTAGATGCATGACGTGAAGCATTAACCTACTGAAACATCCACACAGTACCACCTATTAAAGGCTTAAACTGTATGAGACAGTCATATAAGCGTAGCTTAATTCTTTTCAGAATTTATGCGTCCCAAAATTCAGTATAAATTACATAAACCATCATGAGCAAATGTTGCTCACACCATTATGAAAAAAAAATGGAATCCTGTTCATTTGTAGCCTGGAGCATTATTTTGATTTCTCCTTAAGTCTCGCCATTAGTATTTGCAGTCATCAGGTCTGTCATGTTTAAATTATTCACATCAAAACCACAATTTGCTTCCTCTCATCATCCTATGACATGGCATTTTTAGCTTGTTTCATTTTTTCCTCCTGATGATGCTTCAGTAACTCTATATATTTTTTTCATTTTCCAAAATTTTGTATTCGAATTTGATTTTAGACTCTTCGAACTCCACCACATGTGATGTGTTTTTGCTTGAACATTTTAAAATTGCATTAATGGATAGAGTTTTTTTCGTAGAGAGCGGAAAAACAGGTCCATTTGCACGTGCTATTAATTTCGAACTACTAGGTAGTTTTATTTCGCTTTGAGGATCTTTTATAAATAATACACTGTGAAAGACAGTTTTAGAATGTTTCATCAATGTCGATATTTCTTTTAAGATTTAGGAGCATCCATATAAAATACAACTTTTCTCGCGTTACATTCTGATAATTCTTTCGTCTGCGGCATCATCGAGTAAATCTTGAACATTGCAATCAAAATCGGAACCTTTACTTGACTGACTTTACAAATACTAACGCCACGCGCTTTCTGATGATTATGAATTGACGCATAATATGCAAACATTCTCATGCAATCTTATAAGTTTTTAGTACGTCCTTTATTAATTTTATAGCAAAATGAGTAAATTTTAATAAAACCTAAGGTTATTTTTAATGTTGCGATTAGTAGAGAAATTCCTGTTATCAATTTTCAATATAGGAAGTAAAATTACCGTACAATGTCTTCTCCTTTAATACATGAATTCTTCAGTGATTTTATAATTTCTTGATACACTGAAGATTTAGAATTATAACTGTTCGTTAAATCTAGTGTACGTCTGCTATTCTTACCTATGTGCATTTACATTTACCATTCAACCTCCACTTCTGTGCAAATTATACGAAAAAAGTGATATTTCTCAAACAATTCCCAAATACGTCACTGAAACAGTTTGAAATGGCATTGGAATTCTTCAAATCAACACTTCTTTTCAGATTAAAACCTGTTTCGGTGATTTCTAATGCATTGTGCGTTTTTGATCAAACTTTCCTTACATGAAGCTCTGTATAAGGAATATACGGAATATACATTTATATACGGGTCACTCTCACAGGACGGGTACAGTTGGATTTAAAAATAAATTCAAGCTGGTGAATTTATAGAATGAATTTTCTGAAAAACAATGCACATCAGATTTGATAACTTTTAAAAATTTTCTCTTCGTGCTTGATACCTCCTGATACTGCACACAATGTTTTATAAATGAGTGAAAAAATGACTCGAAGCTGTTCTGTGATTTGTGACAGTGGATGAGACATGGCTACTGAGGTTTGAACTCGGCATCATAGTGATGTAGCCACGTCTCATCCACTGTCATAGATCTGGCCCCATAAGCTTCAAATCAGCCTTTTACCCCAACCCCCACTTTTAAGTTAGGGGCTACTTATCAGACCAAAAACGAAAAAAATATGTTAATATAGCAGCTACAGTTCTGAAATTGAGCAGACAGGCATCTAATACATTATGCCAACTCGAATCTGTTCTGTGATTTGTGACAGTTGATGAGACATGGCTACTGAGGTTTGAACTCGGCATCATAGTGATGTAGCCACGTCTCATCCACTGTCATAGATCTAGCCCCATAAGCTCCAAATCAGCCTTTTACCCAACCCCCACTTTCAAGTTAGGTGCTACTAATCAGACCAAAAACGAAAAAAATATGTTAATAAAGCAGCTACAGTTCTGAAATTGAGCATACAGGCATCTAATACATTATGCTTCAATATTCCACAAAACCATCGCAGTACAAATATTTTATACACACTCGGGACAATAATTATTGAACCACCCTCGTATAAGTAGATCTCGTGACTCTTTGTTCTAGATTTTTTCCACTCTTTTCTATTCTCAATCATTTATAAACTTTAAATTATCCTTTTGTTTTTTACTTTTCTCATTTACATACTCATTTAAGCGTTCTCCTGGTATTTTATGATTACGATATAAAATCCTCTTTTCTAAACCAATTATTTCCAACTGGAGATTTATTAAAATTCGATATCTTAATCTCATAACTATTCTTTCTCCGCAAAAATGTTTCCTCACCCTTTCTGGTTTCATCTAAACATACATGTATTGTTTTTAGTATCGTCTTTCTTTCGAAATGTAAATTCTATAGCATTTGGTTTTAATGGAATGCCGAACTAAAATGCTTAGAAATTATTTAAGTTTTGAAGTTTACTTCGTTTAACTTTAAGAATGTGAACATATCCTAAAGCAGCAAAATTCTTTAATATCTTAAATTCCATACCTTCTTCTTCCAGTGTAAAAACTTCATGTTATACAACATTTGTTGTGTGAAAAAAAGTTAAGAAGGTTTCCCCAAAATATTGGTTTTAATCCAATTTTATGAAGCATTTCTTGATCTACATCCATACCTATTTTATTATAATATTCAGTAACCCTCATCTCTCTGTCGTATAAATGGAAGAAGTTTGAATTTTTATTTCCAAACCAGTTAAAAATTCATCGAACGTTTTCTGACTAAATTCAAGTCTGTCTATTATCAGATTGCACGCATTTTTTTTACCTGTTCTCGTAACGTTTTTTATCTGTCCTCTCAGCTTTCACCGAAAAGTTTTGAACGCATTCAAGAACTTCTATTATATTTTTAATTATAGAAATTATATATTCTTTATAAAATAATCATCAATAATTGCCAAAAAGTATTTCCGCTATGTTTCTTAATGAGTAGACAGCTGGAGGAATTCACAAATCCTTGTGCACCCTGTGGAACGACTTATTGGAGACTTTTTTGTACAAGTATCCTTTTTTAAAGGATGTTCTGCGAGGGTAGGCTGAAAAGAAATGCACACATGCTTGTAGAATACGAATAAAAGCAAATACCAAGATCGGTCAAAAAGCACACTAAAGTACATTTCTGAAGTTCGAAATCATGTATCTATTTCTCAGCTTAGTCACGACTAACACATTTCTACCAACGTATAACAAGTTTTTTTTTTTTTTTTTTTTTTTTTTTTTTTTTTTTTTTTTTTTTTTTGTATACAGTGACTAAAAATTCTTCTCACCTTTCTCGAATCCAGAACATGATATCTGCTTTCACCTCATCGTCCGAGGTGTAATGATCATGAGGTCTCTCTTGAATAGAGGAAAAAACTAAGAACCGCAAGGCGAAAGATCGGGGATTTAACGAGAGTGTGGAATCGGTTCAATCTTCAGGTATAAAAGATCCATCGTGCACAGATTATATGGTATCCCAATTGTTTAGTAATGAAGCCGACATGTTCCTTGGATATTCGAATATGGTTTGAGATACGCCTTGGAGGGATTCGCTGGTCATTTTGAATCAAATCGTTGACGAGTTTGAGATGTTTGTCATCTGTAACAGTGATGAGACGTCCGCAGCATTTTTCATCTACATTTATGTTTTTTCCAGGTTCGCAATCACGAAATTTTACTTCCATCGATTTACAGTAAACAAATCAACAGCATAGGCAAGTTAGTATGACAAAAGCTACAATGTACGATTTCTGAAACTAAAAAACTAGTAGAAAAAGCAAAAATTTCCGATTTTGAAGCAAAACTTTTAAACTTCATACATAATTTATCTACTCGGTTCAATTTTCCACTGTAGTTTAAAACTAGTTTCTGTGATTTCCAAATTGGCGTCAAAATTGATATAATTGAGCAGAGTATTAAACCCAATGTCTTGGGTCATTGATGTGGCCTAAAAACTACCCGTATATGATGTAATAAAGAATATTATTCCGATAGAATTTGGAATATAGCTTTAGAAAATTAAAACCGTAAGAAGGAATCTCAAATGTCTAATTAAAAAAATTCTAATTGTTCATCTATGCATATGTAAAAGCAATATTTGTATTACCATTTCTGATATCATGAAAGACCTGATATCGTTATGCAATTTATCAATGTAATATTTTCGGATAAAAAATTTGTTAAGTTCATTCTAGTTGCAAAAGTTATCAAGTTTTAGAAATTGAGATTATTAAGTCTGTCAAATTACAAGTTTAAATGGAATAGAATGTCCCCACATTATATAAAACATGTCCGTTGCCTAGTGTCCTGAAAGAAACTTATGTTATAATATTTTGGTTATTCGAGATGGCTCTAAAGTGCAATTCGGCAGCTTTATAGGAGGTTCTTCTCCTCTCACGAACGCTTTTCAATTTTTTTAATTTCATTTTATGTTGTATTTTTCCGGTTTATATTTTTCATATAATTTTCTATACTAAATAATAACAAAAACAAAGAATCTGGACTTTTGCATATTGTCGTGTCATAGTACATTCATATGTAATTACATATAATCCGGAATAAACTGATGAATATACGTATATTGGTATTTTTAGAAATACGATTGTGTATTGGTAAGGGTATAAGGATAATTTTTATCATATCTATATTGTTAATTTTTTACTACTGCGAACTAGATTGTTGCCTGTTCATACTTTTCATATCATAATGTTATTGAGAAAGGTATGTGTATATGAAAAAATATTTTGCTAATAAGTATGCATATTTCTTTCAAATGTTTAGAAAAATAACGGACATTAAGTTTGGACATTTCAGCATATGCAACCGTCTGGAGCTATAATCAAGTAGCAAACGGCTAACCAGATGTCTTATCCAGGATTGTAAATCCCTAAGGTTTAAGGGTAAATGACCAACTAGTATCAGAAAAAAATAGCAGATGACGAAAAACCTAAAGCAGAGGACCTACGATTGTTAAATATTTAAAGAGGTTACACAGTATTTACAATTTATTAAAATTACCTAGGAAATTTTCAGTAATATGAATAAAGAGAAATTTAAAAATAATAAAAGTATCTTAAAATACATAATTACTAATTACTATTACACAATTACTTATTTATTTACAAAATAATATACGATTAGTAATATACCTAGTATACGACTGCAAATATAGTAACAAGGAAAAAAAGATACGAAATTGTAAAAGATTTGTAAAAAAAAAAAAAAAAAAAAACAGCTATAATTTATAAATAAATTTTGATATATAACGTTGTTTATAAATACATACAAAAATTAAATTGCGATAAAATTATAAAAAAGCATTCATTATAATCATGGCGGATGAATACATCCAGTCATTCAATAAAGGAATAATAAGTGTTTAAGATTGATGTATTTTTATCATTTGAATCACAAGTTTTGTACTATTTAACTGATGCTCTACCGTTCTGTAATTAGAAAATTTCATCTTTCGTCCTCTAATTCTTATTTTTTATTGATAACTTCTAAATTTCTGTCAGATTGGATGCAGTCACTGTATACATAAACTAGCAGCCGGCCAGGGTTGCCCGGGGTTTGTAAATAATAACATTAAACAAAACTCAAGTTTGTATGATTTTATATCTTTTGAAATTCTTTAAATGAACCTAATTATGGAAGCCCCATTGCCTTCCGCAGCGTCTAGTGTGTTCCCAACAAACTTCTTTCCGAACGAACTTGTAATCTGGGTCCCCGCCACCTATGCCAGCATTTATCGGAAGTGCCCCGCACGTGTCGGAGACAATCGAAAACCAAGTTGAGTGAGCCAAACCTCGTAGTAATCAAGCCCATAGAATTAAAAAAAGAATGCACCATTAATGTTATAAAATATGTTGGTAACTAAAGTCTAAGATAAAATTTCATTATACAGAAAGTAGCTGAATTAAAATCTAAGTTGAAGGGAGCAAATCCCGTTGAGATTGGGCCCTTAAAACCGAAGAAAAAATGCGCCCCCAAGCGGTGGAAGATGCTCCTTCCCCTTGTGAATTTCATGCATTACTGTTAGTATTAACACGATATTTTATAAACGAATGAAATATCTTATCTAAAGTTACCTTTAAAGTAACGCGATTCTTAATTTACGGCTGTAGTGAGTAGACGTAAGTTGATGCTGAAAAGGGAGATTAATGTTCGAAAAAGTTGGTCTCTGAGGTATAAAGAAAGACCGGTCCCTGGGGGTCAGGGTTTTAACTGGAATATAGTTGGGTGTAAGAAAATTTGTTAGTGGTTTTAAAGTAGCTGGAAGACTCTAAAACTATGTTAAAGAAAATTACAATAGAATAGTATAGCTTTTAAAGAAGCTGCAACAAAGACCCCAAGAACGCGATTAATATTCAAAATTGGTGGCAGCTAAAGGCTGTAATTTTTTTTTTTTTTTTTTTTTTTTTTTTTTTTTTTTTTTTTTTTTTGTCGTTCGTGTTGTAGCTGGACAACCTAAGAAGTTGTTACAGAAAAAAAGTTTGTGAATCGGACCCGTTTTTGTTGAACTATAACAGGGGGCCCAAAAGGGCCCAACTGATAGTTCAGAGCAGGGCCCTAACGTGAAAACATGTTTAAATGTTTTAGTACTTAGCGTTTTAGATATTCAATTAATCAAAATTAAGCATAGGGTATGAATTAATCGTTAGAATAATATTTCAAAGAAATGCGCAAAAATGGCGTAAATGCTTATTAAAGGATACTATGGCCCCAATAAAACTAACAGGGTGCTGGCGTAGGGAGAAAAACCCAAGACTTGATTTTAAAATCATGCAATGAGAAGATGAGAAAATTAGGGGGTGAAAAATGCATGGCACACAAGGGCCCCAGGATTAAAGGGGCCCTACAGGACCCTAGGGTGCTCCAGAATTTTAACTGGAATATAGAAACAGGAAAATAACTAAATGGAAAAATGGTTCCAAAAATGAAGATCGGATTAAGAGGGACAATTTATTAATAATTTATAGAGCTTCAAGGGGCCCTATACCGGGCCGCAAGGGGGAAGGGACTTAAGTGGCATATAGTCTGGTATAAAGATACTTTTTAGTGGTTTTTAAATTAATCAGAGAACGGTAGAACTACGTTAAAGAAAATTGCAAGGAATTCGGATAATTTTTAAAGAAGCTTCACCAAGGGCCCAAGAAGGCGATTAATATTCAAAATTGGTGGTAGCTGAAGTCTGAAATTTTTTTTTGTCGTTCATGTGGTAGATGGAGAACTTAAGAAGTTGTTAAAAAAAAGCTAGTGAATCAGACTATTTTTAAGTGAGCTATAATAGGGGGCTCCAAAGGGCCAACTGATAGTTGAGAACAGGGCCCTAACTCGAAAACATGTTTAAAAATGTGTTAGTATTGAGCGTTTTAGATCTTCTATTAGGCAAATTTAAGCATAGGGTATCAATTAATCATTAGAATAACCAGGAGATCGCACCCGGGCTTCCCGGTTTACATAATATAGGTAAAAACATAATATAGGTTTTTTTTAATTGAAAACTAATATTTTTTTACTTGCAATATATTTTTTAGATTGTCCACTAACAATAAAACAGCATTTTTCATATGAAAAATATGAATTATACAATCGAATAAAGTTTTGAAATTTATTAAAACCGACATTTACACGTTAGTTGCATGCTAAGATTTATTAACCCAAGATTTTGCTACTTACGGCATCCTTTTGAATTCGGATAATTTCAGAGCTTTAAGCGCGTACTTCAATTACATGTCTGTTAAATTTGTGTTTTGTTTATATTATTTTATTTATTCATTCATAGAGGATTTTTTTAATGGAATATTAGCCGTAAGAAAATGATGAACTCTTTATGTTGCTTTAAAGTCAAACGGACGGCAAAACATAACGGCAAACTTTTGTAATCGAGCTCCACGCAATAGAGATAATTTAAAAAATATTTCAGGCCTCAAAATTGTTTTTAAAACCATAGACAATCTGTAAACTGAGCTGCACTTTGTAAACAATTTCCATTTGAAAGTTTTTTATTCCTGTTTGGCTGTCTAAAAACTTAAATTGTTCGATTAAAAATATGTTTTTTTAATATCATTCTTTTATTTATTTATAGAGGGAGTATTAATTTCGTTGTGGAAAATTAGTCAGAAATAAATTCTGAACAAATTTTATTGCTTCATGTGCAAAATGTTTGTTATTATTATTATGTATTGAAGCCGGCTCGTGATAAGATAAATTACAAAAAATCCTGCTTGAAAATTATTTTTAAAAACCTAATAAATCGGTCAATTAAGATACAATTTTTAAAAAATTGCATTTGAAAGTAGATTTTTTTTCCTAAACGACGTTCTAAAAATTTAAAATGTACGATGGTCAGAAGATTAAAAAACTGCAGTAGCGAAAATTTCTAAAACCGAAATTTGACCGTGAAGTGTTACCATTCTCAAAATGACGTCAGCGTTACACACAGATATGTTTGTCCTTTATCACTAGAATTACCGTGTTTCTTGTATACCTAGAACGACCGAGGTGGGTGGCCTTCAGTGATGTTATTCTTCATTTGTATGGGAAATACAGACAAGCATTAGGATTTGATGATTAATACCATGAATTTTAATTAAGGATTAAACAATTTAGTTACTAGAGTAGTACATAATACGAAATTTGGTGAATAGACACCATCTAAGAAAAATTTTGTTTCTAATTTCAGAACAGATACTTCCAAATTTTCAAGGCTGTTTCAAATAATATATATATATATTATCAATTTAAATTCTGTAGTAGTGTTCCTACAGATGAATAATACATTAAAACATAATAAATTTAAATATATATAGCTCCGGAATTTTTTTTACTTGCATTGTAAAATTTTTCATTTAATCAATTCACATAAAATGCTATGGTCTTTGTTTCTTTTTTCTCTCTTTTTTTGCTGTGCATAATCCACATATAAATTATTAACAGTTTTCACGCACATTATTAATTCTGTTGTCTTATCATTGCTTTATCTGGCAATTTTTTCATTTGTTTGAATCTTCTTCGGTGGTCACTGGACGGAGATAACTTCAGGTTCTTTTTCAATATATTTCTCTCTGAGCTCATCTGTAACTTTTATAATATAGACCAGGGATGGCGAACCTATGGCACGCGTGCCGAACTTGGCACGTAAGAAAACTTCTCTGGCACGTGAAGAAATGCATAGATTGTATTCAGTTTATTGAAAACAATCTACTTTGTTTTGTTTTTTTCTTTTACAAAAAAGTATAGATTTGTGTAACAGGTAAATAATTTACTTTAAAAAAAATCCGTTACTTTTGAATGAACTAAGGTTATTTTAAATTTCTATAAAAGCGGCTTGTAGTGTGCTTTTCTCTTCAAACGATTCAACATATAGTGTTTTCCAAATCATTTTGCTTTTCTATCAAATTTTAAGTGTTTTATTTTTGAAAATTTAATTTTAAGAGATAGTTTGCGTAGTAATATAGTATCTAATTGACACGCTCTATTTCAGATTAGGTTTTATTTGATTTAGATATAGGGTTGTAAGAGTTATTTTAGGTTAAATTATTTTTAGGTTTTAATTTCGAAAATTGAGTTTTAACTGTTAATGTAAATAATTATGTATCTATTGAACATGTTTCTACCCGAAGAACTAAAAATTATCTGATTTGAAAGTATACAATAAAAGACAAACTCATTTATACATTATTAATATAGAATGCGATGCGATATGCCTATATTATTGAGTAAATATAACATAATAAAAGTAACTGAATTTAGTATAAGTGTAAAAATATTTAAGCAAAAATTCTATAAAAATTTATTATTCGATTTTATCTAAGTTAAAATGATTCTGGCACGTTAGAATGTTGATACATAATAATTTTGAAATTTTTGGCACGCATGCTCAAAAAGGTTCGCCATCCCTGATATAGACCCTTCTGCTGTTAGAACTTCTTGAATGTTTAAGGGGTCTCAGGACTCTTAAAATTGGAAAAAATGAAAAAAAAGACCATTTTCAACATTTAATAACTTAAAATGTATTTGAATTTAGGTCGCGATTTTAACTGGGATTGAAAGATATAAGTATGCTTTTTCATTTCAAATATTTAAAAAATTGCATGATGATGAATTAGTATTTACAGGGTGCTCTAAACTGTCAGACATTTGACGAGAAGAAAATCAGCATAACAGCTTACGCGCACGATTAAAAAATAAATTTTGCAACTAAAATGAAAATTTTGGTTCCTACTTATACTTCAGATTATAATGATTACACAGAACCTAAATAAATCTGTATTTAAATCATTTTTATATTTTTAATACAAACTTGCATTCAGCTAATGCAAAATTTAGAAAATTTCATCAATATAATCACCTAAACAATGTTTTATTTTTACAATAAAAAGGAAATTTTAGGTTCAGTTTATACAGACTAACATGAAACATATATTTTGAAAGTTTCAGGAAAAAATATTCAGAAGTTTTTGAGATTTCATGCGCGTTATGCCCAAAACCGTCATTTGGAGAAAAATGACTTCAAAAATTCGGAAACACCGCTTCAGCTATTGAGCGAGTATAATTCTAAAAGCCATAACTTCTGTTCTAATTGGAATTTGACGATAACAATTATATCAAAATGTTCACAAAAGATAGACGTTTAACACCAAAAAAATTTAAAATTTCGAAAATTTTAAAGCTTTAAGAGTCCTGAAACCCCTTAAAATCTATCAAAGTATTTATCACCGCTAGATCTTGAACCATATCTTCCACATAGTATCTGGTAATAATGTACATACTGTTAATAACTGTACTGCATTAGATCTTCCGTATAGTTCAGTCTTTCGCTTCTTTTAAATCACGTAGAAGGTGTAAATTATTTCGTATCTTTTTCTCATTTTTTTAATTCTATCATTTACTTTGTATTTTATTTAAAACACTTAAGATTCATTGTTGTTTAATCACTTCCTCCACATCATTTACTTGGCTTTTTTCATTCAGCTCCCTCCCACATGAACTGGATTAGGGCGACGAGATTTTATAAGAATTTTTACCAAACTTTTTTGTTTTTATATCAAAAGTTTTATCATTTTCAGATGTAATTTCTTCGCTAGAATCATTTTCTGAACGTTCTCTTCGCAATTCTGAAATTCCCTCATTCGAAAAACCTCCGATGCCACGGCATCAGTATAAAAGTGGGAAACTGTAATACCACTAACAGACTATTTTTTTTTTGTCTTGTGCTGTTTGCAACAGGCAAAATATACTTTTTATTTAGTTCTAAAGAATTACAGTGCTAACAATATTCTACAACATTCCAACAACAGCCTGAAATCAAAGCTCACATATTGCTAAAATACCTTGCACACAATGCCTTGCAGTTGCCTGACAGATGTGTGATCACGCCCCCCCCCCCCCCACACACACACACTCCATCTCTTCACCTCTTTTGTAAAAAGCAAGTGATACATCTCCTTACATTATTCTACTTCTTTTGGAACATATAGTGTTGAAAGCCTTTGTTGAAATAAAAGAAAATCCATTATTTTATGTCAGCAATGACCCAGCACGGTAATTCTAGGTATACAGACCTGCAGATAAAAAAGTTTTCTTTGGAATTCAACTAAATTCGTGTTCATGCATTATACTGAGTATTTAGGAAAAGTCAATTGGTTTCAAAGTTTTATTTTGAAAAACAAGAGAGTTACGAGCGAAAAATTACGTCTTGTGTCACAGATGACCCGTCTCGGTAATTCTAGTGTTATAATATAGATACATACGTAATCAGCAAAATATAATAAAGATCAGTTATGACGATGAAGTTACCAATTGATGCTCTTATTCTTGGTATTCCGGATTGAAAAACAGCAAAATTTATTCCACTTTGACACGATCATAGAATTTTTTCCGTATGAAATCTAAACCCGATATCATTTTCACTTTGTCAAAATTTACATACGCTCTTCTCATGTCCGTTGTCACCATTTTTTAAAAAATAAAATCATTTTAACTCAAAACTTGAAGTCACGATTGTTAGCAACATCTTCGCATGTGAACAGTTGCACTCGTAACTTGAGATTCTAATCTCAGCACCGGAGAGTAAAAATTGCCTGATTTATGGTTTTTAGACGCATTTGTGTTAAAATGTTTAGCTTTATGTAAGAAAATGATCGTTTTCTTTTAAATATGACGTCAGTTTCACTTACTTAAGCATTTCGCCTAGTGTCTTAAACTTAGTATCAGTACACATGCAGGAGGGAAAAATATATGGAAACTTCATGAGAAAAAATGCGTGTTTTCAAAAGCAGTACATCATTTTCTGTTTTGCACCACTAAATCCTATGCAACAATTTTGATAAACAATTGTGAATTTTTATCAGTAAATGGCATGAAGAAAGATGAATAAACCTCATTATTTCTCTTATCTGCAATAATGAAAAAGCTATTTAATTGCAAGCATTTTGGAAAAAATTCATAAAATGCTCTTAAAATCAAAATATAAAAATAGAGATATTAAAAAAAAAAGCTAGTGCAGGCACATCTGCAAATAATCAGATTTCAGTTAAAAAAAAAAAAAAAAAAAAAAAAAAAAAAAAAAAAAAAAAAAAACTATTACTAAAATTCGTTCAGCAGAAAGCTCAGGGCAGATGACTAAGAAACAGCCTTGTGTTTTATAGATTATATAAAATTATGAAAAATTAAATTAAGAAAATTATGTTATTTTGATAAAATTATAGTAGAATGTCTTAAAGAATAGCAATAAAATTTTATTAATGGAGAAAATTTTGGACAAAAACTTTGGGAACCTGATATTATTTTAAACCTCGAATTATTCCCAAGATTTGCTTATCTCACTCGGCGAAGCGAATTCATCCAGGCGAGAATCATCAAGTTTTCTAATATAAATTTCTATTTTTTGGACAAAGACTTCAGATATGAGTATGCACACTGTATATCATTGCTCTTCTATAAGGACACTCTAAATTTTTGTAAAATATTGCATTTTATCAGCGTGTGATTTCGATTACATTATTTTCAAAAGCCTTTTCACCTGTAAAGAATTTCAAAGCAGCTAAGGGGAAAATGACGCACTTCTATAAAACATATTTCTGTTTTAAGAATTAAATACAACCTTTTTTTTATCAAAGGAAGTCATTTGCATACGCTAAAGCATTCCTGTTTTACGATCCAATTTTAAACAACATCTGTAGAAAAATTTGTATCTGACATAATTATCGGGGAATAATATACAAACCCAGAAAAAAGCAATAATTGCTCCATGTTTTATCAGAAATCATTCGTGTATATTTTTCAAAATTCCGAAAACGTTATGTTATTATACTATACACGGAATAATAAAATTGCATTCATTCAGCTTTGTATCGTTTGCAATAAACTACAATTTATTAAATGGATTAATAAAAACGAAAAAAAAAAACGACGATATTCAGACGATATTCTTGACATAGCACATATTTTAATTTTTTTGATCAATTTTTATGAGAAAATGACAGCAAAAAGATACAGTAATCTACTATTTTCCCTTTAATTTCAATATAAATAGAGTACTTCAGTTGCCACGATTCAAAATTTGTATTAAAAACTACAAAAAAATTAATATCTCAAAAATAAATTGAGATACAGCTTTTAAACATATTGCATTTAAAAGTACATATTTTTCCCTGTACGACGGTGTAAAAATTGAAAAAAATGCCATGTTTAAAAGTTTGAAAATTTGCAGTAGCGAAAATTGCAAAACCGAAGTTTCATTTCAAATTTCAAAGTGTTGCCATTCGCAAAATGATGGACGCGTTACGCACAAATATATTTGTCCTTTATAATATAGATATTTTAAAGAAATGCGTTAGAAATGGTGAAAATGCTTAAAAAAGGAGCTCTAGGCCCCCAATTCAAATCAGAAGGTGTTGGTCTAGGGAGAAGCGTCCAAGTCTCAATTTTAAAATTATGCAATGAGAAGGTGCGGAAATTAGGGGGTGAAAAATGCATGGGAAATAAAAAGTTCAAGGGGTCCCGGATCAGGCCCTACGGGTCCCTAGGTTGCCCCAGGATTTTAACTGGAATGTAGGAACGGAAGAATAACTAAATTGAAAACATGGTTCTAAAAATGAAGATCGGATTAAGAGGGACAATCTATTAATAATTTATGGTGCAAAAGCTTCAAGGGGCCCTGTCCCGGACCCTAAGGAGTCGGAGACTTAAGAGGCATGTAGTTTGGTAAAAAGATACGTTTTAGAAGTTTTTAAACTAATCAGAAGACGCTAGAACTATGTTAAAGAAAATTGCAAGGAATTCGGATCATTTTTAAAGAAGATTCACCAAGAACCCAAGAAGGCGATTAATATTCAAAATTTGTGGTAGCTGAAGTCTGAAAAATTTTTTGGGTCGTTCATGTAGTAGATGGAGAACCAAAGAACTTATTAGAAATAAAAAGCTATTGAATCGGTCTATTTTTAAGAGAGCTATAATAGGGGCGCAAAAGGGGCCAACTGATAGTTGAGAACGGTGTCTTAACGTGAAAACATGTTAAAACGTTTTAGTACATAGCGTTTTAGATCTTGAATTATTCAAGATTAAGCACAGGGTATGAATTAATTAGAATATAATTTGAAAGAAATGCGCAAACAATTAGGGAAATGCTCAAAAAAGGGTCCTAGGGCTCCAATAAAAATATGTGGGTGTTGGTCTAGGGTGAAGAGTCCAAGAATCAACTTTAAAATTATGCACTGAGAAAGTGTGGCAATTAGGGGGTGAAAAATGCATGGCGCACAAAAAGTTCAAGGGACCCTGGACCGGGTCCTACGGGACCCTAGATGGGCCCATGGTCTTAAGTGGAATGTAGAAATGGGAGAATAACTAAATGAAGAAAGTATCCCAAAATGAAGATCGTTAAAAAGGAAGCAATTTATTAACAATTTAGTGCACTAAAACTTCAAGGGCTCCTGTACCGGGGCTCAAGGGTGCTAGGGTCTTAACGGAAATGTAGTGATGGGGTAAAAACTGAATGGAGGATTCACCCCAAAAACGAAGAAGATCGGTTAGAAAAGAGTCATGTTAATAGCAATTTAGTGCATAAAAACTTAAAGGGGCCCAGGGGCCCGGGCCTTAAAAAATTAAAAATTTGAGCCTCAGGTGCATCAGGACCTGTCTTGGACTAATCACCCCTAAATTTTCAGACTTCTACGCGCGGTAGATTTCGCTAGCCATCGCAGGCAGACAGACAGACACACACACAGAGATCGATTTGTTCTTTTATTAGTATAAATATCTCACTTCTGCTTGCTTATATCGTAGTTTCTTTCGGTATGCAAAAATATTTTATCCATCCTTGTAGAAGGAGGAAATCGATGTTTTCATTAATTTTCATTAGTCAGTTTTTCAAAATTTTTGATTTTCAGCATATATTTCACATTGTGGTGCATTTAGACGTGCTACGCTACTACAGAACTTATTTTTACATGGACCAAATTTATCGGAGCGAGGCTAGTACGCAAATGCTGTCAGGAAGCTGGTAGTAGATTACTCAAATATGGAGTTTACTCATATCAAATAATATTTTAATATAATGTTTTAAAATTTTTTTTGATTAATTTCTTTTTGTTTAAGCTTTGTACTTTCATGCAAAATGAGATAGAAGCAGCAACTCTCTGAAAAACTCATGACAACGATATTCTCATATATACATAAGCTAAACAAAATGATCACATGCCAAATATTGATGTAGAATGACAATGACTACTACTCTAAGAAGAGTGACAAATAAGTAGATTTATTTTTACCGATAGTGCTAAAACATTATTCACGCATTAAAAACGAAGTGATATTTTGGTCGGAAAATTTGTTCAATAATTTAAGAGGTTGTGCACATTCAAGGTTGTGCAACTTGTCTCGCTTTCAAAAAATTGGAAAATGAATATGTGAACAGGAAAAACAAATGAACTGAATAAAATTATTTTAAAAAACAATATGAATTTCAATTACCTTTTCTTTTCTTAAACAATGTTAGCAGTATGAAATTATCTAAACTGAAGAAGTGTTAGAACCTAAAATATTTTTGAAGAATATAGAAAGTTCATACAAATATATTTAGTAAAAAAAAGAAAGGAAAAGAGTTAGATGAAAGTGGAGGATAGAATCTTTAATCTAAAAAAGCGATCTTCTCAACTTTAATCGCATTGCTGATAAGGTACATAGAAAGTTCAGAATTTATCCAACCGAAGACCAACGGATCTTGAGGCGCTTTTTGAAACTCGAGTTCCCAGGGGATGGAAACGTTCAAATACATAAAATAAATTAAAATCACATTTTTTCTCTCTTTTCTAGAATGAAAGAGGTGAAAATTTTAGATTTTATTCGCATCAAAGAGACAAAGTGGACGTCTATGTCTAATTTCGAGGGATGCAAGTTAGTTATTTTTGCCAATGAACATTGATTTTACGATATAATTTATTTGTAAGCTAATGTATATATATATATATATATATATATATTAACAAATTTTATAATATTAACAACTTTTCCTTTCCAAAATGACTAATGGACAGATATAAAATCGGATTTTTTCATAAGATACAGGTATTGAATAATTTCATGAATGATTCTCTCATATGGGCGTCATCATCATTCTGTATGATTCTTTGGAATTTGACGTCTGCGGCATGCGTAGTAAGAAAATTCGTGAGTTTTCAACAAAAACCGTTTTAATTAATACTTTCTTGGTAAAAATTTGACAAATAAATTTATGTATGTTAAAATTATGAAGTATAATTAAAAAAACTGTAAAAAAAAAAAAAAAAAAAAAAAAAAAAAAAACGGATTTATTTTTTTTTAATCGAAAGACTAAAACTCCCTTCAGCAAAAAAAAAAAAATTAAAATCGCAATTTAAAATACATGTTAAAGTACAAAATTGTTTTAAAATACAACAAGAGCAAAGCATTATGCGTTTTTAAAGTTTCAAGCAATCTTTTGCAGATGTAATCAATCTCGTTTCTGTCCTGTGGTTCACATATGAGGACACGTGTTCTTTTAATTATAAACAATTAACTGCTTGATTTTTTGAGATTTTTACTTCATTATTGTATACTAGTTGAATAGTTTTGATTTAAAAAGACACCCGTGATTGGCAGAACTTATGTTGATTTTCTTATAAAGTAAATTTTGTTTTCATCTGAATTTACGAAATTCCTCCAAAAAACTTGCTAAAAAGTAAGCATACTTATTTAACTTAGGCAATTCACTGTAAAATAAATTATACTTTGCAGAATATTAATTTCTAAAAGCATTTAATTTTTTCTTTTAAATTTGGATTTTCTGTAAATAGGTTATGAATTTAAGGAGTAATTTTAGATCTACATGTGTGAAACTAAAATTACTACCCTCTGAAATACGAAGGTTAAAAAAGTGATTTTTCTGCATCCATGATGTAATTGTAAGCGTATAAATCCATTGAATGTCTTAATATTGCTATATATGTAGTCTGAAGAGGATGTATGTTACCACGAGAGCAATTGCAAGTCTCATTATAGCTAATTTTCTCTGCAAATGATAGCAGACACAAACTATTGGTCTCGCTTCTGATCTCAAAGTGGTAGCCATATCGTGTGATATCGCAGTTTTGACAGTTTACTTTCAGACATCCACAAATTCTTTAAAAAAGAAAACATCGAGCGAGTTCAGTAACAGGTTGACATTTAGCTGTATATATGTATTCGAACAGCTTCATAATTTATTATTCAGTGAGATAAAATATAGAGTTTTAAACAAAACGTACATTCTGAAGCGCTTTATAAACTACTCCATTTCGAAATAATTTTTCTCGAATTCTAAACAACAGGAATTTACAAATTTACGAACTTCCGTGTTAGCTTATTTTACTTTAAGCTAAGCCGGTTCTTTTATGCAAACAACTTACGAATGAAACAGGGATGGCCAAATGTACCAAACTTTTCTGTAGAGAATTTCTGTTGCTGGATTCATTTTACTCCTTACAGATCACCTGCAAATAATATCGAAATTCAGCTCTAGTTCTGAGCTGGATTCTTTAAAATGGAAGGTAAAAGGACATTACTATTCGTTACCGAATTACGCTTTTTTAAAATAGAATAAAATCTTATTCTAAGACATAGAAGCATAGTATTTTTTAACAGCTATTAGAAAGAAATCCGTAGCAGATCACAAAATACACTATATGAACTTTAAAAAGCTCACCGTTTTAATTAAAAGGTGAGGAAAATAATAAAATAGATGTTACATATTAAAAATATACATTGTATTTTAAAATGTCATAGTACTTTTGGCCTGCATTATCCGCGGTCATCATCAGGGAATATTTTTATAATTCATTTCTGTTCATTCATACAAATACGTCACTTCGTTTGAAATGGGAGATCAAATAACTGTTAAGGTTGTTGGAAGTAGAAGTTGAAGTCTCGTGGATTGAACTTAGTAGAGAAAATATATATATATTAACCGCCACGGAGTTTTCCTCTACTTAAGTTCAATCCTATTTCTACTTTAAACTACCCTAATAATTAATGGCTCTCCCATTTCATACAAAGTGACGTATTTGTATGAATGAACAGCAAGTAATTATAAAAATATTATCTGTTGATGGCCGCGGGAAATGCAGGCGAAAAGTACTAAGAAGTTTTAAATTAAATGTATATTTTGAACTTGTTGTATTATTTGTCTCCTTTACCTTTGTCGCTTTTTAAAGAAAACGGTGAGCTTTTTAAATTTCATATAGTTTATTTTGTGATTTAATCAAGGTAAAATATTGCATTCTGTCTTATGATTTTATTTACCCTAGCAGATGTTTGTTTATTACCACATCTAAAAATGTATGCCTTACATATTTGTTATGAATTAAAAATGCAGGTCACATATAAGTAATTTTCATAAAGATGAAGAAAAAAATGATTTTTTACACCATTAAAAATAATGTATACTAAAGATGACCTTAATAAGAAAAAAAAATGTTGGCCAAATCTGGCTATTCAGTAAGTTTAGAAAGGGAAGATGGTATGTCACTAAAGCAAGATGTAAATATTTAAAACAAATATTTTCAACAAACAACGAAGTATGTAACATTTTCAACCAAGTTCTATGTTCGCTCATTTAAAAAAAAAGTAAAATCCGGGAATTCCGTATAAGTTCAAAAGAGATAGAAGGCTATTGTGAAAAAAAGGCTAAAGACTGAGCCGGTAAATGTTAGATTATCCAAGGCATTTCATACAAAATTAATTGCTTGATAGTGTAAGGAGATCAAATAATGCTTCCCTTAATAATAGCTTAGTTCAGTGGAATCCGAAAAGTTCTGACGACTCGTCAGAAGGTTGTCTATGCATTTTGAAAACCACTGGATTAGTATATTCGCATATTTGTTTTTTTATTACAGTTTTATTATTACAGTGTAAATAAGCGATTTCGGTCAGTGCAAAAAAGAGATTAAAAGACGTAGATTAGCGGAAATAATTTTAGGTTCAGTAAGAATGTAATCACCGTATAATAGCCTAATAATTGCGCTTCAGGACCAAACTTCAGTTGGATTTGCCTGTTAAATATTTAATAAAATACATTGGATAATCTTGACTACATTTAGTTTCACCAATTTCTTATAATTCAAAACAAAAAAAAGAGAACGAAAAAAACGAAATAATTCAAACGAAGGAATGAATTTTTGTATTATTATAGAGTAAAAGACTTCCTACGTTACTATATTCTTAAAATATAATAGATAATTCTATACAGAGTGTCATTTAAGACTAGATAAGTTGCGCACAACGAAGAATCCTCACTCCGAGCTTGTAGAAATGGAACAAAGGACCACATCTCAACGATTATTAGTTTTTTAATTTAAAATTCGAAAAAAAAAATTGACGTCACATTTGAGGCAAATAAAATAATATCTAAATACGAATATGAATTAATACATTAGATGGTATCTGATATTTGCAAGAGAAGATGCTACCTCAAAATAACTACCATGCAGTAAGGGCGTTTGAGAACAACTTGCAATAGGTGACTGAATACATTTCATTATGGTAGTTTCAACAAAAGTCCAGCGGCGTTTTTGTTTAATCAAATTTTATTAATCATTCATCGACGCACGCTATTATGTTTCAGAATGTTCAGAGATTACTTTGAAACACCTACGCTTTAAAACACAGTAAAATAATGAAAATACCGATATTCACGTATCTAAGAATGCTTGTTTTTGGAACATCAGATAACAAATCACACTTTCTCTTGTTCATTTTTCTCGAAGACAATGCGTCTTCGATGGTCAATTTTTATATCCTTTAAACAGGAATTCTTGTTTTGCACAGTTTATACAGTCAGGACAGAAAACTCTGTATATGTATTTATATAGAGTAGGTCTGAAATGTATAAGAGAATCGTTTTCGATCTATATATAATGTGTCAATTAAATAAATATTTTGAGGTTTTCTAAGACATAAAAAAATATTCGTTTTATTCAAAAGACATACATTTTTCTTTTCTAAGGCCACAGAAATGTT
This sequence comes from Maratus speciosus, assembly GCA_963932465.1. Lineage (NCBI taxonomy): Eukaryota > Metazoa > Arthropoda > Arachnida > Araneae > Salticidae > Maratus > Maratus speciosus. The sequence goes on along the minus strand of OZ010791.1, from coordinate 284,337,788 downwards.
TCCCAGGAGATTCATATCTGTAGGACAAAATTTTATTTTTATCCATCTGCGATTCTCCAATGAGCATTATAAGTTTCTAAATTTATTTTTCATTTAGTAGTAGAGGAATTTTCGGGTATTATGGAATACCAGTTACATTAAGATTTAAAAGTCAACTTTTAAAAAAGTTAGATACTCGTACATTAAAAGTTAGTAAAGAACAAACTTTGACTATTTCCTAACATATTTTTAATGCGTTTAAAGTGAAAAAAAAATGCAAATCAATATTTAGATATTATAAAATAAATAGATTTTTTGGGTGTTAGAATCAGTCGAGTAATGTTTAATAGTGTTATAAGGAATATTGAAATAGGAAGAAAAACCAGATTTACAACAATAACTAAGGTTATTTAATTAGTAAAGAGTAGTAAATCCTCTACAAATCATCGGATTCTTTGAAAAATTGTTTTAAGTTTTACAAAAATCACAAACATAGTCTATTGGTTTGGCCTCAACACCGTCCACATGAGCCGATGTCGCACACATCAGGCATTTTCCACACAGCAGTGCATCACGTGAGCACTGAGAATTTCTTTGGCAGTTTGAATCTTCGCTGCTGCTGTGTACAGACCAGATATCGAAGTATTTCATATTATACGACCATTCCTAAATACCCGAACTTCCACTATAGCCGTGTGTTCAGTATTTAGTATGTGTTTGTGCATATATGTATGGAAATGTTTTTTTTTTGTTTTGTTTTTTTTGCCTTAATGGATAATTTGACTTGCAAAAGGGACATCTCGTAGAATTTCACGAGCGTTTCACATGGTGTATGAAGTATCAATTCAAAATTGGCTGGCGTCCAATTGTGGGAAAAACAAATCGTAAAATTTTAAATTTGAATACCACAAATTTTGGTATGAAGCTAAATATCTTGCGCAAATGATTTCAAAAATACAAGATAAACGTAAAGTTGCGACCTGATTTTACAAATTAATATTCCTGCGATTGTACGATTATTAACTTTGTTTCTTTTCTTTGCTTTTATAGTTTTGGATGTGAAACTTTGGAGATTTTACGCAAAGATATACTTTTGAAGAAAAGTTATGCTGGAAATCAACGTCCAGTCATTGCGATTGAAAGATATACTTTTGAAGAAAATTTACGCTCGAAATCAACGTCCAGTCATTGCGATTGAAAGATTTAATTGCTGAAGTTCTAATGTGAGAAATTCTCCCATGGAGATAGCAATGCATCATCAAAATATTTAGCTGATATTTTTGTCAAAAATGCTCTATTACTGCCTCACCTCACACATGCGGAATGTGTTCTCCCCTTATATCGCTGAATAACTAGCACGCAATAACGGAGCGTTGCTTTTAAAAATAAATATCTGTATTGCTCTGTAAAGTGTGGCGATTAATGTGGGCTATAATTCAGATTAAGTCAACTTGGGGAAAACAAAGTCACATTGCACTTTATTTAATTATTTTTATTTTTCTCTGTAGCCACCACGTTAAGTAAGTCAAAAGTTGTTAGCCTTGAAAATCACCTACTAATTTTAAAGATAATTTGTAGGGTAAAGTGCCCATATTTCGTCCACTCTCCTAATTTCGTCCCCCTTAACTTCTCCGCTTCTACGAAAGTGGCGTCACTTATGACGCAAGGCATAGGGGAGGGAGATAAAAGGTGTCAGTGTTGAAAGTTTCGTTTCTCCAAGACCCATACGTAAATTAAAGATGGCGAATTTTCTATTTTTAGAATAAACAAGTTCTTATTACGTCGTTTGTAGAACGTTATTTACTCCACTGTAAGTATTTATTTCTTATTCATTGGATATATTTTACGTTGGTAAGATGCTGACAGTAGCACACAGTGAGTTTTAGGTTGCCCAGTTTATCTTACGGGAACTGAAGCTCCGTCATATTGGGAAGTAGCACGGTCCCAATTTCGTCCCCCTTGCAGTTCTTATTTTCGTCCCGCGGACGAAATTAGGAATGCTTTTTCGTGACTTTTTTTCAATTTTTTCCTCATGTTTGGATGGCTAATGTTTCGTTATGTTATTCATCCACTGGTAATTAGTACATTTCTTTGTGCCTTACTTTAATGTAAATTAAATTACTTACTAATTTAGAAATAAATTTTGATTTAGTTATAAGTTAAGCCTCGGCGTGTTGGATTTTTTGGAGAGACGAAATTGGGACCATTTTTTAGATACTTTTGAAAAAACAATGTTTCGCAAGTTAAAATTTTTTTGTACCACATTTGCCTATGTTTCTATGTGCGTAGGTAGTTAACCTATGTAAAATTCTAATTTCTTTTTTTTTCACTGAAAATTACAACTTCCAAGGGCCTAAAAGTGACTGGAGGACGATAATAGGGCACCTTACCCTATATATTTTATATATCTTTAGGCGTAAAGAAAAATTATGCAAAAAGAGAAATATTTGTCCTTTTATAATTTTACTTGAATTAATCTGTGTTGAATCTCAGGTAACATGTTGTAATAAAAATCGGAGTCTCTTGAATAGTTATATAACAATTTTTTTTATCATATCATGTAGCAATTTCAAGTTGCATCTCAACATTTTATTTCTTAAAAACTATATATATATATATATATATATAAACATGTTTTACATACTTAGACTAACACAAAAAAAATAATTTTGAAGGATTTTTCAAACGACGCACAGTGGGGCAAGAAACCTTCAAATCTGGCAAAAAATCGAAAAAAATGAAATTCTAGTTTGAACTTCCGACATACGTCAATTTAATAGAGCAGATATCAGTAAACATCTGCTTAGTATTAAAAAGTGTGCAAAGTTATCTTGGTCGTCACTAAACTAAGAAGTTAAACTGCATATCGTACGATGATAATAAATGAAAAAAAAAATCAATATTTTTGTTCCAAATTCGTTATTTAATTTCGCTGTAATAATTTAAAAATAATATTTTTTGACTATGAAACCTTCAACTTCAGGTATCTAACAAAAATACAATAACTTTTACTTTTTTTATATATGATTTTTATAGACAAAGTGACACTTAGAATATATAGTAGTCAATTTTTTTTTTTAAATTAACAGTGTCTACAAACATTGAAGGTTTTAGTTATGAGTTAAAGCGGGTTAATTGTCAACTATAATTTTTTCTACTAGGTTTGAGTATTAGGATGGTAAATATGTCGGAACATTTTGCTCCTTTTTGCCCCTTTTTTAATTGTATGGTCCTTTTTATAGTTAATCATCCTCAATTTTTAGTTAGTGTACATACATAAACATGATTACAAATTGTTTTTTTTTAGAGAAGAATTTAAATACATTATATATTACTAGAAGAGAACTTCTGAATACTATGAAACGAATGACCTCCGTAAAAGACCCCCAGAATAGGACAAACTGCGAACGTAGTAGTTCTATAGACTTAAAAAGAAGCTAAAATATTTTAAATTTCAATATAAATTCCAATGGGAAAAAGCCTGTCGAGACAAGGATAATGCAGTCGGTAAAGGAAAAGATTTTTAGAATTAATAAGGAGTGGCTTGACAAATCGCTTTCATTTCCTCGATTTGAAAAACAATCAGAAGCGGCATTGAAAAGCAAACGTGGCCGGCCTCATATTCCGTTTGAAATGTGTTCTGAACAATCAGAAAGATTAAGAGCAAACTGATTATGCGATTCTAGTTCGACATCTTCTTTAGTGTACGCGACATATATGAGTTTAAGATCTGAAGGACAGATTCAGGCCTCAAACGTTTTAAAATATATAACTGCAAGTCCAAAGCGAGCTATCAAATATCAAAATGCTTATACAAAATCTGTAAAATCACAACAGCATTTGTCAGGAGAAGATGCTCTGACTGTATTAACAGACGCGAAATTATCTCGCGAGCAGTTTAATGTCATTAGAAGTCCCCAGAAAAAATTTCCCGCTTACAAAATTGTGCAAGAGGCAAAAAAAGAATGTTATCCTAAAAACATCGCAGTAACAGAAATTAGTGCATCAGTTGCATTACAGGCTCTTCTAGATCATACTTCAGAGCGCTTGTTACAAATACCAGAGCCTGTTATCGCTTGAAAATTAATAATTAAAGCAGTTGTGCCTTATATCAAAGTGGGGTTTTGACGGGTCTTCGTGACATAGCTCATACAAACAACCTTTCTGTGACTCGGAAGCCAGTGATTCAGTCGTATTTATTACGTCTCTAGTTCCACTTCGAATGATATCTGAAAAAAGAGTTATACCAGTTTTTTTACATTTTTAAGGCGATATTATGGATGATTTATAAATATTTAACTTGTAAGAAACTATCTTAATTTCTTGTTTTTAACTTATTTTTGTACAGAAAATATTTGAAAAAGCTTTGCAAATTAATTAACCCTTTAGTGGCTTTGCATATATGCAAACAACAGTGTTTTGAATTTAATACATATTTTTATTCGTATATACCTAATTCACACCAGAAAATTAAAATAGCTATATCTGCTTTAATTGATAACAGACATTCCCTATTTAAATAAAGGGAAATTAACCATTGAAAATTTTCTGGTGTAAAGTCAGATTTTCTGAACTACGTAATTTCTAGAACGTGTTCTATCATGGGAATTAAAGGGTTAAAGGTTAGGTTTTATAAAATAAGTAATTATATAAAATAAGGTATTTGGAGACATACGTAATGAAATATTTACTAATTTGCAATATTGCTGATGTGCAACAGAAGAAAAGATTGACGTATTATATGAAAAACGTATCTCTAATTTTTTCATTATTTTCCCTGTGTAATGAACCTTTCAGATATATAATTTTTTCGAAACAAAATAAAAAATCGCGCATTTAAGGGTTAATAAATTACTCTATAGCTTATGTAAAAGTTTTAAGTTTCACTACGTAAAATATATAAAAGAATGCATGATGTGCTTTTTTTGTTCAAAGTAAATTTTATTTATTGCCAACTTTGGTGGTTCCCTGCCCCACTGTGCGACGAAATAATCTGAATTTTGCATCAAAACTTGTTAATATGATATTTTTATGTCAGAACCGAAAGTTAAATATTGAGTGAAAGAGTGAGAATTGGTAAACCGGCGTTACATTTCAGAACGCTGCCGGTTACATAAAGATAAATTGGACAGAAGACTTTCTAATCACAAGATAAATATTTATTTTTTTATGTAAATTACGCAAGAATCTAAACATTTTTTTTAGATCAGAAATTATCTTACGTCTTGCTTGTTTGTGCTTCCTTGGATAATGTATTATTTTAAAAATATAAATTTAATTTGCATTTCAAACACATGATATTGGATCTCTCTTACTTAGAAATCCTTTGAATTGTTTAATTTATACATTTATTTTAAATAAATTCTAGAAAAATCTTTTAAGAGTTTTAAAATTACGAATTTAATTCTAAAGCAGAAGAAAGAATGCAAATCAATATGCCATACCATGTGATTCAAAGTAAAACTTACGACAATTATTTCCTTGACCACTGATGCTGAAAAGAAATATCCAGTTACCGAAAATATATATACAGGGTGTTGCCGAATTCGACCGACGAATTCAGAGGGGTGACAGTAGACATCAAGAGGGACAAAAATTACAATGGGACATGGTGTCGCAAACCACCTATTTAATCAAACGTACTGGGTGCTGTACTCTAACTCAAATTTGGTTGCCCGTAATAACTTTCAGAAAACGGAAGTATGTTTTAATGAAACTTTTTATAGACATGCTCATAATTGTTGTAAATGTGATAACCTCAAAAAAGTGATAGCAAATCAATAGGCCATACCATGTGATTCAAAGTAAAACTTACGACAATTATTTCCTTGACCACTGATGCTGAAAAGAAATATCCAGTTACCGAAAATATATATATAGGGTGTTGCCGAATTCGATCGACGAATTCAGAGGGGTGACAATAGACATCAAGAGGGACAAAAATTACAATGGGACATGGTGTCGCAAACCACCTATTTAATCAAACATACTGGGTGCTGTGCTCTAACTCAAATCTGGTTGCCCGTAATAACTTTCAGAAAATGGAAGTATGTTTTAATGAAACTTTTAATAGACATGCTCATAAATGTTGTAAATGTGATAACCCCAAAAAAGTGATAGAAGTTTCCATTATACGCGTAATAAGTATGCAATTGACGCTTCACATTTTAGACTGCAATTACCACTTCATACGGTATCATCGATTGCGTGAGCACCCTGTTTTTATAGAACTTTTCATGATGTTATCACATTTCATAACAAACGAGGCACATAATGCTACATTCTCATTGCAGTATTTTAATTTTTCATAAAATTCGTCAACCTGAGATCAGTTAGGGTGAAACATCCTCCATTTATTAATGATTAAGCGGTTTACGAACCCATGTTCTATGGTAATTTTTCATCCTCTTGATACCTGCGGCCGCCCCTCTGAATTTGTCCGTCGAATTCGGCAATACCGTGTATATGCAAAACAAGAACAGTGTAAAAAAAATTTCTTAATATACGAAACGAAAATATGACCACGGAATAAAAACAAATGAATTTACCTCTCGGGAGTTACCCACGATTCCGAAAGGCGTGCTTTATCCTCACAATCTAATATAATTTTGAGATATAAAGAGGCATTTATAAAATCAATTTTTTTCCTGCCACTAATTCTAGGAAACATTTTGGAGTAGGTTTTATAGTGTATTTATTAGTTTTCCCAAACAGGACTATGATTTTTTAGGGTACTGCCAATTTTCAGTTAAATATTTTGAGTACTGTAATTGAATTTATACATGCAAGAATAATAAAATAATATTAATTTTAATGTTAATTTTAATCACAATAACTTAATATTCCATTAAAGTGATAAAAATACATTTAAAAGGCAAACAAATATCTTTATTTATTCAGATTCGACATGTTTCATTGCTATGACGGCAATAGTCTCAAGAAGTAAAATGATACAAATATTTTCGCAAAAAAATTTTAAATTGAAAACTAGTAAACAAAAATGAAGCAAACACAAGCATAATGAAATTAACTGCAATATTAAAAACAGATATTTTGTGAACGTGAATTTTTTTGTATTATTGCTTCGTTAATCTCTAGAGTGATCTTTCCCAGTTGTAGGAAGCTTCATGGAAGCTGGATTGTGGCATATATTCTCACTGCGTACGAAAATCTCTAAGATCTCTATTAATTCTCAGATAACAGATGGCAAATAAAATCTTGATGGATAAATTATTCTACTATTTTTAAAATTAATTTGTAAAAGTTCTTTGAAATATATTCTGGCTAAAACTGTAGTTTTCATGTTGTATTTGATGTCTCCTATATGTCCTTAGATCCTAGTTTTGAGCTTTCTGTTTGTCATTTCTATATAAAATTGCACTGTTCCACCTTCTTTGGTGAAAGGTATTACTTATATCCTACCCCTTATAATTGATTTGGTTCTATTGGGTATCTTTTTTATATACTATGTTTTTTAATTTTATGGAAGTTTTTGCAACAATGGAGATACTGTATTTATTGAGTTCATATTTCAAGCATTGCTGCAAAACCTTCCGTAAAAATAAAAAACACAGTATGTAAGAAAAACCCAATAGAACCAAATCAGCCAGTTATTGGCTCAGGTAGCTCAATCGCTAGTTAAATGGCAATGTAAGTCAAAGGTTCTGGTCCCGGGTTGGGTATTTTTTCGTCCAGGTGGGGAAATTCAATTTCTATGATATTTTTCCTAATCGGTATGATTGAGAAAAAAAATTATGAAACTCAATATTTAAGAAACGTAAACAATAAAAAAGAAATATGTAACAAAGAACATATAATAAAGAACTTATATTTCTATTAAACATGCAATAACAGGTACTTTTAGAAAGGTACATTTATATTTAATATTCCTTTCAATTTCAATGTAGTAGTTATTATTTTTCCTAAATTTTCATCTTAAGTATCTCAGTTCGAAAAGAATATAAAATTGAAAAGACACTTCAAAGTCTTTCTAAAATATTTTATTTTATATATAAATGTCAAAATAATAAATTCTTTATTCCAGGAAAGCTTTAATGTTTTGAATTTCGTCTGTTTTTAAAGTATACATCTAAAGTATTTTTAAAATCATATAATTTTAAAGAACATACTTAATTTCTTCAACTTGTCTATTTCTGAAGGGCGCGTATGACGTCTTTTAAAGTTGTCTATTATGTAAGTCTGAGTGAACTATAAATTATAATAAATTTGCTTATAAAAAGAGTATTTTTAAAACATTTTGTTTTAGCAGTAAATACCATAAGTACTAATTGCAGGACAAGATATTGTTATAATAATGAGTATTTAATGGATTTATGTAGTTAAAAAGCAATATTCAGTTGTTAAGTCAAAAAATGACATTTCAAAATGTCAATATAAGTTTTAATACCTATTAATATTTTCTTTTATATCCAAAAGCAACGTTTCTATTACTCTGTAAAAAACAGAACTGTACAGATCTCTGTCCGTTTTTATGAATAACAGTAACTTGACAACATTTTAAAGCATTCTCATTGGTCAGGAAAGAAATAAAATTATGGTTAAATAGTCGTTATCTTTAAAAATCGTTGAATGACTGGACAGTTTGTTGTAAATTCTTACCGAGCAGGTTCTGTGTACGATTTTATATTTTTGTATTGTGCGGCATTTTGAAAAATGCATTTTCGATATCAAACTTGCGCAAAATTTTCTTTAATAAGACTTTACACTTTTAAAAATTGTATAAAATGACAAATACCAGACTCGTATATCTTATGAAATTTTTCATACTATTTCAAGGTTTATTTCCAAATACGATATACAAATGTGAGTTTCTCGAATTGAAAAATATACTTTTCTTGAAAAAGAAATTTTACCAAAATGCGAAAAACAGAAAATTACAATGCAGCAGTGGCATTTACTAAACATAAAAATTATATAAGTACATTATTTTTTTTCTACCAGTCTAATATACACATTTAAAAGATTTTTAAATTCGTTAGATATATGATGAAAAAACTCTACAATTTATGTTTTTTAAGGTGTCAGTTAAATTTTTTTTTCTTGTAATTTGAAATAGTGTATCAGTTTAAAATAAGAAGATGTGTTAAACAAAGTGCGTTATAAATGCGTGTAACATGATGATTTTACTGTGTGTTTTGTGGCTGCTAATTAGTTCAGGCATTCTGAATGTGACTTCTGTTATGGCACTTCTCTCATAAAGAGGGGCGAGTCTTTTATAAGAAAAAAAGAACATTCAAGAAAAAAAATTACATATTTACATAATTTTCAGTATTTTTTTTATGTGAAAAATCATTCTGAATGTACCTGTCGGGTCCAATGGATTCGTCTGGTAGGCAAAGAATTAAACTGAGGCTTGTTACAAAGGATGATGCAATCAGCAATTTCCAGGAAATTTCATTTTGCTGTTTATACTTCCTATAGCAAAACTATCCATAATTTAGCAAAAAATATATCTTTTTATAGTTTTTTTTCAGTTCTATGATTGTGCCTTAGTTAAAATAAAATCTACTAATTTGTATATATGAAGTTTTATATGTTTACCTTTTTTTCAATTTACCTCTATATGCATGAGTAAATTAAAATGCAGAGAATAATTTTGGGCATACCAAATATTTTTCTTCGTCTTTCAAATTTCATCGAGTAACAAATATTTTAAATCATTCACTGAATTATAAATTATTTTAATTGAAATATCATTAAATATTATTTAATACGCGTTGAAATAATGTTACAAACTTTTACATATCTTAAGAGACACACTTAATCCTACAATAAATTCATATACTGATTTCGATGTTTCTCAACATCTCATTTTTTCATTTAGTTCAAATAATTCCCTTATAAAGTTTTTAAACTGTCTTATTTTAAATATATTCGGGTAATTTGTTTTCTTTATGATACATTTTTCATATCAAATTTACTTCAGTGATGCACTGAAGGTTTTATAAAATCTACAATAAATGATATCAATAAATAATTTATGGAAATGGCTATCCTCCTTGGAAGTTTAAGACCTTTACCTGTACTGGTGACCAGAATTGAATTTAGAAAGATACAGTTTGTGATAATTCTATCTATACTTTGTAATAAGATATCTAATCTATCACTAATATAGTAAAAAATATATAGTTAAAAATGACTTGTAAAAATTTAATTCAATGAAAACTTTTAGTTCTTCATTAAAAAGTTATTAGAATAAAACTTAAAAAGAAACACGTGAAAGGGCAATTTTTCTGATTCTATTTGGAATGTGTTTCGAAAATGTTGGGCAAAAATTAATGGAAAAACATAGGCGTATTTAATCGTTAACTGCTGTTAGCAGTATCGCATGCCGCTACTTTTTTTTACAATTTTGATTGTGTCTGTAACTATTAGCCAGTTTAATCCTACCTAATAATGAAATTTTGTCCCATTTGGAACTAGTCCTATTCCTAGAGACTTTTGATTAGGTGAAATTAAGTTATAATAGCTCCGCCCATAATGTTTCGCACAGACTATTCATCCCATATTCTAATCGAACCTTTTGTTCATCCTTCAAGCAAGCAACATTAGATAATATATACAGTAAGTACTGTATTTGCCACATCCGTTAAGGATTAAAATGAAGAAAAAAAACAAAGTTTAGAATTCCGATTTTTTAATCAAAAATATAATGTAACAGATTCGCAATTGAACACTATTTTTTAACTTTAACGCTAATGAAGACTATGCAACTGTATTTTCAACGGGCTTGTTTCGTTTGAGCGAATTGCGGCAACATAAATAGAAATACTAGAAGTACCGAATGTGAACAATGACACAGAACATAAGTTAAGTTTCATTCCGAATATGGAATGTCTGGCTCAGTGTTGCTTGGATACGGAAGCTGATCCTTTCCGGCACTCGCCCTCATGTCACCACTTTTCTCAGAAAACTGGGTAAGTCTATTGAAAAAATTGCTTTCACTAATCCTAATGTCATGAATGAATCAGGTTCGGTTTGGAGCGAGACCCACTCTATTTTTGACTAAATAAGTGAATATCAACTCCATGTTCTTATGTGAGTTGTATTTTTTCCTATACGACTGACCCTGTCTTCATTTCTGCTAAGTATTTTTAGAATCACCATGTACATTTGTATGAACCAGAGAGATTACACTTTTTAACGTGGTCCCTACATGTTAAATTTGTTAGAGAACATAACTGCCCCCTTGAGGCCTGTGTGCAAAAAAGAAATGGCCTGCAAACGTACATTATATACATTTTGTTCGGATACATTATCTCCACCCTACTCTCCTATCACGAGTTATGAATAAAAAAGCCGTGGAGAAAAACAGAATAGCTACAAGTTGTTCTTAGATTTCTTAGTCCATCACATTGACCTTACCTCAGCGTGAGTTTCGGAACTAGGTTCCACGATTTATCAATTTGTTTTCAAGATTATTTTTGGATTAATATTCCATAATTTCTCTTATTAATTTTTCTGATGTCAACTTTTTCTTTTAGAGTAGTATGCAAAAAGAATACCAGACGTTAGAGGGCGCTATTGTCAACTTGTGAAATTTCTACCATTCATCTGATAAGACTTACAATTTAATGGCTTTGGTATGAACGGTACAAATATGTATAGTTAGTCATATCATATGTCTTCTCTTATCGCTGACCAATAGCTAAATCCAAACCCATTAACTTAAGACATATATTTACAGTTGTAAATTCAAATGTTGTTCTGCGTCACATTTAAAGCTATAGACGTCATAAAACGTATTCTAGTTTCTTTTTAAATTTTACTTTATACACTTTTTCTACTTCTTATAAATTAAATTAAAAAAAAAAGATAGTATTTATACTCTAACACTAATATATACAACAAAAGAGTTCCTGTCTTTTATGACAAAACGTACCAAGTTATTGCGCTTTGAAATGCGTTCATTTTTGGGCATTAAAAACACGTCTTTCAGCATTCAATTCCATGAAAGCTTAAAATTCATAAAAATGAAAGTATTATAAGAAAGGTAATTTTTTGTCGTGCCAAAAATAAGTATTTTTTACCCTTTTTTGATCTTGGAAAACGTTTTTATTTCTAAATATGAATTGTAGGTTGCACGGCCAATTTAAAAATTTTAAATTAGAAAGTTTTTCAAAAATATTGTCGTAAATGGTTTTCAATGTGATAAAAAACTGCACTTGAAATATTTTTTTTTAACTGGAAGTATAACTTTAATACTGACTATTTAGGAATTAACTGTGTGTCATAGTTAAGAGGATAATTTGTATATACAAATCAAATGTAAATATTTTCAGAAGGAATATTTCAAGACTCTACGAAAGACTGAATTTTTTTAACATTGAATATCTAGCAAAGTTTTCAATGCTTAAGGGGGTAGGATACCTTTGAACACGTCGAAAAAGTAAAAAATATCACTATGTTCCAAGCTTCAATTCTTGTGTAATAAGTCAAAAATAAAAAATCAGAGTTCATTTAAATATAAATTTATTTTAAATATAAAGCTCAAGTTTATATTTAAAAAATATATATATACTTGTAAATTCATAAATAAATATTGAAATGATAAGTTTAAAAATATGTGATAATAAGAGAAAAATATATTGCGCGCATGATATAATCTAAAAATATGCATATAAAGAGGACATTTTGGTGCAAATAAATACATAATATAGTTACCTTTATACTAAAACCATAATATTTGTAAAAAATATTGACTAAATATAAAAATTAACAACAACAAAAAAAAAATTCACTTTTTGAAAAATATTTTCAAAGTACAAAAACAGAAAAAAAAAATAAAATTTTACATTTTACTGGTTTTAAGTTGTAGATAATACAGAAATGAATATGTGGTAAAAATTTCTTTTGATTGCCATGTAAAGTCGGGGCCGCTCCTCTGACCATCCCACGTTGTGTATATCTTGTTAAAAAAATAGCACTTCTTTTTTAAGCAAAGATTATTAAGTTTATTTAAAACGAACATGAAGACACTACAAGACGACACAATGATGATGACTATTTACACTGAAAAAAGAAAGGGTTTCACAAGGTGCACAAACTTCATATTAAACTCCACGAACTACACTTCACTATATTATTAACTTGTATTACAAACTACTCAAATTATAATCCTTTGGTGCTCTTAGCACCCGATATACTTCCGTTTTCACAAATCCAAAAAACACGCCGGCCAACATGCACGGCTCGGTTACCCTTCTCAAAAATCACTTTTACTCTGAAAAAAACAATATCCACCTCTCTCTCCGCGCGCGCCCGCATACCACGTGACGTATGGCGTTGGCGCCAAAAGAATCCAAAGAGAAATTAATCTAAACGTTTCCAGACATCACATCCCCCACCCAAGATTGAAAATGGGGGAGGGGGGTCCCTCAATTTTCTATCTGAAATTTAGTCTGGAGACGTCCTTATACTCAATTTTTTTTTAAACAAATTACCCAAATAAAAATAAAAGTTAACAAATACATATAAAAAAAAATATACAAACTACATGTCTGAAGAATCTCGGCACTCTGCCTAAAACTCGTCTTACCTACTAATACAAAACAGAATTAATACTTAATAATAACAATAATAAATGCAATAACAAATAAAACATATAAAAGGAAACAAAAGTTGTAGTAACACACTAAATAAATTTTGAATCAAAACTTTAAAGTAAACAGTCACTTATCAAATAGTTCATGAAAGTTTTTCACAGTTTGTTTTCTTATTCAACAGTTTCAAGTCTAGATAGTGCGTCTGCATTTATCAACTTGGCACCTGGTCGATGCGAAATCACAATGTCATACTTTTGCAGTGCTAGTGCCCATCGTTGCAGTTTGGAAGATTGGGGTGCATTTTTGGTGATGAAAGTTAGTGGGTTGTGATCGGTGATAAGTTCCACAGGTGAACCAAAAATCCACGTTTCGAACTTCTTGAGACTCCAGATGACTGCATAGGCCTCCCTTTCGATCGTCGGCCAAGCCTGTTGAGTTTTGGTGAGCTTTTGACTGGCATAGCTCACTGGGTACAGTACTCCGTCTTTTCGCTGCGATAAACACGCGCCGATGCCGACTGCAGATGCGTCGCACTCGATGACAAACGGTACTCCTATAACGGGAGTATGTAGACTAGGTGCTTCGATAAGACCTCTTTTCAACTCATTAAATGCCCGATCATGGTCTTCTGACCAACACAACTGTTCAGGACTCTTCTTTTTCGTCAGTTCTGTTAGAGGATATGCTACTTCAGCATATTTAGGAATGTAATCTCTGTAATAATTACATAGACCAAGGACACTTTTCAACTGTTTCTTCGTTTGAGGCACTGCTAACCTTCGAATAGCCTCCACTTTTCCGGGGTCGGTCCGATGGCTGCCGGACCCGATGATATGTCCTAAGTATTTGATCTGCGGTTTTGCGAATTCACATTTCTTCAAGCTGACTGAAAATCTTAAGTCTGATAACTTAGAAAGTATCTTTTCTAGATGCATCAGGTGTTCAGCAAATGTTTCAGAAAAGACGGCTATATCGTCTATATATGCTCTGGCAAACTCCTTGTATTCGGACAGTGCTTTGTTCATTTCACGTTGAAAAGTCGCAGCTGCGTTTTTGAGCCCGAAGGCCATTACTTTAAAGCGATACTGAGCCCTGTGAGTTTTGAAACACGCCAGATTCTGGCTCTCTTCTTCTAGTGGTATGGCCCAATACCCTTTCAATAAGTCTATTGTGGTTATGACATTGGCCCTGCCAATACTGAACAATAGATCGGTGGCATTTTCCATTGGGAAATCATCAGTCACTGTAACTGCATTAAGCGCTCGAAAATCTACGCATAGGCGCAAGGCCCCATCCTTCTTCATTACGCAAACTACTGGGTGTGGCGCCTCTGCCTCACTTTCTTCAATCAGACCTAGTTCCAATAACTCCTCAATTTGTTTATCTACTTGAGGTTTCAAGGCCTCAGGGATTCTGTAAACATACGGCTTTTTCTTTTCTGCGTCACTTATTCTTATTTTATGCTCTCCTACCTTGGCTATTTGCACTTTTCTAGAAAATAATTCTTTATATTTATACAATAAATCTAACATTTTTTCTTTCTCCACCTTTCCTAAATGACTTAGATCAACTTCTTTTATATTGAATAGGTCGGAGTTATCTTTCGTACTCGGGGTGGGATGGACCTCCCCTAATTCTTCCTCATTTTCGAAGATCACCCCCACCGCCTGTACCCTAGGAGTAAATTTCCTTATCTTATTTACGTGGACATTTCTAACATTCCCGTTCATTAATTTCACTTTGTAAGAATCAGGGTTATAACGTGCCACTATTTCGGCTGGCCCTGTCCATCTCGCGTAAAGTTTGTTCGTGGAGTCCGGAATTAATAAATATACCTGGTCCCCCGGTCTAAATTCCTTGTAAATCGCTCTTCGATTAGCGTACTTCGCATACGAGCTTTGCTTAACCTCCGACATTATTGCCGCTTGTTCCGCCGCCCTTTCTAAATTAATTTTCAACTCCTGGAGATACTTGGTCGCGCTCTTTCCTAGATTTATGGGTAGTGGGATTTCGCCTGCCCATGTAGATTTTAATACCGCCAGTGGCCCTCTGGCCTCTCTTCCGTACATTAATTTGAATGGCGATACGCCCGTAGTGCTATTCGGAATTTCTCTATACGCAAATAATAGATAGGGGATGTGTTTATCCCAATTTTTAGGGTCACTACGAATTATATGGTGTAACATACGTTTCAATACCTGATTATACCTTTCAACTAATCCCGAGCTCTGTGGGTGCCCCGGCGTAGCAAATCTAGGAGCCGCCCCCAGCCTAGCATGAAACTCCTGTATTAACCCTGATATAAAATTTCTACCCTGGTCACTCGCTATTACGCGGGGTATTCCTGTCCGCATAAATATCTCTAACAATGCATCGCACGTAGCTTTAGCCGTAATTGTCCGTAACGGAACTGCCTCTGGCCATCTCGAATGTTGATCTACCAAAGTACGTACGTATTGATGCCTACGCGCTGACGGAGGTTCAATTTTTCCAATTATGTCAATATTTACAACGTCGAACGGAAGTTCCGGCCTCTCAATAGGGACGATGGGTATCTGATCGCTGACCCTCTCCCTGCTCCGTAGTTGGCAATCCTTGCATGACGCACAATATTCTTCCACATCCCGCGACATACCTGGCCAAAAAAATGAATAACGAATTCTCTCTTTTGTTTTTTTCATGCCAAGATGATTAGCGAAAATTGATTCGTGCGCAATTTTTAAAATTTCCCCCCTCCTCACCTTTGGTGCCACTAATTGCATAACTTGATTTCCCGAAACTCTTTCCCTATGATAAAGCAAATTGTCTACCATAACAAACCCATTTTTCTCTTTTTCTGCATCTTTGAAAGCTCCCTGTAACGATTCGCAACTTTTCTGTTGCGCCCTGTAAATACTCGCGTCTGATTGACGACCCACATTTAAATCTTCGCTATTATTTTTCTTTTCAATACAGCTAATCATTAACTCTTTTTCTGAAGTTTCATTTTGACTTAATGAACATAAATTCTCATCATTCATACTTTGATGCTCCCTTTCACTACACCCTGCTTTTTCACATTTAATTTCTTCCCCCCTTTCTGACTGCAACTCCTCCGTAGACACACCATCTAATCTATTTTCTTCCCCTCCACTCTGAACTGATCGTAATAATTCATAAATAGTTGGCGTGATAATACATGACCCATATAATTTATCTGTTGCTGCGAACAAAACATCTACGCTGTTAACTACACTATTTGAGTCTCCGGAATCTAAAGCTATAGGTAAAGTTATAAGGTCAGCGGTTATTTTTTCTCCAAAGGCAGATATCAACTGAATTTTTGAATTTTCATTATTTCTAAATGAATCCGGTATTTGATTTGAATTAATTACTGGAATTTCGGCCGCGTTATCGATCAATGTATTCACTTTCCGCCCGCCTAACAACACATCCTGATACTGCAAAGCTTGCGTATTTATTGCCTCATTCTCAGAACATAAAGCTGTCACTTTAGCAACTAATTTATCATCATGTTTATTTTTCTCAATACCCGATTCCTTTTTCGTTTGATTTCGAAAATTCCCCATTTTATTTTTATCTTTATTATTCGGACAGAAACGTAAATGAATTGTTTGTTTACATAGCCTACAAATGTCATTAGTTTTTCTTTCGCGAGAAAGAACATTATTTCTGATATGAGGTGGGAGATATTTCCCATGATTCACACTTCCGTGTTCATCATAGTTACGAAAGGATTTTATCGGTCTATCATATAATTCCGAAAAAGTTCTACCTTTTGAAGTAAACCAATTATCGCATAATTCCGCGATTTGGCGTGGTTTTAACCAGTCATCCATTTGCTTTAATTTAACATAACTCCGCGTTTCTGAATCTAATGAACTCATTAATCTATCTGTAACAATTAATTCATTAAGCGTATCGAAATCATTTACTTTCCTAAGCTGGCAATAAAATTCCCAATTAGCTCGGATTCTGCTTGCAAATTGTAAATGGTTTTCATTTTTCATTCTTTTTGCCGTAAGGAAATTTTCTAGACAAGCTTCCGGGGTAGGTTGAAATTCTTTTAAAATTAAAGCCTTAACCTTCGAATAACTCTTCATTTCATTTGAATTGACATAAACAAATAAATATGCGGCCCGTTCGCCCACTAAATTTAGTAAAATTTCAACTTTTAACTCCTCCGAAACATTTTTCATTTCGAATGCCTTTTCGAGCGAACTAAAAAATAAATTCCACGCTTCCGGTTTAGTCGGGACTGGCATACTCAGGGTTCTAACACTTTTAATTAAAGATTCTAATGAATTAGTATGGGATTTTTGTCCATCCCCCCCCGAATCCAAATTCTTATCATCTGTTATCTTCGCCATTTCTAATTGGGCTTTAATGACTTCTAACTTTGTTCTCTCTAATTCTAGAGCAGTGTTCTCTTCCGATTTGACATTTTCTTTTTCGATTTTGAGCAACTCGGCTTCACGTTTTTCTTTTTCTATTCTATCCGATACCGTAGTAATTAAAAATTCTTTTACAAATTCAGCATCCTTAGCAAATTGGTCGCTTCCCTCAATGAGTGTTTTCAAATCTACAATTCTATGCTCTAATTCTACCTTTAATCCTAATTCAGTCGCGACGACAACTAAATCTTCTTTTTTCAGCCCTTTAATGCTAAACATTTTTCTTTTTCAATTCAAACACTTTTATAATAAACTCTACTTATAACCGATACTATCATCTTAAATAAATAAATCAAGCAATAATTGTCATACTAGAAATAGCAACTTTCTTCTGACATGCTTAAATCAATCATAATAAATAAATCATATACTTTTCTCTTTATCTATTTAAAATATCTTCAAACACTATCTTCAATTAAAAATAAATAAACATGCAGCTTACTTTTAATAGGAGCTCTGGTGCTTCGAAAATGAGAGCGTGTAAAGTCGGGGCCGCTCCTCTGACCATCCCACGTTGTGTATATCTTGTTAAAAAAATAGCACTTCTTTTTTAAGCAAAGATTATTAAGTTTATTTAAAACGAACATGAAGACACTACAAGACGACACAATGATGATGACTATTTACACTGAAAAAAGAAAGGGTTTCACAAGGTGCACAAACTTCATATTAAACTCCACGAACTACACTTCACTATATTATTAACTTGTATTACAAACTACTCAAATTATAATCCTTTGGTGCTCTTAGCACCCGATATACTTCCGTTTTCACAAATCCAAAAAACACGCCGGCCAACATGCACGGCTCGGTTACCCTTCTCAAAAATCACTTTTACTCTGAAAAAAACAATATCCACCTCTCTCTCCGCGCGCGCCCGCATACCACGTGACGTATGGCGTTGGCGCCAAAAGAATCCAAAGAGAAATTAATCTAAACGTTTCCAGACATCACACCATGCATAGTTTTTTAGTAACCCTGCGATCTGTATCAAAATTCATCGTTTTTAATAAACGCAACGCAATGTTTAATTATCCTATGTAGTCTTAATACGTAGTCATAATAAAACTGCCATAATTAGTAAACTAATTGGAATTTTTTAATGCGGTTTTTTGCAAATTGTTCAAACATGATTACGGAATAAAAATATGTATAAAAAAATTCGAAAATTTTGATGGTTTAAAGGTATCCTACCCCCTTATACTCATTTTCTTTTCAAATGTATGTATATTAGGGTGGAACTTAAGTATAGGGTAAAAAAAAAACTTTTTTATTTTAATGTGTAATAGTGAAAACTTTTTTCCTTTTTGGATGTCTAAACTTTTGGCTGAAAAGGTTTTTTAAATTAAGTTGTTTTCCGGTTCCTCAAGGAGGTCAAAGTTTTGAAATTTCAGTATAAAGTAACTGAAAGTAAACAACGTAGCTGTTGGCTCATATCTACTTTTATTTAGCAAATACTATCCAGAAGTCACCACGAGGAGGTGGTTAAATATCGTCTTCTACCCTCCTTACCTCCCTTTGTTATGAATTAATTAAATTGGATATTCAGCCTACTGTCTTTTTAGGCAAACTTTGTCATTACATTGTGGGAATTCAACTTTCCCAAGATTAAGCCGTCTTTTGCTTAATATTTAAAGACGGTTGACGCAGCTCGCGGGACAATTTTGACACACGTTTCCACTATTTGAGTATGACAAGGAAAATCTAAAATTCAGGTGTATCCCCTGTTTGTACTTTTTTAAAGTTCTTCATCCGATCAGACCGTCAAGATAGGATCAATGTTTTTATAGTCTATAATTTCAATATGTTCGCATTTTTTCAAGTCGCTTTCCTACTGGTCTAGAAAATCCTTTTGTACCCGTAGTTTTTCAGCAAGATGTTGAAATAAGTATCTAAGAAAAAAGTTCATTTGCATGTAATAATCAAATTATCCATTATAAAGTTTTTAGGGTATTGCTTCCGATGTTTTAACAACTCCATATTTGCATCCTGCATTAAAGGAGTTTCTGTTTCACCTAATAACTCTCAAACTTGAAATGTCTGTATTATTATTTTGAAAATACACCAAAATTGCAGTGGCTATATTAATATAAGAAGAAGATATCAATGAAATATGACCAATATATTATTATCCTGGTTTTTGAACTGAGACCGGATGTTCGTCTTTAATGATTCTTTATACTTTTTTCCCTCTGCTTCAGTTATCATAGCGTTATCCTTTCTGCCATAAAAATACTAACCTTCTAAAATTAACTCATTTCGTCTTTCCTGTTCTTTCAAATTCTTCCTTTTCTTTTCTCTTTGTCATCTTCAAGTCCTTCTTTCAGTTACCTTTTCTTTATTATCATCAGAAATACCCATATCTTATAAGGTGCCATTTGCAATAATATTTGCAGTTCTGTCTAATACTCCGGTTCTTTCACGTGTTGATTATCAAATTCAGGTTTAGAAAAATAACCGATTGAACTATTTCCTTCCGAACTGTTTTTTACACTTGACGATCATTCAATCAAAACATCATTTTTTTGTTTTAAAATAACTTTTTTCCTTGATATTTCCATTTCCCGTCTTGCTACACATTTTTTGTAGTTTTTATATCTATTGATTCTATTGTCATCACTCCATCTCTCTTTGGTCTTTGAGAAAGTGACGTTCTTGTTCTGATACACGATAATATTTAGTGCTTTTACACAAAGAAATGTTTTTTTACAGGATTACCTAACATTTTGCAATTTTATATTAGATGTGGGATTATTCTTTCTAATCTTAATATTTTTCTTCAAATTTTGACATTTCTTGCACTAGTCTCTAATCATTTTTTATGATTTGTGTATCAGAAACCGTTGGAATTGAAGGTCTCAGCAATACACTTTTAATTGTATCATCAACAGCTTTAGATATTTTAGAAATAGTGTGTACCAGATTCCAGCTGTCAGATTGTAAGCTAAATTGAACCCAAAAATAATGTTTCATAACTTCTTCATATGTTCGTCAAAGATGACAGTCTAATGTTAATTGTTTTGGTTCACGAAATACAGGACACTTCAACAATTATCTAGATTTAGGTACGTTAACAGACTTTGTCACTTTTGACACCGAATGTTTATCGAAAAATAATTAAAGAAATTGTTAACACCCGTTAAATCGGACTAACTTGTTATGTGTCGCTGCCAAATAAATCAGAGACAATGAAAGCCGACGCCCACGTCGCTGACTTCTACAAAAGTCAAATAAAGTGGGGCTAACTTTTCTAAGGCACTCAAACTAAATTATTCTCTTTATTACATGACATTAACACTTAATTAATTTAATTTTGCAAAATATAAATTTAACAATAAGCTTAAAAAACTTTTCATGCAATTATTGGCTTTTTTTCGTTTTTTATGGAAAATCAGGTGCTTTGAGGAACCGGAAAATATTTTAAAATTAAAAGAAAAATATTTTCTTTTTATGGAGTTAAAAAGGAAAAAAATAATCACTATTAGAATATAAAATTCGAAACTTCGTTTTTTAGTTCCACCCTAATGTATATATATCTATATATATATATTTACAATTTTAATGTCTATTGTAAAATCCGTGACAACCTTTCAGATAATTTTCAGACTTAAGAAGAAAATTCCAGCCTTTGCAGATAAAAGGAAAACCTATGAATTCTGGAACTACTTTAAAATGTTGACAGGAAAGTTATCAGTGTAATACATTGTGAGTCCTTTGAAGAGAGATGAAACGTGAAGATTTCAGAGTATAATTTTGTTTCCGATTCGATATTCACGTGAGTACTTCGTTCCTTGAATACATCCTTTTTCAGTTGCTTAGAAACCGGAATTCTAAATAACTTATGATTTTTTCTCTTCTTCTTTGCTTATGCGTTTTGAAATATTAAACGAAATTCTGTAAACAGAATATTTCAAATAGTTTCGCTTATTTTTAGGGCAAATCAACATTTGAATGCAAATCTTTTTTAGGTGCGTTTGCAATTATATAAATATGTTGCACCTATAGTCGCCGTCTGTCCCGTCTGCTCGCATATACAGCGCAAAAACTACCCAACCGAATGGTTTGAAATTTTATATAATCGTTGCAAAATTTTATCGATTCGTTTAAAATTTTATGAAAATCGAATCAAAACTTAAAAGGATAATAAAAGTTTTCTTCATTCTATTAAATCCTATCATATGTAAGTAATTCAATGATATCCCATGATAGGTAATGACTCTAGGTTGCGTTGGAGATTACGTCCTATTTAAGATGAAGTCATATAATTTCCGCATTACTGAGTTTAATATATATAATAATAAATTTTGTATTCATGCATTTTTGCCTAAGAGTGCAACAGCTATTGCACCAAGATCTGAATATTTATAAAACTAATTATATTATGAACGTACCTCATTTGCCACATTTGACGTACAGTTTCCCACTTGTTTTTAAATTAAATTGATATTTGAAAGGCCACTGCATTATAGTTTGCATTATCCTTATGCATCTTTCCTCTCCAAATGCATTTTCACTCTACAATTTTTTATTGCTTATTTTTTTATTACTACTCAAATATTATTTGTCATTACAAATTTAATTTTTATGATAAACACCATGAGCACTTTAAGAATTTTATAAGTAAAAAAAAAAAGTTATTTAAATATAGGGAGACGTTTGAATTCTGACTCTACTTTAAAATTTTGACAGGAGAGTTATGGGTGTATTTGATTTGGAGTCTTTAAGAGTGAGAAGATTTTGTTTAAAATCCGAATACTTAATATTCATGTAAATGATTCTTTTCTTGAATTCATTCCCTTTTGCGTTGCTTTGACACCGGTATTCTAAATGACTCGCGATTAAGTCAAAATGCAATAAAAATGATAAAATGCCCTTATTTAGATTAACGTACGTTTCATCGCACAAACGGTGACATATTCAAAATCATTATTGATAGAAATATTTTCCAAACTTTCTAAATAATGTCACGAGACTTAATGCATTATTAAAGTCAGTGCAAACATAAAATAAAATGAAATTGAGTATTTGTGAGCGTGGGTTAATTTCTACTATTGTTACTAAATCTTCATAGCATCTCTTTCCAAATTTTGGGTAGCTCAAGGAGACTGAATCAAATTGAATCATTGCAAATATGCTCGTTGCGTAAAAATATCTCTATTGATTCTCGAATAATGGATGGTAAATAAAATATTGATTGATAAATTATTCTGCCATTTTTAAAATCGATCTCTAATTATTCTTTGCTGAATAATCTGGGCAAAGCTGTGAGTCTCTTGTTGTATTTGATGCATATGTGACGATGATACATATTTTTATCACTTATGATTGTTTAACAATTTACAACGTAGCTAAAAAGCGTTTATAACTTCGGTTTATCTGGCCGTTTGTGTGTTCTGCCCGTTTTCTAAATCAAGAAAATTTACTTGATTTGCAATGCAGTTAGTATTTGTTATTGTGTTTTTACTGTGGCATGTTTGCTAATGAAACTGAAACTTGTAGCTGAAATTTATTTACAGGGACACTTTACAGAATACCGTTACATTATAATCTATGGAGAAAAGATGTTTGCATTTATGTTGTAAGGATGCTATTTCAAACTTATCGCAATTGTTATACTGCGCTGACGGGCACTACAAAAAGATTACTGTAGAATATGGTGTACATAGAATTTATCGTTGATTTACAGACACACACAAAAAAATTCTGCTACGCTATTGTCTATGAATGATAATTGCTACAAGTGCGTTGTCAGTTGTGGTATGCGTTTTTAAATTTGACTAATTTTTAAATATTACTTGGTGCGTATAAAGTGTATAGATCATATACAGGGCTGTACAATAGAATTAGAATCCTTTTCCTTTATTGGCGGAAATTGCTGAAGAAAAATTTCAGCTGTGCTTAATGCATTTCTTAACAGAACTCAATTTTAACATACTATGTAGTACCTACGTATACAAATCTGTAGATCATATACAAGACCTTGCAAAAGAATTCGAATAATGTTACGTGCTGAAATTGGGTTTTCAATTGTGTTATGCGTATTCTGAATTGTTTACATACAAATTATCTTTCATCTTATTGAACGGTGAAGTTTTGCTACACTATTAAATGTGTTGGAAAGGTGTTTCACAAAATAATCTCGACGTAAGATTTTTCTTTCTTATTTTATTTGACTTTTGCTTACTGAAACATAAAACGAATATTTGTAAATGAATATGTCAAGTAATTCTAGTTATTTTAACTGAAATGTTTAATACTGACTATTTTTAAAACTAAATTTTTATTTTAGAAGGCATAGTATTGTACTTGTTATTTTCATATACATTTTTTTAATGTTATTTTTCTATTACGTAAAATTGTATTTATTTTCCAAATATCATTTTTAATGAAAAATTTACAACCAATTTTTATGATAAATTCAGCGCGTTTTTCGGACTATTTTAAGAAAAAAAAACTCTAAAAGATAATAAAATCTTCTAGCACTATTTTGAAATATCGGCAGGGAATTTATCAGTGTAGTAGATGGCAGGTTTTTGAAAGTGAGATGAAACGTGAAGATACCAACGAATGATTTTTGTTTCCGATTCGATCATTCGATATTTACATAGGTACTTCTTTTCTTGAATGTATTCATTTTTATTTTCTTCCATCTATAATAGAAGAATGTATTGTAATCTAATTTGCTTTCGACTTACGGCTATCGACGCATTTACATGTTTCAGGGGTCAGAGATCCCGAAAGTTTTTACAAATAGACTGTCTGTCCTCTTAGTATCATCGAAAAGTGTATGAATTTATGCAGAGAAGTGAACAACATTTAAATGTTTTTGGCTATGGCTAGCAGGTCCCAATTGAAAGTGGGGATATTCCGCCGGAAGGGTAGCTGTGATAGCAATTTTTGTACGATTTTCTTTTGTATCATTGGAAAGTGTACGAATTTATGCATAGAACTGAACCAAATTTAATGTATACGTTTTTGAATATGTAAGTTAGGTCTCATTTGAAAATGGGACTACCCCCCCAGAAGGGTGATAGCAGTTTATGTAATTTTTTTGCAGTTTAAGAAAAGTATTTATGAATATTTTTCGATGAAATTCTATGTTTCGATGAAATGTAATACGCATCGTTTGTAATATCGTTTGTAAAAATTTTGCC
The DNA here is from genome assembly GCA_963932465.1 of Maratus speciosus. Classification (NCBI taxonomy): domain Eukaryota; kingdom Metazoa; phylum Arthropoda; class Arachnida; order Araneae; family Salticidae; genus Maratus; species Maratus speciosus. The sequence goes on along the minus strand of OZ010791.1, from coordinate 284,312,636 downwards.
AAAAATCAGCCTGAAAGTGACCTTGCGATAGTGATTTATTTTCGAAATTCCGGACTGAAATCTCCGGAGCTCTAGAAAAAAAAATCAAATCATTCTGAATCATCCAACTGTCTATTCTAGATTGAATTTGCATATTTGTTATAAACAAAATTTTTCACTTTTTTCTTATTATCCGTTGATTATTTTCATTACGAAATCCCCCCTCCCAGGTCCGTATGGGGGGGGGGAGCCGGTACAAATTACCGGGGCGTGGCTCTCCTAGGAGGCCCGACTCTCCTAATGGGCCCGATATCAGTCCTTGTTTATAACAAAACAGCAAAAAATTTGCACTCGTATTTTACGCAATTTTTATTATTTAAAATAGCAAACAAATATTGAAATTAAAATGTCTGAATTTTCTGGAACATCTTTACGACCTGTCCAGGAGACCCGGACGCAGGGCTCCTACTCTTGTATATGTATAAAACATTCGTAAATGTAGCGTTTTACGTTTGAAAAAGAGTTGTTTTTATTAAAAATCAGCAGAACGCAAAGTTAGTGTTTAAAGATTGTTAATTTAACATTTTTAGACCAACTGTTTCGAAACTCTAAAGAAATGTTTTCAATATTTTTTGCATTTAAGGAGGCCGTACATCTTTAACAGTCGCAGAAAATGAGAAATTTTTCCTGTGTAACGCATTTGTTTTTTTAAGGTAACGACTGTAGAATCACGAAAATTTATCATAAACTGTAATAATGTAAAAGAAAATAATAAAACTGTAAGGTAATATATAGCATTTAAAAAAAAAAGGTACTATACGTGGTTATAGGAAAATTTTTATGACCGCGCTAAAAATAATACCATGCAATTATACATGCAAAGATAGAAACAACCCACATAAAGCGATATTTTGCACCGATTGTTTGTGTTTCCGTCATATCAGGTTTTACAGCAGGGGGGAGAGCGATATTGAATTATTATCGTGACCCCCGCTTTCTCGCTACGGCCCTGCCACCTCCCAATGTTTTTTTTTAAAATTTATTGGCAAAAATTAAAGTTTAATAAAAAATATTGAAGCATTAGCGCTTTTAGAAGTATTAACATGCATGAGATAGAAGAAAATTTTGGGATTGACACATACCACTAGTTTGCTGCTTAGATACCGTAATTCTAAACCACTTGTAATTTTTTTTAAGTTCTTTTATTATAGGTCTTGAAAGATGAAACAAAAAATGTTTATACACACAATATTTTAAGTATTTTTAGTTATTATAAATGAAAGTAAAATAATTTTAATACTGATTTTTTTTAATAGGACATCGTATCATAGTTTATTTTTTCACAGCATATTTTATTTCTATAAGCATTTTCATTAAACATTTTTTAAACATATTTTTATATTTTAGCTATCAATTTTATTAAATATTTACGAATCTAATGTACTTATGATACATTTGGAGATTCTTTCAGAATATTTTAAGAGTAAAATAATATTTCAGAGTCTAAAGATAAAAAGCAAATCTATGAATTCTGGAACTACTTTAAAATGCTGACAGAAAAGTTATCAAAATAGTAGATGGAGGATTTTTGAAAGCGAGATGAAATGTGAAGATTCTAAAGAATGATTTTGTTTCCAATTCGATTATTCAGTATTTGGGTAAGTTATTTTTCCTGAAAACATTCCTTTTGCGTTGTTCAGAGACCGGAGTTCTAAATCACTTGTGATTTTTTTGTTTTGCTTATACATTTTGAAAGTTGAAAAGATTTTTTTAAACCGAAAATTTCAAGTATTTTTATTATTGTAAATGGAAGTAAATGTTTCAGTTTAAATAACCTTGCAAACTAAATTTTTATTTTGCAGAACACTATATTTTTATTTTATAAACACGTTATAACTACATATATTACATTTACATTTATGTGATCTATTTTATTTTCCTGACTATCCAGAACTATAATTAATTTCATAGTTAGACTTTTAATTTATTATTTTCGATTATTGAAAAATATCTATCACTCGTAATGATAATTTATATATCAATGCAAACACATTCACGCACACATATACAGGGTGATCATAAACTGTTTCAACAAAATGAGAGTTGATAATATCCATCTAAAAAACTAAGCCTGTGGTTATACGATCTATGAATGATTAGGGTGCTACAGTGCCTAACCCTGTTTATTTAATCCTGAATCTGGACCGGATGTGCTGTACATCATATATCCAGATCAGATGGTCAGCTTAATGCGGGACCCTCGGTGTTTAGTTCCCAAACTAAATTGGTACTGATTTTATCAACCCCGAAATGATGAAAAGTTAAATGAACTTTGTCCAGGCGGTAGCCGAACTCTCGACCTGTAAGGTGGGGTGGGGGGTAGGAAATCCTAACCGTAGCTCCAACCTGCAAGCCTGATGGAGCGTTTTCCTACAGACGGCCGAAACCCATCTGATAGTTCATCCTTTTGGTACCAGTTAAAAAAAAGTCAATGTTTATAAATATGCTTTAGTAACTCAAAAATCTATAAGATTCTCAATGTAGCTTCCTGGTTCAAAACATGACGATTTATAATACAGTACAACCTCGATATCTCGAATCTGTGGGGAAGAGAAAAAAATTCGAGATATAGAGGCTTCGAGTTATCAAGGTTTTGACAAAATTTTAAAATCTAATCTCAAAAACTGCTTTTTGCTGTAAAAAATAAGATTAATCAAAAACTACACATAATCTACTAATAATTAACAAATTACACTTCTCAAAGTTTTAATAATTTCAAAATTGTGTTACGCACAAACTTGTTATTAAATTGACAGCAGGCCAAGTGCCTTCTTGACTTCTTTCACTGTAATTTTTTCATGCTCTTGATGATCTTGTAGGTCTTTAATTTCTTCATCAGAAATTTCTGCATTAATGCTCGAAACAATGTCTTCATCTGTCATACACTGTAAAAAAAATCTGTAAAGTGACTAAAGTTTTTCTAGGAAACTGGGATTCCTAGAACTTTTTATGTAACGGCAACAACAAAAATTCATGTAATAGACACACTTTTGCGCCGAAAACAAAAAAATCTCTAAGGTTACTAAGAATTTTTTAGGAAACTGGGATGCCTAGAACTTTTCATGTAACTGCAGCCAGGGTTACAGATAAAATTTTAGCAAGATTACTGAAATTATAGCAGATTGATTTTTAAAGTTATAGATTTCTGTAGATTTACAAAAACTAGTTTTGTAGATTTGAAGCTTTTTTTGTACAGTTACAGATGAAAGTTTAGTAAGCATGTAATTTTACATCTGTAGAACTACAGATTTTTTTTTACAGTGTAGTGCCGCACCTTTCAAGCTCATTGTCTACATTCAAGAATTTTTCGAATGAAATCTCAGTGCGACACGCCTTTGTATCGATGCCCGCTGTTCTGGATTCAGTTCTTTTTCTTCAGTTGCTTGCTTAACTTAAGGGAATCGGCTTCGTCTGTTTCACTGGAAGTTACATATTCTAAAAATACTGCTTTTATGAAACAATTTCTTATTGTTGTTTCTGTAACATTTTTCCATGCATAGTCAGCCATTCACATTGACTGTAGGGTGGTGATAAGTATGCTAGAATGTTTACCTTCACCGATATTATTCAGAAGTTTCTTACAATTTAGACTCGACATCCAACTTCGAAACTACGGATTATCTCATGTTTGAATGGTTGTCGATGGTTCTCCTTGTCGAAACTTCGAAGTCGTGTTTGGTGGCAAAAATTTAACAGTGACATTTTTTTAGCATTGGAAGATTAGAGTGGGCTTTACAATTGTCTATTAAGAGGAGAATGCGTATTTTACTTTTAACCAGTATTTTACCTATTCCTATGCGCCAATCCGGAAAAATTGCGTTTGCCATCGAATGCTTTACATTTGATCTGTATAGCATGAGAGATGACTTAATTTTAGCAAATAACCTCTGCTTTTTAGATCGCCCTATCATAAAAGGAAGAAGCTTTTTTTTACCACTTCGATTTTCTGCTAAATGCACAGTTACACGAAGTTTACTCTGTTTGCCACTTCGGATTTCTTCACCTTTAAATGCAGCCGTTTTGTTGGGAAAATACTAGTACAATAACACAGTTTCATCTGCGTTAAACACATCATCTGCTTTATAGTCTTTTAAAAAAGAAAGAAGTTCTGAAAATCACTCTTCACAGGAAGCTGAATCACTCGATGCACTTTCACCGCAAAGTGTCCATAAAACGATGTTGTCCCTTTTTTCGGTTTCAAAAGCCTTACATTCTTACCCTTTAAGGTCTTTATATCAACAAAGGGATAAAAGAATATGAAACCAGCATCAAGATCAAACTGGTCCTGCAGCTGACAATAGCCAAAAATAAAAAGTCAAATTAATTTCAGTGGTAAAAATTTCCACATATCAAGGGTTTTGGAAAATATATTTCGAGATAACTATGGAAAATACATAAGAATTTTGATGGGAATGCAGGGGAAATTTCTTTTTTCGAGATAAGGAGATTTGAGATATCGAGGTCCGACTGTAAATACAATATACTAGTAACAAAAACACCACTTGTAATAACTATAATACCAATAATAATAAAAATAATATTAATATTAATAATAATTAATGAATATATATGAAAACTATTTGCAACGGAAACAAAAAAGATAACAAAAAAATCATAAATCATCGTCTGAAGGAGTGTTCGAGAGGTATAAATAATTATTTCTAAAAATGACTTCATTTTCTCTATAAATCTCATTAGCGCTGATATTCTGTTCATGAGAACAGGACTTTCACTAATATAATTAACCCAATCCGAGATCACCATAGTTCTCTGTTTTTAACGTGATAATATGTTGTTAGAGGACAATACAGTACGTAGTGAAGTGGGGTGGAGGGGAGACTACATACACAAAGAGGGTTGTCACGCTTACCTATGTCGTAAAGATATTTTTTGAAAGGATAACGATTATTTAAGGTAAATTGAATAGGAACACTTGGTAATAAGTTATGTGTGCAGCGGCCTGTGTCTTCATTGTTCAATCTTTGCTGCCATTAATTTTTTATTTTCTGTTTTAATTTACATTTTAAATGAGAAGCCGAATGTGGAAAAAAGTTATCTGTGGAATTAGTGTCCTCTACTGCCTTTTTGCCGGCAGATAGACGTGCTGTCGCTGCGCAACTAAATTTGATAATACATATTTACACAAATAATTTTATATAGGAAACCAGGGTAGCAAGCTGTACTTATTCAGTTGAAATAGCAGAATGTTTTATCTCTCCCGATCATTATTTTAATGACATAACCAATAACAAAGTTAATGTAACGAAAATTGCAATATAATTACATTTCTTTTTGTGAAATGTGATGACATACAGATAATTGCTACAAATTGAGAAAATTTGAATTCAAGCAACTAAAATCTAGATGTTTCCTGATATAAACTGTATTTGACAATATATATATTTTACTGACGGAATTGGGTTGCACTTCGAGCCCTTTTTATGGTATCATAGCTTTTCAAACAATCCAAAGTGAGTCTGTTGAATATTTCGCTTCATTATCGTTAACATTATGAATGAAAATCGGGATTCGACATAGCAAAATTTTCTGTATTCGTCATTGAATATATGGATTTCGACTCTTTTTTTTTTTTAATAAAAACAAAATTGTCCGTCTTATTGAATACTATTAACGCTTGTACTTTGTTAATGTTATTTACGACCGCCCTATACACAATAAAAGTTTTAGTATGTAATTTTAATCAAATCAAAACTGGCATGTAATTGAATAATATCTTATTTCATGACAGTTTAAATTCAGTAACAGGAATGAAACAAAAGTAAACTTAAAATAATCGATTTATACTCTCATCCATACTGTGTACGATGCTTATTTTTGAGGTCTCTGTGTATATATAATGGGATATCCTTTTTGGATGAATTAAATTCACGGGATAAAACGTATTTTCTGATTTTATCTAAATTTCTTTACAGGGCTGAACTGCATAAAGTTGCATTGATGTAATAAATTTTTAATATAATGCTTGAGGTACTTTTTCATACTCCTCGAAATTATTGTCGTTTGTTGCAATTTAATAAATGACAGGAAAGAGACAATTTCATAAGGAATTATTCTTCTATTTTTTTTAAATCTAAAAACGATTTTTGAAATTATAGGGTATTCATTTTTGAAAAACCAGATGTAATTCGATTCAATACAAACTATATACAGGATCGTTGTGATGATTTAAAACAATAGAGATCTCACAGTTACGGTTACAATGGAAAGACTTCGAATTTTTAAACTAGCAACACCAACTTTTTTTCCTGCGCAGATTCAACAGTACATTGAAAAACAATAAAAGGTACTAGGGCGATACACATTTTACGAAAATTGCCTGTTTAAAACATTTGCAAAGAAGAGCATTCTAAAGGACCAATGACAAGAGGGGGAAAAACTTTTATTAGAAATATCAGTTTTCAACATGCCTACCTTTGCACAAGATAACGAATATGCGGGAGATTTTTGAAAACATTGACGAACGTAATATAGTAGGACGAATCTGCATGACTTCACGTTTTATGGCAGCTTTCAATTCTGACAAATCTCTTGGATTTGACGTGTACAACTTCAATGTCAGATAACACCAGAAACAGAAATTCCTTCGAGTGAGGTCGGGGATTGCGATGATCATAAAACTGCAAAGTTACGGGAGATGATTCCTCACCAAACTGCTGTTGCAGCATTTGTCGAGTAATGTGGCAACGTATGGAGGAGCACCATCTCGCATCTATACAATTTTATTAACGACCTTTTTCTGCCCCAATTCAGGAATTACATATTTCAGTAACATTTTTGTATACAGGGCACTTGTAACGGAGCGCGTTTTTATGCCTGTGGAAGTGACCTGTTCAAAGTAGTACAGACCGAAAACGAATATAGTACTTGCGATGCAGCACCAAACATTCACTTTAGCTTCGTCTAAAGGCGTTGGTGTTCGTGCCACATCGTAAGGATTTTCGTCCGCCCACTGAACGTAGTTCTTATAGTTTATGTTCCCATTTAAGGAGCAATGTGCCTGATACGTCCATAAATGTGCAGAGGTTACCTGGTATCTTCACCATATGTGATGAGGATTTAATTTGCTATGTCCAAATGTTGTTGCTCGACTCCAGGTTGCAACATCTAGACACGTTGGATTCGATAAGGAAACACCCGCAGAACAAATCGCAGAATATTGAGGACTGTGGTTTTCAATACATCCAAATTGCGGACAACACTTCTTGTCGTACGCAATGGACCTGCAGAAATCGTATTGTGCTCTTTCGGAAGAACTTAAACAAGAACAGATGGTCCCCGGATCGCGGCCTATTGCATGTTCATCCAGTTTCTTCAATTCTTTTTTATTAAATCTCGTATGGACCATGGGCCTCGTCGTGGCTCATGATTTCTCCGATAATCTCTCACTGTTTCGGCAGCATTTCCCCCGTTCAGATAAAACATATTTATCAATTCACCTCGTTTTTCTCCTGTACGTGTTATCTTGTTGGTAAGTTCGAACACCTGATTGAGGAAAAAATCTTACCAAAGTGCTTAATAAAGGTTTGCCTACTGGAAATCAATGATTTATGCAAAGTGCAACAATGCTCCGCCTCTCTGTGTTGTTAATCATGCACAATTCTCTTCTTTGTAAATGTTTTACGGACGCAATTTTTGTCATACGGGTACAGTTCTATATATCGCCATTTATGGTTTTTTAATGCGCTATTGAATCTGAGCAGGAAAATTGTGGGTATTGCCATTCGAAAATTTCGCATTTTTTCTTCACTGCTACTGTAAACTTGAGAGCTCTGTTGTTCTAAATTATCGCATTCTCAGGCGCATACCTTCAAATAGCAATATCTGAAATTTCTTTCGATTGTTTGAGCGGTTAGTCCTCTAGGGGTTCATATGTTTGGGAAGTTTTTTTTTATGCTTTCTGATATTATATAAATTTGCTTGTAAAAGTTGCGGTAAAATTTTCTAAATCAGAAACGTAAGGGAAGTGTAAAAATCCGCTTAATAAGTTTCCTTTTTAGCAGATACACCTTATATTGTAATTCATTTATTTCACAGAGATATTAAAAGTTTCCGATAGAGGTAGGCTTTCATTATACCCAAGTAGCTTTCTGAGAATTACTGTATAATTTTCTTTGATTATATTTTTATGAGGACCTATACAGGTTTCATAAATCATTTCTGAATCTAAGAAGATATTTTCTGAAACTCCATAACAAATTCATGGATTCAGGAGTTGCATCTTTTGTAAAATCTCTCACGTCTACTGAAATATTATTCATGTATTGGTTTGTAATAATTTACATGTTTTCTGTGTCATATTCATGACAAAATATATCTTATTGAAATTGCTGAACTCATACTATTTTAAACTATTCATACAGTGAAGTATTTTTAGGCAGACAGAAATTATGTAAGTTTAAAAAAACATAGTAAATATAACTATTGATATGGAAGTGCGGTATATATTAAAATCATTATCAGGATACGGGATATTTAAAAAAAAAAAATACATTGTAGTTAAAAAAGTCATTGACAGAAAGCGTAACATGAATGAATCTTCCAGAAATATTTAAATGACGGTGATTATAAAAGAACCGACTACTCTCTAAATTATTAGATTTAATCATAATTAAGTACTGTTCGTTTTCGAAAGCCGCGCCTAGCACTCTGAGGTGATTCTATTTTTTCCAATGGTCTAATTCGGCTTCCGCTTGTACCTTGTCACTAAGATTGGCAATGAGCCAAAAACAGCTAAAAAAACTCCGTTTATCCCTATTTTCATAAAATCAAAGAAGACTTGGCGCATGCGCAAAACAGCGGTTTTGCTCTCTGAAAACAAACAGTATACAGGGTGCAAAAGAAAGTCCCTTTAACATGAAAATACTTGTGAACGGAGAGAGCTACAGCTATACAAGTGAGGTAACTGTATAGTAAAGCGACTACGCCCGATTTAATGAAAATGACAGCAGCGCCCCCTAATGGGGAAATTTGGAAGATAGCCATTGCAAATCGAAAACGGAAAGAGATAGAGCAAAATTTCCAGGAAAGTTTTAGAGCATCAATTAATTAGTAGAATACGACATTTGGTTTACATGGATAAGATAAATCTTCGCCTGTTTACCCAAAAATGTCCGAAATCGATGCAACCATTTTGTGTAAACGTTTGAATGGAATAGTCAGAAGTATGAATAAATACGCACAATTTATGCTATAAATACGTACTTATCTCAATACATTTTGACAACATCACACACAAAAAAAAGACAAACTGCCTCACAGTGATAAAAAGTTAATATTCAGTATGTTCGAATAGTTCGCCGTTGCTCACGATATACGTTTTTATTCTTGAGAGTAATTCTGCATGCACATTTCTCAGCATGGAACATCTATTGCAAGCCTCTTAAATACGTCGACATGGATTTAACCCTTTCAAGGGCAATGGCTAGATGGTCTAGCCACCTAACATTAATTCCAAAACTGACAAATGGCACCAAGAATATTTTAATAAAATTTTGCTTTTGTAATGAAAGTGCATATTAGCGGGGTTTTGTTTTCTGAGAAATTCGTTTGAATATTCTGGTGTCAGACAATTATTTCATCAGTTTACGATCAGAATTCTTCTGGCCTTGAAAGAGTTATTCTAAAATTTTAAATGCATTAGAAATTAAATCTTTACAGACATTACAGCACAGTACAACGTCACAATCTGCAATCGTGCACTGCTACATTTCTGGAATGTGAATAGGCTAAGTAGAATCGTCTCTCATCGATTTCGGACATTATTGGGTATGCAGGCGACGATTTATATTATCCGTGTGAACCAAATGTCGTTTCGTACTAATTAATTAATGCTCTAAAACTTTCTAACTGAAAAATTTGCTCTACCTCTTATCGATTTCAATTTTCAATGGTTATCTTCCAAATTTCACCACTAAGAGTGCTGCTGTCGTTTGCATTAGGTCGGGCGTAGTCACTTTACTGTGCCGTTGCCTCACTTGTATAGCTGTAGCTTTCTCCGTTCACAAGTATTTTCAGGTTAATGGGACTTTCCTTTGCACCCTGTATAAAACAAATTACTGAGCTAATGTAGCCTATGAACTTTGAAAAGGGAAACAGTTATGAATGCTTTTCGAAAAATTCTACCAAGAAAACATTTGAAGAAGAAAAGGTTCTTCGCTATGCAGTAACCTGTTATACACTCCACTTTGATAGTTATGTTAAATAAAGAATGCACCTAGTAGACAATTCCTTTGTAGTCATCCTCAATTGCATATTTCTAAAAGATGTAATCGTATTAGATTTTTTAAAAATAAAATTTTAAACTACAACTTTTTTTGTAAAAAAAAAAGCAAAAAAAACCTCTCATCATGATAAAATTTTCAGTTCAAACCACTATTCTGTATCATCTCCCCTTTTTTTATTATTTTAAGTTTATGTGCACTTTCTGCCCCCCCCCCCTCCCCTCCTGTGTTACTCATAATCAGGAAATTTCAAACAATTTTACTAATGACCATTTTAAGATAAGCAATATACGTTTATTTCTAATTTGCTTTGCACATGACTTACCAATATAAATAATGCCGACAAATTCATATGACAGGGAATATTGCTTAGAGAATTAACCATTTGCGGTCGTATTAAGTTTATACATGTTTCATGCTGGTCAGAATTAAAATTCGTTGAACGAACAGTAATACATAATATGCAATATTATGAGGGGAAAATAAATTTTATGAATTCATTTTTAAACTTTAGATATATGTAACACAATAATATGGTTTAATTTTATGTAAAAATCATATTTTTTGGATCTCTATCGTGTGGTATATCTCAAAGCAGTTTTCAATATACAGCCCTTAATTTTTCTGTTTAAACATAAAGAACGATCTTTACTCTTTACATCTTATCTTTTTTAAACTACTTTTAATTTCACGGTACACTTCTTACGGTAACTGTCTTTATGCAATTTTATAGTATTATTTACAAAATAATTTAAAAAGATAAAAAAAATACCTAATTACACTTAAAGACAATTTATAAAATATTATTCCGAATTCTATGTATCTCGAAGCTTGTCGACTTAATATAAGTCAGTATTGTTCTTTACTGTGGAGTCTTATAGAAGTCAAATACAACTGGAACGGTAAAAATACGTGTGTGGCTGAGAGCTGATATACGACCGCAATGGTAAAAATGTACTTCCCTTTTATACCAGTGATTATTTAAAAATTCTTTTTTATTAATATATATTTACTGAAGAATAATCTTCATATATTCCACGAAATTTCACGTTATCACAATTTAAATCCAAGGCTGGGAGAGCTTAATTATAGACTTCACGAATCATATAAAATCATATTTGGGAGAGCTAAGTTCAAGAATTCACGATCTGTTTTAAAATAATATTAATGTAAACAAACATATTTCACAACTGAAAATGGCGCTGGTGTTTTTCAGTGTAAATCCAAGTCAAGCACAGGATGATTAAAAACTTTGTTAATTCTATTTACACTTATAAATATTTACAGTATTTACAATGAAAACATTTGGATACTATTTCTTTAAAAACATGTAAATATTCCACACTGGGAATTCAAGTTAATCATATTAAAATTTCACCAATTATGTTCTTCTATAAAAGAAGCCACGAAAATAGCATAATTTAATATTCGGAAATAAATTTCCCCCTTTTTTTAAATTAAACATCATTTCTTCTAATAGAAGACCACGATAAAAAACCTATACGCAGCTTATTACCTGCTGCGTTCAAGATTCACATTCACAAAACCAACTAAAAAGGGAACAAGAAAGGAAAAATGTTTTTTAATATCAATTCTCTCGAAGGCCACGTGATCTGGTATCACTGGCGCCTAAGCAGGTCTAGCTGATTGCTCGAGAGATGAAGGGGTTTGCGAAATTTCACAAACTCCCCCCCCCCCCCGATGAACAAGGGTTCATCAAAATGGGGATTAATTAAAGTAGAAATAAAATTATTCTAAAAAATTATCAGTTACACTGTACATAAATACAATACAAATCAAAATATATACTTACATACTGGACTTCAATAAAATAATTAAACAATTTAAAAGATTTGAGAACAAGTTTCTGCTACTAAAAATAGAAAGAACAATTTAAATCTATACAACTTTTTCTAGAATATTCAATACAAAAAAAATTAAACTAAAAATTAGAAATATTATCAAACAAGAAACATTTTTTTTTTTTTTAAGTGAAAAAAAAAATAAAAAGTTTTTTTTAAAGTAAATAAACAAAAGAGTTCAAGATTTTTTTTGAAAGTCAAATGTCAATGAGAGTATTTGAGTCTCTAATAATATCAAAGTTTTTTTTTTTTTTTTTTTTTTCAGTTCTATTAATAAAAAAGTTCAGAGTTTTTTCACTTCTAAATTATACACAAGAATTACACTATGACGCAAAAGTTTAGACAATGACGTCATTCAGCTTTAAAATGTAGAATTATGACGTCAGAATTACAAAAACCTGTAAATATATTCAAAAACTGATTTAAAATGCTATGTACAAAAGACAGTCGTTTTATTTGCTATAATACTAATTTTTTTCATGAAAATTCAAATGTGCTTGTCGCAAAAGTTTAGACACTATTCTAAATTTCTTTGAATATTCGCTGGCATATGCAAATTTAGAATCGATGATGTCACAAATTTGGAGTACTTAAGTTCTGCAAACGATTGCGCTTCATAGTCGACATGCCGAGAGCTAAAGAAATTCAAGTGAATGAGGTTTCAAGGATTTGGCAGTTGAAAGGTGAAGGGAAGAGCGTTTCTGAAATTTCTGCTATTATTAATAGGTCAAAAAAATCTATTTATCAAGTTTTATCGAGTGGTTCCGAATATAAAGCAAAATGTCGGTCTGGGAGGCCACGTGTGACAAATGTACGAGAGGATCGCCTGATACAAAGACTAGCGAGTACTCAACAAATGAGCGTACGTGGAGTTCAAAGCTCATCGGGACTCTCTGTATCAAAGGATACGATTCGTAGACGAATTTTGGAAAAAGGAACAATCGTTTATAGCAAAATGCAGAAGAAACCAGCTCTGAAACCATATCATAAGTTACAAAGACTTATGTGGGCTCGAAAGCATATGTCATATGGAGAGAAATGGCAGTCAGTCATATTTAGCGATGAAAAAAAGTGGAATCTGGATGGTCCAGATGGTTGTTTATCGTATTGGCATGACTTGCGGAAGGAACCTCGACGTTTTTTTAGTCGCAGACAAGGAGAGGGCTCGGTGATGGTTTGGGCAGCCTTTTGCTATAATGGACAAGTATCTCTGACCTTCACCAGTGGTCGTCAAACTTCACAGCATTATACACAGACATTAGAAGAAAACCTACTGCCATTTGCTGAGCTTCTAGGGGGTCCTCAGTGGGAATTTCAGCAAGACAATGCTTCAATTCACACTGCAAAACATTCAAAATCTTGGTTTAATTCCCATAATATAAGAGTTCTCGACTGGCCAGCATGTAGCCCAGATCTTAACCCTATAGAAAACCTTTGGAGCATCATGTGTCGCAAAGTTTATAGCAACGCTAGACAATACTCTTCTGAAAAGGAACTTAAGACATCTATTGAGAATGCATGGTACGATATCGATCCACAAACTATGCAAGATTTAGTTTCTTCCATGCAATCTCGTGTATATGACGTAATACATAAGCATGGATGCGCAACCAGGTTTTAAAAATTGTTTATTTCGATTTTATTTAATTTGTGTCTAAACTTTTGAGACAGCAGTTTATTTTTGTTACCATTTAATTTATTGCAATATGCACAATTCCACTTTTCTTTGTTATAAATATTGTTTATATGTACAGCACATTAATTTCAAGCAGTGATTTGAAAATTGAATAAATATTTTTCAAAGTATGTAAGAATTTCTTCATTGTCTAAACTTTTGCGTCATAGTGTAATAGGTCTCTTAATAAATGAATTATTTGTTTTGAATTCACAAGATCTTATCTTGCCGTCTCTGCCCATAAAGGTTTTAGTAACCTTTCCTAACTTCCACAAACTTCTTGATACATGTTCATATGCATAAAAATCACATCATATATTTCAAAGTCAGAAGTTTTATTCTGGTCCGTGTAGTGAGCAGATTGTATGTTGAGAAGATACTCATTTTTCAAGCGCTTCCAAAAATGATTCAGAAGAGTCTCGCGCAAACGGAAGCGTTTCACTAAGGATTCCTTGGTTGCAGGTAAACACAAGATATGCTTTAGAGTTGCTATAACTAGTTGACCAGGGCGAACACTACATTTCTTGGAGATTGCACATTTGTTTAGGACTGATTTTAAGCATTGTCTGGATCTTAAAATCCAAATTTTTTCACGAGTTGATACTAATGTACTGGGCACTCCTCAATGAAAAACTTTTTCATGTGCATCTTTCACGATTAATTCAGTCAAATTATGTTTTGCAGGAATCACAAAGGGATGTTTTTCATAAAATGAGGAATCAGACTTTTGTAACAGTCCTCGTACGAATAGCAAACCTTCATCTGACAACATAGGAATTAACCGTAGAAGATTCAATTCTTTAGGGATACTCTTGCTACATTTCAAGTATTTTACAACTTCAGGGAAACTTTCTTCCTGCATTAGCTTAAACCAAAAATTTTCAACATGTAAAATTTTCTCAGCTGATAATTCTGAAAAATCTCTTTTCTCTATCTTCAATTTTATATTAGAAATAAATCTAAATAGCCAAGCAGTTACTCGATACAATTTCTTTAGGGAGCTATATTTTTCAAGATTAAAAATAGGAATTTCATCAGCTTTATTTGTTTGAACAACACAAGAAATGGTTGCTGATTTTCGAGACTTCTCTTTAGAAACATCAGGTAATTGTGTAGCAACAATTTTAACGCTAGGGCACTGATCTTCGGGCAAGGAAAGAAATTCAGGAACATACACATTAGGGTTAGCACCAGGAAAAACATGCAATTGGAGATGCTCCTTTTCCATGATTAGGTTGCTAAAATACTGCCAGGGAATCTTCAAGTGTGCGAGATACGGGATTTCTGAAAGCCAATTTTGCCAATCATTTTCTAGTTCACCAGAAACAAAAGGGGCAATAAATCCGGCTGAATCAAGGAACATAGTTGCAATTTTCAAAACATTGCGTTTAGTAGAAGAATCATTATTTAATTTTTCTAACAAGGGTCGTAATTCTAGTCCTAATTTATCTTCTGTATTGTTCCAGATCAATCCTAAAATTTTCAAGGAAGTATTTGGGAGTTCGCAACTCGAAACAGGAATGTTTTCATCATCTATGACATTAGAATTCATGTTAGGGACATGATACAAACATTCGTTTAATGATAGAGAATCACCATATTTGGAAGAAGCATCATAGACTATGCGCATTTTTGTTGTAGTTTTGTCGTCACGGATAACAGGTCTGTGGGGCATGTAATAGGAATTATTAAAATGTTTCTCGATGCACAATTCTATCACACCCTCATTAAACTGCTCTAGCAAAATGGAGTTATATTCTTTAAATAAAGAATCGTTTTTCAAGAATTTATTTTCTAAACTAGAAAACCGCTTCTTTGCTACTTCAAGATTATTTCTAAGCAATTCACGAGAATTTTTCCACAATAATTTTGCTTCATAACGCCCATTTACGAATTTTAAATTTTCTTTAAATTCTTTTATTACCTCATGATCGGTAATGTTCTTTTCATTGCTTTCAGCAATGCCAATTGATTCAAGATCCCAAAATGCTTTCAGTTGGGTATTTATATTTTCAACTGAAACACGCAAACAAGCTACTTCTTTTTTATTCGACTCTATCTGCCCTTGCACCGTATGACCGAAAATAGTTTCTGCAACGTATAATTCTTTCGTCAATTTTCCCTCGATTCCCTTTAATATTTTCCACAAAAAGTCAGACCCTAGCAAAATATTTATTTCCTGTTCAAGATCTGTATCAGCAGGCTTAAAGCCTCTTGTTCTCATTATCTCTAGAAGTTCTGGTTCTAGAGTTTTCACAGAAGCTCCAGTTATATTATCAACCACTAGTGCTTCGATATTTATCGAGTTAATAGGTTGCACAACACTGGATAATTCTAGAGCAACTACTTCATAACAAGATTCATAAGGGCGTCTCCGCCCAAAAGGATAAACTAATAAATTTTCTCTTCGCAATGGCTTCAATTTTAATTTTTGTACTAGCGATCTCTTCACGAAGCATTTTTCTGAACCACTATCACATAAAACGCGAGCCAACAAGCATTCCTTACCAGCAGACACAGAAACTGCACAAGTCTGTAATAATGTAGATTTATTTTGTTTATATTTTTGTTCCAACATCATAGATACAATTGCACCTTTCATTTCTTTTTCAGGATTTTCTTTTGCTGTTTCTTTAAAACAAAACAAAGGACTATGGATAGTGTTACCACATTTGGAACAAGGGTTAATTTTTGTTCTACAGTTTACAGATAAATGTGACTTATTTGTGCATTTGTAACAGCGGCCTTCTTTCTTTAATTTATATCGTTTTTGTTCATCAGTGAATTTCGAACAATTTAGTCCTACATGATCAGAAGACTTGCAAAATATGCAAAACTGTTTTGTAGATGTATTTAAAGCAGCAGCTGAAGGTATATTTTTCTTTTGCGGAAAATTTTGATATTTACTTGAAGGATTTTCATATTTAGTTTTAGAATTTTCATAAGTCTTGCTTTGGGAATTATTTACTAAATTAGTAGCTTCACGACATCTTAATTCCGTTTTAATAAAATTTATTAAATCGGTGACTTCACAGTCCTTATCGGGGACACGTTTTCGATGGAAATCTAGTATCAAATTTTCGGGTAAACAGTCTTAATAATATTGGTAGTAATAAATGGCCGTAAGAGCCTGATGTTACTCCTAACGCATCAAGATTTCTCATACACGTTTCAATATTATCATACAACTTTCTTAAAGAAATAACATTGTTAGAGGATTTCACTGGTTCAAGATTCAGAATTTTGTTCATGTAACAGTTTATGATATTTTCCCGCTTACCATGCCTCTCTTCTAACAACTTCAAACACGATGAATAATTTTGATCTGTCAGTTCAAAACCAGCTACAATATTATATGCAGGTCCAGACAACAAGGATTTAAGATATTGGAATTTTTCAATTTTTGATAACGATTCGTTTGAATCTATCGCACTAGTAAATAAATTAAAAAATTCTAAGAACTGGCTTGCATCACCAGAAAATTTTTCTATGTTAAGTTTAGGAAGCTTCACTGCCGAAACTGGTTTACTACCGATTTTTGAGCCGTTACTTGACTCTACTAAAACTTTTGGTTCAGTTTCGATTTTACATTTTTTAAGCCTCATCTTAATTTTAAATTTCAAACTTGATATTTTTTCAGAATATTCTTCTACCGATTTTAGTTCTTTTTCATATTCAGTTTTTTCCTGAATTAGCTCATCCATTTCGGAATCTAACTCCTTTAGTTGAGCTTCCTTTTCATTTACGAGCTCTAACGATTCCATTAAAGAATCGCAATCAGTTTTATCAATATCAACAGATAATAATGTATCACATTTTGTGATTAATTTCGTAATGGCTGCACGAACAGTAGCTCTTTTACTTTTAAGTTTATCTGTCTTATCCATGTTTAAAATTAAATTCAGTTTTCAAAATAAATTATCATGAAAAATGTATATTTTCAAGAAATCAACAGTCATGCAGAATAATAAAGGTATTTCTTACCTTTTTTCCGGGTCTTGAGGCACCAAAACATGAAAAATAATCTTCATATATTCCACGAAATTTCACGTTATCACAATTTAAATCCAAGGTTGGGAGAGCTTAATTATAGACTTCACGAATCATATAAAATCATATTTGGGAGAGCTAAGTTCAAGAATTCACGATCTGTTTTAAAATAATATTAATGTAAACAAACATATTTCACAACTGAAAATGGCGCTGGTGTTTTTCAGTATAAATCCAAGTCAAGCACAGGATGATTAAAAACTTTGTTAATTCTATTTACACTTATAAATATTTACAGTATTTACAATGAAAACATTTGGATACTATTTTTTTAAAAACATGTAAATATTCCACACTGGGAATTCAAGTTAATCATATTAAAATTTCACCAATTATGTTCTTCTATAAAAGAAGCCACGAAAATAGCATAATTTAATATTCGGAAATAAATTTCCCCCTTTTTTTAAATTAAACATCATTTCTTCTAATAGAAGACCACGATAAAAAACCTATACGCAGCTTATTACCTGCTGCGTTCAAGATTCACATTCACAAAACCAACTGGGAACAAGAAAGGAAAAATGTTTTTTAATATCAATTCTCTCGAAGGCCACGTGATCTGGTATCACTGGCGCTAAGCAGGTCTAGCTGATTGCTCGAGAGATGAAGGGGTTTGCGAAATTTCACATTTACAGTGTTGCATTCTTTTAAAATTAAATAATTTACAAATTTATCGTTGCTTGACTTTTTATACATTTGCTGAGAAATTCTTAAATGAAAATTTAACATGCATCAGAATTAGTTTTTTTAGTGGTATTTATAAATGTTTACACTTGTTTCTTACTTAGCACAATTTCCAAAACCAACAGGGATTTAAAAAAAATACATAAATTAATAATTAAAATATACCCTATATTCCGGCATATATCGCTCAACTAAACTTTCAGACTTCTTTTTCTATTTTTAGGTATATGATCCATCTAACACTCCTTCTTTGCAACAAATTCCCTTATTAGGAAAATAATAATAAATTTTATTATAAGGTATAATAACTATTACTTTCCATGTAATATGATACCGGAAATTATTTTTTAACTAAATTGCATATTCATTGAATTACAAAATTTATTTCTTAGATTTAACTTTTTTTTTTCCTCTATTTTTTATCTTTCTTTTTTACAAACGACGTATAATGCGCAATTGTGATTTTCTATCAATTTTCTTGTATCCAAAGTTTGCGTTATAACTCGGAATATACTTTAATTAAAAGATTGAATGAATAACTAAGCTTTCCAAGAATCTATGGAAGTAAGAAAAGCAGAAGTAAAATCTTATGAACATGAACACTAGACGTTAGAAAAAGTGTCAAGAACGATGGGAAAAATACTTTTACTGAAGGGGATGGATATGACGTTGATTTCTTTGTAGATAAACCCCTTAACCTACGATTTACGTTTCAACAGCCTGGGTCCAAAACGTAAACAAATTCGCGCAGTCTTCGAGCCATTCCACGGTTCAGCAAATTGGTCCTAAGTTGTATCAAACACGCACGAAATACAAAATGTAAATACAGGCATCCCTTGACTTACGTAAGTTCGCACTTACGTAATAAATCTCGAAAATTACATTCATGAATATACTAGCGCGTTTGATACGCATTTGCATACTTTTGATAATTGTTTTATAAATAAAATGTGCAGAAAAATCCCACAACCATAATATAGTTTTATGTATTAGATAGAGTAATATTTTTAATGAGATATACAATCAAATCTTTAACAAAATAAACACAAATATCATTAAAATTAGGCAAAAAAGAAAACAAAACTCGAGTTTAACCGTTACAATTTTGTTAGCTGAATTCAAATCATAACAAAACTTAATTGTAAATGATGAAGAGGAACGAGTATATTAGGTAGCTTTCTTTACAAAAAAGCTACCTATTGCAGACGTTCGGAGGAAAGCGATTTCAAAAAATTTTGGTATATTTTCATCGATCATGACCCCCAGACCCCGAAACCACCCTCCGTTCAAAATTGATATATATATATATATATATATATATATATATATATATATATATGACCTATGTCACACTGTAACTCCCGTAATTATAAACCGATTTCGATGTAATTCGGTGTGTACATAGTACATACCAATGTCTCGACCGAGTTCGTTGGTCAGCTTCATCCGCCGTTTTGTTTCAAAATGGCGGCCATTTAAAATTTAAAAAAAAAATTAAAACGTGAAATGTGGTACCAAAAAATTAAAAATGGAAAAATATTTTTTTCTTATGTATTTGACCTTTATACAAAGATTCCGGAGCAGTTTTTGTTTCGTCTATATCTTAAAAAATGGCTGAGTTATAGCATTTTGAATTTCTAGCGTGGCTGACATTTTGAAACGTCCTGAATTTTGTCACGCGATAAAAGGCGTATTTATGAACCGATTTGGATGTAATTCGGTGTGTACATAGTACATACCAATCTCTCGACCGAGTTCGTTGGCCAGCTTCATCCGCCATTTTGTTTCAAAATGGCGGCCATTTAAAATTTTTTTAAAATTTTAAAATTTGAAATGTGGTACCAAAAAATTGAAAATGGAAAAATATTTTTTTCTTATGTATTTGACCTTTATACAAAGATTTCGGAGCAGTTTTTGTTTCGTCTATATCTTAAAAAATGGCTGAGTTATAGCATTTTGAATTTCTAGCGTGGCTGACATTTTGAAACGTCCTGAATTTTGTCACGCGATGAAAGGCGTATTTATGAACCGATTTGGATGTAACTTCGTTTTTACATAGTACATACCAATGTCTCGACCGGGTTCGTTGGTCAGCTTCACCCGCCATCTTGTTTAAAAATGGCGGCCATTTAAATTTTTAAGAAAAATTTAAATTTGAAATGTGGTACCAAAAATTGAAAATTGAAAAAATATTTTCTTCTTATGTGTTTGACCTTGATAAAAAGATTCGGGAGCAGTTTTGTTTCGTCTATATCTTAAGAAATGGCTGAGTTATAGCATTTTGAATTTCTAGCGTGGCTGACATTTTGAAACGTTCTGATTTTTCTCACGTAATAACAGGCGTATTTATGAACCGACTTGGATGTACCTTGGTGTGTACATAGTACATACAAATATCTCGACCGAGTTCGTTGGCCAGCTTCATCCGCCATCTTGTTTCAAAATGGCGGCCATTTAAAAAAATTAAAAAATAAAAAAATTTAAATGAGATACCAAAAAATTGGAAAATGAAAAAGATTTTTTTTTTTTATGTGTTTGACCTTAATACAAAGATTCCGGAACAGTTTTTCTTTCGTCTATATCTAAAAAAAAAAAATGGCTGAGTAATAGCATTTTGAATTTCTCTTGTGGCTGACATTTTAAAACGACCTGATTTTTGTCACGCGATAACAGGCGTATTTATGAACCTATTTGGATGTAACTTGGTCTGTACATAGTACATACCAATGTCTCGACCGAGTTCGTTGGCCAGCTCCATTCGCCATCTTGTTTCAAAAGGGTTGCCATTTAAAAAAAATTAAATTTAAAATTCAAAATGAGGTATTAAAAAATTGGAAAATGAAAAAGATTTTTTTTATGTGTTTGGCCTTGATACAAAGATTCCGGAGCAGTTTTTGTTTCTGAAAATTTGTTCTTTTGTTGATATCTTAAAAAATGGTTGATTTATAGCACTTTGAATTTCTAGCATGGCTAACATTTTGAAACGATCTTGTATTTGTCACGCGATAACACACGTATTCGCCTATTTCGATGTAAGAAGGCATGTGGATAGTATACATCAACACCTCGACCAAGTTCGCTGGCCAGATTCATCAGCCATCTTGTTTCAAAATGGCGGCCATTAAATTAAAAAATATATATATATTTAAAGTGAGGTGCAAAAAAATTAGAAATTGAAAAAGGTTTCTTTCTTAAGTATTTGATCTTGATATAAGGATTCAGGAGCATTTTTTGTTTGTCTTTACCTTAAAAAATGGCTCAGATATAGCAGTTTCAATTTCTATTGTGGGTGACATTTTGAAAATCTGATTTTTTGCATGCGACAGCACTCCTATATATTAACCGATTCCGATGTGAGTGAGCATGTGCACAGCAATTACTAAGGTCTCGACCAAGTTCACTGCTTAGCCTCATCCACCATGTTGTCTTAAAATGACAGGCACTTTAAGAAATTGCCGAATTTGGCAGCCAAATATAAGTTACTTTAAAGAAAAGCAGCTTGGATAAAGCTGACTAATTTCGCGAAATTCTCATTCATTATATTGATAAAAATTAGTATTGAATCTCCTATATTCGGTTTCCACTAAATTGAGCTTCGTGTGTTTGCATGATATAAGTTGGCTTTTTTAAATAAGGATTATGAAAGCTACCTCTTCCTCCCGGCACTGGCCGGAAGGACTTTTTTTTCTTCAAGCTTCAGCTGTTCGTTTGATGTAGATTCAAAATTGTTATAAATTAATTCAAGAATGTTAAATTTATAAATCCCGTAATCCACAAAATATTTTTTTATTTGAAAAGAGTTGTTTCAGTTTGATTTTATATTTTTTCATACTTTTATAATTTATATCCAAGTAAATACTGCAGCATGCTGCTTTATTTATAAAATAATACTGTGCATATAATGTATATATTATATGTATATAATAAATATTGCAATTTCTTACGAAATTTTACCTAAGCAATTGACAAATTCAACTTACGTAAAATTTGAGTTACGCAAACGTTCACGGAACGCTTTACTTACTTAAGTCGGGGGATTACAACCTGATGTAATAATTCTAGTAGATATACCACAAAATGTTTATTAGTAATCCCGTTAGCCCGTTGGCACAATCGTTTTACCAGGGGGCCATGAGCGTAATAATATTTACATTTGGCCCGATCGATGTACTATGGGCCAGGCCCGTGATAAGCAATTTTGGCTCGAATACAAGACCAAGTATCTCACAAGTAGTTGTAGATTAAGGAGTTAACCATGCTCTGTAGAACAAACGGAAAAAAAAAACACTTAAAAAAATAACGGATAATATATATTTTTAAAAATCTATGTTCTTTTATCTCTAAAGCAGACTTTCGTTCTTATCCTATTGAAAATTGTTTGTGTAAAATATATAATTTTCTTAATCGGATAAACAAAAATATTCGGGTACATTATGATAAGATGAAAACAGTTTAGAGTACCTTTTAAAGATTTTATACTATTACAAATATGGTTAAATTGACATATGCTTTTGTGGTTAATTAAAATATATGTTCATTAGAAAATTATTCGCATAGCATTAACAGTTATTTAAGCCAGCGCAAATTTGTGATAAATTTCAATCTATATTTGGTAAATATGTTGTCATCAACTGTCTTTTTAAATTTTATGAGAAAAAGTTTTGCGATCAACTGTATAAGCAGTATAAATTGGCTTCAGAAATGTACTTCTATCTCTTTTTATTTCTAATCATATGATACAGAAAATGCTGTTTTCGGGTAGTGTGATTATTTTAAAACAAAATTCAAGCTTTTCAAAATACAGTAAAATTTGTCAAAATCGGGAATATGGATATGGCTGCAATTTGTCCAGTTTGAACTAATTTCATGATCACGGCTGAGTAAATAGGCAATACACAGTGTTATAGTGCGAACATCCAAAGGAGGACATTTCTCGTCCGCTCTAACGAAAGTCTCTTTGAATGGTATAAAAATAATCACTTGTGGTGTGAATTAATTAAATTTATTTATTTTTATTACTTTAGTTAGAACTTTATGCTAAAAACAATTTTCTTTTAATTAAGGTATTTTTAGTAAAAGAAGCAAATTAATGACAGCATTATGAATACAAAAGGACTAATTACTGAAGAAAAACAAAGTATACACATAATTTACCATACTTACAAAATTTATATATATTTAAATTACTAAGTCCCTTTTCTTTACGATAGTCTTTGACATCAGAGTGCGATTGGTAAAATCGACGAACAATCTACAGCATTGTTTAAATCTCTCACGTCGCCAGTTGTGGAATGTTATCTTTCTCTTCATCATTATGCCGAACAACTTGTTGATCTGTGAATAAAAGTTGCAAAATTGCTTTGGAAAAAAGTAACGTACAAAGCGAGTTTCTATAGAACGATTGTCAAACGAGTAGTAGTATTCTTCGCTTTTAGTTGTAAAAATGTTGTAAGATTTAGCTGATGGTTAGTGTGCATTAAGGGACGTCATTAACGCTAATTTCAAATAGAAAATGTGGGGAAAACGACATTGTCTTCAATAACCAGAGATCCGTCTTAAACAAGGACAAGTTAATGAGAGTTCACTGTATTTTTTATGTATTTGCATAAAACGGAACCTGTATAACGCGGAAACGGAATGCAATAATGAAAGGATTAATCAAACCAGAAATGTGATGAAATATTAATGCAGAAATAACGAATTTCCCAAACTACAAATTCACTTATTTTCAGACTAAAATCAGGATTTATAAGAAAATAGAGATGCTAGCTACCAGAAAAGATATAACTCATCTATTTTTAAAACAAGCGTGACAGCATAGTTGAACTCGGACGAATTTTTTTAATGGTCAAACCTTGAAATGTGACGCTATATTCTAAAATAGATGAGAACTGCAACTATATCGAAGTTATTAGCATACAATTAATTTTTATTTCAGTTTTAATAACATTATTAATGGTACATTTTATTTCTAATTTTCTAATTATATTGTGCATTCGAATATTTCGCACTTAAGTATTTCTCAAGTAAATTGCTCTTAAATAAACCGGTCAAGTGCGAGTATTCATCGCGCACCGAGTGTTCCATACAATAAATTTATGAATTAGTAACTGGGCATAGCATTACACAAATATATCATTAAAAGATGTTATCTTAAGTTTTAAAAGCCGATGGAGCATAGAGTACGCCGATCGTGTCTTTATGTATGTCCAAACTATCTGTGTGTTTTAGGGTTAATATTTCGGTTAATTACCGACAAGTTTTTTTTCTAAAATTATTATCAACATTTCTTTTATACTTCTGAGACGATAGGTACCTCCAGCGTTGCTCAGTTCCTTTGCAGAACACCCGAAAATCAAAATTTGTGTGTAAAGGAAAAATGCAACTTTCTCAAAAACTATATGTGACATAGGGTAATCGCTACCTGCAAGATTTAAATTAACTTCTACTACCCGTAATTTTTTTCAAAATTTTAGTTTCAATAGATTCGGAAATATGGAGGGAAGGGAACATATTTTAGCATTATAGTTTCGACGATATCTCTGAAAATAGAATACCTAAAGTTAAAAGAAATCTATTTTTGAGTTCGGATTTACGAAAGCTTTCACACGATATACAAAGATTTTTTTCCCCTAGTAACTTAATTACCCCCTCTACATTTTTCTTAAATACATTTGTGAATGGTTAATAATCTATAAATATATGGGTCAATAGCCTTTATTGCTTCAGCCAATTTGAACTTTTTACGCTCCATATTTTACGAGTAAAATGGCTGTGACAGACGGACAGACAGACACAGGAGTGATCTTATAATAGTACCGTTTATAATGTTTAAGTACGGAATGCTAAAAACCAAACTATAACGATGTAACGATTTGGAATTTACAAAGAATGTAAGGTCTAATTTGGCTACCTGCCAATTTGCGCTTATATAAAATTGGTTGTACGCGAAGTACGTTAGGAGTAAAGCACTTAATAGTCAATCTATATCATAAAATACAAATATTTTCGTCAGTAACGTCGATGTTATAACAGTGTGGGAACAATGCGGTTAAAAGGTATGAAAGTTACTACCGTGAAATTAATTTTTCAATGAAAAGTAAACTCTGTAATGTTATCTCTGTGAGATTAACTAAAAATCACATAAAAATAATTAATCAATAAACACAAAAATTGTCTCCTAGATGTATAACTTCAGACAGAGATTGCCGGAAAATGGTGTAGCTCTACGTGCAGTAATCTCTTCAGAACATAGCACATACACACAGAGACAAACCTTTATTGTTATTGTAGATTAATATTAAAATATTTTAATTACTGTAATCTCATATAATATTATAATATATTATTAGTTAATAAAACTAATTTCTTCAGAGTTTAAGTAAGTTTTGCGTAGCATTTTGCATAAAGCGGAAATGTATGCTATAGGGGGAAATTTTTCGGTTCTGTGCTATTCCGCTGTGAGCAAATTTGATTGCATTATGCTTTTGATTGCTATGAAATAATTCATTTCTCTCAATAAGATTACAGGGAATTAGTTCCCGCAGAAACTCTTTAGTTTTTACCAGACTGCCAAGAAGGGTTATGCGTTTCACGCGTATCCGGGTGTGTGGATTTCTTTATACCCTCGGAACTTCCCAAAGGCTGGATAGATTTTAACGAATGAGGTCTCTATCGATTCGTCTTAACCGTCCGTTGGTTATAGGCTAGGATTTGTTTTAATAAATTCAAAATGGCGGCCGTAAAATACAAATGGCGGTAGAGACGAAATTTGTTTTCTACGCACCCTATTGAGTGGCATATCATTGGATAAGTCTTTCAAAATGAAGAAGTTTCATTGACTATTTTACAGTCAGAAGCTCCGTTTAAATATTACGCAACAAGGAAGTTGTGTATGTAGGATCTCTAGCTTTACTCCAACTCTAACCTTCATAGACATATATAGTCCTCATCAAAACAATGTTTATAGATGGGAACCAACAATTAAACACATCTTAAAAGCCATCAATGCAAGTAAATAAAAAAATAGGTAAGTAATATAAAAAATAGTTTCACATTGACGAGAAATAATTAATTAGTTCCGGGTTTTTTGATTTGTTAAATTTAATTTCTACTTGTTTAGTTCCTCAATTCTAAGTTTCAATTAACATAAATCCGTAAAACTGTATTTCATTACAAAAGCTGCGGTTGTATAAAATCTTATATTTATTTTGTCTCGAATACTTTTAATTATGTAATAACTCTTTAACTTAAAAATAGAGACCAATCTATTAATAATACTTGCTGCAGTACAATATTTTCGTCCCTGAAATTATAGCAGAATGTCATTATAAATCATTTTAAAGCAAATAAAAAAAGATTTTAGAATTTATTACCATTCACATAACAATGAAATAATTCTAGACATCAAGTGATTCTTACATGTATTTATAAAATCAATTCAAAGTGCTACTGTTGTCAGAATTTGAAATGCAATTACATATTGATTTCTTATAATGTTTTGACATCCTTATTTCTAAGGCGATTTTCTAAGTGAATTGATTCTCTATCTTTATCACAATCAATCAATGTCCATAAGATTCTGAAGAAAATAGTAAAATAAATTTTTCTTTCGTCATTTCATAAATCTGAGTCTATGAATCGTGTTTTGAATTGGTAATGCAAATGATATGTCATAGTAGAATAATTAATCTGACATTTAAATAAGAAGTTATTTATATTTCTGTAAAACTATATTTCGATACAAAATGTCGATTACAGAGTATTAGTTTTTAACGAGAAAATATTGCAAAATTTTCGAAAAATATAGATTTGACTCTGGTTTAAAAATAAGAAAAAAATCATAAATATTACTGTAAATTGAGAAAATTCAGCACGAGAAAAAAGACCAAACAAATGTTAATCAGTACTAAATAAATGCTTATAGAACTATAAATTATTGGACGACTTAATATCAATAAAGAGACTAAACTATATTAAATAGAAACATTAGATATATGATGATCAGACGTTAAACAATTTATACATTGTATTATAATTTATTTTATATCAGTATTTCCTAAACGAAGAGAGAGCCTGCTGGTGAAGCAGGAGCTGATGGCACTTCTTTTAATCGCCTTATATAAATAGGAAAATCGAAAATATCACCTAATAGCAATCCAAATTGATTAAATAGAACTATTATAGAGTCTTCATATTAGTTAATTTAGCTTTAATTAGAAACAGCATTTGTAAATATTAATGCTATTTATCTGTAGTGAAGAATACAAAAGATTTTCTAAAAGCAAGGAATTTACTTCGTGTGTATGATGTGATTTGTGTGTAAGATGAATAGAAAATTAAGAACACCCTAGAAAATTAACCAGAAACAACGATGTGCAATAAAAAAAATGAATTGAAAGCAAGCAGTGCGTTAATGAAATCATCTGGCTTTTGAAAAAACCTGTATAAGTTTTGGCACAGATAGAACCAAAAACGATCGTTTGTAGCAATGCACTAATGCACAACATCGACGTTTCAGATTGATGTAGTTAAATAAATATATATATATATATATATATATATATATGCATATGTGAAAAAGTGACACATTGGAGTTATAAAAGGCAATAGTCGAAATCTGTTTCAGTTTGGATTTCCATATATTGACGCACAGGCATAGGACGTATGGTTATATCACTAAGAAAATATGTGAATTTCGTAAATCAGCAATCACATTCTGTATTTTTAAGCTTTATTAGTAATCAGAAACAAATTATCAGAAGAAATGCTCAAGCAACTCATTAGTAAAATGACTATTTAATCATCTCTATGTGGCAGTCGGAGTTTCAAATCCTCTTTACATGATGAGATCTTAGCCTTATTAATATGATATTACGGAAGAAAAGATGTTATTCAGGTACAACAGATCTTATTGGGTACTGTATAAATATCACTGGGTTGGAACATGGCAGTTGTAGTGGGTCCCGGACGATTTCGAAATAGCTGTGAATCGAACTCTTTAAACCCCGAAAAACCCTCTATCTCGCCTCCGTCCGTCGTCTCTCTCATCTGGCTGCTCGTGCGTATATTAAGTTAAGGGGTCTTAGAAATCTTAAAGCTGTAAAATTTTGGAAATTTTAATTTGTTTTTAGATGCTAAACTCCTATTTTTTCTGAAAATTTGGATATAATTGTTTCATTGAAATTCCCATTAGAAAAGAAGTTATTGCTTTTAGAATTATATCCACCCAATAGCTGAAGCAACGTTTCCGAAACTTTGAAGACATTTTTACCCAAGTGACGTTTTTGGGCATATTGCGAACAATATCTCAAAAACTTCTGTTTTTTCCATGACATTTTCAAAACATATGTGTTATATTAGACTGTATGAACTGAACCTAAAATTTCCTTTCTTTTGTTTAAATAAATATTTTTTAGATCGTTATACTGTTGGCATTTTCTAAATTTTGCATTAGCTAAATACAACTTTGTATTAAAAATATAAAAATGCTTAAAATACAAATTAATTTAGATTCAGGGTAATTATTATAATCTGAAGTATAAGTAGGCACCAAAATTTTCGTTCTAGTTGCAAAATTTATTTTTAATCGTGCACTTAATCTGTTATGCCGATTTTCTGCTCCTCAAATGACTGACATTTTCGAGCACTCTGTAAATGCTAATTCTGCATCTTGCAATTTTGTTAATACATGAAATGATAGAACACAATTATATATTTAATCCCAATACAATTTGTGTTTTAAAGTGAAATACATTTTAAGACATAAAATTTTGAAAATGTTTTTTTCCTTTTTCCTGACTTTAAGAATCTTGAAACCACTTAATCTAGCGCAAAATGAAAAATCAAGTCAGGCTTCCCGTCTACAATCATAACCGTCTTAAGAGGGAGTTATTAACAGTTCCGGTGGAATAACCTTGAGGTGATTCAACTTCCGTAGAGCGAAAACTTCTTTCTAGAACACTCCTTAGCCTTGAAATAAGGTACACAATATGAAAATAAAAAATAATCTTTGGGCTCGAGATCGCTAGCTAAAAATAGACTTCATTGCCAGACAATAATTTTAACAAAAAGAAAAAATGAATTTATTGATGTGGAATAAAAATAGGATTTTAAAACATTGAAATATTATGATAGACACTTTGATATTTTAATAAAAGAATGATTTTAAATAAATAGGCTTTCTAGAACGGGATAATTTCGGACTTATCACGTTTTAGCAACTAAATAAAGAATTTAGAGGGGTTTGATATACACGGGAATCAATAGGAAATTTTAATAGGAGTTTAAATAATAAAAGGGTTTTATTTCAGGAATATAAGTAGTTAGCGCCATATTTAGATTTAAGCAATTAATAAATATTATTAAGTGGATTAAGATCTTATACCTTTTCACATGGATATTGATAGATTTGTTTAACGATAGGTTTTTATTTTAAAAAGCCGGTATAATATATGGAATATTATAAAAGGAAAATAATTTACAATAATGTTAACAATGGCGAAAAATATTTTAAATTTTGTAATATTATCCCCCCGCTCCAAAGATTTTGGATGAATTTGGTAGTTAAGTAAAACCATTAGCTCAGGCAACATAATTTTAATAAATTTGGAATTTTAATTTTGAATAGTAAAAATTTAGAAACTGTCAGCGAAGAAATGAAAAAGAAAATTGAAAGCAATATACGAATAAAAAAAAAATAGCTAGGAGCATTTCCCTTATAAAAGAATACAAAATAATGGTTAGAATATCACTTACCATTTGTAAATGCACAGGAGAAAGTATAATAATAATAATAAGTAATAAGTATTAATATACAATAAGTAATAACAGTGTAATAGTAATAAGAAGAAAAAATTTCTGTTTTATGGAAATATAGTAAATTATTTCCATTTACTTTAGCGACTTTCAAACAAATTCACAAAGTTTCAAATTCTTATTTAGTTTGATTGGAAAAAAATTATATTCCATAAATTTAATCATTCTATTTTTCGAATTTATTTATAAATTTTTTTAACTTCATAAAAGTTCCAAAAATAATTCATACAGTCCTTCTAAATAAAACGTTCTATAAGGTTGCAATAAAATATTTCTCAATTTTAACCATATCAGACTAATTTTGCTTTTACATTAAAACTAAAATTTCTCATTACTCTTTTTTAAACATAATAACATTAAGTTATTTGTAGTCACTTTTTTAATTGGTTTGAAAAGTATAGATCATAATTATAGTAATTTTATATATAGTAAACAAGTTTCTAGTAGTTACTCAACTGCTCTTAAGGTTTGTTTATCAAATTACTTTTTTGAGCTCTTTTTCAGTGTAGTTGGGACCCATCATCTTTAAATATTTTTTTCAAATTGAACCGACTTGTAAATATAAGACCTTTCAATCACAGCTGCATGTTTTCTTTCCAATAATAAATATTAAATAGTATAACTCTCAATAATATAAATAAAAAATATAATAATCTTCAATTCCTAATAATAACAATAATAATTCTCAATATAACGAATAATTCAAAATCTAAATAGTAGTTCATAGTATACTTCAATAGTAGAAGTAATAATAATAATAATAACAATAGTATAATCTAAGAAAATATCACAGTTTGTTTACTTATTGATAGGGAAAATATTCGTTGAGGATGAAAATAATTACATAGCAATTAAATAATTTTCTTATTTTTTAACTGTATAAGAAAGTACTTTTTTGTCAGTCGAAGGTGTAAAAAAATAATAGTTCCAAAATCCAAATAAATTTAAATCTAAATATTTAGAAAGTGAACCCTCAACCTGTAGTTCCTTACAATAATTATTCTCTGATACTCTTTAACAAAACTGTATAGGTAGGTGATAAGTTTCGATATCTCAAATGTAGAATAACTACCTTCTTTCTACATGTATTTTCCAAACTTAGAATAGTAAAAATAAAGAAAATAAATAGGAATACAAAAATGTTACTTTTAACCGAGAAATGGAATAAAAAGGCAATTTGTTTAAATACTTAATTTCTATTGTTTCAACATTAACTGCAAAATCACTTCATCATTATCAAATTTATATCTTTATACAGGGTGTAATATATTATCTATCGCCGACCTTTAATTTCTCAACTGTTGGTCGTAGACATATAGTTCCAAATACAAAAACGTTTCAAATGAGGTAAATATTCATGTTGTGGCATTGTTTAAAGTAAAAAATCAATTTTATAAAAATTACGAAAACTAACTTTTTATACGGTCCCCCAACCCCTATAGGTATATTTAGTAAAAGTTTACACATATCATAACATATATAACACAAAATGTTTGACTTCTGTACTACGAAAATTGACACAGTTATTAAATTTCAATGTTTGAAATTTTTGCACATGATTTTGTGTTTCATTAAGGGTACAGTTAAAAAATGAATTAAAGTAATTGGAGATCGAAATCAGGGTGCAGTGTCCTTTTTACGGCAAGACCACCTTTAGCCGGTTATTTTATCATTATTAAAGAGGGTTATATCATCTAAAAATTTTAGCTAAATTTTACGGGTCAAATAACATTCAAAAGTCAAAGTAAGTACTATTTGTTATCCGAAAGCAAAACCTTCCACCCTTTTGTGCATGCGTCAGGTCTGTTTTGATTTTATCAAAATAGGGGTGAGTTGAGGTTGTTTAGCTACGCTTGGCAGAGTGCCAATCGTAGTAACAGCATACAA
Organism: Maratus speciosus; assembly: GCA_963932465.1. Classification (NCBI taxonomy): domain Eukaryota; kingdom Metazoa; phylum Arthropoda; class Arachnida; order Araneae; family Salticidae; genus Maratus; species Maratus speciosus. The sequence goes on along the minus strand of OZ010791.1, from coordinate 284,280,381 downwards.
GAAAATGACAAAGTAGAACTTCGGGAAATACCCATGCCAACGTAACACCCCTTTTGATAGTATAATCGCCTAGAGTGCTAGGCGCGGCATTCGAAAACAAATAGTATAATCGACACGCGTAAAATAAAACATACTCACTAAAAACTAGATAAATGGCAGCGGAGTGCAAACGATCAACCCAGCTATAACGGGCATGGAAATCGGGATTATGCAAATTACAATAGTACGTAGCGCCACACGTTTGGGATATAACACGAGCCACAATCAGTGGACGTGCTAGTCAGCGCTGAGATCGTGATGGCAGGCTACACATACGAGCAATATGCCGAAATGATAGTCATTTATGGTGAATGTCAAAGGAATTCCAGGGCGGCTGCGACTGTTTATTCAGAACGTTTTCCTAGGGATCGGCATCCAACGCATGAAACTATAGCTGTTGCACTGCACCGTCTTAGAGTGGCCGACACTGTTGCACGACGACCGAGAACAAGTAGTCCGACAAGGTGTAATGTTCGAGGGACACCGGAGGAGGTGCTGGCATTCGCCCAAATCTACAACTGTGCCCTGCTGAAATAAGCAAGGCATGTGGATACACGCGTCAGCATGTCTGGAATTTGTTACATCCATACTGCATCCATACCATCGGACACTGGGCAAGCATTGATACTGGGTAAACACGCACGACGCTTTGATTATCCTAATTTCCTGCTTAACACCTTAGAGGAAAGTCCGTTGTTCCTTTGTGACATTCTGTGTACTGCTGAATCAACCTTTACACGGAGTGGCATTATGAACGTGCAAAATGCAAAATACGAGTTACTGGTCGCTGGAAAACCTCTACATCACCCGCACAGTACGACACCAGGTACGCTGGTCAACGAACGTGTGATGCGGTATATGAGGAACTCAGATTGTTCGACTCATTTTCTACGAGGGGACCTTAACGGGCGATCGTCGCCTGCACCTGGTACCAAACACGGTACGTGAATGGTATGAAGAGCTGCCCCTCCCACATGCATACTGGGTGTGGTTTCCACATTATGTGGACACTCAGGATAAAATATGAAACATCCGTGCGCATCTAGTTACCGAATTCGGTCAACAGATCATTGGATGTGGTTGTCTGGTAGTGTGGCCACTGCGTTCACCGGACTTGACTCCCATGGACTTCTACCTCTGGGGTTACATCAAGGCACAGGTCTGTGTGACTGAGCCTACTTCTCTGGTTGATCTGAAGCAGCGCATCATCCTTTCTTGTCGAACAGCTACACCTGCTATGCTCCAACGTGTACAGGACTCAGTACTGTCACGCATTCAATTGTGCATTGTCACCAATGAAGAACACTTTTAGCAGTATCTCTAGTAGATTCCAGCGTTTGATGTATTCATTTTTTATAGCAGACCGTTTTCTGATAATATAATAAATTGATAATTATTTTTCTGTTTAATTTCAACATTTCATTCTTCGCTTTGCATATGACCCCTAAATGTCAGCTAAAATTTTTAGATGAAATAATTCTCTTTGGTGAACCCCCGATTTGGTGATACCGGCTAAAGGTGGTTTCGTTGTAAAAAGAACATTCCACCGTGATTTCGATCTCCAATTACTTTAATTCATTTTTTGACTGATCCCTTAATGAAAGACAAATTCATGTACAAAAATCTCAAACTGTGAAATTTAATAACTATTTCAATTTTTGCAGTACAGAAGTCAATTTTTTTGTGTTATATCCGTTATGAGATGTGTAAACTTTTACTAATTATAACTATATGGATTAGGGGACCGTATAAAATGTTAGATTTTGTAATTTTTATAAAATTGATTTTTTACTTTAAACAATGCCACAACAGGAATATTTGAAACTTTTTTGTAATTGGAACTATATGTCTACAACCAACGATTGAGAAATTAAAGGTCAGCGAGAGATAGCACATTGCACCCTCTGTAATTATAGAAATATTTATAAACTCTTACTATTTGACTATCCATTGAAATAAATAACATAATATAATATTTTTAACAATTGGTTTAAGAAAAGTAACTAAAGCAAATATAGTTTATTTTGATATGAAACTTTGTTATAGAACTAAAAACATTTAATTTTATTTTTCAACATCAATTTAAAGGCTCTTAAAATCAAAATATACATCTTATGCCTGCATAAGGTGTTTAATTTAACACCAAAAAACAAGCAGTATTCTCTTTCCGCACCAAGGATACACCTGATAATTTTGAAAACTATTGTAAAAAAATTGAAATCACATTTGAAATCTTCTTTACATGATGAGATTTTAGCCTTATTAAAATATAACATTACGAAGAAATGATGTTGTTCAGGTACCACCTATCTTATTAGGTACTGTATAAATATTACTGGGTTGGAACCTGACAGTAGCAATGGGTACCGGACGTATTGAAAAAGCATCGAATCGAACTCTTTAAACCCCGAAAAACCCTCTCTTTCGCCTCCGTCCGTCGTCTCGCTCATCTGGCTGCTTGCACGTATGTTAAGTTATTCTAGCGCAAAGTGACAAATCAAGTCACCTGGTTCCTTTTTCCAATTATAACCGTTTTAAGAGGGACTTATTAACAGTTCCGGTGGAATAATCTTGAGGGGATTCAACTTCCGTGGAGCAAAACTTCTTTCTAGAACAGTCCATAGCCTCGAAGTAAGGTACAAAATGTGTAAATAAAAAATAAACTTTTGGCTCGAGATTGCTGGCTAAAAATAGACTTTAGATTGCCATACGATAATTTTAATAGAAAAGAAAAAATGAATTTATTAGTGTGAATAATACTAGGATTTTAAAGCATTGAAATATTATGATAGACACTTTGATAATTTAATAAAAGAATGATTTTAATTAAATAGGTTTTTTAGAACGGGATAATTTCGGACTTATCACGTTTTAGCAATTAAGTAAAAAATTTAGAGGGGTTTGATATATACGGGAATTAATAGTGAATTTTAAACAATAAAATGGTTTTATTTAAGGTATGTAAGTAGTTAGTGCCATTTTTAGATTTAAGCAATTTGAAATAAATATTATTAGGTGGATTAAGATCTTGTACCTTTACATATGGAGATTGATAGATTTGTTTAAGAATAGGGTTTTAATTTAATAAGCCGGTATAGTATATGGAATATTATAAAAAGAAAAAAAATTATACAATAATATTAATCTTAGCAATAAAAATTTAAATTTTTGTAATATATATATATATCTTTTTTCTGTATATAGCATTATTATAACTTTATTGAGGAGAGACAAATTTCTTGTAAATTACTCTTTTTATATATAAACTTAATTGTTCAATGCTGCATTTTATAAATTTTCATTTTTACGGTTGCATTTTTGTTTAATACATTCAATCTAGGCACTTCAGGTATCATTACTTTGTAATATTAAAAAAAAAATAGCTATCGATTGTTGGGCAATAAAGACACATGATGTGGACGAGAGGGAGGCACCACTGCAAGTTTTCCTTGTTTGGGGAGGAACAATGTAGAAAGGTTGTTAAACAATGTTTTATATGATATTTTACAAAAACAGAATATGATGAAAAGCTTTTTTGAATATCTGAGATTAAGTAATTTTTGAAATATTAACTTTTAATAATTAATCGATGTGCTGAAAATTCATAAATAGAAAGATATATATTTTATATGCATTTATTAAATTAAATTTAAAAATTAATACCATGCCATACTCGTATATTAAATATTAGAAAACAGTGATATATTTGTGAAATAATTATAATAGTATTTTCATACAACTTTCAAATATTGGTTTTTAATATACACATAGCGACGCAGTCTTAAAACAAATTAAAAGTCTTTTTTAAAAGAACACAGTGGTGAAAATTTATATTTAGGAAATTAAGCACGATAAAATGGAAGAAATAGAAAATAAATAAGGATTCGTGTTGAATTTTTTAAAGCCTGAACAAATGTAAATATATACAGAAACCATCAAGACAAAAACATTTTCAATGGAAATATAGAAAAAAAGCATAGTGCAAACAGCTTTATTCTGGGGACCTTTACAACTAGAGATAATATTTGCGCTTATATGCGCTTAATATTTTTTAGCTGATCATAAATTATGAAAAAAATACACATTATTTATTGTGAACTGAAATTAAATAAGAAATTTTCGAGAACTTTTTGGTCAAAGAATAGTATAAAAAATATGAAAAAAACGTTAAGTTAAATTTGTATATTGTGCAGCGTGTTTAAATACTTCCTTAACAATAAATTATGAGTATTCTAATTTATAGTTCATATGTAAGGCAACCCAATTTATATTTGAAAAAAAAATGTAAATAAAATAGCAAAAAAGTAAATAGAAAAACAATAGCCGAATAATGAAAACAGAATAAAGTAAAATCTTTTACTTAATAGTAAGAATTATTTCTAACTGTCAAAATATTCTGCAAACGCCAATTTCCAATTGTTTTTAAATCATCAATAATAGCTTAACTAATAACGGAACAAATTGCTTTTGGACAAAAATATTTTCTCAACACAAAGAAATCGACTCCTATAATTAATTATGCAATAAATTACGATTCTTTTAAAGCGTTAGTTTATTGGGTTTTAGAAACTAAAATTCTGTTTCTAATCAATTTTATTCATTAAGTAATTAACGAATTGACATTTTAACGTCGGTCCTAGAAATTGCTTTTGTATTTGTTTGCGTACATAAAGGTATTGTAATTATTATTTTTTCTTCGTTTACTGGCATTTCAATTATTCAAAATAAAATTCAGCCATTATCACATGTTACAGAAATGTTTGTTAAAATAATATACGAAGGACCATCTATCAACATTACTAACGTACGATATAAGTTTAGATAATATTGTAATACTTGAAATTACGGCCAAGTCCTGTTACTGTAAGAGTCTTTTGTTCAAGATAAATTATACTTTTAAACAAGATATTATATTTATAGGAGTTTTGCCAATTTAGAGAGCTTTTTTTAATCGGGTTGGGTTGGGTTGATTTTTGACGGCCAATTATCTACACGAGGGATATAGGCCCGGGGGGAGTGCCCTCCGTGGGGATATTTCTAAGGGAACCTAATCCGTATTAACGCATGGAAGATCCACGGCTCGAAGAAAACCACGAAAACTCCGAACGATTAGGCCGACGGGCGCGATTGGGATCGAACCCAGCACCTTCCGTCTACCAGCTTCGAGAGCAGAACCTCTCGGCCACTGGTGGGGCCCCTTTTTTTAATCGGATTTCTACCATTTTGTTCTAAAGTAATATTTTCTTTATTTGATGACATTTAAAAAAACGAATATTACTATTCTGATATAGTCGTAGATTTTTGAATAAAAAAATCCGCTAAAGTGGTAATACTGGTTTACAGTGACCCCCTGTCGACACGTTTAACAATAATTAATTTTTATTACATGTACAAATTTAAAAAGGCCATTCAAGCATCACATTCAAGTTGTGAAAGGTTATATAAAGATTTCATTTACTAGTGGATAAACAAATTTAGCACTTAAAATAAAATTTAACTAAAATTCAAAGGGTCTAGATTAATAATCAAATTATAAGAAAAATACAGATTAAATATTCTCTTAACACTATATTCTTGTTACAGAGCAGTAAATTTTCTTAATGATGTGGTATGTTTTACGATAGAAATGATAGAATTACACATTTTACCCATAAAAGTATCAAAGTAAAAATATTATTATTGAAAACTTTTGAAGAAAAACTTAAGTTTATGATTTATAAAACAATTACTGTATAAAGATCAAATTCTTAAAAAAATCTAATTATAAGAATATGTTGCATATAATAACGAAAAATAATACAGAATATAAAACTAACACTTAAGTTAATAGGAATAAATGGTTGAATACTGAAACATACTGGAAGAATATAGACAATATAATATCTCTAAGCGATCCAAATTTCCTTTGTTAAATTGTTCGACATACATGAACATTGGTTTCTGAAGTATAGTTACTTTATGAAGCACTTACACAAACTTTTTTAAATTATTTTTTTATCAATAGTTAGATCTAATAAATGTTTAGATTGAACATCAACAACAAATTTAAGTATTTTTTACACTTCTGACCAGTGCATGAGTTTTGTTGCACAGACGTTTTAAATCCTAAAACTTTCACGCCCCGCCAGTGGCTGAGAGGTTCTGTTCTCGAAGCTGGTAGACGGGAGGTGCTGGGTTCGAACCCAATCGCGCCCGTCGGCCTAACCGTTTCGGAGTTTTCGTGGTTTTCTTCGAAGCCTTGGATTTTCCTTGCGTAAATACGGGTTAGGTTCCCTTAGAAAGACCCCACTGGAGGGCACTCCCCCTAGGGCCTATATCCTCGAGTAGATAATCAGCCGTCAAAAATCAACCCAACCCAACCCTAAAACTTTCACTAATTTATATCATAAATTATTTGTATTCAAACTTCTTCCGGCTATGGAATTATGCATTTTTATGCAAATTATTTTGAAAATACAGCGTATATAATAATATTACATTTACATAATCATAAGTAAATTTTTTATATCGTATCCTCTAAATAATAAAGATAATATGCTAGATTAATTTTAACACAATTATTCTAATTGGTAAATATATCATATTACATGTAAATTTCCATCTGGACCAGATTCGTCCGGAATAGCTCAGATGGCAGAGCACTGGCGGCTTCAGCCAGGAGATCCCTGGTTCGAATCCTGGTCCGGACATTTTTCGCCCAGTTGGAAATTTACATCTAATATGATTTATTTACCAATTAGAATAATTGCGTTAAAATTAATCTAGTGTAATTTCGTATCCAGCGTTTATTGGAGTTCCATTACATGAGATTTATTCTGTTGAGCTGAACCAGGTTTCAGACCAGATGCTATATTCATTAAGGTTAGCTGGGTGAGAAAGTTCCACCAGATTTGTCCGGGATAGCTCAGATGGCAGAGTACTGGCGGTTTCAGCCAGGAGATCCCTGGTTCGAATCCTGGTCCGAACTTTTTTCGCCCAGTTGGAAATTTACATCTAATAAAGATAATATGGTTGCTCTAAGTGATCCGCAATTACTATGTTCGTTAGTTTTAGCAACCCTGAACTAAAGAACCGTTACTTTTCGAAGAACTTACAAGAATTTCTTTTATTTAAAAAAAAAGAATTTTTTTTGACAGTTAGATCCAATAAAAGCTGTTTATTTCTCCCATCAGAAAAACTTCTCAAACGATTTATAATTAACCTCACGTGTCAAAATGTCTTTTATATCCAGACTCTGGTTAAAATAATCTTACATTGATTTCTCATTAAGAACATAAATCTCACAAATCACAAATGACTTTCGGTTGATGTGATCTTTATCAGATGAGAGAAATTCACAGGCGCTCAAGAACGCATAATTCATTTTGCTAACCTGAAAGATTTTATTGGATTAGATGGAATAACTGTCAAATAAATGAAAAAAATTAACAAATGTATATATTGTTAAATAAATAAATTTCAAACAAAGGAACGAGAATCCATAAAATGTTATGGTTTACTTTTTTAGATTAATAAATTCCCAATAACGTTTTATCAAAAGTTTTGATTCATAGTAATAGTAATATTTTATGATAAGCAAGTAATACTATTGAAAAAATTGCAAAGTAAAAAATAGCTTTATTAGTTTGGGAATTAGACAATGGTGCAAAAGCACACTAGTGGCAGGAATTACCAAAAAATTAAATGTAATCGGATATTGGTAAAACAGAAAAACAAAATTTTGTATACACTTATCCGTTTAAGACAGGATTCCGTCATTAACAGGTTCTTTTTCACAGGTTTTACTGTATTTAATTTTTTCCCTAGAAATAACCTATTCTTTAAAATGAATAAATTTTAAATTGTTATTGTAGAATAATGGCGATTTAAAAATGTATGCATTTTTTTCAAAAACTTTTGGGCCATGCCAAATTGTACTTATTTTTGCACGGACCAGCTCATTCCGAGAAAATTATTTTCATAAGGTCTGGGTCGAGAACGGGACTGAAAAATCTGGACCGTGCAGAGCTAGAAAGAATGAAGCCAGTCCTAGCTTGGTACAAAAAAATAAGTTAGGCCCGGGCCGATCCTTCAAAAAAAATGAAAGCCCGAGCCCAGTCCAGCCCGCCCCGGAAAGAGTAATGTATAGACCCGGCCGACCCAAAAGGAGAGGAGGCAAGGTCCAACCTGGTCCGAGTGTCGTTGAATGAAAGTAAACCCGAGCTCTTGCACACCTCTAACTCTACTAATGATAAAAAGGTGAACTGTGAAACACGCTCACTCACAGGTTTAACTGATATGTCATATTTAGCAATATTGGTATGCTTACGGCACGCGTTTCCGAATCGGGAAATATGATGATATCTCTGGCATGCGAAAAAATTAAAATTTGTAATCCTCATGTACATAAATTTTATTGTTCTTTTCTTTATGAACAATGTTTTTTAAATAGGCACAGGCTATAACAAATAATGCAATTGTTTTTGAGTTAATTAATACATCAAAATATTGCTTTTCTTAAATTGAGAACTTTCGATAATGTATTTACATTTCTGTCTGAATTTAAGGATTTCATTTTTCTGTTGAATACGGAATAACAACTCTGTTGATTACTGAGAACAATACATCCAAATGAAAGGCTCGTTAAAAATACCAATTCAAGACTCATAAGGGTACTTACATTTGAATTTCCCCATTTCCGAATAGTATTACTCGCTTTATTTAATTGAAAACTTTCGATAATGTATTTACATTTCTGTCTGAATTTAAGGATTTCATTTTTCTGTTGAATACGGAATAACAACTCTGTTGATTACTGAGAACAATACATCCAAATGAAAGGCTCGTTAAAAATACCAATTCAAGACTCATAAGGGTACTTACATTTGAATTTCCCATTTCCGAATAGTATTACTCGCTTTATTTAATGACAAAAATCTGCGATTAAGAAAGATGATTAATAATCTTCTGCTGTAGCATTATTCAAAAGAAAGTAAAGTTTAAAAATAATGAAAAGGTTAATTAAAAATCAAAAGTTTGAAACAAAAATGTAGTTAAAATGTGTAAGCATTACGTCTGATTAATATAAATTAAGAAATACAATTACTTAAGATACACTTTTAATCTAAATAGACATATAAAAACACTAAAAAAGACTACGTGTAAGTTTCGGATGAAAACCTTCATCCCTCTTCGGTGCAATCTACGAAAAATCACTAACAGTGAAAAAAAGCAACTCAGATGTTAATCCAATTAAAGAAGCCCAAAATATTCTATCTGTGTACTCTATTAATTTATAAGCAAGTCGGAAATTGTATGTCAAACGTGACAAATAAAGTGCGTTCGTACGATAACTAGTTTTATAAATATTCAGATCTTGGTGCAATATTGGTTGCACTCTTATTCAAATGGAAACTAAATTTATTACGATTATATATAGTGGGGGTCAAAATTGTGGACATTTTTTGAAGTTTTCATGTTTTATAAATTTGTGTGCTTACAGAACATATTAATTTTCACTTTAAAAAAAATGTTTACATATCAAATTCAAGGAAATTTAATGTAAAAAAAAAACAGATTTAAAATATCTGTATTACAAAAAAGTTATGCTTACTTTAGTCTAAAATACAAACAAAATTAGTCATGAATGCTGAAGTGTATTGTAATAAAAGCTTCCTAGCCAATCACAATGACTATTCTGAGAACCAATCAAATGTTAGTAACTAAACTATAGTATATTTTGATTTGTAAAACCGGTATTTTGCTGGAACGAATTTTGCAGAAGGGTGAACACTAGTGTAACTAAATAGAATAATGTTTAAAAAATATATTTCTACTTTTTTCTTAATGCAAATAATTTAAAACAATATCATCAACAACAAGAACTGATTGGACACTTAAAAAAAGAATCAGAATTGTTATATTGAAAGAAAACAGTCTCTCTAATGCTGAAATTGCAAGACAGTTTGGTGGATCAGTCACTTTATCTGGCGTACGAAAGTTGTGCTTACGTTATGAAGAAAATAAATCAGTGATAAATAAGGCAAGGTCAGGCCGAAAAAAAAAATACACAAGTGCTTCTGACGATAGAAAGATAAAAAGGAATATTCCTCAAAGACAGAAGAATTTCATCAGATGCTGTTAGATGTGAAATGAATGCAATAGATATTTCAGTTAGTTCACGAACAATAAGGAGAAAATTTGCAGTTTTGTACTGAAAGGTAGAAGTCCTTAAAAAAAAAAAAAAAAAATAACATTTTTAAATCTTCGGCAACGCAAGAAACGAGTTCAGTGGGCAAATTAAGACATTAATTGATCAGAAAATTAGTGGAAGCAAATAATCTGGAGCGACTAGAGTAAAATATTGCTCTTTGGCAGTGCTGCGCGAAAATATGTGAGACGTAGAGTAGGGGAAGAGCTGCATCCTGATTGCATTGAAGCAAGTACAAAGTACCCAACAAATGTCATGATTTGGGCCTGTATGTCTGCAGAGGGTGTGGGCCCCATTCAAGTGATTGATAGAACTCTGAATGCAAAAAAAAAAAAATCGAAATTAGACTGGAACCAAAATTGATACATTCCATTCGGGATCTCTTCCCCAATAATGCATCATTTATCTTTCAGCAGGATTCAGCTCCATGCCATACGGCAAAAAATATGCAAAGATTGGTTTAAAATAAAGGCATACAATTATTACCCTGGCCAGGAAACAGCCCTGACCTGAATCCTGTAGAAAATTTGTGACGACATTTGAAAATCCTAGTACAAAAAAAGCGTCCATCTAATAAAACGCAACATATTGAAGCAGTGATTGATACATGGAATCATGTGATTAAAAAGGATTAACTCCAAACACGAGTTCTCGCAATGAAAAGACGCTGTGAATTTGTAATAAAAACAAGGGTTATCCAACTAAATATTGAATGTGTAAGTGTAACTTTAAAACATAATGCAATCTAAGATAGATCTTCTTTTTCGTAAGCGTAACTTTTGTAATGCAAATATTTTAATTATGTTTTTCTTTATTAAATTCTACATTAAATTTCCTTCAGTTTGATATATAAACATTTGTATTTATGTGAGATGTATTATATTCTTCAAGCACACAAAGTTATAAAACATGAAAGTTTCAAAAAATGTCCACAATTTTGACCACCACTGTATATTAAATTCAGTAATACGGAATTAATATGATTCCATCTTAAATAGGACGTAATCATCACGGAAACATAGAATCTTTATCAATCGTGGGATATCATTCAATTAGTTATGTATGATAGGATTTAATAGAATGAAGAAAATTTTAATATATTTGTAAGTTATGATTCGATTTTCATAAAATTTTAAATAACTCGAAAAAATTCTGCAACGGTTATATATATATTAAATTTCAAACCATTCGGTTGGGTAGTTTTCGCCCTCTTATATGCGGACAGACGGACAGATAGACTCACAGACCAGACGACGACTATAGGAGCTACGTATTTATATAATTACAAACGCACCAAGAAATGCTAACTTTATAGTTAACTACAATACATGTTTTGATGTATGTTTCAAATAGGTAAGTTGGTTTTTGTCATCTTCTGTGATTTTTTGTAAATCGTACTGAAGAGAGGTGAAGGTTTTCATCAGAAATATATACATAGTTATTTTTTAGTGTTTTTATATGCTTACATTAATTAAAAGTATCTATATTCTAAGTAATTTTATTTCTCAAAAAAAGTTGATTTTTAAAAATATTTCTGTATGATTTAATAATATAAAATAAATTTCTAAACACTGCCTTAAACAAATGTACATTATCTCTTTTTGTTAAGAAAAAATGCCGGCCCGACATGACTCGGAAAGAATAAATAACAGGCTTGGCCTAACCGGAATTTTCAGAAAATATTTATTCTGCCCCAGTAGAGATTTCTATTTCGTCCATGAAAAGGATAAATTTTGCTAACTTTTTTCTTTGTCAAAAAGCACAAAACAAAAATAATAAAACATGCCATATAATTAATTATTGTCAGCTCTAACCTCTAGTGTCGCTTAGGAATAATATACAGTTTAATGTTTTTCGTTAAAAAGTAATAGAGATTGTGTGTCCTTCTCCGTAAACTTTACTGTTCCCTAAAACGTCAATCGGCGGAAAATTGTTCGATGGCCGAATACTCCATTAATCGCCTATCTCTGCGTTCATATTCGCTGTGGGAATAATCGGTAAATTTTGCAATTGTGGTTTTTAGATTCATGAAGAAACAATAGATTAGAGCAAATCGATTGCAGAATTCGGGAACGAGTTTTGACTGTATCGATTGCTATTTCCTATGACGCAGATTGTTGTCGATTTTAGCACTATCGAGCAATCGCCCATCACTGCTTACAAAGGGGATAATTTTGCTTAAAATGTAGGAAGATTGACAACTGCTCCTGTTCAAAAATAAATTCAGAAAGAAAAAAGAAGTTTAAATTATTAATTTTTCAGGCGCTCCTGAGATTCAAATTTCCAAAGCAATTGTTCTTGGTATTTTATATAAAAGTTGAATAAAGTTTTAAGAGTCCCAATATCAATACTAAATTTTAGTATTCGTTTGCATGTTTGCAAATAATTAATAAATAAATAAATTAGAATTTAGTAAATAAATTAGAATTAGTAAATAAATTAGAATTAGTAAATAAATTAGAATTTTGTTTTGATATAAATATTATAAATAGAAATATATTGGTTCAACAGTTAAAAACAAAATCGCTAAATTAATTATGCCCATCCTGAAGCAGATATATCCGATTATAGCAGCGTATATGAAACTAATAATGATATTATTTTCATAACGTAACCATCTTATTACAGTGTCATTATTGTCAATATCGCGGAATTATAAAGAATTATGATTAGAGCATGACGCAAATGTAAAAGATTATTTACTAGGTTACTCACTCCACATACACACCACTATAGATGAAATATTAATATATGCACATTTGAATTTTTATCTTTATTAACATTCAGTAATAACAAGATGGGCAACATAAATTCATATTTAATTTTTATTTATTTATTTATTATATAGTTTAACTGGAAAATTTTACGTTAAAATGATATTCGAGTCTATATTTTTGCTATTTTATTCAAAAACAGAATTTGTGATGAATCCGTTAACAGAAATAGGCTACTGTAATTTGGACTGGCTCAAATCTTTGGAATTGATTATGCCATAATACCATAATAATCAGAAATCAAAGTTCCGATTTCCAGTCTTATCGAGAAGTATTATATTTAAAAAATAATAATAGGGTAGTCGGTTCTATGTTTTTTTTAAAAAATAATTATTAATGTTTTAAACTTTTAATCGAACTTCAAGAATTTACCATCTCTGTTTTAAAGCATAGATGGATCATTTCCTAACTTTGTTTACTGAACACACTGAAGAGAAACTGGAATCTCGTTTTCGAAAGCTGTTTCAAAATAGCAGTGTTTTACGAGCATACATTTTAGTTTCTCTAGTTAGGAGAAGTTTGAAAAGACTTTAAACTTTGTGGAAATGTATTTTTTTTTCAAACTAGCTATTTTTTAAGTTTATAAAACATTTACGTAACTTTACTAAATATAAATTCAAAATAGAATATTGCTAACATTTTTCTATTTTTAAAATTTAATAACTTTTGGAAAATTTCTGAAAATAGATTAAGAAGTCTTCTCTAAAAACGTCTGTGTAAGAATTCGCATTTATTTTTAAAATCGTTTAAGTTTAGTTATGCAAGTAAAATTCATAATTTTGAGTCTCCGAAAAAAACTGTAGTTAAAAGTTAAATGAAAAGAACTGTGAAAGAAAAGTTCTCTCTTATTGTAATTACACGAATTTAGAAATAAGTGAATTAAAGTTCTATGAATTCTTTAACTATATAAATCATTTTTTATTTATACATATATTTTTCTTTATTTATTTAAAAGTAGTTCTCTTTAAATATTTTTAAGATTTGTAGAATAGTTTTCAAGTGATAACTTCTAAAATGTTGAATATTTTTGCGAAGTTTTAAATTTGCTAAGTAATTTTAAACCGACATAGAGTATATCTCTCTACCAGTAAATATCTCAAGGCAATATTCTAAAATAATAGATGGATAAAAGCTTTGAAGAACTGATTATTGTTTTCTTCAAAGTTTTTTCAATATGGGAAATTTAAATTATAAGCCGTAAGATTCAATGTTTTTATATTTATAATTATAATTCTAGTAGCCAAAGTAGATAATCCTCTCTGTGGGCAATTTTCGAACAATGCGATATAAAACTTAACGTCATTTTCCTTTTTTTTTGTTGTTTTCAAAGTATGTAACGTTGAAAATTAACTGTTTTAAATACAACTTATCAATGTATTTAAAAAAATGTTAGCTAAAGGCATTTCTCAGATATGGCTTCGAAACTTTTTATGAAATTTTCTTAAAGAAATATATTTATCATAACTATTTTCCTTAGAAATGTTTAAAAAAAAATCTCCATTTTAAAAAGTAATCAGCCTAAATTATTAATAACAGCTGTAATGAATTAAAATTTATCGTAAGCTCAGTAAAATCATCAATTTTTGTTTTATATAACATTTATAACTCAGAAATAAAAAATTATTAAAAAACATTATAATTTTTGTAATAACGCATACTGGTGTTAAAAAACTTCGCTTAAAACAAAAATGCAAATTTCCTGCTGACAAATTAATAATTTATTGCTGTTATTTTTTTTATTAATCTGGAAATTAGTAAACAAAATCGCCTATTAACCAGGAAAATATTAACCCCCAACCAGGGTTTCAAAGTGATATATTTTTTCCGTTTATCGTTTTAGTTCAGATAAAATCAAATGTTTCGTTTCGGTTTGGTTTTAGCTCTCTTAAAAGGAACGGTTTTCAGTTTAGTTCGTGAGTTCGCTTGACAATAATGTATGTTCTGGTTCTAAGTTTTGGGATCGTTTCCCATTTGAAGCCCTCATTTTAATAAATCGTCAAAAGGTAAAGAGTTTACCTGAAAAAAAAATCCTGCCAAAAGTACTAATTATTACTTTTTTATAGGTAGACTTCTTACAATTTTATAAAATCCTTGTTTTAACATAGAACGTTAAACATTCGTCTGCATTTAATTCCTTATTAATTTTAATAGCAATCCTGCATTCTTCCTAAAAACATCTCTAATCTAGAAATTAGAAGGTAACAAAACTTAGTTGGTGCTAAATATGTTTTATGTTTATATATTTTTGTCACATGTGTTAAGATGGTAAAGTTCAAACATCTTAGTTTAAAAACAGTTTCATTTTTGACAGCTTAATTAGTTTCAGTGCCCATACTTTCATATTATCATGTCTTATATGAAAATATTAATGCCAAGAAGTAAGTGATGTGAACAACTTCTTTTTTTTTTTTTTTTTTTTTAAACTTGAAAATGATTTCTTAAGAGTGTCAAAAAGCACCCAATACAGATTTGAAAAATTTTCTGACAGACAATACTTCTAAAAGTCCAGTTAAATTGTCATTTTCTGTAAAGAAACGAATACTGTAAGAATACTTAAATTGTAGTGGCAACCAGATTGTCAGTGCAAATTTTCTCTATTTGAATTTTTTTTTCGGTATACAGTAATGGTTGACTAAGTATAATGAACCCTGAAAAAATAATATCATATTCTTAACATCAAAAAGAAATAATCGTATAAGTTAAATTCACCCAGCAAACACACACCTTTCGGCACACGATCGGACCGCAGCCGGCACCGTCGGTTCAGTTTCGGCATGGGCACAGTGGTTTCGGTGAAGTGTCGGCAGCATGTCGGCAACTTAAACTTAATAATCTGCTTTTTCGACAGCCGGTTACCGTAATAGGTCCCCTTATGGTTATATATCGGCAAGCGACTTACACAGGCAAGTGACGCAGGACCGATATGCGATTTCTGATAGTGGCCGATTAGATTTGCCAACATCGGTCCAAATTCGGAATGTTTAGTCTCAGCCGACATTTTTTTTTCTTTTTCTTAATTTGGTTTGCGTTCGAGTCTTGATAAGATATGTATATTTCATGTATTTCATATAAAATTCGGACAGTGATAAAAAAAAATGTCAAAACAGCCTATATTTATTTATTTAAAAAAAGTTGTTATTGAATTTATTTTAAAAAGGACTTACAATTATTTGAATCATCAAAAAAGATTTTTAAATCGCTCCTTAAAATTATTATTCATTATAAACTTAATCGTAGAAAAAAAAAATCTTCATAAATTAATTGAACTTATTTTCTAACTATTATATTCATTTTAAAAGCAATAGCTATGTTTCTTATTTTATTTAAAAATCAAATTATTAAAAAAGTGTTTAAAAGTATTTTACAAGCTAAAAAAAAAGAAAAAAAAAACTACCTAACTTTTAACATTAAAATTTAAAAGAAAGATTCAGAAATCTCCCACTTCAAAAAAATAATTTACCAAAAAAAAAAAAGATAAATTAATATTTCTATTTTATTTGATGATTAAAAAATGTTGATAAGTAAAAGAATCATTATCGCTACATAATCACTAAAAATATATTTTACATCAATATCACCAAATGACAAAAAATGAACTCTTATTCTAATTAAAAGTAATTAATTACTAACTTATTTATTTATTAAAATTAGTTTTTCTATGTTTTAAATATATATTTCTTGAATTAACACAAATTTATTACATTATAATTCCTTAAGAGAAAATTGCATTAAGAGAAAAACCTCTGAAATTCACTTATTTTATTTAATAAGCATTCTTAAATTTATAAGAAAAATTCAGAAATATCCCCCATTTAAAGTTATCTTTCAAAAGAAAAAAAATATGTAAATTAATATTTTTATTTTATTTTTTTATTAAAACTATTGATAAGTAACAAATTAATATTGCAACATACTCATTAAATATATGTTCTACTTTAAATCCTTAAAACGACATAAAATGAATTCTTATTCTAATTAAAAGTTATTAATTACCAACTTTTTATTTATTAAAATAAATTTCTCCAGGTTCAAAATATATATTTTATAAATTAACGCAACGCATGTAATTACATTATAATTCCTAAAAAGAAAATTTTATTGACTGAACAAAACCTCTAAAAGTTTTTCAATAGTTAATTATTCTTAAATTTATATATATTCTTACTTATTCTTAAATATATCTATATCTTAATTATTCTTAAATTTATTGTTAAAGTCGTTTGCTTTAACAAATTCGCTAAGATATTTATTTCATTCATTGAAATATTGAATTAACTTTTAAATACGTGCGCGTAAGGCAATTACAAATAAATAAATAAACTAAAAACACTTCAAAATTCTAATTTCCACATCTACCACTTACCTTCAACGACAACCATTACTTATCGATATGACTTCCCTTTATTACCTCATAGAATCCTTCCCTGATCAAGTTTCACAAGGAGAGGGTCCGAGGTTGGTCTCACCGAATGCGATGAACATTTGTGTTTCGATAGAGTATAGTTAGTATATAAATATATGACCGTCATAAAGCACAACACCCAGGGGGTCATGAGAAAATCTGTCGCAAAATTGAAGCCACCGTTTATAAGCCGATAAATTTCCTGCTTTGGGAAGCAGCTCCGTGGCATAGCGGTAGCATGCTGGATCTGAGATTTTTCTACCCGGGTTCGATCCCGGCTCGGACTTGTTTTTCGGAACGAAAATTTTTATCAATCATTTTCGAATCGCAATTGAAAAAATATGTATAATTATTGAAATTTACGAAAAATATGAATTAAATGTATGTTTTGTAGCATATAAGTGATTTTTAAGTACGAAATTTTGCATGCTTAAATATATAATGAAAAAAAAAACCCGCATATTTATATCTCTATAGACCAGAAATTTTTTGTTGTTGTTTAAAATTATTTACAGTTATTTCAATGAATAATCTACTATTTTTCACAGAGAAATAAATTAAAACGCGTGATATAAATGCGTAAATAATTATATTACTTTAATTTTGTTTCCATATGAAAGTATTTCGAATATTTCATGATTTTTAATACGCTTTTTTAAATTCTAAATATGACTTTTTTATTTCGGATTTTTGGTTTTGTAATTTTTACCTACGTAATAACTATTTTCAGCAGTTCAATATGTTTTTATTAGAACTTATTTTTAAGCACAAAGACAGTTATTCTAACTATAATCATAAGCATCCAAGATTTTAAAAATTCAAAAGTTAAAAAGCTAGTTGGTAAAAAACGATACATTTATTTCACTGTGAAAAGTAGTACCTTATTTATGTAAATAACAGTAAATAAATTTTAAAATTAGCTTAATTTTGTGGTCTATAAAAGTTCCAATTGACTTTTTTTTTATTTGTTAGTATTATTATTTATTTATTTTATCTTTAGTTTTCATTAAATATATTAACATGCAAAGATTCGCACCTAAAATTGTATTTATATAATTAAACTGATTTATATAAAAATATTAAACAAGAAAAAAAAAAGATTTCCGAAAGAAATTACTACGTAGACACTTATTCTAATTAAAAATAAAGAACCAAAGACTTTAAAAAATCATATTAAAAATATAAAAACATATTTTGAATAAACCATGAAATATTTCAATGAGGAAACAAAATGAAAATAATATATTTGTTTACTTATTTTAATATATTTCTCTGTTAAAAATTGTGGATATTCATTGAAATAACTGTAAATAATTTTCAATAACGGCAAAAAATTTCTGGTCTATAGACATATAAATATGCGGGTTTCTTTTTTTTTTTTTTCATTATATATTTAAACATGCAAAATTAAATTATTAAAAAAGCACTTATTAAAAAGCACTTATTAATTATTAAAAAAGCACTTATATGCTGCAAAACACACATTTAATTCATATTTTTCGTAAATTTAAATTATTATATATATTCTTTCAATTGCGGTTCGAAAATGATTGATAAAAATTTTCGTTCTGAAATCGAGTCCGAGCCGGGATCGAACCAGGGCAGAAAAAACTCAAACGCAGCACGCTGCCGCTATGTCACGAAGCCGCTTGCCAATGCAGGACATTTATCCGATTATAAACTGTGGCTTAAACTTTGCGACTGATTTTCTCAAGACCCCCTGGGTGTTGCGCTTTATGACGGTCATATATTTATATACTAACTATACTCTATCGAAACACAAATATTCATCCCATTCGGTGAGACCAACCTCGGACCCTCTCCTTGTCAGTAGCAAGTGGTTAAGGAGTCTACTTCCTGTCCCTGGGTACGTTGGATCAAATCCCGCCTCTGCCAACACGTTCCTTACAAATATGCATTCCACGAAGGCTCATAGATCGCGCCATCAAAACAGATTTTTTTTTTTTATTTATGCTGGTGTCGGGCTGCGGCCGGCATTCATCTGGATAGCTATCGGCATAGTTTTCTGCCGATACCGGACCGGCAGCGTGCCTAATGAATCGGGCCGCATTTGCGCGGCGTATCAAAAAAGATACGGAACCGGTAGCGGCAGCCGGTATCGTGCCAATACCGCCGGTAGTGGCAAGCGGCTGTCGGCCAATTGCTTACCGATAGCTCTGTGTTTGCTGGGCAGTTGAAAATATGCTTTTACAGATTATTTACAGACTTTTAAGTAAGCGCGGGAACACGTACAGGAAACCTACTTATTACTTTAAAACCCCTGGATACAAGGAACAACGTTATTCTTAAAATCATTTCAGTTGGACTAAATACGACAGGCTAAATGTGCAATTCTCACGAGAAAGATTTTCTTATCTGTATGAAAATTCATAAAGTTCTTGCGAGAGTGGTGTTAAGAGATAGTGAATTGGCGCCGGTGACAGTTGAACCACGCATCTCATGATCGTTAGGTGAGTTGTTTGGTTGTATTTACGTCGGCCAATTATCTGCACGTGGGATATGGGCCTTAAGGGGGGGAGTGCCTTCCGCAGAGGTCTTTCTAAGGGAACCTAATCCGTATTAACGCTTGGAGAACCAAGGTTCGAAGAAAACCACGAAAACTCCGAACGATTAGGCCGACGGGCGCGATTGGGATCGAACCCAGCACCTCCCGTCTACCAGCTTCGAGAACAGAACCTCTCGGCCACTGGTGGGGCCGATCGTTAGGTGAGAGCAGCAGCGTCTAGCAAAAGTTCAAGGCAGTTCCTTAAAGCTAGTAACTCGCTTTAAACTGTTCATGTGAGATGAGATCGCTACACTTCCTCCCCAGTAAGTAAGACGTATGGTTGACGTCAGACGAGAGGTGTGCACTCGTGAGTGATGATTTCGTAAGTATGTGTAATGCGCGGGATTACAGACATTCTGCTACGAGCAATTCACAGACTTTGGATGTAGGGAATGATTTATTTATAGCTGCCATCTATTATCAGATTAGATGATTGCTGCTGAAGGTTGTTGAAAGTTGCCTGTTTGCCCGTGTCACCAATGAAGAGAGATTGAATTGGCGCTGCCGGGATTTGAAATAGGGATCTCATGATCAGCAGGCGAGAACATTAGTGCCGAGCAAAAAGCCAAGCCAGTTACTCTAAACTAGTAACTCACTTTATACAATTCGTGAGAGACGAGATCGTTACGGATGTATAACATATTTATTTTCATAATGGCGGCTCAATCGTAAGTTTCGTTTGGAAGCTATCATGTTTACTCACAAACGCACACGTACAACATGATTACAATACTTTTCTTTTCTTTACACGATGCGTTCGAAAAGTAAAAACATATACATATATATAAAGAAATAAAGGCTCATGTGCGATTATTTCTCGCACTCACAGGGTTTATCACAATAAATATATGTATTAACTATATTATTAAAAAAAATCGTTTCTAAAAGAATAATATGACTTTGTAAAAAACTATACAACGTAGGGTTGGTTATAGCTGTATATACTAGAAAAAAATAAATGTGTATACCATATAAGTTCTAACAGATATGAAGCCTAAATAATATCAATTATTGCTATTCTGTATAATTCTTTTTTTTAAATCTTATCCTAATCTGTTTATGATGAGCTTAATTCGGTAATGACAGTAAAAGTAGAGCATATTTAAAATTCATTTGGCATTTTCATAAAACTAAATGCAGCGTACTAATAATCTTTTATTTTTACAGTGTAGCTAAAACAAAATCCTTCTTCAAAGTTTAAATGTGGCATTGTGCAAAGCCTGCTACGAAAGGAGGTCGCAAAGTTGCAACGCTTCCTTGGTCTGTGCCGTGTGTTTCCAGATAGGTTTTTAATTAACTTTTAAAGACACGAGAGAGCCGATGATACTTAGAGTACGCCGCCTCATTCATTATGTATGTTCAAACCGTCCGTGTCTTTAAGGGTTAATATATTGTGTAATTAGCGACAATTGTTTTCGAAAGTCATTCTCAACAATGCTTTTATACTTCTGATACGATAGGTACCTCCAGCGCTCCTCAACGCCTTTGCTGAATGCCCGCAAATCGAAATTTGTGTGTAACGGAAAAATGCGCTTTTCTCAAAAACTATGTAACCTAGGGTAATCGCTATAGTTTTCCTGCAAGTTTTGAATTAACGTCTACTACCTCTAAGTTTTCTGAATTATAGTTTCAGTAGATTCGTAAATAGAGGTGGGGACATATTTTTGCACTACATTTTTGACGATATTTCTGAAAATACAATACCTAAAATTAACCCTTCACTGCACAACGTGCCACATCTGGCACATGTCTAAAAATATTGTAATTCTTATCATGTGCCATGAATTTGACCAATATTACCTCTATTCCTGATCAAGAGAAGTCCAAAGAATGGAATAACACTTTCTTTTCCATGTCAGATGGCTGCATTTGACAAAAAATTAGAATTTGTTCTTCGGAAAAAAAAAAAAAAATCGATCAAGCTATTAAGGTAAAATTTTCTTTCATTATTTTTACTGAATACTTAAAAATATTAATAAAAAAAAGTTGCAGCTTGTTAAGCAGATAAAATTAATTAATTTAAGATCATTTAGTTGTAAAATATAGCAATAGTATATCTTAAAACCCTAACTGTGTACATAGGGTACACGCCATAAAAAATAAAATTTTAGATGAAAATTTGAAATTTAATTTTTTTTACTATTTTTCCCATTTTTAGACCGATATATAGATGTTAAATAATTTTTTTCATAAAAATGGAAAAAATCGTGCAGTGAAGGGTTAAAAGAAATGCATTTGTGAGTTCAGCATTACGTAAACTTTCACAAGTTCCTAAATATATTTGTGAATGTTTAATAATCTGTAGATATGTGGGACAGTAGTCTTTATTACTTCCCCAATTTGAACTTTCCTCGTTACATATTTTTCGAGTAAAATGGCTATGACAGACAGGCAGACAGACGCAGACGTGATTTTACAATGATTTCGTTTTTACTTTTTAAGTACGGAACCCTAAAAAAATGATTAAAGCATTACTATAGAAATTGCAATACTTCCGCCAGGAACTCATTGACTATCTGTTTAGCTCATTCCTAAAAGTTTTTTCTTGCATGGAAATTAAAGGATTTCGTACAACTTATGGTAGCGTACATATATATTTATATTATTTTCTTTTTCGGTTTGTTTTCATTATATTTGTGTTTGAAATAGATTTTCAAATTGAAAACAGTTTGAGATTGTCACAAATTTATGAACTATGAAATGAATGTTTACAATCCTACATGAGTTGATCTTAATTGAGTTGATATTTATGTTAGCTCCACGTATTTTGAATTATTTATATTACAGAAAAATTATTATATTACAAAAAAGAAAAGAGTTCTAAAAATGTGATGTTTAATTTTTGAAGATTAGCCTATATTATATAGTTGGTAAAAGAAAGGAGAGTGATAGGACGGAAATAATTGTACAAAAAATCTTGATCAGTTCTGGGATTCGAGATTTCATCACCTCAGCCCTGAACATTCGGGATTAAAAATCGTTTCTAGGAATTGAAATTTCTTCTCACTAGCCGGAGGAAATCATGGATCGTAAAAATATCAAACACAGCATTTTAATTTTGAGTATAGAATATTATTCGTGTACTTCAGAAGCACTTTTCAAATAGAATGCCAAATTTAATTAGTGTATAGAAAAACTACTTTGATTATAAAGGGTTGTGATATGAATTTTCTAAAACTTGCAGGGTATTTTTTAATAGAAATGTAAAATAAAGCAACAATTATTTGTAATGGTGAACATTTATAAATATACTTTTTCAACAAAATTAATTTAAATTTTTGTTTGAATTTTTTATAAGAATTGTAACTTGATTTGTAGATCTTTGATTTTGTCGATTAATCAAAATATTTCTTTTTTCTGCTTTAAAATTCCTTGTTAAATTTTTCTTCCAGTTGAAAAAGAAATTCTTTTAGACTTTGAATCATTAGAAAATTAGCTCCCATCGCCAAAGTAAGAACTTCAAATAAAACTTACAGTTCGTATCTCATTAAGCTGGAAGAAGGCCAGCAAATATTTCATCTGGGTTTCTCAGCATGATTTATTGTAAAAGTCGTAGTTATGTTTTTTAGTTATGTTCTTTCTTCGAGCCAATTTAAGTAATTTTTATACCTGAAATTTTGGAAGAATTATTTGAAAAATTGGAAGTTTAAACTTTTATTTGATTATTTTATTTTATGAATTTAATATAAATAAAACTTTCTATCATTCAAATATTATTTTCAATTCGACACTATAGTTTAGGTTTATTTTGTTGAACATCGCTCGGAAATTGCGTGTTTAAAACTAGTTGGACATACAACAATGTACTTTTTAAAACTTTTCTTTGCTTGTTCCAACTTATTGGAATTTTTCAGTTACAGAAAATTTTTATTCAAATTGAATACTTTATCCTAAAATCTTCCATTAAAAAACTCATTTTTTTTTATAGAAAGGTTCAAATTCAACTCATTATTTTACAAATGAGATCTTAAAAAATATTATAATGATTTTATGAGTAAGGTTTCAATTATTTTATGAATGAAATATTAGTGGGGATATAAAAAAATATTCCAAGTAAGTCATTGAGATATTCTATCAAATACTCGAAATCATTATATGTTTTTTAAGTTGGTTTAATGAAAACCTTTTCTTCAGTGACAATATCGTCCTTCATTTTCTGCCAGACATTATTTATGTGTTACAATTGCAAAGATTATTATATATTTTTTTTAATTAAAAATTTAATTGGCATGAATTTTGATTCGTCGATAAATTGCCATGTTAGGCAGACAATTAATGATTTCAAATGCCGAAATCTATATAATTATACTTTGTCTTCATATTCAAGGTTGGTGTACGCATCCTCTTCTTCCAAAATAAGGGTTATGATCCATCCTACGGACTGGCATTAAAAAAAAATATTTTTTTAAAATTTAAATCACTGTAACGTAATTACGAGGATAATACGATGAATTTTAGATGAAAAAACTTTATATTTGAAAAGTGTTCTATCAGTTTGTTTTTATATTTTTTCATACTTTTATAGCTTATATCCAAGTAAATACTGCTGCGTGCAACTTTATTTATAAAATAATATTGTGTAAATAGTGTATATTGTATATATTATGTGTATACTAGGGGGCTCTGCCCCCTGCAAGCTACGCTCGCCAATCCCCTTTCAGACACCGCAGAATCTAAAAGCAGGCTAACTTGATCGGTATTAAAAAGATTAGAGAAGATTGTATCATAATGAAAAAACCTATAGCGATCTCGATGTAAACGGGTTTCCATTCAATTCCCTTTGATTGCGAAAATTTAAGGCCAAATCAGTTGCTGTTAAGACATCCAATGATTGTTTTCGTGTTTGATTAAAGAAGACTAGTTAAACATTTAAAAGGAAGCTAAAATAAAATGAATTAAGTAAACAGAGTCTTTGTCTCGCGGTATTTTTAACAGCGTTATTAAACGATTGACATAATACAATTTACTATAATTTACTGCTTTAACCCTTTCAAGGGCGGTGGTTCCTTTTTGGACCACTTAATTTTAATTCTTAAATGCCACGTTGGCACCAGAATATTGGAATGAAAATTTCCTTTTATTTGACATAGAAATCAAGAAAGATAATATCATGCATGACCTTGGTACCTGTGATTATCCAGATTATACGAGTCTGAAAAACCTGATAATAACTGATAAAAGTGATCATTATTTTATAAACGAGAAACACCCATTCATTTATACAGATGGATCTAAGATGGTGGAGGGAGTCGGAGCAGCGTTCACAGTACTGTATAATAATAATTTTATCTTTGATTTCAAGATCTCTCTGAATGGAAGAAACAGTATTTATCAAGCAGAATTAACTGCTATTAGATATGCTATTGATTGGTTTATGTCCTCACATTTTACTATGGCTTACTTGTTTACAGATAACAAGGCTTCCACACTTGTTCTTCAGAGAAACTTTCCAATTAATAACATTGCAAAGAACATCTATGATAATTTCAATAGTCATCCAGAAAAGGAGCTTACCCTAGGATGGACAAGAGCACACATTGGTAATCCAGGAAATGAGAGGGCCGATGAATTGGCAAAAGCAGCTATAGATCCAGCGGTTGCTGATGTAGTGGAAGAGGTGAAATTTCCTATCTCATGGGTGAAGAGGATTTGTTTGGAAAATATACGTAGTGATTGGCAAGAAGATTGGAGAAACAGCGTTAAAGGATGTGACACCTACAAAGTTCTTAAATAAGTAGATGACAGCTTTATTTGTGTGAGCCAAGTTATTCAATATTTTGTTTCTGCTCATGGAAGCTTCCCGGAATATTTGTTTAAAATTGGAAAAAGAAGTAATGCACTCTGTGATTGTGGCAGCGTGGGTAATGTATATCATTACCTTTTTGGCAGATGCCCTGTGGTACCATTTTTCTTTCATTTTGATAATTCGCAAAGTATCAGTTATAATTTCAGAAGAGTCCTATTTGACAAGAAAAACTACAGCAAGTTATGTGCGATATATAATGCACTTAATGCAAAGTATTCTTTTATAAAATATCGGTTCTAAAGCAGTCTATTAATGAAAATTTTCAAGTATATTATAGTTACCAAGTTCCACAAGTATTATCAATCTCCCTTGTATTTTAAAACTTTCGATTTTAAAGACTCATATTTTATGAATATTATGTACAGACTTTTATTTTTACTGGACTCTCTAATATTATTGAACTTATTCATATACATTGGTTCTGGTGGACACGTCTATTCTTCACGTTGTGAGTGCTTGAACGTTTTATCTATTACGCAACACTTGCTGGTAGCTGTAGTGCTGTGGATGGATTCCTACGTACTGGCGGACTGATTATTGATCTTGCTGCGTAGTGGTTGTTAATCATTGGCTATCAGTTTTTCCTGCATTTTATGAACTTAAGTTTTTAAATATTTTTTGATTTTAAGGACTATTTATTTTATTGGACTATCTTCAGTTATTGATATTGTTTCTGTTTTTCAGTTGGTTGTGGAGTTACCCATAAACCCACACTCTTGTAAAAGTTGCATGGTAATCTCTAAACATGCTTTTTGTATATTGTTGATCATAGCGAGTTGCTATGTTTTATTTTTGTATAAGAGTTTATGCTTTTGTTATTTATTTTGTTATTATATATGCCGTTGGTTTACCCGGTCCTTTGGTAGTGCGCGGAGCTGGATTGTGGAGGTTTTTTTTTTCCCGCCAGGACATTAGTTCCATAAACCTCACGGTTGGAGTCCTGGCTGGGTGTCAAAAAAAAAAGTAAGTGAACAAAAGCATTTTCGTATTTCGAAATTTGTTTGTAAATTCTGGTGCCATTCACTGATTACAACATTTTACGAATAAAAGTACCTTGCCCCTGAAAGGGTAAACACATATTAAGTATTTATTATTTTAAAGTTTCCTTTCTGTTTTAATATTCACGTGTAAGTACAATTTTCAAGTCATAATTTTCCATATTTTCCTGATCCACTTACTCATTTAATAGTAATTTTAAAGGTTTTTTTTTCTGTTTTTAATAATCACGTGTAAATAAATTTTTAATCGTTAGGAAATATTATTCTTTGCGCTGTTTTTAGAATCAAAAACAATCTCTTTAATAATAATCTAAGTTTTATGACTATTATCAACAGTTCCGGGATGATCCCTTCGCTTTTTATATTCCAGGCGGCCATTTTGGTACTTTAATGTTAGCCAGCCACAGGCGATAAGTTGCCAAATATTATTCTATCGCCATCATTTCACTTATGTTATAATAGTCCAAGTCATGAAACTGGACTCTCTTACCAAACTGGAGTCCAAACTTAAAAATCAGCATCAAGGACACGGGACGGTATAGTAGTTTTCCAGGTGTTTGGACCCCCAACATCGGCCAAAACTTATTTATCTCGTTAATATTGTTGTGCAATCATGAAATGGGATGTTCCCCAGTATATGAAGTAAAAAAAAAAAAAAAAAAAAAAAAAAAAAAAAAGTGTATTAAAATAAAAATTATTATTCAGGGATATGAAAGTCAAAAGATTGTGAGAATGCCCTATATCCGTTTCATAAATTCGTTTCATAGGATTTTATATATATAGGGTAGATAATAAATATTGCAGTTTCTGACGAAATTTTACCTAAGGAATTTACAAATTGGACTTACGTAAAAGTTTAAGGAACGCATTACTTACGTAAGTCGGGGGATGCCTGTATCTAAAACTCATTCTAAACTGTATTACTAGTAATTGCTGAATAAAATGAATTTTATAACAAGTTATTTTAACCCATTATATCCCAAATTATGAAAATTTCATCTTCTAAAGCATTTTTCGTGAATTTTTTAATTTACATTAGAAGATTTACACAATCATTTCATAAATTTTAAAAGGATTTTGCCAATTAAAGTTAATTAATTAAATTTGTATTTATAGGGATTTTGTACAATATTTATAACGTCACTCAAATCTTTTATTTAAAATATAATTTTTAGTATTTTACAGAATTAGGAAATGTACAAATACAATAGAAATATAGAAATAATTCGAACGGAAACTTTTCGCACACAATCTTTCAACGTCACGAAAGCTGAAGAAATGCAAATGAAAAGGAAACCATCCTTTAAAAAATATTTTTGTTTTGTGCAACCAATGATGCTTTTAGAATAAGATAAAGTAAAGTATCTATAACTCATTCTAAACTGTCTTACTACTAATCGATGTATTAAATGAATTTTATAACAAGTTATTTTAATGGTACTTTAAAGTACCGCCGGCCAGGGCTTAATTTGCGCCGGAGCCCACCGGAGCCCGGCTCCGGTACTTCTCTATTTTTAGTTAATATTTAAATATTGGTCGAAAATCACCGGAGCTCATAAATATAGGGCTCCGGAGACCAGTGCATTAGCGCTTCCGAAATACCGAAGCTTAAATTATCCTTTCCTTTCCCTTCCATCTCCAAGCTTTTGCATTGTTTTCTACAAAAACACTTTGTGACGTAATTTGTGTCACACGTAGGTGATGGATATGAAACGGGGTCAATTTTTCTATGTGTCTTCGGTTTTCGGCGGGTTCTAGTTCAATCTGTCTTAAATTCAAAATTTTATGTATTCATGTATAGGGGGAAAAACGAATTTTTCCTGTTTTTTAATTTTATTTTATTCAGAATGAAGGGGAAAGAAGAATCATGTTTCTCTATTCTAATGATATTTACAGAGTTGTGTTCCATTCTTCAGCATATAAATATTAATTTCTGTAAATTTCATTAATTTTTTTATAAAAAGTGAATATCTGCGAACTATCCAATTTTTAACACTATTTCCGAATTATAATCCTTACCATATTTAATCGCATAATTTTGAAATTAATTAAAATTAAAATTAAGAAAAATTACTATTCGGAAGAAGTGACAACTAAAAAGTGGAATAGCTGACAGCTAAATATATGCTGATAGATATATTTAAAATTTTTATTTTGATAAAAAATAAAAAATGTTTTAAATTTTGCAAATAGTGTATGAAATATAAATATGCAGATTGGAGTGACGGATCTGGGGGGGGGGGGGGGGGTGAGATACAGTTGCTAGTATCGGTACCGCAGAATATTAGGGCTCCGGTGCTTTTTTTTGTTAGAAATTAAGCTCTGCCGCCGGCGTATGAAGGGTTAAGACAATGTTGGTGAATTAGTCTGTATTTTCAAAAAGAGATACAAATAATAATATATATATCTTCCACTTGAGGAATATTTCAGTGCTGTTAAATTTCTTGTTAATTACTTTTTCTTAGTTCATTGTTGATAGATTCATTTATAATATTTCTAATTTCAGGATTCCTTTTTTAATGCCCATACAATACGCACAATAAATGAGGTATCACACGAAATATTTTTGAACAGGCTTTTATAAAAGGACATTTACGTTTCGTTAAAACACGTTGTTCGAAAGAAAATTGCATTTACTTAAATAATGAAAAAAACGTATCGATAAATAATCTGAAAGTGTAGCGAAAATCTTGAACGGGTTCACTGAGTTGTGAATAGTACTGCTTTAACAAATGAAAATTATTACTATTCCGTCTCGAACTTCTGTTTATGCGAAACAAATCAAGAAAGCGCAGACAGTTATTTTAAGTGCTTCAGCATTTTTTCTTATAATTTTTCTTTCTTTATGTTTTTTTTCCTTGAAAGCAATATCACACGCAGAAAATATCTTGCGCTTGGTTGATCGAATATAAAAGGGCTGGTTTAAACCATGGCATAAAAACGTGATCTTCAATAATACAAGGTAAAATGAAAATATTGTGAAAGTAGTTTTCAGAGGCGTAACGTAAATGCGCCTAAGTCCATTTTTTTCAGGTGTTTGAACGAATCCAAAAAACTTAACTCTAAGAAGGAGTAGGAGAATAATTTTCAATATGTCAAAATAAACCTGAAATCCAATTTTTTTTCTTCTTCAGAAAATGGGGATATAATGATAGATGAAGTGAAAATTCAATATGACTTTACTTTGAAAATAATATCCTTAAAGTTCGTAAACTGGTCTTTTACGTTATTTATGCGGAGGTCTGCACACAAAAGGACTAAGGAAAAAGTAAGATGGGCAAAAGTGCATTTCAAAAAATGTACCAAATGTCATTTTTACAGTTCAAAGATTTTTAGAAACACCATAAAACTTAAATAAGTTCTGTTTTTGAATAGAATTAACCTTTTCACAATGAAAGACACGATTACGGATATGTATGCCTCCAACTCTATGATTATCACCCCTTAATACTACCTCGTAGTGGTTCATAATTTATAATAACACTAAACGTACCTATACATTATATATATATATTCGGGACATAATCAATCAAGTAATCAGTTTTAAATGAAACATTATTAAAATTTATTTGTGTGTGTTTATCATGTGTAAAAGTGTATAGAACATGACTTTTTAAAACACTGTGAAATTCTATTAAATCTAATAAGTGTCCCGTTTTATTTAAGAGCCTACGCAAAAGAGTTCAGGATAAACAAATAAATTAAAGAATTCGAATAAACCTTTTCGACTCCAGAAGGATGAGAAAAATTGCTTCTGCTATCGTATTGGCAGCTTCACTTATCCAATATGCGCAAAATCTGTTTTAGAATGTTTCTTTTTAATATGAAGAGTTTGTTACACATCGAAAACATATTATTTTCAAATGTGTACAAACATCTCTGTTTTATGCTGTTTGTGTGTGTCTCTGTTCTGTGTTGTCTATAGGAACGTAATAATTAAGACAATTATAGAAGATATGACAGAGACAAAAAAGTTAAAAATATCCAGATACTTATCCAGAGACAAGGGCATAACATTATATGCATGGCATATGCTGTTTGTGATTGGTTAAGAAGAAAGCATATAAAATTGTTTTGGTACTTTTATGTTAACCGCGCGCAACTCTCTCCAATGGCAGCTTTTATTTCTCGAGTGTACAAACTATAAAAAATACTTTGAAAGTGAAATAAAATGCTTTGTTTTATGACATTATTTCTTATTTTCATTTAATTTATTTTAAATAAAATGAGTGAAAGTCATGCATTTTAAATATGTGCAATATATGTACTTTAAATAGACGTATTTTAAATTAAAGTTGTGTATTTAAAATTAAATAAGTGAAATATATATAATTTTTAATTTAAAAGAAGGCAATACGAATGGTGGCAATGGGACCGATATTTGGCGATTTATCACCAGCCCCTGGTTAACTTAAAAATGCCGTTGTATTTTATATAGTTTGAAATATATTTATAAACTAAATTCTAAGAAAAGTTAATATTTTTTTATGCAAACGTGTTTTTAAATCCAAAGAATGATTGAAAATGTAAAAGTATTATTAGACGTTATGTAATTTTGTTAAATTATTTTTGAAAAAATATTTTAGAAGTTTTCAAATTATTCTGTTGAAATATCTATATCCATCCTTACATAAGAAGAAATGCCGAAAAAAGGGGAGAAATGAGTGAATCAAATGTTGCAAGCAAACATTCACAACAAGTATTATTGCAAAATATACTTGTTATATAATAGAACTTTTTAAAACACTATGAAAGTCGAATAAAAACAACATTAATAAAAAAAAACCCCTTTTTTATGTGAAAAGATACATCTGAAATTTACGACATCAGCATCCAGATAAAAATCTATTCCTCTTCTTAGTCATACGTTGTCGTACTAGCCGATTGAATCAAATTGTCGCAGTGAATACGACATTTATACGTAGAGACTAACAACTGTGAAACTCATCTTCATAAAGTGTGAACAATCATATGTATATTATAACATCTTAAATATATATATGCCGTAGCCCGTTTAAAAACGGTTCTTTTTAACACTTTTCAATATAGGTCACATAAAATGATATAAATTTTAAAGTTAGTTCAAATAGGAAGTTCAAGGATATCGTTCTATGATTAAATACATAAATTTGTAATTCAATATTTTTTTTCATTGAATCCTTTTTTTAACACTTTCCAAAATAAAAGCGTTTATGAATTCGGTTTGTCTGTCTCCCTGCCTGTATACTTATCCGAGTAAATATACCTGAATTGTCATATAATTTTAAATTTTGTTGATGTTTTCTATATAATATTTGATATTGAAAATAAATGTATAGTATTTATAGCTCGTTTACAGGGACACACAAAATAATCCCATTGCATTATGATCTATTGAAAAAATCGTTTTAGATGCATTTTTCTGATTTTAGAAAAGTTCAAACTTAATAAAATCGACGTATATTACTAAGGTGCAATAAAACATGCTTTGCCAGGAGTATAAAGTAGGTAGTGTATGCAGATACACACAAAATAGTTCGGTTACAGAATGTACTATGGCCAATTTAATTCTATTAAGAAAAGAAATTTCTTAATAATATTCTGTTTATATTTATACATTCATAATAATGTTTCATAACCTATGGCTGATGCATGATTTTTCGTTCTTGTTAATATAAAAA
This sequence comes from Maratus speciosus, assembly GCA_963932465.1. Lineage (NCBI taxonomy): Eukaryota > Metazoa > Arthropoda > Arachnida > Araneae > Salticidae > Maratus > Maratus speciosus. The sequence goes on along the minus strand of OZ010791.1, from coordinate 284,247,947 downwards.
GCGTAAACAAAAGAGAAAATGTGTTGTTTTTTACTTGTGTGCATGCCAATGGCATTTATAAAATGCTAAATGTCGATTTAATTTTTGGGGGGAATTTTTAATGAAACGACCAGTAAAAGTTTCGACAACATAAATTTACATAATTTAATTTTGAGTAAATTTCTAGCTATTTTAATTTTTTTATACAAGTTACAAAAAAATAATTATTTCCGCTTACGCACTGAAATAATAATTCCTTCCCCTGTCAAAAAGTTAAGGAAAACAATCAGTTATTTTTCGTAAGAACACTTTTTTTTTTTTTTTTTTTTTTTTTGGTTTTCAAAAGAAATATTGAACGTAAATGTTTCTTGTGATGAAGAAGGCAGACAATATAAAAATGCTCTTTTCAATCATAAAGTAAAAATTCATGAATCAATCAACCAACAAAAATAACAACAACAAAAAAACTTTGGAAAGTAATTTTGAGACACCTAACATGAATGTATTCAAAATTATTTTTTGCGAATGTTTGGATACAAAATCTAAACTCTAAGAAAGAGCAAAATCATCATCGTCACTCAAAAATAACATATTTGTAAATTCAAGGTGTTCTGAGAAAATGAGAAAGTAATGATAGATGAGACAGCAATTTTTTAGAAAAAATACTTTTAAAGTATTCAAATTATTTTTTTAAATTATTCTTGTGCAATAAAGTAACTGAAAATAACTTCCAATGTCGCAAGAAAAAATTTCTCTCTCTCTCTCTCTATATATATATATATTTAAAAAATAAAAAACTACTGAATATGCTAAGATGAAGATTTTAAATTTTCTTAAAATTACTATAGAGTATGATAAAAAATGTTCATTTGAAAACAAAATATATAAGAAAAATCACTTATTATCATTAAAATAAACAAGTTGGAAATTGCTCGTCAAACATGGCAAATGAGTACTATAACTGGTTTTATAAATATTTTTTGAACCGCATATTGTACTGAATATATATTTTAGTGCACGTCATAATTCCATATCAATTTCCTTATGTTCGAAAGGCTGTAACATCATTAAAATGCACTTACAATAATTCCCCATTGGCCGTAATGTAACGGAAAACTTTTGACTGTCCCTGTAATTAAACTATACATCCGATTTTCATAAAATTTGAAGTGACTCGACAAAATTTTTCAGCAGTTATATATTTAAAATTTCAAACCATTTGTTTAGGTAGTTTTTGCTCGGTTATATGCAAACAGACGGTCAGACAGACGGACTGAACGACGAATATAGGATCTACGTATTTATATAATTACGAACGCACCTTAAAAATGAACTAAAGGTGATTAAGGGGGAACTTTCAGTTTGTCGAAACAATCTCAAAAACATTGTTTTTTTATAAGTACCAAAGCACAAATAATATGCAATTAAATATCTATTTTTTTCCTTTTCTGCCTAAAGTAAAGTCAAAAGTAGCAGCCTAAAGTAAAAGTAAAGTAAAGTAAAGTTCAGCTTAAAGTAATTCTTAACTGTATTATCCAAAAAAATAAATGCTGTGTATATAAAATTAATATTTAAATTTTAAATTCAACTCACTAATGCGAGAATTAAAATTATTAAGTGTTGCGAGCATAATAAAACTTTATATTAAGCATACAAAAAAACTTTTTTAACAAATTAAAATCATAACACACCTACTTTGAAATTAAAACCAAAATATACACAAAATAGTTGTTTTTTAATTTAATTTTAGCACAAAATATAAAAAAAAATTCAAAAATTCAAAAAAAATATTTTTAATCGAACATATTTAAATTTCGAATATTTTAAAATTTTTATCAAGTTTTTCAAGTGCAACAAATAAATAATCGAAATATGTGATTTTTTTATTTTAGTATGTAGACTATAAAGAAATGCATATTTACTTAATTTTTTAAGCTGCGTCGTACATAGTTTCAAAGTAACAATGCGCACAAACTCCAAATTTATTAATCTGAGAAAATGCGTTTTAAGGGGACCGGGAAAGAAAATTCAACCAAAAAATCGATTTTTATTTTTTTATATCATTAAATAGTTTAAACTTTTATCTTTCCAACGATGTGTCACACATGTTTATATATATATATATATAAAATAAGTTTTGAAATTATTCATTCTTTTCTAAGAGTTCAAGGTGGCCATAATTAAACTGACGGTACTCAGAGTATTCTGTAGTACGATCTAATTGCGAGAATGGCGCCAAATTTTGCAGGAAGATTAAACAATACAGGGAACGAAGGATTCCACGAAAAAAAAATTAGTTCCAAAAATTACCGCCAGGGGAATATGAGGCGCTGTGTATTCGAAAAAGAGAGTTTCAAAAAAGAAGAATCAGTACTGAAATAAAATTACCGTTTATTTAGCACATCCAACTCAGGTTCGATGCGGCCGCCGTTTTTGTGGACCACATATTGCATTCTGTGCACACCATTTACAATAGCAGAGAATAACATGTCTGCAGGAATCTCCCGTACAGTTAGCGATATGTCATCCTTCAACGTAGCCAGGTCCTGGATACCTCCGTGATAGACCTTGGACTTTAGGTAACCCCATAGCCAAAAGTCGCAGGGTTTAATATCAGGAGACCGAAGTGGCCATGCAGTTGGTTGGTTGGTTGTATGGGGTTTTATGGCACAAAATCCCTGAGGGGACATGCTGCGCCAAAAAAGACTAAAAAACACAATGTAAATAAAAGAAATGAGAAAAACAATCTGGATGAGATCCCACCCAGATGTAGACAGAGACGTGTAGAAGTGTAAAATATTTAATTAAAAATAGTAGCGTAAAAAAGTTAAAAGTAATTCAATGCAAGAGCAGCCTGGATGAGGGTCCCATCCAGATGTCACAAAAGTGTAAAAGATAAAACTAGGTCGTGTAACCAATGAAAGCAATAAAAATCATATTTCAAAATAAAATCCAGCATGTTTTAAAAAGGTAAAGAGTGCCCCATGCGGTGTTTCCCCAATGAGGTTTGTCAAGATTGGTGATGATGAATTAAAGCAAATTCTGTACAGGTGCCGTAGACCCGGACAGTCAGTTAAAATATGATGAATGGTCAGGTAATCAAAATAACAATGTGGACACATGGGTGCATCCTCCCGAAGTAAAAGATGTTTATGAGTGATCCTTGAATGTCCAATTCTCAGACGGGTAAGAAGAACATCTGCTTTCCTTGGGTAACTCGAAGGCCAGGTCGTGATTGTTGGTTTGATGTGGTGCAGTTTATTATTACATTCTGAATCCCAACTTTCTTGCCAATTATTATGAATAAAGTGTCTTATGAGTAGTTTAACGTCTGAGAATGGAATTTTATGTTGTAACGGATTCAGAGCACGTTTTGCTGCCTCATCAGCCTTCTCATTTCCAGGGATACCCATGTGCCCAGGTACCCAGCAAAATAAAATGTTATAACCACGTCTTATCAGTTTATTATAAAGATCCAAGATGGCCGAGACATAGGGGTGCTTATTAAATGATTTTATTGCATCAATAGAACTTTTCGAGTCAGTATAAATGATGAAAAAAGTCTTATGATGATGAGCAATGTGCAACATGGCTCTCTCAATTGCTATTAATTCGGCCGTAAACACAGAAATAGAAGGGTGTAGCCGATAACTGAAAGTGGTATTATCAAAGAAAACACCACAACCAACATTATCTCTACACTTTGATCCATCAGTATAAATATCTGTATAGTTATTGTAATCAGAGCGGTGTGCAGCAAATAACTGTTGAAAGACAGTAGGTGCTAAGTTCTTTTTGTCATAATCTTTAAAAGGATGGAGGGTGGTAATATTAAGAGTTTTCCAGGGAGGGAACGTGTGCAATGGGCATGGGCTCACCTCAATATTGCTTAGATTGCTATTGTTAATACAATTTCTCACTCTGACTCCAAATGATGGAATGCAGGATGGTCGGTGCTGATAAAGCATATCATTGTCTGCATTTAAAATATTTGTATGAAGTGGATGATCATTATGTGAAAGAATACGATAGTACAAATCTAATGAAAGCTTTTCCCGAATATGATGTAATGCTGGTTCATTACAGTCAACATACAGACTTAAAACTGGCGATGTACGAAATGCACCAGAGCAGACACGGAGTGCGCTGTGGTGCACAGTGTCAAGTTTTTTAAGAGTGGAAATGCGGGACGAGCCATAGATTTGGCAGGCATAGTCAATTTTGGAACGGATTATAGAACGATAAATTTTAAGGAGAGAACCACGGTCTGCTCCCCAAAATGTGTTCGAAAGCACCTTAATTAAATTAAGGGATTGTTCACATTTTTTCCGCAACTGCAAAATATGTGGTAAGAAAGTAAGTTTTTTGTCAAAATACACACCCAAAAAGCGGACGCAGTCAACAACACAAATTTGATAAGAACCAATAAAAATTTCAGGGTCTGGATGCAGATCCCTACGTCTACAGAAATGTACACAAGAAGTTTTGTCCTGAGATATAATAAAACCATTTTTATTTGTCCATTGAATAATACGGTTGATAGCTAACTGTAATTGTCTCTCAATAAAACGCATATCCTGTCCTTTACATAAAATTTTAAAATCGTCAACATAGAGGGTTCCCTGAACACATGGGGGTAACTGCTCAAGGATGCCATTTATCTTGATAGCAAAAAGGGTGACACTCAGAACACTACCCTGAGGAACACCCTCTTCTTGTACATAAAAACTGGAGAGGATCCCGCCAATTCGAACTTGAAAAATACGAATGGCCAGGAAGTTCTTAATAAAAATCGGGAGGTTACCACGAAAGTCCAAGTTAAAAAGATCGCGAAGAATACCGTACCTCCATGTCTTGTCATATGCTTTCAGCATGTCAAAAAACACTGCGACCAGATGGTTTCTCTTTAAAAAGGCAGTCCGTATATGAGATTCTAAGACAATGAGGTTATCAATAGTGGACCTACCTCTTCGAAATCCACTTTGGAAAGCTGCAAGGTAATTATTTGATTCTAAAACATGGACAAGACGGCAATTAATCATTTTTTCTAAAAGTTTGCAAAGGCAACTAGAGAGTGCAATTGGCCTGTAATTATTTGGATCGCTTGAGTCTTTTCCTGGTTTAGGAAAAGGGATGACTATGGCTTTACACCAGGCATTGGGAAAAGCTTGTTCCATCCAGATTCTATTGTAATAAGCAAGAAGGTTATTTAGAGAAGTCCTGCAGAGATGTTTCAGCATGGTATATGTGATGCCATCGTGACCTGGAGCAGATAAATGACTGTTTTGTAAACATTTTAAGAGTGCTGAAATAGTGAAAGGAAGATTGTAATCGTAAGAGTGGCATGAATTAAAATTGATGTTGGTAGTTTCCATTCGTCTTTTGTATGATAAAAAAGGATCTGGGTAAGAATCAGAGCTAGAATTGGATGCGAGGGTATTTGCTATTGTTTCAGCAATGTTTTTTGGAGATGCTATGGTTTGGCCATTGTGTTTTAAAATTGAGATGTGGTTTTCAGAATATAATCCCATACAATTTTTCACTTTTTTCCAAAGAACTTTACTTGAGGTATTACAGCTTATAGTAGAGATGTATTGCATCCAGGATTCACATTGGCTTTTGCGGCGCACTCTTCTAGCATCAGCCTTTGCTTTTTTGTATGCAATATAATTAGCATTATTGGGATACCTCCGGAAGTTGCCCCATGCCTTCTGTTGACTTTTTTTTGCCTTTTGACAGTCATCATTCCACCATGGTTTCCTGTGTTTTGGGGTGGAACGTGATTTAGGAATGCTAATATCTGCAGCATTGATAATACAATGGGTGATATTATGAATCGCATCGTCAATATCACCTTCTATCATATCGCTAGTGATTTTAGCAAGGTCTGTAAAAGTTGGCAAATTGGCTCTGTCATAGACATAGCGATTAAAGCAATTATTAGAATCCCTGTGAGGAGTAGTCTGTGAGATAAATGTTGGAAAATGGTCACTGCCGTGTAGGTCATTAGAGACCCAGAAGTTCCAATAAGGATAGATAGATGCAGAGCAGATAGTGAGATCTATTGCATGAAAGGTGCGGGTTGGTTCATGGAAATAAGTATGATCACCATTATTGAGTAGGCATAAGCCATTGTCGGAAATTAATTTCTCTATAATATCACCACGTTGATTAGTGTCAGAACTACCCCACAGTTGGCTATGAGCATTAAAATCTCCAACAATGATGAAAGGAGTGGGGAGTTGGAGAAGGAGATCATCAAGTAGTGCTGACTGAATAATTTGGTGGGGTGGTAAATAAATAGTGCAGATTGTAATGAGACGTTTTACATATACACGGACTGCAACAGCTTGTAAGTTTGTTCTTAAGTTAATATGAGTGTGGGGTAAATTGCGAGAGATGAAAAGAGCCACTCCACCAGTGGCCCTATCACTACTTGTAAAATCTTTTCTGTATGTAGCATAGGTGCGCAATTTTGCTTTGTCAGTGGGTTTTAGATGGGTTTCCTGCAGAGCTAAACATAAAGGTTGATGGTCGGATAGAATATTACGGATTTCGTCGTGTTTATTGTGATAACCACGGCAGTTCCAAGAGATAATATTAGACATGAAAGATTTTATTTTATTTTTTTTTACTACCTGCGGAATTTTTATTCGGAGATAGTCATACTATCTCCATCGTTAAATTCTTCATCCGGTTCTGGGTGAAGAGCTAGGGCATCATCATACTCCATTTTATCATTTTGTTTTGATTGAGTTTCATTTTTGGATGTTTTATTCTTTTTCTTTTTAGCTGAATTTTCAGGTGACACACTGGCTTTAATCGTTGGTAGGTTAAATTTTTCGGCGTCAGATTTACGGCTTGGTTTCACAGATGGTGTTTTAGTTGTATTTTGAGAACCTCTTTTATGGAGAGGAAGTTTAGAAATAACAGATTGAGATGATTTTGAAGAGGCATTTTGTGGTGGTTTAGGAGGATCAGATTTAGGTGACTTAGGAGGAGGAGATTGTGTTGATCTATTAGTCTTACCAGAATTATTAGACAGGCAGTTATCTTTTTGATTAGGTTGGCAATTAGGTTTAGTGGGGAGTTCTGTTTGAGTTGCAATAGATTGATAAGTTTTATGGACAGTTTTAGACAAGGCAGTAGCATATGACACACCAACTTTGGGTGTCCTTGATTCAACAATTTTCCTGGCTTCAGGGTACGATATGTTGTCCTTTGTGCGTATGGTCTGTATTTCTTTTTCTTTTTTCCACATTTCACAAGATTTAGCATAAGATGGATGATCTTTTTTGCAGTTGACACAACAAGGTGGAGCATTACATTGCGCACTGTCGTGGCCAACTGCACTGCACCGACCACAGGTGGCCTTACCTCGACATGAGGTTTTTGAGTGCCCAAAGCGTTGACAATTAAAACAACGCAGTGGGTTTGGTATGTACGGTCTAACGGAACATGATAAATACCCGGCTTTTATATATTTTGGTAGTTTGGGTGTGTTAAATGTAAGTATAATGTGTTTGGTAGGTATTTGTATTTGAGTTGATGTTTGTTCGTCCCGACGGTGGATTTGTATCCTTCTTGCTTCAATGACGTTTTGGTCTTTTAAATTGTTTACTATTTCATCTTCTGAAACATGCAACAGATCAGACTCTGAGATCACCCCACGAGATGTGTTTAACGTTCTATGAGGTGATATAGTGACTGCGATGGTTGCAAAGTGAGTACATTTTTTTAAGTTTGCTGCTTGTTGGTTGTTGCTTACTTCCATTAAAAGTTCACCTGTCCGGAGTTTTTTTATTGTTTTTGGTTCACCAACCAATCCAAGGATAGATTTATTTATCAAAAAGGGTGATGTTTTGTCAAAGCTTCCATCTGTGCGTTTCACTACAAAAAATCTTTCTTCAGCTTTACTAGTATTAAAGTTGACATTTTTACATTCTTCATTGGAAGTAAAAACGTCACACATCTCTTCCCATGATTGTTTTTTATGTTGATTAGCAGTTATTTCTGAGCCAGAGCTCATTGCACCATTACTCTCTGTATTGGAATGTGGGGCCTCCACATCACATGGGTTAATTCCTAATATTGTAGCCATATTGAGAGAAAGCATTTTGAAACGCCAGGCATCGGGCCTGGTCACCGACCCTTCTTATTACCATTACTTTAGGCGCAGGTCTCAAAAGGGTGAAAACTATATCAACAAACTTCCACGTTTTTCGAACATTGGATTAAACTTGATAGCATTTCTTAATCTCTAGTTCTTTCACTTTGGAATCAGGAAGCCAGTAGGTAAGCCTTTACAGCTCTGTCCAACCTACAGCCCCTTTCGCCGAAAGGCACCAGTCTCCCGGTGTTGGTCCTAACAGCCACCATACAAGTATGGCGTCCTCCGATCACGGAACCGAATTTCGGAAATGCCCTGCACTCTGGGACTCGAGATCAGCCTAAAAAGGTAGAAACGAGGCGATGAGATTAAAAAACCTCAACACCCAGAGTATCTCACGTGAAAATAAAAAAAAAACCACTATTGTAGAAAAAAAAAAAAGAAAAATTAATGTGAGAGAAAACTCAGAAACAAGGTGTATTTTTTGTCTTTTTTTAAAACCTTTATAATTTTTTTTTTCTCAAAAGAACAAGAACAACGTTAGTAGAACAAAGAACAGTTTCAAGAAAACAGTAACAAACTCGAACAAGAACAAAGAGGGATAACAAACTGAAAAGAGAAGACTAAAAAGTGTGAAACAAAGAAAAAAGGATAGACAACCAAAAAGAGAAGAAGACAGGAAAGGAGAAAGATCGCTCGGGAACCCGGGGTCGCGAAACCCGTAAATACCTAAAGAAGGTATTCCCCTGGGGGGGGGGCCATGCAGTTGGAAAACAGCGGCTAATGATGCTTTCTGTTGTGAATTTCTGTCGTAGAAGCTGCTGTACCCGCAAAGCAATATGTGGAGGGGCTCCATCTTGCATGAGAATGACTTTCTCCAGGCACTCTCTTTGCTGAAATGCTGGAATAACAAAGTTGTTTAGCATTTGGTGATATTTGTCTCCGGTAACAGAACAAGTTACAGATCCTGTCTCAGTAATGTTCTCATAGAAGAATGGACCAATGATCATATCTACTGTGAAACCACACCAAACAGTTATCTTTGGTGAATGCAAAGGAATTTCTTTGAATGCTCTTGGTGACTTTTTATCCCAAATTCTGCAGTTCTGGGTATTTACAGTTCCACTCAGGTAAAAGTGGGCCTCGTTTTTCCATATGATTTACTAGGGACAAGCATAATTCAACTCCATTCTGGCAAGAAAATTTAGAGCAAAAGTCAATCGCTTATCATGGTCGGTGTGACGTAACTCTTGTACACGGCTGATCTTGTACGGACAGAAGTGGATAATCTTTCGTAGGATTTTCTGTACCATACTATAAGGCATATCCAGATTCCGAGTTGTCCCACCAGCGCTGGAAGTGGTACCAATATTGTCTGGTGCTTTGTCGACAATCGCCATTGCCACTTCTTTGATTGTATCCTGTGATACGGGTTTTCGTCCTCTGCCTGACTGAACATTTAGAGAACCTGTTATCTCAAACTTCTCAACCATTGCTTTTAAACCATTAACGGACAAAGGACCGTTATCTTTACGCATTTTCTTGTGGTTTCTAAAAGCAGGAAGAGCGGCTGGAAAACCCTTTAAAGTTACAATATGTAGGAAATTTCAATTATACTCACTTTATATAAATAATTAGGGAAAGGTGACCTAAAATGCGATCCCAGCGGACAAAACGATCCACATATGTTTTCTTCCCGACAGGTCGCTCTATCTACCGGGTAATGCAAAAACTAATTGTGCCAAGTGAAGAAGAAGCAATGGCGGTATTCATGCGATCGCAATATTACGCGTCTGAATGGAATTCTTTGAAAAATTGGGTTTTATAACATCTTTTATAAGGTAAGCACTAACTTTCATATTTATTTAGATATATAATCTTTCATGTATACAGAAATATGACTTGGTTTACTTAGTGGAATATGTTTCTAGATGTGAATTACACTTGCTCAGTTTATGTTTCTCGACGCCATCCAGTAATATGACCTAAAATTGGCTGCCATGTTGCCGGGTGAATTTTTTTCTATCATTGTGACAATACTTTCCAGTTCTGCATGTGCTCCTCTGTGATTGGTGTTTACCTTACAGCTAGCGCCACCTGTCGCACTCTTTGTACGCTGGCCTCTTTTCCCTTTCTGTTCATTTGTGACCTTGACCCCTTACGGACACATGTTTACAGTAGCTGATGACGGGCTATTATATTTTCCAACTTGAAACACGTCCTGTGAATTGCTTTGATTTTTTGGTGATTTATATAAAATTTTATTATTTTAATTTGTGTTTTATCGCTAGTTTTTGGTGCTCTTTCAACTGAAGGACCATTTTGTCCATTGGTGAGGTTAGAATAATCCTTTGGACACTTTTTCAAAATCTATTTTCTTCATTACCCAATTTGGGTTTAAAATATTATTAAAATATATTTATAATGCAAAATACAGTGTAAAACATACACTGGTGAAAACAATTAAAGGGACAAAGGGTTTTTTGCAATTAAAAATAAACTAACAAATCAAATAAAACCAAACATGGCCAAAATATCATTCGATATAAGATTAATGTATGGGAAAACAAAAATGAGCACAACCTGCACCCTAAATAAGGTAACTGGTCACGTGTCCAGCACAGCAGCTGACCGACACCCTGTCTGTCAGAGAAAAACATGTCTAATATAGTGTATAATCGTCTGTAACAACTATACAACTCTCGCATCGGCGTTTCATACTGCTTACCAGGGTCCTTATCAATCTCTTTGGCAACTGCATCCAATTTAGCACCAAGGAACCCTTGAGCTCATCGATGGTCCTTGGAGCTGGTCTTCGAGCTGCAATTGATAGTCCAAGGGCGTCCCATATGTTTTCGATGAGATTAAGGTCAGGGGACATCGCAGGTCACTCCATTCGTTGAACATCCTACGTTTCAAGGTATTCTTACACCAACTAATCCCTATGTGGACGGGCGTTATCGTCCATAAAAAAGAAATCTGGTCCATATGCTCCGCGGAAAAGTCTCAAAGAGGGTGCAAGAATCTCGTCCCTGTACCGCTGACCTGTCAGAATACCTCTATCAAATACATTATGGTCGGTACGCCCGTCTGCCTTGATGCTTGCCAGACCATCAGACCGCCTCCAGCATAGGGATCATTTTCGACAATGTTAGAGGGCCGATATCGACTCTCGGGTTCTCTCCAGATGAGAACACTTCTCGATTCGCTGTCCAGACTGAATCGCGACTCATCACTGTACAGAACCGCCCCAAACTATCCTCTGTCCAAGACAGTTGTTCTCGGTACCATGCTAGACGGGACTTTTTGTGGTTCACAGCCAAAGGGATGCAGACTAGATGGTACCTTTCATACAGGCCAGCTGCATTAAGTCTCTGGATGACTGTTTTCCGTGAAATGGATGTTCCTGTAGCATTATACAGTTGACGAGACAGTTGTTTCGCTGTCGCGTACCTACCCCTTTTGGTTAATAGTCTCAAATAATGGTCTTCAGCCGGCGTTGTTACCCTTTTTAGGCCTTGACCAGGTCCGGGGATCACTGTTTCGGTCTTTGTGAACTGTTTCCACAGAGTAGACACCACGTATCACGGAACACCGAAGTCCTTAGAACAGGTAGTCTGTGATTGGCCGGCCTCGAGTCTTCCAACAATCTGCCATCTTGTGGCATCATCTAGACGATGTCGACTAGCAATAATAACGATGGGTAAACAAAGAAATTAAAAAAACAAGGATTGGGTTATGCTACGGTGCTTCAAAACGCCCTTCCGCTACAAGCTTCGGCGGTCAAATGAGGCACCTCTGCACAAACGCGATCACAGCGCCTTTTTATTATGACTACACATACCACTGCGTGGCAGGTGTGTCCGCGACGAGTTTAACTATCATCTGATACTTTATTTGCATATAGGGATAACTTATTTTGTTTTGTTTTTTTAAAAAACCGTTTGTCCCTTTAATTGTTTTCACCAGTGTACTAGCAAAGGATTGAACATTTATTTAAACAGTTATGTTATTTTACACAAGTTTTCCCCTTTGCGGGATAATTTTAGGCCACCTTCCCATATAACTCAAGAAATAATGTAGATTTTTGAATGGGGATTTTTGCATATTGTAATCTTTAAAAATTCAGAATAAAACAAAAGTCGAAAACTAATTTTTTCAAAGTTTAAATGTCCTGTGCCCCCAAGTAAACATAAAGGCCTTAAAATATTTCGATAAACATATCGACTAATTTCATACACACATATTCTCAAGGTTTGTAGTGATAAATAATTTATTTTCGCATAAAATTTGAAATTTAAATTTTATATTTAAAATTTTATGCGAAAATAATTTATTTTTATTATAAACCCTGAGAATGTCGCGGTTAATTTGTGTATACGAAACTAGTCGGTTTGTGTAATAAAAAAAATTAAAACCTTATGTTCACTGTAATCACTTTTGTCATATTTATTTTATTTGGATAATATAGAACCACTATTCCGATTTAAGCACAAAGTTTTTGCTCAGAAAATTTATGGACTTCAAAAATTACCTGGTTCTTGTAAAGATGTAGACACAAGAGTCATAAAGTAGATTTATGTGAAACAATAACCGTTATATATGATAACGATAACTTATTTTCTCTAAATTCAAATAAAAAAGTTATTAATAAAATAATCGAAAGTCCACACTGGTGAAAGACCGGATGAACGATGTCTGTACAAGCGATCAAACAAAGATAAACTGAGATCATAGGTTAAAAAAAAGAAGAAAAAATGGCACAAAGATAAAGAGCGAGAGAAGGGGGGAAGGGAGGCGAACTCTTCAGACATTTTAATCTCCAAGGTTTTCACAGAAAAATACGGAAATAGCCAATTTAATTGTAAATTATATCTTCTTTCGATATATGATAAAACAACGACCTTAGGGAGTCGTCTTCATACTGAAATTATACCAAACTCTGAATGTTTTAATACGAACACATAATTTCACCCTTTTTGGGGTTTCTTGTTAGTAATTTTTACTTTAGAATACAAAACGGTAAGTCATTCGGTTTAGTAGTTTAAAAATTATGTATAATTAATGCTTGAAACTCCTAATGTTAAACTCATTTGAAATCATGGCAAAACAGATTGTATTGGAGGTAGTTTTTTAGGGTAACTAGGGAAAAATAATGTACTAAAAAGAGTGATCTCGAAGTAGATTCGCGAATGCAAAGTTTAAAAAAAAATTAAAGATGCAACAATATGTACTTCAGTTTTATACATAGGTGAACAAAAAACTGAAAGTTAATTTGTATATTCATGCCTCTAGTCAATATGATGGATCTATCCCGAAACAAAAAGGGGCTTCTTGAAACTCCACATTCATTAACTCACCATCTTAGGAATCCAAAAACTTAAGAGAAAATTATGTTTTTGAAAAGGTAAGATTCATTGCTATAATGGACACAATAAAATTCATTATTATTTGTTTATTTTAAAAGATCATCATTAACTTACCATCTTAGGAATCGAAAAACTTAAGAGAAAATTATGTTTTTGCAGAAGTAGAATTGTTTGCTACAATGGGCACAATAAAATTCATTATTATTTATTTATTTTAAAAGTTCGTCTTTAACTTACCTTCTTAGGAATCGAAAAACTTGAGAGAAAATTATGTTTTTGCAAAAGTCGAATTCCTTGTTATAATGGACACAATAAAATTCATTATTATTTATTTTAAAAGATAGTCATTCACAAAGAGATTGAGTTTACAAAAAACTGTTAAGCTTTCGGGAAGATAATTTCTCTGGCTTTTAAAACTAGGCATGTACGACTGAAAAGATGAAGTAAAATTTATAAAATGTTTCACAAACATCTAAGATAAAAGAAATAATAGTAAAACAAAGCAGGCTTATTTAAAAACACAATATCATGAAATTATAACATTCAAAATATTTTTTTGTATTGAAAGTATTCAAAGTTCATTTTAGTATTCATATTTTTTTTATGCAAAAATTTAAATAAATACTGTAAATGTTTTTTTTTTTATTATTGCAAAGCTAGTTTGATCAGTGGCAAATTTCAATCCAACATATACATTATTCTTAAGGTTATGAACAAAAACCTTCACTCCTATTTAGTTGATTTGATTTAATAAATTGATTGCGACACCAATTTTCCATACAGAAATCACTTATTATAATATGGCCCCTTCAAAATTCTTAAATAATTATTCTGAATCTTATCTCTGCATGCTTTGAAATGGCCTACCGTTGCTGTACAGAAGTTCCACTCAATCAAATAAACATATACACATTTTTTATGAATAACATTTATTAATTTTAAAAATGTACTCATTTCTCAAAATAAACACATGCATAAAACAACATGTGTTTATTACAAAATTTGGACAAAATTTTTTTGAAAATAGATAATTTTTAATGGAAAACAATCAATATTCGCTTTTATTAAAAAAGCAATTTCCTGCATCTCATATATCTTATACCGACCATGTATTAAAACTTGGTAGAAAATTTTCTCACGCTGAAAAAGTTACAACTAATTTATTTTTGAATAATGAGTTATTTTTCAAACCCGTCTCTACTTAAACTTTGTGAAATAACAGAAAATGTGAAATATTGCTTAAATAAAATATTAGCCTAAAGGGCAAATGTTTATTTTGTACATATTTAAAGGTTTGATTTTTTAAATACTTTTATACCTATTCGTAACTGATTGTTTTATTTCAAAAACGTGTGGAATTATACATTATTTTTTTTAATATTAATTCTTTATTAATTCAGAGTGAAAATAACCGAAGTTTAAAAATGAAATAAACAAGAAATAATAAAATAGCTGGACATTTACACCATGAAAAAGTTCGATGTCAACGTGAAAATAAAAAATCAGAAGTTTACTAAATGGTGTACCTATATAAAATGTTGCAAAGTTGAAAACTAAACAAACGGTAAAATTATAACAATCGACGTCACGTTCATCATCTATGACCATCTTCAAGAAAGAGTTCTTACATTACTTTTAAACGTCAAAGTCAAGCCATATTGAACTTGAAAATTCATTAGGTTCCCGAACAATAATCGCTTCAACCAATCACAAGAACAGGATATGCAGTGGCACCATCCATCGGACGAAAACAGAATAAAAGTTTAAATGAATTAACGATGGAGTATGTAATGGCGACATGTATCAGATAAAAACATCTATAAGAAAAATCGAATAAACGATGTAGTTTTTATAGTATTCAGTGGCGACATCTAGTATAAAATGATGAAAATAACTGCAGAACTTAAAAATTGGAATTAAAAGAGATGAACTTTGCTAGAAACATAAAAAGATGTACTATTCGAAGCGTTAAAATCATAGGATGAATATGAATATATTAAGATGCACATGCAAAATTTAGGAATAATAAATGAGACGTTATCATTACATACTTCGTTACTTCTAACCATAATTTCAATAGATTCTTTCTGTAGACTTCAATAACATTATTACATGGAATTTTTGTTATCTTGACCAGATTTGAGATTGATCAGATCTTGATTTTTACTTTCTTCTATCTTTACTAGAAGAAAGTATTGTATTCGTGAAAAATTTCGACATCTGGTTTTCGGTGAATTTATACGTTTTCGAATGTCCTGAACACAGTTTGATGGTTTTTAAAAAATGTCCGTCTGTCTGCTAGTCTGTCTGTCTGTATGTGGCAAAATTTTTCTTGGCGCTGTAACTGAAGAACTAATGCACGGAATTTTACAAAACTTTAGATTCAGTTACACCTGCATTTTTCAAGATTTTAGCAATAGATCTAACTCCAGAACTAATGCACAAATTTTCATCTAACTGCAGATTCAGTTGGACATTGGCACAAGTAGTTGCTGATTAGGATTTCGTGTCAATCGCCGAATAGGTAGCGGTGCTATGCTCGATTTTTCACTATTTTCGCAATAGCTCTATCTCAAAAATTAATACACGGATTTTCATAAAACTTCAGATTCAGTTAGACGTTGACACAAGTTGTTGCTTATTACGTTTTATTGTAAATCACCCAACAGGAGGCGCTGCTATGCTGCATTTTGCATGATATACACGATTTTAGTGTTAGTCATATCCCAAGAACTAATGCACGGAATTTCATAGCTTTGCAATCCACATGATGGGCATAGATTGCCATTTAATTTTGGCACTATGCTAGCAAATTTTGAAGTATTAACATGTACGAGATAGAAGAAAGTTTTGCGATTGGCACAACCGAGTAATTTACTTTGTCAAGATAAAAGTTTTCATATAATAACGCTATTAAAGGTACAGAAGGAATCCATTGAAATTATGGTTAGAATTAACGAAGTATTTAACATCTCATTTATCCCTAAACTTCGGATGTGGATCTTAAGATAATCATATACCACTGCATTTACATTCATCATATGATTTTAACACAGCTGTTTATGAAAAATAAACAGCTCTTTATGTTTCGACCGAAACATCGATTGTTATAATTTTATTTGAATATTTGTTTAATTTTTAACGTTACAACATTTTGTATTCACCATCTGATAAACTTATGATTTTTTTTTTTTTTCGTGTTAATATTGAACGAGAAATAAGTTTCTATTTATGCTAACAAATTAAACTTTTTCATAACTACCATTAAGTTATACAGTAGCGCTCAAAAGTATTTTGACAACCTTATATTCTCTCTGATTTTATTTCATATAAAAATGTAAAAGAAAATATATTCCCTATGATTTAGAACACTATGACTGCAGTTATTCAAATGTATCAAGTTTCAACTCCTTTGTTTACATTCGGCGCCACCGAAGAAATATGACTCCTCCTTAGCTCAAAAGTATTTTGACAATTAGTTTGCATTTAATTGTTGAAGGCGTCAGTGGCGCTTTAGCTTCGATTAGTGTTTATATTGACTTATTGGGATTATTTTTAAATGCCGAAATGTAAAAAATATTGACGTGATTCTAGAAAAACCGCTGTAAATGCACTTAAGTAAGGTAGACTGCAAGCAGAATTAGCTCGTTCTTTTAAAGTGTCTCGGCAACTTGTTATTACATGGAATAAAGTTTTTAATAAACAGAAATAGTGGCCATCCAAAAGAAACAACTTGCAGTGTTGACTGTATTATAAAAATGATATCTGCAAGTGGTTGTCGTAAGTCCGCTGTAATAATAAAAAACGAATTAAAAGAAAATTACGGGATAGACATACACGTTTCATCAGTCAAACGACGCCTAAACCTCTATGGTTTACATGGCAGAAGACTACCAAAAACACGTTTGTTATCTACTAAGAATAGGAAGGCTAGAGTTGCATTTGTAAAACGGCATAACGCTTTCAGGGGCAAAGCAAAAGCAATTCCATTGCTGAAATTTTGAAATTAATGATGGACACCAGAACTTTGGTTAAAAAAAAATCGGTTTATTATGTGTGTGAAATATAGCTTTTCATATTTAGAAATAAATTTGTTTTCAAATTCCGGTGTCAATCATTAATTTCAACACTTTAGCAAAGGAATGGTTTTGCCCCTGAAAGGGTTATGTCGTTTTACAAATGCAACTCTAGCCTTCCTATTCTTAGTAGATAACAAACGTGTTTTTGCTGGTCTTCTGCCATGTAAACCATAGAGGTTTAGGCGCCGTTTGACTGATGAAACGTGTATGTCTAAGCCATAATTTTCTTTTAATTCCTTTTTAATTATTACAGTGGACTTACGACAACCACTTGTAGATATCATTTTTATAATACAGTCAACATTGCAAGTTGTTTTTTTCGGATGGCCACTTCCAGGCTTATTTTCGATGTATATCTGTTTATTAAAAACTTTATTCCATGTAATAACAAGTTGCCGAGACATGTTAAAAGAACGAGCTAATTCTGCTTGCAGTCTACCTTTCTTAAGTGCATTTACAACCGGCTTTTCTAGAATCACGTCAATATTTTTTACATTTCGGCATTTAAAAATAATCACAATAAGTCAATATAAACACTAATCGAAGCTATTGCACACTTACACCTTCAACAATTAAATGCAAACTAATTGTCAAAATACTTTTGAGCTAAGGAGGAGTCATATTTCTTCGGTGGCGCCGAATGTAAACAAAGAAGTTGAAACTTGATACATTTGAATAACTGCAGTCATAGGGATATATTATAGGGATTATATTATTAAAATTACCAAATTATATATATAATATTATTATATTATTATTACTAAATTATAGGGAGTATATTTTCTTTTATATTTTTATATTAAATAAAATAAGAGAGAATATAAGGTTGTCAAAATACTTTTGAGCGCAACTGTATTATTGATATGACGGAGATTATAATATTTAATATAACCCTGAGATCTTTCAAACGCACACGCGTTCATTTTCAAAGGGAAAACACATTCCCCTTTGAAAATGAACGCATATACGTTTGAAAGATCTCAGGGTTATATTAAATACATCTTTATATGTTTGTGTCACCTTTTAAGTAATTATAAGTATGTTTTAAAGTTTACATGTCAGAACGTTTATTACATAGATAGTTAGGGACATTTTTCAGAAACCTTTACTGTTATTACCGAGAATCCATTGGTGAGCTTTTTCTCATGCGTCTAGTGAAATTTATTACGACAATAATGTGGCATATTGCCGGTAAAAAAGCATTATTACGATTTATATGATGTAGAGTTTATTGATGTATTGATAATTACCTGGTTAGAATGACTTTATTCTCATAGGAATTGCGTGAATGCACTATTTTCGGATTAGATGAAGCAAATCCATAGCTAATTTTTCATGCTCTACAAGTACCTGATTCACAAACAGACCTATAAAAAAGTTTATTTCTGTATATATAAAACAAAAATTACCAATAAAAATGTTTTTGCTAAAATGTCTATATATAGTAGTCGAATGAAACTAAATGTGAAGCAATAAGTGTATTATTTGAATGCCAGAAATAAATTCATTATCGATATTAAGCGCATATAATTATTTCGGTTTATTATTGTTTATCTAATGCTATATTGAATTTCCTTATAGTGACAATTTGTTTTCTGGTTAGATTACTTTTTTACTTTATCTAATAACTATTATTATAAATCTCATAAAATTTCATAAATCAAGAAAATAAAACTCCCACTTTTTATATATTTGAAATGTTTTTCAACTTTTTTAAGTGTCAGATTTTCTATCGAAATACTCGACGAAAATATGAAAAAAAGTGTCCAGGCCACAGAAACATTTCACCCAACGTGCCAATGCTCTGCCAACTGAACTACGTGGACGACAACATTTGCGGGTAAAATTCAGAGAACGTTTTGACAATAACATCTATCCTGCGTCATGTAAGAGAACCTAATGGAATAAACCACAGGGATATGAGGTTCAATGAGCGATGTATACGTTCAACTTCTCGTCTGACATTTTTTCCAGCAGTTTGGAAAATTTCAACAGTCAACACGTATAATATATTTATTAATCAGTTTAAAAAGAAGTATTCCATAGAAATGTGAGACAAATATGAATGATTTCTTTAAAAATTACTACAGGTCATCCATTAACGCAAATGTTGTGGTATTTTATTCCTCTCTCATTCTATGTTGCAAATTGTCCTACTCGAATGATACCCCTAATCCACGTCATATATTTTTGCAACTAGTTATAGTGTTTTGTAGCTAGTTGTACGCAAAAGATATAACATCCTACTACCTACTAATAAAAATGGTATAAAACCCATATCGGAAGGTACTAATTTGGCCAAAAATTCAAATGATTTTTATGATTTTGTTTCGGAAAATAATACAACATCTGGACTTTTTGCGTTATATTCATTGATATTTAACTTATAAACATAACTTTTTGTGTGTAAAAAAATGAATAATATGTGATATGTGACGGGGTTTTCCTGCAGGTGCGAGCCGTGAATTTCCAATAGGGCAACCGTTTTTCACAAACATCTGAAACAGATTTGAAAGGCCAAATTTTTAGAAGGGCATTCAATTCTCGGTTGTTTATACCAGGAATTCATTTAAAAAGTTGATTTTTGACAAAATGACAGTTATTTTAATAAAAAAGTCATTTTTTTTTCTTTTCCGATCTCGAAAAAAGAATTAATTAGCAAAAGTTATATACTTTTCGATGGTATAAGATCCAGAAAGTACTATTAACTTTCTTTTAAATAAAAAAATGAAAGAAACCGGTCGAATAGTTCTCAAGAAAAATCGTCGCACAGTTTGAAAAAAAATGGTTTCGAGAAAAAAAAAAAAAAACGTTTACAATAGCATTACGTTCAACGAGCGGCTTTACGTTAAACGAGCAAAAATATTGTAAGGAATTGGAATTTCACTTTAGGGCAACAATATGCGCACTTGAGGGATGCAAAAAATAAATTTAAAAAAGTGAAAATTTTGACTCAAAGAAAAGTATGTCCCCTTGAGATCTAGTGAGCTTTTCCCTCAAACTTTTGTAATTAGAATGGAATAAAAAGGAAAAAAAATCCTCTTAACACCAGAATAAAAATACAAATTTTTAATTTTAAATATACTGATTGTTTTATTATGGTGCTTGTGGATAATGCTATACCGCAGCCACATTCTCTCAGGTGAATTTGTTATTACAGGGTGGGCTCTTTTCAGGGCCTTTTATCATCCAGATCAAGTAATCATGGTGTCATATAAGCGGCAAATTATTGCTCGTACAGAACTCGGCACCATACAACCCCACTCTTTTTTCTATTTTTACACTCTATCTCTTGTTATTTTTTAGAACTTTTTACTTTATTTTTTTTTTAATTCTATAAAAAGTTTACAAAAGAAAAAAATGTATAAAATATTTTAAAACATTTGAAATATATATATGTATATAATTAAAAAACATTTTTTGAAAAATCCCAAAATAAGTCTTTTTATTGTAATGCTGCATTTCATCATTCTCTTTAGATGTTTATTGTTCCTACGAGCGCATTTCCCCCGTATTTCTTTAAATTTTTATACATTTTTGCCTTCCCATTGCTATCATCTATGAAACGCTCTAACCAGTTAACTCACACCATCTTCAGTGACGGGTATGCATGGGACTGACCACAATTGACCAATGTCTTCGAAATCTCTAATGCTTAACTAATTGTTTTCATATTTTATAGATGTGTTAAACCACAACTTCTCAGTGTCACACTTTGAGGACCATCCTTCCTCTTGAAGTGTGATGTAATTTATGAATGAACCCTTATGCTGTTGCAATAAGTTAGAATATTCGTCATTCAATGACAGCAATACTGTAGAATGAAATTTATTAATCATTGATATAGTTAGAGAATTTCTAAGTGTGATTCATGTCATGTAGAAAGCCACGATAATTACCCAGTTTGAATTACATTTATTCCCAGAGGAATAGCGTGATTAAAATGTTTTCGGGCTAAAAGCGAACCTTTATTCCTGGTTCATTTATCATTCTGAACAAGTACATATGTTTCGAATCCACACCCTTTATAAAGTACAGAAATAATAAAATGGAAGTTTCAAGAAAGAAAATACTTTCACTTTTTTATATTTGTTTTACACTAAATTATTTAAAATAAAGTTCTTTCATTACATGTTTTAATTCCAAATTTTAAAGTATGATAAAAAAAAATAGTACAACTTACTTAGTTGAAGAAAATTAATGCATTGTTTAGTTTTATTCAATACATCTGATGAACATTTAATAGTAAAAAATACATTTGCAAAATGTTAGACAAATTAAACACTAATTCATATAGTATTTTGGTATTAATTGAATGGAAATGACTTCTAAAATCGTTATGAAAAGTTAAAACACAAACGCCCTTCATAAGAAAAAAGAACTAAGTTTTTCTTCTTTAAGTTTAAAAAGTCCTTCCGGCCAGTGCCGGGAGGAAGAGGTAGCTTTCATATTCCTTATTTTAAAAAAGCCAACTTATATCATTCAAACACACGAAGCTCAATTTAGTGGAAACCGAATATAGGAGATTCAATACTAATTTTTATCAATATAATGAATGAGAATTTCGCGGAATGAATGAGAAAACTGCTCCGGAATCTTTGCATCAAAGCCAAACACATAAAAAAAATCTTTTTCATTTTCCAATTTTTTAATACTTCATTTTAAATTTTAAATTTAATTTATTTTTAAATGGCAACCCTTTTGAAACAAGATGGCGAATGAAGCTGGCCAACAAACTCGGTCGAGACATTGGTATGTACTATGTACAGACCAAGTTACATCCAAATCGGTTCATAAATACGCCTGTTATCGCGTGACAAAAATCAGGTAGTTTTAAAATGTCAGCCACAATAGAAATTCAAAATGCTATTACTCAGCCATTTTTTTAGATATAGACGAAAGAAAAACTGTTCCGGAATCTTTGTATTAAGGTCAAACACATACGAAAAAAATCTTTTTCATTTTCCAATTTTTTGGTATCTCATTTTAATTTTTTAATTTTTTAAATTTTTTTAAATGATTCCATGTTTTCATTTTGAAACAAGATGGCGGATGAAGCTGGCCAACGAACTCGGTCGAGATATTTGTATGTACTATGTACACACCAAGGTACATCCAAATCCGTTCATAAATACGCCTGTTATTACGTGACAAAAATCAGGACGTTTCAAAATGTCAGCCAAGCTAGAAATTCAAAATGGTAATTCAGCCATATCTTAAGATATAGACGAAACAAAAACTGCTCCCGAATCTTTTTATCAAGGTCAAACACATAAGAAGAAAATATTTTTCCATTTTCAATTTTTTGGTACCACATTTCAAATTTTAAATTCTTTTAAAAATTTTAAATGGCCGCCATTTTGAAACAAAATGGCGGATGAAGCTGGCCAACGAACTCGGTCGAGACATTGGTATGTACTATGTACGCACCGAATTACATCGAAATCGGTTCATAAATACGCCTTTTATCGCGTGACAAAATTCAGGACGTTTCAAAATGCCAGCCACGCTAGAAATTCAAAATGCTATAACTCAGCCGTTTTTTTAGATATAGACGAAAGAAAAACTGTTCCGGAATCTTTGTATTAAGGTCAAACACATACGAAAAAAATCTTTTTCATTTTCCAATTTTTTGGTATCTCATTTTAATTTTTTAATTTTTTAAATTTTTTTAAATGATTCCATGTTTTCATTTTTAAACAAGATGGCGGATGAAGCTGGCCAACGAACCCGGTCGAGACATTGGTATGTACTATGTAGAAACGAAGTTACATCCAAATCGGTTCATAAATACGCCTTTTATCGCGTGACAAAATTCAGGACGTTTCAAAATGTCAGCCACACTAGAAATTCAAAATGCTGAAACTCAACCATTTTTTAAGATATAGACGAAACAAAAACTCCTCCGAAATCTTTGTATAAAGGTCAAATACATAAGAAAAAAATATTTTTCCATTTTCAATTTTTTGGTACCACATTTCAAATTTTAAATTCTTTTAAAAATTTTAAATGGCCGCCATTTTGAAACAAAATGGCGGATGAAGCTGGCCAACGAACTCGGTCGAGACATTGGTATGTACTATGTACGCACCGAATTACATCGAAATCGGTTCATAAATACGCCTTTTATCGCGTGACAAAATTCAGGACGTTTCAAAATGCCAGCCACGCTAGAAATTCAAAATGCTATAACTCAGCCGTTTTTTAAGAAACATGTAGATACGCTATTAGAAATGCAACATATTTCGTAACTGTTTACGAGACATGTTAAATATCTCCGTCTCCGTGTCTGAAAATTCATGTTTGTTTAAAACTCTGTAAAAGAGCGGTCGTTGGAAAGTTAAATAAATGTTTAGCGTCAGGAATATCTTAAATAGCCTACAATAATATCAGTATTATTTTTCATTCTTATTTTTATTAGAATATGAAAATTATTCACTCCATATGTCCGAAAAGTGATTAATTCTTATCTTCAAATTCGCATTAACTTATCAATAGGAAGTCATAAACTGACTACTCCTTACTGATTTAGTTTAAAGTCAAAAAGAAATTACTTAAAACATATTCCATATCATTATTCGCTCCAATGAATTACCCGCATTTCCGAGCAAAGCGTCACAAACACATGCTGAAGGAGATATAATTTTGTTCTAGAAGTTGATTTGTTCATTAAAAGCTAAACGAGAGAACATTAATCGATCTTAAATTGAAGCGTTATACTGGACTTTAAGAATGAATTTAAAATTGGCTTTAAAATTCCATTTATTTAAAACAATTTTGTAATCGGAATCATATGTCTATGCCTAACTGAGTAGGAATCAACCATTGGACAGAGTGACCATCCTGTATGTACAGTCGTGGAAAAAAAAAAAAAAAGTAAACATCCCCTACTAACTCTTCAACAAATTATCGTAGAAGAAAGTTACTGGTACCGAACAATTGGAAATAAAGTCTACTTTTAAATGGTGTATATAAAATTTGCTTAGGGGGCCTTCTACATATTAAAACGAACCCAAACTTTGTTTTTTTCAATGGCTGTACACAATCCTGACAGCATAAATGAACTCTACACCCTTCAATTAGCCTAAAAACGAATTTTTATGCAATTCGTGCCATAAGTTTAAGAGAAATTAATTATTTTAAAACGAGCATATTTTAAGGGCTGTATCCAAATTGAAGTTCTGTACTCGATTGTTAACCGAGAGAGCCCCTTTCTTGATCAAGGCAGCTTAGGCGCCTCTCAAAGAGTCAATGAAGCTTGTTAGATTACAGTACAGTAGAATAAATTTCAAAATGTCTACTCGCTTCCATCATAGACGGCCCCTTAATCCATCATTTTGCCGTTTTTTAAGCATAATTTGAAAACTACTTGGAAGAAAAATGTAAAATTTTGGTTTTCCATAAAGCAGGACTTAATAAATCTAAATCCATCAAAAAAATTGTAGGTTGCAATTCATAATTTTTTCGAATATTAATATCATAATGCATAATTCATATGAAAACATTATAAAAATTTCAAATTCAGCGTATTTATGTTTGGGTATATTAGTATTATTGCTACAAAAAAAAATTAGCACATTAGGAGTATAATTTCAGGAGATATAAATAAAAATATGAAAATGTAATTTAACATTAGAAGCACTAAATTTTGAATGTTTATAATTCAAAAACTTATCATTTAAATGACTTGAAATTTGGTGTCTAGGCATAGTTTGAACCAAAGATTTGAAATATCTCGTTAAAATCGGTTATTGCCATTGAAAAAAATAATGTTTGGATTCGTTTTAATATGTAGATGGCCCCCTAAGAAAATTTTATATACTTCATTTAAAAGTAGACTTTATTTCCAATCGTTCGGTACCAGTAACTTTCTTCTACGATAATTTGTTGAGGAGTTAGTAGGGGGTGTTTACTTTTTTTTCCCCACGACTGTACTTGTACACTGTACAGTCGTGGAAAAAAAAGTAAAACCCCCTACTAACTCCTCAACAAATTATCGTAGAAGAAAGTTACTGCTACCGAACGATTGGAAATAAAGTTTAATTTTAAATGACGTATATAAAATTTGCTTTGGAGGCCATCTACGTATTAACATGAATTCAAAATTCATTTTTTTAAATGACAATACCCAATTTTAACGAGATATTTCCAATCTTTGGTTCAAACTATGCTTAGACACCAAATTTCAAGTCATTTGAATGATAAGCTTTTGAATTATAAACATTCAAAATTTAGTGCTTCTAATGTTAAATTGCATTTTCATATTTTTATTTATATCTCCAGAAATTATGCTTCTAATGTGTTAATTTTTTGTGTAGCAATAATACTAATATACCCAAACATAAATAAGCTGAATTTGCAATTTTTATAATTTTATGATATGAATTATGAATTATGACATTAATATTCGAAAAAATTATGAATTGCAACCTATAATTTTTTTTGATGGATTTATATTTATTAAGTCCTGATTTATGGAAAACCAAAATTTCACATTTTTCATCCAAGTAATTTTAAAATTATGCTTAAAAAACGGCAAAATGATGGTTTAAGGGGCCGTCTAGAAGTGAGTCGATATTTTGAAATTTATTCTGCTATACTGTTATTTAATAGGCTTCATTGACTCCTTGAGTGGCGCTTAAGGTGCCTTGATCAAGAAAGGAGCTCTCTCGGTTCACAATCGAGTACGGAACTTCAATTTGTATACAACCCTTAAAATACGCTCGTTTTAAAATAATTAATTTCTCGGAATCTTATGGTACGAATTGCATAAAAATTCGTTTTCAGGCTAATTGAAGGGTGAAGAGTTCATTCATGCTGTCAGAATTGTGTACTGCTATTGAAAAAAAGCAAAGTTATGAATCGTTTTAATATGTAGATAGCCCCCTTATCAAATTTTATCTATATCCTTAAAAAGTAGACTTTATTTCCAATAGTTCGGTACCAGTGACTTTCTTCTACGATAATTTGTTGAGGAGTTAGTAGGGAGTGTTTACTTTTTTCCCCCACGACTGTACACACAGCTCATATTCAAAATATTCGAATAATTCTATTTTTTTACAAATTGAAAATATCGTTTGGTAACTTAATGTCTTTTAATGCAAATATGCAAACAATATTTTTATTAAGAAATTATTGTTAATTAAACTTATTATTATCTTAAAATTAATATAATTTTTGAAAAGGTTAATTGAAAAAATATTATTTTGAAAAGTAAAAATATTAGAGTATTTATTCAAGTGCTTCAAAATATTAGAATATTTCCCATTAATTCTCCTTTATTTATCACCAATTCATAACTGGTGGTATCATTGATTAAATTCAGACGATTTCATTTAATTTCAATATTCTTTTTGCAGTTTGTTTTCCTTTTCGCTTTAAAATGGGTTGTGTGAGTGATATTCCTGAATCTCTTAAATTTCGTATGGTTGATTTGTATCGGAACGGTAAAAATCAATGTTATATAGCGAATTATTTACATTGTCCGCTATCAAGCGTTAGTAAAATACTAACCCAATATTAAAAAAATGGGAAATTTTAAAATAATGGCCGAAATGGAGGCCGAAAACCAAACACATCTGCTAGAGATGACAGGAAACTGAAGCGTATGTTTAAGAAAACCATTTTAAAAGTGTGCGATTCTTGCACCGAAAATGGAAAGAAGAA
Source organism: Maratus speciosus (assembly GCA_963932465.1). Taxonomy (NCBI): domain Eukaryota; kingdom Metazoa; phylum Arthropoda; class Arachnida; order Araneae; family Salticidae; genus Maratus; species Maratus speciosus. The sequence continues at coordinate 284,220,744 of OZ010791.1, read as the reverse complement.
GGAGTTGAAGTTTCTACATCGACAACATTAAGACTTCTCCATAAATTTAAGTTTGAATCTCGTGTATCAAAAACAAAACTTCTCATGACTGCAAAACAAAAGCGTAGATTGAATTGGTGTAAATCAAGACTTTTATTGAGCGAAGAAGATTGAAAAAAAATATATTATTTAGTGATGAAAGTATGTTTTGTGTTTCATATGGTAATCAAGGTATTCGAGTTTGGTGAATGAAGCAAGAAGCATTTGATAAAGAATGCCTTAAACGTTCCGAAAAATTTGCTGCTAGTGCCATAGTTTGGGGTTGCATGAGTGCAGAAGAATCTCGAAAGTTATGCATCGTCTACGAAAAGGTGAACTCTCAGATATATCAAGAAATTTCTGATTATTACATGATTCCATCATCATAAGATTTATTTGAAGAATATTTCATCTTCCAACAGGATTTAACGTCACCGAATAATGGTGACAACTAAGAATTGACCTTGCCAACGCAACATTAAGGTACTTCCTTGGCCATCAAACTCACCAGGCCTTAATCCCATCGAAAACTTATGGTGTATAATGAAGAAAAAACTCCAAGAAAATCCTCCTTCAAGAAAAACTGAGTTAGTGGCACGTATCAAGTCTATTTGGGCTAATATTGATATAAATGTTTCTAAACACATGGCATATAGTATGCAAGATCGATTGTATGCTGTTATGAAAACTAAAGCGGATGCTAAAAAATATTAAATACCATTTATTTCATACTCATAAGGTAATATTGTTGAGTAAAATAAAATATTCTAATATTTTGAACGAATCTAAATTTTATTCTAATATGCTGATGTATTTCAGAATGCTGTATACCTAATTTATTGTACAGTATTTTATATTTTGTAAATGTTAAAATCTTATATAAACATTCCAGATTTAATTTATAAGAAATTTAATTGCATTTTCATAGTATAAAAAATAAATAAATGAAAAATATTTTTTTCTTATTAATTTTTCTCAATTGTTTTAATATTTTGGATATGAGCTGTACTAGTTTAATATTTTCATTGTACATGCCAATTCCTATTTTTTCCCCCACGTGAAACACATTTTAAACCAGAAAATTTATTTAAGAGGATGTATCGTATTTCTATATAATGTTTCTTTGACTTCATTTATTAAAAAAGCTTTTGGTTCAAAAATTATTTATTTTATTTTTAAAAAAATTGGTTGTTGGCAGCTGTGGTATATGTTAATGTATAAGAAACATAAATAAAAACACAATCATAGTTTTGTAAAAAGAAATTTTTAAGATTCTTAAAAAGTAAGCAAATTTCATTATTAATTATATACTTCGTGTAATCCATATTAAGGAAATTCTGTAATCATTTATATAATGCATACGGGGACGTCCACGGCAGAAAAAGTTTTTTGCTGAAAACTTTTTTTTAAACGGAAATATAAGTGTGAAATGTCAATTTAAAGCTAAAGAGTTGAAGTATATGAACTTGTAAGGTTTAATTTCATAATTACATAATAATTACATAATTTCATTAATTTCATAATTACATTTGCTGAAAATGAGCTGGATACTAACAGTATAAAACTACATTTACATTTGAGCTTCAAATACAACTTATTGAAATGTATGATTTTTTTACTTTTTCGTAATAAAATTACTATGTGTTCAAATCAACAAACTATTATCATATCTTTAAGATCTACATAGATAAAATCTTTTAGATAATGTCTTTAATATATTTTGGCTGTATTTAAACGTTAACACTTAAATGTCACAAGAATAACGGAAAACATATAAAAATTTTAATAAAAAAAAGACTTAAAATTTTTTAGACAAAACTTCTAATTCTCTGATTTCGAGGTATAAGACTTATTATACATTAAACGTTTTGTTTATGCTATACATTAAATAGGCTCGGGAGAGTTTTCACAAGAGCAACAAACGTCTTGGTCACAAGAGTAACGCATGATACTTTTGTCGATAGTTTCATATAAAACTGCGTTACAACCAAAACAAACAGAACGCTTAAAGTTTTGTTGTTTTTTCTCTGTTATTAGAACAGTTCTTGAAATAGTTTCAGCTATAACTAAGGTTATTTTGTAAATTTTAAGCAAGATAAATTATCTTTATTAGTGTTTTTTTAATGGGTGGATTTATTTTTATTCATTTTTGGTATTACTTAAGATTATAAAATAATCATGACAAATAATTAAAGTTATAATAAAACAACTCAACTAGTGTCATTTTTGTGTGCTTTCTTTTGGTTTAAAGCACATGGTCTTTGATTAGATATTTTATAGGCTTTGTAAAGCTTCGTTTACTAAATTCTGCTGTACAGAGGTTCTTATAGTAATTTTTATGGAAAGGATTCTGATAGTATATTTTAAAGGAAAGATTATAATATTGCTTCTTATACACGACATTATTTAAGAGCAGGAAAAATTCCGCTAAGCGCCAAAAATTGTAGAGAAAAATTAGAATGAAATTGAATATGTTGTTGTGAGAAAAAAAAATGTATATATTACAATAAGGTGAAGAAAAGTCTTAGAACCAGAAAAAACTTCAGTAAGAAAATGGAAATATTAAGAAAAGGAAAAAGTAGAGAACTAAGCTGACCTCAGATACTGTAACGGAAAAAATCCAACTCCACAGCTTTGGAGAATTTTATGTCGATGAGTATTTAAGAAGAGATGATTCTTCAGCTAAATCTACGTTAGTTAAGCTATAACCAAGCTTTTTATGTGACCTTTTTCACGAAAAGGTCACATAATTTCATCAATTCTAGGGGGTAAATACTAAGAGAATACGTTTTTTGTTTAAAGAAGCTTTCCTAAATTGAGAAATTGGAGATTCCTTTGCAGCTTTAATGCCCAGTTTCATAAAACAATAGAATATTACTCATCAGAATATCTCCATTTGTTGCTGTCACGAAAACATTCAAGCAATTCATAATGTAGTAACTGGTGTATTTCTTGCATTAAACATTCCTGTGATGGATTTAAGGACTTTGTCTGCCGATATATATGATAATTAGAATTTAGGAATTCAAAATGTCTAATTTACGGAGGATCACATCGAAGAATTATTTGAAATGGAAGTCCATAACACAGAACTTCTTATAAGTTATTGTAAATAGCAAAACTTTGATAGACGTTTTGCTATTGACAAAACATTTATCAACATCTTCTCAATACTGTTACTTTTTCGAAACGTTGATAAACGTTTTGAAAAAGTAACAGTTAAAGAAACCATTTCTGATTGTTTAAAAATTTTCGAAAGCAACTAAATCCCTTTCTGTGGCACACATTCATTGAAACTTGTACAAAGGATTATTTTCGTAATGCCAAACAAAAACCATTTCTTAAAGAATCGTTATGCCAGTGGATTTTCTAGAAATTTTTATTTTCATGCCAAAACGAAATTTTGGTATGAAATACTACATTACTGGTCAAATCCACAAGCGACTGTATTTTCAGTTTTTTATTTCTCATGATCCCAATACAGTAAAATCTTATGCTATTATTTTAGACAATGCAACTCATAATATATTTTTTGTAAATGCTTTCGCATGTAAAATTTCACCATTGCATCTTTAAGGGAATTTGTATTTTCCTATAAAATGTACCTGTTTTACTTTTTTATATGATGGTTGTGCTTTCCAATTTAAACAAAAATATAACTATGCAAATATTCCTGCAATACATCAGACTCCTTTCTGAATTAACTTAATTGAACTTATGTTGAGCTTTCAAATACTTCTGGTATAGATGCTGTAGATTTATTTTGTGTTGTTGTATAATGATATAGTATATGGAATGAAGTGCGTGCTAAAAAAGCAATTCTAAGCTGTACTGCTTATTGTGTCAAAAGAAATAAAACAACAAATTTTCATAACTTTGCGGTAAAATACCAACAGAGAAGGGCATTCAACACATACAATTTGTTAAAACCATGAAAAATGACACTATCTATTGCAAACCTTACACTAATATGATTCCTACAAAGAGATTGTGTTTCATTAAGCAAATCATGATACAGGAGAAGTTGCAAGTGATATTATTGATAACAAAGAAAATGACTTATTCTGTTAAGTAGCAGAAACTGAGAGGTTGCTATGTGGTTATAGTGTTTGTGTAAAAAATTAAGAATTTTTTACATTATTTTATGTTATTTTAAAATTAAACCATCATTAAAAGTTGTTCTGTATGGAAAACAATTTTTTTAACTTATTTTAATTATTTTATTTAGTATTTAAACTGAATTTTTGCTAAAATTACATTATGGACAAAATATCACAAGAGTAACGTCAGAGGAGTAACACTTAGCATTTTGTAAAATCAAATGTAACTAATTCATGTGTTATCAGATGAGTTTAATGATCAATGCTTTTTAAAAAGATATAATTACTCTGCTATATTCTGTTAATTTTATTTCTATAGTCTCATATAATTCGCAGAATTTCTGTGTCAAACACAATTTTTGAAAATTGCATTTTTTTGTGGTCGCACAAAATTTTTATTTATTATCTAGACAAGTAAAATGCTTTTTGTTACAAATTGTATATGGTTTATGAAAGCAGAGTATATGCATTTTTAAGAAGTTGCATCAAATTTATCTTAAATATATTTTGTAATAAAAGAATTGAAATATATATGGAAATTTGCTCTGGTGGTCACAAGAGTAACAGTGGATGTTCCCATACGTTTATTATTATTATTTATTATGAAATGGGTCTTACATATTAACTAAAAAAATTACACTTTTAGACAATTTTTTAATTTAAAAATTGAAACATGTAAAATATTAATTATATTTTATTTTTGAGCTGCTTCTTTTAAATTTCAATCTTATTTTACCTTTAAAATTTTTGCGTATTGTCAGTAATTATATAATAAAGCATTTTGAGGATCGCTTTCTGCTTATAAATAGAAATATCTTCTTAAATATTACGCAATGACTTCAGCTTCGAGAGCTTTTTTCTGATTTTAAATAAGATTAATTAATGTGTACCTATAAAACAACAACAACAACCTAATTTTTTTCATAAACATTTTAATTCATCATTTTAATATATTTAACCAAACGAAATCGCAAAAATTAAAATTTTTCTCTAAATGAAAACTTTTCAAAGTTAAGATAAAATTAAATAAAATCCATTAAGCAGCATTATCTGGTCAATGACTGTCATTTATTTTACGAAAATCCGCAATCAATAAATTCGAAAACACATATAACTTTCGAATGAATGTTTTTCTAACTGAGTGAAAAAAGTGTCTAGGCGGGAAGTCGAATTCAAGATCTCTCTCTTAAAATGACAAATACAATTCCCAATTTAAGCCAGAGATCTTGAGTTCGACTCTTACCCTAGATACTTTTCACTCAGTTACAGACTATCAGTTCGCATGATAATATAACAATGAGTATGATTGAATTAAAAATAATAAAGTGTATCCATGCATCCATTGTAGGGGAAACATTCTCTACTTCTCCTTTATATTTTCCCTCCATTTTCATCTGTTTAGAGTTTGATCCTTTGACAGTTCATACTTAAAATCCCTTGAGAATGGCCAAAGGGTTTTGACCGAAACTGTCGGGAAGTTTTTAACATCGTTTTTAAATTTTTAAATGTCATACAATTTTTTAAATGTCATGCATATTTTATTTCCCATAATACAATGATATAGCATATATATTATATATATTTCTGAGTTCTTTTAGCTCAATATTTACTATTACTCACAGTGTAAAGTCCTTTTTTATAGATTTTAAATACTAATAAAGTGTAGCTATAACTTTATTTCAGAAGTCAGTTTTTTACTTAAAAAATGTAATGAATGAAAACATGATAATCGATTATCAAAACCAATCTAAAGCACGCCCTAACCAAGATTTCGTTATTTATACTTCATACTAATTTACTATATGTATGCAAATATGAAGAATTCTCACAATCTTTTGACTTTTTAGTCCTTGAATAAAACTTTTACTCTAGAACATATTCTTGTGTTTTTTTATTTCTTATACTGGCGAACATCCCATTGCATGATTGCATAACAATATTAGCGAGATAAATAAGTTTTTGACGATGTTGGGTGTCCAAATATACCAAGAAATTACTATACTGTCCCGTGTCCCTGATGTTGATTTTTAAGTTTGAAGCTGTTTCAATAAAAGTAATTCGATGTAATTTTTTCCGAAACTGCGACTATAGTTTTATGTAAATATGTAGTAAAAAATTAACCTGCACACATTTTTACGGTTGTTATTATTTTTTAAACTTGGTCCCTGGGTTTTAGATTCCTTATCGTCCCTCTTGCTAAAATTACACACAAAAAAAAAAATACTTCAGATGCAGCCACAGAATTTTTGTTCAACTTTTTTCTCATGCTGATGTATGCTAGAGAAAGAATGGTTAAAATTCTTTGAGAGGAAATTTACTGAAGAATTTAAATCAGCATTTAAATATCAATTTTAAGCATCGTGCTTTTATTGGTAGTCTTACCGACCCAAAGTTTTATTCTTTCACTTTTCGAGGTAAATAATTTCTTTATTATTATTTAATCCAATGCAAATAACTATTACTAAAAATCAATGAACATTGTAGTTATCACTTAGTCTTAACATGATTTGCCTAAAAATAGGTCGTAATTTTCCTTACATCTTTTTTTTCCTTTACCGTCCCTTTTTTCCTACAGGGGAGATTAGGGAGGGTTGACCATACGAGAGACTTGACTCACCCATAAGTTTTCATATTTAAAAGAACTTCAGAGTTTTATCGATAGCTGTCAACCAAAGCTACTGGAATGTTTAAACAACAGTCTTTGTTTCATACAGATAATTGAAATAGGTGTGGAAAAAATCTATTCTGAGGCGTTTTCAACATGAAAGTTGTGTTTTTTAGAAATATTGTGTAATCTTTTTTTAGATAAAATATATCATAGAAATTTAAGTAAGTAGGTTTTAAGTAATGCAGAAATATCGAGCTTTCATTCCAGGCATAAAGATTGTACAGTTGGCTTAACATAACAATGTGCTATTCTTTAGAATATGGCTATGTGGGGAGGCTTGACCCAGTCAATGTGAGGGAGGGTTGACTCTATGCTCAAGGATCCCTTAATTAAGTGGTTTGGACATCTTCTTATTATACAATGTGCGTAATAAAAGGTTAATGGTTATACATAAAAAATACGTAAATTTATTCTGTAAAGCTACAGTAAAATGGGTTGATGGAAAAGAAAATGTTTAAACCTTATTAAAGAAAGATGTGAAAATTTGCTATAGTATCCACTGCAAGGTAAAATTTAATAAAATATAGTGTAGGTGTGGGTAAAGATACGCACTGGGAAAAGTTACGCACTGGCTAATTTAATATGAAGAAACATTTTTACAATTATTACCTCTAGGTGGTAGTTAGGTCTCAAGTGTAGTAGTTGTGTGTTCAAACTTTGTGAAAAAGGTAGCACTCCTTGCCAAGAAAATGAGGTAAGTTTAAATTATTGCATTTTTATCTAATATTTTTAAACGTTCACTTTATTGTTTAGCTGACAATACTTCGAATTTTTACAAATCCAAAATTTCTTTGGAGAACGGAAGATTTATAGCTTCTAAATGCCGTATAGTGTACCTCGATCGCATTTGTTTAAACTTGTAGGTAGCCGGTTAGGTAAAATATTGCAGAACGGGTAAAAGTACGTATCCGTCTTGGGGCAAAGATACACACAAGCTTAAGATGCGGTGCATTTTTTTTTGTCGTTTTAGCTAGACGCAATGCTTTCCACATTTACGTTTTGAAAAGTTTTATTTTTTATATTTTATAAAATATAACAGCTACTTAACTAATATAAGCTAGTTAACTACCTTTTTCTTTTTCTGGTTAAGTTTTTTTTTCAATATAGAACATAGGTATCCACCTACCTACTTTTAAAAATATTCTTGTTTCATAAAACAATTTTATTTTAAATATTAGCCCTTAACTCCTGTTAATTATCTCACAAACCGCTGCTATATTCAGTTTTCATAGCTTAATTTGTAATTTTTAGTTTAACAATTGATGTTAGTTTAATTTTGATTCGTTTGGAAACTTAGTAGTATTGCTAAAGCCTTCTAAACGAGGAGAAATTTTATTATAATAGACCTTTACATAAAGTTTAGCGCAAAAACAATATCTTATGAATAAGTCAACCCTTTTATTCATTCTACGATCAAGGGGTCTTTGGGACCGTTCACAATATTTATGCAACAATTTTTGGCACAGTAGTTAGAGGTTAACTGCTATTTGTGATCTCACAGACCACTGTTTTTTTTTTTTTTTTTTTTTTTTTTTTTTTTTTTTTTTTTTTTTGGTTTAATTTATAATTTTCAGTTTAACTATAAATACTAGTGAAATTTACTAATGCTTCTGCATAACTCATTCGTTTTATTGGAAATTTGGAAAAAACCCACAGTAATAGAGCAAAAATACGCACTGCGTATCTTTGCCCGACCACTGCGTACTTTTACCCCAACCAATGGGGCAAAGATACGCAGAGCAATGTTTGTTAAAAATTACAATTTCTGACAGAATTATAATTTGACAGAATGTCGGTTGATGGTTGCTCTTGCCTAAGGTTCTAATCTAACAGTTTAATCACTCATTACATAAGTTTAGACCAATATATGCATTAAAAATCAAAATGTATGAAAAGTGCGTATCTTTACCACCACCTACTCTAAATGGGAAAGTTTATATAAGATCGTTTTTCCATTTAAATATTATGTAAATAGATAAACAGAAACAGTGGAAAACACTACAAAGGACTAGAAAGTATGAAAACAGCAGCCTTAAGCCTTTCAGGGGCAGTGATATGTTTATGAAATAACTTAATTTTAATTCCCAAACGCCACAATGGCCCAAAAGTTTCTGTAAAATCTTTTCCATTTAATGTGTATGTGAAATATGTCCTTTTTCTTTTTTCCAAATAAATTTGTTCGTAAATTCCGGTGTCAGTCATTTATTTCAACATTTTAGTACTGAAAGTATTAATTAACCTCTGAAAAGTTTAAAAAATATTAATGATAAGTTAATTGATCATGCGGCTGCAAAAGAACATAGCATGGATCGAAAAACATAAAGAAAGTACGTAGACAAATTTCACCAGGATAAATACAGTGAGATGAAGCCAAACTATACAACAACTACAGTTGTCAGGTCGAGTGTCACAAAAAGTAGGACAAGGAGTCAAAAAAAAAGCGGGACAGTGGCTCCTAAATTTGGATATAATTACACACGAAACCCTATGAAAACGAAACCTATCTCTAGCGGAATACTGTCTTAAATGTTAAAATTTCATTTGCCTGTTGTACAATTATACCTGCTAGGACAAAATCCTGTTTAAAACAAAAATTTTCTCCCCCTGACTTGCTATTGAGTCTTAAAAAGGTTTGTTTGAGCATCATATTTTCAAAAGTATTTTTTATAACAATTAAAGCATGTAGCATAAAGTTACTTTTGCTTTTAAAAATCTGATTTTATTTCACTTCACAAATATTTCAGTATAAAAAAAAGCGGGTCAAGCCTCCCATATAGTGGATCAACCCTCCCTATGGACCTTGACCCATTATTTTCTCATGATTAAAATAAATCATTTTTCAAATTTCTCATATATTACACTTATGTAGCAATTTTATTTTGATAACTGATTCTATAACGAATAAAAGAATATATAAAACTTTATTCTACGTTCAATATTTAAAAAATAAAAAAATTATTGTGTAAAAAGTGGATCAACCCTCTATAGTCTCCCCTACGTCCTTTTTTTTTTCAATTCCGCCCCTTCTTTAACACCTCTTTAAGACAATGTTATACCAAAATTTTGTACTACATATACTACATTGCTATTATTTCTTAATTGAATGTCCTGTGGAAACTATGCAAATTCATTGTAAGTAAAAGTTTAGAAGGAAATAAAAAGTTATTGTGGTAAAATGGTAAGGAAAATTAAACTCGCAAGTTTAAGTTAAACCTCAGTTAAATAAAAATGTTTTCGCTGTTGACAATTTATTCTTTATTTTGAATCATTAAGGCATTTGTCTAAAGTTTAAAATGTTATTTTAGCAACTTTAATTTCACCAGATTTTTATTCCTGAAAGGGAAAAGATTGTAAGAAAGCCTCATATATGAGTTTAGATGATAAAAGTACACTCGCAAATCTAAAAATGTACATTTATTTTTTATTTTTTGTATACTTTATTATTTCATTTTGAGAACACATATTTAAAAAAGTATTATTATATAGAAATGTATTATTAAACCTAATGCATATTGTAATATTATTTTGCTTCTTAAGTTAAATTTATAAAATAAGATATTGAGCAATAGGTACGTATTTGAAAATCTATTTTCCTTTCAAATGTTTGATTTTTTTCATTTCCCGTTATCTTAGTAAAAGAAAACTGCAATGACACCAGATTTTTTCTGAGAGTAATCGTAATTTTATGACATACCCTTCGAGTTTCCAACTGAAAAGAAGGCTATGACAGCGCGTAGATTTACTTCAGAATATCAAAAAAAAGATCACTTTTCTGATGATAGAGAGGAGAGAAAATCATTTCCCAAAACTTATTAAATGTAACTCACTAAACTCGGCTCCAAGACAGCACACTACTTGTTCTATGAAATTCACTTTAGTGGATACGATCACTATAAATGGAATACCGTGTATTCCGATGGCGCTTTTATACAAGTAAAGAGCTCAATTTCTTATCAAATTGACGAAAACTCACAGCCAAAGACTCTATCCCAAAGTACTAATCAGAAACTCCACTTGAATGCAGCAACTTTCTCGAATTTCACGAGAGAACTAAAAAACACAAGGGCGAGATGCCTTCAAAATCCACTGATTTCATCTACTACTACACTAATTTTAGCTACTACACAACCACAGAAACCTAATTATGATATCATTTCAAAACTAACTGCGGCACGGAGATTTCGGGAGATACATGCGTACATTACGAAACTTCAAGAAATGATAAAATATGTCTCATTCACGTACAGAAGTTTGGATTCAGGACACACGATCGCACACAAAACCTGAAAACTCAATTGGCCAATAGAATCTATTTATATAAAATCCAAGTCTCTGTGTGTCCCTCACGATTCCGGTAGGACCACCTCATTGAAATGAGTAATTGTTGAAAAATACTAAAGCAGGGTTACCACAGTAGCGCCAAATGTTGGCCAACTTGGCAATAGCTGGCTGATTTGGTGAAATTCCCATTTATAACTATTAATCTTTCATAAAGGAGGTCACCAAAATTTAATTTAAACTCCGCTCTTTTAAGATATTTTTTCAAAATCTATGGGTGAGAATTTAAAGTACATCTTTACATCTTCCTCCCGATGCTACTAATAAAATAACCGCCAATAGACGACGCTGTACTGTATGAGCTCCTAACTGCGCGATTTTAATGTGCTTTAGGTACTTTTCCAGTATAAGTGCCTTGGCGAAAAAAGAAATTTGGCAACATTTTCCCGGAACCTATCCACTGTTTCATTTTATATGCATGCATTTTTTTTTTCGATATTTATACGATTTATTTATACGATTAAAAAAGCCGTTTCTCTAATTTTAGGTACAGATGTCATATTCGCCCCATATTGGCGCGATTTTTTTCGGTTGCCAATTTGGCGAAAACATCAACAGCATAAACAACATAATCCGGGTTACCACATAAAGCAAAATAACGACACTTTGGCGCCAGTTAAGTACCTGTTGCCTATATGATATTGGCGACAGAAAAAAATCGCGCCAATATGGGGCGAATATGACATCTGTGCCTAATTTTATACAGAAACAGATGTAATTTGTACATAAAAACATGAATAATATACATATAAAATAAACATATAAAAAAAACATTCATCAAGTTTAATTTCATAGCTGTTTATATGATTTGACAACAATTCTCACTATTTTTCCTTTATACGGACACCATGCCAAAATGTATGCGGTACTTTTCCATTATACGGACAGCATTGTCGCCAAGCTCAATAGTTGGCGCAAAATGAAAATAAGGTGAATTGAAACATTTGAAAAATAAAAGAAAAAACATTCTCGATAGTATAGTGGGCATTTTAAAAATATAACATTTGAAAATTACAAACTTTTACGAACTATTTTATTAAATCACAAATATATACTTAAAATAAATGAACAAATAACTGTTATACTATAAAGTAATAAAATAAAAAATCATATTAAACTGCTGCCATAAAATTATAAATATCTTTCAGCATTGCAGTAAACATTTCATTTTTTGAATGAAGGCGTAGCCACATAAAATCTATGAGATACGACTCTAAATGATGACGAACAGCTTCCCGATGTCTTTTGTTGCGCCATTTTGCGATGCCCCATAATCTTTCAACATTTGGAGTATGACATCCAGTATTAGGGTCGACAAAATTGTATTTGTGATTTACTGTGAAATGAGCATAACCAGCACTTAGCAGTTCATCTGTTTTATATCCTTTCCAACAATCTGTATAAATAATACATGACTTTCATCTACTTCTATAATTTTATTAGGTCCACCGATTTTTCTATTTGGTCGAGAACATAAAGCATTTGCACAAACTTCTCTCGAATAACTATTCCATTCCACTGTTGTGTTGTGGTTCATATCAAGTTGCAGCTGACAAAACTCAATCGATGTCAACTCTTTGCACGATAAATATATAAACCTCAAAGCATTAAGAAAAACCCGCGATCCTTTAAACCAAGTTTTTTGTCGTATTTCTACGCTTTCTTCGCATGATCGTAAGCTACAACTCAATTTCGGATTTCCAGAACTCATCCATAATTTCATTTCATGATTTTTTGAACACAATCTTTTATTATGCAGAATTCCAAATTCCTGAAACATTTTTATCACAACTTTCTCATCATCATGTAATTGCCAAATGATAAAATCCATCTCAGCATCAGCAGTAAAAGTAAACTACAACTTTATAAAAAAAAAGCATTTTTAATTCGATTAATAGCAGATTAAAAAGCTTTCCAAGGTTAAGGTTAAACAATAATCATTCACGTGATTCACGTTTCATAAATAACAAATCACAATGTTTCGCATGGTTTACAATAAAAATCTACGATCAAGGTTGAAATAATTGGCGCATTAGCATACATTTTAGCATGCTGTCCGTATAACGGAAAAGTACCATGTATGCTAATGCGCCAATTATTTCAAAATGCTAAAAGATATTTGTAATTTTATGCCAGCAGTTTAATATGAGTTTTATTTTATTGCTTTATTTTATAACAGTTATTTGTTCAATTATTTTAAGTATATATTTGTGATTTAATTAAATAGTTCGTAAAAGTCTCGAATTTTCAAATGTTATATTTTTTAAATGCTCACTTTAGTACGACAATATTTTTTCTTTTATTTTTCAAATGCCTTAATTCACGTGACTTTCATTTTGCGCCAACTATTACGCTTGGCGACAATGGTATCCGCATAACGGAAAAGTACCCAAATCTCACTTTCTGATGCCCAAATTACACCAAACTTTTTTTTAAAAATGCCAAAGCCCTTACAGTGGAAAAGTATCAAACTGTCTATTATTTTGCGCTATCTATGTTATAGTTTATACTATATGCAAGGTGAGTGGAGCGAAGAGTTTAAACATTAAATATTAAAGTTTCGGCACAGATGTCATATACACAACGGGTACTTAACTGTCATCAAAGTGTCGTTATTTTGCTTGATATGGTAACCCGGATGTTGTTGTTTATGCTGTTGATGTTTTCGCCAAATTGTCGTCGGAAAAAATCGCTCCAATATGGGGTATATATGACAACTGTGCCAAAGTTTCTATAAAGCAGTATAAGACTAAAAATTAAGAATAAAATAAATGCAAAATAAGACTAAAGAAAGAAAAATCATGCGTTAAGCATAGAATATGAAACACTTTCCAACACATCCTGAATGCTTTAACAAAACTTCGTTATTTAGGGAAATAAGGTAAATAAGATAACTAAGTAAACATTTTAGAAAACGCATAATTTTTTTAAAAAATTGATTTCAGCAGTTACCGTCCATAGCAATAGTACCGTTGTTACATGCCACTATTTAGCTAAAATTTAATTTAAGCTACTCTTAAAGCTACTGAAATCATATTTCCAGATATTATCATCCATAGACGGTTATGTATCCAATTCTTTGCGTGACCCTGTATATCATTTTATCTATATTCTACAAACATTTCTTAGTAATCTAAATGCAGTTCAGCGTAAAACTGCAAGGAACAGATGTCATATTCGCCCCATATTGGCGCGATTTTTTTCTGTCGCCAATATCATATAGGCAACAGGCACTTAACTTGCGTCAAAGTGTCGTTATTTTGTTTGATGTGGTAACCCAGATTATATTGTTTATGCTGTTGATGTTTTCGCCAAATTGGCAACCGAAAATAATCGCGCCAATATGGGGCGAATATGACATCTGTACCAACTGCATAACTCCTTTAAAAACCACCTTTAAGCAATTTATTCTCATACTCAGGAACCCTTACGAATTCTTTTGTGTAGCCCTGCATATGAACTGTAGCATTTATACACACGGTATAGTATGCATAAATGTAGTGAAACATAAAAGCGCATATCATAATTAAAAATGCATTTCTAGCAATCATTACTTATGTACGTACAATACTTCGGAGAAAAGTTTCTTGGCGAGAAAGAAGTTTGCCAACGTATTTTCTGACAACCTATTTACTGCTTCATACTCACAAGCAATTTTTTGCATATGTATACAATTTATTTAATGTAAAAAAAAACTATTTAACAATTTTTATAAAGAAACAGAAATACTTTTTGCACAGATGTCATATACGCATCGGGGTTGGCGTGATTTTTCTCTGACGCCAATTCGGCAGAAATCTCGCTTTCGAATAGCAGTTACTTATATATTTTTAAATTATTTGCTATTGTTTTGAAAAGGAAATAACTATAAATAAATAAAAGTTTGAATAATAACTATAGAACAAAACAGTTTATATAATTTAAAAACAGAAAATAAAAGTAAATAAACAATGGCACAGATGTCATATTTGCCCCATATTGGCGCGATTTTTTTCTGACGCCAATGTCATATACGCAATGTATACTTAACCGGCGCCAAAGTGTCGTTATTTTACTTGATATGTTAACCCGGATGTTGTTGCGGAACAGATGTCATATTCGCCCCATATTGGCGCGATTTTTTTCGGTTGCCAATTTGGCGAAAACATCAACAGCACAAACAACATAATCCCGGTTACCACATCAAGCCCTTTAGCGCAAGTTAAGTACCCGTTGCCTATATGATATTGGCGACAGAAAAAAATCGCGCCAATATGGGGCGAATATGACATCTGTACCGTTGTGGCTTATGCTGTTGATGTTTTCGCCAAATCGGCGTCGGAAAAAAATCGCGCCAATATGGGGCGAATATGATATCAATGCCTAAACAATTTATTAATAAATAAAAAACAATAGCCGGCAAAATAACACCATTTTAGCGCCATAGGTATCCCGGTTCATATCTGAAATCTGTGCCGTAATTTGTATATAAAAAAAATATTATATATATTTAGAAACGATTTTTTATGTATATAAGTGCATATATAAGCAAAAATAAAAGTTCATTAGATTTGTTTTCATAGCTGTATATTTTGGCAACATATCTCACTTTCTGATGCCCGAATTACGCCAAGCTTTTTTTTAAAAATGCGCTATAATGGAAAAGTACCTAAATAAATAATTAACAGAAATAACCAATTATACAAACTAAAACATTTTATTTTGAGATTAAAGCATTGTTTTTAATTTCGATTAAAAATACATATATCTTTGGGGAACAGATGTCATATTCGCCCCCTATTGGCGCAATGTTTTTCGGTTGCCAATTTGGCGAAAACATCAACAGAATAAACAACATAATCCGGGTTACCACATCAAGCAAAATAACGACACTTTAGCGCAAGATAAGTACCTGTTGCCTATATGATATTGGCGACAGAAAAAAATCGCGCCAATATGGGGCGAATATGACATCTGTACCATCTTTGGATAACTTTAATTGAAATTGTGTTCACGGCTTAATATCTCATTCCATAAACCTAAACAAACACAAGTGATTCATTCATCGTGAACCGAAAAAATATTAAATCATTGAGGTAATCATTCACAAAGTAAGTTCTCCAACAATCAATGGACAATATTCTAATGACGTCATAGTATGTAAAATGGTGGTGGTACCATTTGTTTATGGTTTGAAATCACAAAGATTTAATTTTGCAATGTCTCTTAGTTACATTATTTTATTGTCGTATTTATGAGATCAGAACAAAAGCATATTTTTTCATTATTTAGTTATTAAAGACGGAAAAAAATTATAAATGTGCATGATTTGAAAAATTTAAATAATTTTCTTTCTTAATACTAAAAAATAACATCGGGAAGTAACAGCGAGTTTAAGTTAAATAAGTTTAGCTGTTTAATTCTGTTGTAATATTCAAAATAACTGTATTTATTAGATTTCAGTAAACAACATCAGGGCCCGATTAAACTTTGAAGTTAGAGGAATTACAATGTCATTTCAGGACCTTTCTTTTGGAGAAGCTTTTCTAAATTCCACATATACATGGAAACTCTTCGGTGTTAGAAATATTATTCCCAGGACTGGCATAACATGAGAACGGCCTGCAATTTTACACAAGTTTTTGAAAACTACTTTATATCAGAAATTTTACTAAAAACTGGTTACTTTTTTGTTATAGAGGCCCACACTATTAGAATTATGACAAGTTGCAGCCAATTTCGCCAAAGTCGTAACCAAGATCGTGAAGCACACACATATAATACCATATAATACCATTTTATGAAATCGTATACGATAATTTAGTAGTTTTTACCTTACTTCAAGTGTGTAATTTATTCATTTTTAAGGCTTAATAATCTAAATTGTCCAATATATGAATTTTAAAAAAATGTAAACAAAGACTGAATAGACATGACCGCAAAAATCTGCAGAAAACTTGGAATTGTGCAGATTAGTAGTCTTCTACTCTACACAGTTTTTCATAAATGTGTTTCGTTCTTAAAATGTGTTATTTTCATCTATCACTGCGGAACAAATGAGAAAATTCATATTTTTGCACATGAGTTGTATATATCTTTATATCTAAATTTCCGTCATTTTTGACGGGCTACCTTTCTAGTTCCTTATAAAAGGCACGTTGCCACAAGTTAAAGAAAATTAATTTAAAGACATTTCACATATTAATTGTTCTAACTACTCATTCATTTTTTAACAGTACAAGTTTCAAACACGTGTAAGTTTTTTCTAGAAGTCAATTTATTCTTTAAAAGCTATTATAATTGACAGCATAATAATCGATTATGAATACCAATATAAAATTCTTTCTGAGTTAGTACTATTTTCCTTTTGTAGTATCTGAATACCATTGCCATTCCATAAGATATTATATAGCATTGGCAATATTAAGTGTGAAAGTGACAAGCGTGGATTTGGAACAAACATAAAATGAAAAGCGGCATTGAATGCTCTAATCTCTCACGAGGCCAGTTCGCTTTTAATATTCTGAAATTTGCTTTATAAAACAAACTATCGGACTGACAAATAATGATAGATGCATATATTGGAAACACTCATTCCTGATATATGCGTTTTGCCAATTCACCCTTAATACCTGCAACACCTCATATAATAAAAGGACAGTCGTAATCTAAACAGGGATTAAACCTTCGTATTAATTATGTACCTTGATTTACTTAATTTTGTATAATTCATATTTTATCCTTTATGTCCTAAATTATGAATATTTGAATATTTCACCTTCTAAACAATTTTTCATGATTTTTTGGAAGTACGTTAGACACAGAGGTTCTCAAACTTTTAGATACGCATACCACTCAATCAATATTTATACTTTGACGTTCCGCCATTTAACGAAGGTAATGTTAGTAGAAAATTGTTTATTAGCAGGGCATTCGGCACACGTAGCCTTTCCCCATTTTATCAAAGGTCCCGTAAAACTCTAAAATATGCGTAACAATGATTTAATGCGAATATAAAGTACTTTAGGCGTGGGGGGGTGTATTCCCAGGGCTTCTAAGCTAAAAAATCTCTGTGTACTAATATTTAAAACTTCATGATTGTATTACTAAAACTATGTTTAAGTAACCTTCTTTTTTTTACATTCACGCATGGAGAAGCACCATGATTATGTATTAATTATATGGAATATCACGTAAAACAATTTCAAGAAAAGTGTTATGACAAACTATGAATTATTTACTTGCGCTTTATTTGCAATATTAACTAATTTTATATGCTGTCTTGCCTATAATAAAGGGACTTTTATGGCTAATGTGAAAAGTTGGTCTTCTTAAACAAGTGTTGATTTCCTAATGTACGATTTATGATGAAAAAATTATATATTTATAAATTAAATTTATTCTAAATTACAGTAGTACCTCGACTTACGTCTCTCCGCATTTTACTATTAATATTATATAGGAAATGTAATATTGAAAACTTCTTTTATGATTCGATTCTTTCAATATCAAACAAAACTTTATGACTGAAAGAAACCTAGAAAACTAGAAAGCAGGAATTCTGCTTTTTCATAATTTAGTGTCAGCCCCGATGAAAAAAAAATATGTATATAAATATAGGTAGTACAAAACATATTTCAGTTTTAAAACTTAAAATACGCGCTTTTATTTTACATAAAATGACGTCATTCTCATCCGCTGAAGAATTTCGCATTTACAATTCAGTCTTAAACAACATGTACAGTGAAGCATGTATATGACATCACTATCGCTGCATAATACACAAATCCAAAAAAAGAGATGTCATCATTCAAGAAACTCGACAAAAAAATCGATATCTAATGATTCACATTGCTTCATTTGGTTGTAATATTAATATAGATAATTAAAATTAAATATAGTTTATAACAGCTACATCTTTTATCAGAATCATTCATTCATATTTTTTCAAAATAGCGCGTATTTTAATTATTTTTTTGTTCAGTTGTTATGGTAATAGGGAAACAAAAAGATGTAATTACTATTTTTCAACTGTTTTTCCTTTACTTTCTACAGAAATGGAGTACTTGTGTTGCCAACATTAAACAAATGGCGCTAAAAACTGCAAAAAAATTAATATCTCAAAAATAAATTGAGATGACGTTTTCAAACAAATTGCATTTAAAAGAACATTTTTTCCCAATACGACGATATAAAATTGAAAATGTGCTATGCTTAGAAGGCTAAAAATTGCAGTAGAGTGTACAATGATACATCTGCTTTGTTTTACGGCTGGCTTGTATAACGGAAAGTTATTTTTTAGAGACAAAACTTTAATTGCTGCACGAAACAAACATATCGTGGGCCAATAACATAACTTTCACATAATTATTGTAGTTTTAATATTTATCAATGGAAATGTAATTTTCTTTTTTTTTAAATGTTTTATCACCTGTGGATGCTATAAATCGTATATTTTTCTGTTACAATGTCTAAAGAAAACGTGCGTTCTCCTTTAGAAAACTTATCGAATTTACTACGATTGAGTTAAATTAACGTCATCATTTCTGATTGCCATTTCAACGACTTATAAGCGTAAATGCACAGACCTCCTTTATTATGATCGCCATATTTTTATAATATCACATTTTTTTATATAGGGTGTACATAAAAGTATGTCCCAGTTATTAATTCTAATAGTATCAACTGAAAGAATCGCATACGCGAGTACTGCTTTGTTATTTACACGCTTGGAATGCCCCACACTGCAAATAAAGGCGTCTTAAATTAAGATACATATGTGACTGAAAAAGAATTTCAGACACTTAAGTGTCTGAATCTGAAAATTCAGTCACAATAGATGTCTTAATTTAAAACACCTAAGTGTCTTACTATGATCATAGTGTACACGAACTGATAAAAGTGTCTAAAAAATCTGCAAGTGTCTAATTTTAAGACACTTTGTAACTCCGCTCCGCATTCACCAGGGGGCACTCTCAGTTGCGCATGCGTCTCCCTTTCGAACTCGATGTTCGTTTGTAATTCAAACAGAATGCTTGTTTTTATGTACGCGTACATTTTAACTAATAATTTATTTTGACTTGATTGTTTTTTGCGGAATGTGAAGTTCCGGGATTTAATTTCTATCGACATAGTGGTACTCCGTATTAATATTTATCTATAAAACTAATATAGTATTCTTCATCTCGTCAAATTTGTAAAGAGAATTGTTGTCTGGCGGGCTATGTTTTCAGGATGGAAATTTTTCCTTCTTTTAACAGAGCTAGCCGGATGTGCAAGGGGATTTTATTTTTTAAATATCAAAGTCTGCTTAACTAACGGATACTAACGTAGCCTCCAATCCGGACGTCCTCTGGGCGAATGTGCTTTTGGAATAATCAGACCTTTTACCAGGTACGTGGGGTCTTAACTATGTATTTAAAACTCTCTGTGATTGTTTTCTCTTTAAATGGAGACCTCACACGAGTCTGTAGCTTTATTAGTTCCTGAGTTATGCCAAAATATGTTCAAAGCATTTTGCCTATGGTATTTCCATGTTAAAATTTTATTTTGCTAATATTTAAATTTCTACTCTTCAAATCATCTGTAATCATATTTCTGTATTATTTTCTATCCAATGTTATCTTTAAAATAAATTTTGGTGTGTCTACATGGTGTATATTAGCGGTTACTGAATTTATTAACTTTACACCTTCCTAAGCCTTTTCTTATGTAGCCATTACTTTAAAAATCCCAGTGACATCGCCTGTTGATTGTCTCATACTTCTTAATTACCATCAAGACTACCTTAATAGTATTTTTTTGGTGTAATTATTACTCTGAAGTACCCTTTTTAATTATTTATTTATGTATACAATATTTTTATAAGCATTTAATGCGGCAGCATTTGTAATGTTTACATCGATTTTTATATTTCTGATAGATTTATTATGTGTTATGTACTGGAATTCAAAAGCATTTATAGTAAACATTCCTGTTAATAGCTGCTTGTATTTATTATTTATGCTTTTCTTGTCTAATGAAGTTTTCTTCTGCCTCATAGCGTGTACATCATAAATTTTAAAAAAGAATATAGTTCGAACATCCTTCCATTCATTGATTCCCCCATATATTTAATATAGCGAATTACTTGTGTTCATTTATTTATTTTAAAATGTTTTGACTGATAAAAGTCATTAAATCCGGTCATTCTAATTAAAGGATTTCCCTTTGCTATAATTTTAGTGATTCCGAGTATTTTAGAAATATCCCATTTGCCATACTGAAAATAGTCAACATATAATCTTTTTTAATTTACAACATCAATGATTCAAAAGTCAAAACCACAGCTTCACGATTTGATTGTTTAAACGGAAATTGACGTCACTAATGTAGACTTTGAAGCAGAAAAAATTTGTTGATGTCAACAAATCTTACTTAAAGATTTAGAGAAAGGATCTCGCGTTATCTCTAGTCACTTTGTTAAATTTTAATGATTATTTTTAGATTCTTAAATTCATGTAATCATGTACCGTTAACGTAACTGTAAGAATGCGGTAAAAATATACAGATATATTTCATTTGAAATAATTATATAATATTGATTTTTTGATTATTTTTAGTAAAAAAGTAATTTGAAATTAAAAATGAATACAAAGTAAAGAGGTAGATTTTTATAAAATATTTATTTGCATATAGCTAGATTTTGCACTTAAAACTGACACGTACATTTATCGAATCATAATATAGGGTTGGACTTTTTCCTGAAGGAGGGCCTGATTAAAGCATGGGCAGACCCCCCCCCCCCCCTACGATTTTACGTGCTCCAAATTCGATATGGATTTTTTTTTAAAGCTTACATTTAAAATGTGTTTCAACATTGTATTGATTATAATCAGCATTTTGAACTTTAAAAGTAGAATTAGATTAAAAACTAAATAAAAAAATAAATACAGTAAAAACTCTCAATCGCGGCCACCTCGCGAATTGAACGCGTTTTGGAACGTTGAATTTGCCTGCTATTCGATTGTGTTCGCTTTTATGAGGTAAAAAAAAATGTATTTAACTTGAAAAAGGTCAGTGTTCGCTGAAGAAAATTGTCCTATGAAAGTTTTGTTGTAAAATCTCCTTAACGGACACTCCTACATAGAGGACACAACTATTTAAGAAGCACATTTTTTATTAACAACATGCACATATTTTATATTTTTTTACCTCAGAAAAACAGACACTTCCGAATGGCGAACAAATTCCACGGTTCTAAGGTGCCTACTATTGAGAGGTTTTACTGTATTGTGACAAATATTTTAATTTTTAATCTTATTCTACTCTATAAATTCAAAATATTGATTATAATCAGTACAATGTCGAAAAAGATTTCAATTATCAGCTTTATGAAAATTGCATACCATATTTTGGAACCCCTAAAATCAAGCTGTGTGTGTGGGGGGGAGAGGGGGGCAGAATAATGGCCATATACTTTTCCAGGATCAACGTGGTCAAACATGGCTACGTATAATGCTTTAAAAAAATGGCTGCGATTCAGACGTTTGAAGTGTCTAAAATTCAGACGCAAAAAGTGTCTGAAAAAATTCAGACATTTTAAAATGTCTGAAAATTGAACACTCCGTTTCAGACACTTAAGTGTCTGAATTTAAGACATTTCGATTTACAGTGCATACGCACAATGAAATGAATTTCCTGAGCGATAAACGTTATTACTGGGCTGAACATTTAAAAGCCGTTAGAACCATGCGATTTTTTCCTCTGGGTCTTTATAAAAGATGGTGTCGACATTCCACCGATACTTATGATTTGCCAGAGTTAAGACATAGAATTGAAGGAAGAGGCTATTGCTTGCATTATTCCGGACTTGTTAACCGTAGTGTGGAAAGAATTGGACTTTAGGTTGAATGTGTGCCGTACAACTAAAGGTGCACATTTTTAAGAAAAAGTAGGTTAGTTTATCTTCAATTTGATGAATGATTTGTTATACAATAGTCTAAATTAAACTGTTATAATATACCATTGAAACTGAGGCATTCTTTTATGTACATCCTGTATTTTACCCAGAAGTCTCCCATCGTCTAGAGCAGTGGTTCTCAACCTGTGTGCCGCGCGAAAAGATTTCAGCTGTGCCGCGAAACTTTTAAACCAAGTTGCGTCAAAATTTTAAAAATTTGAATCTGTAATTTGCGACATTTCATATTATACGATTTACTTTGAAATAAGATTTAGTGTCACAACTTTGCTTTATTTTAGAGATTTTTCTTCTGATACTCATTATAAGAGTATACGAGGAAACCCTAAAAATGGTATTACGTTTCTTAAGATAATTCTTTCAGAAAAAAAAATCATGTCTCCTGAAGAGAAAAGATTTCAACTAATAATGTAGTAGAAAAGATCCTTGTAAAATGATTTAAGAATATACCTATCCGAAGATTTTTTCTTACACAGAAAGTCTTCTAATTTAAAAAAAAAATCAAACTCGGATATCTATTAAACTGCTAATTACTAACAAATTAAGTATTTTACAACAAAATACACAAATTACTAACAAATTAAGATACCTTTTCACATGACCAGTTCCTCTCCCTATACAATTTCCTATTGGCTGTTGCCTGTAATTTCCTGCACTGCTATTGATTAATAAACTTGTACCTCAAATCCGCTTCACCTCCATATATATGGGTAAATTCCATGACTCTTTGCACTGATGACGGTATGTTGAATGATACCAAAACTAGTGTTAAAATTGGTGCTTAAAACGGTGTTTGACCTGCTTATAAATGTTAATGCATATTAAAGAGAAGTATATAAATAAACAATTAAATTTAAAAAAATCAAAAAACCCGACTGCGTAAAAAACGAACAAATTAATTACACTAGATTATTTTAACACAATTATTGTAATTGGTAAACAAATCATATTAGATGTAAATTTCCAACTGGGCGAAAAATGTCCGGACCAGGATTCGAACCCGGGATCTCCTGGCTGAAGATGGGTGAAAAAGTTCGACCAGAATCGTCCGGGATAGCTCAGATGGCAGAGCACTGGCGGCTTCAGCCAGGAGATCCCGGGTTCGAATCCTGGTCCGGACATTTTTCGCCCAGTTGGAAATTTACATCTAATATGATTTGTTTACCAATTACAATAATTGTGTTAAAATAATCTAGTGTAATTTCGCATCCAGCGATTTCTGGAGTTCCATTACCTGAGATTTATTCTGTTGAGCTGAACCAGGTTTCAGACCAGATGATGTAATCTTCAAGGTTAGCTGGGTGAAAAAGTTCGACGAGAATCGTCCGGGATAGCTCAGATGGTAGAGCACTGGCGGCTTCAGCCAGGAGATCCCGGGTTCGAATCCTGGTCCGGACATTTTTCGCCCAGTTGGAAATTTACATCTAATATAATTAATTATTTCTCATCGATGTGAAAATATTTTTTTTTCAATTCCTACTATTAGCTCACACTCTCGCTATATACACTGGTTTCCAAAAATTAAGGAAAAATCACGAAAAGAGGGATAACTCATTCAAAAATTAACTCATCCGTATGAAATTTGGATATGTTGTTAACTAAAAGATGCTGATTAAAATTACAAATTGCAAATAGGTGGCGCTGCAATCGGATTGCGTCATCTGCGCGGAGCATTAAAATGCATGCTAGAGAGTACGGCTGCTGGTGTCGCTGTGATTATGAGATAAGAAAACTGAGATAGCCAATTCATTAGTATGACCTCGAGGTATCATTTGTCCGCATAACTGCGATATAGAGCTATTGGAAGATTGGATGTAGGCCAAAGTCAGACTGGGGTGGCCAGATGGCTAAATGTGAGTTCTTCTGTTGCTCGTAGGCTTTGGCAAGACTTTCAAACCACTGGTTTGGCATCCAGAAGGTTCAGCGAAGGAGGATCAAGAGCTAGGACAAGCACCGATGACCGATATTTGTGGTTATGTGTACGAAGGAATAGAACAGCAACCCCCTCTCATCTTAAAACCGTCCTTGCTGCAGTGAATGGAAAGTTGGTATCAACGTCAACTGTGCGTATGATCCCCGTTGCATCATGAAAGTGGTCTTTATACGATGCGACCAGATATTTGTGTGCCGTTCACCTCATGTCTACGGAGGGAACGTTTAAGGTGAGCACGTCAACATGTCCACTGAACGGCTGATCAATGGAGGCGTGTTCTCGTTACAAATGAGTTCCAATTTAGCCTCCAAAGCGATAGTAGGCGTTCTTTGATTTGGAGAGAATAGGGAACATACTATCATCCATCAAACCTTCGTAAAAGAGATTCCTATGGAGGAGGCAGTGTCTGTGTTTGGGATGGTATCTCTTTGGGCGGACGTACACACCCCCAAGTTTTTCCACGTGGAATTGTGAATGCTCACGTCTATGGAGATAACATTCTTGATACTTATGTGCACTCTTATGCCGGTGCAATACGTAAAGAGTCCCTGTTACAGGACGATAATGCTAGACCGCACAGGGTTCACATCGTAGAAGATTATCTTCAGCACCAAGCAATTCAGCTCATGGGATGGTCAGCACGATCACTGGAGTTTAATCCTATTGCGCATCTTTGGGATGCTTTAGGAAGATGTGTCTCTGCTCTCAATTCCCCTCCTCAGACCCTTGCGACGCTTAAAACTGCTTTACAAGAGAAATGGCTCGCACTTCCCAGCAAACTTATCGATCGCATAATTGACAGTATCACACTTCTCTGTATGTGTTGTATTGCTGATAGGGGTGATCATACTCCATATTAAAGGTACTTTTCCTATACCAAACTGGGACATTTATTTTGTTTATTTTATAATTGTATTAATTTCTGAAACACCAGAATCGTCTGATAATTTCTTTTACTGTTATTTTATACCTTACTATGTGTTGTAAATTGTGTGTCAGTTTTATTAAAATCTACTTGTAACATTTTGAGTAATCGCTACTTTTGTTGTTTTTCCTTAATTTTTGGAAACTTGTGTATATCTTGTTCAAATTTTCAATCGTTAATAAAATACTTATTATTCATCCAATCGAGCTCAAATAAATTTTTGTAAACTTGTAGTGGATGACACTTGATGTTAATCCAGTTTTTTCAAATATTAATTCATTAATTAAATTAAATTATTTAATTTTCAATAATCGAGAGAGCCCTCTTATTGGTCAAGGTATTTTAAGACCGAGAGAGCCCTCTTGTTGATCAAGGCATTTTAAGCGCAAGAGGAAAGAAGAATGGGAGAAAAAAATATTCTCTTATTGACCTAAGTAGGAATTGACTAAAAATATTTTTTTTATATTAATTGTTTATATTATTTACCTATTTTTTTATTTACTTGTATTGATGACTTTTAAGTTGTGTTTAATTGTTAGTTCCTATCTATAAATACTGTTTTGATGAGGTCTATAGATGTCTATGATGGTTAGAGTTGCAGTAAAGCTAGAGATCCACAATACATACACAACTTCCAGGTTCTATAATATTTTAACGGAGCTTCTGACTGTAAAATAGTCAATGAAACATGGTCTTCATTTTGAAAGACCTATCCAATGATATGCCATTCAATAGGGTGCGTATTTTTTTTTTTCGTCTGGACCGCCATTTTGAATTTATAAAAACAAAACCTAATTTATAACCATCGGGCAGTTAAGACAAATTGATAGAGACCTCATTCATTAAAATCCATTCAGCCATTGGGATATTTCCAGGGTATATCGAAATCCACATACACAGATAGGCGTGAAACACATAACCCTTCTTTTCAGTCTGGTAAAAAGGACTAAGAATTTTATTAAAAATAATTTTTCTTTTATTCGGCTCGGATGGTCTATTTTGTTTGTAATAGTAAATAAATTAAAAATTATATGTAATCATTTCTTATGTAATGATAGATAATCCTTTCTTTTTTTCAGTCATCATAACTTTAGTGTGTCGCACAAGTTTAGTTCTAGGTTTAAGTGCGCCGTGAAGTGAAAAAGGTTGAGAAAAACTGGTCTAGACGCTTTGTTACGAGAATGAATCGTTATTATACAAAAAACCCTTTTCTGACAAAGTAAATATAAAACAGATTACAATATTATATTAAAGCAAACAATACAAATTTCAATAACAGTGAAAATTTACGGTTTGCCTACTGTTGGTCGTATAGTCTTCAGCACATAATTTACCAGAGCTATTGCATATATAAGGTTGCTATAATTTATTAATGTTCTTTTCAAAATTAGAAATCATCAACGGCTGCTTGACGACATCAAATGATAGTTTTATCGGTCAGGCTAAAAATGTGCGAGTCCCGCACGCGTTTCAGTAGTTTAACTCCATATCAATCAGAATAATAGGTTCGGTCGCGATCCAGTAGCGGTCAGCGTAACATAGTTTGGAAAACCATGCGATAGAAGATTTTTATAATTATTAAATAAATTTTTGAAAGATGTCTTCTATAAAAATGAATACACTGTTTCGGTATTTATTGAAATTTTGTGAAATAGTCACAACTCTACTCAAGTTATTTCTTGAAAATATATTATTCTATTTTATTTTATTTTTTACAGAATTAAAAAATGTACAGTTGTAATGGATTTATATATGAAGACGTAAGTTTCAAAACTTGCCTTATCCAAAATAAAATATAACGCGTTTTCTCTATCAATTTATTCTGATAAACCTGCACCGAAAAATCACTACAATCTGCTAAAAGACTAGTTTATCCTGTATTTCTGGCATTATAAAACCTTGGTTTACAACAAAACCTGATGGATATAGTTTTTTTTTTTTTTTTTTTTTTTTTTCTTTCGATTTCGCCAAAATTTGATTTTCCGGATAACGCGAGTTTTGAAACTCCGTCCTCATATCTAAATATAGAAAATATTTAGAACAGAAAGTTTCCACCAAATGTCTTTTAACATCAAGAAAGCTGGGCAGTTATAACCAGAAAAAAATATCTATTTAAAAAAAAAAACCCTTGTATAACGAATTATGTTTTTGGAACGTGATAAAGTATTTAGAACTGATCCTAATTGTATGATTTCCAATCGACGCACGTGACAATTGCATTTTATATCAAGTTTTATTTTATGGTACTTTGAAGTAGTATCGGGTCATAAAGAGTTAAAGTACTTGATGCTTAAAATAAAGATTAACAAAACCGAAATCGCTTTTTATAAGAAGTATAAGCTAATAATGTGGATTAAGTTCCACAATTTTTCATAGAACACTGCAAAGCTCTATATTTCAACCCTTTGCACTTGAGAAGTGATTCTCACTGAGCAGTAGTTTCCCGCGTAAATGGGTGATCCAAATGCTCTGGACACCAGTATTTTAGACTAATTTTCTTCGCCTAATCTAATGACCGGATAAATTAGATAAGTTAGCGGTGTCCAAAGCATTTGGCGTCTCGATTTACGAGGGATACCTAACAACACTAGTAGTGAGTGACAGACACGTGTCGAGTGGGAAGATTTAATACAAATGATCCCTCTATCTGCTAGGCATATAAATACGTGTATTTTTTATATTTTTGACGAAATCTTCGTATCTTATTGATTTATAATTATAATAAGTTATTAATGAGAAAAAAAATTAAAAAAATTTATATTTTGTATTTTTAAAGAAATTTGCTCATAGCATGCTTATGATGAAAACTAATTCCTATATATAGCGTCTTAATACTTTAATTTACATTTTCTTATAAAAAAAATAATATGAAAACAGAGAAAAAAATACGTTTTTCTCGATATTTTCACGAATAATTAACTTTCGTATGCTTTAATAATTTTAAAACAATTATATAATTTATTTTAAATAATGTGTACCAGGTTTTAAAAGGGCATGTTGTAGCAACATCATGAGTTTTGTAAAACTTTAAAAATTTCTTTGGTAGAGTCCTAAGAAATTGCCAGGAAAAAGTACTTATCACGATGAACTGTTATTAATGATTTTTTATCTGAACAAAATTCCTTTGTGCCTTAATTTAAATTTTTCACAATAGCTTTATTTTGATTTATAACTCATTGATGCTTTCAATTAATCAAAACAACTCTATATCTTATTTTGCTTAGTCTGGAGCATTATAGTAACATATTTATTTAATGAAAAAGTACTTTAAATGTTGGAATCATTAAAAAATTAGCCTACATTAGTTTGCTTTACATGAGTTTCGAGTAAAACATACCATTCATAACTCGTATGGCTGGGAAATTGCCAACGAATATGTCATCTAGATTATTCTACATGATTTACTAAATAAGAATGTAGTTACACCATGAATATGTTATCTGTTAGAAACAAATTTATCTAATATTCATGTCCAAAATTTAAAATGAATGCATTGATTAATTGTATATTTAAATATTTCACCATGTATTTGAGATTTTTCGTTTATTTTCGTGTTCTGAATTAGAACATGCTTTTTTAAATTGTTGTTCGTATTCGGTTATATTTCATTTTAAATGTATAATGATTGAATAATGGCATGATTTTTCGGGTGTTTAATTGAAGCACTTAACATTCTTTCTATGAAACACTTTAGCAAGAAATATATATTTTTTTAAAGTTTAATTTCTATTAATAGATAATCTAAGAAACTTATTAATAAAAAATAGGTTTTATTATGAGTTTGTTATAACTGTATTCTTTCTTTGAAATGATATTTTGTTCAATAAGTGAAAGTTAAAATTCTAGATTAACTTTGAGTTAAATAATTAAAATGCATATAAAAAAACAAAGCACAAAAAAAACAAAGCAAAAATTACTTTCCGGTGTATACTTACAGAGTTGCCAAGTCTCCGGCTTTTTGCACACCACTATTATCTTACAAGGAGAGGGCCAACCTTGTTAATCACAGATTTTGATTATTTTAATATATGTTGTAGGGTAAAGGCCCCTTAGTGTCAGGTTCAACGGATTTTATCCAATGCTCCTTCGTTCTTGAGAAACCGGGGGGTCTAATATTAGTACACAACTTAAATACTTACTTTGCAACAACAATGATAGGTTAGTCGTAGCTCAGTTGGCTCAGTGTTTACCGGCTGATTCGCGGGCCCGGGTTCGATACCTGAATGCGCTACATTTGTTTTTCTCATTTTTTGTTTTATAAATTTACTTGTAAGTATAACTTAATAATCTCATTGTCAATTAAAATTTTTAATATTGTACATCAATTATAATTTTAACCTATTTAATTTTTTACTTTTAACTAAATAGTTGTAATAAAACATCATAAAACTTTTATTTATTTTTTTTTAAATCACTTTTAAAATGTATTTCATATATTCTTTATCGATGCAATAATATTGAACAATTCTGTCAATTCGTGATTTTAAAGAAACATCATTTACGCATTGCTTTAACAAAGGAAGCCAATGCGATAATACTATTATTCTGTTTTTAAAGTAACAAGCATAATTATATTAAAAATTAGCATCAGAATTAAATTACAACCGATTTTTTGCATATTAAAGATTTTTAAATTTGTAATAAGTATGCTTGCGCTTTCAATTATTTTGCTTTTCCCTATATCTTCTTTCTGCTTTTATTTTTATTTTACTTGAATATTCCTTTTTTTTATCATAACTAGATGGCACCACAACAGAATTTGTCAAGATTTTGGAATTTTTATCATTTAATAATAGATCCAATTTCTTTTTAAACCTCCGTAATGGATGAGAAATAATAGTTTACAAATAAGAAATGATAAATTTAAGATTGTTAAAATTATAATTAATGTATGATGCTAAAATTTTTAATTGAAATTATTAAATTATAATTACAACTATATTTATAAAACAAAAAATGAGAAAAACAAATGTAGCGTATTCAGGTATCGATCCCGGGCCCTTGGATCAGCCGGCAAACGCCATGCCAACTGAGCTACGATTAACCTATAGCTTTCCCTGCGAAGTAAGTATTTAAGTTGTGCACTAATACTAGACCCCCCGGTTTTTCAAGAACTAAGGGGCATTGGATAAAATCCGTTGAACCTGACACTAAGGAGTGTCTACCCTACAACATATATTAAAATAATCAGAATCTGTAATTAACAAGGTTGGCCCTCTCCTTGTTAGATAAAATGGTGTTCTTTACATCGTCCAAGCGTTACATACATACATACACAATGGTACTACAATCCATGTAGGATTGTGACCTCCCTCAATATACCTATCCAGACCTTCCGATCTCTGGCCTTCACTTTATAATTTATAATTTGATTTTGTGCAAGATCTTTCTCTACCTCTTCTATCCATCTCTTCCTGGATCTACCAATACTTATTTTCCCAATTAAATTACAACTATAAATTTTCTTTGTGCTTCGCTCATCCCTCATTCTGATTAGATGGCCCTAACCATTGCATTCTTCTTATTTTTATAGTATTTGTTATATCTTTTTCATTATATAAATATTCTATCTCCATATTTATCCTTATATGCCATGTATTGTCTTCTTTAATAGGTCCAAAAATTTGTCTTAGGATCTTCCTTTCCCAAGTGATAAGTAGCTTTTTATCTTTTTGTGTATTGGTCCAGGTCTCACTGCCATAAATTACTATTGTTTTTATAATAGTTTTATAAATTTTAAGTTTGGATGTTCGGGATTTTAGAATGTTTCGAAGAGAAAAATAGCATATATTTCCTGCTGCAAGTCGAGTTTTAATCTCTGCTTCTACTATATTATCACAGGTGATCGTAGATCCTAAATATTTAAATTCTGTTACTTCATTAAATTGTAATTCATTATTTATTGTTAACGTTGCTGTTGCCTGTGATTTCATTCGGTCTATTTTCATGTATTTTGTTTTTTCTTTATTAACCACGAGGCCTAGTTTTTTCCCTTCAGTGTCTAGTTTATTATATGTTTCAATCAAGACTTTCTTATTTCTAGCAATTATATCAACATCATCTGCAAATGCCGGGATTTGTAGGGAGCGATTCATAATAGTACCTCCTCTGTTGTTGTAGATGCTTCTAATTACGCCCAAACGTTACAATTCAATAAAAGAACATTTTCTATATTAAAATATTGGTATTCAAAAAGCCAGAGGCTTGGCAGCTCTGTACATATAATGTAAAAATATTAAAATACATTCGAAATATCTTAAAATACATTAGAAAAACCCAGAACGTTTTCACCCAATACAAGGCTGTCATCAGTGGGATTTAAATGTTGTTACTATTTTCTTTGCGCTTATTCGAGAGTTGTCCAGAAGAAAACATTGTAATTTATAAGTAGTACGTCAGATGAAATGCCAGATAAAGTTATTCAAATCTTCAACAAAACGAGTTTTCATCTATTATGCAGCAAATCTCTCCATACTCCATGGATATCGTATGATAGTGCATCGTTAAGAGCTGTATATTTATCAGCAATTATTTCAACCGATTCTCTAATAATTGCTTATCAGATGAGATTCCAGAAAATGTTACTCAAATTTTCAACAAAACGAGTTTTCATCTATTATGGAGAAAATCTCTCCATACTCCATTGATATCGTATGATAGTGCATCGTTACAAGCTGTATCTTTACCAGCAATTACTTCAGTTGGTTCTCTAATAATGACTTTGATAGTGCATCGTTATAAGCTGTAATTTTATTAGCAATTATTTCAATTGATTCTCTAATAATGGCTTTGAGAGTGAATCATTAGAATCTGTATCTTTATTATTATTATTATTAACTCGTTTTCTTAAAAATTTGAATAACTTTATCTGACGTCTCATATGACGTAAAACCTTCAAATTAAAATGTTTTCTTCTGGACAATTCTCGAATAAGCGCAAAGAAAATAATAGGAATTTAATCCCACTGATGACGGCCTTATAATGTCTGAAAACGTTCTGGGTTTTTTTAATGTAGTTTAAGATATTTTAATTTGTATTTTAAATATCTTTATTATGTGTATGTTATGAAAGTAATTTTTGTACAATTACTTGCTCTTTATTTTTTCATATGTATTTTAATGATATTTTTTTCATTTACTATATCTTATGGCAATGGTTGTTATGCATACATTTTTTTAAAAAAAGAGCATGTAAAAATAAAGAAATGCATTATTATTAATGTCCTCCATAAAATGGCACTGATTGCTTCGAAATTTTATTATGTTTGTAATATAATTTAAGATAACTCTTTAAATCATCGTATTGCATATAAAAGTTTTATGAGTAAAATCATAAACTAATTGAACAATCAATTCTGGCAATGATTCTTCGAATACTGCGCACATTATTTACATTGTAGTAAGTGTATTATAATCATGCAAATATTATTAGGCTATAAAACATAAATTACTTTGCATTAATTATAGACATTGATGCATAATAAGGCACTGAAAAAACTGCATGCAATCATACTTTAATATGGCATCCCTTGGAAAACATTGTAAGGTTTTGTATATAGTTATTCAATTGAAATCTGACTAATTGGAATTTTATAAAGTAGTTATAATGACTACCCAAAAGAGTCACCGTTCTTGAGTAAGATAGAAACCGTCCAGATCTAAAATAATAAATTCTTTTGAAGAGACCACATATTTCGAATTTAATGTTCTTTCAGACATTATATAACTCGTAACTTTTGAAAAAATCTTAAGTATTGGACAGTTCGTGACATTGAAGAGGTGATAATTCTTATCTGTTCTTGAACTCTTCTTCAAACCTCTTAAAAATCACACTTGAATCTGGCCAGGCATATATATCAGATCTTGATGGGCCATAGGGGTAATGAATTTGAACATCCAGAGAAAGACAAGGTCTCTCTAGACAGAGAACTCTGGCTGAAGGCTTGCCAGAGAAATTGCTACGGACCCTGGCGTACTGATATGTTTTAAATATTATATTCTAAGTGTGTGTGCACTTTTATATACATTTGGTGTAAACCGCGTTCTGCTTTTGTACCGTAATAAAACGCAGTTGTTGTTAATGTACTGGAGATTTTCATTTTAAAATTAAGGAGGTACAACATGTTGGTCCGAATTTAATAGATAATATAGTGGGAAGTTTGAAGCTGAAATGTCGAGTGAAAATCAGCAGTTTTTTTCATACTCTTTTGTTTAGCTTGACGTGGTATGTGCATGTAAAGAGGGAATTTTGTAATCGATTTTTGAATCTCTTAACGTATGTTAGATATAAAAAAGGTAGGTACACATGCGTGTTTCTGATGACAAAATAACATTTTACTCTTTTTAGATTATAATCATCTATTTCTACTTGTATATATAAAATCCAAACAGAAATTTCGTTCCGAACCTCTATATTTCGAGTTTTACTGCATGCATTTTGACGGAAGACTACTATACTGTTATATAGGTTTCGTTTCAGGGAAGGTTTTAAGCTATAACACATCGTTCTACGTAGATTAGTCATAGAATTATAACGGGAAGTTCTGTTATTTTGGACGATAAGATAACCATTTTATTTCTTGGCGAAATTTATCGTTTAAAAAAATTGAAACGGCTATTACACCTCGAAAAATAAAAGAAAAAACAGTTACTAATTTTATTTAAAAGAAAGAAAAAAATAAAAAATCCGTTTTAATGAGTGATAATATTAAAAAACGAAAACATTTAATTTAAACATGAAAAGGAATGTACGTAATGCTTAAAGAAAATTACTCAGTTAAAATATTGCAATTGAAATAAGATTTGGCTATTTATCTTTTGCGTCAGGTTAAGAAAAATATATTTGAAAAATTGAAAGGATGATATCAAGGAAGTTTCCATAAGCGAATGCTCAGAAATATTTGAAAAAAATATATAATATTATTCTCATGAGAAATATATAGAATATTCTTCTCATGACATATAATATATTTATAAAAATAATTGGCAGAACCTCGATTTATCGTTCTTAAAAAAATAATGAAAGCGATTAAATGCTAGTTGGCGATGCAATAAAATTTTGAGTGATACTTTTTTTTATGATAAATAATTTTTAAGTAAAACCTTCTTCTACTCTTCATACGAAGTTAGTTAGATTAAGTTTAACTTAAATAAATACATTTTTATCACTACAGTTTTGTCATATACCTTTATATATGTATATATTAAAATTTTGCTATCGTATTTATACGGTTTAAAACAAAATTTAATTTTATTAAATTTGTTACCTTTGTTCCTTTTTGGAACAACGGATTTTGAGTTTATTCTATCAACGATAATTTTCAGAATTTTCAAGCTATGATTTTGTGACTTACATAAACGTTGCTCTATATACTTAGCTAATACATTATGTACATTATATTTTGATTACATTCGCACATGCGCAGTGCAACATTTTTTAGTATACCTTCTCATTTTTCATCCAATTTTTATTATTTTAAAATTCTGATTGCAGAGTATTGTGTACAATGTTGTTTTCATGTTTTCCGAAAAGAACTTTTTTTTATATTAAGAACTCTGCAAATTATAAGCAAAAAACTTGGCGAAATTTGGGACTGTTTTTATAAAAAATGTTAATTTCTCTACTAGTATACATGCTACCCTCAAAAAAATGAACACATTATATTACAATAAGCCACTTATTAATAATCTCGAGTTTCATCGCTTTTGCTACGTTACTTTTTACCGGTTTATCCAAAAGATATTCGTTCTTTTTTAATTTGTTGACGATCCTCTATGGGCTTTCGGGAAAACTCTTCACGGAAATATATGACCTATACTGCTTACACACCTGCAGTTTCAGATTAATTCCTCATGTATTTTTCTAGATATTTAACAAAACATCTAAAATCGCAAGAGACCGGTCACCTTTGGCCATTAAGTGTATACGGATGCAGAGGCCTGTAACAGAAAATCTTATGAAATCGCAGTAGTCTGATAAAAGTTTCGAAGTTAAAATATTTTCTACAAGATTAGATTATTTTTAACGGAATATTATTATTAACGATATGCAATACTTTAATATTATTTTTGCATAATACGAATAACCTAATTATGTTCATATTTCCATTTTAAGTCTATTTTATTTTAAAGCAAGCATGATATAGTGTATATACATTGTGTTATTGTAAACTTCATTTTACAGAAATGGTCTCTGAAATATATCTCTTCTAATGAAAAACTCTCCTTACTCGTCTTGATTAAAGATACAACTTCCTGTTTAACTGCATATCTTTTCGTGGAGTTAGATTGAAAATTTCAAGAAAAGAAATTGATTCGAATGAAAATTGATTGGAAACTTCAAATAAAAGAAAATTTCATTTAAGTACTGAATTAAATGTCATCATCTATCCAATGGAAAATAATCAGAATATTTCTTTTATGAAACACAGTTATTTGCAAAAACTATATACATATTTTTAAATATATGATTCTTCATTTTGATTTTCTGTCGGTGGATAATTGTTTTAATAGAAAAGCTTAAAAAAGTAAGAAAAATTAGACTAGGATACACTTTTTAATATTCGGATGACATTATTTTGAAATCTTCGTTTTTTAGCAGTGCGAAAGAAAATTGGTATATCATTATGCAAGTTTCTGTTTAAAAAAAAGCTTCATTTCGTGAAAGTTTGAAGATTATTCTGCAAAATCAGTTTGTGTCACAAATTGCATAAAAATGACGTAATTTTGAAAATCAGCAAAAGAATTTGGAAACTAAAAGCGCAGTCTCTGACCATCCAAAAATTAGGTAGCAACAGCTAAAGTACTACAAAGAATGTAAGATGTTCCCACGTTCTTTAATTTCCAATGTACTTCGGCAACACACTCACTGCTGAGCAATGTAAAGATCCTTTTTTATAACGAAAATATTGTGAAGACATCAGAAGTATTCTGAATTATTCGTAGTTATTCGATATTCATTGGCCGAATATCAATGAATTATAAAATTATACTAATACAGTGGGTGATCGGTTAATGAACTTAATCCGTTCCAAAACATTGTTCCGAATTGTTCGTTATCCGTCGTATTTTGATTGTATTGTCCGTGTCGTGGCGTATTTAAAAAAAATAAATGATATTCTCTTTGTAAAAACCTTAATGATTACATTTATTAACTATGGCATTAAATCATATCAATTTGTTACTTTGACTTTTCAAAAACTCCTCAGTTCTCTGAAAGATCGTTTTCACTCCAGCGTCCGAAAAAGCGGGAGTGGAACCTAGAGTCTATTAGTAATTTGTTAACTAAATTTCATTTAAAATAATTTGCAATTAAAAATATCTTTTAAAGAGGGACACAAAATATAAAAAATAATGTTTCTAATGTGTTTATTCTAATTTCGGGGCCCTAAAATGTATGGCCCGAACCCCTCGTAGCCCATGAATTAATTAGACCATTACGTATGCAACTGTTAAAATGTTCTCTAAGTCGACAATAGATGCAATTAAATACGGCTCGGCAAATCTGAAACACAGCATTGCTTCTTCTTATTTTTATTTTGTGAGGTGTTCGTTAACTAAACATGTGTTCGTTATTCGAACATATAAATCTCTCGGGAAAGTGTTCGTTAACAGATCAGCCACTGTAACAGACAAATTTCATCATAACCGGAATCATAGGAAATTTCATTTTCCTTTTTCTATGTTAATTTCTATTCCCGCAAGAACATCATTTACAGTTGACCAGAAAAGAAAAAAAGAGAGAACAAGCACTCCATGCATTTGAACCTTAAAAATCGAATATATCCAGCCATTTGATCGGGAAATTATATCTTTTTTTTTTTCAATGTATGTTTGACAAAAATGGCTCAGTCGGTCTTCTTGATAGGGAAATTGTACAAAACTATGAAATTTGGAATACGAATCCGAAGTTCGACATCATTTTTTGGATTTTTCGAAAACGTTTACCCTAGTATAGGGGAGACAGGGGGAATGGCGCCATTCGGGGTTATGCCGCCACCCCGTCTAGTTTAAAAACTAATAGCAGTTTGAGATAGTGATTGCGCCTGCACTGTAGCGGCCAACAATATAAACAGTGCCTAGAGTGAGAATGGTTTTGTTGTACGTCGTTCGCTTTTTCTAGTGAAAAATTTAGTTTTCATCTAGTTGCTTCTTATTTTGGAGCTTCAAATGAGTAGATGTAAACACCTTTTATTGGAACATTAGGTACTTAAGATAACATTACCCGTAATCTACATACATTCGCCGACATTTTGATGCAATTTGTTGAACAAGTTCGTTTCTTCTTTTGGCTTTGGTGGAGGTTTTCCACTATATTGTCCTCTCGGGGTAATGCCGCCACCATGGCAAAGGGTGACTTTTCCAATTTGAGTTAAATTGTAAGCTTAGCACATTAACAAATCTAGCTTAAGGAACATTGTAATTATTCATTATTTTGATAAATTATTGCTTTCTAAACATTTTTAGTAGGTTATGTGTTTCCTAGTATCCATTTTATGTATTTACTAGGTCATTATAGCTTCTTCAGACTCCAGGGTTTATTATTATATATTTTTTAACTTCAGTTATGAATTTATATTAACAAACCAATAACTAAGAAAGATTGAAAAGTGAAAAAAAAAATAAAATGTATTTTTTGTACATAAATTTTGGTGACACATGGGGACCCAATAAGTACATTTTTTGACACTTTGTTAGGATTTTTTATTTTACTTTTTTTTGCATTGCATTGAAAAAAAAATGCAAAACGTGAAATAATTATACATTTAATAATTTTTTATTTCTAATGAACTCTACAAATGGTATCTTTACGTACTGAAAAACTATTTACGTTTTCGTTTTTGTACATTTCGTACATTTTTACTGCAAGCCATTTTGATATAATACGTATCTCGCTAAAAAAGCACTATAAGAAACAAATTGCTATTTTGTTTAGTTCTGCTATCTGTAAGGCTCCATACACATCAATTTCCTGTTTTTTTACCATTATTTATATACGTGAAAAAAATTGTAAAATTGTGTATCCTATAGGATACATCGGGTCTGAGGAGTATAAAGTGACATCATTACCCCACTACAGTGGCGGAATTACCCCAGTGTCCTGGGTAATACCGCCACTGTACAGAGGTTGAAAGAAAATTTTTTTATGTGTGCTTACTTTAGAGTTATGATTACGGTTAAATTTATAGAGATACAAAAGATAATGATTCAGCTTTAGAATTTTTACTATTAAAAAAAAAAAAAAAACATTTTTTTGAGGTGAAAAAATTTAAATTCCCTTAAGGTATCGCCATTCCCCCGGTCTCCTCTACCAAACGGGGAATCATTCGGTAAAACAATTAAGGAATTATCCAGATTTAAAGTTGTGAACTGCTAATGTTAAATTCATTTCCAATATTTGTAAAACAAATTAAGTTGTTTATGGTTTTTAAATGAAAACTCAAAAGAATAGTTGGTGGAATGAGATGCAATTTTGTATTCACATATTATTTGAAGCTTCAAGCAATCGATTTCTCTTAAACATTTTATGGTTTACGACAATACATACTTTATAAAAATATTTATTTCATATTATATATTTTTAAAATAAATTTTAAAAATAATGTATGTGGTAACAAATAAAGATTTTAACAGAAATCAATTTCCAGAAGCTTCAAATGTGTAAATTCAAAATTATAGCTCTGTCCGTCAAGTATTGTTTGAGTTGTTTTTAAAAAGGTACACACATTGCAGTTTGTTTTATAATTCTTAACCCTTAACCGGAAACGTACGTCTGTGAGATGTTTGCGTCTACATGTCTGCCCTTAATATTTTCTCTCTCCGACATACTAAATTTATTTTTATGCTGTTATATTAAAAAATTGGTCTTAATAATGCATTACTATTAAAGATTAAATGTTTAAGTTCACTATTTGGTAAATTATTAAGTGTTCTGTTTGTGCATGGGATTTTCACGTTTCCGGGTTTAAAACAATTTATCAGCAGGAGTTCGAATCTATAAATCTGAATAATTGCTGAACTACTGAATATTTTTTCGTTTGATATCCTACACAAATTTGTAAAATCCAAATCTGAAGTTAAAATTGGGTTCTCGTATCGAAAATGTTAGGTGAAGAAATGATAGAATTGCTTTATTAAGACGTCCCTTTAAGCCTTTTTCAAACCTAAATTAAAAGAAGACATAATTCCCAGTCGAATTGCTATTTTTGTTTCTTTTTCTGCAATAGTATGTTCATTAAAATGTATGAAAGGTTCTCTCTGGTTATTTATTTATTTATTTATTTATTTATTTATTTATTTTTTTTTTTGGGGGGGGGGGGTGTATAATTCACTTTAATACCTAAATAAGCAGTTTATACAACAATGGTATATATGAGTAAGGAAGCAATTTTGTGAATCGGATAAACCATTAAAGTCATCCAACATTTAACCGCTCATAAATGTTTAAATATTCGAATTGTTTTAATGACACAGAATATGCTTTACGTAATTGCACACAAACCACATAGTATTCTAACTTTCGTTTTGCAAAATGCGTAAAATCTTGTAGCATTCACTTTAAACAGTAAGGTTGTTTATGCCATCCAAAGACGGTCATTTATGCAATTTATTTATAATACCCTGTATGGACACCATTTTAGTAGAGAACATACTATAACACACAATACGAATTATCGAATATAACTTTTAAGACAAAGCATTTTGATAATTTTAAGATTAGACAATAATTGCTAAAATCCTGAAAAAAGCATATGCAATCTATGCGGATATCTGGGGTAGATCCAGGTTAGATGGCCCGACGGATTAGTAGTCCAATTTACTATGTTTCAGGTATTGAAGATGTGGCGGAGCTAGTAATGTGCTACTACTTTTAATTATTGTGTAGAAATGTAGTAGAGGAAGTTACAGTGATTTATTTCTTCAAATAGAAGTTATGTTTGTTGAATATAACTTTTATTACTTTTATACTAAACTTTATTACTTTTATACTAACTTTATTACTTTTATACTAAACTCTATTACTTTTATGTTAAAGAAAGGTACGCTTGTCTTTTGTTGTATGCTCTTATGAGTTAAAGACAAGTAGAAGTAGAAATATAATGTACTTACTAAGGGTTTTTCATCAGATATTTAGTGAATATTTTTGAAACAGGCATCAAGATATGTGTTCACAGTTGACAACCTCCCGATTGTTTTAATACGAATATTTTTATTTAAAAGTTCTTGTTTTATACAATCTCACAATTTCTGTAATTAGTTAAAGATAACATCTTTGTACAAGTTTACTGATATTAAAAAAATCAGGAGACTGGCAACTATGCGTGTTAGTGTAGTTTGCAGCTATATTTTA
Source organism: Maratus speciosus (assembly GCA_963932465.1). Lineage (NCBI taxonomy): Eukaryota > Metazoa > Arthropoda > Arachnida > Araneae > Salticidae > Maratus > Maratus speciosus. Next base: position 284,179,476 of record OZ010791.1, on the reverse strand, counting down.
TGCTACTTCCAGAGTTACTGGTTGGGTATCCCGGATTAAAAGAACACTTGTCCCACATCCGGAATATACGCCTCATTTGTGATTAGGGATTAGACGTCCCATTTGTAATTATCAAATAACTTTGATGCGTGAGAAAATATTTTAAAATTTTTAGGACTTTGGATAAAGGAAAAATTTGGAAAATCTTTTTTTTTTTTTTTTTTTTTTTGTCATGGTACTTACAGTGAACAATTCCATAACAAGTCAGGGAGCGGTGTTCTCATGCACGTTTGGCATTTCTGCATTTCATATAATTTATAGTTCCTCATTCAGCTAATTTACCGATTTTTTAGATTAAATGTTTTCAAGACAGTTTATGATACACTCTTAATTATTTTCGTATAAGAAATTCTTTATGTGGCATATAGCAAAACGAATGAAAATACTTCTTACTCAATAAAGTTCGTAATAAACAATTTGGAAAAATAAAATACAATAATTGACAGAAGAATTATAGAGCTTTTTAAATAACGGTTATTTGATGTTTACAATTATTTAAAGCATTTTTCATATAAATATTATGGTTTAGTGTCTACTTTTAACTTTTGATTGCTAATTCTTCGAAAATTCAATTCTTTTTAAATTTTATATTTGTTAATTTTATTTTTTGTCTATAAAATTATTTTTCCAAAAGAAGACAAAAAATTGCAGTATGGTCTTAGTAGATACTTATAATCGTCGCCTTAAATATGAAATTTTCCCCTTGCTTACGCCACGCGTTCGGAATCGCTCCATTAAATGGGAATCTAAATACAAAACAGAAATCTAAAATTCCATTCCTAAAGGCCATTCTCACAGCAAAGGTCGGAAGGATTAATACAAGGGCATCATATGAGAGATATAACTTTCATGCATATTCATTTATCTTAATAATATTCTTGTATTGTTGCAAATTTTTCTGCTCCCCCCCCCCCCCCCTTAATTTAAATTACATAAGTTTAAACTTCCGTAGAATAAAAAAAAATATTCCGAGCTCATTCATTATGAAACATAAAAATCTAATGCATTTCATGTGAGAATTTTAAATATGTTTCCCGAATTAGTTTTTAGAGTTTATGCCTCGAATATAAGAAGGAGAGATGGGGTATAGTCACTCTTTGTTTAAATTAAACAAGTTTATCCTTCGTTAGAATTATCGGATTGACTTCAAATTGTGTATATCGGCTTATTGGAGAAAGGAGCTTCAAGAATTAGTTTTTAGAGTTTGTGCATTGAATATAAGAAGGGTGGTGCGTTACCCTTCTTAGTTTAGATTAACCCCTGATTTATGTTAGTCATCTCACACACCGCGGCTTTTTTCCACTTTCCCAGTTTAACTTGTAATTTCCGCTTTAACTACAGATACTAGTTCGATTTTGGTTTGTTTGGAGCCCTAGTACCATCGATAGATACTTTTGAATAGGTGAAATTTAATTATAATAGTCTGGTACAAAAAGTTTCGTACAAAAGCAGTATCATGTGAGTTAACCCTCTAACTCCCAGGGAAGAACATGTTCTAGAAATAACGTAATTCAGATAATCTGAATTTACATCAGAGAATTTTGATAGGAATTTTCACTTCATTTAATGACAGAATTTCTGCTATTAAATAAAGCAAATATTGCTATTTTAAATTTCTGGTATGAATTTGGAATATCCGAATTAAAATGTCCACTAAACTGGGAACACTGATGGTAGCATATATATTATCATGGACACTAGAAGGTTAATCAAGACTTTTATTGCCCTTTCGATGGAGTGGTCTCACAAACAGCTCACAGAAGTTATGCGACAATTTCTGTCACAGCAATTGATGGTTAAACAAGATTAGCTTTCGTTTGAATTATCCGATTGGCTTCAAATTGTGTATACCCGACTTATTGGGGAAAGGGAGTGCGTAGATTGTTTGGAACGAAGACATGAGGCATACACAATGCATAATATCCGTTCCAATATTTCAGCAAAAAAAAAGTAGAAACTAATATGTAAAAAAGAAAAAAATTATATTCAAGAATTTTTAATAATTTTTTTTTTTTCAAAATAAATTCGTAAATTTGATGCAAGTAAGATATTAATACAAATGCAAATCTAGTTTTTGCTTTATTAATGTTAATTACTCATGCTTTCTATTCTATTACGAATAAGTCTTTACTGATTAAGTAGAGTGTCTAACCGTGAGATCCGGGATAAATGGTCAAAATCATTAAGTTTTTTGATAAAAATCCTATTTTATCTAGTATTTACATTACAGCAGTATTTTTATTGTGTTACATAAAGTTTGAGTTGATGGGTTATATATTCACCGTAAAAATCATTACTATAAAATGAAAAATTAGAGGGTGGGGGTGTTAAGAGGGCAACTATGCCAGAATTACCCAAAATATTTTTGTCAATCTTAATTTCTATAAATTCATTATGCCTTTACAGTGATCATTTACCAACAACTTATTCTATTCGAAACTTTGTAATGAGATAAAATTATGGTGAATAAGTTTTTGTTGAAATGTAACGGAAATGGCAGGTTGAAGTTTCAGCATATAGATAAGATAAATGCATTTTTAAAATCTCTAAGCATCTATCGAATTGAATGAAAAGGGATATTGTTTTGTATAATCAATTGAATTAAAGCGAAACAAGAATTAATGATAAATGAATAACGAGTATGCTGTTTGAATGTGCTTTGCAATAATGAAAAATCAAACTTAGAATACGAATTTACTTTTACATTACGTCATTTCATTCAAGGGCGAAGCATTTTGTCAATATTAGAAAATAGACGTTAAATGCAGGGTAAACTAATAATAATAACATAAGTAAACTAATCGGGTCATTTTCAATAAATGCATACAATTCAGAAAAACATTTTTAAAAAAATTACTTTTAAATTTCACATTAAAAATGAAATAAGTGATAATGTCGTCGCTACCATGTCAAACTATCCAATGTGAAAAAATGCATTTTTCACATTTTGTGCCATTTTGTTGCATTGTGCATGATACGTACTAATTAAAATCGGCACGTCTCTAGCTTTCTTAGAAACTTAGATAAAGACTGTTTCAAAGTATCCAATATGCACTTTTTCTAAAATTTACAATGTCAAACTGTCCAATATGGCATATTCGATCCTTTGCCACAAATGTTTGGATATTTTTATTTTTCTAATTATCCGTACCATGCCAAACTATCCAATATGGAAATAGTTTTTTTATTCAGGACAAAAACTGTTTTATTTATGGATTGAAATTTAACGCGATTGACATATGTTTTCGACATTCACTATAGCATATGTTTTTATTGTTAATGAAATGTGAGAATTTTAAGTTGATTTACAGGGACACTCAAAATAATCCCGTTACATTACACTCAATAAGGAAAAAGGGTAGTGTCTTTTAATGGTGTTACGGTATTTAAAACATAATGAAATTAATATGGATTTATCAGGTGTATTGAAACATGTTTTATATAGAATATGGTGTACAAGCCATTTTATTATTTACAGGCTCATACAAAAGAATTTTGTTGCATAATGATTTATAGTAAAAAATAAAAGTGTGAAATTGACATCCATAAATCGATTTACAAAACAAGTTGCTTAACTCTAGAATATGACATGTATGATAGTTATCGTTAATTTACAGGGACATACAAAAAATTCGGTTATAGTGCTGATAGCTTGGTTTGCTAGTTTGGTTGATAGCTTGCTTACAAAAGAATTTGTAAGCATTACTTTGTATGGAGGTGAATTTCTTAAAGGAGGTTTTTAATTGAGTAATGAAATTTCGGTCTTTTCTTTCTTTTTACTATACTAAAATATGTTAGTAGAAATTTCTAATAAGCAGGGCTACGCAAAGAACTGAAAAACATTGCCGGTTGACTGGTAATTTCTGGAAGTGTGTTTATAACAATTTTTTGCCTGAATTAAATTTTACCATATTACGTAACATGTATAAAAATCTGTAGATAATATACAGGGCTTACAAGAAGTTCGAGTATATTTCCGTTTATTGCCGGAAATTGGTAAAGGTTGAAAGTGTAAATTTCGTTATGAGTTTTCTAATTAAACTAAATTGTTGCTTACTGTCTAGATTATATACAAATCTATAGATCATTTACAGGGCTTCACAAACTGATTCAAGTACTTTTTCTGTCTATGGACGGTAATTAATATTTAGTGAATTCTTTTGTGCAGCCAAGTATACGAGGTATGGAATATTTATACAACGTGCAAAAAAATGCTTAAATTTAAAAGCGCATACCGAAATTCAAAAACGTACTTCCAGCAATTATTGCTCAAAGACAATACTGTAACCCATTTCTTTTGTGTGTACCGGTAAATGAGAGACAAATGCTATGAATGCCTGCCCTATTCTGTCGTAATATTCTTCTAATGAAATTCAATGATTTACTATATAAGTTTTAATACATTTGAAATAACGTAATGTCATTAAAATACTCTTCAAACGATTTTTGCTCTAATATCATAATGTAATGTAAATCTTTTGAGTGCCCCTGTAAACGAACTATTAATGTTACACACTTCATATGCAATACCGAATATGTCATTGTAAGCGCCATTAACATTCTTCAATTGCATGAAAATCCGAGTATATTTACATGAGTTAGAGCGTGGAAAGTCAAACTGAATTCATAAACACTTTTCAACCTTGTTGAAAAGTGTTAAAAAGTGTAGTAGGCTGAAAATTCACATTCAGTTATTTCTACCAATAGACTAGCATAACTGAATTCTTTTGTACAACCCAGTATATTACCTACAGATCTTTATGCACGCCACATAATAAGCTAAAAATTTAATGCAAGCTAAAAGACGCTTAAAACTACTAAAATGATACGTCCAGTAATTACCATCCATAATTGTCCATGTTTCTAGTTTTTTGCGTGGCCCTGTATCTGATTTTACTTATATTCACAAACATCTGATATACTGACTATAGTTCTGTTTTAAATGCATAACACAATTAAAATCTACGTTTAAGCAGTTCAGAATCATACTTAGTAATGCTAACGAATTATTTTAGGTAGTCCTGTATACTGTCTATAGAATTTATATATATCACGTAGTATGCACATAGTTTTGAAACGCATACATAATATAAACACATTTCCGGCAATTACCTTTAATAGCCTGCATTTTAACCGAAATATTTTGTGTTTCCCTGTAAATGAACGATAACTGTTGTGCACGTCATATTCTAACATAGGCATGTTGTTGTGCACCTCAATAATGTATATAAATTTTATTATGTTTGAAATAGTGTAACATAATTAAAGTAAATCACAAACGTTTCTTTACCCATTAAGAGTAATGTAACGAGATTCTTTTGAGTGTCCCTGTAAATGGCCTATATATGCTACACGCTCCGTTTTTAGTACCGGACATGCCATAGTAACGGACATGCCATAGTGAACTTGAAAAACATAAATAAGTTATATGGCAATCCGAGCATACTTATGAGAGTTAGAGCATGGTAATACGATAGAAAAGTAAACCAAAAGTCCTAAAAACCTTTAACGATTAAAAAAAATCTTGAATAAGGTGATTACCCCTTTATCATTCCCCATATTCGGGAGAACATTTGTAATTATTGTATTAAAAGGACCTATTATGATTCTCTTCAAAGTCATTTGTTCCAACTTTTTTTAATGAGGGATTAAATAAATCAAAGATTTGTATTCTAAAATAGTGGTAAAAAGCGGCCCATAAGTTTCTTAGAATAAATAGCGCGAAGACTACTATTTATAATTAAGTGTATGAAGTGCTTGTTGTTGCCCCTCCCAACTATTTGAGATATTTTTGTTTTCCTATATTTTATAAAATTAACAGAATTAAAACATTCTGTTAATACGTCGATAAACTTCTCTTAAGAATCTTTTTTCTTAATTAATTCACTGTATATTAGTTATTAAAATTATTAAAGAAAATTCTTAAGAGTTTTATATTGAATATGTAAATATCAAAATTTTTACAAATTAAACTATTGAATAATACACACTTGCTACTATGAAACGGTGAATCTGGGAAAAGCATAAAATTTTTACAAGTTAAACTATCCAATATGGCATATTCGCTACTATGGAATGGCGAACCTGGGAAAAGCACAAACTTTTTACAAATCAAACTATTCGATGTGGCATATTGGATAGTTTGAAGCTAAAAAAGTTCAATGAAGCTGAAAACGTACAAATAAGCATACCGTATCAAACTATCCAATGTGATTTTTTGGCGAGTAAAATTATTAAAATGATTTATCTCAAAAGAATGCTTAAAAAGGATATAAAACAGCACCCGGAAAATATAATAATTGTTTACTGATGCTTGGCGCTGATTTTGAATCCACAATTAAAACAGTTTTTTTGCCCTCCTGAAAAGTGGCTATTTTCACATTGGATAGTTTGACATGGTACTGACGATGTATAAGTTAGATGTGTCTGTAAATATAATTAATTAAGCACTTTAGCTTTTGGTATAATTTTTATATACTATTTTACTATATTTTATACACTATTTACCAGTAACATGGTAACAGACTTCGCATTAACAGTAAAATATCTTCCATAACCTACATGCTAATTATTAACACTAAGAAACAAAACAAAATCTTTAATATATTAACTAGATAATAATATTCAAGCAAAAGAAAGTACTAAACTTATATTTTTAACATAAAAAATTAGGTAACAGACTTGTCATTGAATAAAAATACTCGCCTTTATAAAAAATTCTTTACTTCACTACACGGTTGTTCTTCAACTGCAAAAGAAAATGGCTACAAGTAAACATTTAACCAGTATAAGTGTTTTTATTGCAAATGTGCTGCCATTTCTTGGTGAAATTGTCAACCTTTATTTCATGAAATTGTAGCTTGGTAATAGACTTGACAAAATATGAGGGACAAAATGTTTTGTAGATTTTCTTTATTTTTTTTTTTTTTTTTTTTTTTTTTTTTGCTGGAATAATGTCAGAAATTTAAAATAATGATGATTTATCTCATTAAATGTCCCAATTACTTTCCTTTTAAAGTGAAAAATGAAGTGAACAAATATTACAGAATTATAAAATACAGAAGAGGGACAGCTATTTTTTTCTTCTACTGGATGCAAAAATTTGCATCTATAGGAAAAAAATATGAAAGTGATTATTTTTATGTTTTAGAAATATGTTGTGTAGTGTAATTAAATAAATATAATATTTATAGTCAGTTTTAAATAATATATTATGAGTACAATTTTTTTTTTTTTTTTACTTTCAGTTATTTAATTCTTTTCGGACGCCTAATTTCATCTAATTTCTAACGTACTTACGACAAGCGCTGATTAACAAATTATTCTACACAAAGTTTTAAAATGAGATAAGTTTAGGGAGAATACATTATTGATGAAATGTAATAGGGAGAAGGAAATACAAATTTTTAAATTTTTAAACATCAAAGGAATTAAAAAGATTATAAAGATTAATCTAGAATAGACAAACAAAAATTAACTTTTTTCGAAAGTCAAAAATTTCCACCGGCTACTAGATAAAGTACGGCATATCTTTTACGATTGATTTAGAATAATTTACTAGTCAACTGCTAACGAAGATGTTAAATGTTTGTGACACCGAAAAACACCAGAAAATTCGAAAACTCTTAACGCGTTTAAATATTGATTAGGGGAAAATAGGGTAATGACGCTCAGAAGGGCAATCGCACTCACCAAATATCTCTAAACAGAACATAATTTAAAACGTGCGATCGGTACCGGCACCTAGCGAACTTCATCCTAAGTTCCCAGTAAGGATTAAGTGCCCATCGGGAGGAAAGTATTTTTGTGTCCTCACGTTATTAGTTTGAAGTTGTTTTATGATAAAATTCTACAACATCTAACTTGAAGGTAAGTGTGCATTCTTATTTTAAAATATTAATTTACTCATTATGTCTACAAAATATAAACATTTAGCTGTACGTTCATACTTTTATTTATTTTTGCAGTGCCTCGTTACGCCATTTATAATGCAATAAAACAAAACATGGTGATAACGGGTAATGACGCTCGCGAAGTATTCCAGCAGAAGTGTTGCCACTGGGCAACTTTTTTAAAATTCAGATTTGTTGGTCGACACCACTTTTTTGAAATGGTGAAATTCCTATGTTTTCGCCTTAATTAATATGTCATTAAACAAGGAGAATTTTTCCAATTAAAAAAAACAAAAATTGTGAAAATCAAAAAACCTAAATATATAAAAAGTAGCCCACTATATGTGTAACACAATATGTGCGCACAATATGTGTAAAGTGGTAGCAAAAAGTCTGCGGTGGTATGAACAGCTCACACAACTACATATGTGACTTTTGTCTTACTTAAATGTTGTATTCAAACTCTGAGCGCATATACCTTACCATGTCGGGAATTACCGCTCCGTCGGTGGTTATTTAAATAAACCGATAAAAAAAATCCTTAAACTTTTATTTATGCAAATTATTTTATTGAAAACTGTTCCTTATGCTTTAGAGTTATACTTCGTTAATAAAATATTTATTTTTTTGCCTAAATTTGACTAGCTATTCATGTTTTCCCTTAAGTGAGCACCATTTCCATACTTTCCCTTATACTCATTTTATAGGATGCTTATCCCTGGAATACTAGACATGGTTAGTATAGCGTTAACGTTAAAATACCATAATCGTGATAATTACGAGCGTCTAGTATTCTAGTGTTAAACAGGCAACGGCCATTGTCATCATTAGGTGACGTATTCCAAAGCACCGCCAGGCTTGGATTTTAAGTGATTATGTACTCTGGCACCTTTATTGGAATCGAGAAGATTTCACCTAAGCATGATAAAGCGTTCCACATCTCTCGGATTTTCTGAAATAATAATATAACCATCCAATTTTTTATACACATAAGCAAGGACTTGTCTTAATTTTTTGGGGCTAAAATTGTCAAAAGACAGTAAGTTTCTTTTTTTCCGTAAATATTAACGTTAACTATACGTTAAATTGATATTAGTAGCATTTTCGAATGTTATATTAAATTTAGTTGCTATGATAGAGTCTTGCTGCCCTTTGATAAAATGTGTTTTTTATTAATCATTTTTAGTGGATAAAAAATAAATGCAACCTATAAATTTGAAAAACAAAAATAGCTTTAATTATGCACGTCGGAGTGTTAAAAAGTGATTATGGTAAGAATTCAATTGTTTGTTTGAATTTTTCATTTAGAAATTCTGAAATTTTTATAAATTGCGATTAAAAAGATTGTACATTTTTATAGATCTTACAAAGTCTTTTAACAACTTATATAAAAGTTCTTAAATATGATATTTCAAATCAAACAATAGAAAGCACTAATAGTTTATTGTTAGAGCAGTGTACTGTACAATGGCTGATTTAATTATTTTTGTTTCACTTTTAATTTTCTGGTCAACTCCACATTCAGAGAAAGTCAATCAATGTATGGACACACTAATTGCTGTTTCCAGATACAAAAGGAATAACTGAAAAGTAATTCTTTTTATAGTCATGTGTGAATGTTAAAACTGGAAAACCGTTTCGATTTCTTTTATGTGCATTTAGATCTGGTGAGAGGATTTTTGATAACCGCGTATCTGTTAACCCCTTGAAGAGTTGCCATTCATTTTTGGACCACTAAATTGTAATCCCTAAATGCCTCAATGGCAACAGAATTTTGGAATGGAAATTTTCATTTTTAAATACGCGAAGAAAAGTTTTAACATATTTTCAAATGAAAATTTTAAAATTTTAAAATTGTTTGTAAATTGTAGTGTCATTCAATCATTTGTTCATTTTATGAATAGAAGTACTTTACCTCTGAAAGAGTTAAGACGTCAGTTTTTACTGCTGCGAGTAGTGTTACCACGTGTCCCGATTTGCGGAAGACGTCCCAATTTTCAGGGTCCCCAAGACCAGTCCCGTATGTCCATTGCGCGGGACGCCAAAAGTCGCGATTTCCGTGCATGAAAACATTCTTTCAAATTTCTTTTCGTGTCATGCTATTCGTTAATCTGCATCCAGTAGAGCTTGAAACAGGGTGCCCACTTTTAACGATGTCCAATGGCTAATTCCTAAGCCGTTAGTCATAGACATATAGTTCCAATTGCAAAAATGTTTTAAATGAGGTAAAGAATTATTTTTAACGCGATTTGTGTCAATAAAAACATTTCTTAGAAAATAACGAAAAGTTTTTACACGGTCCCCCCGTAATAAGTGATATTTAGTAAAAACTTCTTATTACACTAAAAAGTAAGATAAAAAAAGTCCCATTCGCTAACACTAAAATTGACCGAGTTATGAAACTTTCAATTTCATGACTTAAACCGATATTCTGCAACTAAATAGAGATTAGTTGAGCCGAGGTTGGCGGGATCATGCACAAAGGGCTTAAAGTATTAGAAGGGTTTATTGTGCGTGTACAATATTGCCGAAGGAGTTACTTCGAGTAAGTTTTAAGAGAACTATAATTTTTATTAATTATGTTTCAGATTAGATAATCTAATGGAATTTTAAAATATGTATCATTTTGTAAAGAATTGCGACTGTTTTATTTTGTAAATGACGGAAACTGTTGCTTTTCGTCACTTCATTTAACAAAAATTCAGCTACTTTTTAACTTATATTTTTAATACAAGTTGTATATTTTTCATTAATATATCAGAATGAAAACAGATTTGAAATTTATATTGTAATGTTAATTTTACTCTCGACTATTGTTATTATTTCTTAAATATCTGACGATTATTTATATTTCTAGTAAATTTGTAAATGACCCCCTTTTCACAGCAAAAAATATGCTTTAACTTAAAACAGCTATAACTCAGTCAGTTTTAATCGTAGAAGAATGGAACTTTTTTGTCTTACTTCTTAGTATAATAGGATATTTTTACTAAATATCACTTATAGGACCGGGGAACCGTATAAAAATTTAAATTTCGTAATTTTTTAATAAATGTTTTTCTTGACACATATCGCTTAAAAAATACTTCTTTACCTTATTTAAAACATTTTTGTAATTGGAACTATATGTCTATGACTAACGGTTTAGGAATTAGCCATTGGACACCGTTGAGAGTGGACACCCTGTAGAATAAAGCCTGTAAAGACATAACCTGTCTGTAACGGAAAATGTTCAGTCCTTTTCAAAGGAATACCGTACAAATCTGCCTGCTTATACGGAAGAATCTCGAAAACGAATTTTTTAGCAGTTCATAGCAATTCTGTAATCACAGGTTTTATTTTACTTTGTTTAATAAATCTTGTTTAACCGGACCTGCTTATAACGGAATTCTGTTTTATAGATAAACACTATCACTGTCCCAGTGATTCTGCTTTCGCAAGTTTTACTATAAATTATTGTTGTGTTTTAGTACAATAAAATCTTCTAAGAGGGAATCAAACGGGGATCGGAGAAATATGTCGTTGAAAACAAGTTTTCGTCTTATCAGGTCTAATTAATTATATGGTATTCTTATCGTATGGGTAATGGAATTTTTATGTTTAAAGCAGGATTCTGTCCTAGACAAATTCCGATTTTCTGACTTGTTACGTTACGGTTTGCTGTATTTTTATGTCCCAAGTTAGAAGTAATGTCCTGCTTTTTTTCGTGTCCCGCTTTTTCTGATTCTGGACCTGGCGAGTTACCCTAAGATTTTCCAGCCAGTAACATATTTTTCCATGCATTTTTGCGAATATAAATCGACATTCCCGAACATCGATGGGTATGCTATAAAATTTGATCTGAAAAATTAAAATTTTAAACAAAGAATTTTAATTCGCTGTGTATATAGCACAAACAACGTTTTAATTTTTAGAGATGCATTTTGTCAATTTAAACAATGGAAACGAATCGTTTAAATGCCGAGAAAATATATTCAAACTATGCAGAAGTTTAATTCTTATTGGCAGTCTTAATTTTATATAGTTAAGTATTCCATTAAGAATTATAACGAGTGCTCTCAAACAATTCCTTCAATGCAAAGCATTACAGTAGGATAAAATTATGTATAAATTATTAATGATATATAGCAGAAGAGGGGATAATTAATATGTGCGCTTATGAATATTAAAAATACAAATCGTAAAAAGTTCAAACATCTAAGGAAATGAAAATAAAGCAATAGTGTTTTGTATAATAATATCATATAAAAAGAAACAAGAATTAATGATAAATGATAAATGGATGTAATGGTGAAATATTCTCTTGAATAATGAAAAATTGTGGAACCGAAGAATAAACCTTAGTTTTATGCGTTTAAATACTTGTCTTGTTTTCTGTCATATGTATTTGATAATTTTTTTAAGAAGAAGAATTTGTCAATTTAATCATTGGAAAAGAATTGTTAAAATACCGTATACGACACTATACAAACATTTAATTGTTTTTGAGATCATTATTTGCTACTAATTATTATCAATTAATGCTGTCAAAAACAATTAAGGTATTGTACCACTGTGCACTAAAAAAATATTTTTTCTTGTCCTTCGGTAACAACTGCAAGCCTCTGTTACTGTATGTCTTACTAGTTAAGAAAATGACAATTTTTTCGAATAAACTTTGACTCCATAGACAGGACTTCGATAAGTTGAAATTTCTTGTGGAGATATAATGAATTTCTTTGTTTCTAGGTTGATGTGGATGTAATTTATAAGTGAATTTTAAAAAAAACATTCCAGAACTGAAAGAAATCTTTCACATGTATACAGTAAGAGCAGTGGTCTTCAATACACAGTCAGTTCAGCAGTAAATGTCATGACTTCAAAACACTGCAAGCATTTGGTAGGTCCATTTTGTCATATATATGGGCTATTTATCATTGACAAAAAGTAACATCTAAAAGCGTGTAGTGTTATGTGTGATGCTTACAAGTCATATTTCGACCTTCCTAATGTCACCTAATGTCACCTGTGAAAACTGCAGACGAACCCAAGAAATTGAGAGGTATTTTTTATAAAATATAAATTCTTGTTTGCTTAAGTAACACAATATAGCTAGTGTATAGCCATATGTTAACACTTACATTTTTCGTACAGGGACGAAAAAAGTGCAATGAAGTTCGGTATCCCGAGAATTCGTCGAAACCCTATTGATAATTCAACCAATTGCTACTTTTGCATGGTGTATCCTTGAAAACGTCGCAGTGGAAAGAATGCAAAAAATCGTATCGGTTCCAGATGCCCTGACCTTCCAGTGCCGACTCCTCCGAAATGTCTGTTGGAAGCATTTCCAGAAACCACCACTACTTCAGATAGTGAACACGAAGTTAGCGATCCGGAATACAGTGGAGGAACCAGATATGAAGAGATAAATTCGTATTATCACAACCAGAAAGACCTTAGTCTTACGAAGTGCAGTGCTGAAATTTTGACTTCAAGGTTAAATCATTGGGACTTGTTAGGTAAAAGTGTCAAAGAAATGTAACTAGTCCTTTTCAAGTGCCTATTCTTGTCCGGATGGCTCTGTATCTGTCACAGTGTGTCCGATTTGTTTGAAGCTATTGGCATACAATGCAAACCAAATGAATGGCGCTTGTTTATTGACAGTTCATCCGGAAGTCTTAAAGCCGTATTACTTCATAATGGGAATACCTATCCATCTCTCCCCTTTGCTCATTCTGTGAACCTCAAGGAGGAATACAATTGCATCAAGAACCTAGTAACATCATTGAAATATTCTGAAAACGGCTGGGAAGTTATTGGTGATTTTAAAATGGTGGCATTCTTGATGGGGCTCCAGGATGGGTTTGCCGAATTTCCTTGCTATCTTTACCTTTGGGACAGCAGGGACACCAAGGCGAATTATCACAGACGACACTGGCTACAGCGCTCGGAGTTTTCTGTGGGGAAGAATAGTATCAAGTCGTACCACTAGTACATACTAGCAAAGTGTTGATACCACCACTCCTCATGAAAATGGTCTTTATGAAGCAATTTGTTAAAGCTTTATCTAAGGCGTCAGAAGCCTTCCAATAGGGGAGACTAGGGAGGGTTGATCCACTTTTTACAAAATGATTTTTTATTTTTTAAATATTGAACGTAGAATAAAGTTTTATATATCATTTTATTCGTTATATAATCAGTTATCAAAATAAAATTGCTACATAAGTGTAACATATAATAAATTTGAAAAATGATTGATTTTAAGCATGAAAAAATAATGGGTCAAGGCTCCCAATATATGGGAAAGTTGACACACTATATGGGAGGCTTGACCCACTTTATTTTATAAAGCACTATTTGTGAAGAGAAATAAAATCAATAAAAAAAAAGCAAAATATCTTTATTCTACGTGTTTTAATTATTATAAATAAATATATTTTTTTTTAATATGAGGCTTAAACAAACCTGTTAAAACGCAATCGCAAGTCAGAGGAGAGAAATTTTGTTTTAAACAGGATGTTGTCTGAGCAGGTATAATTGTACAGGAAAATGAAATTTTATGGAATGGGAAAATGAAAGCAAGGAAAATGAAATTTTAACAATTAAGGCAGTGTTCTGTTAGAGACGGGTTCCGTTTTCATAGTGTTTCATGTTATTATTTCCGGATTTAGGAGCCACTGTCTCGCTTTTTTTATCTCCTTGTTCTCTTTTTGTGACACTCGGTATGACAACCCTAGTTGTCACATAGTTTGGCTTCATCTCACTGTATTCACCCTGGTGAAAATTTTCTACATACCTTACTAAAGGTTTTCGATCGATACTGTGTTCTTTTGTAACCTCATAAACACTTAACTTATCATTATCATGAATTAAACTTTTAAGGGGCAAAATAATTTCAGTACTAAAATGTTGAAATAAATGACTGGCACCAGAATTTCCGAACAAATTTATTTGGAAATAAGAAAAAGACTATATTTCACATACATACTAAATGGGAAAGATTTTAGCAATATTCTGGTGCCATTGTAATATTTCGGAATTAAAATTAAGTGGTTTTGTAAATATACCACTGCCCCTCACAGGGTTAAGACTGCTGCTTTTATCCTTTCTAGTCTTTTCCACTGTTTCTATTTACCTATTGTAAGCAATATTTAAATTGGAAAAAGTTCCTATCAACTTTCCCATTTTCTATCAATTTTTCACATTTTTCTATAGTCAGTTTTAAACATTTTCTTTTCCACCACACCATTTTACTGAAGCTTTACAGAACAAATTCACATTTTTTTATATGTATGCTATTAACTTTTCATTATGCACAGTGTATAATAAAAATATTTCCAAAACCACTTAATTAAGTAGGCTTTGAGCATCTGCTCAACCCTCCCTCACACTGACTGGGTCAAACCTCCCTGCAGAGACCTTTTCTAAACAATACCACATTGTTATACTAAGCCTAACTTACTGTACAATCTTTATGCCTGGAATGAAAGCTCGATATTTCTGCATTACTTAAAACCTACATACTTAAATTTCTATTATATATTTTATCTGAAAAAAGCTTACAAAATATTTCTAAAAAACACAACTTTTAGGTTGAAAACGCTTCACAGTTGATTTTTCCACACCTATTTCGATTAGCTGTATGAAACAAAGACTGTTGTTTGAGCATTTCAATAGATTTGGTTGACATCTATTGATAAAACTCTGAAATTCTTTTAAATATGAAAATTGATGGGTGGGTCAAGCCTCCCTTATGGTCAACCGTCCCTAGTCTCCCCTTCTTTAGAGACTTCTTCCCTAAGTTGTCTGAGACAAATTTAAAAGCTCGTATATTCATTAGACCGCAAATAATGCATATAATGGAGTGTGAAGAAGTCCGTAACATGCTTACTGAGATGGAGCAAGCAGCCTGGAATAGTTTTCTTGCAGATGTAAGGGGGTTTTCTTGGGTAATCATAAAGCCCAAAACTATGTAGAACTAGTTGAAACTATGATACAGAATTTTATAAAATAGGCTGAGAATGTCTCTTATGCTGCGTTTACACTATGTGGCCTGTCAGGTCTGTTGGGTCTTTCAGGTCCAAGAATCGAAAAAATTGCGTCCACACTACGGCATAAGAACTTGGCTTGCGCATGCGTATATTTGCAGGTTGGGGGAAGGGAGGGACAGTCGTGTTTGTTTGTTTACGTTCGTATTCGTATCGAAATGAACGTGTCAGAATTGTTTGCGCCATAATTTCTTTTGCACAGACATTAATTACGTGTAAATTAATAAAAATTACGCGTTTTTCTATGCTAATTGCCCACAAGGGAAGCAAGAAAATGCAATTGCCCACAAGGGAAGCAAGAAAATGCAATTGCCCTCTAATTTTCTTTTTCTCTGACTGAAAAAATAAAATTTATTCTTTTCAAACAGTTTAAAATAAGGAAACAGAGAGAAAATGAATCTAATTTTTGTTGTTGTTGTTGTTGTCTGGGGAAGGGGTACGATCCCTCCTTTCCACAAAATAAAATTTACATTTCCTTTTGATTTAAGGGGGCAGTTTACCTTAAAATTGGTCAAAAAATCGATTTTTCTTTTTTAATATTAAATGAAAGCATGTTTAATTGTGAATATTTTTACACCTCATTTTTATCCATACCGTAAATATATCGCGAGGTATTGTAAATTTTGTTAAAACACTCAGCGCAATTACCCACACAAATTAAAACTTTAAATGACTTTTTCTCCATTTTCAAATTTTCTTCACTTTTATGTTTTAAGGCTTTTTCTCTATTTGAGATAGAGATTTAAGCTTTTTTGTGCATGTTCTTTATTATATATGTGATAAATCTGCACATGGAATTAGCCTTTAGGTTTTTCATTATTTAAAAAAAAAATAAAAGTATATAAAGATGTGTTAGATTTCATCGTTTTGCACTATATATATATATCAGTAAAAAAATCATAATAAATGTAATATTAGATATGTCTAAAAATCCATGTGCAAGTTTGTGTAGTAAACATTTAAAAATCTAAAATTGGGCAAAAATATCAATTTTTTTTAAAAAGTAGTAAAGATTTAAAAAAATTCAAATTTTTATAAACTTTTTAAAAAATTAAATACACAATTTTTTTTTCAAAATGTACTTTTAGTTGAACATTGAAATTCAGTGAGTTCACCATTTGAATCATATTTAAAATAAAGAAAATTGTTGAAAAGGGAAACTGTCCCTTAAGTGTTCAGAAATTACCTTAAACAGGGGTCCAGGAGGGTAAGGACGATTTTTCTTTTTGATTCAAGTGTTCAAAAATTACTTTAAACAGGGTCCAGGAGGGCAGGGTCAACCACTGACAAAAGAGGTAACTGCTTCAATTCTTCATTTTAAAAATGGCAGTAGGAGCTTACTTTTGTTTTGTTAATTGTTATATGTATGGTTTGGCTTTAATGTTGCTACAATGTGAAATGAATACCAACACTGATGGAAAACCTAATCAAAGACATCACCAGTAATCAGGTTACCACTCATTTCACATTGCAGCAGAGCATATGATGTTGCTATGGCAACACCACTCTCTGGTGCAACAGTTAACTGCCTGTCTCATTTATATTATTGTCATCTGTGACACTACCTTCTGAGCAATAAATCTTTAAAACGACAATGAGGAAAAAATTAATTACTTTGACACAATAATAGTAAATTCCCGCTGTTTTATAAGGGAGAATACAGAATTTCTTTGGCACATGTAACAGAAAATATTTCATTTCCCTGACAGTACTGGAAAAAAAGGAACTAAATGTAACATTTCGTGAAATTTTACTTTTGGACAGTTTGAAAATAAAGCTTTTACTTTATAGATAATGGACATTAATTTCAGAAGAGCAAGTGTCCTCACCTGATGATAAAACAATATTTTTAAATGGAAACTTACATTATCGCTTGTGAAAATTAAATCTACAATGATTACATGAAAATGACGCCATTTTCTATATACTTTTAGTCGTGATGTTACATTTAAATAAAGGTACTATGGTAACACTTATAGTAAAGGCTTAAAAATTTATATGTGAAAAATGTGCATTATCTGTTCAAAATGATGCCATTTTTGCATGTGAAAATACAGTGAGTCTGATTTTTAATTGATTTATAAAAATAATGCTCATACCCATTTTCTTTTTGTGGCAATATGAAAGAAAAAGTTGCATTAGAAAATTAAATAACCTTTTTTTATTATTATTATAAACTATAGCAGATGGTTGGAAATAGGGCTGAGAAATCTGATAATTGTTTTAAATTTGCAATAATTACACTCCCATTCTAAAACTATTGTATGGTGTTGAACATATATAATGTTATCAACATTTAGGTAATTTTAGTCCCCACCCCATCACTTACAATATCATACGTTATCATTCCTCGACCACCCCCCCACACACACCTTAATGAAATCATCATCAATGTTTAAAAACCCTTTTTATTTTTATATGTTTGCGTTTGCATAAAGATATGATTTTACATTTAAACAACTGTATATCAATTAACATCTAAAAGGGGCACTTACTATTTAAAAAGGTATAAGACTGTTTTGATGTAAAGAAAAAATTAAAACACTAAAACAAAAAATATCGTTTGGATAAAAAAAAAAAAACTTTCCCCAAAAATATCTTATGACAATCAAACGTCAGGTTCCCCCCCCCCCTCCTACACACATTAAAATGATAATTTTATATATGCACAGCCCTTATATTAAGTTTCATGCAAATCGGTCAATAAATGTAGATTTGTATAAACACTGCAGCAGCAAAAGAAGGCGACATTTCAAAATTCCTCCCACAGTATTTAAAAAACTAATAAGTTGTATTGAAAATACCTTATATTAAGATAAAAATGTGTAAAAATCAAAGAAAAGCATAAGCAGCATAAAATGTTTATCGTTTGTTTCAAGGTTTTTATAAAAGGAACCTCTATTTCAATACAAATTTAATGAAAGCAAAAGTTAACAGCAATATGGCTAATATGAGGAGTAATTGTCAGTGTGTTATTAATGTGTAAGGGTAATGTGCAAAGTTCTACATATATATTACAGCTATTTTTCTTTCCCACCCTCTTCTTTTTTTTCTCTTTGAAGATTAAAGAAGCTTTTCTATGAAACCTTTAAACATATAAATGATAAACTTATTATGTTTGTTTTTGCTTTTCATTACATTGGTTTTTATTTGTCACATATTGTATCACACAAGGAGTAATAATTCTCCAAAACCCCTTTACAAATAAGGATACTGGCTGCACCACTGGTATAAGGAATATACACAAATTATGAAAAATTAGGCATAGATTATGAAACATTCTCCAAGTAGCTATTAAGAAATTTAATATTTTCATACAATGAAATATCTAAATGTGCCATTTAAAAACACGTAACTCAGTAAAAATGCATTTTCAGCACTTGTTGTCCCCATAACACTTTTTGAATCATTATATTTATTTAACTTCAGATTTAAATAGCACCCTCTTAAGCGAACATCATTAGCATTTAATAATTACAATGCAATCCCAGTATATTTACAAGTGTGGACAAACTGAATTCATAAACACTTTTCAACCATGTTGAAAGTATTTTTCTCATTTTATATCTTAGCCATTTTTTTATAAAAAATAAATAGTTAATTAAAAACAATTCTTAAATCAAGGTTTACATGATATGATAGACAAAACAAGTAAATATCTGAAATACCATTTATAATAAAAATATATAGTCAAATAAAAGATAACAAATTTTTAATAAATTTCTTTTATTTGAAAGTACAAGTTACAGAAACAAAATAAAATTTCTTTATATTATAAATATTATTACATAACAAAATTTATTATTGAGTATAATGATTACTACGTATAATAAATGAAACAATATTAATATGTATCATAATGGTCTATGATGACAATGTTTTGCAGAAAACTTTATTGATCTGAAGTAACAGGTATTTATATTTCAATCTGAAACGAAGATAAAGCATTAGTAAAAAATGAGTAAAAATAAACTGTGTAACTAGCTAAATTGTGAACTATTAAGACAGTTTTTTGGAAAGAAGCGAGATAATCATTTAATAACTTTTAGTTGGTATAATAATTAAGAAGTAATAAATAGTGCATCAAAACCAAAAAGCATGTTCTTGACATACCTAAAAAAAAAAAGAAAGAAAATTTCAGTCCATTAATTGAAATAAAGAATACATAAATTAGTAAATAATATTTAGTGAGACAAAAAGAAATAAGTCTAATTCAAACTGCTAAGAATATCAGTAGATTGAAGACATACAAAATGCAAGTGATCCTATTAAAAGGGAAACCTTTATTGTTTACACATCAAAATTTCTAAAAATATTACAAGAATGTATATAGAGTATTGTATATTTACTTCTAATAAATAAGAGAAACTTATTGTGTGGCTGACAGAACTGCTTTCAGAGAAGTCAAAACTCATACTAAATTTAAACAAGTTAGAAATTGTACGGCAAATGAGACGTGCGTTCATACTATAACTAGTTTTATAAATATTCAGATCTTAGTGCAATAGCTGTTGCAGTTTTATGCAAAAATACATGAATACAAAATTTATTATGATTCTATATATTAAATTCAGTAATACGGAAATAATAGGATTCCATCTTAAATATGACGTAATCAACATGGCAACCTAGAATCATTACATGTCATGGGATATCATTGAATTAATTATGTATGATATGATTTAATAGAATGAATAAAACTTTTATTAATATCTTTTTAAGTTTTGATTTGATTTTCTTAAAATTTAAAATGACTTGACAAAATTCTGCAACGATTATATATATATTAAATTTCAAACCATTTGGTTGGGTATTTTTTGCGCTGTTATATGCAGACAGATGGATGAACCAGATGATGACTATAGGTGCTACGTATTTATATAGTTACAAACATCTAAAAAGAGCTTAAAAAACACTATTTCTGTTTCCCTTTCATTTTGATAAAAATAACATTAAAATGACTTGAAATGGAATAAGTAATTTTTAAGGTGAAAAAAGTTGTTTTATTTTTTTCTGTATGAGAATAAATAAAATTGTTAATTTCAGAATGAATGAGTTCGGGCCCACCCGAGCTCGAAGAATGGTACAAAAATGTAGCCCAAGCCCATATCTCTCATCTCTAGTAGTAACACGAGAACACTGAAACTAAATGTTAAACCAACGGCAATGTTCTTTTCAAAATTCTTATTTGCATTTCAATACTTTAGTTTTTTTTTTTTTTTTTTTTTTTTTTTTTGGCCTGGGTAACTTGAACTTGATGTCTAACCAAATATGTTTACTTTTTATTTCTTTGGTTGCAGTTTTTTTTTCTTCTGAGGACACTTAATTTTGAAACAAGTTCAGAAATAAATTTTCCTCTGAAAAACTGCACCTGAAATCAAGGGCAAAAAGATAACCAATTAGACATGTCCTATGCAAAATCAAAAAAATTATTTAAAAATATTCAAAAGCAAACGAGAAATTTGTAAAGTTGCCATTGGTTTAATATTAGTTTGCAAGCACCTTCCCATGAGAGTTAACATAGTATAATTAATAAATAAACTTAAAATTTCGAACCCGAAATCAAAATAACATTAATTATTAATAACATTAAAACTCTTCCTTTCACGATTTGCATAGTAATATAAAAAATAATTTTAAAATATGGTACTTTTCTGTTAGTCGGCACAGGCGATAAATCAACAAATATTTTTCCTTTGTCAGTCGCATTGCATTCACTTAATTTTAAATATAAACCATTCACTCATTTCATGCTAATACATATGTCACATTTAAATACATGCCTTTCACTCATTTCGATTCAATTGCAGAAAAAAAAATATCAAAATATTGTTTCTAATTTTCATGTGTGTAAAAAAAAAGCTATTTTTGGACAGATTTGTACACGAGTAACATAAAAGTACCAAAAAATACTCATAAGATAAATATAAGTATTAAATAGCTTAACCAGCATGAGTAATAGTCAGTGTAGAATAATTTAAATAGAAAAAATAAGAGAATATGCTTTCCACACGTGGAAGAATTCAATAAAACACATTTATATTACACACTATACATAAAGGTTATTTTTCCAAAAAAAGCAGGGCGGGGACAACCAAACGCAGCTAATGCACAATATGTTTTACTAATAAACATCATTACTTTCCATATGTTATATTTATAAACTGCATTAATTACAACTAAATAAAATAACCAAACCATACAAGTGATAAATTTTATACCTATGGTCATTTAAATTTCTCAAAACGCTTTTGAACTAAATTCTGATTCAGCAGCAGCTATGAATATTATCATTAACATCTCAAAACTAATCTTTTGAGCTAAAAAAAAAAAAAAATTAAACTTACTTGCTATGCTCACAATTTCTTAGTTAATTCATATTTAAAATAAAGTATGAAGCTGCAGCTTACTTACAAAATATATTATACGAAAAATGTAAATTCTGTGAGCAAAATCTAAAAGCGTAAAAATCATAAAAGCATGGCTTCAGATTTTTTTTTTTGTTTGTTTAATGAACTTTGACCCAAAAATTTAGAAGCCTTATTTCAAATTATAGCATTTTATGGAGTCGGATACGTATTAATTCCAATTTTGATTGTCGTTGAATACTAAGGTCATTCCATGGTAACTTACGTTGTAATTGAAAACAATTTACAGCGGTAATTTCAGTAATATAACACCAAAAAATTTCGAAATGTAAAGTTGACATGATTTGTTAATTAAACCTATCCAAAGGCCAATTTGGATAAAAATTACCTAGAAAATGAAAATTATATTTTTTATGGCAACTTACGTTACTTTTTCAGTAATGTCAGTTACCATAATAAATATAACTGGCAGAGTTCAAGAAAAAAACACTAAAATTAGGCCATTATCATATAAATTTATCTTTGAATAGGTTTAATTAACAAATCATGTCACCTTTGCATCGTGAGTATTTTTTTTTTTTTGGTCTTTTATTACTAAAATTACTGAAGCAAACTGTTCTAAATGTAATGTAAGTTACCATCGAATGACCCAGTGAATTATAAACATTGATTGAGCGAAACAAACAATATCACTTATTTTATTTTCCAGCTCAGAGCTTTATAAAAATTAATTACAATGTTGACACATTTTAATTAAATTCTAAAATACACCATATGCTCCTGATAATTTCAATAACTGATACTAATGAAATAAATAATTCATATCACTTCAAAGAATTGTAAATAAACAACCCAAATCACAAAAACAACAACATTGATAATAGTAATACATTTTAGATTAGTTCAACATTAACAAATATTAAGTCAAATACATTAGATTATTACATATGCAGCTTAATAATTATTAAACAAATAAACATGATACTATCATAGATAATACATTTTATATTATTTCAATAATAATATTAAATAAAATATATGCAGTTTAATAATTATTAAGCTGATATTAAATTAAAATTATCCAGGTGTACCATTTAAAAAAATTTTTTGAAATGGAAGAGGTATCATTTGATTATAGTTCACAGCTACGAAGCAATATACATAACCGTATTCTCAAATATATAGATTATTACTAATTAATTACCGTGCTTAAATTGCTTATTTAACACTGTGATCTTATTTAGACAAATCTGATAAGTTATTCTAGCTTTCGTGTAATTTCTGAATTTTTTTAAGTCTGAGCGACACATTTTTTGCAATATCAAATCCATAAAAAGTGTGTATAGGGAGGGAGGGAGAGGTTAACTGCTTCCCGCTAACAGAATACTCATATACTCGATGTTTATATAAAACATAGTTTACATAAACTACATTTTTTAATTGATCATTTAACGCCATTTTATAAATTAAAAAAACTAATGCGAAGAAAACATTGATTAAAGAATAAAAGGAATTAAATAATAAATATTGTATTGAGAATAAAATTTTCTTAGATACAGGTTGATTTTGTGAGAAAAATGACGTTATATATAAAAGATAAAACAATGATAAATAAAATACAGAACATGTACTTTTGAGAAAAATGACTTACTTACAATCATCATACACGAATATTATTGAAGATTCATATCTTTAAAAAAAGCGTGCAAATCTCATGTAAAAGTCGGGTCAACAGGCAATCGACAAACATTCACATAAATGTTGAAAATGTCCCATTGAAAACATCCTCCAATGTAAATAAATAGAAAAAAAAGACTAATAAACTAATAAAAACAATGTAGAATGCATTTCAAAATCCCTCGTTCTAAGCAACAGAAAATAAATATATAAAAAAACTACATACTTACAGTCAGTCATACAAGTTAGTAATACGTTATTTATACGACAGTTCCTGGTTGATGAATTTTAAGGGAAAACAGCAAAACAGCACATAGTCCAAGAGCATCAGACAATCCACTTTCTTGCAGAAGATCACAAATGGTAGTCACTTATTATAGAAGACTACACACCTGCGATATCCTGAGAGCAAACTTGGTAAAATATGTATTTATCTTGGCACCAGCAGATTCTAATCTCTACTTCTAGTATTAACTTTTATAGGTTTGAAAGTTTTTCAAACTCTTTCTGAAAAAAAAAATAATTTACGAACTTTTCAATCATAAATCATCTCTTGTGGGGAAGTGGAGAGAAAAAATATTGTTCTAGATTTTACAGTTTTAATATACTACTACTGATTAATTATTAAAGAAAACTTCAGAAAGATATAAACATATAAGATAAAATTTTAAAAAGAATAAGGGATGGTTTATAAATTATTATTAATAATAATTACAAGTAAAAACTTTATTTAAAAACAAGTTTGTTCAATTTAAAAGAAAGTTAAATTTTATATGTCATTAGAATTTTTTTACGGGGAGGATAAGAAGCTAAATACAATTCAAAGTCTTCATATTACTTTAGATAGCACCGTATCATTGTAAAAATTAACACATTTAAAACTGATTAATAATAATGTAAATCATGTATGCAGAGTTTGCTATGATCAGTCAATTATATAAAAATAATAGAGAAAACTTTGGAGTTAATTCAAAATTAATTCTATGGTTAAAAATTTGTTGCTAGTTTTAGGATAAATTTAAAATTGTCAGTACTAAAAATGCATTGAAATAGAGTTTCAAATAAATACCTGAAGGAAATTAAACTATTTATTCACAAAAAAGGCATTACCGTACATTATAATAGAATGACGACGTATTATATTAATTTGTATTCATATACTATCAAATTTGTTTTTAAATTCATGCATATGAAACCAGGTTAATTTTAAAGAATTTGGAAATGAGGAACATAATTATCTATTAACAAATGCATAGGCAGCGTTGTATGTAAATACAGGAAGATGCTAATTAAAGAATTTACGAATACATCGTTTTATAGAGTTTGGTAATATTAAAAAGTAACATAGTTAACAAATTAATTTTAGTAGCGTAGTATGTAAATACATGAAAATAGTAACTTACGATTGTATAGCTTTATAAAAGAAACTTCTACAGTTATGAAACAATGTAAATAAATGTTAAAAACATCTGAAAAACCATTACGTACCTTTAATTTGTAAATCCCTTATTAATTTCAAATAATCTTTAAAATCATAAGCTGTCGTCTGCTTCTTCAATCTTTTAAAATGGCGAATACAGAAAAATGAAGCACGCTGATTGGTTGGGTCTAGTATTTTAAAGCCAAGGCCTAGACCACAGAGACCAAGCCTCGCAGACCACGCAGACCCTCCTAAACCCGGCTAAACCCACGCCTGGCAGACCTCGCAGACCTTGTAGACCTGATAAGCCATAGTGTAAACGCAGCATTAAAGCCCACATTCTACATGCATATCTTAAGAAATTGAAGAAAAACATGTGAGCGTATTCGGAGGAGCAAGGCGAACGCTTCCACTAGGATATATTGGAATTTGAACGCCGTTATCAAGGACACTACAACGAGATTACGATGGGAGACTATATTTGGGGATCTATTCGTGAAAGGGGTGTCCATATTAGCCGCAAATCTCGGGAAAAGTTTCATTTTTAATTTTTTGCGATATCTCGAAGTGTTTTTGGCATTAATAAATTGCAAAGAACAAACATATTTGAAATGTAGTAAGTTTATATAGATAATTAAAACCTTGTAATAATATATTAATTTTATTTGGTAAAAGGTGTAAATTAAAACTTTAAAAACAGTAAAAATAGGCTTATTTGGCTTTTTACATGTTACGACTCTACCCGAGTCATTTAAACGAGTCAAAATATGTAATTAGTCAAATAAAACTATTTTTACTGTTTTTTAAGTTTTAATTTACACCTTTTAGCAACTAAATTAATGTAGTGAGATTACCTAAAAAAATAAATGTGACTGAGAAATTTAAATATCTCAAACTCCTGGTTTCAAAAGCAAACTTTGTTAACAATGATTGACATTTTATCCATGCTTGAAACATAAGCAACCAAGAAAAAACATTTAGAAGCTAAAGACAAAAATTTTATTACTTAGTGAAAGATACAATTACGGTGGAATATAATACAAGAAGAGAGAGGGGGAAGTGTGAGCATACAGCAAATAAAAATTAAATTTCTAATTTTTAAATATCAAAGAAACTTAAAATAAAGGCATTATATTTCATGTGCTAATATCAAATAAACAGAAACAAGAATTAATGGTAAATGATAAATTCGTTTACTATTTGAATTTGTTCCGTAATAACGAAAACTTCAAACACGTAATTCCGATTTTATTTGCATATAACATAAATTTATTATTTTACTTTAAGGAGAAGCATTTTATCAATTTAAACATCGTAATATAATTGTTAAAATCCCGAACAAATGTATGCAAACTAAGCAGATATTTGATTCTTTTTGGAAGTCTTAATTTCTAAAAGTAATTTATGCAGTTATAACACGCACTCGTTAACTATTTATTATGCTCAGAGCATTGGAATGAGATAAAATTACGGCAAATTAATTAATTTTGCAATCTAAGAGGGGGAGTCAATCCATAGGGCAATTATAAATGCAAATTTGAAAGTTTAAACATGTAGTGACTTGAAAGCAAACTGATATTGTTTTAATCTCGAATAAAGAAAAACAAAAATTAATGATAAATATTAAATGCATATTCGATAAACATTTTCTCTGCCAAAACAAAAGTTTCAAATGAAGAACTGTATGATTATAACATAAATTTAACATTCTCTTTTAAAGAGAAGTGTTCTGTCAATTCAAACAAAGAAAAATAGTTGCTAAAATGTTGAAAGTTTATACTCAAACTAAGCAGACATATATAATATTTTTCGGTTTTATTAATTTCTAATGAATTAATATTTCGTTAAGAGTTACAACAAGAGCTTGCTAGAAATTTCTTGGTATTACGATAAGATAAAATTATTGCAATAAATTAATGGATGAAATAAAAAAGTTAAAGGTTGTTAAAAGTGTACGCATATGAACAATAAAAATGCAAATTTCATAATTGTTAATATGTTAGAAATGAAATAATGCGGAGTCATATTATAAATGGAAATGTTAAATATTTGATTAGTTGAATGGAGGCGTTATTGTTTTGTAGAATAATTTATGGCAATTCTGAATTGAGATGAGAGATAAACGCGTAGATATGTTTAAATGGTTCAGTAATAATGAAAACTTCAAACAGAATTTTAATTTCGCGTGCTTTTCAATTATTTCAAAATAGAATCCTGACATATTCCGTGTCATTATATTTGATTGAAATGGTAAAAAAAACTGTCTATACCTTTTTTAAGAAAAATAATTTCTGCAAAAGTATATAAAAAAACATTGGTAATGCTTAGTATATTTTTTCATCCAAAAATTTGTATTCATTTCTGGAGAATTGTATGCGTAGAACCGAATCAGTTTCGCAAAACAAAAAGTACTCCTAAAAAACTAAACTCTGTGGCTAAACAATCCAAGAAGGATCTGGGCCGACAGTGCCCATCTCTGTTTTCTTGACCCTGGGGCCCGAGGTGCTATGCAGCATGCGTCCCAGCCAGGTGGTCAACCTAACGTGAGACCCTCGGTGTTTAGTTCCCAAGCAAGCTTGGTACTCATTTTATCGACCCCGAAGGGATGAAAGGCTGAGTGAACCTTGCCCAGTCGGGAGTCGTACTCTCGACCTGCGGTGCGGCAGACAGACGTGCTGACAACTACACCACTGGGCTTACCTAACCCCTGAATAAACCGTACTCCTAACCCCTGAATAAAAAATGCCAAGCAACTGCCGTTTACAAAACTGAAAACAAATTCCAATGTTTTGTTTCAGCTACATGTCGAATTTAAGAGTGCTAAAAGGTAGATTTGTTAATTTTGGCTCAATTTTTATAATTAAAATTAGTTTTAATTGTTGATTTCTGCACACCAGACATTTTAAAAGCATATAAAAAATCGGTAATTTTGATTTGAAAGGTATTAGAAATAGACTTGAAATTTTCATAAAAGTCAGCGAGATCGTCAATGGAGATTGCGATTTAAAAGCTTTTTATACATTTTATACGATAAAAAATGCGATTATCTGAGTCAATATTAGTAAGAATTTTGACGAAAATGAAGAGGAAAGAGATGTGAAACAATCACAAAATTCCAGTGTAAAATCAGATTGTGATGTTTTCTTCAGTCTTAAGGAAATTTTGCACTTAACGAAAGTGACAATCAAACGGATAAATAATCTATGCAGATGATTATTTCTTTAAAGAAGTTTTAATATCAGGAATAAGGGAATTTCACTGCGAGAAAATTGAACTTAAAAGTATATGTAACTACAAAAATTTACACGGATATTTTGATTTCAACGTGGTACAATTTTAAATCTCTGATTTGTGGTTATTTCCTTAGTACAGTCACTTTTTACGGTCCCGGCGATGACCGCTATTTAGAGATTTTGCTGTGTAAATTTATATTGGTACAAGAAAATTGGTAGGTCGATAGATATTGGTTAACTCGTGCTTGATGATCTCTGATTTAAAATTTTAATCATAGTCATTAGAATTTATGTTTGATTGCTTATACATACTTTAGTATTTCTTTTATTTATCTTGTATAGCTACTCTGAGCATATTTAGCTATTTAAATACTGAAGTGTTTTTTTTTTTTTTTTGTCTTCTTTTTTAAAACTATTTTGCATTACAACCTCTATCAGTTCAGTTTTTATCAAAAACAGAGAATAAAAATAATAAGTTGGTCATTAAAATATTAATGTTTAAAAGAAATAGCAATTTTTCTTTTACGCTTTTACCATGTGTACATTCCATGGTTCAGTAATGTTGTTTCTAGAAAAGAGAGTACATTAACATACAGCAATTTAAAAACTTATTCTGTTAACCTAAATCTGTTAATCTTCGTGATTTACAATCACTTTCAATACTACTTTTGAATAACCATAAATAAATCTTGAGATCCACAAGCACCAATTTTCATCTAAAAAGGGAAAGATGCTTTGTAATTTTGAATTTCTTTAATGACGGGTCCATTAAATGAAATCTTTTTTCATGAAAATCTCTTTTTATGTTTAAAGTAATAATTTATCCTAATAAGCTGGAAGAATCTTTATTGCTCGTCTCATTTGTAATTCATGACGATATCCTTTATTTTTTGTAGCAAGTTGTCTTTTATTTTAGTCCTAATATAAAGAAAATACAAAGGGACAATTGTTAATTTTCAAATAAAATATAGGAGAAGAGATAAAACGTATAAAGCGATATCATTCTGTGAACTATTTTATTTACGTTCTTGTATCACAGTTTAAAGGTCCTGTAGAGTAAAAGAAATCCATTGAATTATTTAAATTATTGGAAATGCACGGAAATTTCCAGATAATTTCACACTTCTTTCCATTCTTCCATATTTATAAAACAGTTTTGATTAAATACAATTAAAATATACAATACATTACTATAACATAATGTCTCCCTATATTTTAAAGCTATTTGTAAAGTAACTCAATTAAGGAGATATATGTTATTTAAAAAATGTGCACGAAAATACTATTATTAAAAAAGATAAGAATATAAATAAAAGAAGTGACAGCCCAAAGCGACCAGGGAAGAAGGAAGTCTACAAAGTTAAGCCAAGCCATGGTCCGGGCTGTGTCAATTGAAAGAAAACTACCCCGATCCTATACAGACTTCTGGTATATATTAATTTTCATTTTTGTAAAGTTTGGGTGTTTTGCATGTTTTGTGCATTTTAAGTTCTTTTTTACTCAATGATCTATTTTAGAGGATATCGAAGTAACCGAACCATAGTGAATCTTTTAAATATTTTTTTTTCTGTATTTATAAAGTTTATTAATACTGATTCGGCATGAATGAGATACTCATAAATGTATGATTTGATCAAAAGAAATAAGAATAGATTGGAAGGCAAAGAAAATTTTGATTAGTTCTCTGTAGAAGAAAAGCATTGTTTAGTAATATGTCTCCAGACTGATTTGGATAATAAAATGTTGCTTTTTTCTGAAAAGTTGATCCTAAATGTACATATAGGTAATTTCATGTTGTGCTAGAAAGTTAAAATTATACATATACCTAAAATTTAAAGTTTCATTTACAATAAATGACCTTCATTTCATTTAGATGAAAGTTATATTTATATGAATGTTGCGAAAAACATTAAAGCAATTAAAAGTTTGATTACTTTTATGACAATTTAATTATAATTTCAAAGCCATTTTTCAATTTTGGAAGCTAATTCGTTTTAAAAAGCGTTTGTACAACGGTTTCAGAGTCACGAATTAAAGCACGCCCTAGAATGACTGACAAATTTTGCAAAATTTAAAGAACATTCCAAAAAATTTGAGTATTATTGTCCTTCTTACGAGCTATTGTAAATTCTTAAAAAATCCTTGACATCTTATCAGTTAGATAACAAAAAATTACTCGATCATCAGATGTTCTGTTTAATATAGGAAAACCTACTACACTAATTACACAGATCCTTCAAATCTTATTAGTTAGATAACAAAAAATTACACCATCATCAGATATTCTGTTTAAAATAGAAAAAACTTCTATACCAATTACATCGCTCCTTCAAATCTTATTAGTTAGATAACAAAAAACATAAACCATCGTCAAATGTTGTATTTAAAATACGAAAAACTACTATACGGTATGCCAAGTAATTTTTTAATATATGTTGCATCCTACACGTCCTTAATTAAAAATATGAGAAACGAATGATACTTTGTCATAAAAATTATAGTTGTTAGCTTAGACAGCATCTTTGATCAACTTAGTATAGATTTGCTGACGAAACGTTTCTTAAATATCTATTTTAGGCTCTACTTCTATATTTAAAGATTGCTTGGTTAATGGGTCACAAATAGAAATCTGCACAAAATAATGGACCATAACATCAAAGAGCAACAACAGACTGAATCTAAACGTGAATGGTTTTTTAATGCAAATAAGTATACAAAACATATTAAACACACCTTGCAAATGCTCCATCGGCAGACACAGTCCACCATTTTGTTGTTACTGGTGCAAAAAAGTTTGGACATCTTTAGATTTTTTTATCAAATATCTATGTATCTTTCTTTCATGTTATTTAACATTTAATGCTTTACAGTTATTTTTGTACACTTTCTTGATCAATGTAAAAGGCAAAATCATAGATTGATTAACACTGAGGCAATTGGCAATGAGAATTTTTAGGTAAAAGTTCTATTTTCTGCAAATTGAGATATTCTTGGAACTTTTTTGTCATAATAAGACAAAACGTTATCAGAACGAAAACATAATTTTGGTTAAAATTATATATTTTTTTCATAAAAGGAACTAAATTTGTTTAAAGGCATTCCTTCTGATAGACTTTTATTTGATCATCTGCCAAAGCAGCTGGCTGTGAAATAAGGATTGGAAATTCTCTTGCAAGAGGCAGTTAACTTAAAAAGAATTTATCACCTAAAAGTATGCTTTCAAATTTTTTCTTAAGCTTGTATTTTATTTTAGGGGATGTATTTTGATTGCCTGTAAAATAAGTGATATAATTTCCAAACTTTTAGAATTTGAAAAGTTGAAAGATGATTTTCATCATCTAACACGGATGACTTTTAGCTAAAGTTTCTTCCCCCTCCTCTTCTGGCAGGTCTATTTAATGGATTTTTATAGTTCTTCTGGATGCGATGGTGCTTTTTTTTTTTGTTTATAGAGTTCAATAACAATGTATATATTGCTATGAGCAGCTTTTA
Source organism: Maratus speciosus (assembly GCA_963932465.1). Lineage (NCBI taxonomy): Eukaryota > Metazoa > Arthropoda > Arachnida > Araneae > Salticidae > Maratus > Maratus speciosus. Next base: position 284,147,328 of record OZ010791.1, on the reverse strand, counting down.
ATATATATAACTGTTACGCTAAAAGTCACTTCATAAATATTTATTTTCAAGATTTTTTGTCTTGTTTAAATGAAAGTGTTATAAACAAACGTATTGAACCTCATACTGCCAATATTTTAGTATTACGTTTCAGGGAATATACGTAGTATTTCAAAATGACTTACATTCTAGGGAGCTTGAAACTGTTTTTTAGCCTACGATTTGAAAGAAAATCTCAAATGTTAATAGTTTTTATTACTTTTCAGCCATGTTTCATTAAAGAAACGAAAAAGTGTATTTTCATAAAGTAACGAGAACTTTAGTGTTTTAAAACTATATATTTTTTTATGTTTAAACTTAATATTTTGCTGAAGTGCAAGTCACAGAAAAAAGTAATTTTAAGTTTTTTCATTTGATAAAGATTTTCACATAAAATTGCATTTTGTTTCTTACTTAAAAGGTTAGATGAATCTGTTATCTATTATTATATAAAAGTAGAAATATGTAACTAATTTTATAAGCTTTTGAAAACATTTAGAATGCAGTGGAAACAACAATTTATGTAACTGATAAGTATAGGTTAAGTCATAAGTATAGTTTAAGTCTCAATAATATAAAAAATATCCTATTATATCCGAAATGTTTTCAGTAAAATTGTAAAACTGAATTCTTTCATATAAACTTAATTATGTTTTTTAATGCAGCAACTGAGAATAATAAAGAGAACAAAGTGAAAATATGAAATTCAAAGAAAATGAACCAGAAAGCAAAAGGAATGAAACTTCCGGAATAGAACTAATACGCACATAGAAGAATAAGACTCATTAAAAGGGAGGAACAAAGAAAAAGGGGGGGAAATAAGGAGTTATAGGGTAAAGAAAGCCAAACCATTATTAAAAAGGAAAAGCAAGTTCCCCTAGATGGAATTTCCTAATACAAGGGAACTTCATTGCTGTATAAAAGTTAAAGACTGCTTATTGAATGCATCAAATGTATCTTTAAACACTAAACACTTCAATTCATCAAAATAAAAATACAAATAGTGAAGTTTAAACAGAGTGCAATGAAGATCAATCTGCAAGGAAAATAGACAAATTAAATATTTTCAAATTAATATTAGAACAATTTCTAGGAAAATGCAGTAGTATTAGGTCATTAAGTTTGAAATGTCCGATTTGAAAGCAATGTTGCCAAACCTAGCGTTTTTTTTATTAAGGCATTCTGAACTCTCACCACAAATTTTTAGTAGCTTATTTTGATATAAAGAACGTTAGATTATTACGTGTGAATTAGGAATTCCTAAATAAAAGAACTGCAAGATTTGGTTAAATTTCATACTTAATGACGCAATATGAAGTAGTGTAAATCACGAATGGAAATATCCCCTTATTGTTCTGAAAAATGCACAGTAGCATAACGTTACGTGTTTTGTTTTTACGCCATTGTATTTGTATTCATAGCTATTAATTGTAAACGAAACATATTAACTCTTTCAAGGGCGGTGGCTAGAGGGTCTAGCCACCTAATTTTAATTGCAAAACTGACTGCTGGCACCAAGAATATTTTAATAAAATGTTCCTTTTGTAATTAAAGTTCAAAATAGCGTTTTGTTATTTAGTAAGAAATTCGTTTGAAGTCAATTATTTCATCATTTTACGAACAGAATGCCTCTGCCCCTGAAAGTGTTAAACGCATACTCAGATGCAAGTAAAATACAAAATTATTGATGAATTGTATGTTCGATCTTCAAAAACTGCAGCCTCAATAAAGTGTGCGCAGATTTTATTTGTTGAAACCTGTTATTTTCAAGACATTCGATAAAGTAAATTAATCGGAACAATAAAAATCGATCATCGTTTAGGGGACGAGAAAATTTGCAATTTTAAAAAGTTGAAATAAATATCTTGTATCAAAACGTTTCTGGATTTATAAAATTTATATTTGCTTCAATCAAAAATAACTAAAGAGATAGTCATGATGTATTCAAATGAAATACTCCGAATTAAAAAACATTTTTTTAAAAGTTTCTTTATCTAATTTTTGAATTATATGTTAACTATGTACTAAGTTTGTACCAGACTTACATTGCTGTTGTAGGCTCAGGCTGTTCCGGATATGGACTTACTTTATTCCGTGTTACGTCGGGCTGCCATTTATTAATTAGATTTATTTTATTTTACTATATTTTTGTAAAAATACTAGCGATATTGTAAGTTTGTTTAACAAAAGAAATGCAATTGGGATTAGTTTAATTTTGAGAAATATTTTTTAAACACGGTTTCATTTTTATTCCATATTGAATGGATTTTGTATACAGAATCTCAAAATTGCTGCACTTTAAAAATTTGGCATAAAAGCTATGAAAATCGTTTTAAAAGAATTTTATTTGTAAGATAATATTGCTTAAGAAATGTCGGCATTTTTGAAAAGAAATTTAGCCGGCCTGATTTCATTAAATTTTGCGCAGGTCAAGCAATGAATTCAGGTTTGACCCTGTTTTTAACCTTTATGCCGATATGTCCGGGCCAAAACAGCTTTTATCCAAGGCGAACCTGGATCTGAAATTATTGGCCCAGGCAGACGTCTAAATCTACCTATTAAAGTAAAATTTCCAACAATGGAACCTTTAAATAGAAACCCAGAAAATATTAAAAAAATGTATGATACGAAATATTTTAGAAAGATAAAGGGAAAAGCATAAATTTTACTCTAGGCTAATCACAGGCTTATCCTATTTTTACTCCCGTTCTTTTTTGTCATAACTTATGGTACATAGGATTTTCACTTACTATATATATGGGGCATTCTCGCAATCTTTTGGCTTTTGGGGAAAAAAATCTGGCGAAATTAAACTTGCTAAAATAACATTTTAATCTGATAGACGAATGCCTTAATGATTCAAAATAAAGAAAAAATGATCAGCAGCGAAAATTTTTTTATTTAACTGAGGTTTAGGTTAAACTTGCGAGTTTAATTTTCTTTACCATTTTACCCCTATAACTTTTTATGTTCTTCTAAAATATTACTTATAATGAATTTGCATAGTACCCACAGGACATTCAAATAAGAAATAATACAAATGTAGTACTTTTAATACAGAATTTTTGTATAACATTGTCTTAAAGGGGTGCTAAAGAAGGGACGGTAAGGTAAAAAAAAGGGACGAAATGGTAAAAAAAAGAGATGGTAAGGATGGAACGGTAAGGAAAATTACCACCTATTTTTAGGAAAATCATGTTAAGACTAAGTGATAGCCACAATGTTCATTGATTTTTCGAAACAGTTGTTAACATTGGATTAAATATTTTTTTTTTAATTTACCTCGAAAAGTGCAGGAATAAACCTTGGGGACGGTAAGACTACCAATAAAGCCACGGTGCTTGAAATTGATATTTAAATGCTGATTTATATTCTGCAGTAAATTTCCTGTCAAAGAATGTTAGATAGTCTTTCTCTAGCATACTTCTACATGAGAAAAAACTTGACAAAAATTCTATCGCTGCATCTGAAGTGATTTTCTGTATAATTTTAGAAGAGGGATGGTAAAAAATCTAAAACCCAGGGACAGAGTTAAAAAAATAATATCAACCCTAAAAATGTGTGCAGGTTAATTTTTAGCTACATGTTTATATAAACAATAGTTCCAGTTTCAGAAAAAAATTAAATTGAATTATTTTTATTGAAACAATTTTATCCAGACAGCTCCAAAGTTCAAAATCAGCATCAGGGACACGGGACGGTAGATGTGTTTTCCATGTGTTTGGACCCCCAACATCGTCCAAAACTTATTTATCTCGTTAATATTGTTGTGCAATCATGCAATGTGATTTTCCCAAGTATATGAAATAAAAAAAACACAAAAAAGTGTTTTAAATAAAAAATTATTATTCAGGGACATGAAAGTTAAAAGATTGTGAGAATGCCCCATACCTCACTTATAATATTATTTCCTATAGATAAACTCGTTCAGTTGTGTCCCATATAAATCATAATTAGAACCATTTTTACGGAAAATGTTCGAAAATTATCCAACTCCCCTACTTTTCTTTCATAAATATCTGGACACATATTCACTTCCACACATGACATGTACTGCTTAATTTTATTACAAATATCATCGCTTTTATCTTAAGATTGATCTCGAGTTTATTGTTTCAGTAAAGTACTTTAAAAGAAGAAAAACCTTTTAACTAAAGATGCTATCGCTATTCCCTATTTTTATATATGTTATTCGATTTAAGGTAAAACAACATTTAACTTAAGGATGAACACGAAACTTATCTAAACTGAATCGTTTAAAAGCATTGAATGGTGTTTCTTTTTGTCTTATGCTTAGAGTTGAGTTTATAAAACATTTGTTTTTGTTTTAGATTAAATACCTACTACTTCAAAAGTACACAAGGAATAAAAAAGTTTTATATATCTAGAATATTTAAAAAATGAATTAAGTACTTGGAAAAAATTAGGTACTTTTTTCTTTACCCATCAGAATCATATTTAGGTGTTCTATATTTATTTTTTTTTACGAACTAACTTATTCTACTCACTCATATAAATTTTAAATTCTTTAAGCTAATGAGCTAAAGAGAGCTTCTAGTTAAATTTATAAACTAAGCCTCAAACAAAATGTTCCATTAATTCAGGCTAGCACAATCTCTCTTTAAAAATTAACTTTTTAACTTTTTAACTTTTCTTTAATTATCTTTATATTAAAATATAGAAGTATTTCTTGTAGCAAAATATAATATTTTTCTGATGAAACTTTTCTACCGATAAATATTAGTGTTTTGTAAAACGATATTGTTAAATTTAAAAAATGATACTTGTTCTAAGTCATATAGATAGTTTACAATAAAAAAAAATCCCTGCCGGCCCGGCCTACAGGCGGAGGTAGATTTGGAAGTTGAGTATACGACACTGTAAGAGAAAGTGGTAACTTTCCACGTAAATTCCAGGAACGTTTCGCCTTTTCTCAGTTTTTCAGAATAATTTAGCTCTTTCTTGTGAAATTCTGGTTTCCATATCTCAAACGTTCCTGAACAAAAGTTGTCAACAGCAAAACGATGCGGCCGCCATTTTATTATTTATTTGTTGTCCGCCGCTCGCGCTCGACTGTCGAAAACGAATTCTTTATACGAATGTCAAAAAATCATTGTGGAATGCAAATAAATGAATAGAGGACATAAACATTTCCGTCTCAATTGACAAGGTCTTTCAGATGAAAATGCAATACCTCTGTGACATCGCTAACAAGGAGAGGGCCCGGGGTTGGGCTCACCGAATGCGATGAACATTTATAGTTAGATAGAGTATAGTTAGTATATAAATACATGACTGCCATAAAACGCAACCCACAGGGGGTCATGAGAAAATAAGTCGCAAATTTAAGCTATAGTTTATAACCGGATAAATTTCAATCTTTCGCAAGCGGCTCCCTGGCATGTTTGGCAGCATGCTGGATTTGAATTTTTTCTACCTGGGGTCAAACCCGGGTCGGAGTTGTTTTTTGGAACGAAATTTTTTATCAATCCTTTTCGAACCGCTATTGAAAAAATGTGTATATTAATTGAAATTTACTAAAAATATGAATTAAATGTATGTTTTGTAGCATATAAGTGCTTTTTTAACTACGACATTTTGCATGTTTAAATATATAATGAAGAAAAAAAAACGCATATTGAATGTCTATCTCACAGAATATTTTTGTTGTTATTTAAAATTATTTACAGTTATTTCAATGAATATCTACAATTTTTAACAGAGAAATAAATTAAAAAAAAGTGAACAAGTATATTATTTTCATTATTTTGTTTCCTCATTCAAATACTTCAAATATTTCATGGTTTGAAAAATATGCTTTTATATTTTTAATGATTTTTTAAAGTCTGGGATTCTTGATTTTTAATTAGAATAAGTGTCTACGTAGTAATTTCTTTCGGAAATCATTTTTTTTTCTTGTTTAATGTTTTTATATAATGCAGTTTAATTATATAAATACAATTTTAAGTGTGAATCTTTGCATGTTTATATATTTAATGAAAAGTAAAGATAACATAAATAAATAATAATAATAACAAACTAAAAATAAGACAATTAGAACTTTTATAGACCTACAATTAAGGTAATTTAAAAATTTATTTACTGTTATTTACATAAATAAGCTAGTACTTTTCACAGTGAAATAAATGTATCATTTTATTATCAACTAGCTTTTTAACTTTTTAGGTAGATTTCGTATGAAATACTACCTATTGGGAACGTTCCTATGTTGGAATTTCTGACAAATTTTTGCAGATCTACACCGATCATGACCCCTAGAACCCAAAACCACCCTCAGTAAAAAACTTTATCTATCTATCTATCTCTCTATATCACTTTCTTCTGGACACGATAACTTTCGTAATTCTGCACCAATCTCTTTCAAACTGATACATAAAATCAATGGGCATAAAATCTCGGTCAAGTTCATTAATGGGCAAAATCGGACAAAGGGGATGGAAATAGGGAGGGGTTTTGTGAAAACAGAAAACTCCCGATAACTTCTTCATTTTTGTACATATCAAATCAGTTTAAACTTTTTATTACTTCTAAATATAGGGCCAAAAATTTATGTATCACGATTTTTGATAAAGTTAAAAATGGGCTCAAGGGGCGCAAAAATATGGTTTTTGGGAGAAAAAAATTCATAACTTCGTCAATTCTCAATATATCAAATCCAATTAATTTTATTATAAATCTCCTTAACATTATCTACAACTTTTATATTCACAAGTTTTTGATAGGACCAATTCGTACTGCAAAAACAAATTAAAAACGAAAACAAAAAGGGGTTTTGAAGAAGAAAAAAATCCATAACTCCGTCAATTCAAAAGATGTAAAATCCCCATCAATTTATCATATATCTTCTTAATATTGTCTACAACATCTATATATACAACTTTTGGATAGGACCAATTCTTACAGCAAAAACAAACTAAAAATACATAGCGGTTGAAGAAAAAAATCATCTTAGTAAGGGTGTATTCAAATCCAAACTGCTTATTTTCTGACTCATTTTACAGTTCATTTTTGCGCTCAAAGGCTTCCAGTTGGTACGTTTTTTTACTCCGAAACTATATAATGTACCGTAATGGTCTATTTTTTGATAGAGGCAGAATATATTTTTAAAAGTGCTCTTAAAAAAGCCATTTTGAACCGAATTTACCGAAGCGGATTGTGTAGGAAAAATCATTGCATTAAGGTTGCACTCAAATCCAAACTGCTTATTTTCTGACTCATTTTTAAATTCATTTTTGCTCTCAAACGCATTTAATTGGTATATTCGCTTATTCAGAAACTATATAATGTACCATAATGATCGATTTTTTGATAGAGGCAGAATATATTTCAAAAAATGATGTCAAAGTGGGCATTTTGAACGGAATTTCCCGAAGCGATTGTGTTAGAAACGAAAAATATTGTTCTTCTGAGAAAATAATTTTTTATATATCGAGTTTTAATTAATTGAACAAAAAATAAAAACACAGGTCGCTTATAAATCTCTTCAAAAATCACGTCAGCAAGTTTCATATATATATTTTTTTAATTAAAAATGCACTGGAATTATGCCAGAAAATTTTGAGTTGTTGGGCATGGAAAAGTTTTTTTTTTTTTTAATACCGCCCTAACATGATTCTGATAAAACCAACTATTATATAAAAATGAAATAAAAACTCGTCAAAAGCGGCCAGATAAAATTGTTAAAGTGGATTTATCTCTAATCATGATTTAGTTTTTGTTTGTGAAATTAGTATATTTGACTTAGAAATCTATCTTTGCCTGTAGGCCGGGTCGGCAGGGATTTTTTTTTTAATCTTGTATTCTTATGATTATAGTTTAATAACTGTCTTTGTGCTTAAAAATAAGTTCTAAAAAGATATTGAGCTGCTGAAAATTGTCATTACGTATGTAATAATTACAAAACCAAATATCCGAAATAAAAAAATTCAAATTAAGAATTTTAAAAAGGGTATTAAAAAAAATCATGAAATATTCGAAATACTTTCATATAAAAACAAAATTAAAGTAATATAATTAATCGTGAATTTATATCACGTGTTTTAATTTATTTCTCTGTGAAAAATAGTAGATTTTTCATTGAAATAACTGTAAATAATTTTAAATAACAAGAAAAATATTCTGGTCAATAGACATTAAATACGAGTTTTTTTTTTTTATTATTATATATTTAAGCATGCAAAACATCGTAGTTAAAAAGCACTTATATTCTACAAAACATACATTTAATTCATATTATACACCTTTAATTTCAATTATTATACACCTTTTATCAATTGCGGTTCGAAAATGATTGATAAAAATTTTCGTTCCGAAAAACAAGTCCGAGCAGGGTTTGACCCCGTGTAGAAAAACCTCAAACCCAGCATGCTACCGAACATGCCACGGAGCTGCTCGCAAAAGAAGGAAATTTATCCGATTATAAACTATAGCTTAAACTTTGCGACTTATTTTCTCAAGACCCCCTGGGGGTTGTGCTTTATGGAGGTCATATATTCATATAGTAACTATACTCTATAGAAACACAAATGTTCATCGTATTCGGTGAGACCAACCTCGGACCCTCTCCTTGTAAGATATTATCCGCCGTACCTGTCTGTGGAATGTTTAGCCAGCAGCACGTGTAGAAAAATACGCCTAGTATTTTGATTTCCATTCAGACTGCATTAGTCCAGGCAATAGGGAATTTTACCTAGCAAAATTCATGGTAGTTCTGGAAATTTGCTTGCTTTATGTTTTTTGGGTTGCTGAATCCGAATTTGTAACTTCCCACCAAAATTTCCCCCGGCAACCCCCCCCCCCCCCCAAATTTTGGTAAAAAGCCCCCAAGAAAGGTTTTTATTAAAAAAAATCAAGTTTTTTATTGCTTTAGGGAAAAAGTATCTAGAAATTCAGAAAGTAGACAAAATTGGCAACAAATTAGATATATGACATTATGACTTAGGATGAAGGGGAAGGGGGGATCTGCATCGGAACATGCGCGCGGTGCTGCATGGACTAAGTTGCGCAATTTCACTTAACCACTCACACGTTTACATTCGCCGTCCCATCTCCCCTCCAAACTTTCCTTATAAGGTTTACTTTAAGTTTTTTGGGTCACTGAATCCGAATTTTTAACTTACCCCCCAAAATCCCCCCCCCCCCGAAAACCCCACAAAATAGTTGTTATTAACTTAAATTTCTTACTGTTTTAGGGGAAAAGTATTATGAAATTCAGAAACTAGACAAAATTTGCAACAAATAGGATATATGACATTATGACGTAGGATAAACGGGGAGAGAGGTGGCTGCCTCGTAAAATTCCCCGCGCGCTTTTCTCAAAAACCAAATTTTCTCAAAAAATAAATTTTTTGGGGGGTTGCCGGGTGAAATTTTAGTGGGAAGCTAGAAATTCGGATTCAGCGACTCAAAAAACATAAAGTGAGTCGAAATCCAGAACTAGTATATTAATTTTGCCAGGTAAAATCCCCTATTACTTGGACTTCATAACTTAGTGCACGTAGCGCCGCAGTGTATGTTCCGAGGCAGCCCTCTCCCTCCCCGTTTATCATACGTCATAATGTCATACATCCTATTTGTTACAAATTTTGTCTAGTTTCTGAATTTTGTAATGCTTTCCCCCTAAAACAATAAGAAATTTTAGTTAAAAACAACAATTTTGTGGGGAAGTTAAAAATTCGGATTCAGCGACCCAAAAAACTTAAAGTAAACCTTATAGAGAAAGTTCGGAGGGGAGATGGGAGGGTGAATGTAAACGTGCGAGTGGTTAAATGGAATTGCTCAACTTAGATCACGCAGCACCGCGCGCATGTTCCGAGGCAGATTCCCCCCTTCCCCTTCATCCTAAGTCATAATTTCACATATCTAATTTGTTGCAAATTTTGTCTACTTTCTGAATTTCTAGATACTTTTCCCCTAAAACAGTAAAAAAATTCATTTTTTTAATAAAAACCTTTTATGGGGGGGGGGGGCTTTTTACCAAATTTTGAGGGGGTTGCCGGGGGAAATTTTGGTGGGAAGTTAATAATTCGGATTCAGCGATCCAAAAACATATAGTAAGCCTTTTCTCAGAACTACCATGAATTTTACTAGGTAGAGCCCCTATACGGTCTCTATTGCCTTGACTAATATTCATTCTAAAACTCTAATTTAACTGGGGATTCTATGATAGCTTGGTTAATTTAAATGAAAAAAGAAATATTTTTTTAAACAGTTCAAATAATAGATTTAAACTTTCTTTAATATTACCAATAATTAACTCCAATGAAATCCCTGGAACCAATAACTGGCATTCCCATTAAGTTAAATTAAATAACTATAAACTAGAAATCATGGTCCGAATGTATCATAGACACCTTTTAACTGATTTCTACAAGTATAACTTTAAGAAAAGTTTAGGATGGTTGCATTACGAAAAAATTTCAAAAAAGAACTACCTTATTTTCAATTATCTAGATAATCAATTATCTAGAACATCCTTGTTGGACATAAGAAGTCCCCCCCCCCACTTTAAAGGATTAGAAATTAAAAGAAAAGGATAATCTTAAATGAGTAAGTGGTTATAAATATAATATTTTATCTTGTTCCGCTGATAATTTTAATATGCTATATTATTTTTAGAACAAATTTTGTTTTAACAAATATGTGTATTAATATTATTTATGTTTTAATGAGTTCAATTTAAGAATTATACATTTATGTCTAAGATTTAAAATTAATATTAATCTATATTTACTCTATTGTTTTCTGTTTTTTTTTTCTTTTCTTTTTTTTTCTTTTTTTTTTTCTTTTCTTTTTTTTTTTTTTTTTTTTCGTTTTCACTCTATTTATATAATAGTTTTATTTGTGTTGCTCAGTGAGCTCTTCTTTTTTACGCAGTTATAAATTTACTAATATTTACTAATATTTAAATACTAATATTTTTTATAGTTGCTTATAAAAAATAAATTTTAATAATATTTATTCATTTATATTTTGGGAGAAATAAATAATGGTTTCATTTTTTAAAGTAAAATTTTTACTATTGTAACAGCCATAAATATTGATTTTATTGTCACTTCTGACAATATTGAAGAGACTTTATAGAACACTTCTGAAACGTTCCATAGAAAATAAGGTAAGCTTTTTGTGAAATATCAGTAATGTTTTGTTTTTAACAGAAACCTTCCTGGTATTTCGCAAGAAGCTTACTGGCATTTCTGTGGAAAGTTTTAAAGTTATACAGTAAAGTTCCAGTCATTTTCAAGAAATGTTTCTTGGAAATAATGGGCAACTCAGCTGCCCATTTTGACCCAGGAACGTTGCAGAATTTTTTTTTACAGTGTAATTTCACCAACAAAAACTAAATCATGATTAGAGATAAACCCACTTTAACAATTTTATCGAGTCGATTTTCGTGAGTTTTTATTTCATTTTTATATAATAGCTGGTTTTATCAGAATCATGTTAATGGGGTATTAAAAAAATACTTTTCCATGCTCAAGAACTCGAAATTTTCTGGCACATTTTCAGATTCATTTTTAATAGAAAAAATATGAAACTTTCTGACGTGATTTTTGAAGAGATTTATAAGCGACCTGTGTTTTTATTTTTCGTTCAATTAATTAAAACTTGATTTATAAACAATTATTTTCTCAGTAAGACAATATTTTTCGTTTTTAACACAATCGCTTCGGGAAATTCTGTTCAAAATGTCCAATTTGACATCATTTTTTGAAATATATTCTGCCTCTGTCAAAAAATCGATCATTACGGTACATTACATGGTTTATGAATAAGAGAATCTACCAATTATATGCGGTCTGAGAGCAAAAATGAATTTAAAAATGGGTAAGAAAATAAGCAGCTTGGATTTGAATAAGATGCCTTAATAAGATGATTTTTTTCTTCAACCGCTATGTATTTTTAATTTGTTTTTGCCGTAAGAATTGGTCCTATCAAAAACATGTCTGTATAACTGTTGTACACAATATTAAGAAGATGTATGATAAATTCATGGGGATTTTATATCTTGTAAATTGACGGAGTTATGATTTTTTTTCTTCTTCAACCTTTTTTTTTTTTTTTTTTTTTGTTTTCGTTTTTATTTTTATTTATTTTTATTTATTTTTTTATTTTTTTTGCGGTACGAATTGGTCCTATCAAAAACTTATGAATATAATAGTTGTAGATAATATTAAGTAGATTTATAATAAAATTAATTGATTTTGATATCTGAAGAATTGACGAAGTTATGATTTTTCTCCCCAAAAATACCCTATTTTTGCGCCCCTTGAGCCCATTTTTAATTTTATCAAGAATATGTGACACACAAATTTTTGTCCCTACTTGTAGAAGTAATAAAATCTTTAAACTGATTTGATATGTACAAAAATTAAGAAGTTATGGGGTTTTTTCCGTTTTCACAAACCCATCCCTATTTCCCTCCCCTTTGTCCGATTTTGCCCATTAACGAACTTGACCGAGATTTTATGCCCCTTGATTTTATATATCAGTTTGAAAGGCATTTGTGCAGATTGTGGAAGTTATCGTGTCGAGAAGAAAGTGATATATCTATATATATATATATATATATAGATAGATAGATAGATAGATAGATAGATAGATAGATAAATAGATATATAAAGATTTTTACTGAGAGTGGTTTTGGGTTCTAGAAGTCATGATCGGTGTAGATCTGCAAAAAATTTAAGAAATTCCAACATAGGGGAGAATGGAATAGGTAGTATTTCATACGAAATCTACCTAAAACAAAAGAAAAGATGTACATTTAATATTATACAGTCTATCAATAAAACTTTCAGAAATTTATTTAAGTTAATCATAATATAGATATGTAACATTTGTGTGTACGTGCGTGTTGGGTGCAGGGTTGGGCGCTCCATACTAGGTATGTGACGAATAGTGGTGTGACCGAATAGCCGAATACCAACTTTTTTTCCAATAAAGAAAATAACTTTTGATTATATACATAATTTTAAATTTTAAAATGGAAAAACGAATTAAAAACAAGTTTATGTTCTATTATTAATCTGTTTATTTTTTTTTAATAACTTGATGTAGGGTGACAACTCCGCACCCCAGTAGCTGACACCTTAAAGATTCTTTCTTGTGCAGATCACTATTACAAAATTTTAAATTCATTTTATAGTTATTTCTCTTTTTGAAAGGAAATTAGAGAGACATTTAAAAATTACTGTTGACAAAATTATCAGAAATTATACATTGTATTATTAAAAATTAATTTTTTTTTCAATATGGGGAATAACTCCGCTAACTGACACCAACCCCATTTTGAAAAACAATAACTGACACGAAGTGAACCAATGTTTGACACTTTCCTTGCAAAGATTTAAAAAAAAAAGTTATTTTTTATTTCAAGGAATTTGTGCTTTAAAAATACTTTAATTTTTATTATAAAAACAAATAACTTAAACTTTATTTATACATGGTTTCATACTATAGCTGTGTGTGTTTCTTTTAATTTGATTTAAATTGTTAGTAATGCATATATCCAATAACTGACATTTATGAATCTTTAACTGATCAATGGTTAATAAATTATTTTTTAAACAGTTCAAATAATAGATTTAAACTTTCTTTAATATTACCAATAATTAACTCCAATGAAATCCCTGGAACCAATAACTGGCATCCCCATTAAGTTAAATTAAATAACTATAAACTAGAAATCATGGTCCGAATGTATCATAGACATCTTTTAACTGATTTCTACAAGTATAACTTTAAGAAAAGTTTAGGATGGTTGCATTACGAAAAAATTTAAAAAAAGAACAACCTTATTTTAGAAATAATATGGATTCCTCAAAATGGTACTTTTTGTATTCTCGAAAGTTTTTTCCTCATTAAATATGTTTTTGGCATACTACTAGTAGTAAATAAATTGACTCCAAAATAAAAATAAATGTCTGAGTTACCAGTAGATGAATTTACTTTCAAATTTTACAAGAAAATGTTTATTTGAGTTAAGCAATTAAGGATGAAAATGGTTTCATGAATGTGTCAAAAAGTAGTTCGTGTAGACTAAAGGAAAAAACAATTGCAAAAAAATCATATCCTGAATTTATTTGGCAATATTCGGCGAGATTTTAGCAATATTCGGCGAGATTTTAGCATTATTCGGCGAGATATCTCGAAGTATTCGGCTGCACGTTATTCGGCCAACCAGATTTTCAGCAAAAAGATCGAACAAACCGAATACCGAATACTGCCGAATATTTGTTCCATCCCTACTTCATACGTACTATTTATGTTTCAAATATCCAGTGTAATCTTTCGCAGCAAAAACCTGTGCTTTGCTGTGCATCATTTCCATACATATTAATCGGATTACTATTATTCTAAAATCCTATAGATGAAACCTTCCTGAACAAATATATTTCGGAGCTTGTATGTAACCCCGATATTCATTTCCTTTTTCACATTTCACTAACTCTTTAATTTGACGTTGAAGCAAATATGATTTACGAAATTATTCGTAACTTCATGAACTGCAATCATTATTCATTCGTGCATCTCACACTTAGAACCAGCGGTCATACGGAACAGAAGAGCTTTTAAGTACAGCGTGTAAACAATATTACGAAAGGGTAACAACATCTTACTCCAATTTTAGACGGAAATGTTTCGATAAAAGCTTTTGTAGGAAATAATTTAGTTCCAACGGGAAATAGATTGAATGCAATATGTACTTGAGATTTGAAACGAAAATTTACGTATTTGAGTTTGATTATATTTTGTAATTATAAAGTTATTTGACGTGCAAATTTATGAAATGTTTTAGAATATTCGCATCAGGAATCGTAAGTCGCCAGTAATTTATAAACAAAATTTATTTATACACTTAACTTTGCAAATTTTTGGAAAGCCTTTTTGCATGTTTTTTGATAGAAAATGACAAAATATATGGAATCGGAAATGAACAATTCATTAGTCTTAACCATATGATTAATGTAAACATCAAATTCAGTAAAAATAGAATTAATCGGATCTTATGAAAGTTCAGACTAAGAAAATGATTCGTAATCTCTCGTCTCAATGGTGAGCACTTTTTGCTTATACCGATTATTTCCGGAAATGCAGCAATGTTTCAGAACGGTGGTTCCGAAACAAATAAAGAAATAAATTTTTTTAATTCCTTGTAGGAATCATGGAAATATTTACACAAAAATTTATTATTACTGTTATTATTATTTGAATTTTTCAAAAAAGATATAAAGAATTTTCTTGAAGTCACTTCTCAAAACAAAAGAATAATTATAAAAACAAATTCTATGGTCACTAGTGCATACCACATGTAACTTTACTCAGTATTTAAAATCTATAGCTTTATTACTAACATACACAATGGTCATAATTTCAAAATAAATAAATATACAATTTTGAGGAAAACGCTTTTAAAAGTTATGGATAGAGAATTTAAACTTTGGCACACGACGGAAACAAAAACTTGTAGAAGGCGGATTTTTTATATAGCTGAGTTCTTAGCAAGATGGCCGTGTAAACAAAGACAAACAAAATGTTTTCACGCTAAAAGAAAAGATTTTTTTAAGGTTTTACACTGCCTTTTCCCCTGTTAAATATCGTCACAATACTTTTGAGAAAAACCATTATAAAACCTTTTAAAGTATACTATTTTCTCAGGGAGGCTTTTAAAATATATTTGGTGGTGATAGCTTTGATCTGAACCTTATGAAAAGGAATGTATTCAAAAACTAAGCAAAAAATGAAATAGTTTAGCTATTAAAGATTTTTAATAGAAACATTTGACAAACACGTAAACATTGAAAGTAATCTTTTAATTTTTAACTTTCGAAAAATTGGCTTGTTTTTGCTCGACAAAATTAAAATTAAATTTCGAAATACAATACTCTGCATTAAGAAAACTGTTCTCCTCAGGCATAATTTGCATAAAACTTTTCACATAAATCCACACATTGATAAATAATACTCTGGAATTATATTATTTCATATTACTGTGAAATATTATTTAAAAATAAGTGGAAAAGCACTTGCATGTTTTGTCACCAGTTTTAACACACTGACAGCATAAGTTTTAATCAAACATGCTTAAAACATTATGTCTTTTTTCAATTCGATATTTTAAATCTCCGTGTATTTAAGAGGTAATATACAATTTTTTTTTTGGTAAATTATTTTTTTTCGTTAAACACGTAGATCATATATTTCATATAAATCCATTTTATATGCGATTATACGAAAAAGGCCTAAAAGATAATTTAGATTGTTTTAAAGCATTTTCCAGAGCATTTTCATGTTTCAACGGCTCTGCAAGAGAATAAATTTCTTATCAATCAATTGCCTAAACTTGCTATAACGTATTGATGATAAGCAAGCTAAAATATTTTTTTCGTTCATTCATAAAATTAGCAGTAATCATATATTTATAATATTTACAATTTACCATTCTAAGAATTTAAGCTTTTGAACACAGCTTTTTAAGCCTGACGTTGTATAACATTTAATGTGTGAGAGGCTATCGACTACTAAAACATATTTGTCACAATAATTTTCAGTTATCGACATGGTGATTTAGTACCCACATCCACAATTAATTTTTTAAAAAATGAATTTTGTTAGATATTGCCCAGTCATTTGTCAAAAAATAGACAAAAATGTATACAAAAAAGATTTTTTTCATTATAAAAAATAAGTTTATGAATTAAATAACGGGATCCAAAACAATATATTAAAAATGGATGAGTGCATCAGGCATGACTCGCATCACAGGCGCAGGCTCATTTTGGACGCTTAGCTAAGGGCACAAAGTCATCATCGCTATCACACACAGGACTCGATCTTGCGAACTCGCGATCGCGCGTTTTTCAAACAGATGTGCTACATGTACTACCAAATATACGAGATGTACTCGCTTGATGCACTGCCACCTTTTCCTCTGCCAACGTTAAGCAATTCGTTCCATATGCAACTACAAAAATTACTAGCTAATTTAAGTGTTGTAACATCACTTGGTTACTATATAAAATATAATTTCAGCAAATATTTAAACATAAATTGGTTGTAATATACGAGAACAGTTTCAGTAAATGTTAAAACATTAGATGGTTATGATATGCAAGATCAATTGTTACAAATGTGGAAAGAGCAGTGGGTTAGTATATGCGAGATCGTTTGTAGCAAAGGTTTAAACATATAGGATATTTTTTTAAATCTCATTCCATAATCAGCAAGCTGAGACTTGGTTCTGATAAGTATGGAAAATGAAAAATTATAAAATTCAGAGCCAAATGATAGTTAAATTTAATAATAAATTTAATAATTCATTTTTTATAAAAATCACAATATTTATAAAATAAATTTATTATTAAAGAAAAAGTAAAAATTTTCTTCAGGATAAAGGAGGTTGACTAAAGAAATTAGTTAACATTTCAATTGTAGTTTCTGAATAGATCCATATTCCACATAACCACGATCCTCCTTTACCGCTGCTGCACACAATTTGGTGGAATACGAAGTGATACTCTTGATAAGAAAAGAAAACTGCATAACGATAGTCAGCAGAGTAGCCTGAAATATCTTGTAATTCTCGAAAAATAACAAAACCTTTCAAAAAACGGTTTCCTTTTTCGGAATACACACGTGAATAAAACAAATAAACATGCTTTTCTAGGAATAAACACCGGCTCCTCAGAATCCACCGTTGAAGAGAATACCCAGCGTGTGCTGAACATCATAAATAATTAGAAACAAATCAAAAGATATATTATCCAACACAATAAATTGTGATGCGAGCCTCTCTTCTTTATATACAGTGGGTTATCAAAACACGCTTTTCAATTTACACTCTAACATTGCGCAGGGGATCAGTGATCAACAGTTTTTATGCAAGCGCAACATACATCAAATCACGCAACGATCGAGTGGCCTGACTAAGCAGAACTTAACACCGAAAACAACACGGCATTACCACAAACTACCATTAGCAAGAAATACCTGAGACGACAAAACACATTTCAATAATCCAGACACGAATCTTTTTTTATGAATCCCTATTACGTGGGGTGTAGGTAGGTCGGAAACAGGGTGGATGACTTCTATCATATTTTATGAATATTTGGCAAACGTATTTCTATCCTTCGTTGCTAATGAAGAGAGTTATTCTTGCTAGATTTGTCAATACAAGAGGTAAATATTTTTAAAAATTACATGTTTCATTGTTGCCCGCTAGTTTTGTAACACAGTCCTCAGCAAAAGTTTAGACACTGATGGTATTTAACGTTTAATTAAAAAATACGAACTCTTGGGTTATACAAATCTCTGAACGTATTTTTAAATATATTTTAAACATATTAAGAAGTGTCGGAAATAGTTCAAAATGTGTTTCGACTTTTCGTTTTGTGAAATATGCGGCAGGTGGCGACACTTCATGGACAAACTTCAAACAATTCTTATAGACCGGACAATTACGCATAATAATCCAGTCTTCATTTACGTCAGCTGCCTGTGATAATGCAACTGCTTAATATTCCTATAGATGGCAGCACCACAAATAAACTTTGAAAGACTGTGAAAGCGGAACTGTTTGCTGGACTTTGATAGACTCCATTTCGGCAATGATCAGCAGATTTCCATTGTAAAATGAGTGTTCGATCAAGAGCCCTTGCTTCTACTAAAGAAGCCCTTTCATCTCAGTCTAGGGCGTATCTCTTGAGTGACAAGGACATATGTTTTTGTCTGTCACTTCATGCATTCGCTTTTCGGGAAGCTAACTTTGGCTCTCAAGAATGCAACACATATTTAATCAAAATAAGCTAAAATTGTATATCTTAACCAAGTACATATTAACCTATTAATCAAGAAATGTAGAGTGCATTAATAATTGTATTTTATTAAAGATAATAATCTCGTTTAAAGTCAAAAGCCTGGATTACTGTGATTACATAAACACACTCACTAACGTTTCAATAAAAATACCTTTTTCAGAGTTAAAATAGGATAAAGTGGATACAGAAACTTCCGTGATACTCTGAAGATCCAGCGCTCTCACCTATACAGGTAAGAAGAATTATTTTCTCTTACAAACATTCTGCATTTCAAATTAACTTTCAATTAAAATAATTTAGAAAAATATTAAATGAAAGAACAGCCTTTATTGTAATATGAATTCACGCCTTTGAAAACTTATAGATTATGAGACTGAAAAAGTGAGAAAAAGAAAAGGCTGTAAAGTAATCGATTGTTATTGTTGAAAATAATACTATTATTGAAGTGCATATTGATTATATTGAATATAATAAATAATATTGATCAATATTGAAAATTTGAAAATATATAAAAACGAAAAAAAAAAATTCTTGAATATATTATATATATATAAAGTGATACAATATTGAGTATATATATACGGAAAAAAAAATTTTTTTCTTGAATATATTATATAAATATAAATGACCTGTTGATAAGAAATATTTCAAGTATATAAAGAACCATTATATAGACAGTAATATTACATTGTGTATGATAGTGTGGCATTAATAAGAAAATACATATATATGCAATACGCATAAAATATAGACATTGATATTTTACTAATATTATGTGTGATAGTGTAACATTGGTGAACAAATATATATAAACAATACGCACAAAAATATAAATAATTAAAAAAAATATATAGGGTAGAATCTAACGATAAGCCATGGCAATTTCTGCAGCAAAGGAAATATCCCTGGTAGAGAAACTTTCTAATAGCAATTATGATCTTTGGGCCTTTCGCCTAGAAATGCTGCTAACCAGAGAGGATCTCTTTAGTTACGTCATCGACACGCCCCCACTCACTCCAGACGATGCTTGGCGAAAAAAAGACGCCAAAACCCGTGCCACAATAAATTTATTCATAGATGACTCTCAGATTGTCCACATTCGGCATTTAAAAACTGCCAAGGAAATCTGGGATACCCTTAAGCGAGTCCACCAAAGATCCACCTTATCCTCTAAGTTGTTTCTGTTGAGGAGACTCTATTCAAAAAAGTTATGCGACGGTGGAAATATGAACCAACATATCAACGATATATTAACTTTACGCGACAAATTATACGTCATTGGGGAAGAAATACCCGAGACTCACATTGTTGCACTTTTATTGTGCAGTCTACCTAAATCCTATGACCCCTTAATTATAGGTCTTGAAGCTCGAAACGAAAGTGATTTAACTTTAGAATTCGTAAAGAATAAATTATCTGATGAATACAGACACAGGAGTGAGAATCAGGGAACAAATTATCACGCGCGTGAAACTGCATATAAAGTAACAAACAAAAACAAAACTAAAAAATACTGCGGCTACTGCAAAAAGCAGGGGCATGCAATAAATGAGTGTTATCACCTGAAAAATAAAAACCAGCATAATAATTACGCAAGAAATGACTGAAACGGGAGGAAAGCATTTAACAATCCGAACAACTATAGAAATAACACGAACAGTTACAACAATACCCAAAATAACCCCAAGGAAACCTCGAATTTTTGCTTTGGAAGCAAGGCTGAAGATAGTGATAAACAAAAAAATTTGATTCCCCCCAATGATAACAAATCCTCAGAAGAAAAAATTCCTGAAAACGAACAAGTGACCGCGAACAGAGCACAAACCTCGGTGGAAGATACTTTTATAATTGACTCTGGATGCACAAGGCATGTTGTAGCTACGAAACACAACTTACAAAACTTTATGCCAGAAAACTTTGGCGAAATAACCATAGCGAACGGAAAGCGGCTATGTTCACAGGGTCTGGGAGACGTGAATATAAATACAGACTCACAAAATTCCATAACTCTTAAAAATGTACTATATTGTCCCGAATTGCAAAGTAACCTATTATCTGTCAAAAGAGCCACAGAGAATGATATTAAGGTAATATTTGAAAAACAGAAATGCTCATTTGTAAAGGATAGCCAAACAATTTTAACGGCAAAATTAAATGATAATTTATATGAGTTAGAACCCAAAAATGACTACGGATATAACGCGCAGACACAAACATCTTGTGACAATAAAAATTGCATATCCTTTTGGCACAAAAGGCTAGGACATAAAAATTTCGAAGCGATAAAATATCTCACAAAACACAAACTAGCCGAGGGTATAGAAATACACAATTGTAAACATGAAACTGTTTGTAAAGAATGTATTGAGGGCAAACTATCAATCGCACCCTACCCCAAATCCGCCACTAACAGATCAAAGGAAACATTAAATTTAATTCATTCAGATTTATGCGGGCCGATGCGATCGCCAACATTCAGTGGGAAAAGATATTTCATAACCTTTACCGATGACTATAGCCGATTTACAATGATATATTTAATTTCGCATAAGTCAGAAGCCATAACAAAACTTAAAGAATTTGTAGCCCTGACGAAGAACAAATTCGGAAAAACTATAAAAGCGATCAGATCCGATAACGCGAAGGAGTATCTGGGAGATAGTTTTGAAAGTTACCTGACAGAAAACGGCATAGAACATCAGTTAAGCGTACCATATTGTAGCCAGCAGAACGGCGTTGCCGAACGTAAAAACAGAACTATAGTCGAAATGGCGCGCACCATGTTATCTGACGCGAATTTACAAAACCACTTTTGGGGCGAAGCCGTACTTACAGCGACATACCTCATAAATCGGTTGCCCACCAAGGCAAACGAAAACAATAGAACGCCTTACGAGCTGTGGAATAACAGAAAACCTAATTTATCGAATATACGGACCTTCGGATGTAAGGCATATGCCTATGTCGAGGAATCGAAGAGATCCAAATTTGACAAAAAGGCCGTTCAAGGTATTCTATTAGGATACGATAACCGAAGCAAAGGGTACAGAATACACACAGGGGGAAACAACGTAATAATATCGCGAACGGTAAAATTCTTTGAGAACGGAGTAAATGAAGATGACGAAAACGAAAATGACGCGAAGACACCTACTGAAATAGTAGAGATTGAGCTAGATAATGACGAACAAAATCAAAACAATACTCCGCAGCAAAGCACCGCTGAACCGCGGAGATCACTGAGAAATAACAGAGGTGTCCCCCCTAACCGCTACGGGATAAGTGCGAATGTCTGTAAAGTACAAGATCCGAAAAACTGGGAAGACGTAAACAACATCAGAGACGCTAAAATTAAAAACAAATGGATTGAGGCCGCGAATGAGGAAATAAAGGCATTAAAGAAAAATAATACTTGGGAACTGGTGAACCCCACACCAGGAAAACGCACCATAGGGTGCAAATGGACATTTAAGACAAAATATAATGCACGCGGAGAAGTAGAGAGGTACAAGGCACGACTCGTCGCGAAGGGTTACTCTCAAAAGTACGGAAGCGACTACGATGAAACATACGCACCAGTGGTAGCGCACACCACAATCAGAAGCTTCCTAAATGCCGCCGTGTATAAAAATTTAAAAGTTACTCACCTGGATGTAAAGACAGCGTTCTTACACGGAGATTTAGACGAGGAAGTCCTAATGACGCAACCCGAGGGATATGTAGTCAAGGGGGAGGAAGAGAAAGTATGCAAACTGAGAAAAGCAATGTATGGCCTCAAACAAGCCGCAAGGGCTTGGTACATAAAAATCAATAAGTCGTTAAGAAATTTAAATTTTAGAGAGTGTGATTCAGATCAGTGCTTGTATAAAAGGAATGAAAATGGGGACATTTCCTATATAATCGTATATGTAGACGACATTTTAGTCGCCGCAAGCGAAGAAAACACACGCAAAATACACGCAGAGTTATCTAAGGAATACGAAATAAAAAATCTTGGGGAGGTATCACAATTTCTTGGGATAAATATTAAAAGGCTAGACAACGGAAACCTTGAGCTAGACCAAGAAAATAAAATCGATGAAATAGCGGAAAAATTTAAATTGTCAAACTCTAAACCAACATGCACACCCATGAGCACGGATTATTTCAATACAGACGCACACAGCGAACCGCTAAATGATAACAAACAGTATAGGCAGGCAGTGGGAGCACTCCTGTACGTAGCCACGTTGACCAGACCAGACATTGCTGCTACGGTGAACATTCTGGGAAGAAAAAACGAAACTCCCAGAAAGGCTGACTGGGATGCTGTGGAAAAAGTAATAAGATATCTGCGAACCACAAAGTACTTACGACTAGTTATAGACAAAGAAAAGCCACCCATACTAACAGTTTATTGTGACTCTGACTGGGCAGGAGATCGAGAAGACAGGAAGTCCACAACCGGGAACGTATTAAAATTAGGAAACAATCTCCTGTCCTGGACATCACGAAAACAAAACTGCGTGGCTTTGTCCACCGCAGAGGCAGAATACATATCCGTTTCAAACGCGACTCAAGAAATTCAATGGATAATCAATCTACTAAAAGATTTGGAACTACACCAGACTTTACCGATTACCATCTACGAGGACAATACCGCCTGTATAAAGCTGAGCGATAATGAAAAACATCAATCTAGGGTGAAACATGTGTCTATCAAATACCATAATGTGAGACACTTGAAAGAAAACGGTGTCATTACACTAGTGTACTGTCCTTCAAAGAGAATGATCGCCGATGCCCTTACCAAACCAATCCCCAAACCTCACTTCGAACACCTAAGGAATCAACTCCAACTTCTCCCACCACAAGACTCAGTCGAAAAGGGGGAATGTCGGAAATAGTTCAAAATGTGTTTCGACTTTTCGTTTTGTGAAATATGCGGCAGGTGGCGACACTTCACGGACAAACTTCAAACAATTCTTATAGACCGGACAATTACGCATAATAATCCAGTCTTCATTTACGTCAGCTGCCTGTGATAATGCAACTGCTTAATATTCCTATAGATGGCAGCACCACAAATAAACTTTGAAAGACTGTGAAAGCGGAACTGTTTTGCTGGACTTTGATAGACTCCATTTCGGCAATGATCAGCAGATTTCCATTGTAAAATGAGTGTTCGATCAAGAGCCCTTGCTTCTACTAAAGAAACCCTTTCATCTCAGTCTAGGGCGTATCTCTTGAGTGACAAGGATATATGTTTCTGTCTGTCACTTCATGCATTCGCTTTTCGGGAAGCTAACTTTGGCTCTCAAGAATGCAACACATATTTAATCAAAATAAGCTAAAATTGTATATCTTAACCAAGTACATATTAACCTATTAATCAAGAAATGTAGAGTGCATTAATAATTGTATTTTATTAAAGATAATAATCTCGTTTAAAGTCAAAAGCCTGGATTACTGTGATTACATAAACACACTCACTAACGTTTCAATAAAAATACCTTTTTCAGAGTTAAAATAGGATAAAGTGGATACAGAAACTTCCGTGATACTCTGAAGATCCAGCGCTCTCACCTATACAGGTAAGAAGAATTATTTTCTCTTACAAACATTCTGCATTTCAAATTAACTTTCAATTAAAATAATTTAGAAAAATATTAAATGAAAGAACAGCCTTTATTGTAATATGAATTCACGCCTTTGAAAACTTATAAGAAGGAAATAATGGTTTTAAGGACAGTTGGAAGTCCCTATACCTACCATGTTAAATTGATGTACCTTTTCTCAGAAACTACCAAAGATATTCACTTGAAATTTTTTATATATATAATATGAATAATTCCTAATACAGTGAAGTCAATTTTATAAACAGATATGCTTTCGTTATTTTTTTTTTAAATGTGTAATAAAAACCACTTCTAAATAACAAAAAACTTGCATTTTTCAAAAGAAAATCTTTTATAAATTTTTTTTACAAAATTTTGTAACAAAAGTTCACTTCAGATTGCTCAGGGATATGTGAGATTCTGTCAAGATTGCAAGTAACAATGTGTAGTAGTTTCTATAAAAAAAGTACATCGAAGTTCAATAAGCAACATTTTGAGAAAATTCAGTTTAAAGTTTACGCATGTAATGTTTATGTATGATGATAACAAACTGAATTACTTAAATTTCTTTAACTTCTTATTGTTATAGAAGCAAAATTAATATACCATTCAAAAGGCGGAAAATAAAGGACTCAAAATATTAATAGAATAAAAAAACAACTTCTTTCAAAAATTTTACTTCCAACTGCCCTTAATGTAAATATAATATTTAATTTAGCCGAAAAAAATGAAATCTGCATATTGCAAAAGTTTAGACACATTCTAGAATTTTGGCAACTGTTTATGTAAATATGCAATTTTTAAAAATATGACGTCGCATGCTTGATGTATTTAACTGCAGCTCGAGATAGCATCGGTTGCTAATGATGCCGCGAGCTAGAGAGATTCAGTCAGATGAAGTAATTGAAATAAGGAAGCTGAAATCGAAAGAAAAGTCAGTTACATAAATTCCAGCTACTTTGAATCGTTCAATAATGTCTGCATATCGAGTACTGTCTAAGAGTGACTGCTACAAATAAAAACATAGATCTGGAATGCCTCGTGTGATCAGAAAATGAGACCGCAGAAGAATCTTTAAACTGGCATTTACTCAAATGATGAGTGCTAGTCAGATTAAATTTGAGTTAGGACTTTCTGTGTCAAGGAACACGATTTGTAGGCGAATTAAGGAAAGAGGTAAATTAGTTTATATGAAAATGAAACTAGTTGGAAATTGCTCGTCAAACGTGGCAAATGAGGTGCGTCAGGGCTTAATTTGCGCCAGAGCCCACCGGAGCCCGGCTCCTGTACTTCTCTGTTTTTAGTAAATATTTAAATATTGGTTGGAATTCACCGGAGCTCATAAATACAGGGCTCCGGAGCTCAGTGCAATAGCGCTTCCGAAAAACCGAAGCCTAAATTACCTTCCACGGTACCCATGCTAAGGCGCTGTTCTGCACATTTACGAAGTCACTTTCATTTGTAAGTAGATATAAGTGACATGTATTGTTATTCTGATAGAAAGCAATCGAGCAGTGTTTCCCATTTTTCTACACAAGCATCGACTCTTTCCGATAACGGTGTCAATTTTTTTATTTCATCTGATTTTCAGGAACTCACCACAAAAGATTGTTATGCGGAAGGAATCGATTATAATTTGGTATGCACCTTTTGTAGCAAATTGTAAAACATTGTTCCATTCTTCAGCATATAAATATTAATTTCTGTAAATTTCATTTGTTTTTTCTTAAAAATGCATAACTACGAACTGTCCCTTTTTTGTGTTAACATAATTTCCTAGTCATAATCCTTACCATATTTAATCGCAAAATTCTGCAATTAATTAACTTTAAAATTAGCAAAGATTAATATTCAGATGAAGTGATAACTAAAAAGTGGAATAGTTGACAGCTAAGTACAGTAAACTCTCTGTAAGGCGGACTCTGTGTAAGACGGAAATCTATCTAACTCGGAAAGATTTTCAAGTCCCAACGAATCCATAGACATAGAGTAAAAGTTGTCTAAGGCGGAATATTGTCTACTACGGAAAATTTTCGCGGTACCGATCGATTCCACCTCAGACAGAGTTTACTGTATATGCTGATAGACATATTTAACTTTTTTATTTTGCTAAAGAAAAATAAATGCTTTAAATCTTGCAAATAATGTACGAAATATAAATATGCACATTGGAGTGACAGGGGGTGGGGGAGGTGGGAGCGGTACGGTTGTTGCACCGGTACCGCAGAATATTGGGGCTCCGGTACATTTTTGTTAGAAATTAAGCCCTGAGGTGCGTTCGTACTATAATTACTTTTATAAATATGTTTTGCATCGCACATTGTACTGAATGTATATTTTAGTGCACGTCATAAGTGCATATCAATTTCATTCTGTTCGAAAGGCTGTAACATCATTAAAATGCCCTTGAAATATTTTTTTTCCATTGGCCTTAATGTAACGGGAAACTTTTGACTGTTCCTGTATTAAACTATACATCCGAATTTCATAAAATTTGAAATGAGTCGACAAAATGTTGCAAGAATTATATATTTAAAATTTCAGGCCATTCGGAAGGCTGTAACATCATTAAAATGCAGTTGCAATATTTTTTTCCCCATTGGCCGTAATGCAACAGAAAACTTTTGACTGTCCCTGTAATTAAACTATACATCCAATTTTCATGAAATTTGAAATGACTCGAAAAAATTTTGCAACAAATATTTAAAATTTCAGACCATTCGTTTGGGTAGTTTTTGCTCTGTTATATGCGGACGGACAGAAAGACAGTCAGACAGATGGAGGGACGGACTGAACGACGACTATAGGTGCTACGTATTTACATAATTATGAACGCACATAAAAAGAGCCAGCTTTGAAATATCAACACAAATTGACGAGAATGCAATGGGCTCACAAACATATGTCATAAACACCAGTGATGTAGTGTGATATTCAGTGACGAAAAAGGTGGAATTTGGATGACCCAGATGGGTGGGCATACTATTGGCACGGCTTGTGTTGAGAGCTTGCAGCTTTCTTTATTCAACAACAAGTGGTGATGACTTTTAATGATTTTGGCCTAATTTTGTTTTAATGATCAAGTATCTTTGGAGTACCTCAGTGGTCGCCATAGAGCGATGACTGCATACATATACATTGAAGAACAATTTAGAGCCATTTGGTGAACTTTTATCTGGCCCAAAGTATGTATTTCAGAAAAATAACGCGTTCATTCATGTTGCACCCAAAACAGAAACTTTATTTAACTCTCAAAATATTATCGTTCTCGATTGGCTCTCACGTAGCCCTGATCTGAACCCAATCAAAAACCTTTGAGGCACCATGTCTCGTAAGGTTTACGCAAATTTTCGATAATACTCTTCTGTTAATGAAGTTCGAGCAGGTTTCGAAAGTGTTTGGTACAAAATAGACCCCCTCTCCCCCCAAGGCATGCAGGATTTAGTTTTTTCGATGGGCAGTCACATTTTAGCATTAATTAAAAAATTAGAGGTGCAGTTCCATTTGATTTTACGATTGTTTTTTTTGTAAATATACAGATTGTTTATATTTTTGCCACAATGCTAATTTTTTTTTGTCATAATATATTATGTAAAGTATATAATTTAAAATTTACTCTTTGTGAATAAAGGATAAATCACAAGTAATATATATTAGTTGAGTTACAGCAATACTCAGTACAGAAGAGTAATCGACCAATGTCTAAGCTTTTGCTGCGCACTGTATTACATATTATTGTGACTTTTTAGATTCATTATATGAGCATGTTTTTTTAACCTGCCAATACTGACGCTTTCATTTTTTTACAGTATCAACTACTGGTGAAAAAGAAATAAATAAGATATTTGAAAAAACTTGTTTTATCAACTCTGAATTAGTATGTTCGTGCCTTTCTATAACGATTTTTTAAAGAAGATTCTGTCTGATAAGAAAAAAGCAAATAGGGGCCTTTACTTTAAACAATCAGAAAAACGTAAAAATTGTGTGACTTAGTGCTTAACCTAGTCTGGCGACTTATGTGATTGATGCCTTTACTCTATTGCCAAGAACGTATTCAAAAGCCAAATATGTCAGAAAAGAATTACCTTCTCAGGATTAAAATAATAAAAAAAAGCTGGATACTTTAGTAAATCGAAGAAAAAAGTGATTTTTCGCATACATGATTCATGCACATTTTTTCAACTTTTGTATTTCTCGTGGAGATAGCGAGATACCTTGGCAGAAAATAAGTGTTTAAATTTTGCGTTACAATTACGCTTAAATGAATAGTAGCTCCAAAAACATTATCCGATAATTACCTATGTTATTATTTCCAAAGAAGTAAAAATTACATTAAATAATAACAATGAACTTTTAATATCTATTGAATAACTAGATAAAATATCTATGTCTTATATTTATGTCAAGAAAGTTTTCGAAACTCATTCTAATTCCATAAGGTATTTTTTTAACTTTCATAATTTATACGTAAAATAAAAGAGCGAATATTTATGAAGAAAACAAATCAAAAATGTATTTAGTTATTGTGAAAATAGAGAAATTTTGCGATACAAAAATAAAGATTTTATAACACAAATATATATGAAAAAGAATACAAAACAATCCCCACAGTAAGCGTCGAGTCGAAAGTAACCACATAGAATGTTTTATATCACAAAATTATTCACGGTGGTTCATAAATTGAAAAGCTTATTTTTTCTAAAAGAATAAACACTGTCACTTTTTCTTCTGTTTAATTCAACTAAAATTGCTTTTTTATGTTTGGAAAATATATTATTTTAAAATACAAAGGCATTTCTGTAAAATAACTTTGTTTAGCAATATTGAAATAGTATTGTACTTTGAAAAGAGAAAATGTATTTCCTATGAATTCCACGCTGTATTGGAATCTATTACAGATGAACTAGATTTTCAGAAAATGCGATGATTGTTTTAAATTTTTATACACTTAAAGATATTCACACATATACATAAATGATTAATGAACATGCTTTTTGACAAAAGGAGAAATCTGTTCATTTGTTTATTTTTAATTAGATATCTAAATAATGGAGATGACAAGCCATCAGTTATTTTTTAGTATCTTATCAATAAATAATTCTGTCACTTAAAATTGAATTAATTGTTACACAATTTTTTTGCCATATGTCAGCTATTACTACGACAAAAAATAACTTTAAGAAAACAAATTAAGACTAGTACATATTTTAGACGCATTTTCCAAACCAAAAATTCACATACATAAAAAATATATATATTATATTAGTAAGCTTAAACTACGTATCCAAGCCTTCCTACGATGTATCATAGTGTCGATTTGAAAAGAGGCATATTTCATTTAAACGTATTATGTAGCGCTGAGTAAATTTTAATAATTTTGTAAAGCTAGAGGTCATCAACTTTAAGTAATCAATAGCAGTCCATACACCATTTGGAAGGAGGGTCGCTTCAGTTGCCTCAAAAAGTTAGTTTGGTTAAAAACTATATGTAAAAGATGCATATTTTATTCAATAGTATTATGTAGTGCTGATTAGTGTTAATCGTTTTGTAACTCTAGAAGACCTCAACTCTAAGAAATCTATAGAGGTATATACACCAGTTAGAAGAAAGGTCACTTGAGTTGTCTCAAAGCCACTGAAATTTTAAAAAATCTTTCAGCATCGTCATAAAAATAGTAACACCAAACTGTAAATGTAAGCGATTCGACTGAAATGTAGTGCATTATAATGTACTAAAGCTCATTTTTCTTCTAATACTCATTTTTTTTTCATTTCTGTCATTTCTTTTTTATGTGAATTTACTCTTTTCGCAGTTTAAACTATTTTACAAATCTGTTGATTATATAAAAATAAATATTTTTAATCTATCTTTTGATAATCAGTGGTAATAAACGTGATCAACAATATCACATTTCAACGCAAATAAAAGTCGGCAGATAAACACCACGTACATAAATCTCATTGATTATTATTCTTATGTTAATTTCTGTGTTAAAATTACTTGTTTGATTTCGGGTAAATAATTACAAACATTTTATTATTGTTTCCTGGTATTTTGTTATTATATTTCTTGTAAGCGATACGGATATATTTCCTACCTACAGTGGCGGTCAAAGTTTCGGGCCAGCATAAAAATTTTGGTTAATTTGTAAGTATACCCATATGAAGAGGAATCTCAAAGTGATACTTATACATTTTATTGGTATAACAGTTATGAAATTATTTATGGAATAAAAAATAAATATTAATAAATTTAATTGACAAAATTAATTGCAAAAGAAAACGCATGTTCTCAAAAGTTTCCGGCCCCCTTGGCACGTTTGGAAAAAAATGGTGTTATAACAGAAAATAAAAGTGATCAACAACATTTAAAATTCGTATTTTGTATTCATACATTTAGCAATAAGTACTGCGGCGCAGAAACATGGCGTTGATTCAATGAACGGTTGCAGATCGTCAATGTAAGGTTTTTTCCACGGTTCTTGCAATTTTTGTGAAAATGCTGCTGAATTGGAATATTTATAATTCCACACACGTTTTCAAGTTAGTTTCAAAGGTTTTCTATTGGATCCAGATCGGGTGATTGGGCTGTCCATTTCAAAAGCGGAATTTTTTTGTGCGAAAGTCACTGCTAGACGAGCTTGCATGTATGGTTTTGGTCACTATCATGATGAAACAAATAGATGCGACCACAATTTTTCCTCCAATAAGGCAGCAAATCATCTTAAAAAATATCCTTATGCATTGCACTATTTATCTTGCCGCGGATTTCAAATAACGAACAGGCACATTTTCCAAAAAATACTCCCTACAGCATAACGTGTCCTCCGCCATGCTTCATTGTAGAAATAACATATCTCTAATCTTATATTTGTTTTAGGTCGTCGGTTGTAGTGTCTGTTATCACTTCTAAAAAGACTGAACGTCGATTCATCGGAAAATAGCACTTTTTTCCAGTTTTCACTTGTCCAGTCTTTGTATTCCTTGGCAAACGCCAGTCGGACCCTCTGATTTTTTTTTTTTTTTTTTTTTTTTTTTTTTTGTTACTTATGGAAGGTTTTTTAAAACTGACTGTTCAATAAAGTTCTACGTCACTTAAGTGTTTTGACACGCTAGACCAATTAATTTCGGCAATATTTTAACACCGTAAATCGCGGGGAATTGCAGCGGCATTTTTATGCGAGTCACCATCTGCTTTTCTCATGATAATTCTGTCCACAAGTATAGTTGTTTTCCAGGGTCTCCCAGACCGTGGCAAGTTCCGAAGGCCATGACCATCTTCATATTTCTGGTTAATCTTTATAGTTTGGGTTATTTTTGGTTTTTAAATATCGTTCACAGCAAATTTTCCGATCGACAACTTTGCCGCAATCTCACGAGAGGATTGTCCGTTTAGCGACAAACAAATCACTCGTTTAGAAACAATAAATTGTTCAACTTTTTATTTTTGAATTTCAAATACGTTATTCACGTTGATTAATTAACAAACACGGCCAAAGAACACTTTAGCGATAGCAAAAAGTAACGGATGACGAATGGCCGGAAACTTCTGCACACGCGAATTTCGAATTCCTCCCCTTCGCATCAAATATCTTTAGTAGCCAATCAAAATGATCACGTGGTCAGAGGTAATTTGCTTATTCTTAACTTTCGGAGCAATTGCGCTTCTTCTTTGCTGAAACGTTCTGTCAAACAAATCAAAGAAATTAACTGGCCGGAAACTTTTGACCGCCACTGTATGTAGATGAAGCGAGCTGTATTCTCGGTGTCTGCGAGGTGGTCTACGCTTGTCCTAATTTGGAAACTCCTGATCGAGATATTTTTTTCCAATAAGATCATTTATTCAGGCTGAAACAGTTGATAAAATTAGTTTGCACAGATTTAAATAGCTATTATTGCAAACAAATTATTGAAATGTTTTACAAAATATATTGAAATATTTAGGAAATAATTTTTCAGTTATTAAAAGCTAAATGCACATCATTTCCTAACTTCGTCACTAAATAAATGCTTGTCTAGGCAACAAGGTTAAGTCCATATAATAGAATAAATTCTAATATGAGTTATCCTGAATTTTCAAAGCATAAACAAGGTAAATTATCGACATATCAAAGGGAATACGTATCAAAAATACATTTCGTGTATGGAGAAGCAAGGAAAGTATCGAAAATAATTAATTTTTAAGAACAATTTTCAAGACAATAAAGCCTTATTCAGTGATATTGTCAAAATGTCACGGTGCATTCTAGCGAAATTTAATTTTTTTAAGGATGGATTTTATTATTAATAAAACGTTATTGATTAAATGCTTTTTACCCCATCTCACAATATTTGACATAATTTTTCGATTTCGGAAACATATTTGAAATAAATTGTGCCATCAATAATTACCTAATTGAATCATTGTTTAATATTTACTGTGCACAAAAACATGATTTACTTGATTAATGGATTATGATTAAAATTTATTTCCTATATAATGAAATATTTTATTAACTGTTGTTACCATTTTTCGAAAAGTTATTTCTCTCTACCATAAAAAGTGCTTTTAAGATATAAGTTTCAAATAAGTAAACAGACCCTTTTTAATCTCCTGGCAATTTTTGCACATCTTTTGATTCAATCCGGTTATAGCGGATTAGCTCTTTAAAGTTTCCGTGTTCCAAAAATTAAAAATGGATTCCAAATTTCATATATTTTTTAACATAAATAACCTTTTATATGCAGATTATTAAACTTATAAAATTGTAATGAAAACATGGTCGTTTGTGATTATAGAAAACATAAATTGTATTTTGATATAAAGATAATTTTGTTAAATTTCTCTTCCATAACAGTAGAAAAGTTTTTCGTCATAATCTAAGAACATTTTAAGGGGATTTGTATTACAGCGCCAGTTAGAAATATGCTTATAATGTAAAAATGTGTTATCATTATTTTCTGTATTCATGTAACTTATTTTTAGATATAAATCTTCCTTGCTTTGCCATAAATTTTAATATACATTAAGCCATTGCTGAAATGCAGGTTAACATTTATTTTTACCGGCTTAATGATTAGAAAAAATTTAAATATATTAATGAATGGTCACGTTAATAATTCGGCATTTATTATTCATACAAATTCATTAGAATCAGAACAGCTTCAGCTTTTATTAATTATAAAATCAATGTGTTTGATAGAAGTAACATCTCTACAATGAAACTGCTTTTAACACGAGGCCGTTGCATTAACAACGCATTCATTATCAAAATAGCGAAGAAAAGTTATGTTTACGATTAAACATTAATCAGATGTGGCTGATTAAATAATTGCTTTAATTTAAAACAATTTCTTAAAAGCGATTAATCGTCGAATGTTTTAACTTGGTGGGACTATATTAATAAATATTATGAAATAAATTTATCTTAAAGTATTTATATATATGTTGACCCAAGATTAAACATTTTATTTTTATTTCCAATGATGTTTTTGCTTTCAGGAGTGGCTCAAATGTTTAACTCATTAAAGACTGACGTTGTGTTTTCGCAAAGTTATGTTTCTGATTTTTTTATTTTATTGCGAATAGTTTTTAAACAAATTTACTATCATATATAACCTTGTCGTGAAGGAGTTGAATTCAGAATTAATTAGGGAAAAGCTGGAAATTATTTCAATCCCTTTATTTAGGTCTAGAATGAATGTACTAAGTTTCCCTCCTCATACTAGGTGAGTGTTAGAAAATATGCACATATTTATTTAGAAAACACGTTTTTTTTTTTTATTACCATTACAATATCTCAAAAAAAAAAAAAAAATCCTCAATCAAAAATATTGTCTATACAAATGCTGTAGAGCTTAAAATTATGAGTAAAATAAGCACCCGCACTTAATAGTTTTGTTGAACCTTAAGCTCCAATTCTATTTCAAAGTTTTGCCTAAATCGCTATTTGAGAGCTTGAAGCCAGAACAGACCAAGTTATCAGTTCACGCTGCCCCCAATTTTCACATAGATGTATATATATATATATATATATATATATATATTAAACCTTCGCAACGTTTTTGTAATTATTTTAAGTCTTTATTTTGGAAAGAGCAAATTAATAATTAAAAGAATGCATTTTTTTCATAAATTTAAGCATATTTCGTAAATAATTCATAAACGATGGGAAATATCGTTTGCAACTTCCGATAATGTGTTTGAAATATGAAGTATTATTTAATATGACGCATTATTGTTCAGAGTGAATAAAAGTACCTACGTGTAACTAACGTAACCTACAAACAACCTACGTAAGCAGGTGGAATATAAAGGGGCAGGACTGGTAGTGGTGAAGGGTCGCAGAGGGTGTTGGCAGAGAAGCGAACAAATGAGAATGCAAGAATCTTGTTTCTAGCGGGAATTCAAGAAATAGAATGACCTTAAATCTCATTATGTTATGGAAAGGGCTGAGATATTTAAAATAAAAAATGATTTTGATAGATTATCCTACGCAGGTATACTAGCGTTTTAAGTTATATTCATAAAAGTTTAAAAGTTTCGTAATGTTTTAGAAAAATATTCATAATCTTTACAAAAAAAAAAAAAAAAAAAAAAAAAAAACCTTTATTTTTTTTAAACGAAGGTTTTAGGGTGGCGATAACAGTTTCAAAATGACATTTATTTATCTTTTTCTCGATAACTATTGAAGCGATTCCAATACCTTTTTGTACTAGTTTTGGCAGGAGCTATACTATAAATAAAACTGAACGCTTGACAAACAATAAAAATGAAATTAACATGTCAATTTTAGAGGAAAAAACTTTATTTTCAATATCGCTTAACTATTGTACTTTTATTTTTATTTCTTTCAGAAACGATTAATTTATAAATTAATCAATGAATAAAAACAAAGAAAACATTCGTATGTTTTTACGGTTTGATAGCTTATGGATTTTTAAATCTGAACGTCTTATTCAACAAAGTAGAGATTTCCTAAATTTAAGTTCCGTAATAAAACTCTTCTTTAAAAATATAATAATTAAATTTAATTTTAAAATATGCGCTATTAAAAAAGTGTTAATTTGATGAAAGAGGTCCGGCAGCTACATGACTTATTTTCCAGTTTGACTGATTTTTTACATTTCTATTCAGCTTGTCCTATGATTGATTGTAAATTTCTATTGTACCGTGTGGTGTGGCTGTCAAATGATTTATTTTCCTCCATCCTGCAAAATTATGTTGGTTGATTACCCTAAAAGGTACTTTAATGCGGGGGTCTATTTATGGTTACCCTGAAGCTATTGCAACAAAAACTACAAATTCAGCACAACGTTTCTGGTGAACAAAGAAACACATAACAGGTCATAATATGTTTGATTTGTCGATGCCATCCACTATGTCTCAAGAAAATTTTCAATCAAATCGTAAGAATAAGCAACGCCTTATAAGCATGTTATGTGAGCAGTTTCAAAAAGAAGGTTTTGTTGTGAAATAAGCTGATGTAGAATCTGATAATTAAAAGTGCTTTGGAAAACTGTTCACAATGTGTTCTGTTAATTGGGGAATCGACCTCTTGTTAATAATGGCAGCATCCGCTACTTCCGAAAACTTTTCCTTCTTGAAGTCAGGAAGAGGTAAGACAGAATATGTTTCATATTGTCTACTAGTAACTCTAAACATTTTCCAGACATAAGAAACAACATTTAGTCTCTTTATGCGTTCTGCGGTTGAGATACCACATCTGCTCATATTAGACAGTTGAGAAAGAAAAAGGTCAAAGTTCTAAGTCTACTGTACTGGAAAAAGTTGTAGAATTTTTCCGTGAGGAAAATGTTTGCCTTGATGACATCGGTGAAGCAGGACACACATTGCTGATAGATTTTGAAAGGGCAACGAAAAACATTAGATTCTTTGTGATTTCTCCTTTTTCAGCAATCATTGATAAAAAATAACTTCAATTTAGCGTCTCTGCACCACACTTCAGCATCTGTGCATGAACACTCTGTCAATGCATACCTATTGGTTAAAATTTCCAAAACCCCCTTAGGATTGGTGAGGAAAAAACATGTGTTAACACTCAGTTACCACCCACCCAGCCAAGCTAAGCTGGCATCAGTTGATCTACAATTTGCTACCAGTGTAAAGGGAAACATGTACCAATTCTCCGGCGGATAATGACATCACTACAAACTCAGCCAAACAAGAGCCGGAAATCAATATCATGATGTAGGAGGTAATTTCAAAAGAAGATAATTTATTTGAAAAAAGTGCAAACCGTTTCACGTGGAGGAAAGTGACAACAAACTGACATTGATGATTATGTCACAACTTCAACATCTAAAAATACTCAATTGATATAAAAGTTTTTATATTATATTACTTAATATAATGTTAAATAATAAGTGCCTAACATAAATATTGTTGTTTTCGCCCTCTGAAACATTGCTGAAGCTTTTTCATGACGTTTTCTGTGTTAAAAGTTTGATTACGGGGGTTAGAATATATGCTATTTCAAAAATTGTGGGATACGACTCAATATAAAAAAAACAACTGTCGTAGGCCGTAATCAAGAGGTTAATCCATAATCATCGAAATATCCAAAATACAGTGCAAAAATTATTGGTAAAACATCGTAAAGGTTCCAATAAATCATAAAAATACATGCATATAAAAATTGAAGGCAGGGTGGACGGATAATTTCGTCTGTTCTTGCATCAAACTCTTCATTAGCCATTTACGCAAAATTTTGAGGTAGAGTTGTAAGCTTAATGTTCAACAAAAATATTAATCGTGGGCAATCATTTTAATCAGAAATTTTATGCTTTACAATCAGCATTGATGAAGTTTTTGATAGAGTTAGTTTTTTTGAGGTATTGTTATGGTAAATAAATCGGGCGGATTTTCGTCTTTCCAACTAAAATTGCATAGTACTTCTTCTATCGACACCATTATTTTTTCTCATCTAAGATAAGATTCCGTTATAGAAAAGTTCAGTTTTTGGGCGTTTTACTGTAGTTTTTATCAGCTTACATGAAAACTCAGCTTACAGAATTAAAAAAAATAATAATTATTCAAAAAATGCAATTTTTACAGAGCTTTTTATTTCGAGATAAAAAATGTAAAAAAAATTGCCGAAAATGAAAATATATGAAAATAATTTTCTTTAAATAATTTCTGTTAAAAATTTTATACATTTACATAAAAAAACAAAGAATCATCCATAGCTGAAAAAAAAAATGTCCTTGCCCTTTTTAGACCCTTCACCAAGAGCGTCCTCCAAAAAATCTTTTAATCTTTCAATCTTTTATCATCAGTTTTTCTAAGAAAAATGTTTACCTAATTTAATCACAGATATTCTGAGATTAAATTAGGCAAAAATGTTTTAAGAAACATCTAGAATTCTGAGCTCCGTATATGTACGTCCAGTCTACACGACGCTCATCGGCATTAAATGGTTAAATGTGCATAACATGCAAAAGGTTTTTTTTGGTATGGTAGTGCAAAATTTTGTATGGTAGTGCAACTATTAATTAATAACTAAGAATAGCTAATAAAGGCTAAACCTGTGGCACTACAATCAATTTAGGATCCCGGCCTACAGTTCTCAGCCCTGTATTCTTGTCTATGGATTCTGAGGTGCTATGCCGCAGATGTACCGTCCATGTGGTCAGACTAACGCGGGACCCTCAGTTTTTAGTTCCCAAGCAAGCTTTCACTCAATTTATTGACCACGGAGGGATGAACGGTTGAATGAACATTGCCCAGTACGCAGCCCGGAATCGAAGTGGGGACACGTAGTGTAGAAAAAAGGCGTTCTGGCCATTACGCTACTGGGCTTAATAACAACTAAGCCCAATACAATTTCGTAGAGAAAGTAGGTTCTCATATCTCATACTTAAAACTGTACAATTATTTCTTAAGTATTAACTGTAAAATCCTTTTTAGCAGAAATGCGATTTTATTTAGTTTTTGAATACTTCTTTTAGTGAGTAATATACATTATTTAATAGAAATATAAATTTTTATCATTGTATATTCATCTTGGAGTCATGTAGTTTCTCATTGAGTCATCAAAAAAGTAACTATATTTTTCAACACAATGCTTTTAGAGAAAAATATCGTGAACTATACATTATTTGGAAATATAGTATACAATAATCCATCTGCCTTTGATATTGAAAAATTCCTTTTGAAAGAATGACGGAAAAAAACGTTTTGTTACTTTTATTGCATGTATCTATTTCAAGTTAGATATCCCCGTCTTCGTGTCACATTATGTTTAGCATTTAAAAACATTTAGTAGAAATGACAGCCGGAGGATATTCTGGTAAAGATAAAGGAATATGATATGTATAGAAGTAGATCGTCTTTCTTTCTCCTTATAATCGAGAAAAAAATAGTTATTTTTCTACAGTGGCGGTCAAAAGTTTCCGGCCAGCACACATTTTTTGGTTAAATTGTAAGTATACCCGTATGAAGAGCAATCTCGAAGTGATATTTATCCATTTTATTGACATATTAGTTAGGAACTTACTTATGGAATAAGAAATAATTATCAATAAATTTAACTGACAAAATTAATTGCAAAGGAAAACGCGTGTTCTCAAAAATTTCCGGCCATCTTAGCAAGTTTGGAAAAAAATAATGTTATTATAGAAAATAACAGTGATCAACAACTTTTACAAATGGTATTTTGTCGTCATATATTTAGCAATAAGTACTGCGGCGCAGCGACGTGGCATCGAATAAATGAACAGTTGAAGATCGTGCATGAAAAGTTTTATCGACTCTTCTTGCAATTTTTGGGAAATTCTGTTGAATTGGAATAGTTACAATTCCCCACACGCTTGTCAAGTTCGTTCCAAAGATTTTCTATTGGATTCAGATCGGGTGATTGGACTAGCCATTTCAAAAGCAGAATTTTTTTGTGCGAAAGCTACTGCTTTACGAGCTTGCATATATGCTTTGGGTCATTATCATGCTGAAACAAACAGTTGCGACCACAATTTTTCCTTCAATAAAGCAGAAAATTATCATGCAAGATATCCTAATACATTACATCATTCATCTTGTCGCGGATTTCAAGTAACGGGCCGACACCTTTTCCAGAAAATTCTCCCCACACCATAACGTGTCCTCCGCCCTGCTTCATTGTAGGAATAACATATCTAGAATCCTATATTTTGTTATTAGGTCGTCGGACGTAGTGTCCGCCATCACTTCCAAAATGGTTGAACTTCTTTTCATCGGAAAATAGTACTTTTTTCAGTTTTCACTTCACCAGTCTTTGTACTCCTTGGCAAACGCCAGTCGGGCCTTGTCATTTTTTTTTACTTATGAAAAATTTTTTAACACCGACTTTCCCATAAAGTCCTACGTGACGTAAGCGTCTTGACGCGGTAGACAGACTTATTTCAGCAATATTTTTGCTCCGTAAATTGCGGGATATTGCAGCGGCA
Organism: Maratus speciosus; assembly: GCA_963932465.1. Lineage (NCBI taxonomy): Eukaryota > Metazoa > Arthropoda > Arachnida > Araneae > Salticidae > Maratus > Maratus speciosus. Next base: position 284,107,449 of record OZ010791.1, on the reverse strand, counting down.
TTTTTATGCGGGTCATCAACCGCTTTTCTCCTGATAATTCTTTCCACACGAATAGTTGTTTTCCGGGCTCTCCCGGTGCGGTGACAAGTCCTGAAAGCCATGCCCATCTTTATACATTTTTTAATATCGTTCAAGTAGATTTTCCGATCGATAACTTTGCCGCAATCTCACGAGAGTATTAGCCCTTTAGTGACAAACAAATCACTTGTTTACGAGCAATATTTGTTGAAGTTTTCTTTTTTGAAATTCAACTATGTTCTTCAAGTTGATTAATTCACAAACACGGCCAAAAAAGCACTTTACCGATAGCAAAAACTAACGATTGACGAATGGCCGGAAAATTTTGCAGACGCGATTTTCAGATTCCTTCCCTTTGCATAAAGTGTCTTGCGTATCCAATCAAAATGATCATGTAGTAAGAGCTCATTTGCATATTTCTAACTTTTGGAGTAATTGCGCTTCTACTTCGCCGAAACGTTCTGACAAAAAAATGAAATCAACTAAGTGGCCGGAAACGTTTGACCGCCACTGTATATTTATATAATCCTCAGTTTTAACATTTAAAGGCGAATGATCGTGATTTAAGACACTGTGCAATGCTTGAATACCGTTATCAAATCTGTTAAAATGTGGTCATAAATTAGTAACTAGATATCCCGTAATTAAGTTTAAAATGATGTGAATTAGTTAGATCATTCAAAAGATAATTAAGAGCAACAGCCATACTCAAATCTGTTGAAATGCGGTCGCCAATTAGTAAAATTAATCCATGTAATTAAAGTTAAAAGCATGCGAATTAGTACAATAATAATAATTTCAGAGACAATTTAAGCAACACCTGTAATCAGACCTGTTGAAATGTGAATGCGAGTTAGTAATTTTAATTCATATAACTAAATTAAGAAAAACAAAAAAAACATGTTAGTTAGCTAAAGAATATGTTAAGAAATAAATAAAACAAATGAAGATTATTTGAAATAAATCATATAAAGCGTAAGTTAAGCTTAATATAGTAATTGATCAACTATGTACTAGACACATATATTTGGATAAATTTGAAAGATAATATCGAAATTTACAATCAGAAACCATATTTATAGTTACAATCTGAAGCTAATTTGCGCGTTCTTAATTCAAATTTGCTTTACTTTCTATTCGAAAGTTATCAGTTTACAGTAAAATATCTATATTTATTAAACAGTAATGCAAACGGACATATATTTCTTTAAGGAAAAAAAATCTTTTGTAATTTAGGCGAAATCTTAATTTTTGTTTTCTTCTTCACACTTCACTAGCTTTTTATCTCTAATTCTTTAAGTAAAGTCGAAATTGGATACTTTTCAAAACTTGATTCTTTTTTTCATTCATCAATTATAAACTTAGAAGCGATGGACAATTTAAGCAAGATAGCTCTTTACTCGTACATATAAACAATACTGTGGAAATGTAAGAACAACATACTTAACTTTAGATGCAAATATTTCCATAAAAGCTTTTGACGGAAGAAACTGCTTTTAGACGACAATTGGATTGAGTATAATATGAATTGAAGATTTTAAATGGAAATTCGCCAACGTAAATATATAGAAGAGAGTTATTTGACAGATAGATCAATAGTTTTTATATAAGATTATAATACACTTCTCAAAACAATTAAAGGATATTGGAAGTCTTATATAAAATGATACTTATTAGATATAAGTGATCTCTAAGAACATTTCTTAAAACATTCGAAATTTAGAAGGCGTGAAAATGGTCGAAAAGTATTCTGAAAAACGTTCTAAATGGCGATTTTTACGCAATCTCATGAAGTACCGAACCGATTTAAAAAATAATAGCGTCAAAATGATGGTGACAGCCTTTGCTCTAACATAGGCTCTATTTTATGTCGGTGCAATTACCCCAAAGATGGTTGTAGTAACAAAAAACGATCTAAATTGCGATTTTTGTGTTACTGAAGGGCCTAGAAACATAAAACTTGGCATAATAGTTATTAGATATAAATTATCCCTAAGAACATTTCCTAAAAAAATCGAAATTTATAAAAGGTGCCAAATGTGCGAAAAGCTTTTTAAAAAATGTTCTAAATTGAGATTTCTACGCAATCACGGGAAATACTGTAGTGATTTCAAAAATAATGGTGCGAAAATGATGTTGAGAGCCCTTGCTGCGAGATCGGCTATATTTTATGTCGGCGTCACTACCCCAAAGAGGAAGCAGGAGCGAAAAACGTTCTAAAAATGCTATTTTTGTGATACTGCAGGGCTTGCAAGTTGAAATTAGACATGGTAGTTACTTACAAGCTATAAATGGTCTCTAAGAACATTTCCTGAAAAATTCGAAATTTAAAAGGTGTGAAAATGGGTCAAAAGCGTTCAAAAAACATTCTAAATTATGCAAGCTTATTAAATACCAAACCGCTTTAACACCTTGAGGGGCGGTGGGATAAATTTTATCCCACCTACGATTAATGAAGATTTACACCAGAAAAATTTTATGAAATTTTACTTTTCTAGCTTTGGTGGAAAAAAGCCGTAAAATTGCTTTTCCTTATTTTGAAAATAAAGTTTTTCTAAATTTCCGGTGGGAATTTAGCATTTCACAAACGCAATTGCTTGCCCCTCAAGGGGTTAAAATATAATAATTGCAAATTGGTGGTGATTGAATCTGTTCAAACATAAGCTATATTTTATGCCAGTGCTACTATCACTAGAGGACTGCAGGAGCAAAAATCGTTCTAAATTGTGATTTCTGTGTTACTGAGGAGACTAGAAACATGAAATATGACGTCGTAGTTACTTATGAAATATAAATGCCCTCTAAGAACAGTAAAAAGCAAAAAATCGAAATTAAAATGGGGTGACGCGAAAGGAAGGAGTGAAAATCGTTCTAAAAAAGTCCTAAGTTGTGATTTCTAAGCAATCTCAGGAAATAATAAACCGATTCGAAAAGTAATAGTTGCAAATAAATAGTGAGAGTCCACTTCTTTTGGAATGTCTGAATACAAAATCGAATGTCTGGCTGAAAGATCGTGGCAGTTAGCCCACCCGTCAATTTTTAAATTTCCAAAATTTTCGTTGCAAAAAAAAAAAAAAAAAAAAAAAAAAAAAAAGAACTTGGGATGTTTTGAAATTTCAATGCCTTCAAATTTAGCATTTAATGAAATAAAAAATATAAAAGCCAGACTGTTTAGTCGGACCAAAAACTGTGCCGGTCGCGTTTCAAGTGGTATTTCTTAACTACTGAAAAAAAATATTTCAGGCACGCTGAGACTGACAAGGAGAGGGCCAACCTTGTTAATCACAGATTTTGATTATTTTAATATACAGTGGACTCTCTCTATCTGAACACTCTCTAATGCGAACACCCCGGTATTATGAGCACATTCTGACGATCCCGGCCAAACTCATAGACATAACAATAGATGAACTCTCTGTATTCTGAACACCCTCTAATCTGAACACCCCGCTATTATGAACGCTACTTTTGGTCCCCATTCTACCCAACCTCTCTATAAACTGAGCGTGTGTTTGCAGTTGGAATCCGGGAAATTCCCCCACCATGGAAATTCGGAAAAAATAGTTGAAGAAGAATAAAAAGGTTCAACGAAATCGCCGTTATGTGCCAGTTTAACGGGTGCGAAGCTCTAACCACTTGTGGTCGGAAAAAGTGAAAAGCCACGATGCTTCAGAAATGTGAAGATTGTATCATTGCCTGCGCACTATAAATCGAAGTGAAAAGGCTGGATGACAGTCACGATTTTCTCACAATTGTTGGAGGGCATTAACGAGATGATGAAGAGAGAAGGAAGAAAAATTCTTCTTTTTGTGGATAATGCCAGATCACATACAAACATGCAGCTGAGCAACGTTAGACCAAATATCCATCTACCGAACTGTACTTGTATAATCCAACCACTTGATCAAGGATTAGTCAAAACCTTTGTAGCTCACTGCTGAATCCATTTTCTGAAGAAAATGTCCCTGGGGATGCAGAAGGCAACCGACCTAATGAAGAAGATCATTGTCATGGATGCTGTCCATTGGATATTAACGGCTTGGAATGAAGTAACCCCCTAAACCATTCACAGATGCTTCTACGAAGCTGGATTCCCATGTGAGAATCAGCAATCAACAATAGAGGACCAAGAAGGAAAAACTGTGAGTGACTTTTGGTCAATTCTTCAGGAGCTTCATACTGAAACTGAACCTGCAGCTTATCTCGAAGCCGACGGAAGCCTTCCGGTTTGCGACAACAACATAGCTGAAGAAGAAGAGTATAGTGAAGAAGATCCAGAACCATAATTGACCAATGAAACAAGAAGTACGGTTACCTTCAAACAATATGCCCAAGGAATTCAAGACCTGTTGAAGTATGCGGCTGAACATCACCTGGAAGCCTTTCAACTTCTTAAACAACTAGATAACATCTGCACTGCACAAGCATACACATTGCAAGAACAGACTAAAATTACTTACTTTTTTAAGGAATGTACCGATTATGTTTTCAAGTAATGCATTGTATACATGCAATTCTATTTTTTGTAATTTTTTTTAATAAAATAAACAAATGATATGGCAGATTACACGTCCCACTGAATTTAGTTCGACATTGCACTAGCCGCCAAATCTTCACCCATGTTCAAAATTTAAAAATTGGCATATTTTTTCGAATTTCATGAAAAATACCGAAAGAAATGTGAGAATATTGTTTCGAAACAGCGATGTAATTCTTTAGTGTGGAATATGTAAGCGTACACGTGTGTATGGGCGGAGCAAGTAGAGAGACAGGCTTTATAAGTGAGCGTGGCAATTTTCGTGTTTTGTTCGCTCGCACACCTTACCGAATATCTTGGTCTTTTTGTAACATTCCACGTATTTCAAAAGAAAACAGAAAAAATGAGTAACCATGTTTGGATGGTGGAATGAGGAGGTGAATCGCGGGAAGAATGGGAACAAGGTAGTCTCAAGTGCAAATTCGTAGTGACTTCAATGTAATACCCAGTGTCGTGTCGACCTTTTGGAAACAGTTTAAAGATACTGGATCCTTAGAGAGGGCAAGGTTGGATAAGAGCCACGTCATCTAATGAAGGTCACTATTTGTACATTACAGGAGTGCAACAGCTTCTCAGCTCTCTCATGACCTTTATGCGATCACATGAAGCCGAGTTTCAAGGGTTACTGTTTGTAAAAAGCTACATGACAGAGTGCTATTTACAATAAGACCTGCGGTTTGTGTCCTGCTCACTTCTGCACACAGGTGAACCCGTTTAGCTTGGTGTAGAGATCTTCGACTTTGGACCAGGTATCAATGGGGAACGTTTTATTCAGTGATGACTCTCGGTTAATCCTAAATACTAATTCTCGACGTATTTTCATCTGGATAAAACCAGGGATCCTTTCAACATACGAGAAAGAGACTACTATGTCAGGGGAGGTTCGATGGTCTGGTCAGGCATCATGTCTGACGGGCGCACATCTCTACCTTTTCTTGGCAAAGGCTTTGTAACTGGTGTGAGGTTTAGGGATTATATATCTTGGATTTCTATGTTCGGCTTTTAAGGAATGCAGTTGGCTCAGATTTCATTTTAATGGACTACGACGCACGCCCAGATAGAGCTCATCTAGTCAACGAATTTCTGGAAGCTGAGGATATTCGCTTGATGCATTGGCCCGCCAGATCTCCGGACTTCAACCCTATAGAGTATGTCTAGATCGCTCTGGGGAGGATAACTGGATCTCGCTTTCCAATTCCCAGAACTACCAAGAGTCTGAAAACAGAGTTGTTGGAGGAGCGAGACTAACTGCCACAGATTCTCATAAACTACCTGATTTTCAGTATGAATTCATTATGAGAGCTGTATAACTGTAAGAGAGGAGCATACTCCCTATTAACCCATTTTCTAGGTCAATATTGAAAGCTCTGTCTTATATCTTCTGATGCTGATGAGTCTTACGTACGATCATGCGTGCGTGTGTATTATAACTGCTGAATGTTTGTTTTTTTTTCATTATATTAACCTATGTACATACCTAATTTAATTAAAATCTATTCAGTAGTTCTGGAGATAATCACCGAATCTGAAAATTCTCTTAACTTTGAACATGAGTGTAAATTCAGCACCTTCATCTCAGTAACTGGCATGGCTAACCAGGATAAGTATTCTATACAGTCTATAAAACTCAATAATAGTAGTCATTTTCAAACTCCCTCTATACTGAACACCCCCATAATCTGAACATTTTTGGTCGGTCCGATGAGTGTTCAGAATAGAGAGAGTTCACTGTATGTTGTAGGATAGAGACCCCTTAGTTTCAGGTTCAACGGATTTTATACAACGCTCGTTAGTTCTTGAGAAAACAGGGGGTCTAATATTAGTATACAACTTAAAAATTTACTTTGTAACAAAGATGATAGGTTGGGCGTAGCTCAGTTGGTACGGCATTTGCTGGCTGATCTGCGGGCTCGGGTTCGATGCCCGAAAGCGCTGAATTTGTTTTTCTTATATTTTATTTTAGAAATATGCTTGTAATTATAACTTAATAATCTCATTGTGAATTAAAATTTATAATATTGTATATCAATTATAATTTTATCCTATTTAATATTTTATTTTTAACTAAATAGTTGTATAAAACATCAAAAAACTGTTAATTTTTTAAAAATCACTTTTAAAATGTATTTCATATATTCTTTATCGATGCAATGATATTGAACAATTGTGTCAATTCGTGATTTAAAAGAAACATCATTTATGCATTGTTTTAAGAAGGGAAGTCAATACGATGATACTATTACTCTGTTTTTAAAGTAACAAGCATAATTATATTAAAAATTAGCATCGGAATTAAATTACAACGGATTTTTTGCATATTAAAGATTTTTAAATTTGTAATACGTATGCTTGCGCTTTCAAATATTTTGTTTTCCCCCTTTATCTCCTTTCTGCTTTTATTTTTATTTTATTTGAATATGTTTATTTTATCATAACTAGATGGCGCTACAACAAATGTGTAACGATTTTGGAATTTTTATTATTCAATAATAGATCCAATTTCTTTTTAAATCTCTTTAAAGGATGAGAAATAATAGTTCAAAATAAAAAATGATAAAATAAAATAAAAATTTGCCAACATTATAATTAATGTACGATATTAAAATTTTTAATTGAGATCATTAAATTATAATTACAAGTATAGTTATAAAAACAAAAAGTAAGAAAGACAAATGTAGCGCGTTCGGGTATCGAACCCGGGCCCGCTGACCAGCTCGCAAACGCCGTACCAACTGAGCTACGCGCAACCTGTCCCTCTCCTTACAAAGTAAGTATTTAAGTTGCGTACTAATATTAGACCCCCTGGTTTCTCAAGAACTAAGGAGCGTTGTATAAAATCCGTTGAACCTGAGACTAAGGGGTCTCTACCCTACAACATATATTAAAATAATCAAAATCTGTGATTAACAAGGTTGGCCCTCTCCTTGTGAGACAGAATAATATTTATGCTTAGGGAACAATTTTTTGAAAATGACAAATACTTTTGTTGGAACTTTCTACTTGCCAGACAGCAGGAAACGCGAGTGCCAGTAAAGCTGAGCTTGCGGTGCCGCGCTGAAGATTCATTTACTGACTTGCAATACCAACAAAGCGTAAACGGCGTTGCAGTGCCTCGCGAAAGCTATCTTAAGATGAATTTAAACCTTATCTAACTACGATAGGCTCTCGTAAGACCACGAGACACATAGCAAGCATGCAGTTCTTCGGAAAATTTTGCAGTAGTTAAAAAATTTTTATTCGTAGTGAAACATGTGCAGCTTTGAAATTGCTATTTTGTTTGTATAATTAAATATTTTTATTTTTATGTAATACGCGTTGCTTATATATATTAACCATGGTAAGCCAAAAAAAAAAAAAAAAACGCTACAACAATACTTTTCTCGTGTTGTCTCCAACATTAACACTATTCAAGTCAAATTGAAAGTGCTCAGAATTGAACCTTAATTTTGAGTTGGAAGCAATTTTAATCAGTCTAAATTTTGTACAACAAACGTTCCTAAAAAAGTCTTTAAAATTTTTCTAAATTACGTTTTCTATGCAATATTAGGAAATACTAAAACGATTTCAAAACGAATGTTGGAAAATTAATGGCGACAGTCCCCGTTTAAACATAGGCATTTTATGTTGGTGCCACTACCACCAGAGAGATGGTAGAGCGTTAGACAAGAAGCTTGGAATTTGGCATTATGGTTAATTTTAAGATGTAAATGCTAAATAAATTGGTTTCTGAAAAATTCAAAACTTCAAATGAACACTGAAATGTGCATAAAAGCTTCAAAATACTTTCCAAATTATCATTTATTTAGAATTAGGTTTAGTTCTTCTTATTAATTTAAGTCTCATTTCTGACTAATGCAGTGTAATAATGAAGTTTAGTCAAACTGTGGCTTAATTAGCCATTTTTAAATTATTCCTAAAAGTACAATGTCTTCTAATAAAAATTAGACATACAAATATCACTTGGAATATTTCAACTATTACGCGAGCAAAGCCGCGGGGTTTGGCTAGTTGTAATTAAAGAGAGAAGATTAATTTTAAAATCGGGATAGAGGGGAGTTTCAACCAGAATAGTAATTATGTATACAAAATTGGAGGACTCAAATATATACTCTTTATCAAAATAACGTAATTTTGGTGCAATTAATTATGCAAATATAGCAACTAATAAAATAAATGACATTCATTAAATAAATAAATGAGCAGGGAGTGGGGTGCTAAAGTAAAGTAAGGTTTCAACGAGAATTGTAATTATGTATAGAACCTCGGATGGTTCAAATAGTATAATATTTATAAAAACAACATAGTTTTGATATAATGATTTAAAGGTAGCAACTGGCTCTATCTTTTTGGAATCCGTCTCATTGTCCTTTTTTTTTTTCGTGTACATTGCAAGTAATATACCTGATCGATTTCAGAATTCTTGTAATGTTGCCAAAAATTTAGACTATTTCGGCAAAAATGGATATTCTTCAAAAATCCGTAGCATTGTATTTGTTAGACATTTGTGCTGCTCAAGGGTAAGAGGGAGGGGGGGGGGGGAGTAGATTCTGAATCCATTTTCAACGCAAATTTAGCGAAGCGCACTTACTTTATGTTATGATACCAACATTTGTAAGTGTATTTTCATTGTTTATTCGTGGTATCTTATTTTTTCAACATTATTAATGAAGTATGTATTTTGTACCCTGCTGTAATACTTCAAAAAATCTTAAAACTGAATTTAATTCTTAATGTTTACTTTGAAATAATGTGCAAAATCATTTTTAATTATGAATAAAATTAATCATTAATTAATCTACATATTTACTTATTAATGAGAAGTTCTATCCTTAATTGATTATCTTAGTCTCGCAGTTATTTTGAGAAAACGGAGGTAGAAACTTATTGAGCCCCCCTCCTTTAATTTTTAAACTGTTATGCTATTGCGCCTCATACTATGACTTTAAAGGGGACTCAGCACGACTTTAGTATCGTGTAGGGCCACGCTTCGCCGCAATATCTACTGCAACTGTTTGAGAAACGCTTTCTACCAATTTTCTATAAGTTTCTGCAGGTATCTTGCTCCAATCATGCTTTAGAGTAGCAAACAGTTCCGTGGTGTTTTTTGACCAGGTTGGCCTGGCTCAAAATCGGCGCTCTAGCTCATGCCAAAAATGTTCCAAAGGGTTTCGGTCTGGACTTTGAGCTGGCCAGGGAAAGTTTTTTCACACCCATTTCCTCAAACCAAGTCTTAAAAATACCTGTTGTATGACATCGAGCATTGTCATGCTGAAACAGGAATGGGCTTAAACCAAAGTGTTGCCATAATGTCGGTAGCGCTGAATTATCCAGAATTGTTTTGTAGGTTTCGTAATTCATATTCCCATAAATTAAAACAAGATGACTATGCCATGAAAATCAGGACCACATAATGATCCCACCACCGCCAAATTTGGGTACCACACATTCCTGTAAATATCATTTTCCAGGCATTCGCCACACCCAATCCGTCCGTCGAACTGCCAAATCTGGTAGCTTGATTCATCGCACCATAGGATGTTTTTCCATTTTTCTACTGACCAGTGCCGTCGTCCTTTGCACCACTTTAATTGACGGGTCGCATTCAGATGCGTGATATTTGGCTTGTGAACTGCTGCTCGGCCAAGAAAAGTAAGTTGTACGATCTACCGCTGGACGGTACGATCAATTGCATCATTAGTCGTAGACGATCGAAATTCCCCTGCAATCGTCTCTAAGGAAGCCTCTCGGTTTGGTTTCGCTACAATTTTTAGGTATCGACGATCCCGAGCTATCAATTTATTCGGTTACCCGGGTCGGTACTGACATATTATAACACCCCATCGCTTCCACTTAAAAACCACATAGCTAACTGTAAAGCGGCATATCTGAAATATTTTGGAAATATCAGAGATTGAATGCTCAAATCTGTGAGCTTCAATGATCATTCCTCTTTCCTCCGCACTAAGTTCACGTATTTTGTCCATATTCACTGCAGTAGCTGCTCCGATAACATTTTAACCTTCTAATGCCTTTTTATACCATATCTGACCAGTGCATGATGTGTATGGAATGTCCAAAGTGCTTTTGAAGGGGTGTCAAATAGCGATTGGCTACATACTGTTTAATGAATGAAAATTATTTGTTTTGAAACGGATGCTTTGATTTTGATAACTATTTTTTTTTTATTCGGATAGGCTCATTATGCTGGTTTTACAAGGAGAACTAATGTATCAATAAAAAATGAAAAATAGTATACAAATTAGAATATCAGATTACGTTTAAAATGAGATTTTGTCTATAATTTCCGCTTTCTTTGTATTAGATTTTGTTAAAAGACCACATTTTTACCTTTCCAAATCTGCGCTTACATTTATTGTGCTCTAAAAAAATCTAAGTTATCAGAATTTAAAAACTAATAAATAACTGTCAATGAAACCGGAAGTAGCAAACATTTCAGCGTTAAATCTTTTTTCCTTCGAACAAAAACTGCCAAAACTGTCTTTTAGATATAAATGGCACAAAAAACAGACCTTGATCGATAAATAAAGTAAAATTCCAATTCAAATAACTATTATGTAAATGGTAAATAAACTTTAAAATAGTTAAGTACATGTTTCAGTTAAAAAAACGTATTTTATGGAATACTTTTCAGTGAAAATTCCATACGCAAAACATGATTTCTCAAAAAGCTATTGAAATATCACTATAAAAATCAAATTGCAAGTTATTAACTCATTACTCATGAAAAATGTCCAATATATCTTAAATTTTAGTTTATTGTCTTCATCACTGTCATACAAATTAGGTATATAAAGAAAATACATATATATGCGATAAAATTTACTGTAGAGTGTATGGCTAAATTTCACCAAATTTTACCATAAACTCCTAAATTTACCTAAATGTAATCAATGTATGGACCACATTTTCCTTTTCATCGTAGTTTAGAGTGAAAATCTTCCTAAACATAACCGTAAATTATAATTAAATAGCTTCTTCAAAAACTTGCTCCGAACGCTGTCAGATAACTTAAAAATAACAATTTGTGGACAATGCCTTATCATTCAGCGAGTTTTAGTGAAAAACTAAAAAACAGCTCACTCTAACGCCGATATCTTTCTGAATTTTTACGATATTTGACTGATTTTTTTTAATAAGTTGCTCCATAAGGTTGACTATTAAATTATTCAAAAAAGTTCCTTGTTACCAATCGCGCATGCGCAGATAAAAATTATTATATACAACTGTCCATATTTTCTTAAATATTTAATATATTTATATTCCAATTGCTCTATATTGTTTCTACTGCATTTTGTCAATTTTTCTGAAACTGGCGTTAAATTTGGTTAAAATCCTATATGTTATAAGTAAAAAACATGCAAGAATTTTTTTTAATTTAAAAAATAAATCGCTATATTTCTGTTAATATACATGCTATTCTTACACAAATGAATATACATATTCTACAATGTTTGCCTATGTATATTCTGTAGCGATAGATCATTTCGTGCATTTTATTTTACAGGGTGATCCCAAGTATTATTTATTTTCTTTAATTTTTTGTTGACCTCCTAATTGCTCTCCTTATCAAATCGACGTTGATAAATATGAAGTCAAACTTGTTCTTTTTAATGCTAAAATTTCAGAAGAATCTGACAAGTATATTTTTAAATATTCGACAAAATGTCTAAAATTGAATGTTGCCGGTCATTATATAGTTTGTTTAAATTCAACATATATAACTCTTTTCAGAATTTTATTCTAAACAACTAAATTAACTTGTGGTCTTAAAATTTTTTACAGCGCTGTATAACATACCACAGAGCAAATTAGAGATATATTTAAGAAAAAATAAAGATAAAAAGTTAATTTAGAACCAGGTCAAAGAAACTTCTTAATAAGACCATAAAAACTAGGAAATGCCGTAGACCTTTTCGAAATAATTCTTTCTTCTTCAGGCACAAGGAGCACGTGCTGCCACCTTGAAATCAGGGATAAAACTTTAATATTTGATTATGATTTTATTCAATTTTCTTTATAATTCTACTTTTTTGTATTATTCTGATTGGGTAATGGCGTTATTGTGATTGACTGAAGCCTTCTGCTTTTTTATTGGCTGTTTTCTTCTATGAGCTTCATATATATGGTGCTCAGTGCTTTTCTTTAACTTGTCCTTTTCACTTTCATTTCCTTTCAGCCTTTCTCCGGTTTTCAAGCTTATTCTTTGCGTCCGAAGAATAAAAACAAAGTTCTCTGAAAAGACCTAGCGCATTTCCACAATTTTATGGTGTTATTAAGATTTTTTTACCTTATTTTATCATTCCAGCTTGATCAATATTTTAATTTAATCTACAGTATCTATTTACGAATTTATTTTCAAATGGAAATAATGGTACTATGAAAAATAAGTAAATAAATGCATTTTCAAAATGTTGATTCCATCAAGTAAAAACTGATTATAGTACTCCTATTACGAAAGATTAGTAGAAATAACTGAGAAATTATATTCTTGCAATAAATATCGGTATGCAATAAAAATATACTGCGACAAAATATATCTTTTTTCAAAAAGTACTCAATCCCTAGCGAGACGTTAGAATAAGAATAGTTTGGAGCTTGCCAGAAGGAATGCTGTTTACTTCTTGTGTTGCTATGACAACGCGAAAGCAATAAAAAAGTTTATTCATAGGATATCCTTTCCGAATAATTCGATGACAAAGCTTATATTTAAGAGAAGATTTTATCGATAATGGTAAAATTAAATATATTAGTGATGTTTGATAAACAACATTTTTCTTTTTATGACACCACAGTGTAAATATATCCAAATTAAAAAATGATAGATTTAGAAATCCATTATCTGTGAAATTATTTACCTTTATTAATAATTAAAAAAAAAAACTAAGAATTTTTTATTTTAGTACAACATAGTTAAAAACAGAATATTTTTCTACCTAAAGTTTGCCTGATATTCTACTCATAACTATTCAAACAAGTTGGAAATTGATCGTCAAACGTGGCAAATGAGGTGCGTTCGTACTATAACTAGTTTTATAATTATTTTTTGCACCCCATATTGTACTGAATGTATACTTTTTTGCACTTCATAAAGCGCATAGTCTGATACATCATTAAAATGCACTTCCAATAATTTTTTCCCATTCCCCGTAATGTAACGGAACACTTTTGACTGTCCCTGTAATTAAACTATACATCCGATTTTCCTAAAATTTGAAATAGCTCAACAAAACTTTGCAACAATTATATCTTTAAAATTTCAGACCATTCGGAAGGCTGTAATATCATTAAAATGCACTTGCAATAATTTTTCCCATTCCCCGTAATGTAACGGAACACTTTCGACTGTCCCTGTAATTAAACTATACATCCGATTTTCCTAAAATTTGAAATAGCTCAACAAAACTTTGCAACAATTATATCTTTAAAATTTCAGACCATTCGGAAGGCTGTAATATCATTAAAATGCACTTGCAATAATTTTTCCCATTGGCCGTAATGTAAAGAAAAACTTTTGACTGTCACTGTAATTAAACTATGCATCCGATTTTCCTAAAATTTGAAATGGCTCGACAAAATTTTGCAACACTTATATCTTTAAAATTTCAGATCATTCGGAAGGCTCTAATATCATTAAAATGCACTTGCAATAATTTTTCCCATTGGCCGTAATGTAAAGAAAAACTTTTGACTGTCCCTGTAATTAAAATATACATCCGATTTTCCTAAAATTTGAAATGGCTCGACAAAATTTTGCAACAGTTATATCTTTAAAATTTCAGATTATTCGGAAGGCTGTAATATCATTAAAATGCACTTGCAATAATTTTTCCCATTGGCCGTAATGTAAAGAAAAACTTTTGACTGTCCCTGTAATTAAACTATACATCCGATTTTCCTAAAATTTTAAATGGCTCGACAAAATTTTGCAACAGTTATATCTTTAAAATTTCAGATCATTCGGGAGGCTCTAATATCATTAAAATGCACTTTCAATAATTTTTCCCATTGGCCGTAATGTAAAGAAAAACTTTTGACTGTCCCTGTAATTAAACTATACATCCGATTTTCATAAAATTTGAAATGGCTCGACAAAATTTTGCAACAATCATATATTTGAAATTTCAGACCATTCGGTTGGGTAGTTTTTGCTCTGTTACATGCGGACAGACGGACGGACTGAACGACGACTATAGGTGCTACGTATTTATATAATTACGAACGCACCTAAAAAGCATTAACTCAGGACTCAAATCGGATATGTTAGTGTGATTTAATGTTGAATACTTTTTACAAGTTTTATTTAACTTGCCTTGTCCGGCCGTTCGGCTCAAATCTCGCTATCCAATTTTAACATGCTTCCTGTGCTACATTTCACCTAATTTTTTGCACTGTGTCGTATTTCCGGTGAAATATAATATTCTTAAAATAATTTGAGATTTGCCTCTGCCATCCATCAATTCATGGCCGTCTTTCACCTCCCCGCAGGGGATAAATGGATGTATGTTTGATCTTGAGGCAGACATTGATCAGTTTTATCTGGGTTTAAAATTGTATATCCATTTTATTTTATTTTTGCACAAACTGATAAAAAAATCACTCGCAATTTAATTTATTTGTTGTTTTTGTATAGTTCACTTCTACATGTTTTACAGTTAGATATGAGCAATTTTGTGTGCATTTGATTGTAATAAGATTCGAATAAATCGTTTGATTGATTTATCATGTATGAGTATGACAAAAGTACTTGCATTTATTATTTCTATAGTTTAATATTCTTTATTGCATACAAAATGGCATACTTTATTTTTTTTTCTGAAATAAAGGAAAATACACTGATAATCATTTATTGAAACACTCATGTAAATTTACAGGGAGTTGAAGACAACGATAGGGTTAAAAAAGGGTGGAATTATTCTCCAAATTTACTGTAGACACGGTAAATTTACATTAAAAATATCCAAGTCTTTAAATTTACATGCTTAACAATACTCAAGACTTTGTAATTTTACTATACTTTAAAAAACAGTTATGGTTTTATCGTTCATGGCGTAAATTAATTACAAGGTTCATGGAAGTTTGGTAACGTAATTACATTTAAAAGATTATTAAAATTATTACTAAACTTTACTGATAAAATATCACAGAAAAATGATGTTTTTGAGTAATATGGGATAAACAAAATTTTATTAGTGTAGTAAAATATTACCTTTTTTGTTTTTATTGGATTTTTAACCAAATTAAAAAATTAAACTGAAGTTTTCAATTCAACGCGTTTATATTTTTTATGTATATTCACCGATTGCACCGAAACTGCGTACCCGATGTTACTATTTTTTAAAAAGATTAAAGAAATTGGTCCTATGTAAATTCATCAAAATCGGTTCAGAACTTCTTTAAGAAGTGAACAAAACTAATAAATAAATAAACAGCTTTAAAATGTTTAATGTTCAGCGATTTTCATCTAGTGAGACTTTGAATTCTTTTTTGATTTTTTTTTTTTTGTTGTTGTTATAAAGTTTATATTATAAGTATTGAAGTTCTCGGTTCAGTACTTTTTTAGAAATTTTACAAAAACCAATAAATAAATAAATAAACATCTTTAAAATATTTCATGTTCAACGATCTTCATAATTTGGCACTTTGTAGCAGTTTTTGATTTTTTTTTTTTTTTTTGTTGTTGTTATAAAGTTTAAATTATATGCATTGCTCTTAATTTTATTTAAAGCTATTTTATTACTAAGTTGTCCATATAAATTCTACGAAATTTCCTTTTAACCCTTTAATGAATAAATTTTTATTTTGTTCAGAAAAAATTATATTTGAGTCTATTTTTGTTAATTATCCACTAGAAAATTAGCGAAAAAAATTATTTATGTTTCTGTTGTACATAATGTCATAACGTCACATTTGACTTACATAACAAAAATTGCTCAAAAAATTATAATTTAAAATTATGTACTTTCTTTAAAATGCGTATACTACGCAATAACAACTATACAACTATATAAAAAAATTTAATGCTTGTAATAATTTTCAGAATTAATGGTTACTAACTTATAAAGATAGAGAAAAAACGCAAGTTGATTACATTGCAAGGAGTATTAAGAAAAGTTGTTATAACCTCTTCGTGATAACAAATCAGAACAAGAACATACTTAACGACCTTAAATGCATGTTATCACTCGTAAGTAACATACAGTAGTTCATTAAAAGAACTATAAAAGGCGCCAATTTGCAAAGAAAGATTGTGTAACTCCTAAGTTACACTTTGCATTTAAGGGTTACATGTAGTTATAATAATCTATGCGTCTTGGATAATGCAATTGTAAACATCTTAAATGCAGAATTAGTAGATGACCATATTGAAAATTCAGTGTTTATATATTTAAATGCCTTAGTTTCCTATTCTTTTAATATTTATGTATTCTAGTACAGTTATATATGATATTCAGTCTTATAGTTAAACCTTGTCCTTATCTCGTCCCTTCAAAAAATCATCACAGATTTTTTTCCCAATAGTCTCGATTAAGTAAGTTATAATCGATATAAGTTATATATTCAGTCTTATGGTTAAAACTCGTCATTACCTCGTCTATTCTAAAAAGCATCACAGATTTTTTTTTCCAGTGGTCTCAATTATGTAAGTGACAATCTTGATGTTCAATCTTATGTTTAAACTTCAACTTTACCTCGTCTATTCAAAAAAATATCACAGATTTTTTCCCCAATAGTGTCGATTATATAAGTGTTAAGATTGTTCTCATTTTAAATACAAGGGGAAAAAAACATAAATCTAATTGCAATAAGTTAAAAATATTATATTTCATGAAAATATTTAATTCATGAGTTGCATATTTAGAAAACTGAATTCATTTAAATATAATATGAAATTTACTTGAAATATCGAAAAACTTTTTTTAGGTAATCGGTCGTTAAAATTTGTATAATGCAGTCCATAAGTACAATTGCTTCGTGTTTACTAAAAACAGCACAAGTGCACCTTATAATTATTGTAATATATGGGGCATTCTCACAATCTTTTGACATTTGGGAAAAA
Source organism: Maratus speciosus (assembly GCA_963932465.1). NCBI lineage: Eukaryota > Metazoa > Arthropoda > Arachnida > Araneae > Salticidae > Maratus > Maratus speciosus. The sequence continues at coordinate 284,089,816 of OZ010791.1, read as the reverse complement.
AATTCTGACAAAATTAAACTTGCTAAAATAACATTTTAATCTGATAGACGAATGCCTTAATGATTCAAAATAAAGAAAAAATGGTCAGCAGTGAAGATTTTTTCATTTAACTGAGGTTTAAGTTAAACTTGCGAGTTTAATTTTCCTTACCATTTTACCCCTATAACTTTTTATTTTCTTCTAATTTTTTACTTATAATGAATTTGCATAGTAGCCACAGGACATTCAAATAAGAAATAATAAAAATGTAGTACTTTTAACCCAGAATTTTTGTATAACATTGTCTTAAAGAGGTATTAAAGAAGGGACGGTAAGGTAAAAAAAGGGGACGGTATAGGAAAAAAGGGGGACGGTTAGGATGGAACGGTAACGAAAATTACCACCTATTTTTAGGAAAATCATGTTAAGACTAATTGAAAGCCACAGTGTTCATTGATTCTTAGTAACAGTTGTTAACATTGGATTAATTTTTTTTTTTAATTTACCTCGAAAAGTGCAGGAATAAACCTTGGGGACGGTGAGACTATTAAAAAAGCCCCGATGCTTGAAATTGATATTTAAATGCTGATTTAAATTCTACAGTAAATTTCCTGCCAAAGAATTTTAGACATTAGAATTTTAGACATTTTTCTGCATGAGAAAAAACTTTAAAAAAAATCTGTGGCTGCATCTGAAATGATTTTTGTATAATTTTAGAAGAAGGGTGGAAAAGAATCTAAAACCCAAGGACAGAGTTTAAAAAATAATAACAACCCTAAAAATGCAAGGAGGTTAATTTTTAGCTGCATATTTATATAAATCAATAGTTCCAGTTTCAGAAAAAAATTACATCAAATTATTTTTATTGAAACAATTTTATCCAGACAGCTCCAAACTTAAAAACCAGCGTCAGGGACACGGGACGGTATAGGAGTTTTCCAGGTTTTTGGATTCCCAACACCTTATTTATCTCGTTACACTTATTTATCTCGTTAATATTGTTGTGCAATCATGCAATGGGATGTCCTCTAGTATATGAAATAAAAAAACACAAAAAAGTGTATTAAGATAATAATTATTATTCACGGACATAAAAGTCAAAAGATTGTGAGAATGCCCCATATACCATAAAGCGAACGTAAAAAAGAAGGCATAGAATTAATTTGTTATTCAATAAGTGTATTATTCCTCAAAAAACATGCAGCAATAATCAAATAAAAAAATCCCATAATTTAAAAATACATCTATGTATACGCAGAAAAAGAGAATAAACACTGGCAATATTTTTTTACAGAATTCTTCAAATTTTAATCAATTCATTATTTATTTTCTAGAAATTTTTAAATTAAGTTAATTTTAATCTAATAATATCTTTTCAATTATGTTCTGCTGTTATTTTCCGATTTTTTGAGAGAAGTTTAACGGGACCAGGATATCGACATTTTTCGGGAAAATTGATTTTTACTCTAAACTTGAAGATTTAAATTTGAAAAGTCATATGAGATAAAAGAATGGGATAATCCTTCATACAAAGCAGGATTTCATTGAATTTAGCTTTTTAATCCCTAACAAAAATATCAATTAAATCTTTAAATGAGTTTTCTCAAAACTTGAATTTTCAGGTTGGTGTATGTTTTTTTTTTCAATATCTATGAAACTTAAGAACTCAGATTTTTAAATTTTTAATGACACTTATATAATGTTTACCGTACACTTTAACACAGAGCTTTGATGATTTCTTGAGAATTATTTATTTTAGGCAGTGAAATCTTACCAAAAATGCTAATTTAAAAATGATATTCAATAAATAACGTATAATAATTTTTTAGTTTCACTTAGAAAGAAAATGGTCTGTTAAAGTATGTAAAACATGTTCTTCTAACTACCATTAAAAAAATCTAGATCTCTATCTTCCGAAATTTGTGAGAAAAAGGTACATAAAGTTGGCGAATTTAACATGGCGGAGATGGGGCTTTCCCGATCCTTTTAAGGCTTTTTGAAATCGAGGAAGGCAATGTCTATAAAAACGCGAAAACTAGCACTACATTTGAAGGAAAAAGAAAACATATTACACAAGATAAGTAATATTTCTACAAGGAGGCATCATGTAGTTAAAGAATTTCAATGAAAAATACGTTCAGTATAAACATATTAAACATTTTCAGTGAACAGGAAAACCAAAACAGCTGACTAATAGGGAAGTGAGAGCTATGGTCAGAAAGTTTAAACGATTCCAGCTTCATTTGCTTCCAAAACCTCTCAAGAGATAAGACAAGCATAAAAAAGTAGAAAACATAAGTATATACGGAAAGTTCTTCACGAATATGTCTTATCATCGTAAGAAACTATAAATATACAAACTAAACAACATAAAGGTCCGAGATTCGCCAAAAAGTTCAAAATAAGGACTTTAAATTTTTGAAAAAAAAAATAATAAAACATTAGACTCTGTAATGAAAGCAAATTTGAAAGGCAGCAACAGGGGCTGAAAATCTACTTTTTATTAAGTCAACAAGATATAAAATATATAATTAACTATTTTGAGAGAAAATGTTTTCTCAAGTGTTGAGAAGTTGAGATTGTCAGGAAATTCATTTTTCGAATATGGCAACGATCTTATGCAACCTTTGAAAATACTGAACAAGATTAAACTGTTATAACGGACGACGCCTCAGTCGTCAGACTCCCCATAAAAGTCCCCAGATCTTATCTTTAATGAATATCTCAAGAAAAAATATGTCAGAGAACCAGTTTAAATGTCTAAGAAAACTGCAATGGTACATTGCTTAAAACTCGCCTGATATAACAAAACATCTCATGGAATATATGCTTAGAGTATTAAAAGATATGTTACAATGAAAACAGAGACAGAAACAATATTATATTTATCAACAGTGTTTACATTTTACTCTTAATTTCTATTACCCATGTTTTGTATTTACTTTCTATCGAGAGATACAAATGAACGTGGGCTTGCATTAAATTGAATATTGTTTTTTTCTTTCTTTTATTTTAACGCTTACAAAGTGTTACGTCTTACTAAAATAAAATTAATTTCTACCTATTATATACTTATTATATATTATATATTATATATTATTATATATTATATATTTAATACTTTATATAATTTCACACTATATTATTAATAAAATAATTAATATGTAAAAAGATAGATGTTTATTTATTTATTTATTTATTGACACTCACTGTATATAGCTGCAAGTATGTGACTCTAGTTTCATAGTAATCAAATGCTTTTTTTGAATTAGATTTCTTCATATATGCCTTCAGTAATAGTTATCTTCTTATTCAAAATGGCCCAAAAATTGTGCTACTTAATGTCTTTCACTTCTTTTATCAGCTTTATATCATGAATACTCACTATTAATAAGCATTCGTTTTTTTTGTTAATAAAAGTAATTTTACACCCGCACTGCATAAATAATTGTTATTATGCAATTCAAGAGCGATAATATAACATGTTTGCACGTTTTATTAACTCATTAAAGCCGGTTGGCAAGAAAACTTGTCATGTAAGTCGAACAAAACTTTTAAATTTGAATACTAGCATTTTAGTTTGGAAATTTTCACATCATTTAATCTCACATTTTGAGCGATTAAATAATTCAAAATTACAATGTGGAAAAAACTGGTGTCGAAGAATTACAAGAAGTGTAAAAGAAGCACGTCAATAATGGGTTAAGTGTAATATAATATTCTTCGTGTTATGGAACAAAAGCAAACGACTCAGGCGTCGTCCGTTGTAACAGTTTAGTTTCTTTTTTTCATGTATGTTATATTTCTTATTGATACAGTTTCATTATTTTCAAAGGTTACATAAGATCGTTGTCATACTCGAAAACTCAATTTCCTGACAATCTCAACTTCTCAACTCTTGAGAAAATATTTTCTCTAATAATGTCCACATACCTTGTGGGCATTAATGCGGAGAATAGAACGGTTAAAACGCGCATTTGTTTTTTCGTGATTTCCTGCACTGTGACGTAATAAAACGATCTTAGAAAAAAAAAACTAGCTTTAATAGTAGGGGAGATGGGGGCACATGTGAACAGGGGGCAGATGTGAACATCGCAATTTTTCAATAGTTATTATAAGTTTTTTTATTTGAAAAAAATTACTAAGGATGACAGCACCAGTAGACATATGGTAAAAATTTTTTGAAACTTTTTGACATTTTGTTTGTCCTCTGTAACCAAAACACTGTTTTTAGATCTCAAAAATAAAATCTTTGTTCCAAGTTGATAAGCGTATAACTTTATTTATTTATTCATTTATTTGAATTTGAGTGCTTTAACATATACTATGAATACTAATAAATATTTTGATAAAGTTCTTTTTTCTTCTAAAATTGAGATATGTTAATGATTTATCAATTTAACAGAAGCAGCAATGTGGGGCACATGTGAACAGACAAGTTGGGGCAGATGTGAACAGTACATAAGTGCCCCAATAATCATTCTGTGATTCTATTCCTTTCAGTTAACTTAATGATAAATAATGTCAGTTCCATTATCTATAATTTTCCTGAAATAGAAGATATTTTCCTCACACAAAGTTGATTTTGCATTGAAACTTCATCAAACACATCTTTCAGCAAATACATAAAGAGCAACAAGCTCGTTTACATTCAATTGTACTTTAAATAAATTTAATGTTTTCTAAAATGCAATAAGTGTTTTATAGTATTTTACTAAACGGTGTACAACAATACTTTTATGCATTGTTAATACAAAAGTATTACCTTGAACAACTTTGCAAATTTTTCTATTACATTTGTTCTAAACTTGGAATGATGGCTTACTTCCATATCTAAAACAGTTATGTATATGATGCTTTGAATGGAGATAGCAGATAGATATGAGTAATATTTTAAGAAAGTAAAATTTTTAAACTGATAACTACCGTAAAATCCCTATTGTAACCCCCTCCCTCTTTCAAAAGCGAAAGAAGTTAGGGGGGGGGGGTTATAGTCGAAATATTTTTTAAATCATTAAAAAACCCTTCTTTATCTATAATTTACAAGTAAATAAGGCAAATACAACAGTGGGAATCTTTCATATTTTGGCAGATTTGAGATAAATAGTATGTAAACGCGCCCTCTCAAAAATATTCCCCAAACAAAAACCCTAAGCAAAGTTTAAAAGTTTTAATTTCTTTTTTAAGATTGCTTCTTTATTTTTTTATTTTATTTCAGCAATACTTAATGAATCATCTAAGCATCCACCCCCAAAATCTACTTATTTTCATTTTATAATCTTTTGCTTAAACATATCACCCAGAAACTAGAGAAATATAGTATATATATTTCTTTAAGGTGAATTTCACAGGTAATTAACTAATGATTACGATGACAAATAAATAACAGAATAAAAAGCGTGTCAAAGGATATTTTTTCCTTGTGTTCACATGTGCCCCACGTGTGTTCACAACTACCCCGCTGATGTGGCACATGTGAACAATTTTTCGAATTTATAAAACTTTTAAAAAATGTAAGAAGAATTACACAGGTGATTTTAAAAAAATTACCATGTATAAAAGGAAGTTCTATTTACTATAATGAGTAGGTTTTGTTTATAGAAATTAATCCAGTCATGAGAAAAAGCTATATTTATGCGAACTGTTCACATGTGCCCCCATCTCCCCTATGCCTTTATTTGAGATGTTCAAACTTCTCACCGTCAGCTGCATGCACATCTGGATCCTTCTTTGAGTTTAACATTGTACACGTTGAAGCATAGAAGGTGACACGTTGGAACAAACGTCCGTAATGTGTCGTTAAAGGTCCTGCAATGTTTGTGGAGGGGTCGCATATACCTGCTGTTTCAGGTATCCCCACAGGAAAAAGCCCAGTGGAGACAGATGAGGTGAGCGTGGAGGCCAATCTTCGACTCTTCTATACCCAATTATTAGGTTCCCGAATTCCTCGACGTGGTACCGCTTCACTTGAGATGTCGTGTGCATGTTCTCCACAAAACCGGGTATTAAATTCTGTACCAGTTGTAAATATCGTGTGATCTTTAACATGCCATCGTAAAATACTAGTCCGATCAGCCTGTTATTGTAAATTGCACACCAAACTTTAATAACAGACCGCATTTGATGTCGAACGTAGGTGGGATTTGCCAGCGCCCAGTAATGTGTGCTCTGCCTATTGTACATGCCATTCCGTGAAAAGCATGCCTCATGCGTCCATGCTATCGCTGCCAAGAATGTTGGTTGGATTTGTAGCCGGTTCATGACGAAGTTGTACCATGCATAGCGTTGGAGGGCATCCTCGTCCAGTAAAACCTGTTGAAGCGTTGTTCGGTATGGATGAGCGCCTAATTCGCTTAGGATTTACCAAACCTGACTTTATGGGAGGCCACAGTGTTCACTGATCTCTCTTGTGCTGCATTACGGATATATTAATACCTCATCCGGTTGACCTTACCGTCGTACCTCAGCTAGTCTGCCACATCGAGTTCGATTAGTCACGCACAGCCTGTCTCCCTTAAATGTTTTACAACAGTTAGGATGGTTTGATGCGGACCAGCAAGGACGCTTTGTCGGTAAAACCTCGCTGCTGATCGTGCCTTGCGTCCACATTCACCGTAAAGTAAAACCATCTCAAAATACTCACCTTTGGAAAATCGCTCCATGACCATGAGCATCAACATACAACCCAAAGAAGTCTCTTTTATAGCTGTCCCGGGTGAAAAAGCGTGACTTTTCTTACGTATTTAAGTACTGCAAAAATTTCGAACACCAAGCGCAAATTGCGTTGAGTTGATAGGACACTATTTTACACGATTTGCATATTGTCTACTCTGTTTATAAAGATAGTCAGTACAAGGATGCAACCCTAGGGGTTTGAAACTCTGTCTATTTGAGTGGGAATCACAAGCGATACCACTATGCTACATTGCGGTGTCGTGTTTTGCCTTAAAGATAATCATTTCTCCTTCCGTTCAAGTTTCGTGACGTCACAGGGTAGGAAATCACGAAGAATGAAATGCGAATTTTAACCGTTCTATTATTCGCATAAATGTCCACAAGAAGACTTTCTGAACTAAATCGACGATGCTTTACAATTTTGTAAATCCCTTTTTTCCTCTGTCTTTTTCCGTTTTCGAGATAGGAATGCTAACTCCGCAGTTTCCCACCAGGTGGTACCATTTTCATAGGTTTAACTTTATAAAAGAACAAAGTTGTGATACTTCATTTACAAACACAAATAATTTTTTTGCGTTTGAAAAAAAAGTAAATTTGAAGATTGAATCCTTATCTCTTGCTTTCAGATATCAGTTTTATTTCCAAAAATTCTCCAGAGAGGCGTAAAAGCAGCTTTTTTAGTTAAAACTGTAGATAATCAACATAAAATATCTGTAACAGCTTTTAATATCAATATGTAACATCACCGGTAATATGGGTGGAAGACATATTTTCAGACAGACATTCAGGATATCCGTTATGGTCAAAATGGTAAATATTTTACTGCATGCACTGTCATTCATCACTAAAATTGCATTTTCACGCGAGTAACCCAGTGACTATTCTCCTTAAATTTGGAATCGGGCAAAATCTACTGAAGGATCCGGCACCAATATAGATTATACTGACCTGATATTAAAAATCTTTGTGACATCAGAAAACTAAAAACCTACATGGCAGTTCTTTAAGGGTGGTCAGAATGTTTAATGTGGTACAACATGTCCAAATGAAAATCGCCTGAACATTTCTGAAATTCCATTTACATTGCTGTTTGGTTTTCTTATTCCACTGAGATCTTTATGCCCGGTACGGTTTCGTTTAGACCACCCTGTACATTAGAAATGGTGATTCAGATAATAAAAAAACAAGGTCAACAGTTTTCCGCTAGGAAAGAAGTACCAAAGTAGTCAGTCATGCAGTAGGTCTAAATGGACTTCGTGTCAATATTCTTTCACCAGACATGGCTTGAAACTCATTCTTTATATACCGTGTCAGGCCAGCATTTTCCCCCGTTGCTGTAAGCATAACACTGATAACGTGCATAATGTGCATTTGTTTAACAAATTATTTAGAAAATTATTTGAATTTAATGTAATACAGAGACATATTTTTAAAAATCATGTTTATTTTCTTTACAGAACTACAGAACCATAAATTTTAACAAGCTTTTTTTCATTTTAATCTATATTAATTTTTTAAATTAGTTGAATATATTTGTCTATGTAATCAATGTTGTTATTCTATATTCCAATGGCCTGCAGAGATATAAGTTGTAAAATTTTATACTTTTTGCAGAAATGTGTCTGAAATATTACTTTTAAGGAATTTAAATTGCAGTATATTAATGCTTAAGAAATGTCAGTTCTTATACTTTAGAAATTGAGTTAGTTCAGGCATGGTCTTTTTTCCTTGGCTGACTCAAGGAATCAACTGAAAAAAAAAAAAAAAAAAAAAAAAAAAACATGGCGGAATGGAACGAACGGACTTTAAGCATTGCACCGGACTGGGCTGACCCAAGATATATATATTAAAATCCCGTGCCTGAAAAACGAAATCTATGCAGACTTTAAGGTCAAAAAACCCGACGCTTAGCATTTCATCTCACATTTGAAAAGCTATTATTAAAAAGCTGTACGTTGCGGGAACCCAAGCTTGAATTTGTTTGATAAATGAAGTCCATTTTCATACGAATAGAACTGTAGAACTTTTCATTCCCATATAGAAAGATTATTTACCTTCTGATTAATATAATTTATTAAAAATTCTCTAAGGATTGGAAGGACAATATTCAAACAGGCCATTTTGTAATAATAATAATAATACCTATAAATATATAGATAGATAAATATGTAGATAGATAGATAGATACGTAGATAGATAGATAGATAGATAGATAGATAGATAGATAGATAGATAGATAGATAGATAGATTTAGATAGATAGATATATATTTTGCATTCTAGCAATATTGGATTGGCTTTATCGTTGAAAATGCCGTACTGGCTGTCACGATAGTAGTTGTGGATCACATTCAGCGATAATGACGTAAAAGAAGTATCCAGAACAGATAATTCGAATCTGTTATATTAGTAGAACAAATTGTTGAAATGCAGTTGTCGAGTGAAAACAATGGAATGCATCGTTCCGTGAGGTTTCCCCAGAAGAAATTGAAACAACTCATAATATCAGCTAAGCACTTTATTAGAACATCTTGTAAAAAGTGCAGTTTCCACCAAGATAATTAGCCATCGCTCCGTAGTAGTAATTAGGTTTAAACAAAGTTCCAGATAATCGAATAACAGGACGGTGACCAGCGGATGGATGAAAACTGGAAATACGACTCAAATCTGCTGAAATCTGCTGAAACACAGCGAGTATCAACTTTTTGTTCCTCACATGTAAGGATACAAATATGACGTAGATCGCGCTCTCAACCAATGAATAATTAAGAATGTCAAGTCATATAAAGAGTGCGAACAGAGCTAGTGGATGAATTTGAAGGAAAAAAGGATAACATCAGAAATGCGCGGGAAAGTAAAAATGAAGCTAAAAGAATATTCTCGAAAGAAAAAAGCGCGGGAATGGAACATTTAATTTAAGAATACTAAAAGCGTAATATTTAAGCGATTAAGACAAGTGAGACATTAAATTAAAGGGAATTTGACAGAGTTAACGATAGAGATTATTTAAGGATAAGGATTTAGTGAATATAAAGTAGTAAGTTAGAATAAGATAAGGAAATCGCGGAATTAGATCTAATAATATAACAAAATCCCTCCCCTCTAAAAAATGAATGAACTAGTAGGTCCCGATGACCTGCGAGTTCATTGAGAGAAAGCAGATACTCGTTTTACAATTTTTGTTTCTTTGTTTTACAATCATCTTTAACTTTCTCACCACCGCGAACTGACATATCCGTTCACTAAGCTGAAGGTTTCACTGCAGCAGAAACAATTTATAAATTAATATAATTCTAGAAATATAACGCAGTTTTAAAATATTTTGTGATGATTAGCATTCTCAAGGCTTATACTCCAATACGAAATTAAATTTTTGATATCTGGTTAGAAAAATAATCTTTTTTTAGACTTTAAAAAAAAATCACAGAGAAAACAACATTACAATTCTGCCCTTTTGCTCGGCGGTCAGGGGGTTAAAATGATACCGTCACTTGGTCACCAAATCGCGTTGCTCAAAGCTTTAATTTCATTTTGAAAGGAAAAAAAAAATATAATTAAAAATTTAAAAAAAATTCGCGTCTTAGTGGAAACTGCTGTAATAAGTACATATCCAATAATAAAAACAATTATAATAATATTTGGTTAATATTCAAATTTGGCAACAGTTTTGCTTTCTGTGAATTAATACAACAATACTAATAACAGTTCATTAGTTAGCAATTTTAATAAATAAATCACAAGCTTTTTTAATTTGGACAAAGCCTTTGGCTTGACCAACATTAATGGGAAAAATATTCTTAAGTTTAGCATTCAATAAATGTACAAAATGAAGTGGCAAAATTGAAATCGTAGAACCTGTATACACAACACAAGGTAATTGATGTTTTCTCGTATAACCAGACACAATTAATTGTCAAACATTATCAGCCCCAGTAGCAAGAGATATCGGCTAAATTTCGGCCTAATACCAGAATTGTCGGCAAATGATGAGTAGTCGAATGGAGAGCTTCACATAATATCGTCTGAACAAAATCTAGCGATTTATCTAGACAATGTCGTGGGAAAACGTCGGCAAGAAATCGTATTATTACTACAAGTCAATTAATCGGGCTTTATTCTTATGCATGTAATCGGCCGGCAATCGGAAAGTAGTGAATAACGAATCTTTTTACTGGGGTGTTATTGTTTGTTTCCGCTGTATAGATACCACCTTCAGTGATGATAGGGGATGTGTGTCACGTGAATAAACTGTCCAATGCCCTACAATATCTTATCTCCCTCCCGCTCAAAATACGTTTTCACGTTTCAAGGACATCATTTCTAAATGGACAATCGGAAGAATATAAGGGAAAAAATACTTTCCAAGAAATGTTCTTTGGTGAGAATACATTATTATTTACAAATCAGTAAACTTAAATCTCTTAAAAACTTACAGACAGCAGGGCAATTAGTGTAAGAGTAAACTAACAATTTAAAAGCGTTTGTTTGTTCTTTATTTCTTTTTTTCAATAATAACGTATAGACATTGATACTTAAAATTATACTTAATAAAATGATTAGAGATATTTGTTGCTTAGTTGATTTAGATAAATAAATTAAAAATTATAAGATCTGAAATTTAGATTATATCAGATAATATATGAAATTTAGACTATTACAACAACAAACTATTTGCTCTAAATATATTTTCTTAGTTATGAATTAGAAAGTTTTGATTTAAAAATTAATTTATTTAGAAATACTTCAGGTAAAGTTATTGTATTAATTACAATGAAGTTGATCATCTTTTTTCTCCCCAAAAAAGTAAAAAAAATAATTTTATACCTTTTAAAAGTTTTTAAAAATGTCTGAACATTTTTTTAAATTAAAATTATTATTAGATAAATAAATTGAAAATTATAAGATCTAAAATTTAGATTATATCAGAAATTTAGACTATTAAAACAACAAACTATTTCTTCTGAATGTATTTTCTTAATTATGAATTAGAAATTTCTGATTTAAAAATTAATTTATTTAGAAATAGTTCAAATAATATTATTGTATAAATTATAAAGAAGTTGATCATCCTTTTCCCCCCTAGATAGTGAGAAATATAATTTTATACATTTAAAAAGTTAAAAAAAGGTGACTAATTTTTTTTTTTAATTAAAATAATTATTAGATGGATAAATTGAAAATTATAAGACTGAAATTTAGATTATATCAGGATAATGTCTGAAATTGTCTGATAATGTCTGAAGCTATTACAACAACAAACTATTTGCTCTAAATGATTGTTTCGCAGTTGTGAATTAGAAATTTCTGATTAAAAAATTAATTTATTTAAAAATAATTCAGATAATGCATTGTATAAATTATAAATAAATTTATTATCTTTTTTTTCAAATAGTGATAAATTTAATTTTATACCTTTTTAAAAGTTAAAAAAATGACTGAACAATCTTTTTAATTAAAATAATTATTGGATAAATAAATTGAAAATTATAAGATCTGAAATTTAAATTATATCAGGATAATGTCTGAAATTTAGACTATTACAACAACAAAATATTTGCTCTAAATGTATTTTCTTAGTTACGAATTAGAAATTTCTGATTAAAAATTTAATTTATTTGGGGAAAAAAATCAGATAATGTTATTGTATAAATTATAAAGAAGTAGATCTTCTTTTTTTTTGTTTTTTTTTCTCCAGATAGTGATAAATTTCATTTTATAGCTTTTAAAAGTAAGAAAAAAAAAATGACTGAAATTTTTTTTAATTAAAATAATTATTTAGATATTGAAAAAAAGAAGCAAATAATGTATTTCCATACATAACCAAAATTTAATGAGACTCTTTATATGATGGAGTTTTCACAGCTAGGACGCAATGTTAAATGAGAATATTTTACATTATAAGGTGCAAAAATTATCAAATTAAATTGTATCAAAGTTCGTTTTAATTCAAACAATAAATATTATTAGACGGACTTTCCTCTATAAAATACAAAAATGTTTTCATATCGAGGGCGTAATTAATTAAAAGGTAAGACATTTTGTTTAATTTAAATTCTGAATATTGCTGATCTTGGGATGAATATTACAGTTAATGTTTTTGTAAAATACAATAATATTTGTATATCAACAGTGTGAGTCACTTATAAGCAAGAACATAATTTTAAAATTAAATGTAATTTTATTTGTATCTTACAATAGAAAATTAATTGTAATTTTAATTGTAAAATTATTTAACAGCAATATTTTGACTTTAAACAAAACTAGATGTATTACATTTCAATTAGTTACATCCTCGATATGGAAATATTTTTGCATCTTGTAGGGGAAAATGTTCCCAATTAACAATATTTATTTTTTGAATTAAAACTAATTGTTTTACGTTGTAAATACTATTTTTACATCGTACAAATTCTTCCATTCGATATGATTAGCTAATCGGCAAAAGATCATATGATATTGAAATATACTCGGTAAAAGATTACCAAGTGACCAAATTATCGAAAACTAATACGCAAAGCCTTCAAAACCGACACAATTATAGTCGAGAGGCGATGCTCGAAGGGTGATTTGCCTTGCGGGCAAGAAGTCATATCTGCCGACCCCAGAAAATGAGATCGCCAGGACGAAATATAGTCGAGTTAGGACTTTCGGCCAAGGATTATTTGCTGTTTGGGAGTATTTTGTGGTGGGGGAGTGGAAGTAGTTTCAGTTTATAAAGGGTTAACATTAAAAACACAACTATTCTCCCAGTGAAAGGCATTAAGTATTCCTTGATTCAAACAAATTCTACAAGGTCTAGATGGATAATTTCCTAAGAAATGATTTCTCTGCATTCTATGATTCGAAAATCTAGAACCATGTGCATTGGAATTAAAGTTAGTATTAGGGGGGTTGAAATTTGGTGTACGAACCCAATTTCTGGGAGCATCATATCGTGGTTGACTAGTTCGAGTATGTTGCTGAAAAGTTCTGCCATTGGGTTGAAAAGATCTAGCATTCTGCTGAAAAGATCTATCATTTGAAAAGTTATTTCTTGTAGTATTTGGATCAGAGGTAGGAATGACTACAAGTTGTCTGACTAATTTATACCAATCTGTGGCATTATTTGGGGAACTTACAATCAAAACATTCTGATACTGTGGTGCTAAGCCATCAGTAAGACCCTGCACAATAATTGTCTCACATAATTTTAGTTTCCTACCAATCTCTACTTTTTTATGGAAGTAATCTTCCAAATCTTTTAGATCGTTTAATTTAAGTGAAGAAAAATCAGAAAATCTAGGTACTTAAATTTTGATAAATTTTTCTACTAAAATCTCTGAAATTTGAACATAACTATCACAATTTTGGCAATCATTGATATAAATTTTCAAGGCCTCTCCCTTTAAATATTTTGAAATATTTTCAAATTTCCAAGTATCATTTTGTTTAATGCAAGAATTATCAAAGTATGTTAACCATTGTTGAATGTTCATTCTCAATTCGGGGTCAAAAGATACAATACTAGTTTCAGTCATTTTTCTTTTTTGTTTCCACGTAATAAAACTAGCGTATCTAACTTTACTTCCAAATCGTAAAAGCATTACAAATATACCTCAAAATCTCTATCATATTGCTTAACAGAAATATAAAACTTATAAAAATCTCATAATAAATAACAAATTAACAAAACATTAATAAATCTCAAAATATTAAAATATTCTATCTTTTAAATACTCGTAATCTTTGAAAATATGTATAAATAAACATAGTTGATTCCGATTACGTAACTTAAATAAAACACCTGTCACTTTAATGTTCATATACTTTGTCAGAAAAAATAAACACAAATTATTTCGAATAAATAATCAAGTAAAATAAAATAAAATAAGATATGCAATAACTAAGAATAAACATAAATATTTTTTCATCACAAAACAGAGATCATTTTTTAAAATGACTTACGTAACGCTGAATGATGTCTTTATTGGGCTGGAACAACTTTTTGTTGTTCTTTTTTATTTTAATGATATTAAAAGGTATCTGAACTTTGTTTCTTCCTGGTGACCGTCGAGTGAAGTAAGGCTTTTTTGGACTTTTGGTTGACATTCGATGATTCGAATTTGCGCTGGCTAGATGTTTAATATGGCGTTCATGCTGCATAAATTCTGGAGTGGAGTTGAAGTCTCAAATCCTACCGGCTAAATGTTGCATTCTAGGAACATTGGATTGGCTTTATCGTTGAAAATGCCGTACTGGCTGTCACGATAGTAGTTGTGGATCACATTCAGCGATAATGACGTAAAAGAAGTCGTCAGAACAGATAATTCGAATCTGTTATATTAGTAGAACAAATTGTTGAAATGCAGTTGTCGAGTGAAAACAATGGAATGCATCGTTCCGTGAAGTTTCCCCAGAAGAAATTGAAACAACTCATACCGGGTGTCCTAAAAAAGACTGACTGATTTTAAAATTCAATAACTTGCAAACGGTGACAGATATTAAAAAAATTCTTGCAGGAGGGTTATGCATAAGGTCAAAAGTTTTTTTACAGTGATTTTCGATTTTAGTTCGAATTACAAACAATAGATGGTGCTGTGATCAATAGAAGCTAAATTCAGGCTCGATTTTTGGTCCTTCGGGACCCACTTAATACATTTCCATCTCCTTTTTCCGCATGAAAGAAGAGATCGACGAAAAAATCGAGCATGTTTTTAGCGCCTATTGCTTACAGCGCCATCTATTGTTTGTAATTCAAACTAAAATCGAAAATCACTGTAATAAAACTTTTGACCTTATGCATAATGCTCCTGCAAGAATTTTTTAAATATCTGTCATCGTTTGCAAGTTATTGAATTTTAAAATCAGTCAGTCCTTTTTAGGACACCCGGTAATATCAGCTAAGCACTTTATTAGAACATCTTATAAAAAGTACAGTTTCCACCAAGATAATTAGTCATCGCTCCGTAGTAGTAATTATGTTTAAAAAAAGTTCCAGATAATCGAATAACAGGACGGTGACCAGGGGATGGATGAAAACTGGAAATACGACTCAAATCTGCTGAAATCTGCTGAAACACAGCGAGTATCAACTTTTTGTTCCTCACGTGTAAGGATACAAATATGACGTATATCGCGCTTTCAACCAATGAATAATTAAGAATGTCAAGTCATATAAAGAGTGCGAACAGAGCTAGTGGATGAATTTGAAGGAAAAAAGGATAACATCAGAAATGCGCGGGAAAGTAAAAATGGAAGCTAAAAGAATATTCTCGAAAGAAAAAAGCGCGGGAATGAACATTTAATTTAAGCCTACTAAAAGCGTAATATTTAAGCGATTAAGACAAGTCAGACATTAAATTAAAGGGAATTTAACAGAGTTAACGATAGAGATTATTTAGGGATAAGGATTTAGTGAATATAAAGTAGTAATTTTGAATAAGATAAGGAAATCGCGGAATTAGATCTAATAATGTAACATATATATATAGATAGACAGATATAGATATGTTGTTTTTCATGGAAACATTTCGTGCTATCCGTGTTGCTATATCGAGTACAGATAATCTTTATTAGCGTCAGTTTACTACCTATGTGTAACCACCCCATTAAGTGATGAAATTATACAATTAAATTTACATTATCCTCTTCGCTATCTGGGAACACATATGTGGACCTTTATTCTTTTCCTCATAAAAACTAAAATATTTAATTTCTTTACATTTTGACTTCATTTCTTAATAGCTGAATGTTGTTTGCTTTAAAAATAAACCAATAAATGGCAATATGTATACTGATTTCCTCATAAAATTGATTTATTTTCATCTGAGTCTGCAAAATGTTTTCAAGACATTGTGTCCGAGAAATTGAGAAAATTTCATAATTATTTAACCTAAAATCCTTTACAATAAAATGTTTTAATGATTTATCTTACATTCACTTGTTTAAAGTCCTTAAATTTGTGATTGTATGAATTTAGGATAGTGATAATTAAATTGATATTTTAAAGGGGTTAGTATTTTTTTATCCCTATTTGTGAACCTAAATTCTCACTCCCTTAAAATATCACTTTCCGAAAAGTGATTGTTTTTGCCATGCATGATACAATTTTGTTTGTTTAAAACAAATCAATGAGTACTTTTAATATTATTCCAGCTTCGGCAACGAAGAGATTATGAAAATAAGCCATAAACTTTAAAGGCGTTTGAAACAATCCATTAAGCTATGAAAATAAAGATTTAAATTTATTTTATGAAAATAAGTCACAAACTTTAAGAAATTTGAAACAATATATTAGTACAATTTCGTCTAAAAATGCATTTTATTTAAAAAATATACTTCCATTTTTGCTTGTAAAATGTGAAAATGGATGCTTAAAAAATCAGTAAACATAGGTTAAAGTTCTTGCGTTTAAGGCGTTGCATGAACACTTTTTTTTAATCTTTTAAGATTATAAAAATAAAAAAATTCTACAAGTAAGTTTTCTAAAACTTACGTCTGGAGAAATATCTCCTTAAAGCAAAGCTTGTTATACACCATTTATTTGACAGGGAAAGCCGATTCCTTGGAGGCCATCATAGGATAGGATATCTTTTGAATTTATTTATTTAGAGTCAAAATCATGTTATATATGCTTTTCAAGCTAAAAGTGCATGAAAACTCCTCAAAATATTTTATGTGTTTTGAATTTTTGAGTAGTTATAAATATAAAGCACGGCCATAAAATATATTATTAAATATTGTACAATTTATTTTTACAAAAATGGATTTTATGGGCATTGTAATGGTTACTAAATCATTTTGAAAGGAATAAACATTTAAAAATTTTCTTTATTCATAAATATTTTATTAAAAGAAGTAAAATAAGAAAAAACACACAAAAATTACAAAAAATAAATAAACTTTTTTGATTTTCTTCTTCAATTCTAATGTTTGGAGTTTAAATTTTGTAATTTTAGTTCATTGTAAATTATATATATTATTCTAAATTATACATATAATACACAAAAGCGCATTGCAATTTAAGCATATTTATTTTTATACGCACATTTTGTGCCTCTTCTTAAGGTGCTACACTGTTACGTCAAACACTCCAGCATTCAATATTTTCGTAAATAACTGTTACTTCACACAATTATAGAGCGTTATTATTGGTCAAGATCGATGAAAATTACAGTTAAGTAACAGTTACATATCTATAAAAACGATCGAAAGACTGGACAAGTTGCTGCAAATTTTTAACTGCGTACACAATTCCAAATATTGTTAAAAATGTACAACAAACTATCCAGTCATTTGACTCATTTTATGGAAAACTGTAATTTGAAGCATTTTCATTGGTCAGAATAGAGATAAATTGACATTATTTAATCACTCTCTCGAAAAAAAATTTAATCAATCGAATAGCGTTTTACATTTTTAAATAAAAAATAATAAAGGCATAAGATCTTTAATATAATGGTCTCAAAATTGGAAATATTGAGTCAAATTTCCAGACGCGAGAGGCCCAAAAATATAGTTACGAGACAAATATCACTTATAAATCAATATGTAACACATTTATCGTAAAATGTAATACTCTTCTCAATTCCACATCTCTTCAATCATTATGTTTTTCATTTTCATGCGTAAAAGTAAGTAAATAACCCTGTGAATATGTCCGAAAATTTCAAGCTGTTTGGGGGAGAAAAAATTCTTTTTAAGAACACCCTTAATCGGGCGCATAGAACGCATAAAACAATATTTTAGGTAGCGTCATTCTTGGAAGTGATGTTGGACTGCATTCACTAGACAAACTCCCCTTCACAAAATACGTTTTCTCGATCGCATAAAAAATTTTTGAATATCTATTAGCTTATTTAAAATAAGTATTATAGAAAATACTTCAGATCCCAGTATTGGATAAAGTAAAAACTAAATAAATTTAAAAATTATGAAATTTAATTTACATTAAAACCATAAGCTGGAGAAAAATGTATATACATGTAATGCATAACCATCTCCCTTCAAATATGCTTACACTACCCTGTCTCTAACAAAATCTATCTACTGCCAGATAAAACAATTATATCTTTCTTAAACAGTAAGCACTGAAATAGATTTATTTCTTTGCGTGCGAGCAAACCATTTTTCTATTCTAGAATCAATATTCCGATTCAAGTATATCCTTATTTTGATAAAATGACATATTGTTGCGGCGTCATATATTTTTAAGTACAGACAGCTGGTCTTGTTTAATTTTCCTACTAAATTAATTCTTTCTTTAACGACATGAATACTTTTCGTAAAAGTAAACAAGAGGTTTGGATTTTTACTTTCTTCTATTATATTCATAAGCATGGAATTAGTGAAAACGTTGGAATTTTGTATTTTGATGAATTGTATTTTTCCTGGGCAGACTCATTTCATGAACTGCGAAAAACAAACGTGGTGGGATGGAGCGAATCAAACTTTCAACTTTACACCGGACTGGGGTCGACACAAGGTACATTTCGTTAAATCCCGTGCCTGAAAATTACAATCTACGCAGACGTTGAAGTCGAGGGACCAGACGCTTAACATTTCACCCCATATTTTAAAATCTATTATTGAAACGCTGCTCGTTACGAAAACCCAATCCTGAATATTTTCGATAGAGGAAACCCATTGTCACGTGAATTGAAATTGAATTTTCATTCCCATAGACAGAGTATTTAGCTTCCGATTAATATCCTTTATTAAAAATTCTTAATGTGTATCTTTTAAGTATTGAAGACCAATATTTTCACTGGTCGTGTTTTTGCAATAATAATAATATCCATCTATCTCTCTATCTATTTGTCTATCTATCTATCTATCTATCTAATACATATCTATATATATATATAGAGAGAGAGGGAGAGAGAGAGAGATAGGTTGATTGATTGTTTCATAGATATAGATATGTTATTTATTGTGGAAAGGGTTAAATTATTTTCCTCGTGTCTTCATTAGACACTCTACTAAACTTCGTGCAATTCAGGTTGCTCTCCCAGGTTCAGAAATATTTATTAGCGTCAGTTTACTACATACGTGTACCCAATCCATTAAGCTATGAAAATAGGAAGTTAAATTTACATTATGAAAATCAGCCATAAACTTTACAGACGTCAGAAATAATCCATTAAGCTATGAAAATATAGAATTAAATTTACATTATGTAAATAAGCCATAAACTTTAAAAAGATTAAAACGATATATTAGACTTTAGTCTAAAAATACATTTAAAAAACATATTTCTATTTTCGCTTGTAAAATGTGAAAATGGATGTTTAAAAAAGTAGTAAATATAAGATAGAGTTCTTATATTTAAGGCCAATACTTTTTTTAATCTATTAAAACTATATAAAAAAAATTCTTCCTGAAAGTTTTATAAAACTTACTTCCGAACTAATAATTACTTAATGCAAAGCACATTATATACCATTTATTTTACAGGGAAAGTTGATTCCTTGGAGGCCATCATGGGATAAGACATCTTTCGAAACATTTATTTAGAGTCAAAATCATGTTCTATATGATTTTCAAGCTAAAAGTGCATTAAAGCTCCTCAAAATATTTTATGTGTTTTGAGTTTTTGAGTAGTTATAAATATAAAGTACAGCCATAAAATATATTATTAAATATTGTTCAATTTCCTTTTACAAAAATGGTTTTCATGAGTATTGCAATAGTGACTAAATCATTTTTAATGGAACTTTATTCAAAAATATTTTATTTTAACAAGTAATATAAAAAGGCAACCCACGAAAATTAAATAAACTTCTTTGATTTTAAATTTGATCTAAATTTAAAATTTTATTATATTATTAATTATATATATTTATACCGAAAAGCGCATTACGATTTAAGCATATTTATTTTCATACTTTTGGTACATACTTAAATAATTTTCGTATATACATACACTTTTTTCGCTCCCTGTCTTTAAGGCTGTACGCTTTAAAAAGCTGCATCAAACTCCCCAGACATTCAACCATTTTTGTAAATAACGGTTACTTGACCCTATTATGGACCCTATTATTCGTCAGGCTAAATTAAAATTACGGTTTAGTAACCGTTATCTATAAATATAGTCGAATACCTGGATAAGTTGCTGCAAATTTTTAATTGTGTACTCAGTTCCAAACATTGTTAAATATATACAGCAAACTGTCCAAACATTTGACCGACTGGATGGAAAACTGCGTAATTTGAAGCATTTCCATTGGTCAGAATAGAGATAAATTGATGTTATTTAACCGTTTTCTATAAAAACCTTCGAATGACAAGATAGTTTTGTAGAATACAGTTTAAGTGATGTTATTTTACCATTTTCTATAAAAAAAAAAACTTCAAGTGACTGGACAGTTTTGTGCAGACTTTTAACAGTGAATTGAACACTTTCACAAATACATTTTAATTGTTAAAAAATCTCGTGCAAAATTCGAAGGTGCTTCGTATAAAAAAAAAAAAGCAATCAAATGGAGTTTTTCATTTTAAAATAAAAAATAATAAAGTCATAATTTTTCCGATATGGCTCTCAAAGTTGGAAATTGTGAGTCAAATTTCCGGACGCGACATCCCGAGAAAGGTCGTCGTGAGACAAAAATCCCTTATAACTCATTGTTTAACACATATATTGAAAAATGAGAAACTCTATGCAATTTCAAATCACTTCAATCTTTGTGTTTTCCATTTTTATGCGTAAAAACATGAGAACGAGTCTGTGAATACGTCCGAAAATTTCGCTTTGTTGGGCGGGGAATGTATCCTTTTTGATAACCGCCTTAAGTGAGGCGCATAGAACGCAGGAAGCAATGTTTTCCACAACATGAATCTTGGAAGGGCGATTGGACTGCGCTTACTAGGCAAACGTTCTTTCATAAGTACGTTTTCTCGATCTCATAAAAAGTTTGTGCATATCTATTAGCTTATTTAAAATAATTATCCTGGAAAATACTTGAGATCGCAATATTGGATAAAATTAAAATAAAAAGAAATAAATTTCATAAGTATGAAATTTATTTCCAGAAGCAATTTTCTATTTACTTTAAAGCATAACCTGGAGAAAGATGTAGTATATCAATGTAATGCATAACCGTATCCTTTCAAACATGCTTGCATTACCCTATCTGTAACAAAATCTATCTACTCTCAGATAATACAATTATATCTTTCTTAAACAGTAAGTACTAAAATAGATTTATTTTTTGCGTGCCAGCAAACCGTTTTTCTATTCTAGAATCAATATTCCGATTCAAGTATATCCTTATTATGATAAAATGAGATAATGTTGAGACATTATATATTCTTAAGTACTGACAGGTGGTCTTAATTTACCAACCAAATTAATTATTTGACATGAATACTTTTCGTAAAAGTAAACAAGAGGTTTTGAATTTTACTTTCTTCCATATTCATAAGCATGGGATTAGATAAATATCCGATATTTTTTTTTGATGAATTTACAATGTTTTGGCTTATCTTAAGTAGTGTACTATACATATTCGTAATTGTTTGTGTGTTACTAAGCTATATAAATTAATATATTGATTTAGAAGAAAGTTTTGTGATGGCTGCAGCATATGATTTTTTTTAAAGTACGATTTGACAATTTATGTGAAACATCTGTCTGTGTATTCCACAATTTTTCTGTCCGTTTTAATTCAAGAATGCGCGGAATTTCATGAAACTAAGTATTTAGTTTGGCCTTAATATACCTTTATTCTGGCTTCGCTTTTAATGTATATTGCTTAACAGGTAAATTTTCTATATCGCACTTTTTTGCGATTTCCATAACGGTTCTATATTTTCATCTATTGGATGTAATTGCACCAAATTTCATTTAATATAAAAGATTATTATGATGGAAAATGGTCCTGATTCTACTCGTGTTATCTCATCTTTCATTAATACTTTATTTTTTTGTTAAATTAAGCTTTCATAGTTAAATAATTGCAATAAAATTATTTTAATTTATTTAAATCAACTAAATTAAAAGATTTTCTAATTAGTTTCCAATTGCAGCAAACACTAATCAATTAAACTTTAATTAATTGGAGAAAATAAATTTGTTAATTACTTTCTCATGCTGTTGTGGGAAAAAGTACTTTTGAAAAGTATCATTTCTTAAAAAAAATTATTTAAAATAAAAATGAATTTAGAGTTACATACACTGCAGTAATAATAACTAATAGTTTCTATATTTATGTTGCATACAGAAACTATGTAAAATATCAAAAATTTCATACAGTAAAACCAGCAAAGAAGGAATTGCAAGAGTTCAGGAAAAAATAATTTTCAACACTGCAAATAAGGGCGTCTTAAATTCAGACACATATGTGACTGAAAAAGTAATTCAAACACTTAAGTGTCTGAATATGGAATTTCAGACATCATAGGTGTCTGAAATTTAGACACTTAAGTGTCTTACTATATGATCATGGCATAAACACTGTAATTTGAAATGTCTGAAATTCAGACACATAAGTGTCTGAAACTGGAGTGTTCAATTTTCAGACATTTTAAAGTGTCTTATTTTTTAAGACACGTGTATGCGTCTGAATTTAAGACATTTCAAACATCTGAATCGCATCCATTTTTGACCAATCTGGAAGTTCGGTAATAGGCAGTCAATTTTTCACTTTTTTTGTAAGCTTTATACAATATAAAAAAAATCCGTTAAAATATGGAAATTATACTGGCAATTTACGTATTTTAATTCAAATTTTCTTTCTTAAATTCCAGAAAATTTTCCATTTTTTGCATATTTCTGTATTTAAAATTTTCCATTTAAAAGGCAAAATATACTCTTTCAAGGACAAATCCATATATTTCACAATCAGCATTTTCTAAAAACATGTATATTAGACATGATTTATTTATTTATATTCAAACCAGTGCATTGGTTGCATTCAAACCAGTGCATTGGGGGGGGGGAGGAGCTAAGAAGGCTGAATCCCCTCCCAGACTAGACTAGATATTGTTATTTTTTTAATTATGAAAGATTATTATTAATTTTTTTAATAGGTTTAAAAATAGGAATTTTTGAAAAGATATTAATTTTGTCACACAATTTTTTTTCTCTTTTATAAATTTTATAATGAAATTCGAAATTATAGCATGTTTGAAATTTACTTAATTATAAATTTAAGACACGGTGTAACCTCTTGTTCACTTTAACCTTCATAATATTTTGCTAATTTAATAATAAAACTTTAAATTATTTGATTGCAAACACACTTTAAAATTATCCAAATACAGAAACACACCAAAAAAATCGCAAAAATTAAGATATATTTTAGCACAGTATTTCATTATTTAACATCTTAAAAGCATTCAGAATTACACCCACTAAAACTTTCCAGAGCTTCCTCTGGCTGGTTACGACTTATCAGTGTTGAATTCAGGGGGTGGCCCGGGGGAGAGAAATTTCCCCTCGGAGCAAAGAGATGTCCCTCCGGAAAATTTGAGATTTTGTGTTTTCAATGGTCAAAAAGTGCAATCCCCCCCCCCCCCACCACCACCGGAGTCTCAGAAATCCCTCCCGAAGAAATGTGTCTGAATTCAACACTGACGACTTTGCTCCAGTCTGCAGAAAAATAAAAGTCAGGACCTGATCTGGCATGTCCCATCAAATCAAATGAGAGAAAGACCCGGCCAGATCTGAGCACATATACTCCTCTAAAATATGCCTCTCCAAATCGCAATCCTGGATAGAAAATGTCAAGTTTAATTACGAAAATTTCCCAAGAGAAAAATGACTTGAATACACCAAATTCAGTAGCGCCATCTAGTTTGAGTCGAACGTATTATTATTAGTCGAACATATTCTTATTAGAACGTGTTTTTGAAAAGTCAAACGTATTTTTTTTTTTTTTTTTTTTTAAATGGAATATTTCTGAAAATTCTTACTATGTAACTTTTTAGCTAATGATTCAGTATCGATCTACTCCAGGTATGATTTCACCGTGATTTCAGGATTTCACCGTGGGAAAATTAGTTTAATCAAAAAATTTTACGCTGTATTTTGATCGAGGGAAAAAAGGAAGACAAAAAATTTTTGCATAAACCAATGATTTTTATTATTTTTGCAGAAAAATTATACATAATATTTATAACTGAGAAATTTTGTTCAGAATATTTAGCATATAGGAGGAAGTAATGAGTCCAATTTCAAAAATGTTGCCATATCAGTCACTGATCAAACGAAAAAAAAAAGAAGAAATAATCAAAGAAAACAGAACACTATATTCCTACACACACTTTCATATATACATACCTTCGCATTAAAATTAAACACAGGCTTTTGGCAATAAGAAATGCATTTATTTTTGAATGAAAAATTGATTTTATTTTTAAAGGTTGCCCTCCCCCCCACACACACAACTGAAACGGAACAAGCCCGAATTAAATATATATATATATATACATTCGCACTGTTAAAACATTTTAAATATTTTAATATTTCAAAAATAACGTGTCTTCTGATAACCAATAATATTTGTGTTCTGAAAATTTCTTCGATAGAAGTAAAAAAATTTTCTACTGGTTCTACATCGCATGAAATTAAAAAGCAAAATATTCAAAATTCTAGAGAGAAGATGTGTGAAATCTTTCAGAATTATAAGCAGATTGACAAAATATTTACAGTTTCCGTAAAATAAATTGTGAGTCACAAATGACTAAGAATATTTGAACTTCCTAGCTGTGGAGGCGTGGCCGAGACGGATTATCGCATAGTCTACGGACCATAAGATCATGAGTTCGTATCCCGCGATGGGTAAGTGTAATATTGCTAATGTTGTAAAATGAATTAGATGAGTGAATCATGTAAAATCTCTGAGACTTATTGAAATGTGGGTGAAATGTCCCTTCCTTGAGAGCATAATTTTTATTTTTTAAATATAGAAATTTCAAAAAAAAAAATTTAAATATTTCTGGTAATTGAAGAAAATTTCCACTAAAATACGTAAATTGTACTGGCGTTTTGATTGGCGGTACAGTTTTTATATTTTAAAGGATTTTTTTTTTCTGTGTATTAAGGCTTACCGAAAAAAAGGTGGAAAATGCTTTTGCAGAGAAATTAAAGGTGGTCAAACATGGATGCAATTCAGACGTTTGAAGTGTCTTAAATTTAGACACATACAAGCGTCTTAAAAATTTAGACACTTTAAAATGTCTGAAAATTGAACACTCCGTTTCAGACACTTATGTGTCTGAATTTCAGACATTTCAGTTTACAGTGAATATAATGCATTTTTCGGGGTCGGGAAAAATATAATTTTCAGCATAAACAATACATTTTAAACTTAAGATCGAATTCCATTATAGACAAGTTTCAATTTGAAATATTGTACTGAAAAATTATATAATATCCAATATTTTCACCATTCGAAACTGAACTGTTACTTTCTAAATTTATATTGTCTAAAACGAAGAGAATAATGTTTCCTCAAATTTTGTAAAATTATCTTCTCCATAATTTGTATATTGTGAAATATTACTTGCGTACAATAGCAGAAAGTTAACACTGTTATATATTATACAAAAGTTTCTCTTTTCCTAATGTAATAAAAGCAGAAATAACGTGATAAGAAACATTAAAAGCAAGAAAGAGATAGAGAGAGAAAGAGATGAGTACGAGTAACGATGACAGAAAATCCTACAGGCTTTAGTAACTTTATCATTCTTTAGAACTCACTATGCTTTCTATCAAAGATTTTCTTGAAGAGGCTTACAGAAGCAATACAGTTTTACATTCCCAGTTTCTTTCTGTTGGCGCGTGATAAGGAGCAAGATAACACTCTGCAAATATTTTATTTAATTAACTCACCATGCATACCTTATTTTGTCTCCTTAACTGAATAAATACAAAGATAAATTTACCTTGGTAATTTTCGGTAAAAGTTTGAATTAAGATAGTTAACATTCTCACTAGAGTAAAAGAATTCTTTCGTTTTAAAGAAGAAGAAAAAAGGGCATATAAGGGAGTTATTTATGATTATATTTTTATGCATATTTTACAGTTTGTGAAAAATTTTCTTTAAAGTTCTTGCAATAGAGTGTGCCACAAAGTTGTCTGGATTTAGAGATTAAACTAGGCATATTTAGCGCGGCGCGACGCCGTGCGATTTTGTTAATGTGCTTTGCTATTTTTTAAGTGCGCCGTCCTATTTTTTATGTGCGCCGCGTTATTTTTAATTTCGGTTGCGGTCAGAAATTTGTATAAACGGTCAAGGAAAAATGTCGTTAATTTCACGAAAAAATATCAGAAATAAATAGTAAATTTTGTCAGTTGGTCACGGAAAAATGTTGCGAATTTTGTCTGATCGCGGAAAAGAAATCAATTTCGTCAAACGATCATGGAAAAAATTGTAAATTTTGTGCAAGGACTCGCATCGGGTCAAAAAAGCCGATTTTTCCAGGAGTGGAGTTTCTTTCTTTATAAGTACGTTTATGATAATCTTCGTATTAATTTGTAATTATCCTTGAATTGAATAAAAATACTTAAAAGTAGAGTCCACCAACGGGTCCAGTAAATAGATTTTACCGAAGGTCTTTTTTGTGGTTTTGAAGGAGGAGGAGTTAAGTACGTTTTTGCAATATTGTAATAGCGTTTGCAATATTTTTACGATTAATTTGTTTATCAGATTTATTTTTTAATATTCCCGTAAGGCATGGTGACGTCACAGCGACGTCGTTGTGAAGTCACACTGTGATTTTGTGACAGTCGATGTGACGTCACGTGACGTCGATGTGACGTCATAGTGACTAGAATGCGAGGTCGTTATGGCCGTTTTAGAGGCCGTTTGTGACGTCACATTGTGACCACTATGTGAAGTCACGGTGTGACAAATTTGTGAAAAGTGTGTCATTTGTGACTATTTTGGCATTAACTTTGTGACGAACTTGTGACGAAAGTGACAATACTTTGAAGTCACATTGTGACCAATTTGTGAAATATGTGTCATTTGTGACGAACTTGTCATAAACACTGTGATGATTTCAAATGAAAAATCAAATTTCAAATTAATTGCTTAAAAGGCGCAAAGGCGAACATAGCGGAAAAGATTCCATGCTGGCACTCGAACCCGGGCCATCAGTATAGCGCACTGACATTCTACCGACTAAACCACATGGAACGATACCCGGCCTGGAAAATTTCTCACTATTACATGTTGACAAGGCTACAAACGCAGCACAAGATGGAAT
The DNA here is from genome assembly GCA_963932465.1 of Maratus speciosus. Taxonomy (NCBI): domain Eukaryota; kingdom Metazoa; phylum Arthropoda; class Arachnida; order Araneae; family Salticidae; genus Maratus; species Maratus speciosus. The sequence goes on along the minus strand of OZ010791.1, from coordinate 284,061,971 downwards.
ATTTATCGTGAGCCACCGACATGGGGCAAACACGAAACTTAATTAAATCGAGCATCGATTGAAACTATATTAATACTTGGAAATTTTTCCAGAGAGAACCATTTGCCTTGCAAACAATATTTCAAATGAAAATCAAATTTCAAACTAATTGCTTAAAAGGCAATTTTGATTTGAAATTTGATTTTCATTTGAAATACTGTATGCAAGGCGAATGTTTCTCTCTGGAAAAATTTCCAAGCATTAATATAGTTTCAATCGATGCTGGATTTAATTAAGTTTCGTGTTTGCCCCATGACGGTGGCTCACGATAAATATTCCATCTTGTGCTGCATTTGTAGCCTTGACAACATGTAATAGGGAGAAATTTTCCAGGATGGGTATCGTTCCATGTGGTTTAGTCAGTAGAATGTCAGTGCGCTATACTGATGACCCGGGATCGAGTCCCGGCGTGGAATATTTTTCACTATGTTGACCTTTGCGCCTTTTAAGCAATTAATTTGAAATTTGATTTTCATTTGAAATATTGTATGCAAGGCGAATGTTTCTCTCTGGAAAAATTTCAAAGTATTAATATTGTGATGATTCTTGTCATAAACACGATGATAATTTTAAAGTAAAGTTTTGTTTGAAATATAAAATCTTATCTTTTTACCGTACTTTTTAGCAAGATATCCCTATTTTGGAGTCCTATTCTTCTAAAATATTTTTAATTTTCCATTTAAAAAACAATGCTTATCAACTGACATCTTTTTTTATTAAGTTCTAAGCTTGATCTTGAATTCAAGCTTAATATTAAGAATGTGTAAGCTTTTTAATTTTTTGTGATTTGTCATTGCTTTACTAAATACGAACAGGGAGTCTAACGGACATTAATACAACTGTTATTTATGGAACGACATGATAGGCCCTATTTATTTAAATTTTTTATTCCCGTACATATTGTGTTTTGTGAATATGAGCTAATTAGATTTGGTATGTTTTATAAAAAAAGACTGATCTGGGAAATAGATACAACAAGTAAGATATATCATACGTTAAGCATAAATTATAAAACACTTTCCACCTCTTTCTGAATGTTTTAACAAGACATCGGGGGAAATAACGTAAACAAGATAACTAACTAAACATGAAAACGCATAAAACATTTGAAAAACTGATTTCAGCAGTTACCATCCATAGCCAAATATGTTTTCCAATTCTTTTAAACAGTCCTGTATTTGATCTGTAAATTGATATATATACTATATAATGGAAAAATTTAGTTTATCAAGGAAACGCATAACAGGTTGAAATTCTCTTTCCGAAATTTGTACTAATATATGGAAACATACTTAAGTAATTTTGTACAACCCTGTAGTTTACCTACAACCTTTATTACACGCCACTATTTAGTTAAAATTTAATTCAAGCTAAAACACTCTTAAAACTGCTGAAATCACATTTCCAGAAATTATAATTTATAGACGGCAACGTATCCAATTCTTTGCGTGACCCTGTATATCATTTTATCTATGTTCTACAAACATTTCTTAGTAAATTAAATACAGTGCAGCGTAAAAATGCATAACTTATTTAAAAACCACCTTTACGCAATACCCAGTAGCCCTTACGAATACTTTTGTATAGTCCTGTATATGAATTATATCATGTATATATATACCATATACTATGGATAAATGTAGTGGATCATAAAAGCGCATATCATAATTAAAAGTACATTTCCAGCAATCATCGCTAATGAACAGTACTTCGGATACAATATAGTATCTGAAATATTTTGTGTGTCCCTGTAAATGCTATATACACTTCGTATTATACATGAAATAATTCCTAGTACGTAAACCTCAACGACGTATATCAATTTCATTACATATCAAATAAATTAACATAAATATAGTACGCCGCAAACAATTCCCTCCACCCCTATATCATGTATTGGAATTCCTTTTTTAGCCCTGTAAATAAACAATAACTATTCTCTGCATTGCATATTTTACGGAATGCACATTTTAGTGCGCTTCATAAATGCATATCAATTTTATTCTGTTTGAAAGCGTGTAAAATCATTAAAAATCATTTGAAATGATTTTTCCCCACAGGCCGTAATGTAATAGAATACTTTTGACTGTACCTGTAAATGAACTAAACATGCTACAAACTTCATTACAAATAGGGACCTTGCTATGGTACAATAACATCCAAAAATTTCAGGTCAATTCGAGTATATTTACGCGAGTTAGAGCGCGGACAGACGGCCAGACAAACCGAAGTCGTAAACACGTTTCAACTTTATCGGGCCTGAAAAACACTTTATTTCAATGCTTAAATATTATTTTTTTTTATTTTTTAATGCCAATAAAATAAATGTATAGAAAACGTAGAAAATGAGTTTACAATCAAAGAAAATTTAATAACTGATTCTGAATGTCTACAATTAAATGTTTGATTAAAATCACAAACAGCAAAAAAAAAAAAAAAAAAAATGCTTAAATACAATTAAAAAAATAAATATATCAATTTGAAAAACACTAAATAATTAGTGTTTATAATTGTACTATTAAACAACAACAAACTACAATAGATGAATTAAATGCATTTAACAATTTCTCAAAAATCTTTCCATATGTTATAAGGAATTCCTATTATTTTATAATTTTGGCAAATGTTACATCTGAAAACATTGGTATGAAGATTTAAGATTTTAAATACTAATTTAAAATATTATTAGCAATGAAAAAAAATTCTTTCAAAAGTAAAAAGACTTTTTCCCAGTATAATGTTAATTTCAAAATTGAAACAGTTTCCTAATATCATTATAATCGAATATCATAATTAACTCCAAAATATTAATGACGATAAATAGTGTTAGAACCAGTCTCTGCAACAGCTTTTTTTTTTTCTTCTAGCGATGGCAGATTAAGATATTTTAAAGCATCGAATCGGAAACGAATTCTAGATCAGTCTCATTGCATATAACATACTGCAACTATTTAACTCATGTAATAATCTATCAAACGGAAATAAAAAAATTAAATTAAATAAGACATACCTTTTAAGTTCCATAAATAGTTTAATAATATCCGAATATTATCCTAAATTGTCAGACATATTTCTGACAAAATGACAAAATTGTCAGACATACTTCCCGCGTCAAAAGTTCTGATCCTTATTTTATTCTGTGGTTTAATCGAGCGCAGACGATATTGACAAGAAGATGCTATTATAATTTTTTTTTTTTTGTAGACAACAGATTTTTAGAGAATGCGCAATCATTTTATCTTTATGTGAGTGTAATGAAAATTTTCTATTTGAATGAAACACCTGCCTTTTTTCTTTCTTTTCTTTTTTTTTTTAAGTAAAGTTTGTTTTACACGTAATAAATAAAAATTAGGCATCTTCTTAATAAATGAAAAGAGAGTATACAGGATAAAAAAATTTTCTTTGTCAATCTGTCATTTTTTTATATTCATTTTCTGTAGAATAAAACAATTTGTAAAAAAGCTTTTTTTAAAGTCGTATCGCTAAAATACGAATTTAAAATACGAATCATTATATCATGGGTTTTGTATAAATATTTTTTCGTAAAACGCTAATTTTATTTAAAAAGTCTGAAAGAAGTAGAATTTTTTAAAAAATAGTTATTTAAAATAGTTAAACACTAACAGGAAAAAATATCACTTGAATGCAAATTCTAAAGCAAGAAATGCATATATGACTAAACTCTGAATACTCTTTCTACGTGCTCATTAAAAGCTACAGACTTAACTGTAATAGAAAATTTTAGTTTGAAACCCCAGAAGTGTTTTGAATACCACTAGTCGACAAAAAAAAAAAATAAATAAAATAAAATAAAATAAAAACTTTTTTCCTGCAAACTAAATATGTAAAGTGTACAGATTTAATATTCCTAATTCTGAATATGTTATCCAAATTGCGCCAGTACGTACCATTTTTCCGAGAAACACTTTTATAATAATAACAATCAGTGAAGGATTAAATTGCAATGGTAGATAAAATTGAAATCATAAAAAAAGTATACTTTCACTGTCTTAGATAACAAATTGATAAAATATAGCATGAAAATCTAGTTTGTTGATACTTGTACTGTGCATTTTCCTTTTTATGCCCCCCCCCCCCCCCACACCTCTTTTTGTGTCAGAATTTACTATTTCCTATCCACTAATATGTTTTCATTCCTTATGTTGCTGTAACTCGGGCATGTTTAAAATATTTCTGTACATTTTCAAAGATTTTTGATGTTCATATTTTTGTCACACTGTGGCTTACAATATGGTGGTTTTTTTCGTCACATATGTGACGTGACGTACGTTACATGCAGTGACATAACAGTGACGTCACAATTTTTTTTTTTTAATTGCCAGAAAATATAATTTTACATAAATAACATGTTTTGAATATTTTTTGTAATTTTTTAAAGTTTTCTAAGAAGTTCACATCTCAGTCACAATGTGACATCACTGAGTAGTGGCATTTTGGTCACAGATGTGACGTGACCACAGTGACTCACAGTGACGTCACAACGACGTCACCGTGACCATGCATGCTATGAGGGTTATTTATGCTGTATTTTTAACGAACTTTTTTATAACTCATGATGCTCGTTTTCTTCTCCTCCGTAATTTAAATGTTTGTTCCTTTATTCAACGTATCAAAAACGTAATGGGTCTAAAAAAAATGCAAAAATATCTATTATATACTCAAGGAGAATATCGCGGGACTACAATGTCTTCAACACCAGCAATAGGAAAAGACCGTATTAAACATTCATTGAAACTAATACCCGATTTTATTTCTGTTGTTTTACTTTAAACTTCTTACATATATATCAAGCAGGACGGTCGTTCTGCCAAGCCAAGCTGAAAAAAAATGCTAACCTCGCCAAACAAACAAACGCCAAGAATAAAACGCAAGACACCGTAACTGCTTATTATACTGATGACAACTTCTCCATGTAAAATCAACCAAACATGCCAGCGTAAAATTTCCCATATCAAAAGAACCAATCATCGCAGAAAAATAAAACCAAAACCAGAAGGACCTAATGGAAAATATCTTCAATTTGAGACCAAATGCATCCTCATAAATTAATTATAAACAGAGATATAGATTTTTTAAAATAACGTCGAGATACTGAAAATGATCGATTTATTTTCTTCGTCACAATTTATGGTTCAATCAAGGTAGAGACTTAAATAATGGACATAAAAAAGTAAGGATTGCATTTTTGGACAGATATTTACTCAATCTACGTGCTTTTGTAAAATTCAGCTTTAAAAACACAAATTTTCTATTCTTAATTAGCGAAAAACTGTTAATTAATTTTAAAGTTTATAAATTATGCCAAACAGCGATAAACCCGCCAAATCATTTTAGAAGTCTTTTAAAATTTTTTATATTATCCTTTTGCATTGATTTCATCGAAGAAAACTATGGCCGAGATCCAGATAGATTTTTCGCTGTTAGCGAAATGAGTTTGACCAATCAGAAGCCAGAATGTTTGAGAATTTTTGCTGCTTCTGGATCCCGGCCTATGTCATAAAAGTTTTGAGTCATTTTCTTAGTGCCATGGATGAAGTGCAGAAATTTAGGCTGGGATCCAGATGGATTTTTCGCTGTTAGCGAAACGAGATTCACCAATCAATAGCCTGCATTGCTGCAAACAGCGAAAAGTTCGCAAAAGTGCTTCTGATTAATGAATCTCGTTTCGCTAACAGCGAAAAATCTATCTAGATTGCGGCCAATTATGTTGAACACAATTTTGCATTTCCACATCCAGGAAGGGTATTGATGTCATAACAACAGTGCGTATTCGAAACTATTTAAGGCATTGATTCTGAACTCCTTTGCTATACATTTCAATATTAAAGAAGTTGTTGTTTCAATAGTTTTAGTACTTTTCTCTATTGCTCACTCTAAAACACGAATATCGAAATTTAACCAACAGCGCTCAGAAACTATAGCGCCTAGAATATATAGTGTTGAAATCGGCTAACCCTGTAATACTTAAAAAAGCGCTAAAATATTGTATCCCTTAAATGTGCAATGATACTGCTGTAATAGGCAGATCGCAGCGGCATCTGCAGGATATTTTCTACAACTGCAAGAAATTGCTAGTCTATACAATGTAATAATAGTAATACGAAAATCCCACAGATGTCGCTGCGATCGACACTTGAAATTTTAGCAGTACCGTCGCACATTTAAGGGATACAAATTTTTAGAACTCTTTGGATAGCATATTTCCACACTAGGTATTCTAGGCGCTGTATCAGAAACAACACCATAACAGAGAGCCTTTATACATAAGAGTGGTGATATATGCACAGGAGACATGCTCATTTCAAGCTTTTGTCGAAAGTACGGCAATTCGCTTTCTTGAATAGAGGATATTCAATCTACGTTATGATCACATGGTCAAGGCAAGAACGTCTAGCGTAAAGAAGGGAAGTCTCCGTCTACGCAATGTAAATCCCCGCTAGCCAATGAAATAGTTCATGGGAGAAAGCAGTAGTACACTGTTAAAAATATCGTGAAAAATTACCTCTGTTTTTAAAGGCTATCTGTATTCTGACCAATGAGAACGCTTCATAGGCGTTTATGTAGCGTTCTCATTGGTCAGAAAATAGAGAAGCTGTAAGAACCGAGGTAATTTTTCACGATATTTTTAACAGTGTAGTTTCCTGTTTCCCTTCTATCAGTTAGAAATTCTTTGGGTAAATTACCGGTACCACGTGACTTTTTCAGCCTCGAACCCATATTTGGAATATCCTCCATTAGAAGATACGCGCATGGACGATCTCTATTAGACTAGGGAAATAATTCAGCATGCATTAACCTGGCGATAATGGCATGCTCGTAAAGAACTTTAACGATTTGTTTTTATCACTTTTACCAATAAACATTTATTGGCCGTATGTCGCTACTTCGTTATAGAGACACACTTGTTCCTAATTAGATCCCAGCCTTAATGTATCAAAATAGAGAGTTTGCTTTCTGTACTATTCCTGAGCTCAGTTATAGCGTCTAGAAATATAGGCCGGTATCCAGGTACAATTTTGCAAACAGTGAAAAGTTAGCAAAAATTCTGGCTTCTGATTGGTCAATCTCGTTACGATAACACAGAAAAATCTACCTAGATCACGGTCACAGTGTGGAAACCGGCTATTCCAGTAAATCTTTAAAAAGTGCTAAAAATTGAATCCCATAAATATTGAAAAATACTGAATGACAAATGTCGATAGGAGCAACATTTTCTAGATCTTCTCTGAGCGAAACATTTTCTTTTGAAATAGTTATGTTGGAATTACCATATGTCGCTGTAATCGACATTCGTCGTTCAGCCTCGTTCAACATTTATGGGATACAATTTTTAGCACTTTTTTAATAAGCCGATTTTTAAACTATATCTTCTAGAAACTATAGCTCCGTTATAGCGTCTAGATTATATGTTGTAGAAATCGACTATCCCAGCAATACTTAAAAAAGCGCGAAAGTATTGAATCCCTTAAATGTACAACGATGTCGAATTCCAAACAGTCATTTGCATCGGCATCTGCAGGATATTTTTTAAAGAAGAAAGAGACATGTGTAATGCACCGCTACAGCGTCTAGAATACATAATGTGGAAATTTGCTATCCAAGAACCGCTAAAAAGTGTATCCCTTAAATGTGCACTGACGCTGAAATCCAGGGAGATTATCGCAGCGACATCTGCTATATATTTTCAAATTTCAAAGTAAACATCGTATTATTACAGCGGGTTTGACGCCAAGCACACAGGTCAAATGTAAGTTAATAAAACGTTTTAAAAAAAATGTTACAGCGTCTAGACCAAATTGTCTTGGAGTTTTGGGAAATATCCTGCAGATATCGCTGTGATCGACTGATTGGATTTCCACACTATATATTCTAGACGCTGTAGCGCCGCGGTAGCCTGTCCTTTTTCGTTTGCCTCGAAGTAGATGACGTCATTTGAAGCTGTTCCTAAGTGTGGCCAGCTCATCACGTCACACGGAGTTGATTATCTGTACACGGCAATGGACACAAAAAAAAATCGGCGCACCGCTTTGTACTAATCATCGTGTAAAGATGATCCAACTCCGTGTGACTTTTAAACGTCATAAACTGGCCTATTATGTCATTGGTCACGCTAACACCCTCCCCCTTGCGTCCGCCATATATAGCTGCATCTTGCTATGGAGACTGCTAAATGGGCTGCTATCGGTCAAAATCAAGAGAGAAAAGGGCAGAAGAGGGGGAAAGAACTCGTTTTCTTTATGTAGTTTTTCACACGGGAAGATTGACATGTCTGCTCCTCTCCTTTCATAGCTTCATGGTGGTGAAATAAACAAACGCCCCTTAAATATTTGAGAAAGTCTTGACACGCGTCACAAAAACATCACACAAAGCAGGCAAAGCAAAGGAACAAAATCATTCATTGGCTCGTGGATATGAACGAGCCAATGAATGATTTTTCTTCTTTGTTTTGCCTGCTTTGTGTGATATTTTCCTGACTTGTCAAGGCTTTCTCGAATATTTAAAGGACGTTGAATAGACCGGGATCAAGATAGATTTCACGCTATTAGCGCGATGAGATTGATCAATCAGAAGCCTGCATTTTTGAAAACTTTTTTTATGTTTGCAGTAAACACTCTGGATCCCGGACATTAACTTTGGTTGGTTAAGACGATTTTGCATAAAATGAAATCAGAAAGCCAATGTTTTTAAACTTTTTTGGTTAGTTTAATCGAAATCTTCCACGTCTATTAATGAAAACTGAGTTACTGTACTTTGGACAAAAACTTGAATATGAGTACACGACTTGTGCATATGTGTCACCACTCTTACATATAAATGTACTCTGTTATGAGCATGATTCTAAGCGCAGCTGGTTAAATTTGAGTATCTGGGTATTAGATAAAGCAATAGTGGCCCACCGTGTCTGAGTGGATAAGACACCACGCCGCTAATCGCTTGAGAACGTAGGTGGGGGCGGGTTCAAATCCCGCCGTGATCCTCACGTGATCTGATATAAATGTGTTCAATCAAACAAACAAGCAATAGTGAAAGGTACAGTTGCCATGGAAACAACGACTTCTTTAATTCGTATAGAAAATTAATGAATAGTTGTAAATAATTTAAGTTTAAAATGTAGGCAAATGCTCTGAAAATATCAATGGCTCCCATCTAGTATTTTACAAAAGTAATTTAATATATTCACATGATGTATAAGTTGATGCAACTCTTACCTAATGAAAATTCTGCAACAAGACTTACGTAGGCAGTTCTTTTCAATGATTAATTCAGAATTCTAAGAACAAAACGAAGTTCTTAAGCGCCCTTCCTCACCCCTCCCCCCACTCAAAAAAAGAAATACGATAGAAAGGTCATATTTTCCGGTTTTCTCCAGTTTAAAATTGTCACTCAATTTGAAATTTAAAAAGAAAAAAAATACCTTTCGATAGAAGGTACCTTTCTGTAGGCAGCGAAGACGAGTTTCCTAGTAGATAATAATAAAACAAATGTTTGTCTGTCTAGAGTTTTTCTTTGTCTGACAAGATGTTTTCTGTTCAGGACAAAATTTGACAGGAGGGTTACCTGTATGCCTGAAGTTATGCACGTCGAAGCAAGTTGGATAATTTTTATATATGTTTATTTGGATAATTTCAGTATTTCTGTGATCTTTGGTCAGAGTTTAGAAAAGGTGTCTGGGTATTAAAAAAAACATAACAAATTTGACGAACGATAAGACTATAGATTTCAGGCAATTTTTAACTGCAAAAAATTTTATTCTAATGTTTATGCGGCTTTAATAATAGACTATTAAATATAATCAATTTACGGGAATTTTTATACGAAATTATATTCTCACATTTATGCAAATAGGTATGGATAAACAGACTTGAGTAAAATTACATATTTATTCTTTCTTCTCTATAACACGATCTAAATGAAGATGAAGTTATATGTACAGTTTACATCTTTAAATTTTGAGATTTTTTTTATCAAAAATGTTTCATCATCATGTCTAGAATTGCTAGATTTACTTCTTTAGATAGATCTTCGATTCTTTAGATGCCTGCGGGGCTTCATTCTCGGATTTTCCGTAGGTATTTGTAAAGATAAATTTATTTTGCAAAACCGTCAGCAAAAAAAAGTTAGAACAAACAATTAACTGACAGACTAACTGTAAATATATATTTTATTTTGACTCTATTTGATTTTTACTAAATTTTCATCCCTCATAGAAAATTTTAAGGCGATATAAATTGAGAAAGACTGATACTTTGAAAGAAGAAATTGACTTTCCTTAGTTTTAAATTATTAATTACTCTAAAAAATGAATGATAGGTAAACAAAGTGTATACTATTGTGTTTGTTCCCTACTTATAAAGGCTATACAAGGACTAATTTTAGCGAGTAGAATTATTTCAATTATATATAATCTGTTTAAAAAAAAGAACTGATATCTACTAAAAAACAACTTTTCAAAAGTAAAAAAAAAGCCAAGCAAAAAAAAAAAAAAAAAAAAAAAAAGAAAAGAAAAAAGTGGAAAGTTGTGGCTAAAAAATAGTGTGATATCAAATTTCCAAGCTAATATTATGGTACTTATTTAACATTTTTTATTAAAAATTTACCATATGTAAGTCGAGTACCTAAGTATGCGTTGATAGAAAGCCTTTTCTCCTTTACTTAATACATCATAACGTGTTTCTGAAAATAAATTCTTTTTAATTATGCATGATGGGCTTGGCGGCCATCTTTCCATATTTTACACAAATTTCTAAGCAGACAAGCTCGTAATATGTTTGCATTATTAACAATTTTGAACTTCTAGTTTTGGCTACAGACAGATAAATTAAGAAAGTCTTTTATTTTGAAGAAAAGAAAAACAAATTGATTTTTACTGCTTTAACTAATTAATTAACCCCCTCCGAAAAAAGAGAATCATAAGATAAAACCTGAAGTTACTTCAACTTTATTTTAAGACACAAATTTCTAGGCACTCATTTCCATAAATTAAAAGCATAAAATGTTTGCTTTAGCAACAATTTCGAATTTCCGATCTTAACAATGTACTTGTGTGCTTAGAAAATTGTGTAAAATATGGAAAGATGGCCGCCAAGCCCATCATGCATAATTAAAAAAAATTTATTTTCAGAAACACGTTATGATGTATTAAGTAAAGGAGAAAAGGCTTTCTATCAACGCATACTTAGGTACTCGACTTACATATGGTAAATTTTTAATAAAAAATGTTAAATAAGTACCATAATATTAGCTTGGAAATTTGATATCACACTATTTTTTAGCCACAACTTTCCACTTTTTTCTTTTCTTTTTTTTTTTTTTTTTTTTTGCTTGGCTTTTTTTTTACTTTTGAAAAGTTGTTTTTTAGTAGATTTCTTTTACCTAAAACATATAAAAGTATTATAATTTATTTTTCATTTTTACATCCATACTGTGATTACTAATAATAAACAAAATGAATGGCTATCATTAAAAAGACCACTACTGAGCTGTCCCTCTTTGATATCGATCGTTTAAAACAATGGAACATCTTATCATTTTGCTTATCCCTTTTTTAATAAGTGTAATTACTATATTCGTTTCTTTTAATTGAATTAGAAATTTCACTTTTACTCTTACTATAAACGTTTTTCGTCTTAATTTTTTCTTATATTCACTCTTATGTTGCTTAGACTACGGTATACATTTTCTTTCTTATGGCTCTCTAAGTTTTAGAAATACAGCTACTCCTAGAAAGGGCATAAAGTTAGCGTCATACAGGAAGCCTAAGCAATACCTAAACTGTCCAACTGTCCAATTTTTCTGCTATAACTAATAGTAATTTTAGAAATAAAAAAAATATTTATTCTATCGGATCTGGTGAAAATCCAAGAAAAGGAAATTTCCGTCAGGAACAAGAATGTGATTAAAATATTAATATGTCTCACACTTGTGAAATTTTAAAATATTCACTTTTTCCTTCTTAATTTAAATGGATAAATACCCGGAATGTGATGATTTTGACAAAAAAAGGTTAACATATTAAGAATTTAATGTATTCCTAAACAGATTTCTTTAAGCAAAAATAAAAAGTCAATTTTGTTTTGTTCATGATGTTCAGCTTGAAGGGAAAAAAATAAAATAAACATCAAAAAAGGGGGGGGGGGAGGATTTCGTTTTAAAACCGTTACTTGGGAGATAAACAAAATCATGTTTATCCGTTCATGTTCTAAAGGCAATTTTAGTTCAAGATATTTTTCCTTTGTACCGTAAATAAAGTTCTTTTGATCTGAAAGGATGTAAATTTTCGGAGAACAATTTTCGAAATAATTTCCAAGTAGTCTTAACTCAATAAATTTTATCGCTTTTTTATCATAAGTTTTCCTCGCCTTTCTCGGAAAAATCGAAGAAAAAATTAATTCAAAAAAGAAGTTTCAAGTTTTTTATGGAATAAATAAAATTTCCGAGAATAGGATGAGAATATTAGATTAACTCAGCTTGAAGTAAAACATCAACAATGAAACTTTTAGAAGAAGTGTTTTAAAAATAGTTTCTAGAAAATTACGAAAAATAATGAAAAAAATACATTGTAAGTAATTAATAATCTTTTATGGCCTTTTTAAATTGATTATTATTTTACTAATTGCAGGGTACATTTAAGGGAATGAAATGAGAAATTTCAAGATGTTAACAAAGCACTTACTGTCGTATTTGATTTAATGAAAACATTCTATAAATCAATAAATATTAATGAAAATAACTACTATAGGATTTAGTAAAAAAAAAAATAACTTAACACGTCGCGAATAACTTCAAATAATTCGCAAATAGAAACAAAATCCATAAGTAAATATTTTATGGAAAAATACGTCCATTAAATTCACTTAGGCGTTTTCTGTGTGTTTTTTGTCAATAATTATTCCTTGGGGGATATGTTGCACACAGCTGGCTACTTATGTTAAATTAGCTCACCAAGCATCCTCTAATAACTTTTTAACTTCAGTCATGATTGTACACATACAGATTCTCTAATAGAGGTCATAAAATTCTTAAGAATTATTATTTTTTCGATGTTGCGTGATTTTATGTAGATCAGCCTGGTACCGTCATGAGACTGGAATTCAGGATGGTCTAGCTACAAAAAGCATTTATTAAAGCAGTATGGCACAGTTATACAAAGATATTCAGAAAGTTAAAATGAAGAGGTTGGCTTTTCACAAACTAGAGCTTAGGTAAGCCCTGTACGCAGTATTGTCAGTACCGAGCGTGGGTTACAGCTTACAGCACTCAGTACTCTGTCCGGAGAGAGTTTATCTCCACAACTTACCCTGAGCTACCTGGACAGACCTACGCCAGGAGCGTCAAAAGGGAGGTCTTCACTTTTCGGAATTTCAACCGAGAGTCCCCGAAACGGCCCCAGGAATTTGTGTATATGTCAAACCAAGTTATTTGATAATGGGTGGTACTTGAAAATGCTTGAGGAGTGTTTCAAGTATTGTAAGAGTTATTATACCCAAAATGTCTAAAGCTAAGATCTTGGCTTAAAATATAATTTCCAGTCTGACAGTTGCATAGATTCGAAGTGGAATATATTGCAAGTTTAATTAGGTTGTTAGAGATTTTATGATACACAAAATGTATTGGTCTTGTAGCAAAAGAGGGACATTTAAGAGCCACATATGCCTTTATTGACAGAGTGCTATTGAATAGAACCAGCATTTTACAGCCTTATCATACGACGGCTGAATAATTCATTGGGAAAATTTATAAATTCTAAGTAACTTTCAGTTGTAAAGTAGTTTTCCAAACAGTCAAAAAGGATTGGGCTAGTGATGGCTGATTGTTGTCCCATGTTGTCCCACAATCATCAATGTCCGCCTTGCCAAACTATTGGTCAATGAGCCATTTGCCAACAAAGGCCCAGCCGTGGTCCAACTGTTAGCTTCTCACATATTTTCCAAATTAGAGAGGCCGCTGTACCCTGCATTTCCTAACGGTATTTACGAATTGCCTTCGACCGGCCCACAATCTGTGCTACGTAGCCCACCAGTAAAACAAACATGAAGCAAACAAAATCAAATTTAAATAAACAATAAACAAATTTTATTCAGAAAAATACAATATTGCAATTAATAAAAAAATCCATTGATATTTGCACTGTTACTCATGATTTGATACTCATTATTAAATAAAAATTCTTCATATTGAAATGATCTTCAAAGTAGAAGAATATCGACTATTCTTAAAAATTCTCAAAGTACTAAACATTATGTACAATCTTCTTACTAAATTAATACATATATTTTTTATATAAAGAATGAGCATCTATAAAGCACACGTGCAAAACCTTCCGCCTGTCATAAGCTATACATACAATGAATATTTTATGAAAAGACAGAAAATGAACAATGCTCAACGTAAAAAATACCTTTTGTTACTAGACATCTTTCTGCACACATCGTCAGCTATTCAGAAAAGCGGTCCTCGGGATACTGCGTCGGAAAATCCATTATTGTTATCCAATTTTGTGGAAAAAGGAGGAAGATAGAAACAATAGAATTTATTGAAATACTTTTTATGTACAAAATGAAATTAAATGTCTATCTTTTTTTTTCTTTTCTTTTTTCTTTCTTCTTTCAAATCATACGTTACCGTACAATGTAACAATGCAAATGCTACACATCGGGTTATCACTCAGCTAATTTTATTAAAGATGAGTTGTATTTTTCGATGTTTAATATAAAAAAGTTTTTAAAAAATTCTATCTATTCTCCTGAAGAGCAATTTGAGAGAGAAGAGTAATGGTTATTTATGACCACTTAACACAAATACGTTGAAGTAACCGGAAATAATCAAAATAAATCAACTCATAAACTTTTCTCTTCATTTCGACTCTATAAGAGAAGTGCTTTATGGGTGTTTTACCGTAACGATTTGTCTTCTGTAAATATCTCATCACCATTTGTTTTATTATTTATTCTCGGAAGGAAATTGTATTTTATGTCTCCTGCATGTAGGTTATTGACCTGGTACTTTGACCATTAATAATAATCGTTTTGAGGTTGATTTTTAAAAGTCTAACTGGCATGTGTACACTTTATCGTAAATCATATGCCACTTAAAATGTATTTTTATTATAAAATTTTTATAATCTGGATTTTATGTTTTTCATTAAAATCATATTTCGAATCCATTAGGATACGATGTGCTTTATTAGCAAATTTTATCCCATTTGCTCGTATGTATATTATGCCACTTTTTATTTTATACACTAAACATAACAGGGGAGCCATCTGGGAGAAGGGGCTGCGGGGTCAATGCACTCCCCCCCCCATACAAGGAATTTCAAATTTAAGAAAATTTATCTGGTATCGCAGGTCAGACTACACGAAATTTCAAAAATTCCTTAAAAGCTAAAATAATTTGTCAGATTTGATTATACAATAATCCGGTCATCTTAGGAAATTGGATTTTTTCCATGACTAATTTGCCAAATTTAACTATTTTTCATAATTCCAATTGGCAAAATGTGCGATCTTTTCTGCGGTTGCTTGATGAATTGATTTTGCATAGTTCCGCCAAAAAAATAAATAAATAAAATAAAATAAATAAATAAAAATTACGGTCTTATGTCACGGTGAAAATAAAAAAAATATTCCTCCAAGAATCACATACTTGTGAAAGAAATTGAGAGGGCAAAATTCCGCAAGCTATTTCAAATACTTTCCTCAAAGAAAACTTTGACCTCCCCCCCTCAAGAATCTCTTGAAATGGCTCAACGCGCCTGCAGTAAAACCTGAAGTAGAACCTGAAAGAAGAAGTCGAAAGGTCAGGGAAGATTATTCATTGAAATAACTGAAATCAATTTTAAATAACAACAAAAGTATCTGGTCTGTAGACATATAAATTGACCTGCTTTTTTTTTCTTTTTTTTTTTCGTTAAATAATGAAACATGCAAAATTTCATAGCTAAAAATGTACTCATATGCTACAAAATAAACATTTAATTTTTATTATTCGTAAATTTAAATTATTAGACATATTTTTTCAACTGTGATTCGAAAATAATTGAGAAACATTTTCGTTCCGAAAAATAAGCCTGAGTGGGACTTGAACTCGCAAAGAAAAATCGCAAATCCAGCTTGCTACCAACCACGCTACTGACCCTTTTGCCAAAGAAGAAAATTTATCCGATTAAAAACTCAGCGAAATCTTTTCAACTTATTTCCACCATTATAATAATCACCTACACCCTGGGTGTTGCGATTTATGGCTGTTATGTATTTATATAATATCTATACTCTATCGATACACAAACGTTCACCGCATTCGGTGTCCCCAACCTTGGGACCTTCCCTTGTGGGGTTATATTTTGCGAATAAGTAGTCCGATGGCATGTTGAAAATGAACTGATGATGGTTAGAAAATTTTGCTTTAAGTTCGTGTACTGTATGGGAAATTTCCTTATGCGTTTTGTTGAAAATTAATCTTAATCAGTGAAACATAGCAAAATGGAGATGAAAAGCCATCTTCATAATAAAACCTCACGAAAATTTCAGTATACTTCTTTATCATACAGATGCTATTTTTGTCTTCAAAACTATAATTTAATATAATTTTATAACATGATTGCCCATTTTTTTTTTTTTAGGTAGATTTCGTATGAAATACTACCTATTGGGATCGTTCCTATGTTGGAATTTCTGAAAAATTTTTGCAGATCTACACCGATCATGACCCCTAGAACCCAAAACCACCCTCTGTAAAAAACTTTATATATATATATATATATATATATATATCACTTTCTTCTGGACACGATAACTTTCGTAATTCTGCACCAATCTCTTCCAAACTGATACATAAAATCAATGGGCATAAAATCTCAGTCAAGTTCGTTAATGGGCAAAATCGGACCAAGGGGAGGGAAATAGGGAGGGGTTTTGTGAAAACAGAAAACCCCCCATAACTTCTTAATTTTTGTACATATCAAATCAGTTTAAAGTTTTTATTACTTCTAAAAATAGGGCCAAAAATTTATGTATCACAGATTTTTGATAAAGTTAAAAATGGGCTCAAGGGGCGCAAAAAATAGGGTTTTTGGGAGAAAAAAATTCATAACTTCGTCAATTCTCAAGATATCAAATTCAATTAATTTTATTATAAATCTCCTTAACATTATCTAAAACTTTTATATTCACAAGTTTTTGATAGGAGCAATTCGTACCGCTAAAAAAATTAAAAACGAAAACAAAAAGGGCGTTTGAAGAAGAAAAAAATCCATAACTTCGTCAATTCTCAAGATATCAAATCCAATTAATTTTATCATGAATCTCCTTAACATTATCTACAACTTTTATATTCACAAATTTTTGATAGGACCAATTTGTACCGCAAAAAAAATTAAAAACGAAAACAAAAAGGTGGTTTGAAGAAGAAAAAAATCCATAACTCCGTCAATTCAAAAGATATAAAATCCCCATGAATTTATCATATATCTTCTTAATATTGTCTACAACATCTATATAGACAAGTTTTGGATAGGACCAATTCTTAGAGCAAAAACAAATTAAAAATACATACCGGTTGAAATAAAAAATGATCTTAGTAAGGGTGTTTTCAAATCCAAACTGCTTATTTTCTGACTCATTTTACAATTCATTTTTGCTCTCAAAGGCTTCCAATTGGTACGTTTTCTTACTCAGAAACTATATAATGTACCGTAATGATCGATTTTCTGATAGGGGCAGAATATATTTTTTTAAATGCTGTTAAAAAGGGCATTTTGAACCGAATTTACCGAAGCGGATTGTGTTGGAAAAATCATTGTATTAAGGATGCGCTTAAATCCAAACTGCTTATTTTCTGACTGGTTTTTAAATTCATTTTTGCTCTCAAACGCATTTAATTGGTAGATTCGCTTATTCGGAAACTATATAATGTACCGTAATAATCGATTTTTAGATAGAGGCAGAATATATTTAAAAAAATGATGTCAAAGTGGGCATTTTGAACGGAATTTCCCGAAGCGATTGTGTTAGAAACGAAAAATATTGTCCTTCTGAGAAAATAATTGTTTATATATCAAGTTTTAATTAATTGAACAAAAAATAAAAACACAGGTCGCTTATAAATCTCTTCAAAAATCACGTCAGCAAGTTTCATTTTTTTTTTTTTTAATTAAAAATGAATCTGGAATTATGCCAGAAAATTTCGAGTTGTTGAGCATGGAAAAGTATTTTTTTGAATACCGCCCTAACATGATTCTGATAAAACCAGCTATTATATGAAAATGAAATAAAAACTCGTCAAGAGCGGCCAGATAAAATTGTTAAAGTGGATTTATCTATAATCATGATTTACTTTTTGTTTGTGAAATTAGTATATTTGACTTCGAAATCTACCTCTGCCTGTAGGCCGGGGCGGCAGGGATTTTTTTTTTTTTTTTAAAGAAAAATATGAATTTTCTTTTTTAGAGAAATTCCTTTTTTTTATAATAAAGGGATTTTTAATGTAATTTTTTTATTAAAAACTTTACAGGAATAATTTCATAATACAGATGCTATATACAGGGTGCATACAAAAATTCGATACACTCAATGAACCTTTAAACTGATGAAGGTAAAGATATGGAACGAGTGACCACCTATAGTAAAGCGACTATGCCCTATCATATGAGCGTGAAGCTCCCCGAGTAATAAATTGGGACGTTATCGACTCTATCTCTTAAACTATGAGAGAAAGCGAAATACGATCAATTACAAAAGTAAAGAGTCTTTGGTTATAGTTTAAAAGGGTGTATCGCATGTAAAGTATATCTAATGGAAACCCCTAATCGCAGGTTTTTCTTGAATATGCGCTAATCGTACGTAGAAGTGTGTCATTATAAATACACATACACATTTACTAATAAGCATACATAAGTACGGAAATTTTATTTTAATAAGAAAAGCAAGTAAAATATGCTTAGTTTGTCCTACTTGACTATCAATGCATGTGTAGCGTACCCATTCTAATGCATGTGTACTGTTGCCTACGGTAGACACACTGCGCAAGTTTAACTTGATTCTCTTATCAAAATAAATTGCATAAAGCTTACATGTGTTACTTTCATTAGTAAATGTGCTTTGTCCTATATAATGCCACATTTCTGCACATGACTTGTGAAGCTAGATATTGGATTAAAAAAAATTACCTTTCAGAGTTTCTAATAATGTTATTTTCACACGCAAGACAGCATTTCATACTAAATGGAGATGCTCTGTACAATTGTAATTACCATTTTTTACACTTAGTTTTCGAAATAGAGTATATAACTCTCGCATGTTGAAAGTAGGGCTTATTTTACAGCGCATTAGTTGTTTTACTATACATAGATATTAGTTCCACAGATGTAACTTAACTCATTGGAAAGATATTTTAGTGTTTACTGACTTTACTTTGCACCCTTTATTAGTTTGCATCGTCATAGAAATACACTTACAAAATTATTTTTTTTTCTCACAAATATATTTTATTCCACATTTTTTATTCGTTTTTAACAGCTTTTTTATATATTTTTTTTTAAGTTTTCAAGACTATTTTAGTTTAATTTTTTTCATGCGTTGTTACATCAGAAAAAAAAAAAAAAAAAAAAAAAAAAAAACTAGCGAGAGTTTTATATAAAAGTGGTTCTTTTTTTAATATAATAATGAACAAAATGTGTTTAAAACTTATATAAGCTTTTCTATTTAATTTTTTTTTCAAAATTCATAAAAATGAATAAACATAAACCAAATCAATTAAAAGACAAACTGCTATGACTTCTTTTGTAAAAAATATCTTAAATTTTTAAACGAAGATAAAATGTTTTATGAGTTAAGTCTGCGTCTGTCCGTACGCAAATTTTCGTAAATATGCATGGATTGCCATGGTATGATGTAAATTATTGAGATTTACCATAGCAAGTTTATTTCTATTCTTTTTTTAAAAGTAACTAATGTTCTCACCGCCCAAAAGGAATTTTTTGTGGCCGGAGGTCTTTCCAGGATATTATTGAGAAAAATATTGCATAAAACTATAAATGCAGCTTTATAGTGGAATTGTAGATAAACAGGCTGAAGTAGACAGTTTTTAAATCGAAGAATTAATTTAAGAGCAATTTAATCTTGAAGTCTCTCAAAATAGTTCCGTGATATTTTATATATATATATATATACATATATATATATAGGAACAGAAACTATGCATAACACTTTAACCATCTTTTCGAGAGATATACTTGACGGTTTTGCGATGTGCAGTGTGAAATTATATATATTTTTTAATTTGACTAAGTTTTGAAGGTTTTTATATCAATTTTTTATTCAAAATTTCATCATTTCCACGGAGATTGATTTTTCGAATTTTTTTTTTTATATTGTTGCCAAATTGTAAAATAACGCAAATAATAATATTTCCTTTCAGTTGAAAAATGTATTTACAAGAGACTGTTAAAAGTACAAAGAAAACTTAAAATATTTTATATTGTTGCCAAATTGTAAAGCAACGCAAATAACAATTTTTCTTTCAATATTAAGAAAGTATTTACAAGTGGCTGTTAAAAGTAGAAAGAAAACTTAAAATAATAATTTAATGATCACGTGCTAAAAAGTAAGAGGGGAAAATTACGTCATTTTCAAAATGACCAAATAATAATATCCCAAATAGCCAACTGTTTCAGTCAAATTTTAAAATATATTTACACGAGAGATTTATTTTACTTTTCGAGAAAGTCTTTTTAACTATTATAAAATGTATTTTCATGTGAACAATAAAAAGAGAAACAAATTTTTGGTGTTAATTATATCATATTTAAAACGATACAACAAAATCTATTATATATATATAATCCAAACGGAAATTTCGTTCCGAACGCCGAGATTTCGAGTTCTACCGCATGGATTTTTACGCAACTTATACCGTTAGATAGGTATCGTTCCAGGGAAGGTTTTAAGCTATAACACATCATTCTACCTAGATTAGTTAAGAATTATTACGGAAAATTCTATTATTTTGGACTTTGTTACTTCATATTTCCTTAAATATCTGGGCTCCTATTGGTCGTAGAGCTTAGATCTCGCGCCAAAAGTAGCTCCGAAGCACCCAAGCAAACTTTTCCCCGCGATTATTTTGACGTCTTCCGATTTCCTCTAACTCTATTAGATGCCCGCGTAGAAGCCCCTTTAAAATATTTTTCGTAGTAATTTCAGCAATTATCTTAAATTATTGGTTAAGACCGCCACCCTCCCGATTCATGTATCTACGGAAAGGTTGCATGAAGGAGTTTCGTTCAGATACGCTTTCGTTAAGAATAGAGTGCGCTCCCTGGTGATGGAATGTGGAACTAACATAACGCGATATTGTTAAAATTAGGAAATCTAACAATGCGATCTGTTTTAAACTTTGAGATAGTTCATAACACATAATCTATTATCTAATCTATTATATATATATATAAAATCTATTATCTATTCTATTATCTATTATATATATAAAATCCAAACGGAAATTTCGTTCCGAACGCCTAGATTTCGTGTTCTACTGCATGGATTTTTACGGAACCTATACCGTTAGATAGGTATTGTTTCAGGGAAGGTTTTAATCTATAACACATTATTCTACCTATATTAGTTTTAGAATTATGACGGAAAATTCTGTTATTTTGGGCGATAAGGTTACCATTTTATTTCTTGGCGAAATTCATCGTTGATAAAAAATAAAAAAAATAATAAATAAATAAATAAACGGCTATTAAACCTCGAAAAATAAAAAAACTGCTACTAATTTTATTTAAATGAAAAAAAAAGAAAAAAAGAAGAAGAAAACCCGTTTAAATGAGTGATAATATTAAAAAACGGAAACATTTAATCAAAACCTGAAAGAAATATTTGTAATGCTTAAAAATTAATTTAATAAGAAATATTACACTTGATACGCAATATTTGGCTCTTTATCGCTTGCGTTAGATATGGAAACGAATCTGAAAATTTGATTAGATGAAATTTTAACGACATTTTTTTTCTGTTCTGTTCTTTTCTTTTTTTTTATATCTAATTGTCCCATCACGTGACTTATAGAAGAAACAAGCAGATGTAATTGTGAGTCACATGTGTAATTACTATTTGTTTCTTTACAATTTTTTATTTTTCTTTTGCCGCCAAACAATGTGATTTTAAGCCAAAAATGCATAAGCGTGACATTAGCTTGAGGATGTTCTCACAAATGGTGTTTTTTTAGGTGAAAGAGATCATTTTTTGAGTACATTTTCATATTCAATTGTAACTTATATAGATATCAGTTAATATTTTAAAAATGGAATCGAATACTTAAATTTCAGTTTGAATTTCTGCCACACATACATATTGTAAAATAATTTCATACTTTTTAAAATGTTTTTCGCCGTAATTCCGAAAGCATGTGATATTTATAAACTCGAACTCAGATCAACGAATATTACCGATTTTATTTAAGCAAATATTATCTGTTTTCTCAAGCATATCGCCAATTTCATTTATAGGAAAATTCACAGATTCGAAATCTAGGAAATAAACATAATTTTTAAGGAAATTTATGTTTTAATACGTTATTACTATGGAAAAATTCAACATTTTGAAAAAAAAAATTACAAGTCTTTTGTAATTCGTCATTTCTTCTTCGTCTTTTTTCGTACTTTCTCCTCTGTTATGTAATATTTCAAATGATATTGGACTAATTTTCGATCATCGATTCATCGCAAAATCGCATATCTAATATAGTATATAAAATAAAGTCTGGATTAGGGGACTACTTAACGCACAGCGCAAACTACTGAACCTAAAATCTTGAAATTCGTGGTAAAAATACTTCTTATGACATAAACTTCTGCTAAGAAAGGATTTTCTAAAGTGTCACCCCTAATGGTTTTTGCACGGGGAGGGGAAAAAATCGAATATCAAAATTATGCGTCAAATGATAGCATATTTTAATGTAGTTTTGTATGCTGAATCCAACAGTTCATGACACATTTCATATTTTTCTAATTTGGCGGTGTCTTTGGCATCTAAACCTCAAAATATCTATCATTACATCCGTTACTCTAGCAGCGGAAAAAATTCAAATCAACCCTTTTGGCTAAAAAATAAAAACGGCTCTATGAGTTTGAAATAAAAATGCAAGCATCTTATTTTTTTTTTAAAAAAATGGTGTTTTTATGTAAAATAAAAGGAAAAATATTACTGAGAATTTAGCGTTATAAAACAAAAATGGAAAAGGTACTACTTAGATATTCCGTCGACCAAAAATCTATCGTCAAACTATAAGATTAAATGCCAATAATAGTTGATCGTAAATATCAAATTCACTTGAATTTAAACAAACTACACGTGTTTACGTCATCAAGTGATTTTAATTTCGACGTTTCATTTGTATTTTTATTAATGTTATACTAATTTATTTGTTATTTCGTTATTTAAAATAAAGAGTATGTCAATTTATATAATTTGGCGAATGGTTTGGCGATTTATATAATTTGGCGAAATGGGTCGACGGGATAACAAGTAGTACCAATGAAAATATTTAAGTATGAAAGCAATGTTTGTAACGACTTAAAAATTATTTTCATATATATAAACTCGGTTTATGGCGTCAGATGCCGTCATCCGAAGAATCTACAAGACTCTTTTTCCATTTTTTCCGGTCATAGGTTCCTCAATGAAAGAAATTGGAATTGGAATAATATTGTGCGATTTATAAATTGCTCCTCGATAAGAAGAAAAAAATGGGTACATTTATAACAACCGTGCGCACATCTCGCTGATAGCATTTTTAAAATTCCCAGTAGCAGTAGTTTCATTTTTCGTATGTAAATTAAAAATATTTTTTTGTTTTTAATTATGGCATTATTTCCTGTTATTGTTTATCTTTTCAGTTTTTTAAATGAAATTACTATAAGGCATGCATTTTAAATGAAATGAGTGAAAGGTTTGTGTTTTAAATGAAAATAATAAAATAAGAATATGCTATGAAAACAATCTTTATTGATTTATTACCTGCGCCCGGCTGACATAAAAGTATCACAAAAGCCACATATTCACTTTTCTTTGAGTAGTTGCTCATGAGAATTCCAGTTAACCTTCCGTAATCAGTTACTTCACATATTGGTGTATTAGCTTTAATGTTGAAAGCATCGTTTATGTTTGAAGCGAAAACTTTACTATGAATTCTATTACACAAAATCGCATCATCATCATCTACTGTATATTTACAACGGAAATTTGTATTTCATTCCGATTGTTTATAATACTTTCGTAGGATATACCACAATTAGTTAGGTAATAATTTTGGAAAGGTTTTAGTGCATACATATTGTTCAAGGGTACTTAGTTAAAGAGCAACAGTATAAGTTCAAAAATTAAGTGAACCTGATTATGAAAGTTTAGCCTTTTTAAAAAAAAATCTACAGAACATATTTTGTTACAAGTGGCCCTGTTGCATGACTTTTAGGAATGGTGTTAGTATATACGATTTCATTATATGTTGATTAGTTACAGAGGTATTAATTCCTGTTGTCATAACGGTCTCATTACCTGACCATAAGTGCGCTGTTTATAATCAACTAAAACAATTACTTCTTAATTGCTAAATTTTGTCCAACGCTTAAGATAACATTATATCGCAATGGCGTTCGCATCGTTTTCAGTAATGAGCAAGGTCAAGCTGAAGATCCATATTGTTTAAAATACAAGTTCAAATTCACCATTTAGTTTAATCCAAGGTTCATTTGGAAATATTGACCAGCGCAGCGGGCATAGCCTGCTAGTATATAATAAAGAGTCCTTTAGGTAAACGTTTTAAAACACGCTATGTGGAAGAGAACAAATTATATTACTTTACAAACAAACATTCATGTATTAGAAACTACTTCTGGTATAAATTCATTCTATCTTTAACTTACGATTTTTTAAAAATCTCTCAAGAGTCATAAAATTTGCTTTGAAAACATTTGCAACTGTAGGAAGTGATCTGCCATTCTGTATACAATTTTTGGCAGCGTCAGTGAACGTATGTTGGACAGTTATTCCCCTGTAAGTTTTCTGTTTATAAGTTCTCATAACTATTCCTAAAATAAAAACGTAGGCTATATAGAACAGTATGCTGCAAATTAAAATGATATACACAATTTTATATTTACAAAAGACTAAGCTGCTAATCCCAAACATAGAAGCCTATTATGCTAATGTCACACGACATACTGTTTCTCCGCTGATGGTTCCCACATGAAAGGCGCCAACTGCGTCTGCCAATTCTGGATCGGGGTGTACTGTTGTTTATTCTACGATGCACTCCCGGGAAAAGAGATATAGATGATGGGCGATAAATTCCCGAAGAAATTTCTTTTTATGGTATTTAACGAAAAAAGGTTAAAAAAATATGTATTGACAATATTGTAAAATGAAACATTTATAGTTGAAATTCACGCATATTTACTATAAATGTGACTACGCTGTAGCTGAATAAATGTGTCGCCATATGCAAATAGTATTCTTTACTAGTATACCAGAGAAAATTAATTTTTAACTGTCACATTAAAATTTCACACACGCGCGCACAACAAAGCCTACTTTGTTAAACTTTACTGCATTTGCTTCAAAAATAGCAAAGGAGCGAGCTTTCCTTTTGCCGAGACTTCAATATTTCCTATCTCCTCAAAATATTTATTAAAGAAAAATAATTTATACATTTTGCGTAAAATAATACTCTTATTTAGGGCACAGTTTTCAGATCAGATGTAAAAAAAAAGCTTAAAGTTTGCCCCAGGTAAAGGACTCCCAGACAATTTATTTCGACGCAGTTCACAGACCGCCCAAACAAAAATCCAATCCAAATAGCACGACAAATTTTTTACAAAAATATTGCGTTTTTTTTTACTATTGCTTTCCTACAATTAAAAGCCTTTTAAAAGAATGTTATGTACATACTTATGCAAAAAATGTAAATAAAAGCATTTTTCAAATTATTATATGCTCTCAGTAAATAGAACCGGTTCCGAATTCGAGCACAGAGGATATGTTTTATTGTCTGCTTTCCCATCCCTGATTTCTTACACAAAATTTAAGTTGTAACGATTTTGATTTAATTTTAAGTTTTCAAGCAACATATTAGGACAGAATATTACTATTATTAATATACTTGAAAAAGATTATATAAAATGTTTTGCATATAATAATACTTTACTATTTTAATACTTTTCTTATGAAATATAACTTGTAACATTACAATAATTTTAAATATTTTTCTTTCTATGAATGAAAAAAAAACTTATCGACAATTTCATGATATTTTTTAGGTTTGTCTGATTTTTCTTTCTTTTTTCTTTTTTTTAAATCAAGGATGCCACAAATGTCTATCCAAGTTATTATTTTTTTACTTTTACCTTTATATAATTCGGACAACGAATCCCACAATATTGGACGTTCTCGTATCTCATAAATTAATTGCTACCCTTGCCAAACTGCACGGGTCTATTCAGGACGCTCGAGCCGGGCAAGAGCCTTTCTTTTCCTGCTGGCTCGGGCCAGGCTGGGCCATTACCGGGCTTTACTTTTTTTCTGAAGGATCGGACCGGGCCGTACCTAAATTATTTTTTCCGTAGCAAGCCGTTACTAGCTTCATTCTTCCTAGCTCTGCACGGGATGAAATTTTCAGTTCCTGTAAGGACCCAGTCGGTATGAAAATCCTTGTATCGGCATGGCCTTTGACTCGGGTCAAAATCTTTATAAATAAATGCATATATTTTTTAATCGCCATTATTCTACAACTGAATTTTAAAATTTATTCTTTTTAAGGAATAGTAGATTTCCAGTTAATAAAATTAATATACATTAGAATTTGTATATACGCATTTTTTTACCTGTCCCATTCCGTCTTAGAAGATTTTACCGTAAGAATTTTTCAGATTTTTAAATCTCCAATATATGGAATAAGGATTAACGATATTAATGATAACTGAAAGATTTACATGCAATTAGAGATTCATTGAAAAAATAAATAATGCAGCCTATAAGGCTTCTCTACAAATGAGGATTATAAACATGAAAAACAAAAAGTCTAAAATATGTATTTTTGGTCAGAATACCTCGTACGAAGCAATGTTTAACCATATCGACGTAAAAAACCATGTTTTGTAGGAATACAGTCGGGCCGGGTCGGGTTTTTATTTTTTTCCGGGCGGGCCTATAATTTTTTTGTACTAGCCGGGTCGTGCTCGAGCCGAACTTTTAACTTGTATACCGGGCCGGGCCAAGCTTGAACCTAACTTTTATTCCGGACCAGGCCGGGTTTGGGCCGAAATTTTAACTTTTATACTCGACCAACCGGACCGAACCGTTTTTCTATGTGTCGGGCCGGGCCTGGGCCTGAAATTTCGGCCCGTGCAGACCTCTAACTGCCCATCTATTAGATCCACTTAAAATTATTAGAGAGAGAATTTGGTTCTGAACCACAAAAATAAAACTCTCATAGTGAAATTTCAGCTTGAAACCACTGCTCATCTGACAGCCTCTAAGATTCAAAAGTCGCTAGAACGCACCTGCTGCCGAGCGTGCTGAGGAATACGCCAGACCATGGCCAGAAGCTTTTCGTAATTTTTCCCGCAACGGATTTTAAACGCCCGTGTGTATAACCCAGAAGATTACTGCACCCTCAACAGCGACCGATATCTCCGCTTCCTGCAGCCGCTCATGTGGCATAAGCCTTACAATTATGGCTGGTTATACGTAATACACCCATTTGTTGGTGGTTGTACATTTTGTTGACACAATTATGTGCTGCCATTATTCGCTTTCGTAATAACCTACCTCTGCAACAACAAAACCCGATTCGCTCTACATTATGAAAATTAATTGCTTAAAATGCACATAAATTAAGAAAAAATAACGCTTAATATATTAAAAAAATAGATAAATATATTTAAACAATTTACGTGTTAGTATTGAAGTGAACTCTTTATGTAATTGAATTTTTGATAACTAGTTTGATTGGATTTATGGGTACACTGAACTTCTCGCTCCTGCATAAATTTCGCACTTCATAAAGCAAATTTAGATTTTATAAAAAGCATTGGTTCACAAAATTCAAGTTAAAGGAATAAGTTGTAACGTGAATAATTAGGATTTCACATTTTTTTTTGTCTTTTCTTTACTTTTTTTTCTTTCTTTTTTTGTCCTTTGATCTAGCAATTTTCACTTCACAATGATTTTTAAAGTCGTGCTTCAGTTTGATTACGTGTGTCGAAAGAAAAGAATTAATTCTATTATTTCAACCCAATTTTTATCGTTAGTTGCTCCACGAGTGCATGCAGTTTTAACATTTTTCGGCTAAAAAAAGACGTCTTTTCGTTTTTAGTAACGGGAAATTTGAACATTATTAAAAGGGAAAGCATTATATTTCGAAAAATTTTGGGCTGATTTTTTTTTTTTCTTTATTAGCTAGAACACGCAGAATACTTTTTCTCGATATAATTTATATAAATCTGTATCAACTGTAGTGACTTAAATTGTTGTAATAATTTTGGAAAAAAGTACATACATATAAATAATAATTTCCATATAATATATATATAGGACAAATATGTCTAATGTGCTTGAAAACCGATTGCGTAAGTCAAGTTGTGTATGTCCTGCCCCCAATTTTCTAAATCTATTCCAGCGCAGGACATATTTCTCACATTGTTTACTATTTGCAGTCGATTTAAAAAAAAAAAAAAACTTCCTTTGACGCCAAAAACCAAATAAAACAAGTTAATATTTTATTAGACTTCAGACGAAAAGTTAACACAATATAAGTAAAAACAAAACGCAATAAGAAAAGAATCAAGTAAATTTTTGATTGATCATCTTCATTCCATCATTTATCAAATATCTGACAGGAATGACCACAGAAAATGAAATCCATGATAAGAAATGGCCAGAACAAAACCTTGCATTACGTCAAGTGCATGGTAGATATGCTTAAATGAAAAAAGGGTTATATTATGTTGAAAATAAACGGATTACTTTTGCCATAAATCATTTAAAAAGTAGACAGAAAACGTCTGTGAATTTAAAGTTATATTTTTAAAAGAGAATTTTAAAGTATTTACTATATTTTAAATAGCGGCATGCATAAACACGAACGGCCATAAGAATTTGATAAAATAATGAATGTAGCCATCAACTGAATTTGAAATTTAACGTCTTATTTTGAGTATACAATCTTGTAATATAAATGGAAAGAACTTTAATTTTAAAATTTTATATTTTGAGAATAGTCTTAAGATATATGAGAGTCGCAGGTATAATTGAATTTCGCTTTAGCAGTATAAAATAAAAAAATTACGAAAATCTGATAAAATATTAAAACTAATTCCCAATTTAAAATTTATCTTATTGATACAAAATTTAAAGAATCATGAAACGCATTTTTATTTCAAAATTCTATGATTTTGAGTTTCGTCTTGGGACATATTACGAGAATCTTAGGCAGAACTGATTATAGAGTGTACTTTATACATTATCCTATATTTGCTTTTATTTTTTCTAAAAAATATTCAATTGTTCCCACTGTTTAGTGAACATCATCTACATATTTCTTCCTATTAAAAAAAAAAAAAAAAACAGTAAAAAGCGTTTTTGTTTTTAGAAATATCATTAATTTGCATTTAGAGGCGTCGCAATGGGGGGTTATGGGGGGGGGGGCGTGTCTCCCCCTCCAATATTTGTGAACTTGGGAAATTTGAGCTTAGAGTTGGGAAATTCTAGATTTCTTAAAGAACTTTTTTCTTTTTAAAAAACAATAGTAAAATAAATATGAATTTTATTATTTTGGTGACTTCTTTTCTGAGAGCTTTAATTGTAAACAAGTTAAATAATAAAAAGAAAGCAGCCAGACTCAGTTTGTCATTGTGTTTCCCTATTCTATGAAAATATACATCCACCAGACCTCAATTTCTCTGTTCCTGTCCACCGATAGCTAACTCTGATCCATATAGTTTATTTCTTACAAAACTTTGTTCCATACTGAACAATTTCAAAATAACGTCAGTAATTCTTATTAAGAATCATTGACATTATTTTCAGTTGAAAAACGATTATCATTCGTTTACAATAGAAGACAAAGAATTTACAAACTAATGCTAGTTGACAAAAAAGGAAAAGAAAATTGTCATTTCACGTTAGATCTTTAAAAGCAAAATATAAAATAAATGTTCCAAAAAAACATATTCTACTGTCACAAACGAAAATCGAACAACAAATTATTCATGTGTCTTCCAATTGGCACTGTAGCAATAGGTCTTTCCCTGAGCGGTTATACAAGGTTCTTAGTCGTTGCCATCAATGCCAGACATAATCTGCAAATATCACAAATTTTCTTTAAAAATAGCATTCTATTCTGATAGTAGAAAAGAAAAACACGATGTATCTTTCCGCTTCATTTTGATCTAAAAAAGCATTAAAATAAGTTGAACATACATTGACATTGCACATATCATTTGAGATTGAAATTAAAGTAGTTTGTTTCAAGTTGGGATTTTTTTTAATCCCCCCCCCCTCCCAATAAATAGCTGTCGCTACGTCCCTGTTTGCATTCTAAACTCTTGTTTGTTCGGATTAATTATAGACTGCGCATAAAAAATAGGCAGTAGACTATTTTCTTAAATATTGCCTCTAGGCTCATACTTCCAAATGCAAAGTTTCTTAAAAAGAAAAAAAAAAAAAAAAAAAAAAAAAAAAAAAAAAAAAGGGTGAAAAATTCGATGAGAAGTTTAAACTCCATGGGGGGATCTAATCTTTCTATTTGAGAAAATATGAAAACTAAATTTTTATACGGCCCTCGTAGGGTAAAATTTCCAATTAGGAAAATTTTCCTTATCCATTCCTGAATTAAACACGAAAAATTCCATCTTCATATCTGTAAAACTCACTGTCCGTTTAAATAATTCTTCATGGTTTAAGGGATTAGACAAAAATTGAAATGCGCGTAATTCAAGAAACTATGTTACTTTAAGAGTTTCAGGAAACATGTAAAAATATGTATAAATTGAGTTACAATTTTGATTTTTTTTCTTTCTTTGCGATGATTAACCATATAATTTGCAAACAAAATCACATCCTAAAATTTTTCATAAAACTTAAAAAATAAATAAATAAAATGGTTATTATTTTCTTTAAGTGGGTTAATTTAAAAATCGTTATAACTTGAAAAATTATTTGTCGAATTTCAAAATTGTTTCATTTAATTAAAGAGGAAAATACAATTTAAATTTTGTTTCAGGATTTTTTAAAATATTAATTTTAAAAATATTAAAAAATTATGTAATTTCAAAAAATTATGTAACTTATTTAAAAAAATAATATTTTAAAAATTAAATATTCTTTCAAATTTACCCAAATAATATTAATGTAAAATAATAAAAAAAGACATGTTCCTAGTTTGCACCTTTTTTCTTTAACAATTCTTAACTTATAGTAATTTAAAGACGAGAAATGGTGAAAAAAAACCCATCATGCTAAGAAACGCATTTAAAGTTTTAAACAAAGATTGGATCCTAGTAAAATGTTTAAATGTTTTTTTTTTTTTAAATTGCATTTGAGAAAGTAAATCTTTCCTATATCTTAAACTTCCAATGCAGATTAACTTTTGCCTTTTCCACCTTCTTTCTGCACTATTTAAATGTCCGTCAGTTGATTTTAAACAAGGCTTTTTCTAACATGCCGATTAAAAGTTGTTTCATAATTTTTACACTCACAACTTCAGGTTTTACATCATCCCAGCAAGGCCGTTAAAAACAGGCTCGGCCGGTCTGGGCCTAACGTATTTTTTTCATACCGAACCGGGACTGGCTTCCTTCTCCCAAGGTCTGCACGGGGCGAAATTTTCAGTCTCGGTCTCGACCCAACTCGTATTAAAATCATTGTCTCTGACTGACCTGATCCGTGCAAAAATCAATAAAATTGGGCTCAGCCCAAACATTTTTACAAAAAATTCATATATATTTAAATAGCTATTATTTTACAATTAAACTTTAAAATTCATTTTTTAAGGATAGTAGATTTAAAGATAATATATATATATATGTAATACAGCAAAACCAGAGAAAAAGAAACTGCCTATGAGGGAATCCTGTCTTAAAATGGAAAATGTGTTGATCCACGGAAAATCAATATAATAATACCTGAGAAAAGAATAGACTACATTTGCACCTCCTAAGAGGGGGACTTGTCTATAACGCATTTTTTTCTTTCCTATGTGATTTCGTCTTAGGAGATTTTAATGTATAGCATTTTTCAAAGTATCCAATACATGGAATATGGATTAACAATATTAAATGATAAGGTAATCATTTACATGCAAAATGATATTCATTAAAAAAATTAAATATCACAGCCTTTGGCGCTTTTTTAAAAAAATGAAGAATTTAATCATGAAAAAGGAAAAGCTGTAATAAGTATTTTTGGTCAGAACTCCTCCATACGAAACAATTTTTAACCATATCGACGTAAAAAACTATGTTTTTCTTAGAAATTCAGTCAGGCCAGGCCTGGCTCAGACTAAGGTTTTAACTTTTTTCCAGGCCGGGCCGAACTTTTTCCCTATGGGTCGGCTCGGGACAGGATCTGGATATTTCAATCCGTGCAGACCTCCAGCATATTTTGAAAGCAGGCTTAACGTAAAGTCTACACTTTGCTATTTTATTTCCAAAAGAGAGGCACTATCTTAAATCTATTTTTAATAACGTACAATTTGTGGATATCCCTATCTTCCATTCAAAATGAGTCAATAACTCGTCACTCATAGGCATGGGTAAATGGTGTAAGTCACGAATTTTGGACTTTACTATCTCTGCGAGTTTTGCAGATACCGAGATAATTTTTTTTTTTGTGTGTGTTTAGTTCAGGAATGGATAAAGAAATATTTCCTAACTGTAAGTTTTATTCAAAGGGGGCAGTATAAAAATTTAGTTTTTTTTTCCTCAAAATACCCCCCCCCCCCCCAGTCCA
Source organism: Maratus speciosus (assembly GCA_963932465.1). Taxonomy (NCBI): domain Eukaryota; kingdom Metazoa; phylum Arthropoda; class Arachnida; order Araneae; family Salticidae; genus Maratus; species Maratus speciosus. Next base: position 284,028,906 of record OZ010791.1, on the reverse strand, counting down.
TACTATACATTAGGGTGGTGCGAAAAAAGTCAAGTTGATATTTCCGAGTTGCTATAGTGCGGAAAAGTTGCGATTGGTAAATACAAGAAAAACAAAAACAAAATTATTTAAATCGGACTTTATCTTCCAATCCCGCAAACCGCCTAAAAATTAAAAAAAAAATTGAACATTTCCGATTTTTTCAGAATTTTTTTCTTTTTTTGCGTATATATATTTTTTATCGTTATAGTGAAAAATATTTGCAGATTGTAATGTTTAATAATAATAAAAATAAACAGTTGCGTTTAAAGAATAGCTTCCGATCACGCAAGCTCAATACAAATCGGCAAAAATTCAATTTTCAGTGATTTTGATGAATAAAGAAAATAATCACCTGAGATCAGTTTGCGTTCCAATATTAACATTTGCATATAAATTGTACAATGTACAACTCTTTGCTTGTTTAGATATTTGATAATGTTTAAACAAACCAGAACTCACCACGGGAAGGTAGCTGCACTTCGAGTTCAAACCACACCCTATCCTCCATCCAACCAATGAGGGTATTTGCTATTTACATTAATTAAATATATAGTTTGTTATAATAGAGTCAAAACACTGTATTAAAAAACTAGTGTCGTGACAGTATAAGATATACAATTTGTTATGTCATCTGTTTAAGTCTGACTTTTAGACGCAACTTTGTACTGCGATTTGGTGGTAATGTCTGGTATTATGGACATTGATTTCAGTGTGGTCCTGATGCCCTCTTGATTGGGGCCCACATACCTTAAATGATGCTTCTGTTACCGATTTAACACACCGCTGGACATCTTATGTGTAGTTGGGAAACTTTTTATCATCCCAGACTCAGATATGACCTGATTGAACGAAGAAATGTATTTCCCCATGGGTTATCCTCCGAAAAAGAGGTGGAAATGTTAATTTTGTTACATTAAATCAATTAATTCTGGATTGTAGGAGTGATAAATATTCAGATACCTTTACCCTTTGAAACATTTTGCCTGGCTTTTAATACTCTTCTTAGCCCTAGCTCTCTTATGTGCCTCCTCTTATAAAAGAACATTGCCATCAGTAGGTTTTCCGGGTGAGCAAAAAACGAGTTCGTTCAGTTTCAGGGACTACACTTTCTTCAGGTTGTCACGAAGGTATCAAGATGTTTCAATTGCTCTGCACAGGTGAATAGGCCCGTCTGTAATGTACTTGCAGCATTTTGTTTCAAAACAAACTGGCAAGTAAGATTTTAAAATAAATGTCAATATGGCTTTAAGGCATCCGATGGGTTTTCCACGCTCGCGTAAAGTCGAAAGGCTCTATTTGCACAAGTGAGCCATCTGGCATGTGAAATTGGGCCGGAGTCACACTTTAATAAGTCATTTGGAAAGTTGCCACTTGCAATTGCTTGACTTATGCCAAGAAGATATCTTTGGTACTTACTCAACAGTTGCCTGTCCACTTCTGGAATTTCACAATCAGTCAATTGAAAATTTATCACCTAGAGCTTTACACAACAATGATATTGTGTCCAAATGGTGTACTAAATGATCCTGGGCCAGTTGTTTCAACATTCAAATGTTGAAAAAGATGGCGGAAAGGTAATTCAACAAAATGGAATAAACAAACAACCCACTGCAGTGGTCGTCAGAGATGAACTTCAAGCTTTCTGATAGCACCACCTTTCTATCCAGTATTGGTATTTGTACCATCACAGCCTACCAAATCTAAGTATTCTAGTGAAACCCCTTGTTCAGTAAGACATGATACTATGATTTATGGAGTTAGGTGAGATTAGGTGGGAGCGCGTACGCCGACTTCATCGTTGTTTTCCAACGTGGCTAACGGCAGTTGGGTGCACTACTAAACTTTTCACACCTGAAACGAACTCTTCGTGGTAAGTTCTAGGTTGTTTAAAAATAACTTAACATGCTCAATAGTATCAATTAACATTTAAATCTTAACCTGAGACTGCAAACTGACCTCAATTGATTATATTCTTAATGCATGAAAATCACTCAAAATTGAATTTTTCCCGATTTTTATTGAGCTTGCGCGATCGGAAGATATTCTCTAAACACAATTATTATTATTATTATTATTAAACAGTACAAACTGCAAATATTTTTCCCTATAGCGATAAAAAAAATATATAAACGTAAAAAAAAAAGTCTGAAAAAATCGGAAATTTTCAATTTTTTGGAATTTTTAGGCGGTTTGCGGGATCGGAAGGTAAAGTCCGATTTGAAGAATTTTTTTTGTTTTTCTTGTATTTACCAATCGCAACTTTTCAGCACTATGGCGACTCGGAAATATCAACTTGACTTTTTTCGCACCACCCTACTATACATCCATTTTAAGAGAAATCATAGGGATAGTAACACGCAAAAATTCAATATGTAACGATGCTGTATGATTTAAATTACGAAAATTATGGCTCGAGCTACTCAATGGTTATGAAAATAAAAATAAAATAAACATCAAAATAAAATAGAAAAATAACGTGCATAATATGCAATGATACGTGGAAGACTGAATGATGGCGTTTCATAGTCCGTGCAATTTTAGAATAGTTTTATTTATTTGTTTTGAAAATGCTTGGGTAGAGTCGAAACATGTAAACAGTCGAAATAAACGTATTTTTACTGGTTTTAAAATTTTAATTTACACCTTTTAGCCTTTGAAATTTGTATATTATTACAACGTGTTAATTTGCTATAGATATACAAATCACGTTTAATAATGCGATCCCGCTTAATACACGAATTTTGTCCACTCCCTTGAAACGCGTCTTAAATGGGTTCGACTGTATTTACTAGTTCACTTCTCTGAACAAGTTTCACTTGCATTATTTTTTTTTCCATTATCTACAGTACAAACTCGTTACAATTCATTCTTTAGAAAGACGTGAAAATATATTCTTCCAAATTTTGTTTAGATTTCAGTGTCTTCTTAGGAAATTTTTCTAATACAGGGTGTCCCCACTTATTGTTATCTAGTGACTAATTTCTAAACCGTTAACTCTAGAGGTATAGTTCCAAATGCAAAAATGTTTCAAATGTTCTCCAGCGTGTCAAAGCCATTTACGACAAAATGTAGTGTAGAAATTAAAAGAAATTATACTGTCCCATGTTTCTATAAATTATATCTAATTTTTGTCCGTGTTTTAAAAAGTAAAACAGTAGAAATTTTATTTTTGTATAACTGATGTTCGGCTTCGAGAAAATCGAAAAATGACAAAATACTCCGGAAAAATATTTTTTTAGATATAATTTATAGAAACATGGGACAGCATAAAATTTTAAATTTTTTCACTGCATTGGGACGTAAAGGAGCTGGAGATCATTTGAAAAATATTCACAATTGGAATTTTTCCTCTAAAGCTAACGGTTAGAAATGAGTTATTAGATAACGATAAGTGGAGACACCTTGTTTAAGAAAAATTTCCTATGAAGATGCTGAAATGTAAACGAAATTTTGATTAAAATATTTTCAAGTCTCTCTAAATATTGAATTTGAAAGATTTTGCGCTCTAATTAATGGAGTAATTTTTTTAAGTGCTTAGGTTAAAGTTCAAGAAAATCTCAGCGTTTTCCAGCCCTAAAAAAGCTAATTTTTAAATTTTGATATGCATCATAAAATTCTCTTACAGCTGATATCGTCGTTCAGCAATCACTAATAATTTCTCTTTTGTCTTATTTCGCAGGTTCGCATACGACAGATTCTTTATAAGCCATCTTTATCAGCCATTTTTTATCAGCCAAGATGCATGCAGTTCTCCTATTACAATAATTTGAAACAGAATTGAGGTAATAAAATTTTAATATGTATGTTTTACTTTTGTTTCACTATGGCAAAATACATGTACACACAAATATGTATATTTTTTGAATATTTAAATTTATGCTTTTTATTTAATGTATTAAAATGTCTTTAAATGTGTAATGTTAAACACTTTAATTCTTTTGTAAAGACTTCCTGTGTCTTTTCTTTTAAAAAATCCAAACATTTGCAATACCTATCTCTCGTATGTGTAATTATGTTTGATAGATATATTATTGTTATAATAATAATAATAATAATAATAATAATAATAATAATTATTATTATTATTATTATTAAATTATCAGGGTATCAATATATTTTAAAATTTTCTTTTCGACAAAATATAATTAATTAACTAGTGCCAGCCCTGAATATGCGAATGAAAGAATTTACTGTTAGTAGAAAAATAATCAAATAAAAATATGTAGTACGGAGTAAAGTTGAGAAAAAAAATATATTGTTATTGTTTTTTTAAGCGATACTAACACAGAATCTAACGAAAATTTAAATATAATGTGTTTGTTTTTTTGTAAAACATGAAATATTTTACATGGACATGAGCATAAAGCATACCAAAATTAAAAGATTTTTTAAAATTATTTTTGAAACATTATTTTAGATATAATTTTCAATTCAATACTTAAAAGAAAAAAATACTTAAAAGCTTATAATATATAGTTTTCGATAATTAAAAAATAAAAATAAGTTAAACAAAATTTCTTTTCCGTTGTATTTATAGAAAAAAGTATATTAAAAATTAATATTTTTCACTTATGTCTAATTTTGCTTGTTTGAATCCGACAAATACCATACCGAAAGGACAACAGGTTCTTCTCCTATTAAAATATTTAAAAAAAAGTATTTAAAGAATAAAATTTTAAAATACATATTTTTTTGTTTCATTGTGTCAAAATACATATAACACACTTATATATAATGTGTTATTTGAATATTTATACTTTTTATTTAATGCATTAATGTTTCTTTAAATGTTATAATGCTAGAATTTTTTTTTGTTTTTGTAAAAACGTCTGCATTGCGATTTCTTTTAAAAAATTCAAGCATTTACAACGTATGTTATATTAATTTCTAATGATGCTCGATAGGTATATTTATAAATTATTATTATTATTATTATTATTATTATTATTATTATTATTATTGAATTATCAGGGTAGCAATAGAACTTAGAATTTCTTTTCGTAAAATATTACTAACTAGTGAATGCAAATGAAATAAATTTTGTAAAAAGTAAAATAAGTTAATAAAATATTATTGTAAAAAGTAAAGTAGCATAAAATAAGTTAATGTGATTGTTTTTTAAAATGATAGTAACTCATATTTGAAAGAAAATTTAAATAGAATGTGATTTTGTAAAATACGAAACATTTTACATGGACATGTAACATTGTTTACATTAAAAATAGCAAATAAAGCCTTTGTGCAACAATATTAAAAAGCAGAAAAACCAACGTTTAAAATGCACAAATAATATATGAAAAGCAGCAAACAGCTGTTTCGAATCTACTAGCGAGATTCTTCTTCAGTGCAAAAGGAACAGCGTGCTAGAAAAAGCAAGGCTGAGCAAAATCATAGACAGAGACGCGCTGGCTTTTATACCCTATGCGGGTGGCGAAGGCGCCGAAACAACCAATGAGAGAGAAGCAGTGGAAACGACTGGGTGGACAAGTAGCGACATCTACCGGAGAAGTAGAGAAAAGAAATAAAAAAGGAGGAATTAAATTAACGCTTTCCAAATACTTGGAAAATCTGGAGTACTAGATAAATCATTGACTAAAGAGTGAGAATTTTTAATGATATGGTAAGCTTCCCAAAAATCAAGATCAAGGTTAGAAGAACATTTTTGGATAATGATGGCTGAGGAAAAATTGAACCTATGGACCTTAGGTAAAGCATAAAACCTGGCACAATGCGCAATAGACGGAATAAGGGACTTCTTAAAGTTAGCAGGAATAATGGAAGAAGACTTAATGGCAGACTTAATAGAGTTAATTTCACTAGTGGAAGGGTCTTTGCGGATATCCACATACGGACCATCATTAATTAATTTATGGTTTTTTTTTTTTTTTTTCTACGTATTTGGAAAAAACCCATAAATTAATTAATGATGGTCCGTATGTGGATATCCGCAAAGACCCTTCCACTAGTGAAATTAACTCTATTAAGTCTGCCATTAAGTCTTCTTCCATTATTCCTGCTAACTTTAAGAAGTCCCTTATTCCGTCTATTGCGCATTGTGCCAGGTTTTATGCTTTACCTAAGGTCCATAAACCTGACATTCCTTTTAGACCTATTGTCTCTAGTATCGGTACAGCTTCTTATAAGCTTGCCAAATATTTAGTTTCTGTTTTTTCCCCACTTTTGAGCAGTAACTGTTTCACTGTTAAGAATTCTTTTGATTTTGTTAAAAAACTTCATAATTTTAAGCCGCAGGGTCACATGATGGTTTCTTTTGATGTTAAATCATTATTTACAAACGTTCCGGTTGAGGGGGTTTAGATTGCCTCAAGAAAAGGCTTTGTGAATTCCATTTCTCTTATTTTGAAATCGAGGAACTTATACTTCTCACTCGCGCTTGCTTGTCGCAAAATACTTTTGTTTTCAATGGTAATTTCTTCCGTATGATTGACGGTTTGGCTATGGGTAATCCTCTTAGTCCAATTTTATGCGATATTTATATGCACTATTTTGAGGTCAAGCTTTTTGAAATCTTAAAATTTCCGTTCTATGTTCGTTATGTTGATGATGTTTATGTCCTGATTGAAATGAATTCGGATATTAATCATATTCTCTCTATTATGAATTCCATTGATCCCTGCATTCAATTTACCTCTGAAATTGAGACCAATAACTGTCTTTCTTTCCTGGATGTCCTTGTCATTCGTTGTGAAAATGGCTTTCAGACTACCGTCTTTCGTAAACCTTTTGCTGTCAGTCTCCCACCTCACAGGTATTCTTCTCATCCCCCTAACCAGAAATTCGCTGCTTTCAATACTTTTGTTTTTCGGGCTACTAATATTTGTTCCACTCCTCAGTTACTTAGTGCTGAACTTAATTACCTCAAAGCTATTGCTGTCGATCGTGGTTATTCCTCTAATATTATCGATTCTATTTATAAGAAATTGACGAAATCCGACCATTCTGAAAAGCATTCTAATTCCAACTCTAATACTTCAGTTGTATTACCATTTTTTCCTAAAATCAGTCAGCAAGTTGCTAAAATCCTAAGAAGGTTTGATTTTAAAGTTATTTTTTCTCCTGTTAATAAAATCCCTTTTTCAAATCTCAAACACCCCGTTGATCGCCTAGATAATTGGGGCATTTACCAGATCTCTTGTCAGTGTGGTCTTTCTTATATTGGTCAGACTAAACGTGCTCTTAGATTTCGTTTAAAAGAGCATGAAGGTTATGTTAAAAATCAGGAGCTCAAACGTTCTTCTATTGCTCAACATTCTTGGTCTTCTCAACATAGGTTCAATTTTTCCTCAGCCATCATTATCCAAAAATGTTCTTCTAACCTTGATCTTGATTTTTGGGAAGCTTACCATATCATTAAAAATTCTCACTCTTTAGTCAATGATTTATCTAGTACTCCAGATTTTCCAAGTATTTGGAAAGCGTTAATTTAATTCCTCCTTTTTTATTTCTTTTCTCTACTTCTCCGGTAGATGTCGCTACTTGTCCACCCAGTCGTTTCCACTGCTTCTCTCTCATTGGTTGTTTCGGCGCCTTCGCCACCCGCATAGGGTATAAAAGCCAGCGCGTCTCTGTCTATGATTTTGCTCAGCCTTGCTTTTTCTAGCACGCTGTTCCTTTGGCACTGAAGAAGAATCTCGCTAGTAGATTCGAAACAGCTGTTTGCTGCTTTTCATATATTATTTGTGCATTTTAAACGTTGGTTTTTCTGCTTTTTAAAATTGTTTACATTGTCCATGTAAATGCCAAAATTAAAAAAAATAAAATTAATTATTTTTGAAACATTATTTTAGATATAATTTTCAATGCAACACTTGAAAGATAAAGAAATAGTTAAAAATTTATGATGATTGCCAGAAGTTAAAAAAAGGAATTTAGAAATTAGTTAAACAAAAATTCTTTTCCGTTTTGTATTGAAAGAAAAAGACACGTTAACAAGTTTGAAATATAGAAATATGTTTAAAATACAGCGAAATTATTGTACAAGTAAACATAGTTTCATATAAAAGTTGTATAATTATTTTAGTCAGAAAAAATATTTTGCAACAATTCTTTCTCTTCTTAAACTGATGAATTGCTAACCGAAAAAAAAATAATGATGGCTTCCATTATTATCAATTTTAAACAGTATCTGGTTGATCGAGTTTCATTTCTAACAAATGGGAAATTTCTTTCTGCTGTTGTTTTTCTGTGGAAACTTATGTAATTGGGTCCAAAATAAATTAACTCATTTTAACCACTCGAAGCATTTAATAACATTATTTTACTTGTGCAAAGAGTGAATATAACATAAAAAATCGTTTCATTTCAGATACCAAATACTATTTACGATGAATTTATATTTTATTTAATTTTTTTTGCAAGTTCCTACAACTGGATTCAAATACATTTATTGTTTGATTGGTGAAAACTAATTTCATATTTGTAATTATTGTTGTAAGTCAATTAAAGTTGAAATTGCAAATTACCGCCAGTATAAATGTTATTTGACGTCTGACTTGGCTGTGGATCCGATTAAAGAAAATTAGTTATTTCAGTAGCGCGAAAAGCTGATATATTTTTAAAAAGTTCCATTTCACATACCCCATATTATTGCAGCCACTTACTATGCCGCCAACTAGGAGAGTGCTCATCCTTCTCTTTGATCCCGACTCCGAAAATGAACTAGAAAAATTACTGGGAGTAGAGCCGGGACGCTGCTGTGCCTTGTTAGGTGCGTTCGTAATTATATAAATACGTAGCACCTATAATTGTGGTTTGGTCCGTATGTCTGTCCGTCTATCTGTCTGTCTATCTGTTCGTCCGCATATAATAGAGCAAAAGCAACTCAACCGAATAGTCTGAAATTTTAAAAATGGAATTGTTGCAAAACTTTGTTGAGCCATTTCAAATTTTATGAAAATCGGATGTATAGTTTAATTACAGGGACAGTCAAAAGTCACCCATTTCATTGCGGACAAAGGGAAAAAAAAATATTGCAAATGTATTTTAATGATGTTACAGCCTTTAGAACAGAATGAAATTGATATGCATTTATGAAGTGCACTAAAATATACATTCAGTACAATATGCGGTGAAATAATATTTATAAAACTAGTTATAGTACGAACGCACCTCATTTGCCACGTTTGACGTGCAATTTCCAACTTGCTGTTTGCTACACGAGTAGTCTGAAGTCACCGACATGATGTGCTTCAGACGCGGTGACTGCACAGGATCTCTAAGGGTTTTCCCTTGTGTGTAATGAAAATTTGGGTCACCTTCCCATTGTACTCCCTGAAAACGGTCTATGCTTTGCAGTATGGTCAAAGGTTGCGGCTTTCATGTTGTACTGTTGTGGCATGCGGACGCGGACTACTGTTATAGTAGGCCACCACTAGGCGCTGGCAGGTGGCAGCTGGTTCCTACTAGGGTTGGCATTAATCGATTGCTTTTTTAATCGATTGATTAGTCGATTAAATTTTCAATCAGACGAAATTGACGCCTAATTCAATTTATCATGATTGAAATTGAAAAAATAATTGCTCTTCAGAAATTTTTTTTATGATTCATTCAATCTGCATGAATTCAATCTGGATTAAATTAATCATGATTAATTTAATCATTAATTACATAGATAAAAATTCAATATGACCGCCCTGTTTACTTTCTTAAATTCGCTTTTATTGCTAAGAAATTCTTTTAAAGTGTCACTATACGATTTTTCTTATTGATTATACAGGGTCACACAAAATTATTCATATAAACCGAGGTCAATATGTTTAAATTATTTAAGAGGGATTAGGGGCAATTGAAACCAGCTTAATAAAACTGATATATTCTTTTATAATTATTTTATGCAAATAGGAACAATATTATCAATCATTTGATAGTCACAAATTGATGGCGATAGTCCCTGTTCCCTCATGGACTATTCTTCATTTCGGTGCCACTACCTTCATTGGATGCAGCAGCGAAAAAGTTTTGAAATTGCGATTTTTATGATACTGATGGGGAGAGAAACTTGAAATTTGCATGATGGTAATTACTCAAAAGTTTTAAATGCTATGTAAGAACAGTTTCTAAAAAATTGGAAAAATAAAACGGTGAAATCAGCAAAAAGTCTTTTAAAAATGTCCTAAATTGCGATTTCAATGCAATTAAATTAAGGACAGAAAATTTAAATTTGTCAAACGTTGCGGCTTTCATGGTGTACTGTTGTGGCATGCGCATGCGGACTACTCTTATAGTAGACCACCACTAGGCGTTGGCAGGTTGGTTGGTTGTATTTATGACGGCCAATTATCTGCACGAGGGATATAGGCCCAGGGGGAGTGCCCTTCGTGGGGGTCTTTCTAAGGGAACCTAACCCGTATTAACGCTTGGAAATCCAAGGTTCGAAGAAAACCACGAAAACTCCGAACGATTAGGCCGACGGGCGCGATTGGGATCGAACCCAGCACCTCCCGTCTACCAGCTTCGAGAGCAGAACCTCTCGGCCAAGGCGTTGGCAGGTGCAGCCGGATCCTACCAGGGTTGGCATTAATCGATTACTTTTTTAATCGATTGATTAGTCGATTAAAGATTCAATCAGACGAAATTGACGCCTAATTTAAATTATCATGATTGAAATTGAAAAAATAATTGCTCTTTAGAAAAATTTTTTATGATTCATTCAATCTGCATGAATTCAATCTGGATTAAATTAATCATGATTAAATTAATTATGGATTAATTTAATCATTAATTACATAGATAAAAATTAAATATGACCGCCCTGTTTACTTTCTTAAATTCGCTTTTATTGCTAAGAAATTCTTTAAAGTGTCACTATACGATTTTCCTTATTGATTATACAGGGTCACACAAAATTATTCATATAAACCGAGGTCAATATGTTTAAATTATTTAGGGGGGATTACTGGCAATTGAAACCAGGTTAATAAAACTGATATATTCTTTAATAATTATTTTATGCAAATAGGAACAATATTATCAATCATTTGATAGTCACAAATTTATGGCGATAGTCCCTGTTCCTTCATAGACTATTCTGTATTTCGGTGCCACTACCTTCATTGGATGCAGCAGCGAAAAAGTTTTGAAATTGCGATTTTTATGATACTGATGGGGAGAGAAACTTGAAATTTGCATGATGGTAATTACTCAAAAGTTTTAAATGCTATGTAAGAACAGTTTCTAAAAAATTCGAAAAATAAAACGGAAAATCAGCAAAAAGTCTTTTAAAAACGACCTAAATAACGATTTCAATGGAAATAAATTAAGGACAGAAAATTTAAATTTGTCAAAGGTTGCGGCTTTCATGGTGTACTGTTGTGGCATGCGCACGCGGACTACTCTTATAGTAGACCACCACTAGGCGTTGGCAGGTGGCAGCCGGTTTCTACCAGGGTTGGCATTAATCGATTACTTTTTTAATCGATTGATTAGCCGATTAAAGATTCAATCATACGAAATTGACGCCTAATTCATTTTATCATGATTGAAATTGAAAAAATAATTGCTCTTTAGAAAATTTTTTTATGATTCATTCAATCTGCATGAATTCAATCTGGATTAAATTAATCATGATTAAATTAATCATGATTAAATTAATCATGGATTAAATTAATCATGATTAATTTAATCATTAATTACATAGATAAAAATTAAATATGACCGCCCTGTTTACTTTCTTAAATTCGCTTTTATTGCTAGGAAATTCTTTTTAAGTGTCACTATACGATTTTCATAATTGATTATACAGGGTCACACAAAATTATTCATATAAACCGAGGTCAATATGTTTAAATTATTTAGGGGGGGGGGATTAGGGGCAATTGAAACCAGCTTAATAAAACTGATATATTCTTTTATAATTATTTTATGCAAATAGGAACAATATTATCAATCATTTGATAGTCACAAATTGATGGCGATAGTCCCTGTTCCCTCATAGTCTATTCTTCATGTCGGTGCCACTACCTTCATTGGATGCAGCAGCGAAAAAGTTTTGAAATTGCGATTTTTATGATACTGATGGGGAGAGAAATTTGAAATTTGCATGATGGTAATTACTCAAAAGTTTTAAATGCTATGTAAGAACAGTTTCTAAAAAATTCGAAAAATAAAACGGTGAAATCAGCAAAAAGTGTTTTAAAAACGTCCTAAATTACGATTTCAATGGAATTAAGGATAGAAAATTTAAATTTGATGTGGATGTTACTTTTAAGAATAGTCTCACAGTACAGTTAAAAAGTTTAGATATTTAAAAGTTTGAAAGGAATGACGAAAAGCGTTCAAAAAACGTTTAAAATTACGATTTTTGTGGAAAGGTTAAGGATACAAACTTGAAATTATACAAGGTTGCTACTTTTAAGACAAAAATATATGCGCCTTACATTTTCTTAAATTGAAATATAAAAAGCTGTGGGAGAAAAAGCGGTGCTTTTAACGGGAAATATGAGAAAATTTCATGAAAATGTACTTTGTGTTTTCTCTTGAATGGCAATAATTTTCAAGTCAAAAATAGAAAAGATTCCACTCAACTTTTTTATAAGTTTCTAGTGTAGAAACTCCTAACGGTGAAAGAAGTATATATATATATATATATATATATAACCATACTTAATGACCAGTGTTGAATTCAGGGGGTGACCCCCCCACCCTCGGAGCGATGACATGTCCCCTCCCGGAAGATTTGAGATTTTGTCATTACAATGGTCAAAAAAAGACCACCCGCCCCTCCTCCGGAGCCACAAAAATCCCTCCGGCAGAAAAGTGCATTGCAACTCATTTAAACTTTGAAACAAAAAAAAAAAAAAAAAAAAAAAAAAAAAAAAGATACACATATCTTTTCTTGTTGGAATTTTAATCTATTAAATATGAAGAAATGATCTATAAGTATTATTTATTAAGCTCACAAATATTTTTACAGTGCACACTTACATGTGTTTAGATAATTTTTAAACAGTTTAAAGAATTTAAAGGGAAAAAAATATGTATCAGACAACTGATTTGCAGCTGCAAATTGCGTTTAATAAACGTACTAAATCACGCTAAACATACAACATTATGGTAACATACTAAATTATGCTTATATCATAAAAATAAACTTGCAATAAAGTGAAGAAGAAAGTCTGTCGTAAAAGCAAAATGCAACAGTCTGATGTTGATTACCCGAGCGGTACTCTGGCAAAACAGTTAAGGGGTTGAAATAATACCAGAATTAACAAATGTTTGTCCAAAATTCCATCTGAAATTGCATTGCCTATATGTCTGTATTCTGTTTAAAAGGCATTCTACAATATTTTTACCAAAGTAACAGAATTTGTATACTGTAATTTTTATAATTTTAAGTTAATCTGAATTTTTAAATTTAACTCCTTACTTAAAAGGTAAAATATATACTATAATTAATATTATAAATTTTGTAAAAATAGGAATACAACCAGATTCGCTTTTCCAGAAAAAATTGAAATGTCTTAATTATACTGTACAAATGAGACACATGAAGCTGATAAGCAGCCGATATTGAGTTAACCTTTAACTGATGTCACATAAATTGTCACATAACTATGCTGAAGTGGTCTGTAAGACCGCTCTATTGAAAGATGAATAAAAGGCGTCATTAAATTTCAGGATGGTGTTTTTGTGCTAAACTTTTTGTAAAGTAGTGTTATAATTAAAATTTTCCTATTCAAAAGTCTTTGGTGACAGTATGAAAGTTTCAAACGAAGCAAAATTTTAAATAAACGAAGCAAAATTTTAAATAAACGAAGCAAAATGTTTGCAGTTAAATTTTTTATACTCCTTTGTGTACTCCTGGAATATGGAATGTTGGGTAATGTTAAAAACTTAAATTTAAGTTTTTATTATTTATTATTATTATTTTTTTTTGTTTTTTAATCAATGCTTAGTATTTAATTATTAATCATCTAGTATTATTTAGATAACATTTACTCCAATTTGTAAGAATCAATTGTTAGGGGAAAGTAGGGTAATGATGCTCAGAAAAGGAATCCCGCTCACCCAACATCTCTAAACAGAATAGAATTGAAAACGTGCAATCGGTACCGGCACCTAGCGAACTTCATCGTAAATTCAAACTAAGGATATAGTGATCGTCGGAAGGAAAGTATTTTTGTATCCTCACGTTGTTAGCTTGGAGTTGTTTTATTATAAAATTCTACAACGTGCAACTTGAACTACAACATGCCACTGTTATTTTCAAACATTAATTTACTTATTATGTCTACAAAATATATACATTTAGCTGTACTTTCATGCTTTTATTTATTTTTGTAGTCCGTTGTTAAGCCAATTATAATGCATTAAAACCCAACATGGCGACAACGGGTAATGGTGCTCGCGTGGAATTCCAGAAGAAGTGTTGCCAGTGGGCAACTTTTTTTTAAATTCAAATTTATTGATTAACGCCACTTTTTTGAAATGGTTAAATTCCCCTGTTATCGCCTTAATTAATATGTCATTAAACAAGGAGAATTTTACGATTTCAAAAAAGTGGTGAAAATCAAAAAAACCTAAATTTAAAAAAGTAGCCCACTAGGGCAAATTAGGGGAATGGCGCTCACATAAGGGAAAACATGAATGTCAAATTTAGACAAAAAAATCAATATTTTATTAACGAAGTATAACTCCAAAGCATAAGAAATACTTTGCAATAAAGTAATTTGCATAAAAGTTTAAGGATTTTTTTTATCGTTTTATTTAAATAACCATCGATTGAGCGGTAATTCCCGACATGGTAGGGTACATGTGCTTAGAGTTTGGATAAGGTACTTGTATCCAAAATGGACAGTGCTTCCAACATGGACACGCTTAATATCTTTAAAAGTAACAATTTTGATCGAGAGATTGCGCTACATGTCCGTGAAGAAAAGCAGTGGATAAGATAATTAAGCCTGGAAAGTGCAAAAAAGCGCGCTGTTCGCCATTTGTAAGGAAACTTGTTGTTTCGAGGTGTGCTGATCGTAATTACAGGTAAGTTTAAATTCTTATTAGATATGGTAAAATTACTTTAAATATTGAAAAGTGGAGTGTTTTAGAAAGCTGATAAAACATATTTTCGATTGCTATTGCATATATTGCTTAAAAATGTTTTCTTTGTTTATTTATTACAACATTTAGTAAAACTATGCCCGATTCCCAATATGGACACCTTATGTCCACATGGGAAATACAGCAAGTGAATCTTCAGACTCACAAATTTGTAAAATATATAATTAATGTCATCTGAACAATCCTCCAAGAAACCTCCTCAAAGAAAAAAATCCGCCAAAAAGTCCTTGCAGAAAAATCAAAAGAAGCCTCCCCTCAGTAGGGTATCTGTTGGCGAAATCGCAGGTACCAGCGGTATGACTTCCTCAACAAAGGAGAGCTGGTACTGCTTCTTATGCAGTATTGATGCTGTCGCAGACATGCGGCTATGCATCGCATGCGGCAGATATGTCCATGAGGAGTGTGTGGGACTTACTGCACATGATGAAGAAGTTTTTATTTGTCCATCCTGTGAGGACTGAATTATAACAGATGTAAATTTTGCATTCAGATGCAATAAAGCTAAGCAAAACCAACTATATTATTTTATAATATTTTGTAGTAACTGAAGTACTTTGCATGGGTCTTCGAAGAGCCACAATCGAAAATGACCCCCCTTCTAAAGTGCATGTTATGAAGATATTTACTGTGCACCACCCCCTCCCCCTGCAATTCTTTAAGATATATTTCTTTTATCCCCTCTCCTCTATAATCCCTTAGAAGAGTGTCTCTTCCATACACCGTGTGTAGTAGGTCAATAAGGAGCCACCTGTCTCTAATATTAACATGCATCTCCATAATAGGGATAGATGGTTCCTTATATGGACACTTGTAAACATTTTGTGTTTTTATCATTAAAATTAAACCAGAATAATTACAAGGTCGCTAATTTTAATATGATAGTCAACAGTCCAGTGATAGTGGTCATATATTTTTGGAGTCCTATGACGTGTACATGGGGGTGAAAAAAACCTATTTTCCTTAGGGTGTCCATATTGGGTACAGGTACCTTACAACATTTAAGTAAGACAAAAGTCACATATGTAGTTGTGTGTGCTGTTCACACCACTGTAGACTTTTTGCGACCATTTTACACATATTGTGTTACACATATAGTGGGCTATTTTTTTTTAAATTTAGGTTTGTGATTTTCACTACTTTTTTCAAATCGTAAAATTATCCTTGTTTAATGACATAATAATTAAGGCAAAAACAGGGGAATTTTACCATTCCAAAAAAGTTGTGTTAATGAATAAATTTGAATTTAAAAAAAGTTGCCCACTGGCAACACTTCTTCTGGAATTCCACGCGAACGCCATTACCCCTTTATCGCCATGTTGGGTTTTAATGTGTTATAATTGGCGTTAACAACACAATACAAAAATAAATAAAAGCATGAACGTACAGCTAAATGATACATAATGAGTAAATTAATATTTGAAAATAAGACTGTACACTTATATTCAAGTTAAACGTTGTAGAATTTTATAATAAAACAACTGCAAACTAATAACATGAGCACACAAAAATAATTTCCTTCCGACGGTCACTATATCCTTACTGGGAACTTACGATGAAGTTCACTTGGTGCCGGTACCGATCGCGCGTTTTCAATTCTATTCTGTTTAGAGATATTGGGTGAGCGGGATTGCCCTTCTGAGCGTCATTACCCTACTTTCCCCTATGTGTGTAACATAATATGTGTGCACATTATGTGTAAAGTGGTCGCAAAAAGTCTGCAGTGGTGTGAACAGCCTACACAACTGGATATGTGACTTTTGTCTTACTTAAATGTTGTATTCAAATTCTGAGCGCATATACCCTACCATGTCGGTAATTACCGCTCCATCGATGGTTATTTAAATAAACCGATAAAAAAAAAACCTTAAACTTTTATTTATGCAAATTAGTTTATTGCAAACTGTTCCTTATGCTTCGGAGTTGTACTTCTTTAATAAAATATTGATTTTTTTGTATAAATTTGACTAGCTATTCATGTTTTCCCTTAAGTGAGCGCCATTCCCCTACTTTCCCCTGTAGAGCAAGTGTTGTGAATAAAAGTAACTCGGTCACAGAATTACGAGAAAAAAATTATGATCTTGGACAACATTATTAAGACTGAATGAAATAATGACTGGCCCGCCTCGGCTTCATTGTACTCATATACAGTTTTCTTCATTCGAAAAATTTTCAGAACATTTAAAAAAAAATCGAGTCATACCGAGCTCGACTAGAAAGAGTCTTAACCTACTCGAAACCGAATCAAATCCAAAACATTTAAAGACAACCCGATCCAAGACAAGACCCGATGCAAGACCCTAGCAGCGATCAAGTGTGATTAAACCAGAAGAAGCTTGAAAAAAAAAAAAAAGATAAAATAAAGCTCCCAAAGCCAGAACAATACATGAAGTTTTCAATCATAAATTCTTCATCAGATTGGCTAATTAGATTTACTATTTAGATTAAGAATTGATTTAATCGTAAAAAAGCAAGCGATTACATCCAAATAATCATTGGTCATTAGCCTATGAGTAGGATTGAATTGATTTAATCGTAATGAAAGCATTCATTACATTAAAATATCACTGATCGTTAGTCTATGAGTTGGATTGAAACTAAGCTTAATCGGTCAATCTTTAGTCATGATTAAAAAATGAATCGTTAACTTTCAATCGTTAATCTAATTAAAATTTTCCACAACCCTGGTTCCTACACTGCTTCCTTGTTGTGCCTTCCGCCCAGTGGCGGATACATCAGTGCGGACGCTTCGGCTGCGCTTAGCCAAGGTCTAATCTCCGATTAGGATATCTGGTTCCTGGTATGGTTTCTTTTATTAATTGTACCACATACTATGTACAATATTTATATGTTTCAATTAAATTTTTTGGAAGTTCTTACATACTTTTTATACTCTCTGTAATATTTTACAACCATGCGAAGACCGAATATTGCATTGAGCCATATTTTCCGAAGCTGGCACCCTGACAGATCTAGTTATAGGCGAAAAAAAAAAAATAAAAAAAGAGTTAGATCAGTTTTCTATAACTTAAAATAGATGTATTTAAAACAGGAACAGGGTTACACCAGGTGCCAAATGTTGTTTTTGCGTTTTTGCATAGGATCATCATTTCTGTTTTTGGCTTTGTAAATAGCTTTGCGAAGAAAACAATGTTTCTACTTTAAATTTTCAGTATTTCGACTCTATAACTGTATGTTGTATTATTTTACTTTAAAACACTTTACACATCGTATTTCAAAATATACCTACATACCAATTTTCATTCCGATTACTTGAACTCTTGAATCGTTAGGGCCTCGCATATCGTGATACATTTTTATAACCTTTCCTCGGAGTTCCGGAATTAAAAATCCGTCACATTTCCGGGTTGAAATCGAGTTTTTACCAGTATTTGCAAATCTAGCAAAAATCTGGCACATTTTTGGTTCAAATCGAGCTTTTACCAATATTTTCCTATCTACCTCTTAACATTAGATGTACCGGTTTAATCTTTTATGCAGTTACTTTGTTTGAACTTTTCTTGGCAAAGCAAAATCTCTGGTTTCGAAGGAAATTGTTTCACTTTATATTTATGTCAGTAATAGAAACAGTAATCGAGTTTTGACATTTTTATTCCCGCGAAAGAAATACTTTTTTAAAAATAGAAAAACGCCCATTAACGCTGGACCTACCACGACGGGTTATTTTTACATTTGCATTAAGTTAACAAAATTCTAAGAGTGTTTGTCATCACTATTTTAATTTAGAAATCTTTACTTTATTTAATCAGAGATATATTTTCCTACCTTAATGCGAAGGCTATTTTTTGAAATTATTGGTGATAAGTACTCTTAGACGTTTGCGGTTATGCACACAATCTACCATATAGGACATGCAATAAATTTAGTGTTAATGTTAGGAGGTAATTTTAACGGTCTACGATATCTCTTAAAAGAATCGCCTAGTATGGTATAGTTATTCCATACACTAGTTCAAGCTACAATGTTTCACAAATATTTCTAAAAGCACAAAATGTTGAATGAAGAAAATGAATAAAACAATACTTACCATTAGCGACGAAAAAATTTATGAAGAGTTATGTTTCAAAGTAAAATGATATTATAAAGTCTGTAAGAGTATTTTATTATTTTTGAAGTAAAGATATTGAAAAGAGGATAACCACATTTTCACAGGGTGATTAAAATTCGACGAAACATCTTTAAGAGATGGTGGACAACATTACAATAAACAGTTTTTGTTCTGGAAATGAAGGTCACAATTCATTTATTCAGTGAAAAATACAGGATGTCTCACTCAAATCCGAAGTTTTTCGGTTCACAAATTTATCACTAAATAGGATATTTTAGTTGCATCAGACTTAGCTTTCCTTGTATGAAATACAATCATATCACATAAATATGAAGATGTGGATCCCACATACATCCAGTTATCCTTGAACTAGACTCTCCATATTTCCAAATGTATTTGACAATGCAGACGTTTCGCTTATCGAAATATTGTACACTTCAATCCCTTTTTCTTGATGTCATTTCGTTTCAAACAAAGCAAGGTAAATTATGTTGAAAATATCTGTGAAACATCTTTATTTCTGCTTAAAGTATGAATG
The DNA here is from genome assembly GCA_963932465.1 of Maratus speciosus. Taxonomy (NCBI): domain Eukaryota; kingdom Metazoa; phylum Arthropoda; class Arachnida; order Araneae; family Salticidae; genus Maratus; species Maratus speciosus. The sequence goes on along the minus strand of OZ010791.1, from coordinate 284,009,206 downwards.
ATAGTCATGTTCGGATTACAGTGAGACATCCTGTATTTTCAATTGAATAAATTGATTAAGGTGTTGGTTTCCTATACCATTTTTTTATTGTAGCATTCTTTGTTATCTCTTTAAAGTTTGCACCTGGAATTTAGAATCATCCTGTATATCTGAATGGAAAGTGTTCACTTATTTATCTACATATATAATATTCTATTTTTAAGAAAATGATAAAATCAAAGTTTGGGAATATCTCGGTTGTAAAGATTATTAAAAAATCAATAAAGTATAAAAAAATTCTCATTGCATCCTTATTTTCAAAATAACCGCCGAATTTTAACGACTCGAATTCGAAATTTGCTCTGAAAAAAAAAAAAAAAAAAAAAAAACGGGCAATACAACTGGCAATCTAGACGCCAGTAATTTCCGTATTTTAACGGAACATTTTCCCGGTAAATAACAGAAAAATTTCCATTAAATTCCAATAAGCCGAACATTTTCTGTAATTTACAGGGACAAAGTTGCGTTAAAATACGGAAATAGCACTGGCTTCTTGCCAGTAGTATTTCCGTATTTTAGATCTTTTTTTTTTTTTTTTTTTTTACAGTGTGTTAATTTAACCACGCGGCCGATATTCACCCATAGCAAAAGTAAAATAAAACAAAAACTGTTTCCTATCTAAAAAGCATGTCATAAGCTGACAGGATTATTGACAATGAGAGTAATTCAGTATGTTCGGATAGTTTAGCAAATTAGCTACGCGCGGTAAATATGATTTATTTAAGAGAAAATACCATTTTCATGAACAATCTGGATTAAATTACATTTTCCGTTCATTATTTAAAACTCCATTTATAATTTTCAGTTTAAATATGTGATTTCGAATGATAATTATGAGTCATTCTAATTTCTAGAGAAGGACTTAGCTTGGGGTTTAATTGAGCATAATTATGCTGCCATTATTGTTTTGGTCAATACGTTACGTCAATTTTTCCTTCATATTGATTCATTTTACGACATTTTAATTGTTTTTTATTCATTAAAAGAAAATGTATAAATTTCTCATAAAAAGTCAACTATAGAAAAAAGTTTTGTTGCTTTGTTTTTTATTTACTGGATCATTTTATAAAATCATATGATCGTTATCGTATAAAATCTTTCTCATAGGTTTTGTCTCTTTATTTCATGTTTACTTTAATTTTTTTCTGGGCTGTTCTCTCCTTTGACCCTCTTATCTAATTTCTTTTATAGTTTCGGTTATGCTCTTGTAATGATGGATAGATTTTTTTTTCTCGCTTCAGGAAGAGAAATTAAGGTTTATGAATATTATTGAGTTTTCTCCTTTTTTATGTAGTGTATTTTGAGAAGTTACTTTCTGTGACAATAATAAATATTTGTATGCAATATAAAAAATCTAGCAAAAACGGAAATACCCATCTTGCTCCAGGTGTGAAACCACGTTATAATGTTTTTTGGGGCTGAATTCTATAAGGAATAAAATTGGAATTAGGTGCAATGCATTCCACTGCCATGTAGAATTAAGAGCAGCCATATCTGCGTGTAGATACGATTACAAACATACGCACACATGCATTTAGTTAGAACAATGTTTCACCATTCATATCTGACATGGATTCACCTATCACATTTGACATGGTTTTACCTGATATATAAGTAAAAATAATTAGGGAAATATTTTTGTTCAAAATTGCAATTAAAAAAAAAAAAATTAGAGGGATCATCGTTTGAAGTTTTACCGAAATCAAGTTTTCTGAAGATCGTGATATTTTCTTCCAATATTGACTGTTTGTTCTAAGTTGCTACTGAGAAATTACCACTTGTCCTTTAAACTAACTCAATTATACGTGTGTACATGTACACTATATAGCCATTAATCACCGGATGCTATCAATTTTAGACAATTTTAGACAATTTGTCGAATATTTGAAGGTATGCTTGTCGGATATTTCTGGAACTTCAGGATTGTGAAAAAATGTTTGACTTCATATTTATCAATGGCGAATTGATCACAATGACAATTAGGGGGGTCAACAAAAGTGAAAGAAAAATACTAATGCTTGGGATCACCCTGTAAAATAAAATGCACGAAATGATCTATCACTATAGCTTAAGAATGTGTGGATATTGTACAAAATGCGTATTAATTTCTATAAGAATAGTACGTATATTCATGGAGATATATTGATTTTTTTTAAGTTCAAAAAATTCTTGCATGTTTTTTGTTTATGTCATGCGGGGTTTTCTACGAAATTTAACGTCAGTTTTAGAAAATTTGAAAAAATGTAGTAGAAACAATAAAGTGCAATTGGAATGTAAATATATTAAACGTTTCATTAAATATATTAAACGTTTGATGAAATACGAGCAGATGTATGAAATATATTTATCTGCGCATGCGCGCACGATAACAAATATTTTTTATTCATTATTTAATAGTCAATTCTATGGGACAACTCATAAAAATAAAACCAGTCAAACATCATGAAAATTCAGAAAGATATAGGCAATCGAGTGACCTGATTTTTAGCTTCTCTCTAAAAGCTGCTGAATGATACCGGGTTTTCCCAGAAATTGCCATTTATTATTAACTGGCTTTCAGCAAAGGAGTTAGACGAATAGATTTAGGAGAAATGCTTACATTTTGACATTTCTTTTTGTCTTGGAATAAGCTTGTTCTGGTGGTTTTCCAAGAAGAACTAAAGCATCAATAAAAATTGAAAATTAAAAAGAAAATAAAAATTAAAAACGATAATTTATGGAAAACTCCTTATCATTTAGCTGCGTTTAGAGAACAACTGAAAATCAGCTCGGAATTTTTTTAACTTAAAAAAAAAGTCGATATATTTCCATGAATATACGTAATATTCTTACACAAATGAATACACATATTTTATAATATCCACATATTCGTAAGCTATAGCATCTATCATTTCTTGCATTTTATTTTACAGGGTGATCCCAAATATTATTATTTTTCTTTGATTATTTTTGTTGGCCCTTTAATTGATCAAATCGCATTGATAAATATGAAGTGAAACATATTGTTCCTGATCATGAAGTTCCAGAAAAATCCAACAAGTATATCGTTAAATATCCGACAAAATGTCTGAAATTTAAGGGTCCGGTGATTAATGGCTATATAGGTCATACATTACAGCTTAAATGTGTATTTCAATGAAAAATAAATGTTCAGCATTGATATTTTTAAGATAAATTTATCTTACTGACAGTGTTGAAAAGAGCTATTTTGAGTTTGTGCAATAAAGAATTTTAATAACTTTTAAAAATTGTCTTTCTACTTCAAGAATATTTCATTTCCTTCAAGTTTCAGAAAATAATATAGTTATTCTTACATTAAAAAAGAATGTAAGCAAGAAAACAATTTACCAGGCACTGGATAAACATATGGCGTTTTCATACTATGTTTTTCACATGTTGAATATCCAGATTATCAATCAAGATACCTGTCAATAAGAAAGCACCTAGAAAGTTTATACAAAACAACTTCAAAGTTCTTATTATAGAATATATTTTTTGCATTTTTAAATATGAATTAAAAAGAAGTTTTTGTCAAAAGAAAATTGATTTTTCTTACATTGATGTTTAGAAAAGAGTAGATGTAGGCAGATGATAATTTACCGAAGATCGTTACGCTTATTCTAGCAAAATGAAAATGTGTATAAGATAAACTGTAAGAATGCGTATGCTGTCTTTTAGAAACATTTTAGAAACATAATCCATCATCCTCATGAACGTTTAAAATTTAAGAAATGCCTTTATATAGACATGAACTTCTTGCATAACAAAATGGCAAAGTGTCAAATCACATAACTATAATGTATTTAGATTATATATGTAATATTTTCCCTGTTTTCCATCAATAAAATATTTGCATTTCACTTTGAAATTGCGTTATTTCTTTTATTAAAATTTTACCATATTTTAAAATTACGTAGAATGAAAGAGGGACTTTACAATCACTCTGTTTTTCTATTAAAAGTTAAAAAGGAAGTAGAATAATTATATCGGGTGGCCAGAATTAAAACACCCTTACTCTGACCTCTTTTCATATAGAACTACTCAGTATAAAGACTTCAAACTTCGTAAACATACTATTCAGGACCTGAAAAAATGGACTCCACGAAAACAAGATATTTCAGAAACTCCACGCTGAATAGAGTGGTACAACAGAAAAAAAGAAAAATTACACAAAAAGTATAATAAAAACACGTACGAAATAAAAACTTTCATTTTTCATTCTTTTAACCTCATGGAAAAAAAGAAAATGATAACAGTAAAGAAGGTTAATCTGCCACTGTAACCGCGATTTCGCACTGTAAGCACAAAAATATGCATAAACACATCATTTGAAGCTATGTTCTGAGTATAAAGTATAATAAAAACTAAGGAATGTCATTCTTATCAGTGATGCATTTCATGTTGCCAGAACGCACTTTACTGATGAATCTCTTTTATGAAAACAAAGGAAATACTGCAACTGTACTTCAAGAGTTTCGCAGACTTAAGATTTTGCGCAAAGGACCATTTTTTTCCACAAGCTCTGTGTTGGCACTACATTCATAATTCTGTCAGTTATTATATTTTAAGCCGCCAAGGTAGTCGCAATTCTAAGATCACCACAATAAAAATTAAATAAACAGTCCACTTTATTAAAGTTACCGGCTTTTAAATTCAAGGTTATACTTGGAAATAAAAACCCTCTGAAGGGAATGATCGCTCGATTCGAGAAAATTGGACACCTTGGAATTCAGCCGGATCAAGGAGGCACGCGATTTTGCTAAGATGAGAAGCGACAGACTTTTGCATTGACATTTCTATCTAGAATTGAAGTGGTTGCATACTTCCCATGGTATATTGCTTGGAGCAATAAGGGCTATTTCTATCTCAGTGGAACAGTGAGCACATATAACTGTGCATTTGGTACACGGAAAACCCGCTTCCAAAAAATTCCACTCGACTTACTGAAAGTTACAGTTTTGTGTCGATTCCCATCTACATTCATTCTTGGACCTTTCTTGAACCAATAGGCTACTCATAAAGATTCTGTGAAATGCACCATGACAACAAATACAAAAGGATGTTCAAAAATTTTGTTGTACCCCATTTGCAACAGCAGCAACGTCTTGACCCAATTACATTTATGAAAGATGGAGCGCTCCAACACATTAGACTCTACGTACAACAGTTTTCCCGGCAACTTCCCACTAATGACAGAGTAATAAACTGGTGTGCGTTTCTGAAAACCTCGCCATCTCGTTCTCTTGCGTCTTGTGTGACTTTTGGCTGTGGGAACACTTAAAAAACTTTTTTATTTAAGACGCGAGGTATCCTTTTCAGGCTTCAAAGAAGGTTATCACTCTGTATATGGGAAGCATCTAAGCCAACAAGTTGCGATCCGCAGTTACACTGTCCACAGATTGCAGATTTTACATCTCCGAGAAGTGAACCATATTGAGAAAAATTTCCTGCGTCGATGAGGTCCTTGTTACATGGATGTTTGGTACGTTCAAAAAAATGTGTTTAAAATGTGTTTTTGTGTCTTTTCAGCATATGTCTATTCGTAAAGCGCCATCTATCGGTGATTTACGGAACTAATGTTTTTTCACGTGATCCGTTTCCTCATATCTTGAATAGAATGTGTACAACAGTTAAATCTTATACGCTGAGTAGTTCAATCCCTCCGTACTATTGCGGAGCGCAGTATTTACAAAGTTTTATTTTTTCCACTAAGGACTTTTCTGTTGTCTTTGTAAATTAATAACTTAGTTTTGGACCATTTCTAAAAACCAGCAGCTACTTTTAGAAAAACATAATGATGTTGGCAACGACTAGTGCTATGGCTGTCTCTTTTACTGAACTTCATCACTTCAAAGAATCACATAATTTTAAGCTTTACATTTCCCAATAAGGGGGAAAAATGTACTTTCGACTGCAACTTGTTTGAAAACTGTCACTCAAATTAATGGTATCTTACGACATTTATAATAGTTTCAACCTTGATTTATTTTAAGTCTGTCAAAACCATAAACATTTTTTTTTTTTGCTATAATAGTGAAAAGTAGCTAGTTACAGATGAGTCCAAAAGCAAAATAAAGAATATTTTCTTTCTTTCTTTTTCTTTTCTTTTACATAATTGTCCGTTATTGGATCCACTTCAAAGCGATTCCTATCATGGCTACAATAACTTCTAACCGTTTACCTGTTTATCCCGAGTTATCTCGGGTATTTATATATTACAATTAGTTATCATCCCGAGAAAACTCGCGAGTGGCATAATTTGTCTAAGATTTGTTTATCAAATTTTTACTCGGTCTGGAGTTTAAAAAGAAATAATATATTCTTATATAATGTAATTAAATTATATGTAATATTTGATTGGCAGTTTTTCAAGTTTTTTTTATATGAAATCCAAATGATGAAGCGCAATTATGTGATTGCAAAAAAATCTGAGGATTTTTTTTTATAGATAAGGGAAGCGGTTAAAATGGAAAGTGAATACAAATAGAGATTCAAATAACCCTTTTGTGCCATTTCATATTTGCTTAATTACGGTATTTCACAAAGGAACCGGTTGTGGGAGATTAATCCTGGATCAGGTTAACCGTAAAATACAGCATTTTGGAGCTAAACTATATTCTGTTTACAAAAATCAGATTCAATTTTCTAGTGTTTTTAATTAGTTCTATTTTATTTATTTATTTATTCTGTAAATATTCGCTGATAGCGTAAATACCTATCTTAAGTTTAAATATTTTTCAATTATTCCCTGTGTTAAGAAAGACCTCTTCCAAATTTCATGGTTTTAGCCAGTGTTGGGTATGAACGCGTTCATTGAACGAAAGTTCACGAACTTAGCTCACTTTCTGTGAACGTTGAGTTGAACTTGATTCACTCTTTGATAAACGAACGTGAACTGAGCGAAAGCTCAAAAAATCCGTGAGTTTGAACGAAATTTACAACTCAAACTCAATTTTTTTCATAACGTATTTTTAAATTTTTCCAGCCGTTAAGAACACGTTTTTCCCATTCAAATGCCATTTAGAGGCCTAAACCGACTCGGGACGGGTCGAGTCTGATCATCAGTTTTTCTGGGTCGTGCCCGGGCCTTGCTTTCTCTGGAGGCTTGGGCCGGGCCGAATCGAACTTATTTCTAGACCTGTGCTTTATTCTTCCTAGAAGTCTGCACCGACAGAAATTTTCTGGCCCGGTCGCCCCTGCTTGTATGAAAATTATTGCACCGTCCCAGTCTGACTCGTGGAAAAATCTGTTTAAGGAACAACCTACCTTGGGTCAATAATTTTTTCCGAAAAAATATATTTTTTAAAATTACCATTGTTCTACAATTAAAATTCTCTTTACAGAATAGTACTACATATACATTTCTAGGAGGCAGGAGATACAGTACTTTAAAACCTGTTATAAGAATCTGTGTCTGACGAGATCCTGTTTTAAACGGAAAAATTTCTTGATAGGTGGATCTGAATCTTCAAAATGGATATAATAATCCGCTTGAAAATAAATACTACATTTGCAAGAGACGACATACTTGGTAAAAAAGGAAATCAGCTATAACGATTTTTTTTCTCTCCTATATGATTCCGTCTTAGAAGGTTTTTCGATATAGAATTTTTCACATTTTTAAGTTTTTAAGCCGTGTAAATAGATTAATGGTATTAATAATAATGCAGATATTTACTTACAAATAGAGGTCGATTAAAAAATCAATATAGCTTACAATGGGATATGTAAAAAGAAATGTAGTAGAAACAGTATTTTGGAGCGGATGTCCCAGTTCCCAGTACTATGCAATCTAAGACAGAGGTCTGCACGGGCCGAAATTTCAAGGCCTGGCCCGATCCATAGAAGAAAAATTCGGCCCGGGTCGGTATAAACATTAACAGTTCGTGCCGGCCCGTCCCGTAGAGAAAAAAATATTGGCCCGACCCGGCCAGGTATCAGCTAAAAGTTCGGACCGAGACCGGGCCGGCCCGAAGGAATTTCTACAAAACATTGATTTTTACGTCGATTTGGTTAAAAATTTGGAAGTTCTGACCAAAAATACTTATATTTACTTTTTATTGTTATGTTTATAGATTTCATTTTTATAGAAGTTATTGCGATATTTATTATTTTAATGAATCGCTATTTGTGGTATGTAAATGTTTCAGTTATAATTAATATAGTTAATCCACATTCAAAATATTAGAGATTTAAAAATCTGAAAAATGTAATATAGTAAAATTTAATAAGACGGAATTGCATAGGGAAGGAGAAAAAATGCGTTTTAGACAAGTTCCCTTTTTATGAGGTGTAAATGTACTATTTATTCTTTTCTTATATATTAGTACATTCATTTTGCATGGACCAACATATTTTCCACGTTAAGAGAGGATATCGTCATAGGCAGGTTCTTTTTCACACGTTTTACTATATTTTAATTTTAACAATTACTACATTTTAATAAGCCTAGAAATCTACTATTCTTTATAAAGAATAAAATTAAATGTTTATTTGTAGAACAATGGTGATTTAAAAATATATGCACTTTTTCCAAAAAAATTTCTGCCTGGCCAAATTTTACTGGTTTTTGAATGGACCAGGCTACGCCGAGACAATAATTTTCATACGAGGCTGGGTCAAAACCAGGACTGAAAATTTAGGTCCGTGAAGACTAGGAAGAATGATACCATACCAGTCTCGGTTCGGTACGGAGAAAATAAAGAGACGCCCTGCCCGGTCCTTCAGGAAAAAAGACCCGAGCCCGGCCCAAAAAGTGCAGTGACTAGGCCCCTCCCGGCCCCAACCTTCAGAAAAAAGTACGACCCGGACCCGGCCCGTTTGCTGTGAATGAAAATAAGCCCGTGCAGATCTCTGGACTATGGCACTTTTATTTAAAATGAACAGCATAAACATGAAAAAGAGACTGAAATAATTATTTTTACTTTCTTCTATCTTTACAAGAAGAAAGTATTGGATTCGCGAAAACTTTTGAATCCAGTTTTCGACGGATTTATACGTTTTAGGGGTCAAAGATCACGAAAAACATGTTTTTACAAAATGGCTGTCTGTGAGTCTGTCTGTGTGTGACACAAATTTTGTGAGCGTTCTATCTCAAGAATTAACGAACGGAATTTAATGAAACTTTAGATTCTGTTAGTCTCTGATATAAATGGGTGCTGATTACTTTTTGGTGTAAATCGCCCAAAAAGTGGCGCTACTATGCTGCATTTTTCACGATTTCCGCAATTGCTGTATCTCCAGGATTAATGGATGAATTTTTATCAAACTTTAGATTCAGTTAGTTCCTGATATAAATTGATCTTGACAAGTTTTTCGTGTAAATTGCCGAACTGGTGCCACTGCTAAACAGAACTTTTCACAATTTCCGCAATAGCTCTATCTCAAAAACTAATGCACGGATTTTCATCAAACTTGCTGTGCTGCATTCAGGGCTTAATTTGCGCCGGAGCCCAGCTGCGGTACTTTTCTGGTTTTAGTAATTTTTTAAATATTGGTCGGCATTCACCGGAGCTCATAAATACAGGGCTCCGGAGCCCAATGCAATAGTGCTTCCGAAAAACCGAAGCCTAAATTATCCTTCCCTTCCCTTCCCTTCCCATCTCCAAGCTTTTCCATTCTTTTTTATCAAAACACTTATATTTGACGTAATGTATCGCACACGCAGGAGATGGAGATAAAACGGACTCAATTTTTATATCAGTTTTGGGGCTTGGACTGACTCGAGCTCAATCTGTCTTACATTCAAAATTTTAATTTTAATGCTATTTTGATCAGAATGAAGGGAAACAGAAATCGTGTTTTTCTATTTCAAATTTATGTTGGCGACTTGTTGATATAGTGCCACTAAAGAGACTGAACAATGAATTTGCTTTCAGTTCTATTTTCTTTTGTGACAGTAGGATAATTTTTAATTGGCTGTTTTTTTATTTTATTATTATTTAGATATCTAACCTGAAAAGAATATTTTCTGTTTTTAGCCTACGAGCATCAGCTTAAGGGTTTTTTTTTTGTTGTTTGTTTGAGGTTTGTTTCTCTTCTATTGCTCACGAGTATTAAAATCACGTTACTGATTTTTCTATTTATTATGTAGCATGAACGCTGCTTATGCTAAGTCTCTGCTCTGCACATTTATGAAGTCACTTTCATTTTAAGTAGATATAATTGCCATGCATTGTTATTCTGATAGAAATACAATCGAGCGGTGTTCCCCCTTTTTCTATAAAAGCATAGAATCTTTCCGATGTCAAAATTTTAAATTAATCTAATTTCAGGGACTCAGCACAAAAGATTGTTATGCGGAAAGAATCGATTATAGTTTAAGATATGCACCTTTTATAGGAAATTAAAAATATTTGTTCCATTCTTCAGCATAAAAATATTAATTTCTGTAAATTTCATTAATTTTTTTCTTAAAAATGCATAGCTGCGAACTATCCCTTTTTTGTGTTACCACTATTTCCGAATCATAATGCTTACCATATTTAATCTCAGAATTGTGACATTAATTAACATTAAAATTAGGCAAATATTACTATTCAGAAGGAGTGATAACTAAAAAGTGGAATTGTTAACAGCTAAGTACGAGTATATGCTGATAAATATACTACTTAAAATTTTTATTTTGCTAAAGGAAAAAAAATGCTTTAAATTTTGCAAATAATGTACGAAATATAAATATGGAGATTGGAGTGACAAGGGGGGGAGGGAGAGAACGGTGCAACTGTTAGTACCGTTATCGCAGAATATCAGAACTCCCATACTTTTTTTCTTAGAAATTAAGCCCTGGCTGCATTGTATTAGCATGTATGAGACAGAAGAAAGTTTTGGGATTGCCACATCCGACTAGTATTTTCTGTCAAAACGCTTTCGCACATGACCAAATTTTAAACATATGGACGTAAAAATAAATATCTTTACAGACGAATGAACACTATATGGGCTGCTGATGCATTTTATGCAACATTTATGAAAACTATCATTAAGGGTGTTCTCAAATCCAAAAGGGCAAAATTCTGACATAAGTTTTAATTTATTTTTGTTCGAAAATGCATGAAACTAGCTGGTGTTATTGTTCAGGAACTATGTAATTGAGCTGCTTTTTCCATTTTTTTGCAAACGCAATAGATCTTTCAGAAAATAGAGTCAAAGTGGGCGTTTTGAACCAAATTTTCGCGCGAAGGGAGAAAGAGCACTCAAGAGCGGGCGAAAAACGTGTTTGTCACGTGATCGAATTCGCTTATAACTCAATAGGTAATTGATTTATCATAAAATGGAAACACAGTTCAATTCCAAATGGCTTCCATGGCCAGGCTTTCCAATTTTATACCTTTCCGTTAAAAATGAATTCGTAAATATGTCAAAACGTTTTGCGCTTGTTGAGCAGAGCAGTTAAGAACAGCCTTAAGAAATTCCAAATTCTTCCCAGAAAGTTTGAATAGTTATTTTTATTATTATAAATATAAATATTTCGTAAATAAAATAAAGGAAAATTAGTATTGAAAATTTTATTCTAAATGTAAAAAGAAAAACATAATTAAAAATTGTCTTCCACGGGGTGTTCAGAAAGCAAATTTCTCTTTCTTAGTTTTCTTGGTGTTTTTTTGCGCCACTTAGGACAAGTAAATTTTACTTTTTTTTTTTTTTTTTTTCAGATCATATCAGACATAGAGCCCTGCGCTGGTCGAGAGCTCGACCCGAACCCAAAAATTCTATTTGAAATCAACCCGCAATCCGACCCGAGCCCGACAAAAAGAATAAGTTCGATCCGCAACCCGACTCGAATGCACTAAAATAATTTTCGGCGATCAGCAACTCGACCAGATCCCGAAATGAAAGGAAAGTAAATTATGTTTTAATGCAATTGTGAAAAGTAACCTACATTTATATCTCTACTACCAATTTTATGTTTTTATAGAAAAAAAGGCAAATGTTTAATATTCAAATATTCATAAAAAATCAATCATCTCAAAAATATTCGCTGACTAGATGTGCACTTTCAGGAGTATCCATTATGAAAATCTTATTGTATATAGATTTTTAATATGAAAAACTATTTTGGATATTCTTTTGAAAAATCTGGTCAACCCGAACCCGAATCACAAGAGTCAAAATCCAATCCGAACCCGAAAAAGGATAGTCAACACGACCTAAACCCGACCTGCTGTAAGAAATAAAAGTGAACTTAATCCGAAACCGCCTAGCAACGAAATAACATCACGCCAAGCCAACTCCATCCGGGCCGCTGGTCGGGTTGGGCAACCCGACTCGATGCAGGATTCTAATCAGAGGTAAACGAAATTCAATTAACGGCAACTCTATCTTTTACGAATGAGAAAGCAAAACAATTAAATTAAATCTTAATTATTATTTTTCATGTTTAAAAAATTAAATCAAAACGCACTTTTCATTGCATTGTCTCTCATCCCCCCCCCTTTTTTTTTTTCAGAGTCCCTCTAAGTTTTAATTGGGAAAATATAAAAGCCCGATAACCACGAACACTTATAATTGATATTCCAAAATTTTCGCAGCCCACACACCATGAGGAAATAAAATAGTCTTATCTTTAGGATGAAAAAGTCTCTTTTAAAGAAACAGGAGAATTTGTGGAAGAGATAATATCTTTGTCCCAGATCCCAGATACCAGACTATATCGTAAAAAGATAGAGAAAGCGTACAAAGGAAAGACCCCACATCATGTTGAATGAATCCATAGACAAAAAGTCAAGTTCGCTTAGGTATACCGTTGCAATACCGTTTCGATACGGCATTGTTACAAGACAACAGGAAGGGACGCCAAAGATGTTTGTTTTGTGCTTTGTTGAATAGAATATAAGTAATCGGGGCCGGCCCAAGGACATTTAGGCGCCCGTGCTAGTACCCATAGGGGCGCCCCCCCCCCCCATAAACACAAGAAAAATTGCTTGATATAATCTTAATTTTTTTAAATATTCGTACTTTTTATATATACTATTACTAATTATTTAAGGTATTAATTTAAAGTATTTTAAAAACAGGTAAAAGATTTTAAATTTAATCCCATCTTTGAGTTTGTATTTGGTAAATTGTAAAATCAGGGAAATTTCAATTTTACAGTAATTATCAATCTTAATGTGAAACATTACGATACAAATGTAAAACACAAGTACACAGCACATGATATTGGACGAAAATAACAATAATAAGTTAATGAATTAAAATAAAAAACTTTTTTAGAAGAATACTGTTTGGAATATTACAAAATAAAGAAGCGGAACTACTAATAAATAGCAACTATGAAAGATGAAAACTATAATCTTGTCTCATTATTTAGTACATAAAAAGTACGAATAAATGTCATATTTAAATATCGATTTTCGTACAGGGCTCACTTTTCATGGTGAAAACTTTCGAAACAATGAAAAACCCTGTTTTCTCTTCAGCTAATTCCGGAAACATAAATATTCTTATTCTTTCTTTTCATTTTTTGAATGGTTCTCAATCTCTGTGATGATATTTACGAAAAAAATAAAAAATAACTTACTAAAAATTTATTTTTTTAAGTAACCTAAATTATTAAACACTAAGAAAAAACTATGACTGAGAATAAGAGTTGTATTTATAATAATAAGGAATACAGTTAACAAAAAATCCCCCCCCCCCCAAAAAAAAAAAAAAAGTTTCCTGGATTTCGTTCTACTGGTGATACTGGTGATCGTCCACTAGAATTAAACAAACCATCCAAAGAAAATCTTTAAGTATTCCGAATTTACGTTTCGGCGCCGCACTGAAATTGGATAAAGAAAGTGTCATTATAAAATCATAGATGTAGGACATCATAAAACAAGTTGGAAATTGCTTGTCAAACGTGGCAAATGAGTTGCGTTCGTACTATAACTAGTTTTAAAATTATTTTTTGCACCCCATATTGTACTGAATGTATAATTTTTTGCACTTCATAACGTGCATAGTCTGATACATCATTAAAATGCACTTCCAATAATTTTTTCGGAACACTTTTGACTGTCCCTGTAATTAAACTATACATCCGATTTTCCTAAAATTTGAAATAGCTCAACAAAATTTTGCAACAATTATATCTTTAAAATTTCAGACCATTCGGAAGGCTGTAATATCATTAAAATGCACTTGCAATAATTTTTCCCATTGGCCGTAATGTAAAGAAAAACTTTTGGCTGTCCCTGTAATTAAACTATACATCCGATTTTCCTAAAATTTGAAATGGCTCGACAAAATTTTGCAACAATTATATCTTTAAAATTTCAGATCATTCGGAAGGCTCTAATACCATTAAAATCCACTTGCAATAATTTTTCCCATTGGCCGTAATGTAAAGAAAAACTTTTGACTGTCCCTGTAATTAAACTATACGTCCGATTTTCCTAAAATTTGAAATGGCTCGACAAAATTTTGCAACAATTATATCTAAAATTTCAGATCATTCGGAAGGCTCTAATATCATTAAAATCCACTTGCAATAATTTTTCCCATTGGCCGTAATGTAAAGAAAAACTTTTGACTGTCCCTGTAATTAAACTATACATCCGATTTTCATAAAATTTGAAATGGTTTGACAAAATTTTGCAACAATCACATATTTGAAATTTCAGACTATTCGGTTGGGTAGTTTTTGCTCTGTTACATGCGGACAGACGGACGGACAGACGGACGGACAGACGGACGGACAGACGGACAGACGGACGGACTGAGCGACGACTATAGGTGCTACGTATTTATATAATTACGAACGCACCTAAAAATCGACGTATCGGGCACTAAATGGAAAAAAGTTATTTAACGATAAATGTATTAAATGAAAGATTTTTTCAAGACGATTACAAAATAAAATTTATATGCAGATAAATTATTATTATTATTATTATTTTTTTTTTAAATAAACTCCAGTTTCACAATTTTGCATTGTAAAGCTTATATTGATTTATTCAACGCGCTCTTTTCTCCTGCTTATGAGAAATCTAGGTAAAGTAACATTACTATAAACTTCTGTTTAGTAGATTAACAAATAATAAAGTGTATGTCATGGGTGCTGGTGGGAGGGAGAGGGAGGGCGGGGACAAGGGGAAGGGCCTTTGCTCCACCCTTTTGAAAAAAAATTCGTCATTGTAGATGATTTAAAAAAAAGATGGGGGGGGGGCTAAAATTTACTTTTTTCGCTTAATTTTAAATAATAAATCACTAAGGGAAAAATTGCGCTTGGGCATAAATCTATGTATATAATAAAAAGGCTTAGAACAATATTATTCCAAAGAAACCTTACTCCTAAGCATATTTCGTCCTTCCAGTACTTAAGATGCAAATTATTTAACAAAATAATGAATAATCTCTGTAATTTTGAATAGAATTCCCTTTCGGTTTAGGTAACCTTTGGCTCACTATCAAATACATAATCTGATTCCAAAAAAGTCTTTTTTTTTTCATTTTAGTTAAATTTCCAGCAATTTTTATTTTTAAATTAACAATATTTGCTTAAAATTTCCGTTATTTTAATTTCAGTATTGCGATTACTCCACTTATAAACCATACTTATATTCCACTAATAAACAATCCCTAATGATGAATGATACAGTGCATTATTATAACGCAATTATATATTTTTATGACGTTATTTTTTACTGGCCTTCCGCTCAGTGTTCATTTCAGAGCACGTTTCGGAAAACTGGGCAGTACGTAAATTAAAAGAATATGGCATAGGGCTGAACGAAATCACTGAACTGGGAAGATTTTGGAACAAATGTGTGCCTGTAACAAAAAAAGAAATAATTTAATCTCTTTCCGTCAATTGAGCTCCGGCCGCCCTTTAAGATGATAAATATTGGAATAATTAAACACTAAAAGAATTGTACTGCTGATCGAAAAATTTCCCAAGTAGGGGGTGGGGGTTGGGGGTCTTGTGCCAGAGAGGCACTACCTTCCACGATATGTGCCTGAAAGAAACATTGGTTCCGATCAGAGCCTCATTATCGCAAGGGCAAGAGGTATCGCAAGAGGTAGCTGCCCAGGCTCTTAACTCTAAAATACCCACAACCCACTTCAACCCCCAAAATCGTTTTTTTAATAAGTAGAAATTGTGGCTAAAAGCATGTTATAGGGTGTCCCATCTGAATCTTTGCCTTACGCACCAGGGCGCCATATAGGCCCTTGCTTCGTCGCTCTGAGTCTTAGGGCGCAATATCCTTCGTAATTTCAAGAACTGACAACTTTGAAATACTACGATCATGCTTTGTAACTTTAAATATTGTGCTATGTTTCACATTCGCATGAAAATTTCTCATTTAAGCGAAATAAATAACTGAATCAAGCTACTTGAAAAATGTTTGGTTTGATTCATATTTACCTATTAAATATTCAATTTACAGCAGTTTAATAAAATAATTAGTGAACGGCCGAATTGTATTGTCTCGATACTGCGGTATTTTAATAAGAATTATTTACCTAGATATTTTGTATATTTGACGTGAATGCATATATTGATAAAACATAAAGTATTATTAAATGAATTTTTAACTTTGTTTTGTCTGATTGATCTTTAATCACTACAATTTGAGAATAAAAGACAATAATAATAAATAAAAAATCATGCATTTCGTATGGGATAATGAGATATGATGCACGTGTAATAATTATAAAGATATTATGCTGGCTTACGATACTTTAGTTTCCTCCAAAAAATATATATAACTTCTTTTAATAAGTACAATCTCCAATATTTCACAGTAAATTTGAGAGATTTAAAAAAAATATATATATATTTAGCAATGCAGCTTAAATCACTTAAGCATGGAAATCCTCTCTGAGTATAGCCCCACCAGTGACCGAGAGGTTCTGCTCTCGAAGCTGGTAGACGGGAGGTGCTGGGTTCGATCCCAATCGCGCCCGTCGGCCTAATCGTTCGGAGTTTTCGTGGTTTTCTTCGAACCTTGGTTCTCCAAGCATTAATACGGGTTAGGTTCCCTTAGAAAGACCCCCACGAAGGGCACCCCCCCCCCCCCCCCCCTTAGGGCCTCCATCCCTCGTGTTGATAATTGGCCGACATAAATACAACCAACCTCTCTGAGTATAAAAGGGACTAGGATGAATTACGATTCTAAACAAATATCAATTTAAACTATTATATATTTCTAAATATATATATATATATATTTAAATTTAATTCCAACATTACTATAGTGAGTTCCGAATCTTTATTAATGTCATTGTTTAATAAAATAAAAGGGGGCCAGCAGTTTTATTTTATTTTTAAGGGGTGGGAGAATAATAAGGACTATTATATCTTTAATGCATTTCATTTTCTCTATGAAACTAAAAAGAGACGAACTTTTAATATGAATATATGATGCGAATATCTAATTATTACACAATCACCTTTTTGTATAAAGGAATAAGTATAAAAAACAAAATAATAAATTTTTAGTACCATTGAACGATTGAAAATATATCTTCCATGCTCGTTAGATTTAAACTTTATTTTTCTTTCGTTTTATATACAATTATTTCATTAAAAAATATAAATTTGTAAAGAAAAAAAAACGCCAACTTATCGTGCAGATGCGATATATAAAAAAATACATTGAATTAGAGGTATGCACGGAAGGAAATTTTCAGGCCGAGCGCGACCGAGACAAACCGTACACAATTTTTCTTTTGGCCCAGTAAAAAAGTTTTAAGTTTGGACAGAACTGCTCCGAGAACAACTCGGCCCGTTCAAAAAAATTATTGAAAAAGAAATCAGGTATAAAAACTAAAACTTCGGCCCAGCATCGCACAAAAAATTAATTGGCTCGGCTAGGCTCGACCGGGCTGAACATAGATTTTTACGCCTATAAGGTTAAAATTGTCTTTTACGAGAAGTCCTAACTAACAATGCGTATTTTATCTTTTTATATCATGTTTATATTCTTCATTAAATAAAAAGTTTTCGGAGCTGTGGAATATATTTTTTAAATGCATCTGATTATATGTAAATATCACATTTACCATTAATATCGTTAATCCACATTCTATGGCTTGGAGATTTAAAAATATTAAAAATTCAATACAATAAAATCTTCTAAGACGGAATTGCATAGGAAATAAGAAAAATCCATAATGGGCCCCTATGAGCACGTTCATCGTTTTTAGGGTTCCGTACTTAAAAAGTAAAAACGGAACAATTCTAAGATCACTCCTGTGTCTGTCTGTCTATCACAGACATTTTATTCGTAAACTATGGCATGTGGAAAGTTCAAATTGGGGAAGTAATAAAGACTATTGACCCACATATTTACAGATTATTAAACATTTACAAATATTTTTAGGAAAATTGTATGGTGGCTAATTAAGTTACTTAAAAAAAAAAAAACTTTTCTTTGTATGTGTGTGTATTGTAATGTATTATTAAACATATACAAATACTTATAGGAAAAATGTACAGTGGCTAATTAAGTTACTTTAAAAAAAAAATCTTTTCTTTGCATATTGTGTGAGTTATTTGTATATCGTGTGAAAGCTTTCGTAACGCTGAACTCAAAAATACATTTCTTTTAATTTTAGGCATTGTATTTTCAGAGATATCGTCGAAAATGTAGTGCAAAAATATGTTCCCCCCATCTATTTCCGAATCTACTGAGCCTAAAATTATGAAAAAAATTAGCGGTACTAGATGTTAATTTAAACCTTGCAGGAAAATTATGACGATTAACCTAGGTCACATAGTTTTTGAGAAAAGCGCATTTTTCCGTTTCACACAAATTTCGATTTGCGGGGCATTCAGTAAAGGTATTGAGTAGCGCTGGAGGTACCTATCGTAGCAGAAATATAAAAGCATTGTTAATAATGATTTTTGAAAAAAGTCGTATGTAATTAGCTGATATATTAACCCTTAAAGACATAGACGATTTGGACATACACAATGACAGGGGCGGCGTACTCTATGTACCATCGGTTTTTAAAGCCTAGATAACAACTTTTAATGATACATTTATGCAATACAATGCCCAGTAGCAGTATAAAAGCAATAAACGCCAAATTGCTAAAAACAAACTAATGTAATTAGAATTAATCACATAAATACTTTGGGATTCGTGACTAGTTTACATTGAGTAGATCTCTCAATACGCCTCCCATGTCTTTAAAAGTTAATTAAAAACCTATCTGGAAAAAGGCGGCGTTGCTACTTTGCGACCTCCTTTCGAAGCGTGCTTAGCAAAATGCCAAGTTTAAACTTTGAACAAGGGCATTGTTTCAGCTACACTGTAAAAAGAAACTATTATTACGATGCTGAATATAGTTTTATGAAATGCCAAATGAAGTTTAAATATGTGCTACTTTTATTGTCAGTGCTGAATTAAGTTCATCATAAACAGGTTAGAATAACATTTAAATAAGAGTTATACAAAATAGCAATATTTGATATTATTTAGGCTTCATATCTCTTTGAACTTTTACGGTGTACTCCTTCATACTTTTCTAGTATATATACAGCTATACCAAACCCTACGATTTATAGTTTTTTACAAAGTTTTATTTTTCTTTTAGTAACGATTTTTTAATAAAACAGTTAATAATTCATACATATTGTACGGAACCCTCTGAGCGCGAGTAATACTCGCACATGACCGTTTATTTGTAAATGGATTACATTCTTTTCACAATTACTCTTATCCTCATTTCAAATATATCAACATTTTGTTTTGTTAAACACGGGATTCCATCATAAGCAGATTCTTTTTCTCAGGTTTTACCGTACTTTAATTTTAGTGCCTAGAAGTGCATTTACCCATCTTTAAAAAAAGGAAAAAAAAAACAATAAATTTTAATTGTGGAATAATAGTAATTTAAAAATACGTGCATTTTTTGAAAAAAAATTGCCAAATATTACAATTATTTTTATTGGACAGGTAAGAGCTGTGCCGGTTTAACGATTTTCATATGAGCTAAGACTGAAAATTCCTGCCTGTTCAGATCTCAAGAAGAATGCAATCCAACCCCGTCGTGGTCCAGAAAATAAATCCAGTCCCGGCCCATCTGGGTCCGATCCTCTAGAAAAAAGTAATCCCAAACCAAACGCGGGCCGAGTGTCAGGAAGGAAAATTGGGTCGGACCCATGAAGACCCTTACATTGAATAACCAAAAGATTAGTTCACAAATTTTTGTAAATTTGGACGATAAAGTTCTAATATATTTTTTAAAAAAACGAGTTTTTAGTGAACTTCGTTCACTTTTATAGATGAGTTTGAGTTGAACGAGTTCGGTTGAAAATTTTCGAACTTGAACGTGAACTTAACTCATTTTTGAGAAATTGAACTTGAGTTTGAATTAGTTCGATTTTTTTGTGAGCGTGCCCAACACTGGTTTTAGCACCAGATGGGCGTTAATAAATCTTCCACTGCTTTCAATATTAAATACTTGCTCGGTTTTATTCTTACTGCCAACGTATGTGTGTTTAAATGAAAAGTAAAATGAAAAATTTCAAAATAAAGAAAAGGTAGCATACAAAAAAATGCAAATAAAGTAAATATGAAAATTTGGAATTTTCCTTTACAGTTCATTAGATATGTACCATTAATCACGGTGTATTATTAAGCGAACTTTTAAAGTAAAAAAAAAAGATAAATCTTCTTTTTAATTAGCGGTATCTGTAAAAGAAATGTAATGATTTACTTTCAACTTGATATATTTTTAAATTGTTTTTTATGAGTAAGTAAAATCAAAGTATATAAATAATTAAAAAGTAAAACCCTTCATATTTATTTTCTCTTATTTTTTGCGACTTAATTACGAGTTATTTATTTTTAAAAAGAAGATAAATTACTTTTTGTATTATATTTTTCACACATATTTGTTCTTTTGCTTATATTTCCATTTCCTTTTTTATTTTTCCAATCATGTATCCTCTGAAATATTTAAGAGTAGTTGTTCTATAAAAAGAGAGAGCTACACGATAATGTAATCCCAAGAGTTTTTTAATAAGATTTTAAAGTTTATTTAATGTTACTATTTGTTTCTTTTACACATTGTTTCACTATATTGATGTTTCTAAAGCATATTGTGTCAGTATTAAATGTAAGTAATGACTTTTTCTTTTTTATACATGGACATTTTTCTCTCCCTTGCTTTAATACTATATTTAATGATTTAAATGTATACAGAGATAACAAGAACGTAAAATCAGGCTCACGGCATAGATAAGGAAGCAGTTTACAACACATTCAGAATACTATAACAAATCTTCACAGCTAACTAAGGTAAAAGATTATGTCTAAATGAACAATTTAGAAAACGCATAATGCGTTCGAAAACCCAATTTCTGTTATTACCATGAATAGTCGTGAAAATATAAGATTTTTTGTGCAACCCTGTACATGATCTATAGATATGTATGCATAGATATGTATGTATACACATTGTATGTTAAAAGTTGGTTTATTTAAACGCACAGTTGAAATTTTCCATTCCGCAAATTCCCCCAACAAATGGATGTTTTTAAAAACTTTTGTGGAGCTCGGTAGATGATCTATAGAATTTATACACTCTAAGTAATATTTAAAAAATAATAAAATTAAAAAACACATAGCACATTTCAAAACGCACTTCCAGCAATTATTGTTCGTAGGCTTCAATAGTTCAATTATTGATAATTTTCTTCTGCAGCTAAATTCTTTTGTATGACCCTGTAAATGAACGATAAATTCTATGCCCACCACGTTCTATAGTAAGAACCTTGTAGTACACTTCAGTGATATATACCAGTTTCAATATGTTTAAAATAGTGTAATATAATTAAAAAACCCTGCAAATGACCCCCCCCCCCCCATACACAAAAATGTAACGGAATTCTTTGAGTGTCCCTGTAAGTGAATCGTAAATGCTGCACACTTCATTTTCAATGCGGAACATGCCATATTAAATCATAATAACATATATCAATTTCATGGCAATCGGCTATATTTACGCGAATTAGAGCACTGATAGACAAACCGAATTCATATACACTTTTTAGTTATGTTGGAAAGTGTCAAAAACTATTAATGTTTATTTAAACGAGTTATATTTTTATGTAGCAGACTAGACAAAACTTTTTATCATTATTTTATATAAAAAACATCATTATTTAATTTAGTTTGTTTCTTAATTATAATTTATACATTTCGTAGCAAAAAATCCTATCAACTAAAATAGTAATCCAACTGAAAAAAAAATCTGAAAACTCATCATCCTTTATGGTTAATATCAAATACATGTACTTATTTTGCATATATAATAAATAAAACGATAATGTTCCATAACACTATTACATTACAAATTAATAATAGCTTTCAGATATAAAGAAAATTATAAAATATTGCTAAAAAATGTGCATATAAACGCCATGAAAAAAAGGTAATTGCTAGATTATTGCAGGAGAAAAGAAAGTAAATGATATCATAAATATTAATATTATGAATTTCTGTATTTATTTTTGAGCTGTTTTGCCTTAAGAGAATGGGTGTTTTAAATATCAACGAGGAAACAATTCATTTTGATATACATTAATCTACTTTAAAATCTACCAAGAGCTTCATTTTCCTCAGTTATTGATTATCATGCTTATCATATTATTAAGAAAAATAGCATATAAAAAGTTATTTAAAAAATGGGTCGTATCAGAAAATACATACAATTTTTAATTTGGGACACCAATCTAGATTATACTACATTGCGTTTGAAATACTGTAGTGCATTTGAATTTATCTTAAGTGGCTCCGAGGCTCAAAATTTTGTTTTTTTTTTTATTTATAGAGATTTTGTTATGAATTTTTTTTCTGAAATATCTTTTATTATAAAAAGAATATTACATGTAAAAAAATCTGAAATTTTTTAAATATTTTTTTTTAATTTACATAGTAAAATTTTAAACATATTTAATTTTTGATATAACTCTGGAAGTACTTACCCGATTTACAAAACTTTTACACTTTTGTGTACAGAAAATGTGTCATTTTAATTTGTCTTCAGGATTTCTCAAAATATTGATCAGGAATTTATAAAAAAAATTAAGTAAAAAAATGAAGTTTATTTATGAGTGAGTTTTGCATTAATTAGCATATTTTCAGAATTATCACTCAAAATTAAAAATCCTGAAGACAATTTGTTGGAAATATAGCATGAAATCTCTGTTAAGAATTTCATACATATAGCTTGCAAAAAACTTTAGATATATTCTTTTACAGTTGACAAATCGTGAAAAATTCATTCTGAGATAAATAGGGCTCAAGTTCTCGTCAGCGAGCAGCTGGATCTTATGAAGATAAAAGCATGCGGTTTGCGGTATTTAACGCTAAAAACTCAGTATTTTTTCTAAGCCAATTAAAAAAAGCATTTTTTGAGAATTATTAGCCCCGGACACCCTTAAATTATAAACAATGTACAGTATCTAAAAGAACATGTGTGTTAAAGTCTAAAATTACAACTATTAAATTACAGTCTCGTAAAAAAAATATTTATATAGACTAATCTAAACAATGATTTATAAGTTTAAATAATTATGATCGTGAAACTCGCATGACTCCACTCGCTGCCAGCCATTCCTATTCCAAGTTATATGGGTCAATATATTAAGGATTATAATTTAAATAAGAAAATTAATTCAATTGTGAATGGTGTTTTCAAAGATATGTTAAAGAAATATACATATGTTATGATAATTCTAACATAGGTGTACAAGTTGAAAATCCTGACGGCTTATTTGTTACATAATAAATCCAGTCGGCTTATCTGTTACGGTAGGTTACTGGAAAACAAATTCGTCGAACTCATAGCGATGTAGATGAATGAAACATGTAGGAAAGGAAACTAGAGCAACAGCTTCGCCTATTTAATGGAACAACTTAGTCTTTTTATACGGTGATCATTTCTCATTAAAGATGATTGGCAGTCAAGTGGCTTATGATAAAGGACAATGGAAATGATGATTGGGATATCACCAGGAGACGAGTAACGAAAGCAATACTGTCCACAAGATTTTATTCAATAAGATCGGGCAGCAGTTCTCACAACTCACGATGCAGTGCCATCAATAACTTCGATGTAGAAACATCTATAATCAACAGTAATCATTTGATTACATCAAAAAAGTAAAATCTTTAGAACAAACGGGGTAAAATCTTTAGAATGAATGTCATTTTGTCAGACACACAGCCAGGGGGCAGTTTACAATTTAAAAAACTCAGCGAAATCTGCTGGAGAATCGTGCATAACTGCTTTTTCCTCTCCAAGCGTAGGAATAAAATTTTAACGTAGTATGCGCTCTAAATTAATTAAGATGCAAAGAAATGCCATGAAAAGAATACTGACACAGCGGGTGGAGGGATAATAAAGCAAAAAGAAACCCCGGAATAAAGTGCGGGAAGGAAAATCTTGGCTGGAATAAAAATAAAAAATGGCTATCAAAGAACATTCTAAAATGCGAAAGATTGGAAAAGGAACATTTAAATTAAAAATACTAAAAGTTTATATCTAAGTGAATTAGACAAGTGAGACATTAAATTAAAGGGTATTTAACAGAATTAATGATAGAGATTATTTAAGAATAAGGATGTAGTGAATATAGATAAATAATTTAGAATAGTACAGGGAAATTGCGGAGATAGATCTAATCAAGAGAGTCAAAACACTGTTTTAAACACTAGTGTCGTGAAGGAAATTTTCACCTTGTTATTAATATACTTTATAATATACTTATAACTACTTAAAAGGTGACAAAAACATATAAAAAACATATTAAAATATTATTTAATGTAACCCGAGATCTTTCGAATAAACACGCGTTCATTTTCAAAGGGATAAAAGATGATTGACTGAATAGAAATACATTTTAAAAACAAAAACAAAAATAGTACGCAAGCGCAAGCAGAGTCCAGTCCATTTCTTTGCAGAGGGGTGAAAAGATCAGTTCATATTATCAGGAGGTCGTGAAATATTTAGGATATTGTACCAAATTGCGGGAATATTATAGGAAAGGACATCGTTACAAACATTATCACTTCTAAGCAAAATTTCAATGGATACACGGATTATTGATGAGTAGTGGTTAGACGTTGAAATGATTATTTTAGCTTTTTCGAAGTTTATCGTAATATTTTCTGTTTGATGCAATCTGGATAAAGATCTGTATTTGGTTTGTTAAACTTGATATCAGAAATGTGCTCTTTTAATCTTTCCTTAAATTTTCGACATGTCATACCAATTTAAAATAAACTCTTATGCTGTTCTGTGCTGAATGGGATGATGTAGACTCCAGCTTTTTCATAATCGGGAATAGGATCAATTTTGCTGTGAATCAATTCTTTCAATTTCGTTGGAGGTTTAGCTATTAAATTAATATTATATTTTAGTAACAACCCTCTGCAAAGAAATGGACTGGACTCTGCTTGCGCATGCGTACTATTTTTGTTTTTGTTTTTAAAATGTGTTTCTATTCAGTCAATCATCTTTTATACCTTTGAAAATGAACGCGTGTGTGTTCGAAAGATATCGGGTTACATTAAATAATATTTTTATATGTTTTTTATATGTTTTTGTAAACTTTTAAGTAGTTATAAATATATTATAAAGTTTTTTGATAGATCTAATATTGTAACATAGATACAGGAGCGTGCGAAAAAAAAACTGCGCCCGGGGCAAAGTTTCAATTTGCCCCCCCCCCCCCCTTATTCCCAGCTTTTCTTTGTGACAGGTGTCACAAAATTGAAAAGTGTAGAAACAGAAACAAATTCTATTGAATACATATTTCGCGTTTATTTTGAAACTTTAGGTATAATTTTAATTCAGAAATTTCAAAAAACTATATAACATACGAGAAAATTGCATTTATATTTTGGCAAAGGGGATCTGGAAAAAGGGTTTAAAAAATGTATCTAACAGCACAGTATAACAGTTTGGAACCCTTTTATATTACAAGAAAGAAACCCCATGCTATTTTGTGAATATATGTTTTTGACACAAGCACAGACTCAGATAAGAGAATGTTAACAAAAGAGACTAAGACAAAGACCTAAAACAAGTTTTGAAAATAAAGAAGCTCTTATTCATAAATTTGTATTTTGGTGTGGGGTAAAAGACAATGCAATAACTATGAAATGAAAAATGTACGTACTTTCATTGGGAAAAAATTTCCAATATGTAAATATACAATTTTTTTTACAAAAAGAAGAAAAAAACGATGTTTGTAGTATAAATTTGGCGCCCCTCAAATTCCGCGCCCGGGGCGACTGCCCCCTTCGCCCCCCGTTTCGCACGGCCCTGCATAGATATATATTTAAACATAAATATGATGTATGCAATATTCCACAACGTATTGCCACACCGAATTTTTTTTAGACTTCCATTGTTTCTTAGAGACCATAGTGTGCATACCGTAAAAAAGAAAATGAAATGAACATTCAAATTCAAGCTTTTTTTAAAGCAGGGTTAATTAAAGAAGTAGTCTCTGTTTTGCCTCTTTGACTTTAATTATGAAGCATGATGAAGGCAATGAAATTTGTGTAGATGGTACTACACATTGTGTAGATGGTACTACACATTGTGTAGATGAAACTCTGTCTAGATGATAGAGAATTAAATGTAATAATTAAAAATGAAAAAGAATCTATGCACCGTATAAATATTATTATAGCTTATTTGAGTGATGGCAAATATTTTTACAACTTGCATTGATCTAGGTACTGGTACATGCCATTACATCCTTTAGATGTTGAAAAAATAGCCTTTGCTACTACTTCTGGATTATTTGAGTGTACCATTTTGTCCATCTGAGTCACATTTGGATCTTCAAGTTTCAACAGAACCCATAGAATAATTCTTACTAAATACAGGGTGTAAAGGAAAATCCCTTTAACCTGAAAATACTTGCGAACGGAAAGAGCTACAGCTATGCAAGTGAGGTAACGCTATAGTAAAACGACTACGCCCGATTTAGTGCAAACGACAGCAGCGCCCCTAGTGGGAAAATTCGGAAAATAGCCATTGCAAATCGAAAACGAAAAGAGAAAGAACAAAATTTCCAATTAGAAAGTTTTAGAGCATGAATTAATTAGTACGAAACGACATTTGGTTTACATGGATCAGAAAAATCTTCGCCTGTATAGTATAAAATGTCCGAAATCGATGCACTCCATTTTGTGTAAACGTTTGAATGGAATAGCCAGAGGTATGAAGAAATACGCATAATTTATGGTATAAATACGTACTTATCTCAATACATCTTGATAACATCATACAAAAAAACAAAAAATACTAACAGAAGAAAACAAAAGTCTCACAGTGATAAAAAGTTAATATTCGGTATGTTCGAAAAGTTCACCATTGCTTACGATGCATGTTTGTAATTATTGCCTATACTGTTGACATTACTGCAAATAAGTCTGTATTTAGTAGGTACTTTATGAAATTTAGGGATAAGAAATAAAAATGGAAATGACAGATTTTTACTGTCATTTTTTTCATTTGTTCCTTTTTGCTGTCATGACTAATACTAAATATAGATTTATTTGCAGTAATGTCAATAGTATAGGCAATAATTTTAATAGGAAACTTGAAGATTTACTTACAAAAGTTTTGAACATGTTAAAATACAAGTATAAAGACAGTAATTGTTTCTGGATTATTTCCATTAGTTTCGAAATTGATGAAAAATTAAAAAGTAATAGCATTCACTCTATCCAAACTTAGGATTTTGAAAATTTATTTACTACTATTCCTATTAATAGTTTAAAGGAGGCACATTTAAAGACAGTGGAATTCGTTTTAGATGTTACGGATTTCAACTCTAACTTGTTTAATAAATTATGTCACTTTTGTCTTTACAACAATTATGTTTATACAGGATCTAAAATATACTTACAAATCAATGAAATTGGTATGAGTACTAGCTACTCATCTACAGCTGCTAACTTATTTTTATTTTTTTATGAGTTTCAGTACAGTATTAATAAAACTGATGTCTAAATCCTCGCTTGTATATACATAGACGATTTGATCGTGTTAAACTTCAATAGTGATTTTAATGAAAATTCTGATGAAATTTAACTTGATTCCCTGGCATTAAAGAAAACAAATGATAATGGTTTGGAGGATTTAAAAATTTGATTGAAAAATAATTTTAACAGGTGACAAAGTACATATTTCAGTCTACAATAAACGTAATAGTTTTCAATTTAATGTTAATCAGCTTGTTCACTGGTCCTCCAATATTTACAAACGTACGTACATTAATATCATTATCAGTCAAATATTTCGAATTTTAGAATTTGTACAGATAAACAGCTGTTTAAAAAGGAATTATTTCATTTTAAAAGTAATCTATATTACAAAAACAATATTCCTTTGAATTTTATTTAAAAAAAAAATATTCAGATTTTGCAGATTTTCTTTATTATTGTTAGATTGCTTTTCGACGTCAGTGAATGACTCATATTTCATAAAGCCTGTTGAAGGACGGTTTTATGATGATGTGCTGTGTCGATTGGCAACAGACCTGGAATGAACTTGGATTGGTTGTTTGGAAGTTGGATTCTGCCTTGTTTAGTTTGTTTTATGTTTTATATTTTTGGTTGTGGCAATGTGGCTGAGTTGGTTAAGTGTGTTTTTTCCAACGGACATATTTTTAGCATCTTTTACTTTGTTCCAGGTGAGGCATTCATTTAATAATGTGACGTAGGGTCCGGTCATGCATGGTCATGCGTTAAATGAAATTTTTTAGACATATCCAATAGTTCCAGATAAATAAAAGAATGTTTAATTAAACAAGGTGTTTGGAACCATTACATCCATTCCAAATAATAAATTTAGTCTTTCAAACTACAATAAAATATTACGACTAAGAAAACTTATTTTTAACTTGTTAAAATTTTTATATCTGTAAGAACTTTTCAAGAAACTATTTTAATTAGTGCCACCCACCTCAACACAAAAGAAATAAAAGAGTTTTTAAAAATAATTTGATACTTTTCTAAATAAAAATAAATGAATTATATAAATGTTTACAATGTTGTTTGTGTAATTTCATATTCCATAACTTTTATGGAAAATACGTATAACATAGCTACCAGTTTTTATACGCCTGAGAATCTGTGTATTATAGGCAATAATAAATTAAAGGTAAAAACTATATTTAATTTTTTTTACATTTTAAAATATAAATTTAGAATGCTTTTTTAGCCTGTTTTTAGCATCCCACTCCGAAATAATGCGTATATTTTTCTTTTTATAACAGCATTAAATTTTTGCGCTGATTAAAATAATTGAACTAATCAATATAGTTTAAGAATATAATACCTATTAAAAAAACATATTAAGCTTGAAATAAAAATAAAGATGTATATAGCCCTAATAATTACCGTAATTCCCTTTCTGATTTTTAAAAAAATAATACTATAGACATTTATATCAGAACTACAGATTTATGAATTGGTTAAAGTATTACCGTGTTATTTATGCATTTTTACTTTTACATAATTTTATTTAAAGAAAAAATGCTCCTCACCATGATTGGATAATAGGAATTACTTCATCAATTAATTTGCATTATTTCCTAATGATGGGGGGGATTTTGCATTTCTAAATGAATCTTATAACTATTTCGCTAGCTCTCGTTACCCCCTGTGTATATCACCTCACCAATACCTTTTTCGCATGAAATTTTAGTTAGCTTTAACAAATTTATTTTACAATTGGTGATTGCATTCAGCTTCTTTGAATCTTGGATGCAGGAATGAATTTTCCCTGATTCCTCTATGTAAACCTAAATTAATCTTTTATTTATATAAAATTCTTTTAACTTTTTAAGTAATATAATTAATAGATTTCCTTCAATACAAATCCTAATTAACTTGCGCTGTGTAATTTTGAAGACCAAGTTCCTTTTTAAGCAGCTAACTTTGATGCTCATTTCTACTACTATTAAAATTAAGAAGATACCTAATGCCATTAATTTGATACTTACTCAATTTTAAATACAAACATGAAATTTATTTACAAAAAGAAAAACACAGAAAAAGAATACAAATACACATAATTCATTGTACATACTTCATTAGAAATTTTCAAATTAGATCAAATATTATTTACAATCTTCAGGCTCTTGACTGATAATTTAATTCAAAGGTACTCAACATAATTATTTAAGATACTTTCGTTTGTTTCGTTGACCATATACCTAGATATTTAATTCGACCCTGACTTGGCAAGGGTATGATGAAAAATAGCTATTTAATAACTATTATTTAGTAGCTACTTAATTAAATGTCTATTTTGCATGCAGAAAGGGGAATTATAAAACGATACTTTTTTATTCAGGAACATCATCTTTGTAGCACGACCAGAGCTGGTAGGGAGTTAATCCACTTTGTCGATGACACACACATACTAACAATCATGGACACAGAAATGCATGGGATCTCCTTTCGCTTATCCCAACTTTGCCGATATTTTATTTTACGTAACCAACTGGGCAGCACTCTCGTGAAGGCATTTTTAAAGAGAACCTTTTTAAGCATAAACTAACTTCTTTTTTTATTTTGCTCTAGAGATCCTTGCGTTTTTTTTTTTTTTTTTATATATATATAATTTATTCTCTCAATTTCTGCTCTCCTCTCCTTACTGTCCAAATACATTCAACTTGCTTTCCCCAGTGTTCTCGCTGGCTTTTGACCAACATTAGCGATTTGGCGAATAAGAAATAAAAAACAGTAGCCAAATGAAAATAAATGTTAGCAAAATAGATTCGGCTTGAAACACTGAAAATCTATCTTTAATCCCTTATTGTATGCATTTTTTGAATATGTTCTAAAATAACCTAATTTTTTCTAATTACTCAAAAAGTAGAAATTCAAAAATCGGCTACAGAAACTATTGAAATTAAATAAATTCTAAATGCCTCCTAAATGTGTAAATGTTTCAGACATTCTTTTAGCAGTCTGAATAAAAGTTAAAAACAGCTATATCTGATTTACCGTTGTCAAAACATACAGTAAAAATTGCTATCAGATTTCGACCGATAGAAAAAATTGACCGGCCACTGATACTTTACGTATAACTAATAAATAGTATAGTTAATTTCTACACCACATTCCAGCAAAACGTTTCAATATTTGGCACTTGTTACCAGCAATTTTGTTTATGTTTTTACCAGAGCGACGCCGGGGCATAGACAGCGATTAACTGACAAAAACCTATCGCGTAATCTTTTTTATGTCTTTGGCTGTTGCTAAACTAAATTGATATTGAGTCTGTGTCTCTATAAATAGAGCAATGTAAATGGCACGGTGCGATTGAACATGTAAA
The DNA here is from genome assembly GCA_963932465.1 of Maratus speciosus. Taxonomy (NCBI): domain Eukaryota; kingdom Metazoa; phylum Arthropoda; class Arachnida; order Araneae; family Salticidae; genus Maratus; species Maratus speciosus. The sequence goes on along the minus strand of OZ010791.1, from coordinate 283,977,850 downwards.
GCTACATCAATCGTTCAGAAACACGGATAAATCTCAAGTGTATTGGTACACACACAAACAGAGCAGAAATTGAGCACTCGCAATTTGGCGAGTCTGATTGTTAGTTTACTCGTCAAATGAAACATTTTGTCGCGATTTGGCGCAATGGCGAGCGGCAGCGAGAACACTGGCTTTCCCCCTCCTACCATGAGTGGGTTCTGTAAATTTTATGTGATATCAGATACCTTAGAACTGTATGATTGGATCATGTAACTAAGTGTTATTCTCTCTTATTTTTGTCTTGGTGTTTCTGGGAACCTCTTTTTCCAGTATGAGCCATAAATTTGTCATTAGGCCAGAAATTCGAATGTCCAGTCCTAAAATCTATTCGTGGGATGTCATTTTTTTATGGCTGTATATTAAATATCTAGTCAAAAATCCCTTCTGGGAGGTCCGATGTAAAAATTGTTTTTCTAAATTTAATACGAAGTGTTGTGTCCCTTGTTTTCGATGATTTGATTTTTAATCACATCACCTAACTGTAGTAACAATTAGTTTTAATAAACTTTTATTTATTTCGTTCTTTTAATCTGAGTATAATTGTCCTCGTTTCCGTTGCTAATTTCATAGTTTTTTTTTCTTATAAATACATGTTCGATACTTATGTTTGGAAAGCATATTGATTACATTTCATGTTAACAATAGGAATGTTCAGATATAACATTTCTTACCCGATAATAATTTGATACAAAATATAATGGTTTATCGCGTATTAGTTTCTGTTGTTAGGTGAACAAATACATTTCGGCGTTGGTATTCCATAAAAACAATTGGTAAATATATAAACGATTTTTTGTGCATTGAAATATCATTGTTCCGAATGAAGGAAAATAATTATCGATATCTTACGTTCTTTATTTAATATATCTTAAAAAAATCAATAAGCTCTTTTTAGCTGCGTTCGTAATTATATAAATTCGCAGCACCTATAATCGTCGTCTGATCCTTCCGTCTGTCTGTCCGTCTATCCGCATATAAAAGCGCAAAAACTACCCAACCGAATGGTTTCAAATTTAACATATATAATCGTTACAGAATTCTGTCGAGTCATTTGAAATTTTATGAAAACAGAACGAAAACTTAAAAAGGTATTAATAAATGTTTTCTTCATTCTATTAAATCCTGTCATATATAATTAATTCAATGATATATCATGATAGGTAATGATTCTAAGTTGCCGTGGTGATTACGTCCTTTTTAAAATGGAGTCATATTATTTCCGCATTGCTGAGTTAAACATATATAATCGTTAAAACATTATTTTCACGCATTTTTGCACAAGAGTGCTACAGTTGTTGCTCCAAGTTCTGAATATTTATAAAACTAGTTATAGTACGAACGCACGTCATTTGACATGTTTGACGCACAATTTCAGAGTTGTTAAAAATAATGTATCCCATACACTTATACAAGGATATTTTCAGGAGAAAGTTACAAGAATTAAAAAAAAAATCAAATTGTGGTACGATGGAATATAGATCGGGAGCCGGCAGCACAGGCACATGGTTCGTACGTTTACCGTTATTTCTCCAGAAAAACTACAAGTATCTTTTTATAGAAGAACATTTTCCGTACAATTGACGTACAATTTCCGACTTGTTTATAACAGATGTATACCTTTAATAAAAGTATACCTTTAATCATGAAGATAACAGAGATTTATGGAAGAATAATACATGCAAATAAACAAGGTGTATGTGTACATGAAAATACGTTTAAAAATCAGGAGCACAGTAAAAAAAATATGTATCTTGTTTTTACAGAAAATAATTGTTATCCAGGAAGCAAGTAAAAACGTGTTTATTTATTACAAACATTGTGTTATTTTAACGGATTTCACCCGTGTTTACAATAGAAATGGCGGTTAGGTCCATAAAATTAACAATTTTTAGCCGACGTCGATGCTAACAGGTTTGTTTTCTAAAATCAATGGATTTTTTTTCAGGGAGGAAATATAAAACATGCGACAGAAAAATACTCAATTTAAAAAACACCTGCAGCTAAACCAAAATTATTCTTACAAACACAAAAATAAAATACAAAAATATTTTATGAGAAATTACTAGCAACGATAAAAAAAATAAAGGAAATTCTTCCAGTTTTTGTGTATTTATAGTCGAATAACATCCTTTTAAAAGCAAAACAAGTACGAATTCAAAAGCTTACATACTCTGAAAACTAATTTTTCCTTTGTTTATCTCAAAACAAGAAGATTTCTTTCTCAATACAAGATAAGAACTCAAAGTAAGAAGATTTCTTTTGATTATAACTTAAGGCTAAACTGAAGTACCTGTAAGTGAAAAAGAAGGGTTTTTTTTTTGCAGAAAGAATTTTTTCTATCCTTTTCTTCTATTATCCTGAAAAAAATATTTTACTAACAATTTTTTTTATAAGATAAATATAATCAAAGTAAAAATATATTGCGATATTTTTGAACTACTTATATAAAACATTCATTTAACTGTAATTTTATACTTTAAGAGATTTTACAACTATTTTGAAAAACTTTTGCAAAAGTCGGTGTTTAAATGGACAAATCTATATTAATGTGTCAAATTATTACTATTATCTATACTAATATAGAGAGACTCAGTGACTTAGAGACTCATCAACGCAGAACTGAAACGACAAAATTAAGGATCACGAAATTTGTACAGTAGATTACTGTTATGACCTAGGCAAGCAATAACAAAGCATTTTTGAAAATTGTCGCCCCCTAAAGGTGCAAAAAGGGGTTAATAATTTTAGAGCATTTCGCCATATCTGAGAAGCCGTAGGAAGAAGTAAGAACGTGAAATTGGCGACACAAATGACTACGACATCGCGTTACAGGATGAAATCATGATGCAGGACAAGATTTTTAGGAGCAGATTAAGTAATGACTGGTCTGCCTCGACATTTCTTGGTATGATAGCAGCGGGCGCCAACTCGTCATTTTGACGTCACTATCATGTCATCGAGTTACGGGATGAAACAGGTGACAAATTAAAGGTAAAAAAAGTATTTTAAGAATATATTGGTCTGCCTGCACATATCCTCGTAAAAACCCCAGCAGACTAAAGTCTATAACAAAAAAATGGGTCATAATGTATAATTAAAACCCTATAAATATACTATTTTACATTGCATTGCCATATATATATTACTTCAAATCAACTTTCAAGATGAATTAAGGGTATAGGAAATAGTCCAGTTAATGGAGACCGTATAGCGACTCTACCTAGCAAAATTCATGGTAGTTCTGTAAAAAGGCTTACTATATGCTTTTTGGGTCGCTGAATCCAAATTTTTAACTTCCCATCAAAATTTCCCCCGGCACTCCCCAAATTTTGGTAAAATGCCCCCCCCAAAAAGGTTTTTATTAATAAAATGAATTTTTTTATTGTTGTTAAGACCAAGTTATGCCGAATCAGTCATTTTCTCACGTACTGTTAATAAGCTTATCCTTAATTCCCTTAATTCATCTTCAAAGTCGATTCGAAGTAATAAATATGGCAATGTACTGTGAAATATTATGTTTATAGGGTTTCAATTCTACATTATGACGTATTTTTTTGTTATAGGTTTTAGTCTGCCGGGGGTTTCTAACAGTATATGCGCAAGCAGACCAAAATATTCTTAAAAGACTTTATTTTACCTTTAATTTGGCACCGGTTTTATCCCGTAACTCGATGACGTGATAGTAACGTCAAAATGACGACTTGGCGCCCGGTGCTGCTCATATCGTACTAAGAAATGTCGAGGCAGACCAGTCATTCCTTAATCTACTCCTAATAATCTTGTCCTACATGAAGATTTCATGTCGTAACTCGATGACGTATAAAAACCACCAAAATTAAGAATTGGTGCCCCGCTCTGCTCGTCTCGTAGCAAGATATGACAAGGTAGACTGAAATATTCTTATTGTACTAATTGGTATGTTTAATGTGCAAAAATAGCAAGCCGTAACTCGATGACGTAATAGTACTATCAAAATAGGGAATTGGCGCCCCGTTCTTCTCGTTTTGTACCAAGTTATGCCGAATCAGTCATTTTCTCACGCACTATTATAAGCTTTTCCTAAACCGTTAATTCATATTGAAAGCGGTTCGAAGTAATATATATGGCAATGTAATGTAAAATATTATGTTTATAGGGTTTTAATGGTATATTATGATGTATTTTTTGTTATAGATTTTAGTCTGCCGGGGTTTCTACCAGGATATGGGCAGGCAGACCAAAATTTTCTTAAAGACTTTTTTACCTTTAATTTGGCACCCGTTTCATCCTGTAATTCGATGACGTGATAGTGACGCCAAAATGATGAGTTGGCGCCCGCTGCTGCGCCTATCGTACCAAGAAATCTTGAGGCAGACCAGTCATTCCTTAATCTACTCCTAAAAATCTTGTCCTGCATCATGATTTCAGCCTATCAGTAGCCGTTTTAAGTAGGATCGTGAAATTCATTAAAACAAATCTACTAAATAAATAGTTAAACATGTGTTTCAGCTATTTTAGAAATACTCCCCCCAGAGGATAAAAAAGTGTTAAACTTTTTAGGTCATATTGCAATATCTCAGCAGTCATTTTAAGTAGGAGTGTGAAATTCAAGAAAACAAATCTAATAAATAGATAATTAAACACGACACTGTTAGATTATTGTACTATGTAGAATCGGTTTTAAAAAACAGAGAAAGTGAATGCCTTATGCATTTTAATCCCTAAATTATATCAGAAAAATATAAAAATAGCCCTTGGAACGGATATTATTAATTTTTTAAAACAATATGAATTGTAACCTATGCATTTGTTTTAAGAAATTGATTACAAGAAGCTTTAATTATACAAACAAAGAATTGCAGTTTATTCAACTAAGTAATTTTTGAATTATTGTTTAAAATATATCTATTGCAATATTTTTTGAAACGATTAAAAAAAATTTGACATTACGAGTTCAAATTTTTTAATTTTCACAAATCCTAAACTAATTGACCAAATGACTGCCCGTTTGATAGCCCGAAGTGAAAATTACAAAATACTACTAATAATAAACAAAGCTATAAAAATTGGGTTTTCTTCTTGAAATTTTCAAAGTTTCGTTTCTTTTGAAACAAAATTTAGTAATTAAAAATTGTATAGAGCGGGGTTGGATCAAAATTAAGTAGACACACAGAATAATTTGAATGATATTTATATCTAATCAAGGAATAAGAAAAGTAAATAACTGCAAATAATTTAAATGCATTAAACTTGTGCGCATGTTTTGTAATTGCTCTACTCTTATCTACAAATTACCGAAGATATGAAGTTAATATTCAAACAGATGTCGAACTGCCTGCGATAGGATAAACAAAGCTTGCGCTTGTTGCTGCAATTCTATGCTATCCACGTAACAATCATATTCTAAAAACTGCTAAATATTATGAAGAAGTATTTGTTTAAACCATAATTTAAAGTTATAAACATTATAAAAAATCGAAATTGAGAAAATCGTCATCCAACTTTTGTATAAATAAAATTAGTTGGTAAGTTTGTGATGAACTCAGTTTTTTATGAACACAGAACGATAGAATTACTTTATTAAAGTTCTGACCTAATAAGATAGGTATTTCCAGGCTCAGGTATAAAGTATATGTCTATAAGTTGATTTTACAATTATACAGTGGCAACATTAACCCTTAAATGTCTGATTTTTCAGAAATCATTGTAATAACGTTTTTCGGCTTTCATTTTTTAAATAAATCATCGGAAAAATACTTTAAAAAATCATATTTTGTTTTATGTATAGTTTACGGCTAAAATACAGTTTGTTACTAATCGGCAATACTGGTGTTTAATTGAAAAAATAATTATCCTTGATAAAATTCTATAATATTAAACACACAAGAATTTTAGGAACTATAATAAGAAATAAATTTTACTTGCTTACTGGAGGTCAAAATAGGGTATTTCGCAAGCTTCCAAACAAAACAAAAAGCTCAAGTATTAACAATTGAAAAAATAAATCTATCTTTATTTTTAAGCAGCACAAGTGTTGCCATCTACATGTTGAAAATCGATTTAATAATATTTTCAGAATGTATGTTATTGGCAACATTAGGCATTATAGCTTCAATATTATTCTAATAGTATTTTAGAGCCTAAATTGGGTATGTTGCCGAAAAGCAACACCAGGCATTTAATGGTTAAAAGTATAATGTGAAAGTTATGTTAGTGAAATCCTTTGGGATCTTATTTAATTTTTACCCAAATTAAATGCACTGCTATTTTTTTAATATGTTTAGAATTAATTACTGTTATATAATTAGACTTTTGACTACCGAATGTTTTAATCTCAAAGGAATAAAATATCATATTGTATATTAATAATCTTGCAATTTGTATTTGTTTCTATATTTTTGGACACTAGTAGGAAGTTCTAAAGATTTTCATGAAAACGACGGATTAGGTGATTTTTGGCTTTATAAATCGGTTTGTCAAAGTGTCATATTGGGGAAAACCGTTTTCGTGCAACAACCGCTTTTCACATTGGCGGATAACATTGCAGTAAATATAATTGCAAGAGAGCTGGAACAATACTTACAAAAGTGATATTATTCATTTGCCAAACCTATGCCATTTGACTCTGAAACTGATCACGGAACTTTCTTCAAACGAAGAACTGAAGACGTATAAATCATACAATGACTGTCAAATACTGAAATCGTATTCTATTATATTAGAAGTTATTCTATATATATTTACTGAGTCTCTCAAAAATGGCTCTAACAATTTTGATGAAAACGATGAAAACTTTATTTTTAAACCTAGAAATATTTTTCTATACTAGAATGTCATCTGGAGAGATAATCTTCTTCATGCTTTTCGTACAAATGAAGGTCACTCTAGAAAGCATAAAAATTGTACAGTAACAGCTTAAAAAAAAAAAAAAAATTAAATTTAAAATTATTACGAATAGTATGCGGTACGTAAAATGAAAGGTTTTATGCTATCCCTTTAAGACCTGAAGATTTTAGATAGAAATTAAAAGTCTTGGTGGTTAACACTAATTAATAGGATCATATTTGATTGAAAAAAATATTTAAAAAAAATCCGATGTCAGGTTACTTCAAGGGTGGATCCACACAAATCTTTGAGTGCAGTTTCGGCTTTAAGTGACACAAAAATATGAAAATATTTATTTATTTTCCTTAGGATCACTACAATATTGTGAAGGTCAGGTCTTAAAGGATTATACTAGCCATTCAAAGCTAACATATCGTAATCTGATGCATCGGCAAGGTTGGGGTCAAACAAAAAATATGCTAGCAATAATATAGTTTTAACCGTACACTGTAAAAAAAAATCCAGAAACATTCCTGGGAAAAAATGGGCAGCTAATGTGCCTATTATTTCCAAGAAACATTTCTTGAAAATGACTGGAACTTTAGTGTATAATTTTAAAACGTTCCCCAGAAAAGCCAGTAAGGTTCCTGTGAAATACCAGGAAAGTTTCTGTTGAGAACAAAAATATTACTCATAGTTCACAGTAAGCTTACTTATTTTCTATGGAACGTTTCAGAAATGTTCAGTAAGGTTTTTGTAATTTTCCAGAAACGTTTCGTATAATGGGCAACTCATCTGCCCATCATTTCCCAGGAGTATTCCTAGATTTCTTTACAGAATGCAGGAACGTTTCATATATTAGATTTCACTAAATGTATATGTATATATATATATATATATTATTTATGTATTTTATTTTTTTTATTTATGTATTTTTTATTTTTTTATTTATGTATTTTATTTATTTATTTATTTTTTTTTTACATTCATCAGATTCGATGCCAAGATATATTATAATCCATTTCCAAGTATTTAAAAATATTAATTTTTCTTTGTTTACTTTGGAAAATAGTTGAAGAAGTTTATTAATCAGTTTAGTCAATTTAAATTATTTGACATACATACAAACCATATCTGGGATTATTATTTACGTTATTTTTTCATAGATTCAGTGTAATTAAAAAAGGAATTCCTCACCCCTTCAACATTGTAGACAAGATAAATATAATGTTATTTTCAAATCGACACCCTCCCCCCTCTTCATGAAAATTTTCTATGCTTCATAAGGTAAATCATAACAAATTTTTATATTTCATTTATAATTCAAGCGAAATGTGCACAAGCACAAATCCGGGCACATTTTCATAAACAAACATTTAAACATATTAAAAATTTCTGATAATACTGCTTTTTTTTTTTTTTTTTTTTTCGTAAGGTGAAATTAAAATAATCATTTACGTATGATTTTACTATTCAAAATTATCTTGCTGTAAAATATTAAAATCACTTAAGAAATCATTTTATGATACAACAGCTAATAATGTGTTTGTTAAACAGGAATAAATATTTTAAATAATTTTACACATCATTTCAAATTATTATTAAATTTAACCGTTCATATATAAATATTTTCCATCTGATAATTAGATAATTCTGAAAACATTGCATGTCTTTTTGCTTCCATATAACATATAAGCACATTTAGTAATTAAAGTTGTCAAAATTTTATATATTAATTCATTCAAGTTTCCATTGGAGGGGGGAGGAAGGAAGTGTCATTTAGTATACTATTAGTTATGATCTTAATTCTGTATCCTTATCTAACTGCAAATCTGCTTTTTGCATATTTACATAATTTTATTAAGGCTTTGTTTTGGTTATAAATTAATTATAAATGATTAGCAATAAATCACATAAAATATTAGGTTAATTTTAAGTTTTGAACGATTTTTATACACATAGATTTTGAAAAAGCTTTGACAAAATATTAATATAAAAAATAAGACCATTATTTTTTTGCACAAAAATAAATAAATATATATATATATGATTAGTTTTTTTTTATATTAGAAAAAAAACTTGCATAAAAACACAAAGTCACACAATACTGTACAGCATTTTATAATACGAAAAAAAAAAAAAAAAAAAAAAAGAAAAAAAAACCACACACACACAGAAAACAATAACGTAAATATGGATTAATATTAATTTAAAATCTTAGACATAAATGTGAACTTTATAAATGGAACCTCATTAAAACATAGATAACATTAATATTTGTTAAAATCAAATTTGTTCTAAAAATAATATAGCATATAGAAAACAATAGCAGAACAAAATGGAGTATTATATTTTATAAGTCACGTCACTTACCCTTTGGCGTAGAATACATTTTCTTGTAATTTATATTACTTTGTTTAGATGGAGGAAATATTTTTTATATCCAACAAAGATTTCTAGATAACTGATTAATATATATTTCATTCAAATTAACCAGCTACCACAGAAAACCCAATTAGACTTAGTCTTAGAATTAGACTTAGTCTTAGAAGTCTTAGAATTACCACGTGGTTCATATACGCTGCGTTTCTTTTGCAAGTGTCGCTGTATTCCACAGAGGATGATCTGAGCTTTCAGAAAGGGTATTGCATTCCCACCTGAAATTTCTCGGCAGTGGAGATTGAAATGTTTACCCGCTGTTCATTTACTCGCATCTCACAGTGATTTTTTGACATCAATAGAAGGAATTCGTTTTCGTCTCGTGCACGACACATAACAACACGGTTTAATGGCGGCCGGCTGCGGTATGCTGTTGCCAATTTTAATTATGAAACGTTTCAGATAGGAAAACCAGAATTTCTCAGGAAACTGCTAAATTGTTCCGGAAACCTTTAAAAAGGAGAAACATTTCTCGAATTTACATGGAACGTTACAGTTTTTTCTTACAGTGTATAAGCATGATAATAATATTATATGTGCCAAACAGCTTTACAAAAATTTTTCTCAGGAACCCTGTAGAAGGTTTATTACCCATTTGTCCGTAGTGAAGCTGAGAATCAACCATAGGTATTTTACAGGGATTTTCTATAAATATTATCTAAGTCTTATTATTCACATGTCTTTCGTTTATACAGTGAAGAAATTAGTAAAACAATTTCTTATAGTGACGGTTCTCGTCTGGATCGATGACTGTAGACAACATTGACATCAAAATATATTTCTCTCGTCCAGGAGTAAGTATTAAGTAACTAGTAATTAATAGTCCAGGAAATGCAAAATTTGATGTTTTAAACAATTGTATTGCATATTGTAAACGTTTATTTAAGATGGGCACTGTGCATTTATCATTTGATTCCAAAACTGAAGATGCAGTTGCCATAGATGTACAGAAATTTGAGTCTGAAGAGTTGGCTTTTATATTACCGATTTAACCTTAACTGACTGTGAATTTGCGTTACTGAAATTATAACTATAGTAGGAAAAAGTTTAGGCGAATAAATGCCAGTTATGGAGACTTTTCCAAACAAACCATGATACTATATTTAAGATTATTGAATTGTTGGTAAAGAAAAATGAAAAAAGCCATTACATTAAAATTACAGTGAAATTTTACTAATCAAGGAAATTATATTGTAAAGTAAAACATTAATTTACTCTTTATTTCTTCAGAAGAAATTCAGTACCGGAAGCTTTTGGTTCTACCTACATTGTATAGTAATATGACTATAAAATTATTCTTAAGTTTATAGAATATGTTGCTTTAAACCGAATCTAAGTTGTAAAATAAAACTTTTTACTCTTTAAAAAAGTATTATAAAACTATAATATAAAGTATTATAAAGTATATAAAGTATTATAAAAGTTTTCAATTCGCACAATATATTTTCGTTATCAGATAAAATATTTTCATTATCAGTGAAAAAAATTGAAATGTAATTTTCACATCTCAGAAAATTTTGTAACTTTCTTATAATTCTAAATAATACCTGAATATTAGTCTGAAACATTTATCCCTTTTTACCTTCAAGTTATAATGTAAAGTGTGGCTTTAAGAGGAACCAAAAGTATACTCTTTAGATAATGAGGAATCAGAATGATTTAAAACAAAATTAAATAAAGTCATCCTACCACATTAACTGTTCCTATTAAATACATTCATTGTTTGAGTAAAATATTACATACACGAGCAACGTAGACACGGAGGCGCAGATTTCGTTCCAAATTTATTTAAGCACATTAAACTAAATGCAGTAATCTCTTGTTTAACACATTTAATAGGGACTGGAAAATAATTTAAAGTGAAAATTGTTTGTCAGTTTGAAAAACTAGTATAAAATTCCTATTAAACTTTACATTTTTACAAAGAAATTTTGTGTAGATTTCCCAATTAAATTGTTTGTTTTATAAAAATATATTTCGCATCAGTTCTATTTTTCAATAACTTAAAAAAATAATTTCTTGCTCATTTTGAAACTTGCAATTTATTATTATCTTTTTTAGAAAGAGAATAATTAAATATATTGAAATCTATTGTTTTTTGTATTTAATATTTGGATTGTAAAATATCTGGAAAACTTTTTACCAGTTTTAAAAACTTATAGTATATATTTTTTCGTTTGTTGTGTATCATTTTCATCTGTGGAAAAGCATTGTTACCAATAATTATAGAACACCTCGATTACGGAAGTTTACTCAATTCCGATGTGTATTTATTAAGTTTTAGTACAATTAAAAAAGAACAAAAAATATCTGTTATACAAAAATTTAAAAAATTTTATAAACCGCAGTCTGTCGCTTTGTTAAAAACAGCAAAATGATATTATTATTATTATTATTCTGCATTAATTGTGATCAATTTCTATTTCTTTGATTACGGAATTTTCGTCATCGTCACAATTTCATATTTCACTTGTGGATGGCTGCCACACAGTTGCTACTTTTAAAAATGCACAACGTTGGTGGCAGCGAAATTCGCTTTTGCTTTTGCTTTTTTTGCCTCTTTATAACTCGTAAATATTGCGTAATTTCAATTTTAACATGAACAAATAGAATTTTTTTTTTTTAAACTTTGTTGAAACTTCTAGTTACTTTTAGTGACTTTTTGACAATTAAGATAATTTTCAAGCACACATATATATACATATTTATCTATCTGAACAATGAACCTTTGTAGCAGAACTACTACATTTAGCATTTGATTTTCCAAACGAAATTGAAAAGAAAAATCTGATTAATAATAAGATCAAATTCAACATGACGTATCGTACTTTGGCGCTAAACCGAAATCTATCAAATTTGGCAAATATTTTCATTTTATGTTGCTCTTATATCTAAGTTGAATTTGTTTAAAAGCTACGATGCATCAGAATATTCCTTTGCTTGTTATTGTTTTAAACAAAAGTGTAACCAATCTTTGTTAGCTTAAATTTTTTGCATTGAAGGAATTTTTGAGAAGATATTTTGTAAAACTCAATGGTCTTAAGGATATTGAAACTTTAACTGAATTTGTTAAAACTCTTTGTGTAATTACCTCGTTACAAAATTACATTTAATAAGGATGGTGTTAAAATTTGCTTTGTCGAAGTTATACACAAATCCAGATGTTTTATCACCTTCTACAGGGTATTGTCGAATTCGACAAATTCAGAGGGGTGATAGTAGGCATCAAAGGAGAGGAAAAATTACCATAGAAGATAAGGTCTCAAACCACGCATTTATAAACGTATACAGGGTGTTCTACCCAATTCCAATTTGGGTTGACGGCAATAACATTCAGAAAATTGAAGTATATTATAATAAAACTTTTAATATATATTATTAACTTTGTTTATATACGATAATATAAAAAAAAGAGTTAGAAGTTTCCATCATACGCGCCAGCAGTATGCACTTGACGGTCCAAAATTTGGACTGCGATTAAGAGTTCGTACGATATAATCTGTTTCTTGAGCACCCTGTTTTTCCAGAAATGTTCGTGATGTTATAATATTTTTCGCAAAGCAATGTACATATAGTTGCATTTTCATTACAATGTTGTTATTTTATTCAAAATTATTCCGTCAACACAAGTTCAGATAAGATAAAACACCCTTTATTTGTAACTAAATAGGTGGTTTGAGGCTCCATATTCTATGGCAATTTTTCAACCTCTTGATGCCTACTATGATCCCTCTGAATTTGTCGTTCGAATTCGGTAACACCCTGTATATAGTAGTTAAATAACAAATATTTGTGGGAGAATGCTACTAGCAAAACTTTATGTTTTACATATGAATTATGATATGCATATAAGACATAAATAATATGCATATAATGATGGGCATGGCTCATATACAGTGTTCCACAAAAGTGAAGGTACAGAGAGTAGTTCTTGGAAAATATGCAAATTTCACCATGATGAATAGAAATAAAATTAGTTAATAAATTGAAATAATTAATTAGCAGCCTTTGTTACATTATACAATGAAATGTTAATGAAAATTTCCTTTTAACATACCAAAAAAATATTATAAGTTATTATAGCTCAAAAAATGCTTCCACAAAACTCATGGTACATTAGTAAAATTTTTTAAATTTTCAGTCATTTGCATATTTTACTGAACATAGTCTTACTCCAACATCTCAGCAGAAGAAATTTCATATGAATTTTAAAAAAGACGAAAAAAGAACTTGCAATAAAGGAAACAAAATTAAATATTATTATTCGTAGAAAAAGTGGATAAATCTTAAAAAAATCTTTATGAAAAACATCTGAAATAATGTCTCGAAGCCATTCCATCATAAAAAAAAAAGGTAAGGTATAAAAAAATAAAAAATAAGGATTATAAATAATGGTTGAAACGACCTTCCTAAAAAATTAACAAGAGAGATGTTAGAAGAATAGTACTCTTCTTTTCTGAAAATCCCTCAATTAGTACTAGAAAAATAACAGAAGAATTGAAAAAGTGTGGAAATTAAATAATATATACAGAAACTATCAACTGGGTCATTAATAGGGCTGAGTTTAGATCAAAATCCGTAAGGAGGAAACCGTGTATTTCTCCGATCAACAGAAAGAAAAGAATAGAATTTGCTAGAAAATCTTCATATGCATTTCTTAAACATATAATTTTTTCACATGAGTCTAAGTTTAATATTTAAAAAAAAAATGGATGAATTAGACTTCGGAGGAGAAAGGATGATACCCTGAATCTCAGATATACGACAACAATGGCAAAGCATGTTGGAAGAGTTTTAATGATTTAGGGCTGTATGCAGGGCTTAATTTCTAAGAAAAGAAGTACCGAAGCCCTAATATTCTGCAGTACTAAAAAAATAACCTCCCCCCCCACCCCCAATCACACCAATCCGCATATTTATATTTCATGCATTATTTGCAAAATGTAAAGCATCTTTTTATTTCTTTAGCAAAATAAAAATTTTAAATATATCTACCTGAATATACTTAACTGCCAACTATTCAACTTTTTAGTTTATCACTCCTTCCGAATAGAAATCTTTGCCTAATTTTAACGTTAATTAATCGCAAAATTCTGCAATTTAATAAGTTAAGGATTGATTCGGAAATAGTGTTAACAAAAAAAAATAAAATAAAATAAAATAAAATAAAATAAAATAAAATAAAATAAAATAAAATAAAAATAAATAAAAATAAATTGTTTGCAGCTATGCATATATGTAGATAATGAATGAGCAACAAATAAAACATTTATAAGAAAAATGTTCAGAAAATCTTACGCGCCGTTTCCTCTCCATTTCCTACGCGGGCGACACACTACGTCACATAAGCATTTTGATAGAAAAGAATGCAGAAACTTTCAGATCGGAGGGAAAGGAAACGGTAATTTAGGCCTCGGTTTTTCGGAATCGCTATTGCACTGGGCTCCGGAGCCCTGAACTTATGGGCTCCGGCGAATTCAACCACTATTTAAATATTTACTAAAAACAGAGAAGTACCGGAGCCGAGCTCCGGTGGGCTCCGGCGCAAATTAAGCCCTGGCTGTATGTCGGTTTCAGGAGTATGAAATTTAGATATCACTGAAACTATCATGGACAGATATGAAGAGTTAAATGTTTTAAATAAAATTCGGTGGACAGTGTATTAAAATTAGGTGTCTCGCTGGACTGTTACTTCCTATAAGATAATGATTCCAAGCACACTGCTCATATTGTCCAATTATGGCTGCTCTACAATACCCCCCATACACTTGCCACCCATTCACAAATTCTAGACTTAAATTCTACTAAACATTTATAAAGTATCTTGCAACAGCAAGCGAATAGTTATGATACCAGAAATAAAAAATTGTTGAAAAGTGTTTTACTTCCTGAATGGAATAAAAAAATTTAAATTATTATAGAAAATCTGGTAAAATCAATGATAAACAAACTTAAAGCAATCCTGAAAATGAAAGAATATGCAACTAAATATTAGAAAAGATTTTTCTTTAATAATTTTTAAAAAATTCCACGTGTACCATGACTTTTGTGGAAATTTTTTTGAACTTATATTTTATGTATTTTTATTTTTGAAGTTTCTAAAAGAAATTGTTATTGAATTTTTCTTGTATAATATAGCAAAAGCTGTTATTAAATAATTCTGATTTATTATTTCAATTTTATTTGCATTCATCATGGTTAATTTTGCATATTTTCTGAAAAATCTTTCTGTACCATCAGTTTTGTGGAATACTGTATTTGCGTTTGTATCATGATACACATATATAAGCTTTGCAGTGATCTTGGGAAAATCATAACTGGAATCTTGGGATATTCGTAACTGTGGGGGCCACTGTAACAAAGAATTACCTATTATGTATTATTTAATGATATTAAATCGTCTTTGCATATATATATATATATATATATATAACTTCAAATAATGAAATTTGCATTTCAAAGAATTAACGCCCATGGACCGTTATGAACGAAATTCTTTCGTGTCTTCTCGCAACTACGTTTATTCAGTATACCGTGAACGTTGATATATTAACTGGAATTAATTATTAATTAGTTATTTATTTTATACTTTTTTCAATTACGTAAATTTTTACCTGAATATTTAAAAAAGTAAAAAACAAAGAAAAAAACAAATACCACTGAAAAACGTAACAAATGAAGTATAAATATAAATTTAATTTGTGATCAATCGTATTTTCAAAGCTTTAAGGAAGATAAATTTTCTTATTCATTAGTAATTTGTATAAAAAATTTAAATAATGGTTTCTTTTCAACTCGATTTATTTTTAACTTAATGTTTTATTTTTTGAGTTAGTGAACTACAAGTTTATAAATAATTATAAAGTAAAACTGTGCATTCTCTTTTCATCTTATCTTTGTGTGATTTAATTGCGATTTTGTTATTTTAAATGTATCTTTTTTTCTTTTCCATTGGTATAAATTTGCACTTTTTTTTTATCAGATGTATTGATCGCCTGAAAGATTTAAGAGCATTCCTTTTAAAAAAAGAAAAAAGTGCTACAAGTTAATGTAATCCCACGAGATGTATAATGAGAATTTAAATTATATTTAATGTTCCTGTTTGTTTCTCTTTTATCTATTTTTTAAACTTTAATAATGGTTGTGCAATATATATTAGCATTTAGTTTAAGTAATGACTTTTCTTATTCATACATATAAATCTTACCTACGCTTTTTATATTTGATTATAGGAAGAAACGATTAAAATTCGTGTGAAAATAACAACTATTAATGTTTAATTAAATGGATCCCTTTTTTAATGCAAGGAATAGTAATACACAGGGATTTCGATACTAATATTTCATTTTCTTACTTTAACATTTTTTATATATAAATTAACCATACATGATAATACTATAATGGATTGCGACACAAAAAGTAAAAAATAAAGAAAGAACAGATACAGAACAATAATACCAGATAATCGTATAAAAACTTTCTGAAATCAGGTAATTAAAAGAAAACTTTTAACACATAAACACATAACCCTTCTTGGCTGTCGGGTAAAAAGAACTGTACTGACCAACAATGCGTGGAAAGCTGGAAATCGTTTAAACAACTTTGTTTTACATCCAGATGAAAGGATTTGAAGTTTTTCTCATTTTTCTTGGTGAGCTTTAGACGTGGCACCACGAAACACCCCCAAATTTTCGGACTTTTTTCAGTATTTCACTAATAACTCAAAAACCATTCACTCTACAGAAAAGATCCTTATCTATAAATTGTAGAGCACAAAATTGTGCGTTGATTGAGTACCACAGGCTAAAGCGTTTACCAATAATAAACGGGATATGATAAATCAACAAATTGCATTTTTCAAAATTTTCTGAAGAAATTCATAAAATCGTTTTTTTTTTTTTACTCTCAACAACTCAAAAAGTGCTCATGACACCAAATTCAAAATTACCCATATACCGGATGAACCAAAAGTTCGTTAAAACTTTAAAAAAATCATGAAAAAGGAAGAAATTAAGGTAAAGAAGTGCGGATTACAAGAAAGAGCGCACAAGGTAGTCGGACATTTTTTAGAAGAAAGAAAAAAATTAGTTAAAAATGCCACCTATAGAGGGCGCTGACGACTCGAAACATAATAAACAGGACAACAGTACACACCATTCATTTATTCTTGAAATAACAAATGTTCAACATGAGCTTCAGAAAATTCTACGACACACCTAAGATGCAACATGTCGGAATGAATTGCAGAAACTTCACGACAGATGGAACCATTGAATTCGGCCAATGCCGAAGGGGGTGAACCGTACATAAGTGATTTTATATAGCCTCACAACCAGAAGACAATCAGAGTGAGGTAGTGTGATCGTGGAGGCTATGCGATATTGCAACATTTAGTCTTCACCAAAGGTACTCAATAGGAATCGTTTTACTGGATTGGCATAGTGTGGCGGTGCGCCATTCTGCATAAAGATTATTACAGAAAACACGCCTCTTTGATTTAATGCGGCATGACTTTGTTACGCAAAAGGGTGAGATAACGCTCGGCGGGTACCTTGCACGTTTTTCAGCCCAATGCAGGACACGGTTCTTCAAAGAAGAATGGTCCGACAATGAAAGATGAGGTTAAGACTGTAAACTTGGCTGTATGCAGTGACTTCGGCGCGTATTCACGAGGATTAGACGTCGTCCATATGAGAGTGTTCTGGGTGTCAACATCCCCGTGTAGTGTGAAGGCCGCCTCATCCGTCCAGAAAACTTTGAACAACTACTGAGAATCACTTTAAATTTTTGCCATATCCTATTTGGCAAATGATTCCTTCATAGATATGTCTCCCACTTGTAACTTCTGCAGAGACTGCAATTTGTAGGGACAGATATGCAATATCCCGTGGAGGATATGTCGAAATGCTGAGTGAGGGACTTCCAATATTCTCCCAGTTTTGCGAGCTCTGCTACTCCCCGTGGACGATTCCGCCGCTAACTAATTCATAGTGGTTTCCACCGCAGCAATTCAGCCCTCCGCCAACGAGGATGTTCCACTTCGTGGCCGATCTTCCAGAGAGCGACTTTTTTCGAACCGTTTGACAAGCTCCACTATTCCAGAACACGATATGGATAAATTCTCCGTCTCCAGTCTTTTCGACATTTTCGAACGCGTGAGTTGCTGACTCTCACGCTTTCTCCGTTCAAATAGAACAACTTCACCAACAACGCTCGATCAGGTAATAATAACATTCTGAAAGCGAAAGAGAAATCCTCGTGCATAATGGTCTTTTATTGCAAGATTAATTTGCGTAATTCTGCTAAATATCTCGTATGTCAGCACCATCTACAAGTGACTTTTTTAACTAAAAATTTCTTGCTGCTAAAAAAATGGTATGGGTGGAGTGTTACAAGAAATTTCCCCCAGGGACTGCACTAAAACTCAAAAGCATTTGCTGGGTTTCCCTGGGCGGCCATCCTCCCCCTATGGTCCAAAATAACTTGGATTTTCTCGTAGGTTATCACCTGTGCTGTGCAAGTATTCAACATATGACCGGGAATTGTTAGCGGCATATTCGGCGATCCAATATTTTAGGCATATGTTGGAGGGTCGTGTATTTGCGTTGTACGTGGATCATTAAGGGTTTACCCTTAATGTTTGCATTCCACCAGACAAGAAAAATGTTCCCCTAGAAAGCTTCAGCGATTAGATTTTATATCGCAGTTTAGAACGGATATACGTTATTTGCCAGGTAAAGGAAATTTTGTTGCCGATAGTTTATCGAGAATTTGTGAGATTCAGTTTTCAACAGTCGCTGATACAGAGTTGTGGGCAAAATTGCAAACGGAAGATGATGAGATAAGGCTATTTTGAATGGAAAGGTTTAGTTTAGCGGGAAATTAGTTAAAGTACAAATGCCGGATGCTAAGACATTATGGTACTGTGAAACTTCTGGTGAGTTAAATAGGTTTTATGTCTCTCAGGTTCTAAGAAAAAAGGTATTTGAGTCCATGCATGCGTTGTCGCATCCAGGAATACGGGCAATTAGTCAGCAAATATGTTCAAAGTACATTTGGCCAGGGCTAAATAAGGATGTTGCTGTGTCGTGTAGAGCATGCTTACCCTGTCAAAAGACAAAAGTACACTTGCATACTAAATCTCCTTTGATGCGATTTCTGATCCCAGGTGAGAGATTTCCGCACATACGCCTAGATATAATCGGTGCTTTGCCTTTAGTACGTAGATTCAGATATTGTCTGACGATGATTGATAGGTTTACTAGATGGCCAGAGGCTGTACTTATAGGAGATATAATTGCTGAAACGGTTGCTGAGGCTTTTGTGCAGACATAGATTTCTCGTTTTGGTACACCTCATATGATAACATGCTATAGGGGTGGAGAGTTCAAGTCCATACTTTTCAAGACTCTGACAAAGTTACTTGGCACTAATCTATCTATGACTTCTTCATATACATCACAGTGTAAGGGTTTGATGGAGGGACTTCATCGACCTTTAAAGCAGGCTTAATTGTGCTATAAATTTTATTGATTCGTAGCTCTTCCCCTAATTTTGCTAGGTCTCCGAACTAAAGTACGTGAAGATCTTGGTGCTTCTACAGCTAATTTAACATATGAAACCACCTTACGGCTCCCGGGACAGTTGTATGAAGATCCATCCTTGTTGGACACACCAAATTATATAGCCATATTACAGAAAATAATGTGTGCTTTGAGACCCGTTCAACCTTTCAGCAAAAGATCTACGTTCCAAAAAAACTAAAAAACTGCAGCCACGTTTTTGTCCAGAGAGGTCCTTTCAAAAGGGCTCTACAACCTACTTATGAGGGAGCGTTCCAGGTTGTAAAGAGACTGGAAAAGGACTTTATTCTTCTCATTCATGGTCAAGAAAAACTTACAACTATTGATAGGGAAAACCTGCTTTTCTTTTGTCAGAAAAAGTAACTTATTTTTTCAACCTACACTACGGAAGCTGGAAGGAAAGTTCATTTTTGTCTCCCAGTGGTTATGTGAGACTGGCTGGGGAGTTATGTGGCAAAGCGAAAGACAATCTTTTTATTTATTCCATCGTTTTCATCAGCAGGCGATTATTGAGAAGAATCGGAACAATTCTTCTCCGATGATTTCTAGATCGACACCGGAGTTTGTGCTCATTCAAATGTTGTCGGCGACAAGATATATTTTCCTACTTTGTAAATAACTTAATTTTAAAGTTTTAATTAAAGTATTTTTTTGTCATGTCCAGCTCATCCTTCTGACCGCTACACATCTATTTTTGAATATGTAGCTAATAATCGATTTATTCCAGCCTTTTTACTTTACTTTATCTTTTTATTTTGGATTACATTTTTATCACATTTTTCCCGTTTTATACACTGACTAGTAATCGGGAAAATCTATACTCAATATTTTTCTTTTTCAACAAATTTTTACCAAACCATTTTGACCCGATAATATTTTGTGGGTAATTAATTAAATGATTTATTTTTGTATAATCACAAAAGTCTTTCATTCATCATATTTGTCAATTCATACCTCGATGTCAAGAAATTACACTGGTGTCCAAAATTAAGGACCAATCAGAAAATGCTAATTTTCAAGCACGCGAATACTCAAAAGGAAATAATATAATTTGAATAATTACTATCTCTACAGCATAGCTGGTCCATATAACATCTCATTCATGTCACACATGGTCCTAAGTGTCACAGTCACTACGGTGAAGCAGAAAACAGGAAATTCCATACATCTCATTATGAGTCTCAAATGATGACTATATGTGACTCTGCTAAGACATAACTGTGACTGCTGCTTTGTAACAAGTCACCATGTGACTTTACAATGTAGTTACAGTGTGACGCTCATCTGTAGACTCAATTTCAAAGTCATCGTGAACGCTACATTGTGATAAGTTACCAAATAATATCACATTAAAGTCACATGATGAATTTCAGGTGACAGAGAAACTACTGTGAAGTCACCATTTTGCTCTTTTGTGAAAAGACACCATGCGATTATAATGTTATATTATTTGGTGACTTATCATGATGCAACGTTCATGATGACTTTGAAATTGAGTCTAAGAATGACAGTCACATGACAGTCAAAATATAACTACATTGTAAAGTCACCTGGTGACTCGTCACAAAGAAACAGTCACATGGACGCCTCAGTGGAGTCACATATAGTGGTAATTTGAGACTCATAATGAGACGTTCGGAATTTCCTATTTTTTGTTTCACCGTAGTAACTATGACACTTTTGACCATGTGTGACATGAATAAGATTCTATATGGACTAGCTGTGATGCTGTAGTGATAGTAATTATTTGAATTATATTATTTCCTTTTGAGTATTTCATAACTTAAAAATTAGCATTTTGTGACTGGTCCTTAATTTTGGACACCAGTGTATTTGTATATATATATAAAGATGTTGTCTGCAGAATATAAATTGTGACTTGAAGTAAGAAGGCTAAACCAGAGACCGAAAACTGATACATTGTGCATTACTAACTTAACTTTACTACATTAATTTCATAAATCCCCTTTAATCTATTCATTTTACGATATAAATATTGTGTATTTAGCTGTTAGTGTACACCAGTTGAATTATTTTTTTCTCTTCATTTTTGCAGGTAGTAACAAAATAGCATGTGTTAAACGAGAATGGATTAAAAAAAGCTTGCCAAAGGTAATAAAAAAATATTTATTACCGATGAATTTTTCAAATACCACCAAATCAGGCTTTTATCTGAGGGAAGTGCAACTTATTTAACCTGACTTCGTAGAAATCACGTCAGAACCCATTGAGCCATTTTTCTGCAGCTGTTTTCACATCACCGTCTGAAGAGAACCTTATTTCAGATAAGTGTTTCCTTCAATTTCAGAAACAGGAAGTAGTACCTGGATGCCAAATCTTGGCTGTTTTATTTTGTGTGTGTGTGGTGGGGGGGGGGGGGTGAACTTTTGCAGCAATTCTTGACATTGGCGATCAGTATGGGACTGGTGATACCAAGCAGGAGGATGACAACATGACTTAACATGTCAGGATGTTTGCGTTCAATGACATGCTTGACAGGCTTGTCATAGTGACACAAGATAGACTACTTTTCTAAACTTCTTGACATTTCAACCACTGTGATGCCTCTCCGAATTATAAGTAGATTTGGTGATTATGTGGAAAAGTTATCGACAAATATGCCTCTTAATTCACTTTTGCATTTACGGCCTATTGTTAATAAATTTTATTACCTTTGTAATCTTTTTTTTGTATCTATCCTCGTACTATTACCACATATATCTTGAATCGTTTTCACACCCATCTGTAAGTTAAAGTATGCATCATAAATATTAACTAAAGAAATAAAAAATTGTGAGGCTCATCCAATGATTAAAAAAATAGTTTTGTAGCTTAATGCAATGCAGTATTTCATTTTCCACTCACTGCACTTGTACGCCTTTTATATACCCAGAATATCTGGAATGCAGCCAATTCTGTTTACCCGATCAGTTATATCTACATTTGATTCTCTCTTGATCTCGTTAGTTTAAATCTTTTTAGAAATCTAAAAAAGACAGCAAATCTTTAATCATTCGCCTCATTTTAAAACACTGAAGAATATTTTTTCTGAAATAAGGCTATTACATTATATTCCGCAACAGATGGATAAAATAATATTTTACACAATACAAGCTATTTTTTTTTTATCAAAGATAAAAGCAACGCACAAATTGAAATTTTTTGCGAAATCTATTTAATATCAGAATTTTGTTGAAAAAATCATCAGTACGACATCGAAATAAAAATGATTGATAAACTTCTGTTACTGGAATAATTATCACAATTATCTCTGTAATTACTATTTATCTGTTATTACTCTGTTATTACTATTTATCAAAGTAAATATTTCCTAAAAATATTTATTGGCTTCTCGGTTATAGAAAATTTAAATGCTACATAATAATTAACATTTTTTATAAATTGCTGTTAGATTTGTCGTTTAATTTATATATTTTTATTTCATTTTTAACATATTTATGAACTCTTCATATATATATGTATATATATATGTCCAATCAAAACAACTGCACAAATGAATCTACTATTATTTCCTAAATACAACAAAACTGATTTTTTTTAGTATAACTCTTTCCACATATTTAAACTCAATACATTATCACAGTTTGTCTTCATTAATTCTATAACAGATTTTATTTTCTTGAAAATAATTTTCTATTTTGTTATAAGAGAAACATATTTAGTACATCTCATGTTAACAATAGGAATGTTCTGAAATAATATTTTTAAATCCAGAATAATATTTTATGTAATATTTGGCCTTTTTTGTGTATTAATTTTTGTTATTACTGAAGGTAGTATTTCGTCTTCGGAACGCCATTACAACACATTCTTAACTATAAAAGACAATGTTTATGTATTGTAGTAGAATTTTTCTAAAGTATGGAGAAAAATTGTAGACTTTTTACGTTTTCTATGCCATGTATTTTGCACAAAAATGCAATAGCCAAAAATATTTATCTTTAAAGAAGTCTCAGAAATACATTTGTTTATTATCAGAAGCTTAAAAAACAATTCAAAGATATATAAATCATTTATTATAAATATATACAAATTATTATAGCTTTAGACATGTATAAAACGGAGTGTGGTTGAAATTATTAATCCAACATTACTTAAAACAAGCAAAAAAAACCTCATTTTCAAAAAGGTAAATATGGAATCAAATTTATATTATTCACAGAAAATTTAAAATACAATATAGGGAGAGTTTTTCAGAAATTATGACGAAAACCATTAAAAACTTTTGGAAAATTCTTTTAGCTTTTGTGCATTCACATTCAAATAGCATTATTATTAGAGCGTAACAATTATAGATTCAAGAGCTTAGGTATTCTAAAAGATTTTTTGCCACTCTTTATATTATTTATAATCAGGAAGAGATGGAGTTTTTTAAAATATCGATTCATCAGCATTTCGATAGATCATTTTATAGACGTCGATTGGCGAAAGTATAAGATTGAAAATACTGATATATACAATAGCTTGTTTTTTCCATACATTAAGATATGTTCATTGTTATTTGATGGTTAATGCATAGAATGATGCAATTTTATTTGTTTTAAGTAATGGTTTATTTTTAAAAAAGCTTTTACTTTTTTTACACACACATTTTAATATTATTAAATTATATGACAGTATTTCAATTATTTTTGAGTTAATCTATGCAAAGACAGAAACTTTTAGGTATCTACCTATGATCGCAGTACTTAAAAAAATGTGCAATATCGAATAATCAAACATGTTTTTAGTTCAATTGTAATACAGAAATATGAAAATATATAAAATCCTAACAATAGCTTCGTAACATTTTTTAAAAATAGGGTTTTTTGTCCTTCTTTTAGTAAACTTTCATGTTTACGCCAGGCAGCACACAACCAATTTAACTAAATATAATTCAATTTGTTTTGCACTACATACTACTGTTACATTTATCTGTACACTGAACTAGGTGTTTTACAATATCTTCAAAATTAACTGAAATATTTCAAAATATGTCAAAAAATACGTTATTTTTTATATTCGAGCAACTATAAAATAATCACATTACCACATAGAGATTAGATTCCAGTTCAGAACATAGTGTGCAATAGGGTAAGCATTCTGAGAAGATTTGACTGAAGTACTTCTAAAACATTTTGTGTAATGTAGTTTATCAAACATGGAAATAGCGAAAAAATTCATTTTCCAGAAATCGCATTTAAATATTTCTTAACGATAAAATTAATCAAAAATGTCAATTATTGTTTATTATCGTTTCTATGTAAAAAAAAAAAAAAAAATCTGCAAGGAAATCATGCATAGAAACATTTTGTACATTTCTCCTTTTCTTTCAACTTCTGGTAGTTTACCCATTACTTCCTGTTTATCAAATTGGCCATAACACCCTTTCTAGCAATTGTAGAATAAAATTAAAACAGATTCGGTATCGTAAAAGATTGTTCTTTCAAACAAAAGAATTAAAGAAAAAATCGAAAAATTTTACCAAAACGGCCATTTTAATGTAGGCCTTTACTATACCTTAATAATAGTTGCTACTTATATAATTTCATTTTTCTGTAACTGTATTTTCAATCTTAGGGAACGGCAGAGCTGGAAACAGCCTATCTGCTGAGACACAAGTCAAAACAATGCCTAAGTATTCTCTATCTGAAGCATAAAATTTCGGCAATTTTTTTTTCTTCCCATATTTCCAAAGGGCCTTGTTTTTTTTTATTAAACCTGGCTACCAGTGGCGTGGCGTCCGGTCATCTCTGGATGCGGCGATGACCAAGCAATATTTTAAAACTCTTAATAAGCTTTTAAAACTCTACGATCCAGTTTTAGCAGAACATTTGGAGTTCATGTATAAGTGAAGGTAAGATTTAAAGTTTCTTATTTGAACATTCAACCATTGAATTTTAGAGTTAATAATTTTTCACCACAAACTTAAATAATTGCGATGACCACCGAAAATTTTCACGCCACGCCACTGCTGGCTACATATGATAAATACAAAATTATTTCAGAATACAGATTAGAGACACAATCATATTGATGTTATCAAACCTATTTTACTGATTTTTTTTTATGTTGAGGGTTTTACATTTTCAAAAATTACATTAAAATTCAGCACGCAGAAATAATCCCTTGTTGAAGGGTACCTCTCACATCTCTCTGTGATAATTTCATGACTAATTATTGTGGGAATGTTTCGTTCTTTTTTTACGACTCTATATATCTGTTAAACTGTTAAATTTATCTTTATTATTTCCATTATTTTTTGCAATCGTAGCACGGCAAGGAAATCTTTTACTTTTTTTTCGCAAAATTCCACTTTAAATTAATAATAATTATTATGTGGGGATGCATTTAGCGTCCCAAGCACCTCCTGATGACCAAAGCTCCACCTGTTTCCTAAGAGCCAATTAATAACAGCAGCCCCGCAACGAGAATGCATGAGAGACACGGAGCTCATTCACTCGAGCACAAAACTGTATATATTACATATTAAGCGTCCTATCTTAAATGGGAGAGGTAACCAAAAGATTAAAGAGGAAGTCACATCAATCAAGTTCACGCACCACATAGCGGATGGGGTTGAACTACAGGAAGATGCCTAACTGTTTTCTTACTTCACACCACTAAAATTGTTAAGTTTTTTTCATGTTGGTTAATAGTTGAAAAGTCTCTGATTAGATAAGGCGAAGAAAACTTCGTGGTGTCAAGTGCATCTAGACCCCATCCCCTTCTCGCTACGTCATTATTTTGCAATAAATCTGGTACACAAGATTCATATTCCATGAGGGTCTAAAGATTTAGAAAATATGCGCGGATGGTAGATATTCTGTCATATATGACGTCACACTAAAAGCCCCGAGGCTAACGAAAAAGACAGGCTACGGCGGTGTATTCCACGTATCTTTGTTTACAGACTGCTGGAGTCACGTGATGCGCGAATGCAGCAATGTAGGTGTACAACAGCATCATGTCACTCTAGCGGTCTGTAAAAAAGACAATTGGGATGCACCGCGGTAGCCTGTTTTTTTCGTTAGCCTCGAAAAGCCCGCGTATGTGGATTATCGACCCCGTCCACAAGATGGAGCAGTTGTGTTAATTTACGCCTGATTCCAGCACTAAGTTTATACACTTAATATGTATGCAGTTTTGCTCGAGAGTTTTTGACAGCGAATTGAGTAGTCGGACGTTGAGAATTGGAAGAGTGTGTGTTCGAAGGGACAGAAAAAAATGAGTGTGTCGGAGAATTAAGTTATGTTTGCAACGTATCGTTAAGGCGGCTTCAATCCATGTAAATAATTCTTCTGTAAATAGACTTCTTTGTAAATAATTGAAATTTCAATATCACCATTTTTATTATAAAGGGTCACTTATTTTAGTTTGTATTTGAAAGAAGTCAGTTTCTATAAATATAATAATAATGCAATTTTCTTTGTGAAAATGTACAGTTAGCCAGAAACTGTAGTGAAAATGATAGCCGATTTTCGGTATCACCCTGTATTAGTTGTTGCACCCTCTGAATCTTGTATGGATAGTAGCGCAAAATTTGACGCATCACTTTTCTCACAGTGGAAATCGGCATATCGACTTCATTCGCAATAGCTGACACACTTGCAATACCAAATGATGAATGGCTTGCTAAATCCACGGCAGCAGTAGCAATATCTTCAATTCTAGAAATGTCTACATTTTTTCGTCCTCTGCCTGGAAGAATGTCGTGTTTTCCTGTTTCCTCGAACTTTTTAATCATTTTGTGAACTCCACTATCCGACATTGGTCCACGTCTAACATCTTTTAGTTTCCGGAATTCTCGAAGAACTGAGGCTGCATTGCTGTTATTTTGATAAAATAACTTTATAAGAAGTGCCTTTTCTTTCAAAGTTACCATTCTCCGCAAAGCGTAGATTCGAATGCTTTTCAGAAACAATCAACTGTTCCAGTGTCAAAGAAATCACAGACACACTTTTTCAGCAACTTTTAAATCGTCAGGTGGTTAGAAGGGTATTTCAAGTTTTTGAAGTTGAGACGTCACTTTGACGTCGTTCCTCGAAAATTTGAATAAAATGTGGTCATTTTCAAGCGATGGTGAAATTTTGTGATTTTGTGTGTTTCATCTGGGTTGACCGAAATTGATATAACGAATCTGAAAAAGTTTACTTCTACCAACTGTGAAATAAAATTTCCTGTATTTTTTTTTACAAAATAAAGGAATCTGAAAATATCGGCTTAAATATTGGCGCAGCGCCACCTATTGGCAAAATTTTTAACTAATTTTTTCCGATTTTCGCAGAGCGCAAATTTTCAACTACGTACTAGTGAAATTATGTTTCGTTTGGAGCCATAGAGACGGTTCTAGGCTCTAGAGAGAGCCTTCTGAATAGGCAAACTTTAATTATAACAACCCTGTATATAATGCAAATATTATTATCAGGATTACATTCGAAATGCTGAACCATTTCGAACCTAGTTTGTAAGTGTATTGATTCTGCCATGTGACAGTATAAATAATAGGTCTGGTAATCAAGCAGCTTTTATAGTTCGTTTACTGTGACACACAAATTCAAATCATGCAAAACGCTTTGTAAGAATAATGTCCGAAACACTAAATCGATTCGAACCTAAATGGAAGGGTGTATCGATCTTGCCAGTATCCTGAATGAGATCGTTAATCGAGTATGTATCTCTGATAATTCGTTAACTGTTTTCAATAGCAATCATTGAATTGTTTAGGCTCCAATCTCGTTTGTATATCGGAAACATACCAGTAGACGGTTTTTAAGCTATGATTAGAACAAGAGTTTAACACTCCCTCGATATACTTTCTTGATATCAATTCAAATGCACAGTTAAAAATTTTATAGTAGGTTGCACCAACTTTTGGAGCTGCAGTAGATGAAACTAAAAGATGGCGAAATTCTGCTCCAAGATTAGGAGTTCCGGTTTTACCTTAGCTCCAAATATTGAAAAAGATTTCTCCATCTTATGATTTCATCTACAGGAGCAATAAAAGTTAGTTCAACCTAACACAAAATTTTTAACAGTGTACACTTTCTAAGACAATTTTACGATTTCCCAGAAAATCGCCTTTGTCGCCAAAGCAACTTAGTTAATAGGATTGAGTTGTTTAACTTGTATTAAATTTGATGTACGTACTTCGAAATAGAAAAAAAAAGAAATCAACCTATTTTCCTGACTAAGACTATGCATCTCTTTGTTGTTTAAGCTTTTATCAGTAACTAGCAAACCCCGCGGTTTTGCTCGCATAATAGTTGAAATATGCCAAGTGATATTTGCATGACTATTTTTTATTAGAAGAATACTTTTTGGAATAATTCAAAAATTACAATTTAAGCCACAGCTTGACTAAACTTCATTATAAAAGTGAGATGTTAATTAATAAGAAGAACTAAAACTAATTCCAAATAAATGATAATTTGGAAAGTATTTTGAGACTTTTATGCTCATTTCATCGCTCATTTCAGTATTCATTTGAAGTTTTGAATTTTTTAGAAACCACCTTAACACATTTACATCTTGAAATTAACCATCATGTCAAATTCCAAGGTTCTTTTCTAACAGTCTACCAACTCTCTGGTTTAGTGGCACCAACATAAAATGCCGAAACAAAATTGAAATAGAATGTCTCGAAAAATGTTGAAACAGAGACTGTCACCATTAATTTGCCAACATTAACCTTGAAATCGGTTCGTATTTCTTAATATTCTATAGAAAACAGAATTTAGATGCTTTTAAAGGCTTTCTTGTCGCTCCTGCCAACCAGGTGGTAGTGACACTAGCATAAAATATAGCCCGTATAGGATCAAGGACTATCACTTTTGATTCGCAACCAATAACGTCTAATCGGTTTATTATTTCCTGAGATTCCATAGAAATCGTAATTTAGGACTCTTTTAGAATGTTTTTCGCTTCTTTTCTTCGCTTCACCCCTTTTTAATTTCGAATTTTTTTCGACTGTTCTTAGAGAACATTTATATTTTATAAGTAACTACCGTGCTACATTTAAAGTTTCTAGCCTCTTCAGTACCGCAGAAATCGCAATATAGAAAGTTTTTTGCTCCTGCTACCCTTTAGGGCAGGCATGTCAAACTTTTTTACCACTGCGGGCCAAATTAAGCTCTATACACAAAACCACGTGCCACATAAAAGAGAGTGGCTAATAGTATTACCGTTGCACAGAATAAAATTTGTTCGTATAAAACACAGCCACGTTAAAGAAATTTTAACCCAAAGTTCCAATAACTTAGTTTATTATATCTCGTGTTTTCCACCCAAAAAAATGAAAAATTGTTTTTCATCAATTACACCTATAATATTTAATTGAATTTTCTAAATTGCATTTATTTTAAAAATTCATTGTACACGCTAATCTTGATGTAGCAAAGGCATTGCTGTCAATCTTCCGTGTTTTCTCCAAGTAAAGAAATAAAAATTAAGACATTTTTAATCTGAAAATATATTTAATAAAATATGTCTTGTAGCTATGTGCTACTTATTTTATGCCATTCATTAAATGCATTTTTGTGGTTCAAATTATGTTTACATGTTTTGAAAAATAACTAAAGGTTCCATACTATACTTCAAAAGATTGGTCGAATGATGAATAATTACAGAAAGTTGGAAGCACCACATCCATATATTTTGGCGCAAATATGAAATTGTTCTGAATTTTGATTAACTGCAGTAATAAATTATGAACAATAATTTCAAATCGATCATCAGAGGTGAAGTTTCCTTAGGTGCTTTGAAATTTCAAATGAAAATTTCTAGTACCTTGTCTATTGGTGGTCTTTAAAAAAATACATTCATAATTTGTCGCTTTAAACAGAAAATTGTAACTTTGTAATTACAGATGAATATTCGAAATATTCGAATATTCCTCGAATATATCTCGAATATTTCGATCGAATTATTCGAATACATATACATACTTTCGGATGTTTGCCATTTCTAAAACCACGGTTGATGCAAGTGTATTCAGGCAAGGACATCAGCATGCACGTTCTAACAGTTAAATTAACTATATGTAAAATGACAAAGGCTTCACGGGCCACAGATAAACTGTCGGCGGGCCACGTGTTTGACATGCCTGCTTTAGGGGTTGTGACACCTACATAAAATATAGCTTATGTTTGAGCATGTTCTATCACCATCAGTTTGCAACCATTATGTTTGAAATCGGTTTCGTATTTCATACGATTGCATAAAAATCGTAATTTAGAACGCTTATAGAACGCTTTTCGCTCACTTCATCCTTTTAAATTTGGAATATTCTTTCGACAATTCTTAGAAAGCATTTGCATCTTTGAAGTATTTACCGCTCCAAATTAAAAATGTTAGACCCCTCTTTAACACAAAAAACGCAATTTAGAACATTTTTTGCTTCTGTGATCCCCAGGTGGTAGTGACAACAACGTAAAATATAGGCTATGTTAGGCGGGGACTGTCAACATCAATTAGAAACTATTACTTCTGAAATCGGTTTATATTTCCTGAGAAATCGCTATTTAGAACGTTTTTAAAACACTTTTCGTTTATTTTCACCCCATTTAAATTTCAAATTTTTAAGGAACTCTTCTCAGAGAGCATTTACATCTCATAAGTAATTACCATGCCAAATTTCAAGTTGCTAGCCACTTCAGTATCATAAAAATCACAATTTAGAACGTTTTCTAAAATGCAACCGCAAGGTGGTAGTGCCGCCGACATGAAGTAGATCCTATATTGGAGCAAGGGCTCAGAATTTGGTAGGGTACTTTCTGAGATTGCATAGAAATCGCCATTTAGAACGTTTTTTAGAACTCTTTTCGCGCCTTTTCTCTCCTTTTAAATTTCGAATTTTTTAAGAAATTGTTCTTAGAGATCATTTATATCCTATAAGTAACTACCATTCCAAATTTCATGTTTCTAGGCCCTTCGTAACAGAAAAATCACCTTTTCGAACGTTTTTTTGCTCCTGAACCCCTTCGGGGTAATGGCACCGACATAAAATGTAGCCTATGTTGGAGCAAGGTTTGTCACTATCATTTTGACACCATTATTTTTTAAATCGATTTGATACTTCTTTAGATTGCGTAAAAATCGCCATTTAGAACGCTTTTTAGAACGCTTTTTGCTCATTTTCACCCCTTTTAAATTTCGAATTTTTAAGAAATTTTCTTAGAGATCATTTATGTCTAATACGTAACTACAATGCCGAATTCCATGTACCATCTGGGCACTTCAGTAACGCAAAAATCGCGATTTCCAACGTTTTTCTTTTTACTCCTGCACCCCCTTTAGGGGTAGTGGCATCGATATAAAATGTAGGGAAGCTGGAGCAAGGATTGTCACCATCATTTTGACACCCTTATTTTTTAAAATCAGTTTGGTACTTCCTGTAATTGCGTAAAAGTCGCCATTTAGAACGTTTTTTAGAACGCTTTTCGCGCATTTTCACCCCTTTTTAATTTCGATTTTTTTAAGAAATATTCTCAGAGATCATTAATATCTTATAAATAACTATCATTCCAAATTTCATGTTTCTAGGCCCTTCAGTAACACAAAAATCGCATTATAGAACGTTTTTTGCTCCTACACCCCCTTTTGACTAGTATAGCATCTAAGTGGGACTAACACCATCATTTTGATACCATTACTTTTGGAATCGGTTCGGCAGTTCCAGAGCTTACTTCCTACAAATAAACAATTTTACCTCTTTATAATATTACTAGCAAACCCCGTGGCTTTGCTTGCGTAATATTTGAAATATGCCAAGTGATATTTGCATGAATATTTTTTATTAGAAAAACACTTTTTGGAATAATTCAAAAATTACAAATTAAGCCACAATTTGACTAAACATTATTATAAAAGTGCGATAGACAGAAATGAGATTTTAATTAATAAAAAGAACTAAAACTAATTCCAAATAAATGATAATTTAGAAAATATTTTGAGTCTTTTTTTCTCATTTCATACGCTCATTGCAGTATTCATTTGAAATTTTGAATTTTTTAGAAACCATCTTAACACATTTACATCTTAAAATTAACCATCATGTGAAATACCAAGCTTCTTATCTAACAGTCTACCAACTCTCTGGTATTAGTGGCACCAACATAAAATGCCGAAATAGACTTGAAGTAGAATGTCTCGAAAAATGTTGAAACAGAGACTGTCAGCATTAATTTGCCAACATTAACCTTCAAATCAGTTGGTATTTCGTAATATTCAATAAAAAACGGAATTCAGATGTTTTTAAAGGCTTTCTTATTGTTCCTTCCAACCAGATGGTTGTAAAACAGGCATAAAATATAGCCCGTATAGGATCAGGGACTATCACTCTTGATTCGCAACCAGTAACTTTAGTAATCGGTTTATTATTTCCAGAGATTCCACAGAAATCGTAATTTAAGACTCTTTTAGAATTCTTTTCGCTCCTTCCCTTCGCTTCACCTCTTTTTAATTTCGAATTTATTTTCGACTGTTCTTAGAGGACATTTATATTTTATAAGTAACTACCTTGCTATATTTAAAGTTTCTAGCCTCTTCAGTACCGCAGAAATCGCAATTTAGAAAGTTTTTTGCTGCTGCAACCCTCTAGCGGCTGTGGTACCGACATAAAATATAGCTTATGTTTGAGCTGGTTCTATCACCATCAATTTGCAACCATTATGTTTGAAATCGGTTTCGTTTTTCATACGATTGCATAAAAAACGTAATTTAGAACGCTTATAGAACACTTCATCCTTTTAAATTTGGAATTTTCTTTCGACAATTCTCAGAAAGCATTTGCATCTTTGAAGCAATTACCATTCCAAAATTAAAATGTTAGACCCCCTCAGTAACACAAAAAACGCAATTTAGAACATTTTTTGCTCCTTTAACCCCCAGGTGTTCGTGACAACAACGTAAAATATAGGCTATGTTAGGCGGGGACTGTCAACATCAATTAGAAACTATTACTTCTGAAATCGGTTTATATTTCCTGAGAAATCGCTATTTAGAACGTTTTTAAAACGCTTTTCGTTTATTTTCACCCCATTTAAAATTCAAATTTTTAAGGAACTCTTCTCAGAGAGCATTTACATCTCATAAGTAATTACCATGCCAAATTTCAAGTTGCTAGCCCCTTCAGTATCCCAAAAATCACAATTTAGAATGTTTTTTAAAATGCAACCGCAAAGTGGTAGTGACGCCGACATGAAATAGATCCTATACTGGAGCAATATGTCATCATCAATTTCGTACCATTACTTTTGAAATCGGTTGGGTACTTTCTGAGACTGCATAGAAATCGCAATTTAGAACCGTTTTTTAGAACGTTTTTCGTCCCTTTTCACCTCTTTTAAATTTCGAATTATTTAGGAAATGTTCTTAGAGATCATTTATATCTTATAAGTAACTACCATGCCTAGTTTCAAGTTGCTAGCTCCTGCAGTATTACAAAAAAAAAAAAAAAAAAAACAGTTTAGATCGTTTTTTGCTCCTTCACCCCCTTTGGGGTAGTGGCACCCACATGAAATACAGCCTATGTTGGAGCGAGGGCTGTCACCTCCGTTTTCACACCTTTATTTTTTAAATCGGTTTGGTACTTCCTGATATTCCGTAGAAATCGCAATTTAGAAAGTTTTTTAGAACGCTTTTCGCTCATTTTCACCCCTTTAAAATTTCGATCTTTTAGGAAATGTCCTTAAGAGATCATTTGTATCTTATAAATAACTGTCCTGTCTAATTTCAGGATTCTATGCCCTTCAGTAACACAAAAATCGCAATTTAGAACGATTTTTGCTTCTGCAACCCTTAGGTGGTAGTGACACCGACATGAAATAAAGCCTATGTTGGAGCAAGGGCTGTCATCATCAATTTCCTACCATTACTTTTGAAATATGTTGGGTACTTTCTGAGATTGCGTAAAAATAGCCATTTAGAACGTTTTTAGAGCTCTTTTAGCACATTTTCACCCCTTTTAAAATTGGAATTTTTTAAGAAATGTTCTTAGAGATCAATTATATCTTATAAGTAATTACCATTCCAAATTTCAAATTTCTAGGCCCTTCAATAATACAAAAATCGAATTCTCGAACGTTTTTTTTTGCTCCTGCGCCCCCTTTGGGGGCAATGACACCGACATGAAACATAGCCTATGTTGGAGCAAAGGTTGTCACCATCATTTTGACACCATTATTTTTTAAATCGGTTAGGTACTTTTCTAGACTGCGTAAAAATCGGCATTTAGAACATTTTTTAGAACGCTTTCGGCTCATTTTCATCCCCTTTTGAATTTCGAATTTTTTAAGAAATGTTCTTGGAAATAATTTACAGCTAGTAAGTAACTACCATGCCAAATTCCATGTATCTGCGCCCTTCAGTAACACAAAAATCGCAATTTCGAACGATTTTTTGCTCCTGCCCTCCCTTTTGGGTACGTGGCACTCACATAAAATGTAGCCTGTGCTGTAGCAAGGGTTGTCACCATCATTTTGACACCATTATTTTTTATATCGGTTTACTACTTCTCTAGATTGCGTAAAAATCGCCATTTAGAACGTTTTTAGAACGCTTTTTGAGCATTTTCACCCCATTTTAATTTCGAATTTTTTAAGAAATGTTCTTAGAAGTAATTTATATCTAATAAGTAACTACCATGCCAAATTCCATGTATGTGGGCCCTTCTGTAACACAGAAATCGCAATTTCGAACGTTTTTTAGCTCTTGCACGCCCTTTAGGGGTAGTGGCACCGACATAAAATGCAGCCTATGTTGGAGAAAGGGTTGTCACCATCATTTTGACAACATTATTTTTGAAATCGATTTGGTACTTTTCTTTGCGTAAAAATCGCCTTTTAGAACGCTTTTTGCTCCTTTTCACCCCTTTTAGATTTCGAATTTTTTAAGAAATGTTCTTGGAAATCATTTGTACGTAATAAGTAACTACCATTCTACATTCCATGTATCTGGGCACTTCAGTAACACAAAAATCGCAATTTCGAACGGTTTTTTTTTAGCTCCTGCACCTCCTTTAGGGGTAGTGGCACCGACATAAAATGTTGCCTATTTTGGAGCAAGGGTTGTCTCCATCATTTAGCCACCATTATTTTTTATATCGGTTTGATACATCTTGAAATTGCTTAAAAATCGCCATTTAAAACGTTTTCAGAACGCTTTTTGCGCATGTTCACTCCTTTTTAATTTCGATTTTTTAAAGAAATGTCCGAAGAGAACATTAGTATCTTATAAGTAACTATTATTCCAAATTGTATGTTTCTAGGCCCTTCAGTAACACAAAAATCGCATTTTTAGAAAGTTTTTTGTTCCTGCACACCCTTTTGGCCAGTGGCACGGACATAAGATATAGCCTATTCCCTAAGTTGGACTAATACCATCATTTTCATACCATTACTTTTGAAATTGGTTCGGTAGTTCCAGAGCTTACCTCCTACAAATAAACAATTTTTACCTCTTTATAATACACTGCTCAAAACAATTAAAGGATATTGCAGTTTTAGGTGGATTTTGTATCTGGTAAACTGTTTAGCTGATTGATACATGGTCGACAGACATAGTGGGTTATATGAGAATAAATTACACATGTTTGGCAGAAAAAAATGCATTTTATTGCGCATTTGTGTACTAAAGAAAAAAAAACACAATTTGTGCATATGAGAAAAAAGAATAAGAAAAGGTGTTTTCTTCAAAGAAAATCATTTTCAGTAGGGGGTATGGTTTCCACGGGCGGCCAGCAACGTTGAACACCTTTGAGGCATGGACTCAATGAGGCTATTAATGACGAGTTGGTGTATTCTGCCCCACTCTTCCAGAAGAGCTCTTTCCAGTTCTTGGAGAGTTTGTGGGGGTTGTTGGCGGCCAGAAACTCGTCTTCCTAGAGCGTCCCAAACGTGCTCGATTGGATTCATGTCTGGAGAACACGCTGGCCATTCCATTCGAACGATTGCTTCCTCGAAAAGGAAATCTTCCACCAGGTTTGCACGATGTGGCCTGCAGTTATCGTCCATTAAAATGAAGTTATCTCCGATTGCTGCAGCGTAAGGGACTACAATAGGTCTGAGGATCTCATCCCTATATCGGCGACCAGTCAGAGCTCCATCTCGAATGATGTAGAGGTCAGTGCGCCCGTCAATGGAGATGCCACCATACACCAACACTCCTCCACCGCCAAATCTGACACTTTCGTGCACGAACGCACGATTATTCCTACTTCCACGGTCCCTCCAGATGAAAATACGCCTATTATCCGGATGCACAGAAAAACGGGACTCGTCAGAAAACAGAATATTGCTCCATTCATTTCTCCTCCAGTTGACATGCTCGGTTGCCCACTCCCTGCGGTCACGACGATGCCTTGATGTTAATCTAACACATACCATCGGTCGGCGAGCATACAGACCTACAGCATGCAGCCGGTTTCGGACAGTCTGAGTTGAAATCGTGGTGCCTGTAGCCGAGCGAAGGTGTTGTTGGAGAAGAGTAGCGTTCATGGTTCGGTGTCTCCGAGCTGTTAACGATAAATACCGATCTTCATTGGGCGTTGTTGCCCGTCTACGACCTTGCCCTGGTCTTCGGCCTGCACATCCACTCTCCAAAAAACGGTTCCAGATCCTGGAAATGACACTTTGTGACACTCCAATGGCTTGCGCTACTTCGGCTTGAGTTTGGCCCCCTTCTAACCTACCAACAATTCTCAGAGCTTCTGAATCTGTCAAATGAATTCGCTGAGACATCGTACTCATCGAAACAAAGCAATCACTGAATGCCGATCATCCTTGTCTTCATTCTCTTTTATCCAGTTTAAAGTCAAATTTCATTCGCTGCCGCTGAAGCGACGTTTTTGACGTCGAACTCAAAATTTGCATACTCCACAGTTTGAAAACCAGAAAAATTTGCATTTGTGATTCTCTTCTTCTATTTTCGGCAAAAAAAATTTCGTTTATATCTTTATTTTATATGAAACTTCAAATATCCTTTAATTGTTTTGAGCAGTGTAGTAGTATAGACTAGCAAACCCCGCGGCTTTGCTCGCGTAATATTTGAAATATGCCAAGTGATATTTATATGCCTAATTTTTATTAAAAGAAATTATACTTTTAGGAATAATTCAAAAATTACTATTTAAAACATATTTTGACTAAACATCATTATTACACTGCATTAGGCATAAATTAGATTTAAATTAATAAAAAGATATAAAACTGAATAAATGATAATTTAGAAAATATTTTGAAACTTTTAACTCAATTAATACGCTTATTTCAGTATTCATTTGTAGTTTTAAATTTTTTAGAAACCATCTTCTTACGTCTTAAAATTAACGCCAAATTAATGCCAAATAGTCATGCCAAATTCCAAGTCCTACCACCTCTCTCAACATAAAGGGCTATGTTGAAATAGAAACTGTCACCATTAATTTGCCAACATTAATTTTGAAATCGGTTTATTATTTCCTAATATTCCACAGAAACGTAATTTAGAAAGCTTTTAAAGGACTTTTTTAGAACGTTTGATGTTCCTGTGAATCCCAGGTGGCAGAATCATCTGCACAAAATATAGCCTGTGTAGGATCAGAGACTGTTACCATTGATTCGCAATTATTACTTTTATAATCGGTTTATATTCCCTGAAATTGCACAGAAATCGTAATTTAGGACTTTTTTAGAACGCTTTTCGCACCTCCCCTTCGCTTCACCCCTTTTTAATTCGAATTTATTTTCGACAGTCCTTCAAGAACATTTATATTTTATAATTCACTACCATGCCATATTTAAAGTTTCTAGCCTCTTCAGTATCACAAAAATCGCAATTTAGAAAGTTTTTTGCTCCTGCAACCCTCTGGTGATAATGGCACAGACATAAAATATAGCTTATGTTTGAGCTGGTACTATCACCAACAATTTGACACCATTATTTTTTAAATTGGTTTGGTATTTGATAAGATTGCATAAAAATTGTAATTTAGAACGATTTTAGAACGCTTTTCGCTCATTTCATCCTTTTAAATTTGGAATTTTCTTTCGACTGTTCGTAGAAAGCAATTGCATCTTGTAAGTAAATACCATACCATATTTCAAAA
This sequence comes from Maratus speciosus, assembly GCA_963932465.1. NCBI lineage: Eukaryota > Metazoa > Arthropoda > Arachnida > Araneae > Salticidae > Maratus > Maratus speciosus. The sequence continues at coordinate 283,938,901 of OZ010791.1, read as the reverse complement.
TGTAGACCCCTCAGTTTTGCAAAAAACGCAAATTAGAACATGTTTTGCTCTTGCACCTCCAGATGGTAGTGACAGCAACATAAAATGTAGCCTATGTTGGAGCAGAGACTGTCACCATCAATTTGCAACAATTACTTTTGAAATAGGTTTGGTATTTCCTGAGATTGAGTAGAAATCGCAATTTAGAACGTTTTTACAACGTTTTTAGAACGCTTTTCGCGTATTTTCACCCCTTTTAAATTTCCAATTTTTTCGAAACTATTCTTAAAGATATTTTACATCTAATAAATATGTAACCTTGCCTAATTTCAAGTTGCTAGATCATTGATATCTTATAAGTAACAACCATACCAAATTTCATGATTCTAGGCCCTTCTATAACACAAAACCGCAATTTAGAACGTTTTTTTTTCTCCTGCAACCCCAAGGTGGTCGTGATGCAAACATAAAATAGAGCCATGTTAGAGCAAGTTCTGTCACCATTACTTTTGAAATCGATTTGTTACTTACCGAAATTGAGTAGAAATCACCATTTAGAATATTTTTTAGAACGCTCTTCACGCATTATCACCCATTTTAAGTTTCGAATTTTTTAAGAAAAGTTCTTGGAATTCCTATCCAATAAATAACTAATATTTCAAAAATTTCATATTTCTAGGCCCCACAATAACGCAAAAATTGCATTTTTAGAACGTTTTTTGCTCCTGCACCCCCTTTGGGGTAGTGGTACCGACATGAAATATAGCCTATCTTGGAGGAAGGGTTGTCACCATCATTTTGACACTGTTATTTTTTAAATCGGTTTGGTATTTCCTGAGATTGTTTAGAAACCACCATTTAGAACGTTTTTAGAATGCTTTTTGTGCACTTTCACCTCTTTTAAATTTCGATTTTTTTAAGAACTGTTCTTAGAAATCCTTTATATCTAATAAGTAACTAATATTTCAAATTTCATATTTCTGCGCCCTTCAGTAACGCAAAAATCGTAATTTAGAACGTTTTTTGCTCCTGCACCCCCTTTGGGGTAGTGGCACCGAAATAAAATATAGCCTATCTTAGAGCAAGGGTTGTCACTATCATTTTGACACCATTATTTTTTAAATCGGTTTGGAATTTCCTGAGATTGTGCAGAAAGCACCATTTCGAACGTGTTTTAGAATGTTTTTTGTGCATTTTCACCCCTTTAAAATTCGAATTGCTTAGAAAATGTTCTTAGATATCAGTTATATCTTATAAGTAACTACCATTCCAAATTTCATGATTCTAGGGCCTTTCATAACACAAAAATTGCATTTTTCGAACGTTTTTTTTTCTCCTGCACCCCCTTTTGGCTAGTGGTACGGACATAAGATATGGCCTATGTTCTAAGTTGGACTAACACCATCATTTTGATACCATTACTTTTGGAATCGATTCGGTAGTTCCATAGCTTACTTCCTACAAATAAACAATTTTTACCTCTTTATAATATTAGTATAGATTAGTATAGATAAGTATAGATTAGTATAGATTTCTTTTTGAAAATACATTTTTATTTTATTTTAAAGTCCTTCTAATTTTAAATGAAAGAAATAAAGAAAAACACATAGCAGTTTACATTTTGATGTTCATACTATTAGTAAATTACAACAGAACGATAGGGGTGTTTCGAGTTTACTCATTATTGCAAAAGCGAACAATTTTTTGAAGAATGTTCTAGAAATTTATTGTTAATAATTTTCTCTATAAATGAAAAATTGCTTTATTGCACATCTAAATTAAAATAAGATTGATTGGGTTTTGTCTTCTTATGTACCAAATTCACGGAGCAAGCACTAATTATTTCGACCACCGATAAAAATCATATGACATAATAATCGAGAATTTTGATCAAGTACTTACTGACCAAGTTACAAGTAGTAACCGATAACATCTTAGTCTAAAAATTGAAAAACATTTTTAGTGTTAGGAAATGCTGATGAATCATAACATTCAAAATATCATAATTCAGTAAACTTTTGTCATAGAAGAATGGAATGTTAAGTGTTTTACTTGTTAGAGCAAGGAGAAACTTTTCCAAAGTAATGCTTATAATACCCAGGTACAATATAAAAACTTAAATTTCAAAAATCAAAAAAATCTATTATTATCTATTTTTTTTTTTTAAATATTGTTTGACGTAAATAGAATTTCACATGACAAAGAACATGAACAACATTTGAAACGATTTGTAATAGCGGTACATTAAAATATTATGAATTTAAAATTTTCATTAATAAAAACGAATATCTATCTTTTTATAAAAGTTGACAAAACATGACTCATCTTTATCTCTTTTCTCGGTGATAAGGCGCTGGAACTAAGCAAGTTTCTGTTGTGCAGAATAAACCCTGAAACAAACTCTTGATATATACTTTACTGTTTCATTTCAATGAGAAATTTAACTTTTCTTTTGATACATTCAAATATACTTTTGCTGTGTAAGGGATTTTCTCCCTTTCTTGTGGTTAACGTAGATGTAATCCTCTCTCTCTCATTGTATTTTGTTCAGATATATAGATGTACCTTTACTATGCAGGTAGTTCTTTGACCTGCTCATAATTTTAAAATTTATATTTATAATTTAATTTGTCAAGATAATTAAAAATATATTTCAAGTTCTTCCAAAACTGAAGCCATTCTGTCTAACGGAGTAAGTTTACACAATAATCGACTGCATATACAATAAATTAATGTTTTTATCTCCAACATAGATAATCGTGCTGCTTCTGTCGATGGTTGGAAGAAACTTATTTTAGGTCTCAATTAGTGAACTTTTACAGACGGTGGGTCTAGCGATAAAAAAAGGAGTTAAGCGAATTTTTTTACCTACATTTAAATTGTGAAATTAAAGAAAATAAATAAAAGAAGGTCTTCCCTTTTAATCGAGGATACTTGTAATAGTTTTTTTGAAGTTACTTTTAGAATTAATTTCATCTGACTATAAAAATATCGTTATGTATGTTCTGAAGAAATTCGAATTTAGGCCGAGTTTTTCAACAGCAGGTTTTGTAAATGAAAACATTTTAAAGTCCTCAACAAAAGAAACATTCACTATCAAAAATGTTTAATACTGAAAACTTCTCGTAGGCTAACAAATGATATAAAAAATTCTTTAATATAAGATGCTTTCTAAATGTATATAAAAAATAAACTATTCATTGAAATATATCAAGAAGCTTCACATTAGTTTCGTTCTTAGTAAAACAAATAAGACATCAAAAACAGGAAACCGATAAGAATGAAATACAATAGGAATCGAAAGAAAATCATATTGCATTTCCAAGTTTTATTATTAAAAAGTGAAACACAGAGTAGTTGATAAGAAATCCTTCTGAAATTCAAGTAAAAACATAATATCTTTTCATTTTTTATTTTACCAGTGTTCTAATAATATTATTGTCAAAGTAAAACAATTGCAGATTTAAGAACTTGTACTTGCTGATCGAAATTTACCTCCTTATTTATCTCAATAAATGCATGGAAGAACATTTTAGTAATTATATGCCTCGGAGTCATTGTTAAAATGTATTGCCGGAATCACATTTTTTTTTTTTATTTCTTCATGTGTATATCTAAAAGTACAGGTGCATTAAGCGAAATAAGTATTTTTTAAAGCTGCGAGATATGCTGGTATGTACTTTACTTTTCCTTAGAAAGTAATACTGAAGCAGTTCTTTAAGGATAGATTATTCGAGAAGAAATGTTGCTTACGAAGACGCCCGAAGAAGTTATGAAGAACTTCTAATGAAGAGTTCATCAGAAGCATTTGCACAAAATTAAAACAAATAATTTCATCTTATGGCATTCTCAAAAGTTTCTTTTTGTAAAAATTGGTACCGTTGATACAAATTGTGACTAACGGATTCACAATGTTTGCAACATTTTAACATGCAATTAAAATTTAAAGAAGAAGATTGAAATTTAAAAAGATGAATAGAAATTGGTATTTAATGGGATGAGATTTTTTTTAAGCTAAGAGGTATACATGTATCTACTTTATTTTTCCTTAGAAAGTAATATTGTATTGTTGTATATTGACTAACAGTAGATTTTTAGAGAAGAAAAGCTGATTGAAGAGTTTATCAGAAGAAATTTCAGGAAATATTTTGTGTAAAATTATAACAATTTCATCTTATGGCCGTTGTATTCGATTTGTAAAAATTTCAATTTGTAAAAATCGATATCGCTGAATCAAATCGTGACTTACCAGTTCACAATTTTTATTACAATCTCAATTACAGACATAGGCACAATTAACCCTTTATCTAGTGACGGTACTTATATGTACAGTCGTGGAAAAAAAAGTAAACACCCCCTACTAATTCTTCAACAAATTATTGTAGACGGAAGTTACTGGTACCGAACGATTAGAAATAAAGTCTACTTTTAAATGATGCATATAAAATTTGTTTAAGGGGCCCTCTACGTATTAAAACAAACCATAACTTTGTTTTTTTCAATAGCTGTACACAATTCTGACAGTATAAATAAACTCTAAATCTTTCAATTAGCCTATAAACAAATTTTTATGCAATTCGTGCCATAAGTTTCCGAGAAATTAATTATTTTAAAACGAGCATATTTTAAGGGCTGTGTCCAAATTGAAGTTCCGAACTTGATTGTTAACGGAGAGAGCCGCCTTCTTGATCAAGGCACGTTTAAGCATCAATAAAACCTGTTTGATTACAGGATAGTAGAATATTTCAAAAATTTACTCGCTTCTATCATAGACGGCCCCTTAAACCATCATTTTGCCGTTTTTTAGGCATAATTTGAAAACTACTTGGAAGAAAAATGTGAAATTTTGGATTTCCATAAAGCAGGACTCAATAAATCTAAATCCATCAAAAAAATTGTAGGTTGCAATCCATAATTTTTTCGAATATTAATTTCATAATTCATATCATAAAATTATAAAAATTGCAAATTCAACGTATTTATGTTTGGGTATATTAGTATTATTGCTACACAAAAAATTAACACATTATGAGCATAATTTCAGGAGATATAAATAAAAATATGAAAATGTAATTTAACATTAGAAGTACTAAATTTTGAATGTCTATAATTCAAAAACTTATCATTCGAATGACTTGAAATTTGGTTTCTAGGCATATTTTGAACCGAAGATTTGAAATATTTCGTTAAATTTGGGTACTGCCATTGAAAAAAATGAAATTTGGATTCGTTTTAATATGTATATGGCCCCCTAAGCAAATTTTATACACACCATTTAAAAGTAGACTTTATTTCCAATCGTCCGGTACCAGTAACTTTCGTCTATGATAATTTGTTGAGGAGTTAGAAGGGGGTGTTTACTTTTTTCCCCACGACTGTACCATTAAATTAACGTGTCATAAAATTCATTTAATACATCATTTAGTTGTAATACAGTTTAGAATCAGTTATAGATACATTACTTTATCTTATTCTAAAAGCGTTATTGGTTATACAAAGCAAAAATATTTTTTAAAGGATAATTTCTTTTGACTATGCATCTTTTCAGCTTTCTTGGCTTTGGGGGAAGGGAGTGAATTTTTCTATTCGGAAATATTTCTATATTTCTATTGTAAGAACATTATATTTCTACATTTCCCAATTCTACAAAATATTAAGAAAAATATTTAAAATAAAATATTTGAGTGGGGTTTATTGCACCCTATTCCTATAAATTCAAATTTAATTAATCCTTCTAAATCCTCCAATCCTTCTAAAATCCTTCTAAAATTTATTAAATGATTATGTAAATCTTCTAATGTAGTTTAAACAATTCACGAAACATGTTTTAGAAGGTAAAAGTTTCATGAATTCATAATTCAGTACATAAAGTGTTAATACAATAAACCGAGCAGGAATGAAAAATTAGCCGGAACAGGACTTGAAACTGGGTCCACAGCGTAATCTTTAATCACTAATCTGTTCTTGCCGAAGCCGGTTTACTGTATTAATTGTGTCTATGTCTGTAATAATATATGTGTACCTTTAATAAATAAATTCAGGCCTTGATTTATGCGCTTTAATATATAATGTGGATCGATGGAATATTAATTTATTCATCGTTGTCCCGTTATTCAGTGCTGTCTGATTGCCGCCGGTGACATTTCCCAACATAGTTTACTAGTGTGAAATTGCGGAGCTATGACGTCAGCCAGGGTAGCTTAGTGGTTAAAGCAACGTACACGGTACGCTGTGGACCGAGGTCCGAGTCCTGGCCCAGGCTGATTTTTCATTTCTGTTGGGTTTATTGTATTAATTCTGTCTATGTCTTTAACAATATATGTGTACCTTTAAGAAGATTAAAACGCTTGTCGATGTTCAAAGATCGTATGACATTCATATTTAATTTAAATTATTGCGCAAACATTTATACAAGTAAACAACATTGTGAGACAGAAATGCGTAATTTTGAGTTTTTAACTTCTTACTTTATCGTTAATCTTAGACTGCTTGTTCAAAATATAGTCTGAATTATGTACACTATGAGCGAAAATTAAAGATTGCTTAAAGACTGTCTTATTTCTTTTAATTTTGTGATCGGCTAAAGTACAGCAAGGATCTAGCTATTTGTTTCGAGCTTGGTAAATAGAGATAAAACAATTGATTGTTTTTTAGGAAGCTTTCGAAAAAATGCAGACTTCTAATTGGTACATCATGATTTAAAAATTTGCGATAATCTCTTAGGATTTTATCTTTAGTTAGTCCTTTCTTCTAAACTTCATATTTCTAAATGCGTATGGTGTTTTCAATAATTATTATACACTGCTCAAAACAATTAGGGGAGCACATGGTTTTAACGAAATTACGCAAATATTTACACCGATAACTAACGTGAAATAAAACATCCATGATTTAAAGTGTTGTAGAAAACAGATAAAGAAAACTTCACATGTAAATTAAAGTTTATGACGTCAAAAACTAGAAAAAGGAGATAAGTGCAGAAATCGGGATTTTGCAGAAACGTCTGTTTCACTGCCTCAGTTGTAAAATTCAATGGTTCAGCTTGTGTTTTGAGAAAAGGTGGCTTGGAAATGTCACAACAACATGACTTACCGCAATCCATGACGAGGTGTGTTATCGGGACAGTTGAATTTGGGGAAACACAACGAAGTGCAGTGGACGCTGTTAGAGTCGCAAGAAGTGTCCATGAAAGGCTGTGGAATCGATTCCAAGACACATGGAATGGTAGTCATCGAAAAGTGCAAGGTCGAAAATGTGCTAATGCAGAAACCGATGACCAATATACCCTGTTAACAGCTCGTCGAGACGGAACGGACAATGCTACTCAGCTACAAACACAGTTGTTCTTGGCCATAGAATGAAAAGGTGTCCGGCCAAACAGTCCGAAATAGGCTTCATCAAGTTGGTCTCTATGCACGTAAGCCAATGTTCTGTATTCCGTTGACCTCAAGCCACTGTGCGGCCCAAGGAATTTGAGGAGCTGAACATCGAGTTTGGAGGCAACATTGTTGGAGTCAAATTCTGTTTACAGACGAGTCCCAATTTAGTCTGAATGTGACATCTGATGTCTTTTGGCATGGAGAGAAAGAGGAACTCAAAATAATCCCACATTCGTTCATGAAAGATCACATTACAGACGAGGTGGGTTGATGCTATTGGCTGGAATCAGCATAGGTGGACGTACGGGCCTGCATATCATTCGGAATGACACTTTGACGATCCGGAGTTATACAGACGAGATACTGAGACCTCATGTCGTAATTTATGCTGCAGAAATTAGTGAACTCTTTTTTTACATGCATGATAATTCCAGACTTCATACACTTCGTCTTGTGGAAAATCTGCTTGAAGCTAAAACAATACAGCGTATGGAATGAGCAACATGCTCTCCTGACCTATATTCGATCGACCATATTTGGGACATACTCAGACGACGCATTGCTGCGAGACCAAGGCCTCCTTTTACTTTCCAGGACTTAGAGATTGCAATTCTTGAGCAGTGGAACAGTATTCCCCAAAGTCTTATCGATAACCTCACCCATCCATGGAAAACAGGTGTACATCAGTCTTAGCTGTTCGAGAAGACCACACGCCATATTAAAAATCTTGCATCATTTCTAAACAATATTTTTTTTAAATTATTTACATGAAAACAAATTGTTGCCCTAAACCATCTTTTCATGTTCTGTTCATCTTTTCAAAGAATAAAAGCTCTCTTATATTTTTTTTTAGTCTTTTTTTCTGTATTGCGCATTGATATACGTGTACTATTCATTTTATGCCCATACATGGCTGTCTTTCACTGTTCTCTTCACTTTTTTGCTTGCTCCCCTAATTTTTTTGAGCAGTGTACATTAAACGTGTCTTGGAGCTGTGTTTTAAATTGTATTTCTAAATTTGTTGCGATTAAGTTTTTTTCATTTTTCAAAAGAAATAAACTAACTAGAAAACAGGAATTCTGCTATTTCAGAATTTAGTGTCGTCCCCGATGAAAAAAAACATGTATATAAATATAGATGCAGTAGAGTCCCGATTATCCGAGTTAATCCAACTTATACCTTTGGAACGGATCCTTTTCTTTAGATGGATTGATCGCTTCTTTTATTATGAAACAGCCATTATAAATGAAGTGTTAGGTGAAGATGAAAGAGCAGTCGTAAAAAGTTAGAACTCTGATTTTTTGGTCAGAAGGGGGGGGGGGGGAATGGCCATTTTTTTTTCAAAGGAAATTATGGCTATTTTTTTTCCCATTCTGACCAGAAAATCAGAGTTCTAACTTTTACAACTGCTCTTTCATCTTCACCTAACACTTCATTTATAATGACTGTTTCATAATAATGGAAGCCATCAGAAGAAAATAACTCTGTGAAAGCCGAAACTCGGTTAAGCGGGACTCGGATAATCGTTACTCTACTGCTCTTCAGTTTTAAGACTTAAAACACGCGATTTTATTTTACATAAAGTGACATCATCCACATCCGCTGAAGACTTCATCATTTGCATCCAGTGTTAAACAACATGTACAGTAAAGTACGCTTAGGACGTCACTATCTCTAATACACAAATCCAAAAAAAGAGATATCGTCATTCAAAAACTCGACAAAAAACTCGGCTATCTAAAGATTCACAGGCCTGGCCTTCATTTGTTTGTATTATTAATATAAATATTTAAAATTAAATTTAGTTTCTAATAGCTCCAGGTTTTATCAGAAATCCTTCATTTATATTTTTTCAAACTAGCACGTATTAATTTTTTTTTTTCCAATTTCTATGGGAAAATGGCAACAAACAGATATAATTGCTATTTTTCTTTCACTTTCTACAGAAATGGAGTTTTTCCGTTGTCAATATTCAGTAAATGACCCTAAAAACTACAAAAAAATTTAACATCTCAAAAACAAATGGAGATGCAGTTTTGAAACAAATTGCATTAAAAAGTGCTTTTTTTTCCCCAATACGCCGGTATAAAAATTGAAACTGTGCGATGCTTAGAAGTTTAAAAAATTGCTAAAGAGTATTCAATCGTACTGCTTTGTTTTACGGCTGGCTTCTGTAAGGTAACGTTATTTTTTGGAGATTAAAGAAAATAAGCTGGGAGAAAGAAATAGCCCCGTACCGGGGGCTAATAAATAAAGAAATAATTAAATAAAACTACATTTATATATTGTGTGTTCATATGTTTTGCATATAAGTTTTTTAATATAAAACCAATAATAATATGAGTATAGAAAAAGGTTTTATAATTTAATAATGAAAAAGCAATAATCATATTAAAAATATACTTTTGTCCATAAAATATTGCGTAGTATTAATACTGGATTTTTTTTATATTCGAAAACATTGTTTTTTTAGGATGTAATATAACAAAATATTTTTTTCTTGTAATAAAAGAAAATTTTCACTACAACATTTATTTTAACAATACGGAAAAAAAAGTTTTACGGTATTAGAAAAAAAAAATAATTTAGTTTTTCTATTCAAAAATAGTTAACATGAAATGTATTTCATTTCCAAACGTTTAATCTTTAAAATTTCGTCTCTTTCTAAAATATTTTCATCTTCAATTGATAATATCAAGTAGAACTCCACAAGGAAATCAAAAGCAGATTCATCTTTTTAGATGGCGAGCAATCAGACAAAGTTAAGATGAAAATAATTAAAGACTTCCTGCCACGTTAACCGCTCCAATAAATAGCATTCATGTATGAGTAACATTTTAAATGACACGTGCCACTGACAGTCACAGAGTTCATTCCTGATTTATTTAAGCGGATAATATTAAATGCAGTAATGTCTAACATAGTTAATTTAGCCCAGAAATTGCTTGAAGCGAAAACTATTTGTTTTAAAAACGCATTTTAAATTTCATTATTACAGAGGTTAAACATGTTGAGCTTTTATATAATCTTGTGCGGTATTTTCGATTCTTTTTTTATATTTTTTTTATAAAATGTGTTTTGAAACAGTTCTTTTTTAAATTTTAGTTGGAATGCAACGGAAATGAGAAGTTGTTCATACATTTCAATTTTTTGCATTGATTAAATTTTGCTATTTTTTAATATTGAACTTAATTAACACGTTTTGTAATTGCTCCGATGAACGAAATTTATGTATCAATACCAACGAAGTTTATTCTGAAATACACCACAGTATACATAAATGTCTTATGGAGCATACTGCGCATAACATTTATAATTTTTTACATCATGACACTAACAGCTATGAATGCACATACTAATATTTATGGCTAATTATTCTGAAAATGTTCACTATTAACAGCTTTATAAGTTATCTTAGATTTGCGGAAATTTAGTATGATATTTTATAAATATAATATCTTATTTCAACTTGTATATATTATGCGTTTTTGTATCAAAAACAATTTTTAAAAAGAGTGCTAATTTGGAAAATAATCTCATCTAAACCCTGTATTATTATTTGTTCCGTTGCATATCCATTAGGTTCTTCTATAGCTCACGTATTTGTATCGAAAAAAAATTAAACTTACAATTATGCAAATTTTGAGACAATCCCAAAACATAAGGATTAGCCAAAGTTAAAACATAGCTTTCAAAATTCGTTTAAATGCTCTTATTAATGGACTGCACATCCAAGAGGTACAAATGCCATTTACGAAGCCATATATGTTCAACCTGTTACTCCCATAAAGAAATTCGCAAACAAGAAACTTTCAACTGGGCTAAGCTCATGGGAGTAACCCAAATACTTAAATTAAGCTCTGATGCTTCTTTAGTGGTCAACACATCAGAACAGAGCGTAATTTTATTTGCTAGACCTTATAGTTCCCCACTCGAAGTAGTGAGTTCAAATCATCTTGAAGGAAAAGCCAAGCGACATACAATTTTGATAAACAGATGACGCATTTCCGGAGCCACCATCTACTTGTAGGATTGGGAGGGGGAGGGGTAACAGAATTTTCGGTGGATACCGTAAGTAAGGCAGTAAATTTGTTTGACTTATAATTGTCCGCTTTCTTTCTTCCTTTGTAACTTTACCCAAACTGTTCGTCGATAGAGTAGTAAGTTCGTCTAGGTACCTTAAATTCTACAATAAAAGAGTCGTACACGACATGTTTACATAAATACTATTTGGCATTAATGCATAAATATAAAATAAAAATGTGAACGCACAATAATTTATAAAAGTGATGAATAAATTCAAACTTTTTTTTATTACCTTTTCATCAATATGTATATTGTCACTGTCCGATTGCTATTAGCGTTTTTTTTATTTTATTAAAATTTTACTTAGTGCATTTTTCTTGACATTTAACAGTGATGGAGGTGAAAGCTTCCCATCAGGACCGTATATAACAGTCAAGAAAAACAGTAGTTCGAGGACTGCTTTCCTTATATAGCGTGTCCTTCCAAAAATCACTAATGAAATTTTGAAAACATAATATAGAAACTCCAAACACATTTTTTTTGTTCTAAGCGGAATTAACTACAATGAATATTTAGATTGCTCTCCCCTAACTTTTGGACACGATTGTGCATGCATCACGCCTTCCCCATACCACCAGATTCTCCCTCCTAAATGCAGTACGAAAATTGCGAACTAATGTATTTAATTAAGTGTTGGAAACGTAAACAGATTCATTTCAGTTTTTTTTAAAGAATCTAATGATGCAGAAGTCAAATTCCCTCTGAATAGACACAAATGGTAAGCATTTGAGTTGCCTGGACTGTGTTCGGTATACAGTGAAGGGATTAATCATGCTCACGAAGATCTGCTCACAATGTTAAGCTATTGCACGATCGTTACGGATTCGCGGCATTGTCCGTTTCAAGGTTAAATGTATAGTGCACCAAACTTCTCATGAAACAGTATTCTCACTTCTTTCAACTATTTCTTGTTGCGAAAATAAATTTCGATAATATAAGAACTCTCTTTCGGGAAAAACACCTTTATCACGCACACAGGCATGCGAGTTTCTCGATATTATTCTGAACACATTTCGTTACATACATTTAGCCACTATCATAACAGAGTCCAGAGTTGCACTTGGCGGATTTCATGGGTTTCTTACAGTTTGCTTGATGTAGTACGGATTATTTAAATTCACTGCTTTTTCGGACACCCTGTACCAATGACACGTGTGAAGGTCTCCCAAGACCAACTACCCAGTAATTTTTAATAGAAAATAATTCTAGATAAATAAGTGAAGTGCCGCAAGTGAAAATGTCTTTGCAACCAGCTTCGCTTGTCTGTCAGCCATATCATTTATGTCGAAAACTTCATGGGAATTAATCAATCTAGTGAAGTTAACTCTTTCGGCTCTGGCGTTCCAATAATAAGACATGTTTATACTTATGTACTCCTTATTTTTATATTTACAATTACATTTGTTTTTAGCTGCTTTTAGTAGGGTCATTCTACAATAAAGTATATTTTCTCAATAATGGGTGGTTCAATTTTAACAGATTACTTCCAAAAAAATATTTTAGATGTTATACATAATATCATGCATCAAAATACATAATTATTTACGATTGATCATTTGTGAATTATTTTTTTTATGTATTGCACAGATACTGCATATTTCTGTTACATGTTACAACTAATTTCTTTTATTAGCATCTTTACTTTTTTGCGAATGCGATAAATATATTATTCCTTGAATAATGACATTTTTCCTACGAAAATTCTTTTTTTTTTCGTTAATTATTTATTATAAAAAATTCTTTGTAAATTTTAGGAATTACAAGTCATTGTAGTATCCTTCGTTACAGTAAAATTCTGTATAATATTTTCCTAACTATAGTAGCATTCATTAACTAATCAAAAGATAATCAGATGCAGGAAACATTCCTTTTTAATTTCAGTTATTAGCCAGTAACATGCACATTGTCGTTTGTCATTGATTTTGAAATATACCCACTAAACTATAAATGGTCATAAACTTTATGCATTCTCTGTTCTTGATTTAAAAGGTAAGCATAATTTATTTAATGAAAATAATTATTTAATTCATATACACAACTCTTTTGCGAAGTATTTAGTGAAAGTTTTATATCCTGTCTTAAATAATCACGGCATTATGCAATAAAATTGTGTAATTGTATCCTCATTTAGAATTATAATAAGGAAATTTCCCCTTAGAAATTTAGAAAATAATTTGCATACAGATTTTACTATCAGCTGTATGCATCTTAGAAGAGGCGATGTAGAAACTACGAATATAATAATGTAAGCATTTTTGCTTTAAATATATATATTTAATTTTTCTGCTAAGAGTTTTATTTTTAGAAGAATGACCCGGTAATGAAATTATAGGTATTTCTACTTGCTATTATTATTTAATTTATGTTTTATTGTTTATTAATAAAACGAAAACAAAATAGAAAAAAAGCCCATAACCACTGTTGACACTTCTGTTTGAATCATGTGTTTCCATTTATTTCTTTACATTTAAAAATAATTGCTATTTGTACGAACCAATAACTTCTTATAAAAAAAAGAGAAAATGAAGGAAAATTATTATGTCTGTTTACTCCAAACATTTTCCAAATGTCTAAAAAACATATTTTATAGCCTACTGTCATATTAATAGAATTCGTTAAATTTCAACAAATGACTTATTCGTTAAGCGCGAATAAATTTTATTTTTTGCCATTTGGATAGCTATTTTTAATTTTTTAAACCTAAACATAATTTTCTCCAAAATTAAAAAATGCTTATATGGGATCCGAAAGGTCTAGTGCTAGTCCACTCTTGTAAACCTTCTAGTCACACCGATAAACTATGAATTGTGATTGTTATCTTTAAAATGTTATCATTTTATTAAACGTGTTTTCCGAGAACAGGGCATATTATAATTTGATGGAAGAGAAAGTGCTTTCGGTTAAGTACAGTGATTAAGAATACATGATAAAAGTTTCAAGTAAAATAAACACATTAGCGATATTCCCTTGAGGGATCTTAATTACTGATCATTTACAATCTACTTTGCATGTTAAAATTAATACTGATTAAAGAATTTTATGTCCTATAAAGTGTAACACGAAGATCAATTTATGATTAACAATGCACCCATGGGATATAAAACATTTCAAATTACAATGAATTTATATGGATAATTATGCAAATTTTCATGGCCTTTTGTATTTAGCTGATAAATAAAATCTCGTTTTGTATTTTAATTCAAGCCTAGCAAATGCGAAATATAATGTAAAATGATTAGTCTACAGCTATATTCAAATGCTTTGGGAGAAGGGAGGGGCGTAAAGAAAAGTGTCGTGTTCTAGATGAATTTTGCCTGCTATCTAAGTATATATATATACAGTAAATTCTGTCTAAGGCGGGCTCTAAATAAGCCGGAAATCTGTCTACCGCGGAAAAAGTTTTCAAGTCCCGGTGGACCCATAGAAAATTGCATTAATTCATGCTGCATAAGGCGGACTCTATCTAAGGCGGAAACGGAAAGAATTTTAAGGACCCACCGAAACCAAAATTTTGCATATGGCGGAAAAAAGGATAATTTAAAAATGAAAGGCATTTTGTTTATTCAACTTAATAACTGATAAGTTAAAGACTCAATGTCGATCATGTTAATTAAATTCCGTAACACTTTGAAAAAGTTAATTGAAAAGAACAGAAACTGATTAAATTTTAAGGAAATTATTCTTATGCCATTTTTTCATATGCAAATTTGCATTTAAAAGTTAATATTTCTAGTAGAATGAACATTTATCAAACTATATATTTTCGAAAGTACAATATATTATACTTTAAGGTTGTACTCAAATTCAAAGTTATAGCGTTCTGCCTCATTCTCGAAGTTTAATTTTTTTTTGTTTTGTGTGCGTGTGTGTGTGTGTGTCAACTTTCAACTCGTATATATTACAGCAGTACTAAGAAATTGAATAGCGTTTCTCATTTATCTATAAAGACAAAAGATCTTTCCGAATTACAGTTTTCAACCGATTTTCGAGTCAAGAAAATCAATAAAAGATCATTATCAAGGTTCTTTTTTTTGGTGGGGGGGGGGGGGCTATAAGCCGGAATATTGTCTACAACGGAAAATTTTCTCAGTCCGCCTTAGACAGAGTTCACTATATATATATATATATATATATATACCGGGTGTCCCAAAAAGGACTGACTGATTTTAAAATTCAATAACTTGCAAACGGTGACAGATATTTAAAAAATTCTTGCAGGAGGGTTTTGCATAAGGTCAAAAGTTTTTTTACAGTGATTTTCAATTTTAGTTCGAATTACAAACAATAGATGGCGCTGCGATCAATAGATGCTGAATTCAGGCTCGATTTTTGGTACTTCGTGGCCCGGATAATACATTTCCATCTCCTTTTTCAGCATGGAACAAGAGAAAGGACCAGAAATCGAGCCTGTATTTAGCGACTATTGCTTACAGCGCCATCTATTGTTTGTAATTCGAACTAAAATCGAAAATCACTGTAATAAAACTTTTGACCTTATGCATAACCCTCCTGCAAGAATTTTTTAAATATCTGTCACCGTTTGCAAGTTATTGAATTTTAAAATCAGTCAGTCCTTTTTGGGACACCCGGTATATACCGGGTTATTGAATTTAAAAAAAATCAGTCAGTCCTTTTTGGGACACACGGTATATATATAGGGGAGATGGGGGCAGATGTGAACATCGCAATTTTTCAACAGTTATTATAAGTTTTTTAATTTGAAAAAAATTACTAAAGATGACAGCACCTGTAGACATATGGTAAAAGTTTTTTGAAGCTTTTTGACATTTTGTTTGTCCTCTGTAGCCAAAACACTGTTTTTGGATCTCAAAAGTAAAATCTTTGTTCCAAGTTGATAAGCGTATATCTTTATTTATTTATTCATTTATTTGAATTTGAGTGTTTTAACATATACTATGAATACTAATAAATATTTTTGATAACGTTCTTTTTCTTCTAAGTGTGAGACATGTTAATTATTTATCAATCTAACAGAAGCAGCAATGTGGGGCACTTGTGAACAGTTAAATTGGGGCAGATATGAACAGTACATAAGTGACCCAATAATCATTCTGTGATTCTGTTCCTTTCAGTTAACTTAATGATAAATAATGTCAGTTCCATTATCTATAATTTTCCTGAAATGGAAGATATTTTCCTCACACAAAGTTGATTTTGCATTGAAACTTCATCAAACACATATTTCAGCAAATACATAAAGAGAAACAAGCTCGTTTACATTCAATTGTACTTTAAATAAATTTAATGTTTTCTAAAATGCAATAAGTGTTACATATTATTTTACTAAACAGTTTACAACAATATTTTTTATGCATTGTTAATACAAAAATATTACCTTGAACAACTTTGCAAATTTTTCTATTACATTTGTTCTAAACTTGCAATGATGGCTTACTTCCATACCTAAAACAGTTATGTATATGATGCTTTGAATGGAGATAGATATGAGTAATATTTTAAGAAAGTAAATTTTTTAAACTGATAACTACCGTAAAATCTCTATTGTAACGCCC
The DNA here is from genome assembly GCA_963932465.1 of Maratus speciosus. NCBI lineage: Eukaryota > Metazoa > Arthropoda > Arachnida > Araneae > Salticidae > Maratus > Maratus speciosus. Next base: position 283,921,923 of record OZ010791.1, on the reverse strand, counting down.
TCCCTCTTTCAAAAGCAAAAGAAATTTGGGAAGGGGGGGGGGTTATAGTCGAGATTTTTTTTAATCATTAAAAAACCCTCCTTTATCTATAATTTACACGTAAATAAGGCAAATACAGCAGTGGGAATCTTTCGTATTTCGGCAGATTTGAGATAAATAGTATGTAAACGCCCCCTCCCTAAAATTTTCCCCAAACAAAAACCCCTAAGCAAAATTTAAAAGTTTTAATTTCTTTTTTAAAATTACTTCTTTATTTTTTTTATTTTATTTCAGCAATACTTAATGAATCATCTCAGCCTCCACCCCCAAAATCTACTTATTTTCATTTTATAATCTTTTGCTTAAACATATAATCCAGAAACTAGAGAAATATATATATATATATTTCTTTATGGTGAATTTCACATTTAATTAACTAATGATTACGATGACAAATGAATAACAGAATAAAAAGCATGTGAAAGGATATTTTTCCCTTGTGTTCACATGTGCCCCACGTGTGTTCACAACTACCCCGCTGATGGGGCACATGTGAACAATTTTTCGAATTTATAAAACTATTAAAAAATGTAGGAAGAACTATACAGGTGATTTTTAAAAAATTACCATGCATAAAAGAAAGCTCTATTTACTATATTGAGAAGGTTTTGTTTATAGAAATTAATCCAGTCATGAGAAAAAGCTATATTTATGCGAACTGTTCACATGTGCCCCTATCTCCCCTATAGATATATATATATACATACATATTTTAATCATGTACAATTAGAAATCTTTTTCATTTTCCCTTGAATTGCAGTAGCTAGAAATAAACGTACGCAGTATCTTGCAAGTTTTATAATATTTACTTCCGACTATAAATAAATTTTATAGACAGTATATATAATTTTTTTTACATAAAGTTAAAATAGCGGACCAGTCTTATGAAATAAATGAGTATTTCTAACATGGATAGGGATTGTCTGTTCGTCTGTCTTTATGTTTGTCCGTGCTTGAACTCGCGTAAATACACTATGATTGTCATGCAATTGATATATGTTAATGAGGTTTATTCTAGTATGGTCGGAATCGAAATGAAGTGTGCATCATTTACAGGAACACTTACGGTCTAAGAGGGAAAATCGTTTGCGGTGTATTTTTAAAAATGTCACGCTATTTTCAAACATATTGAAATTAATATATATCACTGAGGTACACAACAAGACACATACTAAGGTACCTGTACCCAATATGGACACCCTAACGAAAATTGAATTTTTTCACCCCCGTATACACGTCATTGGACTCAAAAATTATATGACCACTATCCCTGGGCTCCACTATACTTAGACTAACATACTTAGACTATCATTATTAAAATTAGCGACCTTGTAATTATTCTGGTTTAATTTTAATGATAAAAACAAAAAATGTTTACAAGTATTCATATAAGGAACCACCTGTGCCTATTATGGACATGCATGTCCATATTAGGGACAGGTGGATCCTTATTGACCTACTACACAGGGTGAATGGAAGAGCCACTCTTCCAAGGCATTTTAGAGGAGAGGGGATAAAAGAAATATATCTTAAAGTATTGCGAGGAAGGGGGGGGGACACAGTAAATATCTTCAGAACATGCCCTTTAGAAGGGGAGGTGAAATTTTCGATTGTGGCTTTTCGAAGACCCATGCAAAGCACCTCAATTACTACAAAATATTATGAAATAATATAGTTTGTTTTGCTTAGCTTTATTGCATCTGTATCCAGAATTTACATCTGTTATTATTCTGTCCTCACAGGATGAACAAATAAAAAGTTCTTCATCATGGGCGGTAAATCCCACAAAGTCCTCGTGGACATATCTGCCGCATGTGATGCATAGCCGCATGTCTGCAATAGCATCAATACTGCACAAGAAGCAGTACCAGCTCTCCTTTGTTGAGGAAGTCATACCGCTGGTACCTGCGATTTCGCCAACATATAACCTACTGAGGGGAGGCTTCTTTTGATTTTTCTGCAAGGGCTTTTTGGAGGATTTTTCTCTTGGAGGGGGTTTCTTGGAGGATTGAAGGATACACTGCATTTCCAATGTGGACATAAGTTGTCCATATTGGGAATCGGGCATAGTTTTACTAAATCTTGTTATAAATAAACAAAGAAACCATTTTTAAGCAATATATGCTATAGCAATCGAAAATATGCTTTATCAGTTTTCTAAAACACTCCACTTTTCAATGTTTAAAGTAATTTTACCGTATCTAATAAGCATTTAAACTTACCTGTAATTACGATCAGCATACCACGTAACAACAAGTTTTCTTCCAAATGGCGAACAGCGCGCTTTTTTGCACTTTACAGGCTTAATTATCTTTTCAACTGCTTTTCTTCACGGACATGTAGCGTCATTTACCAATCAAAATTGTTACTTTTAAGGATATTGAGAGCACTGTCCATATTGGGTACAAGTAACTTATAAAATATGGTTTGCATAGCATTCATCTTTCATTTATATGGAGACACGAAGAATTTGGTTTTCAGTGCTATCTATTAATAAAATTTGCTGGAAATGCGTTTTAAGTAGTGGTACAGATTTTGAAATTACATTAACATTTTTCCTATTACTTGGTGTGTGTAAATTCTATAGATCATATGAAGACCAGCACGAAAGACCTTGAATATATTTCCGTTGTTTGACAGAAATTACTGAAGGGTAATTTGAATCAGTTCTATTCGTTTCCGTACTGATCTAAATTTTAGCTTACTTTGTAGTATAGTATATACAATTGCATAGATAATATAGAGTGCTGCAGAATTCAGATTCGGGGGAATTCGGAAGGTATTCTTTCGACTCTTGGTGCACACTCAGAAATGGATAGTCAGATTTCACGAAGTTTTCTTCGACTTTGACGAATCCATTTCCTGGGAAAAGCTACGAATAAATATTTCCTCAAATGGAAGAAATTACTTTCATCACTTGCATGAGGATAAAAATTTCCCCAAAACGGCTTGTTCGAAAAGGGCTAATAAAGGACCGGTGGGACCATCCATTGAGCAGTTTAGAAGCATCTGTACTTATTGACAGGAGAAAAATTTACGTCGCTTATATTTTCTTTCAACGTCATTTTACTACTTTGGGTGTGGGAGTTAGATGCATGCAGGGGATTTTGCTGTGTGTTTATATTTTTAAGGGCTAGATTGTAATTTTACCAGTGCTGATTCCGAGCTAATTCATACATGTTTTAATTAATAAGACTAATTTATTATTATAGTTTTTCTATGGTTAATCAGTAAGGAGAGAGGGATAAATTTTGCATATTTTAAATTTGATTGTTATATGAATATATTTCTTAAATGAAAAAGATCTCCTGGAATTTTGAAATTTAATTGACCAACTTTTCTTTTGCATAATTTTTTAAAACACAGGGAATGTATTCTTTTCGAATTAAACTATAATGAACACACAAACACACACAAAAAATAATAAACATTCCTGAAAACGTTAATTGTTAAAAAATTAACTATTGCAAAAACAATATCTACATTTATTTCCGTTTGCCTTGAAAAGCGGTAAAAAGTGTTGTTCAATCATATATCAGCTTATTAAAACCTTGGAATTTGAGAAGGTGCAGTAGTGCGCCCCTTGGCAAACAGCTACCGAAATCGTTTCCTTAAAATGCACTGACTAGGGAACGTTCCCAGGTGCAAGTTATGGATTTGGACGAGAGTGGTATCAAAAGAAAGGTCTCGTCATGTACATCAAAAAGTCCAATGGAACTACCCGTCGGAATCCAACCGTTTTAGAGATATCCTCACTTGAAGTGTGAATAAGTAAATAAATAAATTGGCAGGCAGGCATATAAATTGTTCGCAAGTTAAAAGTTTCTTTGCATTGTTTTAATCCTCTATCAATACATTTTCCCGAACTACGTGAGAAAATCCTTTACACCCACACATTTGCCGAAATATTTGCATAAAGCAAGGTGCTGGAAACAGCAAAAACAGATGGAAAAACTCTCCGAATGCAGCCCTACACGAAAACTTCGTAGAATGCGAAGTGCCTGTCTAATAGAGGGGGAAATAACCGGCAATGTGTGGGTGTAAAGGATTTTGCTCGTAGCTCAGTAAAAAGTATTGGTAGAGGATTAAAACAATACAAAGAAACTTTTAACTTGCGAACAATTTATATGCCTGCCATCCAATTTATTTATTTACTTATTCACACTTCAAGTGAGGATATCTCGAAAATGGTTGGATTCCGACGGGTAGTTCCATTGGACTTTTTGATGTACATGACGAGACCTTTCTTATGATACCACTCTCGTCCAAATCCACAACTTGCACCTGAGAACGTTCCCTAGTGAGTCTGGACATGAGGAGATAGATTAGTCAAATACCTGAGAGTTTCCGTTTCGTTAAAAGTCATGTAATATATAATGAGAGTTGTATTTCTGAGTGTTGTGGTAATTCCTGAAGTGGTGTTTTCAACTATGGTATGCATTTTCCAACTTCTTTGCTCAGTTACAATCTTTCACCTTTTTAAACGATAAAGTACTGTGAAAGAGCTCTGGAAATGTTGAAAAGTGTTTCATAATCTATGCTTAAAGTATGTTTTTTTGTTGTTGTTGTTCATGTTAATTATAAAATATGTATTGGAAGATGGAATTGTTTTGTTTTATTGAAACAAATTTGTTCCCAGTTTGGCGAAGGAGAAGTGGTATCACTACACAGTGACAATGTTTCACGCAGGAAGAGGGAGGGGTAAAAAACTCCACGAAGATTGTGGGGCGTAATTAATGGATAACCTCTAAAACTGCATTTCGTTGAATATGCGAAATCAAAAAATAAATTTATAAATAAAACATAATAAAAGAACTGACCTGAAAATTCCGATTGCGCCTCATAAATCGTTTAAAGAACAATCGGTATAAATGGGATCTTTGGTCTGTATGTGGTATCGTATAAATAACTTATTTAGTTAAAACTTGCAATCGGAAGATATTTTTATAAAAATAAACCCTTAAAAATGACTTCGCAAAAAAAGATGAAGAAAGTAACATGAAAATTCCTATCCATAAATAGTTAAAACAATATTCATTATTCCAAGGTTAAAGATACTAAGTTTTATAATAAACCTTAAAAATCCTTATTCTGTGATAATAGTTATTAATCAATCCTTTAATATCCTACATCGTAGACAGACCATTTTTCATTAAAACGCACAATCGATTAATATAAAAAAATCAAATAAAACAGAAAAAAACTGAAAATTAACCTATTAAGGACCAGCATGATTTACTGGAATTTTATTCAGTTTTCACCACTTTTTGTTAAACCCTTACTTTATGAATCACTGAAATCAGCCTCCACCCCTCCTTTTATTGCTGCCCAAGGAAACGTACTTTGTAAACTACCTCATGTGTTCATTATCCGAGGACGTGGACACGGCAAAAATTCTTCGCATCGACACCATGTTAATTAAATAAGGCAAATTTTGGGGGCTCGGTGGCCGAGCGGTTAGGACACCGCGCTGCCAGCCGCCAAGCATTGAGATCGGCAGAGGTCTGCGAGTTCGACTCTTGCTGGCTCCATTGCACACCCCTTGTGGAGATCCCGGATGTAATCTCTCTGTGTAGTAAATTTCAATGTGCTATCTCGTCCCTGTATATTGACGATGACTTATAAGCGGACCTAGATGTCAAGCACACAAGTCAGATGTATGTGAAAACAAATAAATAAAGTCAAATTTTACATTTCTCATTTACTGGTATCATAAAATTAAAAAAAATATCACAAATATAATGTTGCGAAAATGTAATGTCAATATTTAATGGGTTAAGTAAAAATTCCACGTTTTCACGTTTTGGTTTTCCATCAGAAATTCAGATGATTCTAAGCGCTTAGGAATTTTGCTGCCTGACAATTATGTTTTTGTTTTCATTTAATATAGTAGTGCGTTCGTTATCAGTGTTCAAAAATGTTTTATCTCTCGTAATAAAAGTGTGTTATTTTTTTTTTTTTTTTTTTTTACATTTCATATTGTAATGATTTCGGAACCTGTTCTATGGAGAACGATAGACCACAAAACAAAATGAAAAATGCCACAAACTACTGATTTGGATAAATCGAAAAGCATTCGTAAAACTCTAAGAATAATTTTAACTGGTATTACTAACAAAATAATGGAGCAATTGTCGGGAGTCACAGTTTACAATGTTGAAATTGAAGGTATTGAATTTCATATAATTGAAAATGGAAAAAAAAATTCTAATTTAAATATAGAAATCTAGAAACTTGTAGATAATTAATTTTGGAACATTTGAAACACGGAGGACACATTAGGATAACGAAAGATTAAGAAAACTGATGCAAAAAATTCATAAACATTTACAGTGGTATGTTTCTGATGATAGTACTATTGCATTGTTTCCATGACCTGAAGAATTAAGAACTTTTATTATTTTCATGAAAGATTGCCGAAGAAGCCTAAAGAGATTTTTAACGGCAAATAGGTAAACTGTCAGGAATTCTGGGGGCAATTTTAAATGGCTATACATGAAAATGCACAATTACCAAATGTTGAAAAGCCATTATTTAAAGAAATTCATGCGAGGAACTATATATTCAAGGGTTATCTTTCATTCGAAGTAATTATGATGTCGCGATCGGTTAGTTAAGAGGATTACTAATATTAGTTCTAATTAGAGCGTTCTAATATTAGTACACAAATTAAATACTTATTTTGTGACATGAAAGATAGGTTGGGCGTAGTTCAGTTGGTACGGTGCATTGCTGGCTGAAACTCGGGTTTGATGCCCGAAAGCGCTAAATTTCTTTTTCTCATTTTTTGTTTTATAAATATACTTGTAATTATAACTTAATAATCTCATTGTCAATTAAAATTTATAATGTATTTCAATCATAATTTTAACCTATTTAATTTTTTTACTTTTAACTAAATAGTTGTATAGAACATCATAAAACTGTTAATTTTTTTTAATCACTTTTTAAATGTATTTCATATTATTCTTTATCGATGCAATAATATTGAACAATTGTGTCAATTCGTGATTTTAAAGAAATATGATTTATGCATTGCTTTAGCAAGGGATGTCAATACGATGATACTATTACTCTGTTTTTAAAGTAACAAGCATAATTATATTATAAATTAGCATCGGAATTAAATTACAATGGATTTTTTGCATGTTAAAGACTTTTAAATTTGTAATACGTATGCTTGCGTTTTCAAATATTTTGTCTTCCCCTTTATCTTCTTTCTGCTTTTATTTTTTATTTTATCTGAATATGTTCTATTTTATCATAACTAGATGGTGCCACAACAGGTTTGTAACGATTTTGGAATTTTTATTATTCATTAATAGATCCAATTTCTTTTTAAATTTTTTTAAAGGATGAGAAATAATAGTTCAAAATAAAAAATGATAAATTTAAATTTGTTAACATTATAATTGATGTACGATATTAAAATTTTAAATTGAGATTATTAAATTATAATAGCAAATATATTTATAAACCAAAAAAAGAGAAAGACAAAAAAAAAAGTAGCGCGTTCGGGTATCGAACTCGGGCCCACGGATTAGCCAGCAAACACCGTACCAACTAAACTACGTCCAACTTGCCCTTCTTATTACAAAGTAAGTATTTAAGTTGTGTACTAATATTAAACCCCCGATTTCTCAAGAACTAAGTAGCGTTGTATGAAATCCGTTGAACCTGAAACTAAGGGGTCTCTACCCTACAACATATATTAAAATAATCAAAATCTGTGATTAACAAGGTTGGCTCTCTCTTTGTTAGACATAACTTCTCTTCTAATGGAATTTTTTAAATAGGGTTTGTATTTAAATGTTCCTGAAGAATCATATTTAGTTATAAGCTATTTAAAGAAAATTCGATTTTTGGACACTATAAAAGTTACCTGACCCCCAGTGTTGCCAGATTGGGGACTTTTTTAATTCAGATTATTTGACTGTCACCACTTTTTTAAAATAGTATAATTCGCCTTAATTTTCAGAATTTTTAATCTATTTTTAAATAGGCCGAATATTTCTATTTAAAAAAAGCGGTGACAATCAACCATCTGGGGACAAAAAAGTCCTCAATCTGGCAGCACTGCTGACCCCATAAATCATATTTCTTTCTTGTAATGTTAGTTGATTTTATCGAAGTGAACTTCCATATATCGGTAAAGAATATTGCGATTATGTAGCTATGCAATTATGTACCATTCATAATAAGGAATTTAATTAAATTGAGATTTTTCTGTAAATACTAAAGTGACAAACAACATATTCAACAGTTAGCTATTATAGTTTAGTGATGGTTTTATGTTCGACTATAATAGTTTTGATATATTTGAAGACCTTTTAATTAATAATACTTTTGCCATTACTAACGAGTTTTAAAAGAAGCATAAAATATCACATGATAATAAAATGCTTAGAGTTATTTATTGTTATTACATCAAATTATAAGTAGGTTAATTCGAGGTGATGCAATCAACTTTCTTTGCTTTGGAAAGAGCGAATATATCATTAGCCTAAACAAACCTTCATAAATATGAGATATCGGCGAAGAATAATGTAATTATATGTCATGGCAGAAGACCAGACTGTTTAGCTTCTGCCAATGTTATAGATGTTGCATACAACTTAATTCTATTTGGCGTTGTTTATGTTATATATCAAAACGTCAAATTCATTTTAGGGATGTATTTAGAAAATGCCAGAAGAAAATATTTTAATGTATCTGGATATACTCAAGTACATTTATAAATATAAGTAAGAACTGAGAAATGAATTATTAAATTATAATCTTTGAGTATGATAATTTGTAAAGTGTTAAGTTTAATTAAAACTCAAGTACATTTAGAAGTATAAATAAGAACTGAAAAATGAATTATAGAAATATAATCTTTGAGCATGATAATTTGTCAAGTATTAATTTTAATTGAATAATTAAGAATAATTGTGAAATAAATTAAAAGTAGAATGCGTATATAAAACACTATTTATGGTCATCCACGTGGATTTTTTTTATATCAAATCAATGCACAATATGCAAACAGAAAAAAAAATGTAAAATAAAGGAAAAAAACGTCGAACATAAGTCACATCGAAAGTACAAAGGTAAGTCAAAAATTATCCGCAATGTAGTTATAAATTTTATTGCAATACAACTGGGAAACTAGCATTAACATCATTTTTCAATATAGTCAGTCCACTTGCTTTCCAACGCACTTGTTCCATCGTTGCACAAGCTTCCTGATGCCCTCAAAGAAGAAGGTTTTCGGCTGAACAGCGAGCTACGTATGCACCGACTTTATGAAACCCAAGACTGGTGTGGAGGATTTCGTAGGCAGAATCATGACTAATTTGCAGACGATGTGGCACTTCAACAATAGTCACTCCTCTGTCTAACAGAACCATGTCACGTGCACGCTCACTGTTGTCATCATTTGTAGCCGTACATGGTCATCCGTCTCCATTTTCATGCGTAACACTTGTGTGACCATTTTTGAAATTTTCAATCCATTTGTTGAGACTCCGTTGCGACAAGACTCTGTTCTCGTATTGTGCCGAAAATCTTTGATGGATTGCGGCCCACGTTGCACAATACGACCACAAAAACCAAATCACTGCTCGCTGCGCCTCTTTTGTGCAAGCCTCTAATGGAGCACCCATGATCTATCTGCAAGAAAAGGAAGACAAATGGAGGAATTACGATCAAACTTTCCAAGCATGACCGCAACAGCATAACAATAAAATAAACGAGGACAGTATGATCAATGTAAGAAGTAAGAATGTAATGTAAGAATGTATTGCAATGTAAGAATGTCATTGTCGTTATGATCAATGTAAGAAGAGATATGTCAAAATTGCGGATAATTTTTGACTTACCCTCGTATTAAAATCATAGAATGAAGTTAATTACACACAGAATAGTTCTTTAATTTTTTAATAAGAAGTAATTTCTCAATTTTATATTTCTATCTTTTTTTTTTCTTCCTTCAGCTTGTTTCGTTTTATTTAGTTTACCAGATTTGAAAAATTAAGGTACGAAACAGGTTTTTTGTGAATCTCATACGAAAATTGATAGAAAACTTGAACATTTACATGGCATTATAATTTAATCATGGCATTACGCGACATATAAAGATGAAAACATGAAACATTTGTATAATAGATATTAGATCCAAATCTCTTCGAAATATGACGCATCATACTAATAGAATAAATAATATTGTAATATGGAATGTGCTCATGCTGCATTTCAACTGTGACTGCATGGGAAATAATTTCAGGATGGTCGATTAGCAACCCAAGCTTACTTATTTACAACTGCACAGCAAAGTACAAAACAGAAGAATAATTAGAATTACATAAATAAAATACACAGAACCGAGAGCTTAACTTAATCTCTATCCACAGTTTTTTTACATAGAGCGTGTGGGTCTGCGCAGAGTACAAACTGTACTTTAATTAACTTCGGATCTCAGTTAGACCGTCTGGAGAAGTTCAACTTCTTGCTTCTCCCTGTTTCCTCTTTATACAGAACAATCCTGGGCTTTTTGAAGAGCACAGAAAAGAACTGCTCTTAGTAGATTGGAAAGCAAAAATCCTTGAAAGGCTCCAAGTATAGTCGCATGTATTTGGGATATATTTATTTGTTATTGCCGCTTTTGAAGGGCAACTCAAGTATCATAATAGTTTTTATAATCACGCTGTCTGAATTACTGTCAAAGTAGCTCTTGGCTTAAATTAATTCTTTTAAACTGTCAGATGAAGTTTTGAAGTAGAATTTATTTGATGCTTAATTGCTAGTTAAATATTTTTATGATACACAACTTGTATCAGCTCATATGAGAGGTGCAATACTTAGGTTTAATATCTGCATCCATTGACAGGGTGCTGTTGAGTAGAATCAGACAAGACTCTACTCTACATGCGCCACACCACGAAAGTTAATATTGTTAATTGGATTAATGATGGCAAATTGTTGTAACAAGAGAGAAAAGCCGAGGCGAAAGTCGCGCCACGGCTCTAATGCGGACCAATCGATGCAACGAATATATTCTACTTCTTGAAAATCACCAACAAGTTCTACTGTATGCGGTGTCACATTAAACAAAAATGTCCATGAAATGTGATGAAATGTCTAGTGTAGATGGTTCTTACCACTGGCAGAAAAGTCCAATGTGGATGGTTGAAAGACCTCAACCCTATTAAATTTTGACGCTAAAATTATTGTGTTTAAAGGGGATGTTGGACTGTAAGATTTTTTTCTTTGTTACTTAAGTAAGCCTAATAAAAATTTCTTAAAAGAAGCGTTCTGCACCAGAAATTCAAAACATACGCGAAGGCAAAATTCAACACACTAAATATTTATAAAGTATTAAAGGTATTACATTAAAAAAAACAATCAAAAATGCTTCGTGTGTTTGGAATTAAAGATGTTTTATTTTTCAATTTTTAGTTTTATTACTTAAAAATACTTTAAATAAATAATTTATTCCTGCATATTTTTTTTCATCCAACAGACAGTCTTATATATATATATATATAAGAAAACCTGGCACAAAACTGATTTTTTATGAACAATTCACGTAAAATTAAATTTTAATTACAATTTGAGGTCTTGGATAAAGCAATATTCCAATGTAGATTCTCGGATGTGCTATATCTCATGTTTATTATTTTTTTAAATATTCAGAATTTACAGAAAAATTTAAAACACATGGGATATTTTAAAATTATATAGACTGCGAAAGATTTGTTTGGAGGAAAATGCATTTTGAAATACACTATAATATGCTACAATTAGTATTTATGTTTAAGAAATTAGTCCAGTCAAATTGTCAAAAATAGGTGCAAAAATTCTACTAGAAGATTTTATATTTTTATAGTGTTTATGGGGATGCTAATAATAGGAATTAATTGTTTTACAACAACATATCTCGAGGCTAAACTTTTTGGAGCCAAAAAATCGTGACATTTTCGGACATTTTTCCGTTTTTTCTTTATAACTTGAAAACTATAAAACCTTTGTGTACCATACTTAATTACAAAAAGAAAGAGCATTACATTCTCTACAAATTTCATAACAAAAACGCTTTTCTAAACTCATTACTAAGTGCGCTACGGCTTTCCGAAAAATACACTTTTTTTCTAACTTTGTGGAAAATCTCAAAAACCAGCATTTGACATCGTTTTTTATTCATTTTATCCTCTTTAATGTAACTTGTTTATATTACAGGTTTTTGCATGATAGCAATAACGGTTAATTACAACGGTAACATTGTAAAAAAAATTACTACATTGTTTTTTTTTTTTTTGTATTTAGAACTTAATTGGAGAACGTTAATAGTAGGTATTTAAGTTAATGTAATTAAAAGTTACGGTAAGATTTTTAACGTATTTAGTAACTTCTGTATGTAGTGCTTGCGGGTTGATGGGTTTGGTCCGTCGATCTCAGTTTGGGGAGAAAACGAGCAGTTTGCTTGTTTTACAACAGCTATGAACTTCTTTGAGCTTGTTGCGACATCATGAACCTGGTTGTCAAAGTCATCGTCGGTGCTGGTTTGGTCGATGGTTTCCGAGGCATCAGCTTCATCATCCTCTTCTTCTTGGTAAATAATGTCGTCCACATTTTCGCAGTCGACCTTGTTACAGTTTTTGCAAATTGCTGAATAGTTTAGTTTGATTTTCGGCAAGAACATCATTTGCTGTACCCTTTTATACAGGTACATAAGGCAACATGCATCAAGGATTCAGGTGCTGAGTTTTGGCACATTTAAACAGACTGAAAGAGACCGTCAAACCTTCGAACCCAACCCCATTTTTCAGGGGGATGTTGCTTCCTAGCCAAGTTTGTATCTGATAGTAACATCGGTGGAAATGATGCTGCTCAGAATCTTGCGTTGTTGGTAGCCTTGCAAGATGAAGTTTGCTTTTAGTGGCAGATTTAGCAAATAACGGGAATATCAAGGTGTTCACAATGCCTGTGGGGTGTCTATGCATCCGCTGTATAGTGTAGTATTGAATGTTTCTCCAGCCATGATGATTTCTTGTCGGGTTGACTCTGGTTTATTGAACACACAGGCTATTTCCTTAAGCTGATCATGTTTTTTCAAAGTGTAACAAAACTTTGACTTTCCTTGCCGAAAAAGAGCATATGTTGTATCGCATTCTCTGATGGCATGAGCGAAAAGAACATTGTTGTAATTGCATTTGTATGACATGATTGACATGATTTGTTTCGATGTTACCTCTGCCTGGATTTTGGAAAAAGAGATTTTTTGTGTTGATATCCCAATCTCGTCATGATCACGAGAAAACCAATGTCTTCTCCGACAATACTACACTTTCAAAGGCTTCGGCTCTTGAAATGGCTGTGCTAACAATCATGACATCAGCGTCTTCTTATGCCATGTCAGATTGAGTTCTGTTATTTTGAAACTCTGTTTTAAGAAGTGAAATGAAGCGATTCCTGTTTCTTTCTTTGGCTAGAAATTTGTCGTGTTTGATTGACACTAGTTTTTGCTTTATTGTGCTATCATCCTTTTTCGTACTATGCTAAACTATGTTGAATATGTCAATAATGTTTTCGTTAACGATTTTTTTTTAATGTGGTTACTATTAATTAATCGATTTAATCATTTTTATCCAACTATATTTGTATTACATTATTCTATTAACATTTTTAAACTAATTTTGCAGTCATATCCCATTATGAATAAAAAATTTATTGAATTGTAAGAATAAAGATAAATCAGACTATCCTGCAATTCAATGATGATTATGAAAATTTTAGCAATGGACAACCTAAAAATTTAATATTTTTATTTAACCCTGTGATCGTCGCGCTCGATACATTTACAGAGAAATTGTCTTGGGCTCGACGATTAGGGGTTACGCATAAAGGGTGATAATACATCAAACAAAATAGCTAAACTTAAGATACAGTTATACTAAATTAAGAATTTTATATTGTGTATATTTATAATCTATAATTAGGTCAAGTTCACATGATCTAATGCTACAGCAAATGCGCCGTTAATATTACACAACTTTCCTAAAATTTTTGTATTACCGATCTGAAACAAGCCGTTTTTAATTTGATGCGCATGCGTATAACTTATTTTTGGCAAAAGGTGAAATTTTAAAGCAAACTAGAAAAGATTTCTTTTTAAACTATCAAAAGTAAGATGTGGTAGAAAAACGGAAGAAATCGTCATACGGACACATTTAAACGTACACATAATACCTCAAAAGCGCTATAGACAAAAATCGTACAACTTACAAAAAAAAAAAACGTACAATTTGGAAACCCTACCTTCTACCCACCCTTCTTGAAAATTTCCCTCCTTAATTATCTCGTCACTCCTTATTCATCAATAGGTACATTTCATTTCCACAGTTAGTGATGAAAAGAATTTTTGGGGGGGGGATGGGAGGAAAATAAGTCACTTTCTGTGAAGTTGAAAAAAAAGTGTTCTTTTCAAAAAGCCGTAGCGCACTTAGTATTGGGTATAGAAAAACATTTTTGCTATGAAATTTGTAGAGAATTTAATGTTCTTTCTATTTGTAATTAAGTATAGTACACACAAATTTTATAATTTTTGAGTTATAGGCCAAAAACTGAAAAACATCCGAAAAGTTAGTGATTTTTTTGGCTCTGCAAAGTTTAGCCTCGAGATAATTTGTTGGAAAACAGTTAATTCCTGTTATTAGTATCCCCATAAACACTTTAAAAACATAAAATCTTCTACCAGAATATTTACATCTATCGGCCCTATTTTCTGACAATTTGGCTGTACTAAATATGACAACATGCTTTCTGCCTCGTATATGCAATATATATAAATAGTTTTAATTTAAATATGTTAATAACACACACACACACACACACACAAATCGTTTTCCTCTCAATGGCCTGATTAAGGTGACAGTGGACGTTCAAAAACATTTTCTAGAGTTTTTTCTCAATTGTTTTGAAATTTAATACACATATAATTTGTGCAATAATTAAGAAAATTTCTTAATTTCATTAAAGAATATTAATATGCAAATGAGTAATCAATTAATAATATGCTAATTAGTGATACAAATTTAAAATGCTCCATGTGCATTAAATTTTGTTTCAGAAACTTGTAATTTTTTTAAAGATAGCTTTATGACATTATATCAAAAATTGGTATACATTTTAAAATTATACTAAGTACCTTGACAGAAAACAAATATAATCTAATAATATTGATCATTTCGGATAAAATTCAAGGATAAAATATTACTTTTTTTTTACCTTTATATGAAATAATGTACACACATTAATAGCAAGTTTTGTAATAAAGTATATCAACAACAATATTACCAAGTGTTATGAAAATTGGTATAAAATTAAGACGCATAGAGAATTTTGAACTTACTCAGACGGCGGTAATTCTCATTTTGAGAAAACTGGATTTAAAGTTTTAAGTGTAGATTAAATATTGTCTACGTTACAAAGACAGCTGTATCTCTGCAAAAAATTATCGGATTTGAATATTTTTTTTTAATTTGAAAGTAGAAGATTGCCAGAACATTTTTTCCAAAAAACAAAAAAAAATATTTTTTTTAATGTTTTTTGAGATTTTGAACGTCTACTGTCGCCTTAACAAACGCGATCCTCCCTTATAAAATTTATTAAAGTCCTCGTAATGACTAAAAAGCAAGACCTCCAATTCATACTTTCATTTTTTACATAGCATTTTTAGTTTCTTCTTTTTTTTTACAAGAATAAAGTATTTGATTAGTGAACAATATGGACTTCTTATTTTCGATGGAGTTATACGTTTTAGAAGGTCCTGAACACGATTTGACAGTTTTTAGAAAATGTCTGTCTGTGAGTCTCCTTTTCATTCTGAGAGATTGTTTGTGTGTCTGTCTGTATGTGAAAAATTTTGTGAGCACTCTGTCGCAAGAACAAATAACCGGAATTTCACAAAACTTTAAATTCAGTTAGACCTTTATATAAACTGGTGCTGATTAATTTCTGGTGTATATTTCCCAAGACTGCATTGCCCATGCTATGCCATCCCTGCTGTGCTGCATTTTTCTCGATTTTCGAAATAGCTCTATCTCAAGAACTAACGCACGGATTTTCATCAAACTTCCGATTCAGTTAGAAGTTAACTTAAATTTTGCTTTTAAAGTTTTGGTGCATATTGCTCAACAGGTTGCGTTTGTTATGCTGCATTTTTAGCGATTTCAGCAGTAACTCTATCTCAAGAACTGATGTACTAAGTTTAATAAAATTTTTGATTCAGTTAGACTTTGATATAAACTTTTGCTGATTAGCTTTTGGTGTATATCGCCTAACAGGTGGCGCTGCTGTTCTGCATTTTGTACGACTTCCTCAATAGCTCTATCTCGAGAGCTAAAGTATGGATTTTCATCAAACTTCAGATTCAAATTGACGTTGGCGTAAGCTATTGCTTATAATGTTTTGTTGTAAATCGGACAAAAGGTGGCTCTGCTTTGCTGATTTTTCACGTTTTCGCAAAAGCTATATTTCAAAAACTAATGCAAGCAATTTAATCAAACATAATAATCTGTTACATTTTCACATAAATAGATCCTTATTAGACTGGTCTGTACATTGAACAACAGGTGTTGATTTTATATTGGTTGGGTTGGAAAATTTCGTTGTGGATATCTAAAAGGGTGGGTTCCGAAGTTAATTGATTTTTTTAAACAATACTATACTTATATCTCCTTGTTAAACGCATCCAATTCAATGAACCTATATACATTTGTAATCCTCATCATGGGCATAGATTGCCATTTAATTTTGGCACTGTGATAGCGCGTTTTGAAATATTAACATGTATGAGATACAAGATAGTTTTGGAATTGGCACATCCGACTAGTTAACTTCGTTTTGCTGGGGATGAAGAATGAGATTTTGCTTAATGCGAAAGAAAATACACAGTTTTTCTGGAAACTTCTCTTGTCTGGCCGAAAGTTGCAAAGTTATCAATAGACTTTTCACCCATTATATAAAATCCTGATTTGCTAATTAGAAACCACACGGGTAACTGAACATACAAAAACTATGTATGCCACAAACTATAGCCTGTAGTATTTTTATATAGAAACTTCTGTTGTCTGGCCGAAAGTCTCAAAGTTATCAATAGGATTTTCACCCATTATATAAAATCCTGATTTGCTAATTAGAAACCACATGCGTAACTGAACATACAAAAACTATGTACACCACAAAATATAGCCTGTAGTATTTTTATATAGGGAATATTAAAAAAATCTCTTTAACGAAACATGCGTGAACTAAAGACTTTGTGAAGTGACTCCCGTGAACAAAATTTCTGGCAGTGACGAGTTTCCATATATGTAGAATTTTTTCCTAATGAAAGGGGACCCTAAAATATCACTGTGTTATTGAAGCTACATTATCCACTACTCTACTTTAAGATGCATTTTAATTTTCATAATTTTAACTTATGAAAAGGCGTTTTATTTAAAAAAGGCTTTTATTCAAAAGTAATCATAAATATATATATATATATTTAGTTCTAAAAACATACAGGTTACATTGCCGAATTCGACCGACAAATTCCGAGGTGTGATAGTCGGCGGCAAGAGGATGAAAACGTACCCAAGAACATGGTGTCCCAAACTAGTTATTTATTCACGAATGCAGTGTGTTTCACCCCAACCAAACTCGGGTTGACGGTAAATATTTTAACAAAAATAAAAATACTACAATGTAAATGTAACGATATGTACCTCATTTGGTATGAAATGCGATAACATCGCGAAACGTACTGATAAAACAGGGTGGTCACACAATCGATGGTTCTATATAAACTGGTAATCGCAGTCCAAAATGGGAAGCATCAGGTGCAAAATGTTGACGCGTATAATAGAAGCATCTACCACTTTTTTACCCAGCTGCCAAGAAGGTTTATGTGTTTCATGCGTATCTGGGTATGTGGATTTCTTTATACCCTCTAAACTTCCCAATCGCTGGATGTATTTTAATGAATGTGGGCTGTATCCATTCGTCTTAGCCGTCCGATGGTTATAGGCTAGCTTTTGTTTTTATAAGTTCAAAATGGCGGCCGTAAAATACAAAGTGGCGGTAGAGACGAAAGAAAATTACGCACCCTATTGAGTGGCATATCATTGGATAGATCTTTCAAAATGAAGACGTTGTTTCACTGACTATTTAATAGTCAGAAGCTCCGTTTAAGTATTACACAACCTGGTAGTTGTGTAGGTTGGATATCTAGCTTCACTGAAACTCTAATCATAGACATCTATAGGCCTCAACAAAACAGTGTTTATCGATAGGAATTAACAATTAAACACAACTTAAAAGTCATCAATACAAGTAAATAAAAAATAGGTAAGTAATATAAAAAATAGTTTCACATTGATGAGAAATAATTAATTAGTTCCCTTTTTACGCAGTCGGGTTTCTGGATTTTTTAAATTTAATTTTTACTTATTTAGGATTTCGTTCATCTCCCAAAACCCTTGTAATCTCACACCGTTGTCTGTCCTTCATACGCTCGTACTTGTAAACTACTTAAGTTACAGATTTTTTTTTTTTTTTTTTTTTTTTTTTTTTTTTTTTTTTTTTTTTTTTTTTTACATAAAGCAAAATACCACATGTCACAGCGAAAATCCTAAAATTTTGAAAAAGTTATGCTATTTTAATTAAATAAATGATTATAAAGACATGGTACCATTCTTGCGATTTCAAAACACATTCTTAATTTGAACCATTCTATCGTGAGCTCGGAAGTCCTGTGGCAGAGCATGTTATTTAGGGCCAAAAGATCCCGTGTTCGATGTGTGTCGACGGAAGTTGAAATTTTCAATTTTTTACATTTAACTGTCCGATGGATTTAATTAAAAGAAATTGCGTACTTTTTAGCCATTATACGGATTTATTTTTTATTTTATTTTTAATTTTATATTTTTGCAGAATTTAACATATCATGGTTTTATGACAATTTGTCAACTTTATAAATATTAAATTGAAGTTATAAATTAATAAATTATTCTAGATTTAAAAAAAAGAATAGAAGAAATTTAAAGAAATATAAATTACATTTTACGACTAGTTAAAATAAAAAAGAAAAATGCCCAGCTAAACTGATGGCATTGAGCTCACAGGCTACTCACACTAACTGTATATCATACTCTTATTTTAAAGAATAATGCCCCTCAAAAAAATAAGTGAAGGGGAATTAGCCCCCGTTTCACCCTTTATACTTAACCAGTGAACATCCAAATCTAATCAGGGAAG
The DNA here is from genome assembly GCA_963932465.1 of Maratus speciosus. Taxonomy (NCBI): domain Eukaryota; kingdom Metazoa; phylum Arthropoda; class Arachnida; order Araneae; family Salticidae; genus Maratus; species Maratus speciosus. The sequence continues at coordinate 283,902,603 of OZ010791.1, read as the reverse complement.
CTCCTTATCATAATAAACCGGTATACCAAATTTGGAGCAAATCGAATAATCCTGCAAAAAAAAATCATTTATCTAAATTAAGAGGGTGGACTAGCCCCCCCCCCCTTTATCCTTAACCAATGAATCCCCAAAACGAATCAGGGAAGCTCCTTAACATAATAAACAGGTATACCAAATTTGGAGCAAAGCGAATAATTCTGCATGAAAAAACCGTTTATATAAATTAAGGGGGGGGGGACTAGCCACCCTTCCCCCTTTATCCTTAACCAATGAACCCCCAAAACTAGTCAGGGAAGTTCCTTAACATAATAAACCGGTATACCAACTTCGAAGCAAATTGAATCATTCTGCATGAAAAACCCATTTATCTAATTTAAGAGGGGCGGGCTAACCTCCCTTTTCCCCCTTTATCCTTAACCAATGAACCCCCAAAACTAATCAGGGAAGTTCCTTAACCTAATAAACCGGTATACCAAATTCGGAGCAAATCGAATCATTCTGCATGAAAAACCCATTTATCTGAATTAAGGGGGTGGACCAGCCCCCCTTTTCCCCCTTTATTCTTAACCAATGAACCCTCAAAACTAATCAGGGAAGTTCCTTAACCTAATTAACCGGTATACCAAATTCGGAGCAAATCGAATCATTCTGCATGAAAAACCCATTTATCTGAATAAAAAGGGGTGGACTAACCCCCTTTTCCCCCTTTATTCTTAACCAATGAACCCTCAAAACTAATCAGGGAAGTTCCTTAACCTAATTAACCGGTATACCAAATTCGGAGCAAATCGAATCATTCTGCATGAAAAACCCATTTATCTGAATAAAAAGGGGTGGACTAACCCCCCTTTCCCCCTTTATCCTTAACCAATGAACCCCCAAAACTAATCAGGGAAGTTCCTTAACATAATAAACCGGTATACCAAATACGGAGCAAATCGCATCATTCTGCATGAAAAACCCAATTATCTGAATTAAGGGGGTGGACTAACCCCCTTTTCCCCCCTTTATCCTTAACCAATGAACCTCCAAAACTAATCAGGGAAGTTCCTTAACATAATAAACCGGTATACCAAATTCGGGGCAAATCGAATGATTCTGCACGAAAAACCCAATTATCTGAATTAAGGGGGTGGACTAACCCCCTTTATCCTTAACCAATGAACCTCCAAAACTAATCAGGGAAGTTCCTTAACATAATAAACCGGTATACGAAATTCGCTGAAAATCGAATCATTCTGCATGAAAAACCCATTTATCTGAATTAAGGGGTTGGACTAACCCCGTTTTCCCCCCTTTATCCTTAACCAATGAACTCCCAAAACTAATCAGGGAAGCGCCTTATCACAATGAACCTAGGAAAATATTTTGAAGCAAATCGGATGTTTCTATCAAGAGTTATCGCGTTACGTACATACATACGTACGTACATACATACATACATACAGAGCGGGCGGGCACATTAGCTCTCAGGCTTTGATAGCCTGTGAGCTAAAAATAATCGTATATAATTAATTGGCATTTGATGGTAATGAAATATCCATTAACCCTAGAACTACCGGAAATTTTACTCAAGTTTTATAAAAACATTCTACACCAGAATTTTTACTTAAAACTATTTAATTTGTTTATTTAACTTATTATTGTCTGATTTATACATTTAGTTTGTTTTGAAGAAATTTCTGGTTTGAATAAATATTTTGAATGTACATGCCGGGTCCAATGGACCCGTCTGGTAGATGGAAGGTTAATTATACGTAAAAAATCAATTAAATATATTTTAGTTTTTTAAAATAAATTACTTTTATAACAAATATATATATATTTTTGTTTTTAAACTCTTTTTACATTTATATATATATTTTTTAAGATTTTTCTCAAATAGCTCATATAATTGAAAGCGAAATTCAAAATATTTTTAATTATTAAAGAAAAAAAATTCTTTAAAATGTGATTTTGGATAATTTTTAGGTGTTATTTCAAAATAAAATATCCTTTATATTTGTTTGTGCTGCCATCTATTGGCAAAAAAGATAACATATAGTAAATGTTATATTTCAGAGACTTTTTCATTGTTAGTGATAATAGAGGGGAGAACCAGCGATTCTGGTAAAATATATTCAACGGACTATTAGATATTTATGACGGCACCGATTTCAACCTTTTTATAGATTTTTTCTCATATTCTAAGATTATTTTATTTGCCATTTTAAAGCCAAAAGTTGTAAAATATTTTAACAATTACTTTTTTTATTCAAGATTTTTTTTTTCTTCTGAGAAATTGCAAAATTTTAAATCGAGTACTACATTTCATTGTCAGATCAAACACCCGCTGTTAGAATTATCTGAAAAGCTGTTAAATATTTTTAATTTGATTAAAAAAAAATTCTTCTATTTATAATAAATTTTAAAATTAAATTTAATGGTATTGCCATGTATGCTTGTGGGGGAAAATATTAAGGATTTAATAATTAGAAATGAATGATTTGGATTTTATAATTAAAGGATAAAGTGTCCTGAGAGGAATATTAATCGATACCCTCTGTGCTAGCTTCTATTTCACTTAGCTACTTGTTTTATGTTATCACATTTACAACAAGCAGCAATTACAGTGAAACTGTCTGTTAAAAGTTTCATTATAATATACTTCAGTCTTCTGAAACTTATTACAGACAATCCTAATTGAGTTAGGGTAGAACATCCTGAATTTTGAATAAATAGGCGGTTTGCGGCACAATTCTAATTTTTGTTTTTGTTGATGCCTATAGACCGGGAGGTAGCAGCACAGACATTCACCTCATCCAGTTCACGGCTGAAATTCCATAATTAGTTAAAACTCGATTAGAATATTAAAACGCAACTCGTAGGTTACCATTGTGTTTTCCTGCTCCTAATCCTCCATGTTTTCATACGTTTGGGTGCAGGAAAACACAACAGTGAACCTGCGGATCAACCGCTAAAATTGGGTTTTTAAAAGTTGTTTTCCACCAAGATATGACTTGGCAGACAAATTTTGTTTTAACATGCGAATCGAATTTTAATTAATTCGTACAGCCGTGACCTCGATGAGGTGATTGTCTGGGCTTCCGTCACCCAGTCTACTACTATCATCGCTCTGAATTTAGAAGTTGGATTCGCGAATACCCTGTATATATATTCATTATTTGAGTGCATTTTTATACACATTTCGAAAATTGAAATGTAACCTTTAAAAAGCTAAAATATTTAAGATATTCTAATCAAAATTGATAGGAATTAAATTTGGGTTTGATGCTAGGTACTAAAAACAATTCTAAATATAATATTCCTATCTATGAAGGCTGCAGTTTAGGTATTTAATTCGTATTGCATCTATTTTGAAGTGTCGGACTATTTTTAATAATTAAGAATTTAAATAAAGCAATAAAGGACAAGTAGCTGGTATCATTTTACATTTAGAGCACAATAACATATTTTAAAGAAATGCAACATTCGCAGCTAAAGCAGTCAAATAACTTAAATGCTTAAAATAAAAGTTTTTGTTCTTTAACAATTAAATAAATTTTATAAATATGAAATAACTTGACATTTTCAAAATTATATTATCACAGTAATATATTGATTGTAATATTTTATTAAAAGCACGCATGAAAAGCTAAAGCTTTGAATTAATTTCAATTCATCATCGGCATAATGTCAAACAAAAGCAATTGATTAATGTAACAAGGCGTGTGTTGATAATTACGAGATTTCCGTGATATCTAATCTCTAGGGGGTGGCGTGATTTCTGTAATTTTGCGTTTTAGGTATTCGTGAAATCTATTTTTCATTTATCATCCCGAGCGGGAATAAATAATTTTGAAGCACACCCTTTTTGCAAATAATGCAACAGAACTAGAACATGATAGTCGTAAAATATATTATAATTTTGTACCTATTTCATGGGAAAGTCTCACCCCACTGTGTACGCAGAAAACGTTATAATTATCGAGATTTAAGTTGTAGATGTACATTTTAAGATTTATGTATGCCTTTTATCATTAAAACTTAGCCACTATTCGTACACTTCTGATTGTACGAATACCTACACATACAATAAAAAAAATGTCAAACAAACCATCAAATGTATATCTGCCATAGTGTATGGGCACGAAAATATATATTGTCATACAGATGAATATTATGAAACTAAATTTAAAGGGTTTTGACGTAGCATGTGATGATTTGTTTCGTATGGTTTCAATTTTTATGAAAAAATAATTATAATTTTTAGAATAGTTTTAGAAATAGCTGTTGTGCGTTATCGGTTCAACGTACAATAACATGTAGCCCGTATACTGATAGATATCTGAAATAAAGAAAATAGTAAACATTCAGAAAACGCTCATTTTATGGTATAATAGTGATTTTCAAAAGGGGTACGTACAATGTAAACAGAAAAATAAGTTAAACAATTTTTTCTTTTTGAGCTCAGATTTCTGCAGATTTTTATTTAAAAATTTCCAAATTCGTTTTCTTTAAATTACTATGCCGCGTCTATAGATACATTTTTTTTCGTTTTTTCCTATTAAAAACATGATGATTTTTATACAAGAATAAGCATTATGCATCTAAATACTGTAAATTGTAACTGGCAAACGCGTTTTCAAAAAATCTCCCCAGTTCTTTGTTTACACTAATGCCTTACAATAAAAACAAACAAACAAAAAACTAGTCGGATGTGGCAATCGCAAAACTTTCTATGTTAATACCTCTTAAAAAATGCAGCATAGCAGCGCCACCGGTTAGATGATTTACACCAAAATCTAATCAGCAACAACTTACGTCAACTTCTAACGGAATCTGAAGTTTCGTGAAAAACCGTGCATTAGTTTTTGAGTGGGGGGAAATCGCAATAAATTCTGCATAGCAGTGCCACCTGTTTGGCGATATATATCAAAATCTAATAAGCAACAACTTAAGTCAACTTGGTAACTAAATATTAGGTTTGATTAAAATCTGTTCATTACTCCTTGAGATAGAGCCATTGCGAAAATCGTGAAAAATGCTATATAGCAGGGCGATTTATACTAAAACACAGTAAACACCAACTCATATCACGAACTAACTGAATCTGAAGTTTCATAAAAATCCGTGCATTAGTTCTTGAGATAGAGCCATTTCGGAAATCCTAAAAAATGCAGCATAGCAGCACCACCTGTTGAGTGATTTGCACCTAAAACTAATCAGCACCGACATATATCAGGGATTAACTGCATATAAATTTTTATTAAATTCCGTGCATGAGTTCTTGAGATAGAGCGCCCACAAAATTTGTGTCAGACACAGACACACAAACAGACAGATAGATTCACAGACAGATATTTTATAAAAACATGTTTTTCGAGATCTCTGACTCCTAAAACGTGTAAATACGTCGAAAACCGGATTTCGAACATTTTCAAGAATCCAATACTTTCTTCTCTTAAGGGGTCTTGTACCTTTTAAACGCGTCGAAAATTAACGAAAAACTTCAAAGTTTGAATTAGTCTATCTTCAAAATCTATTTATGTATAAACATGAAATTTTGGATATTGATTAAACACATTGTGCTTTGTAATATACTACCAACGGAAATTTATTAACCCTTTACAGAATTTGTGTATTGTTGAAATCAAAATAGCCCTTTTTTTTACCCCATAAGTCATTGCGCGCATGATATCTTGAGAAAGTATGTAATGGATTGTCATGAAATTTGGTAATTATACTAAACAAATATGTGTGTTTAAAATGATCTACTTTTAAGTATTTACAATGGTAATACTTTTAGTTATGACTATTTATATTCATTAAAAATACAAAATTTTTATTTTTTTTTACGAAAATATTTTTTTTATATAGTTAATGAAATAATTTTAGCCTAAGAGCAGATCATTTTAAACACACATATATGTTTAGTATCTCTACCAAATCTCATGCCAATCCATACATACTTTCTCAAGATATCATGCGCGCAATGACTTATAGGATAAAAAAAAAGAGCTATTTGATTTCAACAATGCACAAATTCTGTAAAGGGTTAACAAATTTCTAATGGTAGCATATTACAAAGCACAATCTGTTTAATCAATTTCCAAAATTTCATGTTTATACATATAAAGGCTTTGAACATAGACTAATTCAAACTTTGAAGTTTTTCGTTAATTTTCGACGCGTTTAAAAGGTACAAGACCCCTTAAAGATAGAAGAAAGTAAAAAAAAAATGGAAAGTTAGTATTCTACACTCAGTTAATGGCATCTTAACATTTCTCCTGATTCTAAATTTAATGATAAGAATTGACAATGAATTGCTTTAAAGAATGTTTATTTACCGAAACGGAAACGTTTAAAATTTTATTTTGAGATGCTGTAAGAGAATGTGATATATTTTTAAATAATTGCAGAAACGAAATGGTGAAACAATATTTATACCTATAAAACTAATCAACAGGTATTTTATATCTCATTTGTAATAATACTTTTTCATGTGTTTTTGCATGTAGAATTTAAATCTGCTATCAGAAATTTTCTATCATGTAAGGGTTTTTAAAAATATTAGAATTTTATGTATATATGATAAAATACGTAGGAAAAATAATAAATTATAATTTATATTTTGTGGTTAAACAATAAGGAAATGAATTATCATGTTGGCTAAAACCTTTATTTGGATGCATTCTTTTGTACAAAATAACTATCAAAACATTTAGCACTGTCATCATGAAAGACATCGTCCTTTTTTGAAAAATAACATTGTTAATATTAACATTATGGGATTTTGTGCAACAATTTCATATTCGTATTAGCTCATAGTCGATGTTAAATAATCAAGGAAATATATTTACTGCGTAATATTGTGTTTCTTTGTATTTCAAACGGTAAACTTTTGTCAAATATTTCACTTTTGTATTTATGTAACTGCTATGTATCTGATAAATGTGACGTGATTGAGAAAATGTTATTATCCCACTGAATTAGCAACGTAAAATTTGTTAAATGCGTCCATTCACAAACCAGACAGAGAAAAAATTCCAATTTTGTTGACATCTAGTTATAGTTAATTAGATCACAATAAAGTTAAACAATATAGTTAATAAAATCTCAGCCATCATGCGCGACAACTGAGGAACATTTTTAAAAGCAACTTACTACAGCTAACAGCTGCTGTTTGCTTACTGATTAAATGCCAAGACAACTTGAGAAATCCTATTGTAAAAAATAGCTATGCCCTTTTAGGTAGCTTTCATTACAAAAAGCTACCTATTGCAGCCGTTCGGAGGAAAGCGATTTCAAAAAGTTTTGGTATATTTTCATCGATCATGACCCCCAGACCTCGAAACCACCCTCCGTTCAAAAGTTGATATATATATATATATATATATATATATATATATATATATATCCATATATATATATATATACATATATATATTTATATATATCTGATCTTTGTCACACTGTAACTCTCGTATTTATGAATCGATTTGGATGCAATTTCGTGTATACATAGTACATACCAATGTCTCGACCGAGTTCGTTGGCCAGTTTCATCCGCCATCTTGTTTCAAAATGGCGGCCATTTAAATTTTTTAAAAAAATTTAAAATTTGAAATGTGGTACCAAAAAATTGATAATAAAAAAATATTTTTTTCTTATGTGTTTCACCTTGATACAAAGATTCCGAAGCAGTTTTTGTTTCGTTTATATCTTACAAAATGGCTGAGTTATAGCACTTTGAATTTCTAGCGTGGCTGACATTTTGAAACGACCTGTTTTTTGTCACGCGATAACAGGCGTATTTATGAACCGATTTGGATGTACCTTTGTGTATACATAGTACATACCAATGTCTCGACCGAGTTCGTTCGCCAGCTTCATCCGCCATCTTGTTTCAAAATGGCGGCCATTTAAAAAAATTTAAAAAAAATTAAATTTTAAATGAGGTACCAAAAAATTGGAAAATGAAAAAGATTTTTTTTGTATGTGTTTGACCTTAATACAAAGATTCCGGAACAGATTTTGTTTCGTCTATATCTAGAAAAATGGCTGAGTTATAGCATTTTGAATTTCTATTGTGGCTGACATTTTGAAACGACCTGATTTTTGTCACGCAATAACAGGAGTATTTATGAACCGATTTGGATGTAACTTGGTGTGTACATAGTACATACCAATGTCTAGATCGAGTTCGTTGGACAGTTTCATTCGCCATCTTGTTTGAAAAGGGCTGCCATTAAAAAACAATTTTAAATTTATAATTTAAAATGAAGTATGAAAAAATTGGAAAATGAAAAAGATTTTTTTTTATGTGTGTGACCTTGATACAAAGATTCTGCAGCAGTTTTTGTTTCGTCTATATCTTAAAAAAATGGTTGAATTATAGCACTTTGAATTTCTAGCATGGCTGGCATTTTAAAACAATCTTATATTTGTCACGCGATAACACGTGTATTTATTAACCTATTTCGATGTAAGAAGGCATGTGGATAGTATATAGCAATGTCTTGCCTAAGTTCGCTGGTCAGCTTTATCAGCCATCTTGTTTCAAAATGGCCGCCAGTAAAAAAAAAAATATATATATTTAAAGTAAGGTGCAAAAAAATTAGAAATTGAAAAAGGTTTCTTTTTTAAGTATTTGACCTTGATATAAGGATTCCGGCGCATTTTTTGTTTTGAATTTATCTTAAAAAATGGCTCAGATATAGCAGTTTGAATTTATAATGCGGGTGACATTTTTAAAAATATGATTTTTTGCCTGCGACAGCACTCGTATATATCAACCGATTCCGATGTGAGTGAGCATGTGCACAGGAATTACTAAGTTCTCGACCAAGTTCACTGGTTAGCCTCATCCACCTTGTTGTCTTAAAATGGCAGGCACTTCAATGTATCGCCGAATTTGGCAACCAAATATAAGTTATTTTAAATAAAAGCAGCTTGGATAAAGCGGACTAATTTCGCTAAATTCTCATTCATAATGATTTTGTATTAATAAAAACTAGTATTGGATCTCCTATAATCGGTTTCCACTAAATGGAGCTTTGTGCGTTTGAATAATATAAGCTGGATTTTTTAAAATAAGGAATATGAAAGCTACCTCTTCCTCCCGGCACTGGCCGGAAGGACTTTTTTGGAAGCTTCTGAAGCGATTTCTATCATTTCTATAATGATAGCGCAGTAGATAGTGTTATAACTACATCCTTCAACACGAAACAAATAAACGAAAAATCATTATCAGGAATAGATTATGAAACACTTTATAACAGTAATAGAATATTATAAGGAAATTTCATTTTTTTCACACACTTAAATGAGATATCTAACTAAACCATTTAAAAATCGCCTTCAGTAAACATTCATTTTTAGCAATTGTTTTTTATATGCGGTAATATGGAGGTATTCTGTCGTGCAGCCCTGTATATGATCTAGAAAATTTATACGCAACACGCAATACAGTAAAAATGAGATGTTTAAAAATGTATACAACAGCTCGAAAAGCAATTCTAGTAATTAAGCTCCTCAACACTTATTTTGGTGTCTCGAATATTAGACCTGTTTTTTGTGTTATCACTCACTGAATACAAAAATTGCACCGCTCTTTCCCTATCCGCTCTGGTTTTTGAGATAGAGATCATATCCATATACCATTTTTCAATTTTTGATAATGGAAAAACAGGGGAGGGGGAGAGGTGTTTAAATTAATTTGTTGTAAGCATGAACTGTTAAAACAAAAGTGTGACATGAAACTTTAAATATTAAAAGAAAAGTGTACAAGATGAAAAATACTTATTTCATACCAAAAATATGGATTTTTTATGCACGTTTTCCAGTTATTTAACTCACAAGAAGTTACACTAGATTAATTTTAACACAATTACTCTAATTGGTATATAAATCATATGAGCTGTAATTTTCTAACTAGGCGAAAAATTCCCGGTCAAGTTTTCGAACCTGGTATTATTTGACTGAAGCTTCCTATCTTTCTCCCAGTTGTAAAATTACAATTCATATGTCTTATTTACCAGTTAGAACAATTGTGTTAAAATTAGTCTAGTGTAATTACGTATCCACCGTTTTCTGGAGGTCCATTACCTGGGATTTATACTATTAAGCTGATTCATATATCACACCACATGTTATGATCAATAAGGTTAGCCGGGTGAATTAGGTTCTGTTAATTCCTTCGGTGTAGCTCAGTTGGCAGAAAATTGGCAGCTTCTGTCAAGAGATCCCTGGTACGAATCTGACTGTTGACTTTTTTCGCCCGGTTAAAAAATAACATCTCACACAAGAAGTTACTTTTGTAAAACTTTTGAAAACTTTTGACGAGTTCTCTCAAGCCAATCCCACTTTAGATTCCATGTGCCATTATGTGTTCACTCATCTTTCTTGATATCTTGTTTCCATTGTATTTATGTCTCGCTAAAATCTTTCACCTTGCTTTTCGCTTAAAACACCAATGTTCTTTGGGAAGCGATCTAAGTGATTGCGCAGATAATGTATTTTAACCATCATATTACAGCCAAGTTTGTTAAAATTAAATGGAATAGGTATAAGATCAGTGTGCCTAAATGTGATGACCCCTAAATGCGACAATGTCCTCTTACATAAAATCTTAATGCAATAATCGTAAACAAATGTTATATAATGAGCCATCCGAACTTCAGAAACAAAACCCGAAACATTTTTCTGCATCTAAAAGGTTTTCTTTAAAAGGAATTTCCAATCAAATGCTCATCGTTCATTTTACAGCGCCCCGATGTTTCGTAAATGCGACAAAAATACCCGAAAGTCACTCACAGTTTTTCTTTTTTAATTTTGAAGATCAAATAACCTTATGAACGGGAAAAACTACGTTGTCTGTTCCAGTTACCTGACTACTTAAACTAAAAAAAAGGCGACCAGTGTTGGGTTTAGAGTTTGAAGTAGCCTACGCATTTTGGAGACTTTGTTTTCTGCACGTGCCTAATAGCGACATACAGATTGCTGTAAATGTGGAGAAGCATTAATAAGATTAACGAGTTAATTAAGCTTTGTTGAGTCAACATAATCCTGCATTAATATTTGTCTTTAACCAGATGTTTAAATGTGTGTTCGAGATGATCAAAATAGAAAAATACGCTTCTTTAAATTTTTTTATAAAAAAGTGTAAGAAACGCGGCGTATATTCCAGTAACATAATATAGACGCATGACTAAGTAATTTGCAATAAATTTACATAATGGAAATTCTGGAAAATCTTGTGTAAATTGAAAACACATAAATTCTGTTTATTTTAATGCGGTTAAGTAAGTTAATCTTACCTACATCATACCTTGCGGTAGCTTAAATGCTGTCTCTGATTAAAACATGATGCAATTGAGTTATACCCTGGTTTAGGTATCCATAATTTTTTTTAACTTTTTTTAAAAATCAGATATTTTAATTCTGTTTTCACTTTTTACTCGTTATAATCGACATTTTCTAATTTTAAATTAGAGAAAGATAAAAAGAAATAAAACTATGTTTATCTAAATGAATATTTGTTTCCATATGCGTATTCTTAGGTACAGTAAATGATGAATTTTTTGTGAAAGTGCAAGTTAATCGCGCCTTTTATTCATCTTTCAATCGAATGGTTTCGCAAACAGCTCACAGTTGTAATGTGGCAATTTTCTGTCACAGCAGTTAAAGGTTGAATGAACTTTTTCAGATGAATTGTCATGTATAAAATGCATTATCACATTTAGGGCTATGGACGTCTCATTTAGGTTTTAGCTGCCGTAAATGCGACAAAAAGGACTTAGGTGCAACAATCGTATATTGTGGTTTTATACTATAGATAATTATTAAATTTATTCAAAACAAGTTAGTTTTGAACTAAAAGTACAGTATTCAGTAATTTATTGCTTAACAAAGTATATATTTGTATAATAAAATGCCAAATATACCCTAAATGCGACAAAACTATGGGAATCACGTCTCATTTAGGCACAATTACCTTACCCTACTAATCGTCTGTAGTTTTTCTGCCTATTGTTGATAAGAAAAGTTTTCAAAGCAGAAATAAATGAAGTCCAGGTACATGATTCTATTTCATTAATTGATGTTTTGAAATGTAGATCATTTATAAGTGGTGTAATCTCTGACTAATAAAAAATTCCTGCTTTAACTTTTCCAATGCTATGTCTAGAAAATGTATGTACTATCTTAAAAGCACGAACTGTCTTTATTCAAACGTTTTACAAATTGTTTCAACTGGCTTCGCTTTAGTATGATTCTGTTTTATATATTACTAAACTTTCATTGATCACATTTTGTACTCGAACCACTATATGTAACCATAGAGGTCAATCTTTCCTTGCCCAATGTTCTTGTTAGGCTCTACTATTCCATAACTACGGAACCACGTCTAAAAAACTAGAGTGGATATGCTAAATCCAATGATAATTTCTGAATCAGTGGAAGATATAAAATTTAAAAAAGTAGTGAATACCAAGATACGAATTATTATTACTATTATTATTTTGCCAGTGTTATCGATCATAGTCAGTTCTGTATCCGAATTCTTTCGCGCGTCTCTGTAAAGAAACGTTAAGTGCTACACACTCCATAATCTACAGAAATCCTTTTAAATTTTATTATATTTCAGATATAATAAAGTCACTAAAATACTCTTCAACCGAGTTTTCCCTATAGATTATAATGTAATGGAATCCTTTCGTCCGTCTCTGTAAACGAACTATAAATTTACTTATTTTATACACTTCAGCGAGCATGCTGCAGTCCATCTCAGTGACGCATATCTATCGCAATATGTTTGAAATATTGTAAGATCAATAAAATGCACCGTAAATAATTTTCCGCCATAGACCATGAAGTATCAGAATTATTTTGTGTGGTCCTGTAAATGAACTTTAAATTCTACATACCTCATTTTCAACACTAAATATTCTCGACTAATCTTCAAAAACTTATAAATAATTATATGGCAATCTGAGTATATTTATGAGAGTTAGAGTACGGTCAGCCAGACAGACAAAACCGAATTCATAAAAACTGTTAAACCGAGTTCGGAAGTGTAATAATAGGAAATGCTACAGTTAAGTGATGGGATTTCGCATTCCGCTTTTTTTAATTGTCGACACTACCGAGAAATTCTTTAAAAAAAACAATCGAAATACAGCTAATAAAACTGCAAAAAAGAAAATGAAAATAAATAGTCCCGGCGTCAATCAATGCTGTTTCATATTGTATTTAGCAATTATTATTGGCCTTTTAAGATAACTAATGGTTTCAAAAAATAAAAATTATCGTTTGTGCTTTGTTAGTATCACCTGCAGTCAATCGATAAAATAGATAAACATTCAACTTTATAATCTCCAGGGCTTCCACATGTGACTATTGTCATATTCTGTTTGCAATGCTATTTAAAAAAAATACATTTTTTGTATATTTTCCTTGCAAATGTTATCAAAGCGTATGCAAAAGATTTTTATTTTGAAAAAAAAAATGGTGCGAAATAGAATTAAAAAATAGTCGCCTTCTTCAGCCCTGAATCTCGTACGCTCAAACAGAGGAGAAACGCAGCCATTACAGAAAGGCAAGTAATAAAGCAGATAGTGACATCTAGTGTTAAAACTATGCTGTCCGGTGGCACCACGTTGGTGCCATGCGAAAAACATCGGGCAAGCGCCGGTGGCTTCCCATTGGTGTCATGCGGAAATTATCGGGAAAGCACCGGTGGGTCTATTATGGTGCTCAGAAATGTTGATTGAGAACTAGATAATAGGTAATAGATTGAAACTAGATAATAGGTAATAGATTGAAACTACATAATAGGTAATAGATTGAAACTATATAATAGTTTGAAAATGCTACTAGATATTATATTGAACTAGATAATTGATATAAGATAACTATATTATACTATATAACTAGATATTGGATACTAGATAAAATATACTAGACAATAGATGCTACATAGATACTAGATAAAAGATACTAGACAATAGATGCTAGATAGACAGGTAATAGATACTAGATAATAGATTGAAAATAGAGGGGCATGATTGAGAACTTATGACACTGACGATGAGATTAGTAAACTTGACGATTTTTTGTCTCCCAAGAACCTAGAAAAACCACCGGCGATAAGCGAAATGATGTATGACAAATCTACCCGCACGACACGAAAGAACCTAGATTAGACACGCGGACGGCATAGTGTTGATTTTAAGCTTAAAGCTGCTGACGAAAAAATGAAAGAAGGACTGAAGCATATGCTAACTGTTTATTTATTTGGTAAGAATTTCTTTCCCATTATATTTGATGAATAGAAAATGTTGGAATGTAAGGATTTATTTCACAATATCTTAAGTCTAAATCAGCGGTTCTTTACCTGGTGATCCTAGGCGGTTCACATCCACAACGCGTTTTCATGGATACTGGAAGACGAGTAAAAACATTCAGTAATTCAGATGTAAAAAAATTCAGTAATCTAGGATTTTTAAGCAACGTTTTTGTCGGTCTTACGATGAAAAAGTAAAGTTACTGTTTAAATATACTGTAGAATTATTTATCAGTTAGTTTATATATCTTATATTTGATATCCAGGGTAAGTAAGATCGTTACTTTTGAGCACTGCTAATTCTGAATAGTAATTTTTGCATTATTTGGTCTCATGAAATTGTTACAAATTCTGTGATTATATGGGTGAATATTTGCATTCGAAAACAACGGTGCTCTTATATAAGATTCGTACGCTTAATTTTAAATTGCGATGGGTCCTCGAAGACACAGGAAGTACAAAAGGAGCCCGTGGTAATCAAATAATTAAGAACCGCTGCTCATATAGGTGAATTCTATTCGGAAACAACGGTGCTCTTATTTAAAATTCGTACGCTTAGTTTTAAATTGCGGGGTTCCTCGGAGACACAATCAGTACGGAAAAAGGTCTGTGGGAATCAAGTATTTACGACCCGCTTGTCTAAATAATTTACGTGAAAGGATATGTATAGAAAGGACACAAAGGGATAATATTTTTGACCGTGGACTGTGAAACATTCCTGACAACCGGATAAACAGGAAAATGACAATAGATTTTAATAAAAGATGTGTATAGCCAAATGCTTGTCTTGGTGCACTACAGGTCAAAAATTATAATTAGCCTATGTTTTTTTTTAATAAAGAGATATCTCCAAAACAGCTATAAATGGCTTGTCTATTAAAACGTATGCATTGAAGTTATGAAAATTTAAAAATTACTCATCTTAAATCATGACAAAAGGCTAATAAAAAAATTAAAAAAATTAAAGAAAATATTAATAATGAAATATGAAATCGTACGGCTCTAAATATTGACTAATTTGATTATATCATGAAAATAGAATCATTATACTTTATTTTCTTTTGATTTTGTTTAATTTTGTATAACAGTTGTAATGAAATATGCCATGTTTCGATTGAGTCGTTTTAATACTAATAAACTCTTACTTGTTCTTTCACAAAAAAATGCATTAGAAATTACTTATATACTATAATTGAACAAAAAATACACCTTATTTTGCACGAATCTTACATAAAAAAACTAAATAAAGAAAACGTGACATATATCGGGTACGGCAAAATTTCTTTATATTTTTAAAACATAAAGAACAACAATTGATAATACAGAACATTGTGCTATGCACTAATGGGACAAGGGAGATATCAGATTTTTTTTAACAGAAAAAAATGTCATTTCAAAAACCAAATATAGAGGATGGTTATGCGAAATATAAAGCAGATACATACAAATGAAGCTTGTAAGAATTTACAATGGACAGGAAAATATAACCTGACAGCATTGGAAACACTTTTCAGTATATCTCGAGTTGAAATGTGCCTTCTTCCAGTCTTTTGAGAATTTACAGTAATGTTTTGGTGGCTGATTCAATAGTCATATAAATTAAAATCAATAAAAGGTGTTTTATCTGGAAATAAAAGGTGTTTGATAGCTCGCTATCGTTAGCGAATGAATAATTAACAGTCATCTAGGCCGTTGATTCAGGATTAGATTATCACGAACCTACTTCATACATGCATGGAACTGCAATTATTTTGTATATTTAAAAAATCAAATCTTTTCCTGTTGGAATTCGTGTAAATCAGAATTGTGAAAATTATCGCCATTTGTTCTTTTTTTCTTTAATATGCAACATTTTTTTTTTTTTTTTTTTGGCGCACCAGACATAATGAGTGGGTAATGTCAAACATACTTGCATGGTTAAATTTATATCAAAAATAGTTGAAACCCCGTCGGATGTAACTTATTGAAAATATTTTAACCAGAAAAGTAAAAAACAAACAAAAAAAACAAAGAAATAAATAAACAAATAAAAAATCCAGCCTAATTAAATACACAAAGAACATGATATAGTATGATTCAAAGAATTAACAAAAAAATTAACTTGATATAACACTGACTTTTAAATCTGGATACTCGTTTATAATTATCCCACATTAATGAACGTTTGAAGTTTATTCAGGATGAACAGGGTAAATGTGCTAAATATATGCAAACAGATTATATACAAACTAACCAGTTTGGCTACGATTTCAATCAAATTATAAATTTTACTCCATATGCCTATAACACGATCTACTCATTTCCGAAACATATACACATTGACATTTCTTTAACTCACTTCACTTCGTCAAAGTCTATACCTTACTTATCTCCGAAATACGCGTGTATAGAAACGGTTTGAAAGTTGGTTGCATGACACTGATTGAATCAATGAGAAGCTGTTCTGCTTCTATCCTTATTAGAAGAGCTTTAGAGAGACAAAGATTTTTTGTATCACCAAGGTTATTTTAACCCTTTGCACTCCGCGTTATTTTGAGTATGGGCTACCAGCAACTCCGTGTCATTTTGACTGTGGACTACCAGCAACTCCCAGTCGTTACACAAATATTTTATTCGACCAGCACCACTTATTTAAAAGAAGAAAAAGCATACAATTTAAAAAATGCTCTGATTAAATAAGGCAAATTTTATTTTATTTTATTACTGGTGCCATAAACAAAATTTCCAAGGCAAGATGATGTCGCCGCAACAACGACAACGGAATTTTTTACTTACCTTGCAATGTCGCCGTAGCGGCGACAACGGAGTGCAAAGGGTTAAATGTTTTTAGTGTTTCAGATCTTATCGTCTCCATCACTGGTCACGTCACAGTGGCAGAGGCATCTCGACTCCGCATATCAGCCGCAAATTGGATTCACACAAAGCACAGAGTTCAGAGTATATTACAGATACGCTATACAAAAAAAAAATGAAGCCAGGCAATATGAAGACAGTTATCGTTCAAATTATTCGGCCCAAATAAGACAAGCACTTGGAACAAGGGCTGAATTCGTTGGATGGAGAGAGGTTTTCAAAGCGAGTCGCAAGTATTTGTACCGAATTGTAAACGGCTTCAAGGTTGCATTTTTAGCTTCATAGCAAACCAACACATTTTCTCTCTATCTTTCACTGAACCAATTTGAGGTTGATACGCGGAGTTGAGATGCCAGTGACGTCTCGCGGATGACGTCCATTAGTCGTAGAGTGCATGTTACTGGAATTATCCAGATAATTGTTTTTGCAAAATATATCAGCATTATTTAGTCTTCCAAAAATCCTTAGTTTGTAACTGTGGACGAGGCATACGCCAATCTTTAATTTATGTTAACTAATTTATTACTTGTATTTTCACAACAACTGTTGTAGTTCTGAATAAACAACTTCTGAAATTTCATAACAGTATATACTATAAAACGTTTAAAAATATTTCATTGGGAATCATTCCTGAAAATGGCAGTATTATTAAAATTTAATGAATAAAATTAATACGCATAGTAACCCTTTGTTATCCTTTACAATTTACTTTCTAAATCTCTTAATATTATAAAATGTTTAGATCTAATTATGTATACAGTCATTATTCCTTTAAAAGTTGCATCGTCTTAATGAAATCTCTTTTAATGAAGAAACGGTTAACCTTAATCGGGCATTCATTATTAATGTACGGACAAAATCAATAGATGCATGTTTATGAATAATAAATTTATTAAATGTTGCATATGAAATAGATTGTATTTAAATTAAGTTTTCCTTTTTAATGTAATCAAACAGCACACTGTTTAGAGTTGAGGGAAGATATTAACAATGTATTTTATATCTTATGGAAGTAAACGTATAAAATATTGTACTGAACTAAAGTATCATGTACGGTTTACATACAATTAAATTGAATAAAATTCGCTCTTCGGTAGATTCTGTGTTTATAAATTTCTAATATTATGAAGAAGAGACATTTGTTTGTAGGGGGTGATTTCTGGATTGCAAATTGATGGTGGCAGTCCCTGCTCTATAATAGGCTATATTTATGTCGGTGCCACTAGCCCCAAGGGGGCGCAGGATAAAAAGACCCCTCTAAAATTGTGATTTTTCTGATATTGAAGATGTTAGAAACCTGAAATTTCGGATGGCGTTTATTTTGAAGATACAAATGCCCGCTACGAATGGTTTCTAAAAAAAAATTGAAACTTCAAAGTGGAGAAAGACGCTCTAACATGCGATTTCTATGGAATTGTTATAGATAGAAATTTCAAATTTGACATGGCTGTGCATAAGTTTTTAAATAATTATGCATATATAAATTAACAATTTTTTTAGTAAAACAAAACAATTTACGGAAAAGTATATTTTCATGAAATGCATATTTGTAGAACAATATTACATTGTTAATTCAATATTATATTTGTCTAAATCAGCATTCATTACAATCTTGATTTCATATTGTCCATACGCTAAGCTGGTTATTCCATCCGCTAAAAAGTATTTTTTATTATCAAAACGCCTTAGGGTGATTTTATTCTGTGTATACAAATTATAGTAGTCTTGAGTGAAATTTGACTGCTTCTCCATAGTTCATTTTACTTGTTGCAAACATTCTAAATAATCTTGGTGTTTGATTTTTTGTCGAACGATATGCATAAACACACCCTTTGTTCATTTCTTCTTTTCATTCATAGAGTTCATTTTGGGCATAAAGCCGATGCATTCAAGGGCTAATTCAGTGTTCAGTTCATTCTTGAACTTGCCAATCGCTTTTTTGCTGATTTCCGAGTAAATCAAGGGATTCTTTGGATAGTACACTGTTTAAAATATCGTGAAAGATTACCTCTGTTTTAAAAAGCTGTCTATTTTATGACCAATTTGAACGCTACATGAACGCCTATGAATCGTTCTCATTGGTCAGAAAATAGATAGCCTTTAAAAACAGAGGTATTTTTTCACGATATTTTTAACAGTGTTGGAGAAATCAAATATGTTCGTAAAATATATCATGTCATCATAAATGTTGTTTGTTTTTATATTGTGTGTGAGTGAATCCGTACTGTAAATAATAAGCTTGCATTTCTTTATATGCTTTCTTAATAAAATTGTAGTGATAACAACACATAAATAATTTAGAAAGTTCTAATAACGTAAATCCGACATACATATGTCGGAAAATAAGATTGCAAGTTTTCATTCTTTCGACGCTAGTTAGATCGTCATCATATATTTTAAACGATTTAAAAGAAGGCGAGGACACTAATGTTTTAGCTCTCTTTTCAATATTACAAATAACATTATTTATCTTTTTTCGTAGATCCACCATGATATTTCAAGAAGCACTGTTTTTCTTTAATAAAAAAAAAAATCCCTTTCAAAAGACGATTTAGCATCCTTTCTTTTCTGGAGGTCAAAATTAATATATTCCTGTAACCACGAGGCCTGCTTGAATTTAAGTGCATCATGTACAGCTGTAATTTTCAATTTTTAAGTTGTAAATAAAATTTAAGATAACGGCGATGAGTTGTATAATCTTGTTTATTATTTAAGTTGGGTATAATTTTGGGGGTTCATACGAATTTTCTATTGTTAAGTAAGCTTCGTCCAAACGAAGACAACATCTCTTCGTTTACGGCCACTCTTTCAAGTTGTAACTGGTTATTCGTCACGTACTTTGTGTAGATGTTTCAGGTGTTCTAGGTGCACCTCGATATTATACCCAAAATCAGAATAATCAGGTAGTGATATTCCTGTAACCATGAGGCCATTCCACTGTTCTGTAATATGACTTATTTCATACCATTCAAACGCACCATAGGTTAAAAATTGAGACATAGCCCACTATACTAGTTATTAATACATCATGTAACTGAGTGCTTCATTTTCCCCTTTATCGGGTGTATTGGTGATGTTCGCTCTTCCATGTCTATGGCTAATAATACTGATAGTGCCACGTACAGCATTTTCAACCATAAGCAGCATATAGATATCAGTGAGTAACTCTGAAGGTGTTTCAGATATATTCAAGCAAGTAAAGGTGTGGTAAACAAGTGTACACAATCGGTATCACGTTCTTGTTGAGATTTTAAAATTTATTTAAAAATATGTAGATTGTCTGTCCCAAAAATTTAAATGTAACACGAAGACTAAAATCGCAAACAAAGAGTTTTAGTGCGAAGGGCTTTATATTGCGAGCTCTAGAAAATAATATTTTCACTTACATTTATTGATGTACTACATGTGTGTGTTATAAGATATTTGTTCCAGGCTAATCAAAGGATTAATATTAGAAAATTATTTTTTTAATGATGAAGAACAATATGTGAAACATTTTAGCAAACGAAAATCTATCTCTGAAATAAGCAGTTTTAATTTGTTATCGGGCAACAATAAAATTGGACACCCTTATATCTGTAATGTTCATGCAGAAGAAAAGTTTCATATAGTATTTCAATATTTTAGCAAAAAAAATTATAGATTTACGTTTTTAACACAGAGAAAGAAAAAAATCGACTTGTAATAATTTGTTTCTTTGGCGGAAGAAACTTAATGAGAAGATCCGGATGATATACTACTTGTAAAACTTTGAATACAATTAAAATCTCGGCTACTATATAGAACATTACATGAACTTCAACATTATCAACGATATTAGTAAACATTTTTAGCCTTTACACTGGGTCTCGGAAGTATCTGTCCGAGATTACATGCAAACCCGGACAGATGCGCCTGAGCGCCCGTGTAAAGGTTAACGGGACCCATTTTCACTCTGACATTTAAAAAAATAACACATTTAGTATCAGAAAATTCATTATTTATTAATATGGGAAAAACAGACCGTAATTTTAATGCTGTTACCACACTGTAGTCTTAAAAACTAACAAAGAATTTAAACAATGAACTTAAATTGAATTTTACACTTTTTCCCTCAATCCGTATGAGTTGTCATCAGCGTATATGCTGCATTTAAAAGGGCATTTTCTCATCTAAAAAGCATTTTTATATCCGTCATTCTTTGATTTAGTTGCAGGTCTGGTCTAGTACCAACACATGTTGGTGAAGCTCCTCGGTTTATGATGTTGATTATTCTGTTTTGTAATTTCAGTAATTTATACACCACATCAGTATTAGGATTTTCCCTGAATGAAACATCGATTTTTTATAACTTTTGAGCCAAAAAGCATCCTGCCAAGTATGCTATAAAACTTTATGATGACTGCATTTTATCTTGCCTTACAGTTAAATACCTATAACAAGGTTGATTTCTGATAGTAAAATTCAAAGAAAATAACTAACATTCTTAGGATAAACTACATTTCACGATCAACTACAAATCCCACACATTGATCTAATCTCGCCCTTTTGCAAGATATATATTATTTTAGAGAGTAGCCATTAGGAGCCAGAAATTTTAAAGCATCTTAAAATGGCATATTACTATACTCTTCATGTGTACCATTTAAAATGTTCACTATAACTGAAACATGAGTCTCGTTTTGGTAAGTAATGACGTACAAAATAGGTTTTCTCGACGTTCGGTATCAGCAAGTGCTTCATCTTTTAAGAAGGGTATATCTACTAAAACTTTAAGTTCTTTTATGTGATCTTGTACAGATTCAGCATATGATTTTTGTTCACGGTAATCTCGCTTTCATTTGAGCGAGAGAATCTTTCAGTGTAATTAGGGATTTTACTAATATGAATAAGATAAGTATTTTACCTTTATTCTATACGTGCACAATCTAACTGCAAATTTTTCTCCCGACGTAGCGGAGTATGATAATTGTAGTTTGCAGTAAATAAATACGGTGGGTTAAATGAACGAAAACTTTTGTATTTTTAAAAGGTAGATATATTAACTTTACTACAAATGATTAGTGAAAATGAGTATTTAGATAATGATAAACAGAACATAATGGGGAACATAATCGCATAAAAAACAGAATAGAACATTACATACAAAGAAAGTAGAAAAAAAACACAAAAACAAAGCTCTTTTCCAGATATTGAACAGGTATGGCTTTCTTGTGGTAGAAAGGGAAACAAAAAAATATGCTAGATTGGCAGTTTAAATACATGAAACAGTTATGACGCATATAACGGTCTTTAGAAGCTTTATGACTGCAACATGGTTTTCCAGAACTTTTTCTTCTGTGGTCATCTATCTCTTTTACAGAAATTGTTATGTTTTCAAAATGCATTATTTATAATCTATCTTTTCTCGGCGACTGGCGCCCTTTCTGAATAGATGGTGCGAATACAGGAGATGATTTAACGTTTTTTATAGGCTCCTTTGGTCTGAATATATTAGAAAAGCCCTCGCGTTTATTACTAAGTTGAAATCTTTTATATTCAGGGAGATACATATCTTCGTTTTTGGCAATGCAAAATATTTATTTTATAAGGTTTCTCTGCGGTTTTGTTCACAGATTCAAAACTTATTTCTGGAAAATAAAACTTCTTTCTCATGTAAGACTAGAGTTTGTTTGCAACATCTAAAACAATTACAACACTGCATAAAAATATAGTTCTAAGTAAGATTCAATTCTTTTTGGAAACGGCAGGGTGAACAATACAGTTTTAATGGAACCAAATTCAATATTTATGTACATTTAAGTTTTATGAACTTCAAAATTTCTTTGTAATCGAACAGCTTGCATAATGTTCATCTTTGTGTTTTCAAACTTATTCTTTTATATTTTCAAAATGCTTCAGAGTGTGTCAACCGCTATAGAGTACGTAGAACCAGTATAGAACGATCTATGCCTTTAATCTCTTTTGTTCTTAATTTTTGCAAAGAACTTTTTATACTACTAAATTCAGTTAATACCTGTTCATTAATTGAAAAACAAGTAGGGCACTTGGTTTTAATAAAAACTTGTTGACCACAACTGAAACAGTTTAGAAAGCGTCTATGTCCATTATGCGCAACATTTCTATGTAAGGAATTAGTATTCGCAAAATTCCCACTTTTCCTGTTGCTTTGATACATGGTTTTGCTATGTTCAGCTCTTTCATTTCCACAGTTTGTATTTGTTTGTGGTGTTTTTAAATTTTCAAACAAATCAAATTTTGCCACTAGTTTAATAGAATCTGTTAAATATTCCATTCGACAAAATATATTTTTATACTCAGCAGGCGATGTTTTCTTTCACAGAAACCGTTAAATTTTCTCATTCGTCAAAATATTTTTGTTTGCACTCAACAGGCGATGTTTTCTTTATCCGTCTCACTGCGATTAATTATTGTAACTTTCTACATGTATAATTATGCATTTCCGTGATCCAATCTTCTAAACAACTTATAATTTCAAAGTAGAAATTTTCTCGCTTACTTTTTCGTCCTTTTTTAATGACGACTGAAATGTATAAAGGGGAGAGTAGCCAAATTTGGACCACTTCACTTATTTTCAGGTGTAACTTACTTCATTTTTGGAATATCTTCAAAATAGCGCTACACATGGTCAATCTATTTATCTACAAACTAAATAACTCTTTACAACAATTTCTTTTTGAAAATGTTTAGTTTTATTTTAATTTGAAAAATTTGTCAAAAGTGGTCCAAATTTAGCAACTGGTCGGCTAAGTTGGACTCCCGATATCCTAAATTGGATGAAATAATATCAATCTGTTTTAATTAGTAGGGAATATAAATAATTTTATTAAAAGCAAAGTTTGAAATTATGAAACAATCAAACAAAACAACAGCAATGAAATATAATGAAATCGAATACCTGAAAGTAAGAGTAACCGTTTTAAATCAAAATATATTCCAAATATAAATCAAAGTTAAAAGCAATTAAGAATAATTATTATGGAGCTAATTGCCTGTTACTTGAATATCATGTAAGAAGTGATGCAAGACTTACACTTGAATTTCATTGTTCATTTTTAATTCCAGTGCACACAACATGGAATCATATGTGGCAATCTGAGCATTGCATCATTTCTGCTATTTTATTTTTCTTACAAATTAGGCAAAACCAATCATCAATGTCTTGATTTTCCTTTTTAGATTCTGAAACTTTAGACTTTTTTTGCAACAGAAGTTTTCTTTACCTTATGTCTGCAGTTCTTCGCTTTCATCATTTTCTTTCCAATTGAGTTAGGTCTATTTTTTTATAACTTCATGTTCCAATTGCTTTTGTGCTTTGAAAAAAAATTTTTGTCGGTTTTTTGTTATTGTTTTTTTTTTATTTCAAGGTTTACTTTACATGTCAAACATGATAACAGAGCTGTTTTATGGCTCCCTCTGTGCTTTCAATTAATTGATTTTGGCAAGGGAGATTTCGAAAATTCATTACTTACTTTTCAAATTCATGATCTGGTCCAATATAAGCAACTCAAATTGGTCCAATTAAAGAAACTGCGCCATTTTTAAAACAGATAATCACAAGACTAAGAACAAAGAGGAAATCAAACAAATCTGCGTGAAAAATATGCGCAATAAACACATGAATTTAGATAAGTATATGAAAACCTAACAACTTACTTTATTTTAAATTATTCTCTTACGTTCAGTAGGAAAAAATTAGATCAAAACAGCTAATTTTATATATTTTAAAATATTCTGAAAACAATACATGGAAGGTGAGTGCCTCTTCTAATCATAAGTGTCGTCATTGTGATGAGTAGGATTTCAGCGATAGATGGCGTCTCTTTCTGTAATTAAAGGTAGAATTGCAGCGATCCATTTAAAGTGATAGTCCAAATATGGCTACTCTCCCCTATAAATGTTTCCGCCTATCAAAAGTTTCATCAATTGTAACGAAATGTCACGAATATGCAGATAATTATGACATTTTTCTTTGGGCTCTTGAGCACTCAAATTTCCTAATTCATTTGGTACAGCTCTGACAAACTAAGGGATCCACATAACCGTAGAGAGATTTTAAATAGATTTATTTGTCTTTCGAATAGTATTAGATACAAATTAATGTAATGTTTTTCTGGTTTCAAGACCGGTAAAATATTTTTTCAAATCACCAAACAGTAAGGTTTAGTCTGATTTATTCCTATATTTCACCAAGATGCTATCATGATTTTAACTGATCAATTTAAATTTTTCAAGTTCAAATGCTCCTTTATCTGCTAAAAACTTTTGCTCTAGTATTTGTTTCCTTCCTCTTCTTCGCCCCACCAGTGGCCAAGAGGTTCTGCTCTCGAAGCTTGTAGACGGAAGGTGCTGGGTTCGATCCCAATCTCGCCCGTCGGCCTAATCGTTCGGAGTTTTCGTGGTTTTCTTCGAACCTTGGATTTTCCAAGCGTAGATGCGGGTTTGGTTCCCTTAGAAAGACCCCTCCCTTCGGGCCTATATCCCTTGTGTTGATAATTGGCCATCATAAACACAACCAACCAACCAACCAACCTTCCTCTTCTTCTCGTGTCTCTGTTTCTTTTCTCTCATCATATAATATTTACTAATCCACCTTTACCAAACTTATAATAATCTTTAATTAATAGGCATTTTACTCTTGCTGATTTTAGAGTAAGCTGCTTAGCAATTAAACTGTCATTCAATAAAAATGAAAATGAAAATGAATTTCAGATGCAATAATTACTTTAAAATTCGATCAGTTAATTTGCTGTTTTCGAAAGAATCTAGGGAAGTTTCGATAATACATGCCAAAATAAAAAAGTTCTTTATTTTGAGTTCGGATAAAATAACTCATCAAAATTTAATATCTGTATGCAGATGAATAACTGTTAAAAGTACGGCGAGAATACAGCCAGATAAGTAATGTAAACTGGCAATAAAATAATATCCAGATTTTCTACTTTCTTGATAAAATGTACAAAAACAATTTCTTATAAATACAAGGTAATGCCTTCTATTAATAACGATATAAAGTATGATACAAAATTATCTGCAACTGTTGATTGGGTCCATTGTTGGGATGTCATTGTAATCTTTCGTTATGAAAGAACGGGAAAAGAAACTAAATGGAAAGATCCGGATAATTATTACTCATTAAACTTTGCAAACAACTAAAATCTCAGCTACTTTGTACAAAGTAGAACGATATTCACCATTATCACTTAAGAAGAATTTTTAATGGAACAGTATTTCACATGAACATTTGAAAAATTAAAACTTTTAATTAGAGAAAATCAGAATTCATCAACATGAAATATAGATCTTTAGACCAGAATTTCAAGGCTGTTGTTTCTCGACAATCCTAAAAACTAACAATGAGTTTAAGCGGACGTGCCATAAACTTTTGTCTCTAATTTTTGTAAATGAAATTTAAAAAAAATGAAAAATGTCGATATGGAAAAAATTCTTCTGCTGCTCAGATTTAAGGGAAATATTTATAAAATAGAGAAAACTACTGATAAGAAGCTTTCAAAATTCTGTGCCTTTCGTTGAAATAATTTAATTTTGAGACTTTTCTTTCGAACGAATTTTACATTATCCTCAAACTATGAAGCTGAAAACAAAGTAAATTAGTTTGTTATATATTTGAGTTGTTTCTAATTTCGGCGAAAGATGATTTCTTTCAAAATTTCTTCATTAAAATAATATCGATACATAACCAAAAGACGTGTTTGAAATTAAAATGCTTAACTACACGTTGAGGAGAATTGTTTAATGTTATTTTGTATTTCGGTAATAATAATTTTCAGTATATTTTCAATATATTTTCTTCTTTTTGTATATATTAATACTTTAACGTTTCCCTTTTTATTGGCGATCAATTTTCTCCAAAATACCTTTTTGAGATACCAGGTGGTTTTGTTAGTATGGGAAAATAATAATATACTATTATTAAACAACTTAGAAATTTCTCGTCAAACGGGGCAAATGAGGTGCGTTTGTACTATACAAGTTTTATAAAAAAAATTTGCAACCCATATTGTACTGAATGTATATTTTTTTGCACTTCATAAGTGCATAGTCTGTAACATCATTAAAATGCACTTGCAATAATTTTTTCCCATTGGCCGTCATGTAACGGAACAATTTTGACTGTCCCTGTAATTAAACTATGCATCTGATTTTCATAAAATTTGAAATGACTCGACAAAATTTTACAACAAATAATATTTAAAATTTCAGACCATTCGGAAGGCTGTAACATCATTATAATGCACTTGCAATATTTTTTCCCATTGGCCGTAATGTAATGGAAAACTTTTGACTGTCCCTGTAATTAAACTATACATCCGATTTTCATAAAATTTGATATGGCTCGACAAAATTGTGCAACAATTATATATTTAAAATTTCAGACAATTCAGTTGGGTAGTTTTTCCTCTGTTATATGCGGACAGACAGACAGACGGACGGACAGACAGACGGACTGAATGACGACTTTGGGTGCTACGTATTTATATAATTACGAACGCACCTAAAAATGGGCTACTGAAAAAATATCTGATAGCCACTCTTTCGTTACTTGCACACTAAAAACGTGCTACTTCGGTATGATAGTGAAGTCCGCTAGACGCATTTTAAAAGGATTCTAATTCAGGCGCAAGTCCTGCTTTCGTATCTTATGGTGCATCCAGTGTTTATTTAGGGTTTCGCTCTTACGAAAAATCACGCATTCAAAGTTATATTTAAAGTCGTTATATAGGCATGAAACATTGGCAAAAAAGAGCATTGTAAAGGACCAATGACAATTCAAAGACGAGGTGAACTGACGCAATTTCCATAATTCGGAGGAATAGATAGTAGAAGCACTAATCACAGAACACCATATGCAAATCATGGCGTGTAGAAAATTTTTAATAAACAGTGTGGGAAGATTTTTTTCTTCAATCAGTTGTTAGTATGTTTCAACAAGATGGCACTTACACTAAAACAAAAAGGTGAATTGATAGCTATTTTATCTGAACGGGAAAAATGCAGCTGAAGCAGAGCGAATTTATCATAAATTACGACGAGGCCCTTGTTCCGTAAAAACTGTACATGATTTGTTGAAAATATTTGAAGAAACTGTAAGCACATGTGGTCGTCAACGATCCGGACGACCATCTTTTCCTGTTTGAAGTTGTTGTGGAAGTGCGTAACAGGATTGCTGTAGCTTCATTGCATACCAAAAGAAGTGTTGCACGCAGTTTGGTACAGAAAAAACAATCCTCAAGATTCTGTCCACTGCTCTGTGGATGAATACTTATCGATTCCAGCGCGACCAGATTTTGCAATGTGATGAGCAACAGCATTTGAACATTACAATTTATTTTCTCATCAGATATGATGAAGATAACACTTGGCCATTGCGAATATTATGGACGGATGAGGCACATTTCTCTTTAACTGGGAATGTAAACTTCAAGAACTGCGTTTACTAGGCTGACGAAAATCCTCACGATGTGACACCAACCCCTTTAAGCGAAGCTAAAATGACTGTGTGATGCGACATTGCAAACACATTCGTTCTCGGTCCGTACTTTTTTGTGGATGTCACTTCCACAGGTATGAAAACGTGCTACATCAAAAGCGCTCGGTATACAACAATGTTGCAGGATTAGGTAATTTCAGATTTGCAGCAGTGAAATGCCGCTAATGATACTTTATGGATGCAAGATGATGCTCCTCCACACGTCACCACATCCGTTAGCGAAGTGCTGCAACGTTATTTTGATGATAAAATCATCTCTCGTAATTTTGCAGTTTCGTACCGCCACTATCCATCTACCTCACTCTAATGGATTTCTGGTTCTGGGCTTATATGATATCAAATGTCTACACATCAAATCCAAGAAATTTGTCAGAATTTAAAGATTCCATAAAACGTGAAGTTGTACAGATTCCTTCTGCTATGTTACGTTCGGCACTGTTGTCAACAATCTCACGAATTCAATGCTTTATTATCTGCGAAGTTGGGCATGTTGAAAACTGCTAATTCAAATAAATGTTTGTTTTCTCTCTTCTCTCTTGTGTTGCCATTGGTCCTTTACAATGGTCTTTTTTGAAAGTGTTTTACGCCGGCAATTTTTATCGTACGTGTATCATTCTACCGCCATTTATGGTTAATCAATGCACTGATGAATTTGCACATAAAAAATGGGTGTTGCCATTCGAACATTTTGAAATATTTTCACTGTGCCTGTAACCGCGAGAGCTCTATTGCTTTAAATCATCACGACCTCAAGCGCATTTCCTTTCGATTGGTTGAGCGGCTAGACCGCTAGGGGTTCATGTATCAGGGAATTTTTTTATGACCACCCTCGACATACATATTACTACATCTTATAATACAGCTAAACTGTCGCATAATAAAAACACTCACCATTCTTTATAACATTCACCATATGATTCTTCATGATATATAATTTATTTTGCCAAAAAAATCTGCTTTGGGATTTTAAACATGAACCAAAGATGTCGAGAAAGTGAATAGTCAAAAGCAGAATTTAAATGTTTCTATTTATACGTAATTATTTTTTGTAACAATTTGTTATGTCTTCTGCACATTTGCAAAATATAATAGAATCGCCATCATCATGAAAATCCATTCTTTATATTTGTTTGTTTATTCACTTGAAATATTTTTTTTAAGTGATGTTTAAGAAATAGCACCATAGCCGGTATATTGCAACATTGGATGGTTTCATTTGTTGAAAAAGCAATATTTCAACTCAGAAAACATTTTTTAATAATCTGTAAATATCAAAATTATTTAAATAATGTGTAAATAATATCTTTTCAAATGACAGATTTTTCTAAGAACCAAAATCAATCTTTTTTCTATATCTGTGAGTACCATTATTTTAAAATTAATGTCAAGCATAAGTGCCGCGTGTCGGAAAATCCTTATTCGATTTTTTAAGTTAGATATGTATTAGAAAATAATAACAAGAATATTGATTAAATCTGTATATTGATTTAAAAATGCTAATGTTTTGAACATTCAATAAGGAGAAATTCACGCTTTAGCAACAAGCAATCGCATACAACTATACATATGATACATACGTATACATGATCTTATTATTTGATTTGTATATAAAAACTTTGAGATTTGGAAAATAATTATGATAATCTTGCATAAGGAATCTTTTATATGTCAAAACTTACTATCTTTGTTCACACAAACTCTTATTATTTATATGCATAAATTAATACAAGCTTTAATTATATAATAAGGAATAGCCATTTGCACGTCTTATCAGAATTTGCGAATCCCGTTTCTTGGCATTTATTTGTTTATACATGCCTCAAATGTTGTGAAAGTAATTGCAACTGAATGTAATCTGGTGTCACCTTTCACTTAATTTAGTTTACCTTTTCTGTTCAAGATCAGATTTCTCATGCGCAAGAATATGATAAGAGTTAGAGTATCAGACGGTAGGAATTGTAATATATAGAAGAGATGGATATGTTGTGTAAGATAATACTTGAGTTCATAGAAGATAAAATAGTTGAAATTTTTAAGTATGACACGGAAAAATATTTAAAATATAATGAAAAAAAAAATCTATCATATTTTTTGAAATAAAGACACGAAAACATGAAACACATCCAATAAAAAATATTTAAATTTCACACAT
Organism: Maratus speciosus; assembly: GCA_963932465.1. Taxonomy (NCBI): domain Eukaryota; kingdom Metazoa; phylum Arthropoda; class Arachnida; order Araneae; family Salticidae; genus Maratus; species Maratus speciosus. The sequence continues at coordinate 283,871,760 of OZ010791.1, read as the reverse complement.
TTATGTAGAATAATTATAATTTTTTTTTCTATGATAGGAAAAATTTCTGCACAAAGTTGATATGTTGCTAACCGACGTGAACACCTGGAAAGAAAGTCAAAGGAGAATGCCATTGACCGCTTCCCCTGGATTTTAAAATGCAAAATAATTTTGTTATCTTTGAAAATAAAGAAAGCGTAAAATTTCTTCATTTTAATCGACTTTAAAAAATTTAAACACCAAGAGTAATTGAAACTGGAAATTTCTCGTTCTGCCCCCTCTCTTTTCCTTGAACATCCTGTAAAACATAAATTTTATTATTTTTTTAATTTATATTCCCATGTCTAAAAATTACCTTAAACGGGTGGGGATTTCGGGGAGCAGATCCACTTTGACGATGAATAGATAAACAGTAAATTCTCCGTAAGGCGGACTCTGCGTAAGACAGAAATCTGTCTAACTTGGAAAGATTTTCAAGTTCTTGCTGATCCATAGACATTGGGTAAAATATGTCTAATGCAAAATATTTTCTACCACGGAAATTTTCCTTGGTCCCGATGGATATCTTCTTAGAAAGAGCTTACTGGTAAGCTCTCTGTAAGGCGGACTCTGTAAAAGACGGAAATCTGTCTATCTCGCAAAGGTTTTTAAAGTCCCTGCAAATCCATAGATATGAAGTAAAATTTGACTACAGCGGAATGTTATTTACTACGGAAAATTTTCTTGGTTCCGATCAATTCCGCCTCAGACAGAGTTTACTGTATTATAAAATTAATTATAAATTGTTAATTTTTTGTGTTACTTTTCTGTGCCTGTCTTTAAAAATTGTATTACACAGAGAGGGAATAATGACTGACAAAAAAGTTCTCTATGCGTTTACATTCATACCGATTTTTATCAGGCATTACTTGTACAAAAAATAGGGTATCATGCATGTCTGTGCTATATTAGATAAAGAGTCATAACACAGTTACTTAGAAAAATTTTAATTCAATATCTAAGAAATACTTTTTTTTTACAGAACAGACATGTCATTTCACATTTTATTGGAAAAACAGTGCATTTGTGTTTAATAAAAATCCAATATATTTCCAAAAACACAACTCATATTTGCATCTGTGTCAAAAAATTCTTATGATTATTTTTTGTAATATCTTCAAAGTTCATTTAAAAGATTATATGTGTCCTTTAAGATCATTAAAGATCCATGAAAAGAATCCTATTCACCTTGGTCGTTAACACATGAAACAACATTCTGCTCACCATTTTTGGAATAACGTTTTCAAAACCTTACCGAGGCAGCTTCAGTTCTGATTGAAATTAATTTTATCTTTTTGGCCGAGATTTAAGCTTTTCCCTTTTTCTTCCTTCTTTATTTCTTTACTCATGCGTCTAAGACCTGGCGCCATCTGCTGTTAATTATCGCATGGGTCATATCATTGACACAATCTTCTCACCATTTCATCTTTTAATTTAGTAATTTCAATGGCTTCTCTAATTAATGCATTGTGAGAGTTGTTTTATTTAGCAATTTTTTCGATCGATATTGTACTGATTTTAATAGGGATTTCTATATTGATTCTTGCGAGGGCTATTGTTTCGTTGTTATTTTATAATTTACTCCATTTTTAGGTGCGTTAGTAATTATATAAATACGTAGCACTTACAGTCGTCGTTCAGTCCGTCTGTCTGTTCGCATATAACAGCGCAAAAACTACCCAACCGAATCGTTTAAAACTTAAAATACACAATTGTTGCATAATTTTATCGAGTTATTTCATATTTTATGTAAATCGGATTTATAATTGAATTACAGGATTAGTAAAAAGTTTTCCGTTACATTACAGTCAATGGGAAAAATTATCTCAAGTGCATTTTAATGATGTTACAGCCTTTCGAACAGAATAAAATTTATATGCACTTATGAAGTACACTAAAATATACACCCAGTACAATGTGCAATGCAAAAGATATTTATAAAACTATCTGTAGTACGAACGCATCACATTTGCCACGTTTGACGTGCAATTTGCAAGTTGTTTGATACAAGTATAATGCCTGATAAAAATCGGTATAATTTTAAACGTATAATATAATACAGGCATTAACTAAACAATATTTCTCTATTGTTATTTGAATTAGAAATTTATTTTTATTTGTAAATTTCATATTTGTTTGATTGTGTTAACAATATTACAGTGTATCTACATATCCCACACATAATACAGTTCCGTTTTTATAGTATCTGTCGAGTTGTTTACAAACTATACCAGATGCTAGTGCCAAAACTATTTTCTGATTGAATTCTACTGGTCGATTGTCCGTTCTGTTACCTCAATTGGCACACTGTTTGCATTTCAAGCCAAATTGTTGAGTTCGACTTTCTTCCAACACACTTTTTCACTCTTTTAGAAATATGTCGTAAATCGTATTTCTATCATCAAGTTTCTTTTAAAAATTATTTAAAATGTAGCTCACTACGTTGAGGATAATTCTGTGAATTTTCACGATATTTGACAGCACACTTTAGAAAACTTGTTCCATATACTTTAAGACCAAATTATTGAGTAATTATTTTTAACACAATGATTTATCTTTCAATTGAATAAAATAGTTTTCCAAACAGTTATGGCATCAAAATAGCTATGCGTTATACATTTTAACCTTTATAGGAAATATACACATGTGATAACGTTTTTGTTTATCTGCGTGTAAATTCTAGAATTGGAAATGTAATTATTATAAGTTTGCAAGAGATTTCTTTTGTAATAAAAGTCAGGAATAATCTTTTGTATTCGAATGATCTCTTGTTATTTCTGAAGTAAATTTATTCAAATCTCTAATTACGTATTCAAGACAAGCAGCATTAAATCCTTTTCTAGAATTTTGAATATTCCCGTTCCTAACATTTATTTGTTTATACGTATTTCTAAAATACTGTAAAAATAATTGTAAGTAAATATAATTTGAAGTCACCTTTCACTTATTTTACTTTATATTTAAGATCAGGCTTGGAAATACATTTACCGAAATAGAACAGCAAATCGAGGACGTAATTAGAATCAAATGTGCTTTTTTTCTTTTTCAGGGGTTTACATTTAAAGGAATAACATTTTCCTTTGAGTAAAACAGTTTTGCAAACAAAATATGTCATTAAAAAAATTGTGTATTATCCAATTAGCACTTTACAGAAAATGGACATTCAATAACAATGTTAGTTTGATTTTCGCGTAAAAACATCAAGCATTTTTAAGCATAAGTAATTATAAGACGTTTCTACAAGGTTTCTTTTAAAAGTAAACAATAGAAATAATTTATTTGTATTCTAATAATTTCTATACCTAAATTTATTTAAATCTCTAATTATATATTCAAGACCAGCAGCATTAAACGCTTGTCAGGATTAATGAATATCCCAATTTCTGACATTTACTAGCATATACATGATTTACGAATACTGCGATAATAATTACTGACAAATGTAATTTAGAATCATAATTCCTTTTCCGGTCCATATTTCTGGGTTCTATTTCCGCAGCATTTTTTTATTCGCCAGAAAAATATAATAAAACTAATGATAGATTACCGGCTAGTTTAAATATTGAGATTTTTTTCATCTCTGTTTTTTAAAGTAACTAACGCTGTCGCTCCAGTGATTGAATTTATTGTGTCCGGGGCTCTTTCTTAGCTTATATATATATATATGAAAAAAAAAACTGTTATGTATAAAAATATGTAAACTGGGAGTTTTATAGGTAAATGCATGATAAATACGAGAAGAATACAATTTTTAAATCGAAGATTTATTTTAAATGCTTTTTCATGTGGAAATCTGTCAAAATAGTTCATTTAAAACAGTTTTCGAGAATCAATAACTATGAATAGCAATTTAACCACCTTTTGCAGGCAGATAATTAACTTGATTGTGATGTGCAGTGTCCAATAATTTTTTTAATTTATCTAGTGGTATGAGATTTCCATTTTTTTTTCTTATCACAATAACGGTTTATTTCATATTTCGAAAAATTCCCTTTTCTTTTTAAACAATTGTTACAAAATTTTAAAACATCACAAATTATAATATTTCCAAGCATTTTACAATGGAAATAGATATTTACACATGAATGTTAAAAGTGAAAGAAATCTTTAAAATAATTAAATTATTAAGTGAGAAAAGAATTAAATGGGAGAAACTTACGTCATAAAAGCCCAAATAATATTTCGACATACTTTTCCATTAAAAAATATATTTACCCAAGAATATTAAAAAAAAAGATTAAAATAAATAAAATATTATTTTCTAAAAGCATTCAATGGAAAAAATTTCTTCAGATTTAAACAATATCTTTAAAATGTCATATTTAAAACTATTTTCTTATAGTTTTAAAATAAAACTTTATTATTAAAGTACGAGAGTCAGCGACAGATTTATTTAACACTCTTATACAAGCTGATTTTAAATTTGTGTGATAGACCTTACTGAAAAAATCACGAAAACAGCCGTCGGCTGTGGTGGATGCGACCTTGGGAAAATAAAATTTCCCGAGTCATAGGGAAATGAATAACAATCGGATTACCGAACAATATACATTGCTCTAAATAATATTATTCAGTCTTCCGTAATCAGGTACACAGAGCAAATTGGTGAATTTTTAGAGACTACAGGGTGGTTATCGAACGTAGCTCTAAGTGGTCAGAGCCCTTTATTTTATATGAAATTAAATAACTTTAATTGTTTTTTTATATACATTTGCTTTGTGGATAATAAATTTTTCATTCGAATAAAACTCTTTCCAAACAATTTCACCATCAGAAACTCTGCGCGATATATATTTAAACATTTACATAGAATATAAATAAACACATAAAATGTACTCATAAAAACTTTTATTCTGATAACATCTGAATAATCTGATAGTAATCGAAAAATGATTTATTTAAACATTAAATTTGTTTGAATTTCAGTGATTCAATCAGTTATAATTCACTGTAAAATTTTAGTGGCATGAAAAATCCGTACAAGTTGGCAACCTTGCAATCCATTCCCAAATTCTATTAAGGAAGGTTCTGCAATCGATAGTCACTCTATAAGCTAAGAACAGTAACTGCAAAACTTGGCAATCAATGTGCAGGAAATTTGTGCGTAATGACAAGAATAGATCGATATGTATTCTATCGCATTGGCTGAGGTTTGAAAAAAAGGTAATAGTGATAAATGATGGCTTCTTCGATGTTTAGAGGGGATGATCCAATAGAGTAAACTAGGGTGAGATACGATACACTACAAATTTGTCAATTAAAATTTCATTTTAGTTTTGAAATATATATAAGGAATGGAGGGATATAGAAATGAATGGAGCTGATGTTCCTTGCCAGAAGGGGCCACCGATTCGAGGGGGAAGACAGGAGGACAAGAAAGAATCCCAAGAAAAAAATAATATTCAAAATTATTAAGATTCGCATATGGGAGAGAGAGAACGAACTGTATTATTCCTAGTATTTATTCACTGAACAAAATAAAAATTTAGAAAGGGGGAGGGCTGAGTGTCAAGCCGCTTAAAATGAAAAATCGCGTATCTGACATGAAAATTAATGGAAGGCAGAGGAAAACGAAAAGTGGGGGGGGGGAGCCCCCTAAATCTCGGAAACTATACTCCAAACGAAAAGCAAAAGGCAAATTTAAGGACGACAACCTAAAAACTTTTATTAAAATAACCTACAAGTAGGGTCCATTGAAGATTTATTTTAGTTATAAAATATATATAAAGAATGGAGGGGGGCGGGGGGAGATTGCGACATGAACGGAACTGAAGTTTCATGTTGGAAGGAGCCACTTTTCAGAGAGAGGAAAGACAGGACAATGAATCCTAAGAAGAAAATAATATACAATAAGAACGATTCGCATAGGGACAAGAAGAGGGAAATGGGGGGATAGATACTAAGATATAGGTATCACGAAAATCGTAAATTACTGAGCATACCACCGCCACATGTTGGGCGATATAGTTCCAAATTTAAACAATTGTAAATTATGTCAGTGTATTTTGAAGTTTGGTGAAATTTCGTGCATTAATTCTTGAGTTTTAGCGCACACAATTTTTTTTTTTTCAGAAACAGACATTTTCCAAAAATAATCAAATTTACTTCAGGATATTCACAAAGGCGTAAATCCATCAAAAATGGGAAGTTGGAAATTTTCATGTTTAGTTCTTATGTATATAGTCGAAAATGAACAAGAAAGTAACCTGAAAAATTATTTCAGGCGTATTTAATCCTGTTGAAATACACAGTTTCCAAGCGTATTAAAAAAAATCTTCCATAGACTATTGTAATTAATATTACGTTGAGAAAAAAGTTTTCCGCCAAGAGGAGATGCCTTCGCACCAACAGCTGTCATTTGCGTGTTTGTTAATCTTTCCACAAACTGGTTTCTGCATTCGAAAGCTGAACTTTGGAGCTACACGTGTGTGTTATTTGTTTGTTAAAAATTTATTATCTTGTGCTTCAAAAATGTGTTTAAAATGGAGCTATCACTTCAAAAGATCAGAACGATTATGTACTATGAGTTCCCTAACAAACTCAGTCCGACTGAATGCCACAGAAATATGTATGAAAGTTTAGGCGTCTACACTGTTTCTTACGATATAGACAAAGTTTTGGTTTCGGAAGATTAAAGCTGAAAATTTTAATATTGAAGATGAACCACGCTCTGGCCACCCTAATGAAGTCGATTGTGAACAGTTAAAGCAAATCACTGATCAAGACAGAAATGTTTCAACACGAACTATTGCGTTAGAGATTTATGTTTACCAAAAATCCATAATTAATGCTCTCAAACGCATAAATCGAACGTTTAAGTTCAATCGCTTGGTGTCTCACGAATTGACTTCTGAAGACAAGCGCAAGAGTAAAAGTCTTGTTTGACTCTGCTTAGAGATCAAAGGAAAGTTTACATTCTGGTCAGAATTGTACCCTGTGATGAAAAATGGGTGTACTACAACAATACAAGTCGTGAAGGAGAGTGGTCAGCATCTGGGGAATCAGCAGGTTCGGTTGCAAGACATGCCCTAACGGACAGGAAGGTGCTTATCTGCACGTGTTGGATTGTCGCGGAATTCCGCACGAACAGAACCTCAAAATAAGACAGACTATAAACAGTGCAATATACATCAACATGCTAATCAAAGTTCGAGATACCATTCCCGAAAAGCCAAGTAACGTGTTCAGAAGGAAGGGGGTTCTCTTTCACCAAGATAACGCCCGGCCACATGTTAGTACGATGACTGGCTCGACGCTCTACTAGCTGGAGTGGGATTTGATGATCCACCATACAGTCCAGACATGGCCCCTTCGGATTTCTATCTCTTTTCACATCTGCAGCTACATATTGATGGCAAAATCTTCAATTCAAATGAGGAGGTCATAAATAAGGTCGATCTGTTTTTTAACTCGCGCACGCCACAATTCTTCGCAGATTCGATTGAAAAGAGGCAAGAACGTACGCAGACGATTGTATATTAGAATGAAGAAAACTATCTACATTTGCTTTGTCGTTTTCGTATGTATTTATCAATTTATGATAAAAAAATGTTGACGGAAAACTTTTTACTCAACATAATATTAATATTTCATAAAATGAGTATAATTGTTAGATTTCAGGAAATAACATATTTTTTTCACTACACCTCCATTTTTGTAATTTGGACAATTACTTTTAATTTTTTTAACTTATTTCTTTTCCCCCAAAAAGGTAAAAAAAAAAAATGTCATATTCGAAATAGTTAAATATATTATACATACGCACAACGGAATTTCTGCAATAAAACAAATTGCTCTGTTTTGTTTATATTTGTCTCATAAAAGTACGGTATAGCACAAAAGCACATATGAGGCAGACTAAACAGATACGAAGATGGTTATTTGCTATGTAGTAAACAAATAACATAAAAAAATTACTCAAACCACAACTTCCTGCTAATCACACCACAAGAAGAAAGAAAGAAAAAAAGTCTGTGCCCGACTCTAGCTTCTATCTCTATTCTATAACGCCTTTCAAAGTTTGGCACCGCCGACGATTTTGCCTGATAAGATTGTATTACATATCGTATAGGAATAGAAAACCGATAAAATCGATAAAACATATCGTTATTGATAATAATTACTGCAGACATCGATGAAAAATTTAAGCTATCGACGAAATCAATTTGACTATACTATCGATAAAATCGATAAAAATATCGATATCGGCTATTACTAATGCTATATCAAATCTTTTATTATATTCCAGAGTTAAAATATTCTGTGGGAAATTTAAATAATATACACTTGCATTGATTTTCTTTTTTTTTTCTTTTCTTTTCTTTTCTTTTTTTTTTTTTTTTTTTTTTTTTTTTTGTTGTAATAAATGTCAGAAATTGCAATGTTTATTCTAATTATGTTCATCATTCCTATACGGATATTTATTTAAAACTTTAATTATGCTTTAGCCAAAAGTAGCGTTAGCTTTTGTCAGAATTTGAATATCTCAGTTCCTGAATTTCTTTTCTTGACATGTGCCTCTCAAATGCCGTGAAAATAACTGAAGCTAAATGTAATGTGAAGACGCCTTAATTTACATTTACAGGTTTTGTTTAAGATCAAACTTCGGAATTTGTCTGTAAAAATATGATAACAGTAACGGCAGAAAAAGGGTGCACAAAATATATATGTTTATTTATAGTTTAATGCTCACAATTTTGTTAAACAGATAAAAAGATTTTTTTTTGTATGGAAATAAAGCATATTTAGTACATTCTAGTATATTTAGAGTGATGTATTTGCATTTGATTTAACTAGTTTTCGAGACAGTTTGCTTTTGTGAAATTTGTCTGATAATTTAATATGAAATTTTTCGTATCTAGTAAATATTCAAATGTTTTTTTATTTATATTTGTTATAAAATGCATTATGTAAATAGATGTCGTTTATAAAGATTTTCGTTTATATTACCGAAACATTTCATTGCAAATACTTTTTATTTTAAAAACTATTCAGTATTAAACACAAATAATTTTTCTTGTACTTTTCTTTACATCACTTTATATTTTATACTAATATGATCCGAGCTGCTAGAAATATATTCACGTATGCATGTATAAAATATGTAAATTAGAAATCTTTTATTTCATTCTATATGCTTGGCTTTTTTTTCTTTTGGTTTTATATTTCTACAATTTATTTTAAGTTCCATTTTTATTTAATGCAATCTGGCAAGTTCTTGCATTAAATATATTATATGTATATTAGTATGTCTTTCATAGTCCATGACATTGCATATTTTACTACATTCTGTTTTTTCTACATTCTGTAGTAGCTATCTTACAATTTTGGGGATTTATAAAAGAAGAAAAGAAATTCTTTTCTACTAATGCAATAAATATTGATTTTACATTAGCTTTTCATATTTTAAAGTTACATCAATCCATATGTTTAATACCAAATGCATACATTGCATACATATTTTCTTATATTTTTTCTAGATGTTTTGTTTTACTTATAATTTTTGTAAGTAATAGAATAAATAATACTAAATTCCTCAAAGGAATGGAATTGTGCAAATTATTGAAATTTATGTTTTTGAGTCAAGAGTTTTTTTTAGAATTAGCACAAAGCTCGGCACATATATGTTCTACAGAAAAAAATTTCTTGAAAATATCGTCAAAACTAAGTAAATCTAAGATTTTCGAATAACTGGATAATTATTTTCTATGGTAATATTTTCAGGATCAATGCCGACCTGCTGCTAAAATGTTCAATTTTTTTTTCTATCACCAAAATTTGCAAAGAAATTGATTTGGAAATAAGTAAGTGCTTTTCATCACATACATTATAAAAGAAAATTGTAAATAAATAAAATCATAAGACGAAATTCAATATTCCACTTGGATTCACAACAAAATACACAATATGAACTTAAAAAAGCTCAGCATTTTACTTAAAAGGCGACAAAGATAATAATAATATAGATGTTAGAAGTTACAAATATACATTTTATTTAAATTTCTTAGTACTTTCGGCCTGCAATCCTGCGGCCATCGTCAGGGAATATTTTTATTAATTATCATTCTATTCATTCAAATGCGTCACTTAGTTTGAAATGGGACCGAAGGATTGCAGAGCAAAAGGTCTAGGAAATTTAGGTAAAATGTATATTTTTATCTTTTAACATCTATATTATAATTACCTGTGTCGCTTTTTAAGTAGAACGGTGAACTTTTTAAAGTTCGTATTGTGTATTTTGTGATGAAAATTGTTTTTTCCGATTTGTCGATATTGACATTCTGTTGCGATCTAGGCAGTTCGGAATTAAAATTAACTGGTATAAATGTTATACCACCGACACACGGTTTATGTAATTGTCATGCTATTACTAAGGAAGAAGATGTTTAGCTTGATGTTTTAATGAAATGAACTACATAATTTTTTTCAATCGTTTTTCTTTATTTACCCACTAAACAAGCCAATTAAATGCAGTACTTTTTATTTTGATGTTATAGTAGCTCACACTGTAGTTACACTGAAAGAATAATTCATCGATAATTTTCACACACAATACATCAAAAACTATAAGTTTTAAAAACATGTAGTTATAATAAGTTCAAGTTTTGGGTAGATAGCAACAGCTTCATTAGTTCCTGTAGAAGCTAAAAGATGATTCAAAAGTTTCAAGTGGGGATTTTGTCAAGAATTACTCAGCGAAAAGCGGGTCTCCGTAGAGGGTACTCTCGAAACCACCGAATTAAAATATGTATTAAAAGGGAATCTTCTTCCTCTTCATCTTGCTTAAAACTGTCATTAATAGCTTTCGGTATTTACTTTCTGTATTCGTCGGTAAACACAAATCATTTCTTCGAAGCGCTTACAATTTCATAGTTTTAATGTTGTTTTTTAAAATGTTTGTGCTGCAAAAAATGCCTTTTGTCTTATAATTCTTGGCTGCACTGCTATTTCTTGAAAAATTATAAATAATTCAAAATTTAGAATGTATAGTGAATGTAATCCAACAAAGGGAATTTGGCGTACAATACTGTACCTTTATTTAACAGGCGTTTTCTGGACAATTACTTTAATTCCTCCTTAAATATCCTTTTAAAATTTGATAAGTTCTGCAATCAGAAAGCTAGCTAAATAACTTATTCTACTTAACTTATTCTTCCAAACTTTTCAAGTTACGTTTCTTCCTTTTCGCTTTGTTAAATCCCCCTCGTTTAAACAAATTCGTTAAAATAAAAAGCATGTGAAAATGCATTTACACTTATTCACTTATGTGCTTTTAATTAAGGAACACAGTATAGGTCAAACTAAACCGTGCTCTACAGGTTAAAGTATCAGCACCATTGCGAAAATGCAGCGGACTACACCATAAATTCTTTTAGAGAAAGTGTTTAAACATAAATTTAACTGAATATATAAAGTAAATTTGAAATGAGAAATTTATAGGATAGACCTTTAAAGTCGTTTAGTTCCGTAAACCGCTGTTATGAAATATAATTTCTATAAAAGGAAAGAATGAAACGAACAAAAGTTAAAGTAAAGGACTTTTCACCATTTTCGAAAAGAATGAAAGAGAATGTTATTTTTCAAATTAATAAATATTATATTAGTAAATAAATTTATACTAATACACTTATAATTATAATAACTTTACCTTAATAAACTTATATTAGTAATAATATTATATTAATAAACTTATATTAGTAGTATATTTATAATATCATTTTATAAATGTCTTCATAAATCGAAGGGTATACAATCATGATAAAATTAACTAGTTGGATGTGCCAATCCCAAAACTTTCGTCAATCTCATATATTTTAATATTTCAAAATTTTGTTACAGATGTCAATATTTCATTTTTATTAGTTCAATATTATATCAACTTTGACTTTCATCTTAAATTTCTGCTTCAGTCAATTAATCGGAGTGAAAACGAGTTAATCTCGATCACGATATTTGTTAAAATCAGGAATAGTCGCGAATAGTCGGCTTATCAGGATGTTAGGTTCCCGTCAATTCACGAGCCACTGGCGTAAAAAAGGACTACGAAAAATTAAGAAGATTACACAAAAATCGCCATTACAGCACCCCCTTCCGGCGGAACCTTTCCAAATTCACGGATGACTTTCTTGCCATGGCCAAAATCATACACAAAAAATTTGGTTCAATTTTATGCATAACTACGTGCATACACTTTTCGAAGGTACAATGTTCGAAATGGCACAAAAATCGGTATTACAGCGCCCCATACCTGCGGATTTTTTTTTCCAAATTAAGGATAAACCTGCTTGTCATAGCCAAGAACTTACAAAAATGTTTGGTTCAGTTCTTCATAACCATATACACTTTTCGATGGTACAATATTCAAAATCGTACAAAAAGGGCTATTACAGTGCCCCCTTCCGGCGGATTTTTTCCAAATGAAGGAAGGCCCTTGCCATAGCCAAAAACTTAAAAAAGAAATTCGGTTCAATTCTATGCATAACTTCATACACTTTTTGATGGTACAATGGCGACAGACAAACGGACACACGGACAGACGGACAGACAGTCATTTTCTATAAACATGCTTTTTGGGATCTCTGCCCCCTAAAACGTGTAAATTCGTCGAAATTCGGAATTCGAAAAAAATTTCGATTACAGTACTTTCTTCTACTGAAGATAGAAGAAAGTAAAAATGTGTAACTTATTTAGGAGTGAATTATCTTTCCTTTTTTTTGTTGCTATACAGTTCCTTTTGTTGTTGTAGGAAACAATCTTCTAATTATTTTTATCAATAAATAGAAAGTATCCTTTTAAGATTTACAATCCGAAAACTGTAACAACTACTTACTTTTTCATGTTTCTTCTGTTTTTTACTTTCTCTCTTTCATTCTGTTTTTAAACTCTCAATTAACGTCTATGATAATCAATATCATTACATTCTATACTCTACAGCATGTGAAATTATATATACAAGCATTCATTCTTACGTTTCTAAATAAAGAACATAGTAGATGTAAATAAAAAGGAAGTAATCTAAGATTTAATGTGTAAGCAAGATTATAAAAATGCTGGAAATCCTTCGTAATCTGATTGCTCGAATTTTAGAGGACAACAATTGGATAAAAATCTTTAGAGAAAACTGCGTAAGCGTAAAAGCAAACTTAAATTGAACTGAATATGTGAACAAGATTTGGAATGGTAATCCAAAAGACTTAACGTAACATTTATTTTCAGTGACTGACAGAGAAATAAGACAGGTTTAAGAAAAGCTATAACACGCTTTTGAGAAGCAATCCCTTTTACCTTTGGGTGGAGGCACAGTGTATTATGTGCCATAAATAATACATCGTTGGCGTAATTAAATATTAAGACAGTATGACAACAAGTAAAGTAAATAACATAAAAAAAAAATATTTTTTAACCCTTTATACATACTTAGAATTAATACCTGTACTGATATTCAAACATAAAGTTACGAGCACAATACATGTGATTCCTCAATAAAGAGTTTTTTAATTCACCTTTAAATATCCTTTTGTAATCGATGCGCTTTCAAATGGGAAAACTTTATGAAGTCTTTCTATGTTGCGGTTGTTGTTTTACACATCACTTAGTTTACTCAAAATCAATCAAATCTATAATACGAAAAAATGCTTTTACACTCATTCATTCATACTAATTAAGGAACATGGCAGCTCAAAATAAATAGCAGTGCTCTAAGGATTAATGTAAACCCATACGTATGAAAATGCAGCGTTAATTTTATAACGTTTGTTTCTTCTAAACACTTTCAAATTTCCAAATTTGTTTAAACTGATCTGTGCAAGCATTTACGTCTTACGTAGCATTGGAAATTTCAAGCTTCTATCCGTAAGAACGCTCATCCATTTATCGACACATTACCGATAAATTGTTTTTGTCACGGTGACATTTAAAAAAATAACGGATTTATAGTGGGTTTTTTTTAATAAAGGAAAATAAATCTCTAAAACTATAGTTGGAAAACAAACAAAAAATATGTTTTCAAATAATAACAAAAATATGATAAATTTTATGGAGTTGATTTTTTTATTTAAAAATAAATTGCATCCTTATTTTTAATGGCGATCATGCTATTTTAGAGTACAATAACATCAAACAATTACATGGCGATCCGAGCATATTTATGGTGTTTAGAGCAGGGTCAGACAAAGAAAAAAACAGAAATTATAAATATTTTTTAGTTGGGAAGTGATAAAAATTATCATTTATCTTTGTTCTATTCATCATGTTTCATGGGGTCTCATAAAATGTTATAAAATAGTCTAAATTTAGGACAATTCCGCAAACGTATACATATATATTTATTTAAGGTAAAAACTATATTAAAATAGTATTAATATAAAATTAATAACAGTGTGTACGTAATCTTAGAAAGAAAAAACAAATCTTTATAACAATTTTGATTGGTAATCATCAGCGATACCATTGTGCCACATTGCGGTGTCATGTTTTGTCCGAAAAATAATCATTTCTCCTCCCGCCTATGTTTTGTGACATCACAGTGCAGGAAATCCCGAAAAAACATATGCGCGTTTAACAAATGCGTTCTATTCTTCGCATTAATACCCACAAGATATCTTTTCGTACTAAATCGATGATGCTCTACAACTTCGTAAATCACTTTTTTTCCCTATATCTTTTCGTTTAAGAGATAGGAATACTAATTCCGCAGTTGTTCACCAGGTGGCACCGTATATGGTTTCATTCAGTAGCGTATGGCAACTTTACTATACCCAGACCCCACTTTTATGATTATAGCTCTTGCCGTTCAAAAATTATTGGGGAGACAACGGACTTTAGCGGACACACTGTATAAATTAATATATAATCATTACATATATATATATGCATATATAATATCTTTGAAAATCAAAAGACAACTAGAAAGTTCTCTTAACAAAACTTGACAGAAATCCCTAGTGTTAAGATGATATATGTTTAATTTCGATATAGAATACCTAATATGAAGTTATAAAACTAACATACTTGAACAATAAAGTAGTCGAAACTCCAAATTTAGAGATGACAAATAATAATCTACAGAATTGTCACAGAAAAAATTACAAAGCACCAATTTATGTAAAACCCACTATTAAATTCTATTATAATAGGAATAAATAGATTATCAATTGATTAACAAATGGAATATAGATATCAAATGATGATAGAAATTTAAGAAACTGAGGCTAATCCCCTGGATGGCTAATCGCCTGGATGGCTAATCGCCAGTCGGTAGGACCAAACTTGTCACAAACAAATTAATTATTTCATATAATAGACTGGCAAATTTGACAAAACTAGTCTATCACTGCCGATATAAAGTACTGGAATAATAAAACAGAAGGAAAAATAAGAAAATTGGGGAAATGTGTACCTACATACCACAAAACAAATTGAAGGCACACTAAATGTGCAAGACTTTAAACGTCTCGATTCGAGGAAAGTGATCTAATCAAACTTTTCGTTAGTCAGAACATCTCATAAGTATTAAAAATGAAGCACGTCGTAAACCCCCCCCCCCCAAAAAAAAAATAACAGTTGAACAACGAATGAATATATATATTATACACTAATTTTATTTATTTATTACTAAGCATAAGCACCAATAAATATTTAACGTCTTTCGAGTTAATATTATAAAACATGAAAAGAAATATATGTATTTAGAAAAATTACATTTTACCTTAAACTGGTAAAGAAACAAAAATGCTTATAAGATGTAAACTGGGAAAGTTCGTCAATTTCCTAAAAATACTTTAATGATAAAAACATACTTGTGGTTATTTTCTAAAATCTACGCTATTCAAATGCCTCTATAAAGAAAATTTTGTTATAAAACGTATGTTATGTGATTCCTTAGAGAACTCTGCGGTTTGTTTATGTAAGGTTAAAACTTCCAAATGTTGTTTTTCTTTTAAAAATACTAAAAAACCTTTCTTGGAAATTTTTTACAACATAAATATAATGCTAATGTACTACTTTAATACATGTTAAATTTCTGTATTTTTAGAATGTTTGATATGAAATGACTGTTTAAATAACGGCACTGAAATACAGGGTGTCACTTAAGTCCGTTTACATTTCAAAATTAAAGGAAATAAAAAATTGTCGTATTGGCCTCCAATTTTCTCCAAAACACTTTAAAAGATACGATTTTTTGTGGTAAAATAAATAAATAGTTCCAAAGTATTCAAATCTAAGTTCAAATTCGAAAGTGTTAAAAAATGTATCGTGCACTCTAAAAAAAGACAAATGTTTCATAATGTGTGAAAATGTTTTATAGCCATTAACGGAATTACATAATAACCCCTTCCGAGGCACCCACGATTCCAAAAAGCATTCTATTATCTTTAGACACCCTAAAATTAATACTTTTTCGAGGTTTAAAAAAGCATTTAGAAAAACAAATTTTACTTAGCTGCCATTCGGAAACTTTTTCGTGTAGATGTTATAGCGTAATAATCAGTTTTCTTAACCTGGAATACAGATTTTTAGTATGCTATTCATTCTCAATTAAATATTTTCAGCTGCGTAATTGAATTTGTACTTGCAAAAAGAACAAAATAATATTAATTTTAATGTTAATATTAATAAATCTTTATGAAAAATCACTTGAATACATCAAACTAAATTAATATTTACTTAAAGTAAAATACATTTAGCAAAGCAAAAAATGCCTTTGTTTATTCATATTAGACATATATCATTGCTCCGACGACAACATTCTCAATATTAAATATGATACAAGTATTTTCGCAATTTTTTTTTAAATTTTAAACTGGTAAACAAAAATCACGCGAACTCGAGAATAACGAAATTAACTGCAATATTAAAAATAGATATTTGTGAATTTGGATTATTTAATACTATTGTTGAATTTTTCTGTAGAGCATCTCTTTTCAAATTTTAGGAAGCTCCATGGATGCTGAATCATTGCATATATTCTCACTGGGTAAGAAGATTTCTATTGATTCTCGAATGATGCATGGCAAGTAAAAATTTTATGGATAAATTATTATTCTATTTTTTAAATTAATCTGTAAGGTCTCTTTATTATACATTCTAGCTAAAGCTGTAGTTTTCTTGTTGTATTTGATGGGTGCTATGTGTTCTTTGATTCTTCTTATATCTATAAAGAAAGTACAATAGAGAAATTAATTAAGAACATGAGAAATAAGATGAAAAGTAATTTCAATGTACAAAATTTCAGAGTATCCTCTTTACAATATTTTTTTGGTTTCTTCGAAAGATTGAAATATAAACTCAATAAATGCAATACTTCAAATAGTTACAAAACCTTCCGTAAAATTAAAAACATACTATGTAAGAAAATCGACCCAATAGAACCAAATCAGTTATCAGGGGTATATGAAATACATTTCACCAAAGAAGATGGAACTCTGCAATTTTATATCGGAATGACAAACAGAAAGCTTAAAACTAGGATCAAAGAATACATAGCAGACATCAAATATAACAAGAAAACAACAGCTTTAGCTAAACTTTATAATAAAGAGGCTTTACAGAGTAATTTTTAAAATAGTAGAAAAATTTATCCATCAAAATTTTACTTGTCATGCATCGTTCGAGAATCAATAGAAATCTTCTTCCCCAGTGAGAATATATGCAATGATTCAGCATCCATGGAGCTTCCTAAAATTTGGAAAGAGATGCTCTACAGAAAAAGGAAACAATAGTATTAAATAATTCACGCTCACATATATTTATTAGGGATGCACCGGATATTGATTTTGCCGGATATCGGATACCGGATATCCGAAGCTCCTTTGCCTGCCGGATTCGGATATCCGGCCGGATATCCGATCGGATATCCGGCACTAGATATGTTTTTAGTTATATGGTGAATTATTTCTCTATATAATCTCATCTCAGAATAATAAATTACAAACATGTTTCACACATCATTAAAACATTTTAAATGTATTGAAATATAATTTACAAAAACTATATAGGGGAGATAGGGGATGTATGGGACATGGGATGAATGGGACATTCTCAATATTTCAGGCAATAAACATTTATTTTAAATTGCTTCCTAACCCCATATACCTCTACCACAGTGTGCTTCAGAACTAAAAGTAGGACCACATTGCTGTTTTCATTTTCCTTCAAAGTTGCATTTTCTGAAATCTCTGCTTAAAAGTAAGTTTTTTTTTTACATTTGAAGATGTGAAATATCTTATACAATATAAAAAATTAAGCTATGTTGTAGTTATTTATTTTAAGGTTCAATATCAATAATTAAAATGAATGAATAGTAACTATTGTGACAAAATAATTTTTGAGGTAAAATGACTGAGAAGGGATATTATGCATCATGGGGATGATTGGGACATTTCAAATGGGGATGAATGGGACATTCTCACTCCTCCCTAGAGATGTTGAAAATTTTATTTATTAATTAAATAGTACTATTATATAGGATGATAAATCAATAATTTACGTCAATTAATAGTATTAAATAGTATTATATGAGTTGTTATTGTTTAAAATTTCTGAGTGTTACTTATTGTACTGTAATAATTATTAATGGATTATCAAAAAATTGGTACTAAAACTTAATCAAAATAGATAAAATTGATAAAAATAGTATATGTGTATTGATCAAATGGGGGAAATTATATTGAATTTTGAAATGTTGCACAAATAAATCCCCACCCCTAACATATTGGGTCAATCGGAAAGTCGGGTCGTGTTGGGAAAATCAATTCGTACTGGAAAATTCAATCATTTAATTATTAGATATTGATTCCGGGATCTAATGTCTAATAACTATCGGGCAGAATTTTCTGGTACGAATTGATTTTCTCAACACGACATGACTTTCCGATCGACACAATAATTTCCGTTCTGCATGTTTCTACGATACATTTAATTAATATTAATTAATAAGTTATGATTGAAAATTATTAGCTATGCTATATTTAAAAGACATTTTACACTTTCATGTCAAATCTAAAATGCCTCATAAAAAGGAAAAAAAGAACAGGTTGATAGCCGAAGTCCGCATTAAAAGTTAAAACTGCAATAAAAGAAGTTGTTGAAAAAAAAAATATATATATCGATTCGTGCTGTAAAATCATATATTACAAATATAATTTTCATATAAGGTTATAATTATAAATTTTAATTTGGTAAAATTGAATACAGGGAGGAAAATCTTAATGTCCCATCCATCTCTATTAGTGTCCCATTCATCCCTGCTGTGGGGATGATTGGGACAGGCAGGAACGTTTTTTTTATTTCATAATATTTTTATGAATAAATCATAATCTAGAATAAATATTGTTCATATATGTTGGCAAATACCTAATGTATGAAATGTGATATATAATATTGATAGTAACTTAAATAAAAAAAATATTTTTGTGAAAATGTCCCATTCATCCCCCACCTCCCCTATCTCTTTCAATATCAGAGCTTGAAATTAAAGTTTTCCCAGGAAGGGAGTATCGTGCCCAAAATTTATAAATGCAGGGGAGTTGAACTGTTAGAAAGGGGAAAAAAAATCTTTAAATTGTGTTATTTTTTATGTGCCACTTAAAGAATTACATTTATACAGACATGACAAAATACCATTGAAACAATTTAAATTAACAACTCAAGATAATTATCCAAAATGTTTATTTTTATTAAAACAAAGGAGCATAATCAAGCTTTATATATACCATATCTATTTTTCAACTTTCACATAATGTTATGGGCAATTAACAATTGGGTTGCTAAATGAATTTCTTAATTTAGATTTTATTCCATTTTGCGTGTTTTAGCCTTTTTCACAAGTTACACTTTTGACAAACAGCACAGAGCAACTTTTATAACTTTAGAAATTATCAGAAACACATGGTTATGCTCTCTTAAAAAGTTTCAGAAAACTTTGCAAAATCTGATGTGCATTAATTTTTACCTGACTGAAAAGAAGGGTTTTGTGTTTCACATGTATCTGTGTATGTGGATTTCTTTATACCCTCGAAACATCCCAACGGCTGGATGGATTTTAATGAATGAGGTCTCAATCAATTCGTCTTAATCGTGCGATAGTTATAGGATAGGTTTTGTTTTTATAAATTCAAAATGGCGGTAGAGACGATTTTTTTTTTTTTTTTTTTTTTTTTTTTACACACCCTATTGAGTTGCATATTATTGGATAGGTCTTTCAAAAATTTAAACGATGTTTCATTGACTATTTTACAGTCAGAAGCTCCTTTTAAATATTACACAACCTGGAAGTTGTGTAGGTAGGATCTAGCTTTACTGCAATCTGCTTTACACCAACATAGACATCTATAGGCCTCATCAAAACAGTGTTTATAGATAGGAACTAACCATTAAACGCAACGTAAAAGTCATCAATACAAGTAAATAA
The DNA here is from genome assembly GCA_963932465.1 of Maratus speciosus. Lineage (NCBI taxonomy): Eukaryota > Metazoa > Arthropoda > Arachnida > Araneae > Salticidae > Maratus > Maratus speciosus. Next base: position 283,851,332 of record OZ010791.1, on the reverse strand, counting down.
AAAAATAGGTATGTAATATAAAAAAATAGTTTCACATTGATGAGAAATAGTTAATTAGTTCACTTTTTACGCAGTCCGGTTTTTTGATTTTTTAAATTTAATTTTTTTTAACTTACATGAATAATGCATATCAGTGATGATATGTCACTTCTGAACAAATTTGTTTTATTATATCTTTAATGGAATTATAGTCAAAACTGTAATCCCTGGTATTTTTATAAATTGAACTATGTTCTATGCATTGCAATTTTAAATCCATATCCAAAGTTTCAAAAGGGAATAATCAATTGATTTCTTCTATTACACGAGAAAAGGTTGATTTCAAAAAGTCATGTCCTAATTTCTGTGAATTGCGAGAATCAACTAGTTTGTTGTTTCTAAATGTGTTTTTTTTTTTTTAAGTTCATCAAAGTTCTTTTTTCATACGCACCACAAGTGTAACCCCATTTTGTTTAGTGCTGACTATTGGCCAATAGATCACTTTCAACCATGTGATCACCAGACCACCAAGTTTCACCGAACCAATCATAATCAACTATTTGTAGCCTGTATTATGAGCAAACCAATCACAATCGACCAAATTTGGTGGTCAAACAAAAAACACCTCTCGTCGCTAAGGTCGTTGCTAGAGTGTGACGTCAGTTGCAACTGATCTATTTGGTAGAACTCAGTCTCCGGTGGCTGTTGCTGCCCTTTTAATTATTTCCAATTTTAGGCACACGGAAAAAACATCGCAAAATACATAAATCGGTCGTAGAGAAAAATATCTCTGATTTCGTCAATCATGGTGAAAATAAATAAAATAATTTGTTGATTGTTCACGAGAAAAAAAACAGAAGTTCATGGGAAATCGAAAGTGGGAAAATATCTCAAAATTCGTCAGTCGATCACGTAAAAGTATCGTGAAATTTGCCAATATGTCACAAGCAAATATCGTGAAATTCCTCTGCCGGTCGCAGAGAAAAAACGCAAAATTTTTTAATCGGATGCAGAAAAACAATGGTTACTTTCATTAGTATGTCACAAGAACAAACAGGGAAATTTGCCAATCAGTCACAGAATGAAATTGCTAAATTTGTCAATTGATCGCGAGAAAAAAATTTATGAAATTCATCTGTCGGTCCTATAGAAAAATCTCAAAAGTTTTCGGTCAGATGTAGAAAAACAAACATGAATTTTGTCAATTTGTTGTAAGAAGAAACTGTGAAATCTGCCAATCGACAGTGGACAATATCACGAAATTTGTCAGTCGGTCCCGAGACTTCATCGTGGTTTTTCAAAGAAACATTTTCAGAAAATGATTTTTTTCAAACAGGAGCCTACCGCCCCCAATATTCTTTAAGGCGTGAATCCTGCCATCCCGTCTCGAAATTCAAGCCCTGTAATGTATATTAATAATGTTGTATAAAAAATGTAATTTAAACATTAAAATATTCTGTTTATTTGTAAATGAAATGCTGATAATTGCTACTGGATTTGGATATGGGATTGACTATATTGCTAATTGCTAATAATTAATTTGTACAATGAAATGCTGATAATTTGTGTAACAAATTTTAACCAATTAATATGCCTATAATTGTAGAGTATTTTCACAAAGAAATACATACGTTCTGTTTATAATTTAAGCATAAAATATCTACTAATATACCCATGATTAAAGAGTTATTTTCTCCAAACATAAGTTTAGTTGATGCCTTTTTTCTGCTTTAATTATTTAATACTGTTTTGCTTTAAGTCACATTTAGTTTTATTTTAAGTTAAATTACTGTGATATTTATAAGTAAAAAAAAAATTACTTTTAATTTTAAATATTTATAATGAAGTTATAAAAATAACTAATTGGATGTGCCAATCCCAAAACTTTCTTCTGTCTCATACATCTTAATATTTCAAAAGGTAGTTCCAAATGTTAATACTTCAATATTATTAGTTCAATATTTTACCAACTTTGATTTTGATCTAAAATTTCTGCTCCAGTCAATTAATCAAAATAAGAATAAGTTAAACTCGATCATGATATTTATTAAAATCAATAATTTTTTCGTTATTTTGTTGTACATCAGCTGTTTGTGAATAGCCAGCTTAGCAGGATGCGAAGTTCCCATTGCTTCACGAGTCACCAATATACAGTACAAAAAAAAAAAAAAAAAAAAAAAAGAAAGAAAGAAAGAAAGGAAAAAAAAACTTCGAAAAATCGAGACAATTTTACAAAAAACGCTGTTACAGTGCCACCTTCTGGCAGAATAATTCCAAATTCAAAGAGAAACTGCTCGCCATAGCCAAAAATATACACAAAAAATTGGTTTAATTCTATACTTTAGCTTCATACACTTTTTGATGGTAAAATAATGGAAATAACACAAAATCCCTATTATAGCGCCCCCTTCTAGCAAAATATTTTCAAATTGAAGGAGGACATGTTAACCATAGCCAAAAAACCCACCAAAATTGGTTCAGCTCTATGCATAACTTCATACACTTTTCGATGGTGCAAGAATGAAAATGGCACAAAAATCGCTATTACAGCGCCCCCTTCTGGCAGAATATTTCCAAGGAGAATCTGCTGGACATAGCGAAACACATACACAAAAAAATTTGTTCAATTATAGGGATAAATTCATACACTTTTCGATAGTACAATAATGAAAATGGCACAAAAATCGCAATTACATCACCCCCTTCTGGCAAAATGCTTCCATATGGAAGAAGGACCTGCTGGTCACAGCCAAAAACATACACAAAAAATTTGGTTCAATTCTATCCATAACTTCAAACACTTTTCGATGGCACAATTATGAAAATGGTACAAAAATCGCGACTACAGTGCCCCCTTCAAGTGGAATGTTCCAATATTGAATTAGGGCCAGCTGGTTATAGCCAAAAACATTCACCAAAAATTTGGTTCAATTCTGTGCATAACTTCATACACTTTTACTTTCTTCTATCTTCAATAGAAGAAAGTATTGTAATCGAAATTTTTTTCGACTTCCGGTTTTCGACGGATTTACATGTTTTAGGGGTCAGAGATCTCAAAAAAAATGTTTATAGAAAATGTCTGTCTGTCCGTCTGTCGCCATTGTACCATCAAAAAGTGTATGAAGTTATGCATAGAATTGAACCAAATTTTTATTTTAAGTTTCTGGCTATGGCAAGCAGATCCTCCCTGAATTTGGAAAAAATTCGCCGGTAGGGGTGCTGTAATAGTTATTTTTGTTCGATTTTGAATATTGTACCATCCAAAAGTATATGAAGTTATGCATAGAATTGAACCAAATTTTTATTTTAAGTTTTTGGATATGGCAGGCAGGTCCTCCCTGAATTTGGAAAAAATTCGCCGGTAGGGGGTGCTGTAATAGTTATTTTTGTTCGATTTTGAATATTGTACCATCCAAAAGTATATGAAGTTATGCATAGAATTGAACCAAATTTTTATTTTAAGTTTTTGGATATGGCAGGTAGGTCCTCCCTGAATTTGGAAAAAATTCGCCAGTAGGGGGCGCTGCAATAGCAATTTTGCATATTGAACCATCGAAAAGTGTATGAAGTTATGCATAGAATTGAACCAAATTTTTATTTTAAGTTCTTGGCTATGGCAAGTGGGTCCTTCCTTAATTTGGAAAAAATTCGCCGGTAGAACACGCTTTAATAGCGATTTTTGTGCCATTTTGAATATTGTACCATTGAAAAGAGTATGAAGTTATGCATAGAATTGAGCCAAATTTTTTGTGTTTCTTTTTAGTCATGGCATGAAGGTCCTCCCTGAATTTGGAAAAATTCCGCTGGAAGGGGGCGCTATAATTACGATGTCTGTACCATTTTCTTTATTGTACAGTCGAAAAGTGTATAAAATTATGCATACAATTGAACCAAATTTTTTGTGCATGTTTTTGGCTTTAGCCAACAGGTCCTCCTTGAATTTGGAAATATCGCGCGGTAAAGGGGCTCTGTGATAGCTATTATTGTATACTTTTCTTGATTTTTCGTAGTTCTATTGTCCGTCGGTGGCTCGTGCAGAGGCGGGAACTCACTTCCTGCTAAGCCGGCTATTCGCAAACATCTGATAACAACAGAATAAGGAAAAACTATTAATTTTAACAAATATCATGATATAGATTTACTCGTTTTTAGTTCATTTAATTGACTGAAGCAGGAATTTAATAAGAAAATCAAAGTTGGTATAGTAATGAACTAATAATGTTGAAGTATTAACATGTGTAACTAGTTTTTGGAATATTAACATGTATAAGATAGAAGAAAGTTTTGGGATTGGCACATCCAACTAGTTTGATGGTAAGATGGCGACACATGGACAGACAGACATTTTATATAAACATGTTTTGGGATCTCTGACCCCTAAAACTTCTACACTGCCGAAAACCAGAAATTAAAAAAATCTCAATTACAATACCTTCTTCTATTGAAGATAGAAGAAAGTAAAAATAGGCCTGTTTAATTGTTAAACTTAAAAGAGAGAAAGAAAATTAATAAAGTCATACTTTAATAAACAACTTCAAATTTTGTTTCACATTCTGAAAGTAAAGGTACAATTTTCTAAAAGATGTAGTCGTAAATTCTTAAACTTATTCTAAAGTGTTCAAATACCAATGTTAGGAAAGCTGGTAATTCTTTAAACTTTTGAGAATTACCTTTTACTCATGAATAGTGGACTTATTTTCATATTTTGTATTATAAACAAAAGTTGCTCGGCATTGTTTGGGTCAAACGATTTCTCTTATCCTTATATATTCGCTTTGCTGTGCTTTGCCGGATATCCGGCAGAGAAGTCGGATATCCGGTGATTGTGATCCGGATATCCGATGATATTTCGGATATTGAAAAATCAGCCGGATATCCGTTGCATCCCTAATATTTCTTTTTAATATTGCAGTTAATTTCATTATGATTGGGTTAGCGTGATTTTCTTTTACAAATTTTCAATTTAAAAATTTTTTTGCGAAAATATTAGTATCATATTTATTATTGAGAATGTATTATTGAAACATGTCTAACATGAATAAATAAAGGTTTTTTTTTTGCCTTGTTAAAAGTATTTTATCACTTTAACTAAATATTAATTTAGTTTGAGTCAATATTAATGCTGTCAATATATCAAGTTTCTCTAAAGTGCATGTTTATTGATCATAAAAATGTTTACTTGAGAAATGATAGGATCCGAAATACTTATATTTCGGGTTAAGGAAACAGATTAATATACAGTAAAAGCTAATAGGAAAAGTTTCTGAAAATCAGCAACCGCAAAAGAATTTTTTTTTTATATAAATGATTTTTGAAATCTCGCAAATATATCGATTTCTGTGGTTTTTAAAGGTAAAGAACTATTTCACGAATCGTGGGTACCTCCGAAGAGACAGTTTTATATTTTCGTACGTAGTTATACTGTATTTCGTAAATTTTTGTCTTTCTTTACATTGTATGTACAATCTACAGCATAAAACCTGTGAAAAAAGTGAAATTTTTCTCGAAAAAAAGAAAATATTTAAAGAGTACCATAAGTAAGGTAAACGCAGAAGCAGTGGTCAACTTAAAAACATTTATCTAATTATTATTAAAGTGTTAATAAATTCCAAAAGGTATATGCGTATTTTAGACTAGTCGGAAAAAATGAAAATAAAAATGGCACCTTCCAGTAGTGAGAACAATAAATTTCTATTGCTTTAACTTTTAAGTTTTCGGATTCTCCAGCAAATTAGTACAATGCAATAGAGCCTATCAACACCTGTTTAATACAAAATGAAACATAATATTAAAGAAACAATATTTTCGATGAAAACTTATCTCTTATTAAAATCTCCAAGAATTTGCCAAAAAATCTGTTTTTGAAGACACTCAAGAAAATAAATAAATGTACCAGCAGAAAAAAAAAAAACAATTTTGCCAAACAGTTTATGGAAAACTAACATTTAAGGATGTTTGTCAATCAGATTTCTTTCAGTCGTTTTTCAGAAGTGCAGTTTGGAATTGTTTCTAAACTTTAAAAATTGATGACCCACTACTGGTACGTGGCCCAGTATAGGTGCATTTACTTCAGTTCACATTCATAAACTCTTAAAAATTTAACACATTGTCTTATCTGACTGAAGTATGTACCTTAAGACTAAGCAAATAGCCGGATATATTATAGCTAAAAATACAGTACCGGCCAAATTATTATGATAATAGGAAGATTTACACATAAATCAGCCTAGAAGTTAGTTTATTGTATTACATTTAATATTGTTTGAATATACATGCATTACTTACAATGAACGTATTTATCGATGTCCACTGTTCATCTTTAGCAGCTCTGACTGCCTTTATACGTCTTAGCGTCCCTTGGAAGTATTTCTGAATCAGTAGTTCTATTTCATCCCTATGATGCCATGCACAAATTAATTTCTGAATTAGTTGAACCTTGTTTGTTGCTGAAATTTTGTTGACTCTGGTCTTCGATTCAACAAACTTGCAGCGACAAACAATGTTCAACTGGTTGTATGATTCGTGACTGGTTCAGAAGAAGGGATGCCTAGACGTATAAAGGCAGCTATTTGCTGCTAAAGGTGGACATACGAAGGACTAAAAGCCATGAGTGGACATCAATAACTATGTTCATTGTAAGTAATTCATATATATTCACTCAGTATTAAATGTAATACAATTAATTCATTTCTAGGCTGATTTATGTGTAAATTTATTTGTTACCATAATAATTTGGCCAGTACTGTAATTCAAGGAAAAATTGATCTATTGTACATGGACACCTTGATAAGTCTTTCGGTGCAAACCATACTCTACTACTACAATTTGTTAAGTTTTTGAAATGGGAGGTGGCTTCTGGAACACCTCATATGTTTATTAAACGTTTAGTTCAAAAATGCTAAGAAGAATATGAACGATTTAATTATTTTTATGTTTAATTTCGGTTTAACCTAAACAATACTTTGTTTTCTAAGTGCAAGCTCTCTTAGAAATCTATAAAAGCACAAAAATCCATTAATTAAATTAAATTAAATTCATTGGTTTTAAAACTTCAGTTTTATAGAAGATGAAATCATCTTCCAAAGTATTGTAAAACGAAATGCAGTTTCACTTCCAGATTAGATTGAGACCCCAGTGCTTTACAAAATGATATGTCATTGAAATATCCGTTCCCATTCGCGCCCGTCGGCCTAATCGTCAGGAGTTTTCGTGGTTTTCTTCGAACCTTGGTTCTCCAAGCGTTAATACGGGTTAGGTTCCCTTAGAAAGACCTCCACGGAAGGCACTCCCCCCCTTAGGGCCTATATCCCACGTGCAGATAATTGGCCGACATAAATACAACCAACCAACCAACCATTGAAATATCCTTTTAACATTTTTCCATTTATTGAGCACTATTTGAAGTAGTATACAAATATCTGAAGTACTATGCCGTTGAGAGTTGACACCCTGTATTTGTATAACTATATTACACATAAATTGGTGAACAATTTATGGTGTGAAGATTTAGTGAGTGTGGTATTTAAAGGCCTGGCAAAATAATAAAAACTGTTTTTATTACATTTATAGTTATTAGATTTTTTTCAAAAATTCGATCAATGTTTAGCGAAAAAAAGAAAAAAAAATCAATATTTCCGTCATTGTTTCCCGATTTGAAGGGTGCCGTATTCCTCTAAGTAAACTTAAATTAAATAAACGTTTTCAAAACTTCACGAAATAGACCGTTTAATACATTTTAATTTTACCTGAAAAATGTTTTAATAGATAGAAATTTAATACTAGTTTTGTTTAAAAAAATTTTTTTAGTTTCTTTTTATAGAGCAATGGTCAAATAAAGCTTCAACTTTTAGTTAAGGCTTCACTTTTTGTTTTAAAAATATTAGGTACGTTTAAAAATTCTCAAAGATGTCTCACTTAAGATTTTTTCTACAATATTTCAGCATATCTATTTAGTAGTTTTGGAAATTCTTTTTGATTAAATTTCTTTTGGATTCTTTTAAGTCTTTTTTACAAAAAATAATTATTTAACTTTATGTTATTTATTTTTACTCATCCTATTCGACAAGCTTTCATTTGATATTCTATAATATTTTAAATTTAGAACAATTCGGAAAAAGTATATTCTCACTACAGTAGAACCTCTTTTATCCGAAACTCTCGGTTAACCGAAATCCATTTTTAAAGCTTTTTTTTAAATTTATTTTATTTATTTATTTATTTATTTATTTATTTTTTGCTATCACATTTCTTGTGTGCAAAATACCTTTTGAAAGTTCGTTTAAAAGTGTCATAATCCTTGTGTGCTAGCGGTCCTTTCTGAACTATGAGTACATATAAATATTTCCGACCCCCTTTCTTAGAGTTCCTTTGAATTTAACTTGAGCCCCCCTAAGCTGCGGAGTGGAACGTAGAAAACGAACAAATTAGCAATTCTGAAGCTTTTGAATGTTTTTTCAAATAGTTTGGCATGGATGAAGCAGCAGGAAGACAGTGATACTGGTGAACTAGTAATATTAAAAAAAATTCCGTAATAGAGCTTCAAAGCAAAGGCAATCGAAACTGCGACAAACAAAACATTTTTTCAAATCCTTGTGATATATATAAAAGTACTTAATTTCAAAATTACAATTCAGGTAATTCATTCTTATTTCTATATTGCTACTGCTTTATTTTTATTAAGCACTTGTTACCATAATAAGAAATAGCGCATATAGTTATCCCTAATCTTAAAATTGAAGCATTCTCGATTATCCGAAAATTTCGATTTTCCGAAAGATGGCCAGTCCCAATTTCTTTGGATAATCGAGGTCTACACTATATATTTTATACACTAGTTCTACTCTTTTACTTAACATAGAACACAGTAAGCTTTTGACGACTTTTATATTAATGTGATAAAACGTGAAGAAAAAAACGAATTTCGTAAATTGTATTTTAGCTTTGACCTCTAAAAGAAAATTCCTGTAAGATGCAAATTAGGGTAATTATTCTGAAAAGTATCACCTAAAAACTTTATGAGTGTACTGTGACTTTTTATGTAACATAAAAACATCTAAAATAATGTCTTCATAATAAAAGCCTTGAAAATTGTAAAAATATTTCATGAATCTTGAATGTTTTTTTAATGTAATAAAATTGCCGAATTACTTCCTTATTCCGTAATAAATTTCTCCTTTTCTTAGAATTTCAGATGCGAAAGTTCTGTTTAAATAATGGCAATGTGATATAGGGAGTCCCATAAGTACGTTGACAATTCAAAAATTAATAAAATTTAAGAAATTGTGGGATAGGTTTGCACCCAAGAATTGTAAAAGAGTCTTTATATTGGTTTTCTTTTTATTGGATTTTGTGTGTGTGGTACTAGAAATTAAAATACTTCAAAGAGATCTGAAGTAAGTTTCAATTTCAGTTTTAAAGAAACTTTAAAAGATTGTTGAATGGGAGTGCAGTTTACTCGTACATCATAAAACTTTCCCAAAAAATTCAAGACAAAAAACTTACAAAAATAGCTAAACAGTCATATAAGCAAGTTAACATTACAAAAAAATTCCTTTAAAACATTAAGAAAACAAAAAATTAATTGATTTTAAAGAAATTAATATACATACGTATTTTTCACAGAGTCCTGCTTCTGATTTGAGAAAAAAAGAAACAGCAATTTTCCTGGAAAATAATGAACAGAGAGTTAGGCAAATTTTTCAAGAAACATTTCTTAAAAATATCAGATATTTCATTCAAATACAGTTCCCGAAATTTAAATGATTTAGGTTTAAATCCGCGTCAAATTAAATGCCATTTACATCAAAATAATTATTTTGAAGTAAGGAAATCCCAGAACTCTATCCGACCAGCAGTTGAACGGGATGGTTTGGCGCAATTTATTTATTATTACTTTTTATGCGTGTTGTTTTAGGCCGAATATACTATAATTATTATGGGTTCGAGTAGAATTTCCATAAGCATTTGACTCGTTTTTTGTTTGTTTGTTTTTTTACATTAAAGATAAATTGATCTTATAGATTTGATTATAGCATAGTTGCATGGGAATATGGATTGATTTCCTTTTATTTCGGGTTGACTTTAGGTAGAATATTTGGTTTCAGGATTCCAATGTGGGTAATGATAAAGGGTTTACACAAAATCACGAAGATGATAAGTGCTTGAAGTTTTTAATTTGTTTTCTTACAAATTACTTATTTTATATCCTTTAAGTAATTGGGGTTGTTTTCCAATTGTGATATTGAAATGGTGACAGTTTTCTGCCGTATATAGTACGAACATTTTTTAGGCATTTAAAATATATAATGAATAAAAATTACTTTTGATAATAATAATTAAAAAAATTCTGATGTTTATTATCTGAATATTTAAGGTAACAAATTTTCTTTCGCTTGTTTTATTTTTTTTTTTAATATCTGGGTTTTCTTTTCATTATTCCGATGATGCAATTTTCTTTGACTTCCTGTTAAAATTAAATATCTTATCGCTCTCCCTCTCTCTTTTGTTGTTTTGTTTATTTATTTTTTATTTATTTTTATTGAAATAGCTCAATCTGTATTTTTCCGGATTTATATACATTTATTTACACATAATCCTGCATAAAAGTATTAAGCCTTATTTGATTAATTTGATAGAAAAGCAGTAGGGGAGGTAGGAGAGATATGATACACTTTTTTTTCTCATTTTTTACATCCCCTAGAAAGCTTTTTTTAAAGAAATATTTCGTGTTTTCTTATAAAGCGACCTTTTATTCATTTATTAAAAATATTGGGAATTTAAAAAATAATCATTCAAAAAATATATTTCAAATTTATTGAATGGTTACTACTGTATCAAATCTCCCCATTACTGGAGAGGATTGATACACTAGCAAGGGAGATTTGATACATTGTTATGTAAATTGAAAAAAAATGCAGACAATTCAATGTTTGTGTCATACAATTTTTTATGATAAATCTTGAAACATTTAAGTAAAATTTAAAATAAAATGGCACTGACATATTTTTGTTTCGGAAATGTTTTTTAGAAAAATATTTAAACGATTGCTATTATTTAAACAATCCTATTAACACACTTTTTAGAAAATAAATAATGAAAACAAAACCCCTATAGATCTTGCTGCAAGGAAAAATGTAGTAGACATTGCTGATTTGCAAACAATTTAACATAAATTTAGCACATTTATTTCTTTAATCATTTCAGGGGCAAAGCTTTTTCAATGCTGAAGTGTTGAATAAATGAATGGCACTGGAATTTACCAACAAATTTAATTGGAACTAAGAAAAGGGCTATATTTCATTTTCATATTAAATGGAAAATATTTTACCAAAATGTTGGTGCCAATGTGGCGTTTCGGAATTAAAATTAAATGGTTTCATAAACATACCACCACCCCTGAAATGGTTAAAAGAAAAACTAATAACTCTATCATTTTGACAAGTGAAATCGGGTGGATTTTATGTATTTTTTTTTTTTTTAATTTGCCCTTCGACAATTGTAGAAACATCTTCTCTTTCAGGCCATTTAAACTTTATTCCTTCTACATGACGTGCAAAGCGAACTAACCATTTATCATCGCACTGCTTTTCTATGTAACTTACATAATGTCTATGAATAGTCTCTTTGTTCTTCCTTACCGATTTCAGTAGCTCTTGCTGTAAAAAAATAATGAATATTACAGTCCTATATTAGTTTACAACTTAAAAAACCTATTAAATATCAAATATACAAGTGTATCATTTCTCCCCAGTATTAATGTGTGATTTCTCCCTATCATGCCTTTTTGTATTTTCAATTATTTTGTATAAATGCAGCTGCAAAATGCCAGTCTGCTTTCTAGCAAAACTCACCCTAACACTGTGTTTTACAAATAAAAATTAATTACAAGATATTATCTTCACAATAATAAGAATTATGACTGAAAATCAGTATTTAAAAAAAAATTTCATTGACATTCTAAAAATCTTCAAAATTTAAAGAAAAAAAAAACGTTGTCAGTTCTTCACTGCTAAATCCAGCTAATGATGGCCTCTGCTAATAAAAGAAGCCTTTACATGTGTTACAATGGCTGTTAATGCCATTTGTTGAGAAAAATTGCCACTGTATCAAACCTCCCCTACCTCCACTACTTTTTTTAATTTTTATATATATTTTTTAATATTAATTTTAAGAGACAAGCTTTTTTAAACGTTTAACGGTTAAAATTTTCAATTATCTCTAAGTGGAAGTGGAAACCGATGAATAAAACCTTAAGAAATTAAAATATTTTTAGAGCAGCCTTCATTTTCTTTAATGTATGTAAATTCATGTACGTGAGAGGATATTTAATTAAATAAAGTGACAAGTTTTGAATTCCATAAAAAAAATTCTGCGTTTTAAATTATTTTTTAATATTATAAATGGAAAAAAAACAAAAAATTAAAAGAAAAATAATAAAGTAGAAAATGACAAAAAATATGAATGATTTTTCCTCATTTTAATGTAATAATATATTTTTTCTGTTTTAAATATTGAATTTTATCCGAAATAAAATACTTTTCTTTATGCGCGAGAACAAGTGATTAATAAATAATAATGTGAGAGATCTTAAGCGTAAGCTACACTTGGGACTGGATCCAGATAGATTTTTCGCTGTTAGTGAATTGAGATTGACCAACCAGAAGACTGCATTTTTGCGAACTTTTCGCTGTTTGCTTCAAAAAATGCAGACTTCTGATTGGTCAATCTTGTTTGCCATGCTAATAAAACATATCTGATTGCTACTCCAGCTAGTTAAAACTGAAAATTGAGTGAATTTGAAAACATTCTAATAATAATTTTTTTAATACGTAATATTTTTATATTAATTTCTATTACATATGTGAATAATTAAAAAGAAGACAATATTACTGAGACAATTTGACAATATTATTGAGTATTTGATAGAAATCTTGCTGATTTTCATTCAATCCATTCTGAAATGTGAATTTATATCAAAGAATTCCGATGTGCCATTCGCAAAAATTTCTTCTATTTCATACTTTTTAATATTCCAAAAGACGTATAGTAGAACCTCATTTATTCGAAATTCTTATAACCGAAACTCTCAGTTAACCGAAATCCAATTTTAAAGACTTTTTTTTTTTAACTATCATATTCCTTGTGTGCAAAATCCATTTCGAAAGCTTTTTTTTAACTATCATATCCCTTGTGTGCAAAATCCATTTTGAAAGTTTTTTTACTATCATATTACTTGTGTGCAAGCTGTCCTTTCCGAATTACGAGTACATATTAATATTTCCAACCCTCTTTCTTAGAGTTCCTTTCTATTTAACTTGAGCTCCCGTAAGCTGCGGAGGGGAACAAAAAAAACGAACAAATTAGCAATTCTGAAGCTTTTGAATGTTTTGCAAAAGGTTTGGCACGACTGGAGCAGCAGAAAGACTGTCATACTGGTGAACTAATAATATTAAAAAATTCCGTGATAGAGCTTCAAAGCAAAGGCAATCGAAACTGCGACAAACAAAACAATTTTTCAAAACTCTGTGATGAATTTTTTTATTCATCACAGGTTTTTGTGATGATACATTTACAAAGTAAAAAGTACTTAATTTCAAAATTAAAATTCGCGTAATTTATTTCTGTTTTATTTCGCTATTGCTTTATTTTTATTAGGCAGTTGTTACCATAATAAGAAATATTGCATATATTTCTCCTTAATTTTAAAATTGAATCTTTCTCAATTATCCGAAAATTTTAATTTTCCGAAAGATTGTCGGTCCCATTTACTTCGGATAATCGAGGTTCTACTGTATTTTTTTTCAATTATGTATTTTAGAAAAAAAGTTCTGAAAAGTTGTTATACAATGTATCTGGAAAAAAGTAGAAAAATAAGGAGATAACATATCTCTTATTTATTTTTTATTACACTTCCATTTTTTTCAATATTCCATTTTTTCAATAACGGACAGACAGACATTTTGTAAAAACATTTTTTCGGGATCTCTGACCCTTAAAACGTGTAAATCCCTCGAAAACCGGAAGCTGAAATAAAATACGATTACAATATTTTTTTCTATTATAGATAAAAGAAAATAAAAACTGATTTAATGTATTTATCGACACATATATTGGTCGAATTCTTAACTTCGATTCATCTCTAACAACTGGGTAACCAATTTAGCTATATGCGTGTATGTTGTCTCTAGGTATAGTAAAATTGGTATGCACTGCCACTGGCGTAGCTACGTTTTTTAGAACCCGGGGCAGGAAGAAATTTTGTCCCCCCCCCCAAAAAAAAAAAATAAAAAAATAACCACATTATTTTTCTTCAACATGAAAAAAAAAAAACTTTTTTTGTCTTGTACCAGAAGAAAAAGGCAGCTTCACTCTTCATCATTTTTAAAGATTCAGCAAATTTTATTCAAACATACGAAACTATAATGCGTGGAACCTGATTACAGCAGATTTCTAATTTTCGTTAATACTAAATTTGAATGGAAATTTAAAAATTTTAGCGGAACGTTCACGAATATGACTGTTGTGTAGCAACAATGAAAATAAGTTAAAAAAAAAACATATTTCCTAAAACTCTTAAATTACGCCCGATTATGAAAAAACCTCCTACTTCAAAACGACAGCCGCCCTAGAATTTCAAATTACTCTACTCATCCATTTTTAAGATAGAGGGGAAACCGAAAAATGTTCTTCAATCCTTCTATCAAGATCTAGCGATTATGCAAGAAGTAAATTTGTATTTATAATATATATATATATATATATGTATTTTTCGTTTGTTTGAAATCTTTAACGGACCGCCATTTTGAAACAGGATGCCGGATCAAGATGTCCAATGAATTTGATCGAAATCTTAATAAACCCTTAATATATGCTCAATCACATCCAACTCGGTTTATAAATTAGCGCAGTCGCATGACAATAATCAGATATCTATAGAGAGATATATATACTTCTACAGATGAAAAGGATAAGATTTAAAATCCTTTTAAAATTCAAAATTAAGATTAAATTTCAAAAATTTAAGTTAAAATTCTTAAATTATTTTCCTTTACTTTAAATCTTCTATTCTAAAATCCGTTTTACCCCCTTGTAACTTTGTTTTTCAGCATAACTTTTAATACGTTCACCATTAAAATCAGAGAGTAACTATAGAAAATGCTGCTGTTTGGCCAATTCTTCTTCGTTTGTGGTTAAAGCCTTGAACCTAAGATCTCAGGAATTGTGAGGGTCTTGACCACAGGTCAATCATGAGGTAATTAACCAATTAAACTAAATGCTCATCCAATTTTTGATCCTCGCCCCCTGCTAGAAAATATTACAATCCCAACATATTATTAGCAAGAACACGCACGAAAAAGATTGGATTTTCCCCATTCGAACTGTCGGCATAACCTACGACCATGTAGGTCCCGAAATTGACGTAAAGGGCTCGAGGAACATCCGATCGAACTTGTGAAGATGATTGCAAGATGCAGAACCGAAACAAACGTCTTCGGCTCACAAAGAGGTTCCCGAGTCAAATTCTTTTCTCCCATGAGTCCCTATTTATTCCTTACATCATTACATAGACAGATGTAATAGCTTTATAATATACAATAGCTTTCTCTAATGCATATGGCTGAAGTTAAGTATATATGAAATATATTTAATTTTTGAAATGACGAAAACAGCCCTTTGTACTGGTCGTACTGGACGATGAAAAGTCCTGATAAGTCTTTTGTACGATTTGGGAGGGGAAAATTTGGGGGTATAGATCGCCAACATTTTATTATTTCACTTATCTCAATGCCAATTCGACGGAAAAATGGAATTTACAATAAAGAAGAAATAACTTCATCTTATAATCTTTACTTGTTGTTCTTCCAACTAAATTCATTTTGCATTGGTTCACAGAAGCCCCCGTTACACGAAAATAAACATATGAAATGCTAAGAACACAAAAATTAACATGAAAACCAGTCTACAGGTATGTGTGACGGAGATAGCTAAAAATATCTACCGCACGTACAAATCTGAAACTTTGGATGAGGGTAGTCCAAGGCAGATCCTGACGCACATGAGGCTCAGATCTCTAATTTTTTTATAATTAGCCGAGAATATTAATTAAAAACTAATCAAGAACGGATTCTTTTCACAAAATGGCAAAATCGTGCGCACACATCTAAACCTGATTTTAAAGCCGAGACAAAAGAAACTAAGAATTTTCAATAATCAACGAAAATTAAGAAAACTAATTAGGATATGTATTTGAAATTTTCAGAGCACATGCAGAAAAATATTTTACACCTGTGTATAAAATTTTTGGGTCGGTAAATTTTCTTAATTTAAAAAAAAAAAAAAAAAAAAAAAAAGGATGGCGATAGTACAAAAATTTGGAGAAATAACCATATAGGGACGAACATACATTAAAAACAACCTAAAAAGAGATGTTTTTCCCGGCCGCCCCCTCCATTTAATTTCCGAAAATCGACGGATCAGCGATTATATGGCATGCAGACAATTGTCGTAATTATTAAACGTTTCGATATGATAAAAACGTAATTTAAAAGCATTTTACCAGTTTAATCAAAGATTATTAACGTGTTCTATGGCAAGAGTCCCGGAATAGAGTGTTTAAGATTTCGCTACAAGGGTTTCTCTCCTTTATTTACGTTTTAAAGTATGTTTTCCAAAATATAGACTTCTTTTCCAATAATTTTCGAACATTAATGGTACATTTTTTTCTCGGATTCCATGGGCCAGATTTTAATGGGAATTGATTCATTCAATTTAACTTATGGTTATCTTGCAGTTTTTATCTCCACCTTACAGCGCAGGGGACGTATATTAATCTCAGATTCTATGGACCCAATCTAATTAGGTTTTGCTCATTTAACTTGGTTTTCGATTGTCTTAAAATTTTTAGTTCTACATTCTACAGCTAGGGGAGCGGGGGGGGGGGGGCATTTATATCTGAGGTTTCAGGGGCCTGAATTTTTTCTTTCACTGCAGAATTTTTTCCTTTCAAATCATATTACGATTCTCTTCAGATTTTCCGGCAGCACGCCGGCTATGCGGGGTCGAAGAAAGCGGGAATCCGTGCCGAAGATTCCTTTAGAGAAAGATAAATTTGAATGTTTTAATATCAGCTCAATCATAAAACGAAATCTTGTTGATGTAAAAAAAACCCCTTTAAATTTATGCTTATTTTGAAACAGCCAAAGTTTTAGAGGTCTGCATGGAGCGGGTCTATTTTCATTCATGGCACCCGGACTTAGTAACTACTCTTTCCGGGCCGGGCTCGGGCCTTACTTTTTTCTGAAGGATCGGGCCGGGCCTAACTTCTTCATTCGTACCGAGACGGGACAGGTTTCTTAAGACAGGTCTTCCTAAGCCGATATTTTAAGTCCAGGGGCTCTACCACGAAACCATCGGAATGTCCTCTTTCTCGGAAAATCTTCTAAATTTTCCGATGTGACGTTGCATTCTGATGACTCTGGGATAAATGCTACTACGATGCCATCGAGAACGCCTTCCCTCGGATAACTGTTATCGAAATACCGTGAAAATCTTCCGACCGCATAGAAGGCAGTGAGATTTGGTTTGGTTTGTATTTATGACGGCCAATTATCAACACGTGGGATATAGGACCTGGGGGGAGAGTGCCCTTTCTGGGGGGTTTTTCTAAGGGAACCTAACCCGTATTTACGCATGGGAATCCACGGTTTCGAAGAAAACCACGAAAACTCCGAAATGGTTAGGCCGACGGGTGCGATTGGGTTCGAACCCAGCACCTCCCGCCTACTAGCTTCGAGGTTGGTTGGTTGGTTGATTTTTTGACGGCCGATTATCTACTCTAGGGATATAGGCCCGAGGGGGAGTGCCCTTCGTGAAGGTCTTTCTAAGGGAACCTAACCCGTATTTACGCATGGAAATCCATGGCTCGAAGAAAACCACGAAAACTCCGAACGATTAGGCCGACGGGCGCGATTGGGTTCGAACCCAGCACCTCCCGTCTACCAGTTTCGAGAGCAGAACCTCTCAGCCACTGGTAAGGCCAGAAGGCAGTGAGAATGAAACAGATATCGGAAGTGAGTATTTAGAAAGATATTTTAAAGAGAAATATATTGCTTTCGCTTTTTATTTAAAATGCCATCGACACACTCTTAATTAACATGTTTGGGTTGGGTTGGGTGTTGACGGCCGATTATCTACACGAGGGATATAGGCCCTAGGGGGAGTGCCCTTCGTGGGGGTCTTTCTAAGGGAATCTAACCCGTATTTACGTATGGAAAATCCAAGGCTTCGAAGAAAACCACGAAAACTCCGAAACGGTTAGGCCGACGGGCGCGATTGAGTTCGAACCCAGCACCTCCCGTCTACCAGCTTCGAAAGCAGAACCTCTCAGCCACTGGTGGGGCTAACATGTTTGGATAATATTTTTTTAAAACGATTGTAAAATGTTCAGATTTGCAGCTGCCAAAAGCTCAAAATGATATGAGCGGTAGTTTTTTAGAAAATGAAAAATAAAAATAAGTTTTCCATTTTTAACCACTTATTTAAAATAAAATAAAATAAAATATTAACACCTTACCCAAGAATTATTTAATAACTATCATAAGAAATG
This sequence comes from Maratus speciosus, assembly GCA_963932465.1. NCBI lineage: Eukaryota > Metazoa > Arthropoda > Arachnida > Araneae > Salticidae > Maratus > Maratus speciosus. Next base: position 283,832,749 of record OZ010791.1, on the reverse strand, counting down.
CATCATTCTAGACATTTAAATGTTATTAAAATACAATTCTTATAAATCCTTGTTAAATAAATATAAGTATAAATACACGAAACATTAAAGGCTGCTTAAATATAACTGGAGAAATATCATAAGCTTTGAAACTAATTTTAAACACTAATAATAAACGTCCTTTGAAAATGCTGCAAAGTTTAGTATATGTATCAAATTCCCATTAGCTTGGAGCTTTACATGTATAGTCTTCTTGGCGTCCAGGTAACGTGCACGTTCGCTGTACCGCAGGCGGCGGGTTCAAATCCACGTGGTTCCTTTTAAATTAATTTTGTATTTTTGACACGTTACAAGTTTTATGCTGGAATTTTAATTCAGCAGCTTTGAATGTTTTTATATTTTCCTAATACATTACATTTTCGTTTTCGATTTTTTTTTTTTTTTTTGAATATTTGTATTTTTTTTTTCTAATTTTTAAACTAATATTTCTATTGACCAAAATCTAAACTAATTTATGTCGAGAATTTTTTTTTATAATTTATTCTTATTTACCTTTTATATTTTAAGCGCAGATCTAAAATAACACTTTTCTTTTTTTTTTAATTTGATGGAATTTTAAATGGAAATTCCTAATTTTTTTGTATATATGTTATACAAAATGTTTTTAATGTTGAATCTGCCAAACGTATTTATGGTTAGATAATTCCAATACATAAATTTGGGAGATTCTACTTGAAATTTTTTATGTACAAGTTGTACTTAAAAAAGAAAAAGACAAATTTCCATTTTAAATTGCATAAAGAAAAAAATATTTTAGATCTGTGCTTAAAATATAAAAAGCTGAATAATAAATTTAAAAAAATCTAGACATAAATTAGTTTAGATTTCCATCAATAGAAATATTAGTTTAGAAATTGCGGAAAAAATATAAATATTCATATTTTTTTTTTAAATTTTAAATGTAATTTATTAGAAAAATATCAAAAAGTTCAAAACTGCTGAATTTATAATTCAACGTAAAATTTGTAACGTGTCAAAAATCTAAAATTTATTTAAAAAAGAAAAAAAGGTACAAGCAGGGATCGAACCCGCCGCCTGAGGTACAACTAACGGCCAGGTTACCTCGACGCCACAAACATTACATGTAAAATCATAAAGCAATGGGTATCTGAAACGTATGGTGAAATTTTACCCCCAATTTCTCAAAAACTAAGGTCTATTTGAAGAAAACATTTCCTCCGGAATAATAGGGTTTTACTCTAACAACATACTTTAAAATCATCAAATCACCATACGCATGTATAACAAGAGGTGAGGAAATCAGAACATGCAATAACTAATGATGAAATAGCAGAATTTCAGAGAGAACGAAAATTTTTGCTTGTCTGTGAATGGCCAATCAGAATCCGATTCCGATGAAGGTTTAATCTATCAGCTTCAAATCCGATACGTTTTGCTGATGATATCATGGTAGCACATAAAGTGAATGTCGGAGTTATTTTGTCGGAAACGTGCTATTCCGAAATCGAAATTTTTACGATTCGGATATAGTCTGATCTCTTCGTGGTAGGGCCCCTGGTCTAGATCTAGCCCATATGAAAACCATCGTCTTGGCATAGCCTGGTCAGTGCAAAAATCAGTAAAATTTGGCCCGGCCAAAAATTTTTGCAAAAAGTCTATATATTATATAAGCAAAAATATTACGTCTGAATTCCATCTTAAAATATTTACATTAAAATCACAGACAAAACATAAAACAATTAAAATTATTACATAAAAACACTAAAAACATATTAAAATTGGGACGTTTCGGATCATCACGATCCCTCCTCAGCCAATTATAAACGTTAAGTCAATACTATCAACAGTTACAAGAAAAACACAACAGAAAGTCATCAATTTCAGGTTACAGTTAAAATAAAATAGAATACTCAGCCGGCACAGATGCAGCTTCGTTATTCGACACTTGAAATGCGGCTTAAAGAGCATAAACAGGCATTTAGATGTAGAAATTTGAATTCAAAGATCGTTCAGCATACTATTGCAACCGACCATTTTCCAGATTTTAATAAAGCTTTTGTGATCCGATCCGGCTGCAACAATTACGCAGGGAGAGTGTTTTTAGAGGCCTGACATACTAAAACCAAGGATTTAGCGATTAACGAAGATGCATTTGTGCCGGCTGAGTATTCTATTTTAACTGTAACCTGAAATTGATGACTTTCTGTTGTGTTTTTCTTGTAGCTGTAGATAGTATTGACTTAACGTATATAATTGGCTGAGGAGGGATCGTGATGATCCGAAACGTCCCAATTTTAATATGTTTTTAGTGTTTTTATGTAATAATTTTAATTGTTTTATGTATTGTCTGTGATTTTAATGTAAATATTTTAAGTCTATATAGTTTTAAATCGACATTCTTCTATTAAACATTAAAATTTATTCGTTTTAATGAATAGTAGATTTCTAGATAATAATATTAAAATACAATAAAACGTGTGAAAAAGAACCAGACTATCTCCTATTCTTCTTCGACTTATACGGAAAAATTCATTGATCCACTCAAAATTAATATACTAATACGTGAGAAAAGAATATAATACATTGACACCTGCTAAGAAAGGAACTTGTTTATAACGCATTTTTTTTCTTTCCGAGACGATTCCGTCTTAGAAGATTTTACAGTATAGCATTTTTTATATTTTAAGTCTTCAATACATAATTTTTTGATTAACGATATTAATAATAGCTGAAACATTTACATACAAATAGAGATTCATTTTAAAAATTATATCGCAACCTTTTGCGCATCTTTATAAACATGAAAAAAAGCTAAAATAAGTATTTTTGGTCAGAACTCCTCCTTTTAACAAAATCAAAGTAAAAATACATGTTTTGTAGAAATTCTGTCGGGCTGGGTCGGACTCGGGCCGAGATTTTGACTGTTTTCCGGGCCAGGCTCGGGGCGAACTTTTAGCGTTTATAACGGGCCGAACTTTTAAAGTTATTAATTAAACTCTTTCAGTCTAATAATACAATCAAGTTTAAATTATCAAGTAAAGTCTGTATTCTGATTTACACGAATTTTTTAAATTCCTAAATACGAACCTTACGACCCTAAACAAGATTTGTTAATTACAACCTTGCACGGTTCGAGTTATGCCCGACCCGAAATCGACAAAATATTTTTTGTCGAACCTGCAACTTGATCCTAAGCATGAAATGAAAAAAAAATCTATCCATAATTTAAAACAATTCAGGAAAATAGTCTGTAATCATATCTCTATAATCAATTTTATATTTCGAAAAATGAATGCATATGAATATGTAAATGAATACTTATTCATATATAAGTATTTTTTTTATAATTTGAAACAATAATCTGGACTTTTCTTTGGAAAAATTTGGCGAACTCGAATCGACTCCCAAGAACAAAAAACTCTTAATCTGAGATGACCTGAAAATGAAAACACTAATCAACACGATCCGCTGCAAAATTTTAGAGCCAATGGTCAACACGTTCGGGTAGAATCGGGTTATCTGACTCGATGGGAGATTTTAGTTGTTACTATATATACATCTTCCCGCAGTTTACAATTAAGTTATCTAAGTAAGTAATTATTTTCTCATTTACACCTTCCATTTCTCTTCTATATATTAAAAAGAGATTAATATTCATATTATTATAAAATGAGATTCTATTGTATATTGAAATTAATGAACAAAGAAGGAATTTTTAGTTTGATACTAAGTTAGCTTGGATAATTATACAAAACTCTCTTTTTATTTACCTACTCATTTATATAAAAAAAGAAAAAAAGTCCTTCCGGCCAGTGCCGGGAGGAAGAGGTAGCTTTCAAATACCTTATTTTAAAAAAGCCAACATATATTATTCAAACACACGAAGCTCAATTTAGTGGAAACCGAATATAGGAGATTCAATACTAATTTTTATCAATACTAAATCATTATGAATGTGAATTTCACGAAATTAGTCAGCTTTATCCAAGCTGCTTTTATTTAAAGTAACTTATATTTGGCTGAGATGTTGATGTATACTATCCACATGCTTTCTCACATGGAAATAGGCGAATACGTGTGTTATCGCGTGACACATACAAGATCGTTTCAAAATGTTAGCCATACTAGAAATTCAAAGTGCTATAATTCAACCATTTTTTAAGATATAAATAAAAGAACAAATTTTCAGAAACAAAAACTGCTCCAGAATCTTTGTATCAAGGCCAAACACATAAAAAAATCTTTTTCATTTTCCAATTTTTTAATACCTCATTTTAAATTTTAAATTACATTTTTTTTTAAAAATGGCAACCCTTTTGAAACAAGATGGCGAATAAAGCTGGCCAACGAACTCGGTCGAGACATTGGTATGTACTATGTACAGACCAAGTAACATCCAAATCGGTTCATAAATACGCTTGTTATCGCGTGACAAAAATCAGGTCGTTTTAAAATGTCAGCCACGCTAAAAATTCAAAACGCTATAACTCAGCCACTTTTTTAGATATAGACGAAACAAAAACTGTTCCGGGATCTTTGTATTAAGGTCAAACACATACAAAAAAAATCTTTTTCATTTTCTAATATTTTGGTATCTCATTTTAAATTTTAAATTTTTTAAATTTTTTTAAATGGCCGCCATTTTGAAACGAGATGGCGGATGAAGCTGGCCAAGAAACTCGGTCGAAATATTTGTATGTACTATGTACACACCAAAGTACATCCAAATCGGTTCATAAATACGCCTGTTATCACGTGACAAATATCAGGACGTTTCAAAATGTCAGCCACGCTAGAAATTCAAAATGCTATAACTCAGCCATTTTTTGAGATATAGACGAAACAAAAACTGCTCCCGAATCTTTGTATCAAGGTCAAATACATAAAAAAAAAATATTTTTTCAATTTTCAATTTTTTGGTACCACATTTCAAATTTAAATTTTTCTTTAAAATTTAAATGGCTGCCATTTTTAAACAAAATGGCGGATGAAGCTGGCCAACGAACTCGGTCGAGACATTGGTATGTACTATGTACAAACGAAGTTACATCCAAATCGGTTCATAAATACGCCTTTTATTGCGTGACAAACTTCAGGACGTTTCAAAATGTCAGCCACGCTAGAAATTCAAAATGCTATAACTCAGCCATTTTTTAAGATATAGACGAAACAAAAACTGCTCCGGAATCTTTGTATAAAGGTCAAATACATAAGAAAAAAATATTTTTCCATTTTCAATTCTTTGGTACCACATTTCAAATTTAAAAATTTTAAGAAAATTTTAAATGGCCGTCATTTTGAAACAAAATGGTGGATGAAGCTGGCCAACGAACTCGGTCGAGACATTGGTATGTACTATCTACATACCGAATTACATCCAAATTGGTTCATAAATTCGAGAGTTACAGTATGACAAAGGTCAGATATATATATATATATATGGATATATATATATATATATATATATATATATATATATATATATATATATATATATATATATATATCAACTTTTGAACGGAGGGTGGTTTCGGGGTCTGGGGGTCATGATCGATGAAAATATACCAAAATTTTTTGAAATCGCTTTCCTCCGAACGGCTGCAATAGGTAGCTTTTTGTAATGAAAGCTACCTAATACTTACCCTTCTGCTTTTTTATAAGAAGATCGAATTGAGCAGATGAATTTCCACGTCCGGTCTCTTCTTGAAATCGTATTTCTTTTAGGCGTCTAAGTTTGCGGTCAATCAAATAAACATTGAACAGGAGTGCACATGAGTTATAGACAAAATGTATAATCTTTTCGGTAACACCTGGCCGTTGTGACGACAGACTTTAACCGACATGTGGTTAAATTCTTAAATTTTCTGGTCGCAGACTAAGGAATAAAATTTTAATTTAGATTAAACTCTTAAAAAATCGGCGTTAAGCTTATCCGTGGGTCAGGTTTTCTACAAACTAACCTAAGATCTTCTTTAAAAAAATAACCTGCACTCGACTCGACACGACAAGACTCGGGTCGTGTGCAGGAAAAATCGGGTTACCCGACCCGATGCAGGACTCTACACTCAAGTTAAAAAAATTTCCCGACGACGATTAAATTTGACCCCGACGCGGGGCATATGCCCCCCCCCCCCCAGACCCCCCTCTGGCGCCGCCCTCGTTTTGATACCAGAAATGTGAATCCAGGTCGCCAACAGGTCTTCTGATTTATAAACTGGAGACTAGACCGTTAGAAACTTCTATCAGCGATTGACAATTATAGATCTCTCCTTTCCTCCCACCTTGATTGAATTTCTTCAAAACATTCACACACTCACACAAAAGGAAAGGTCAACAATTCTTATTTATTTTCAAAGTATGTGAAATAATTTCGGTTTAAAGCTCCTCTTAATTTGGCGTCCCCTATTTAATTAGAATGCGCCTCAATTTAGGTATATAATTATCTTAGGTACCAAGTGTATTGAGCTACCCATAGAAACATTTACAGAAGCTTTAACTTTCTTCATTATTTGGATATAACAAAATATTTTACTAAAGAAAACATTCACATACAAAACAAAATTTAAAAAATCAACAATTTTATTTTTTGTCAAAATATGCTAGATAATTTCGTTTTAAACTTCTCTCAATTTGGCGCCCCTAGGCCTCGGCGCCCGGGGCGACTGTCCCCCCTCCCTAGCTACGTCACTGTACACTGCGCCATAATGAAGCTATCACAGTTTCCGAGTTGTAAACTCCAGAGTAAAGAATTGTATCTCGAAAGCTACAGGTGAAACTACCAAAAGTTCAATGACAAAGGAGCGTCACTGTATATAGAGTGTTATTGATTTATTGCAAAATAATATATTTATGTACATATATATAATAATAGTTGAGCTTACAGATTAAAACATCTGACACTGATGGAAGTTGGTTTTGTTTAAGAAAAAAATAAGATTTTTTCTGAAAGTGAAATAAGAATTGTTTAAGCGTAACTAACTGCATTTTATCAAATCAGAATTACCTTTCGCAAATATAAAGCAAAATCTGTGACGCACGGCAAACAAAGAAAAACAAAGCTGTCTGCTGCTATAATATTTATTTTATTATTTTTTTCTTTTTTTAGAAGTCATGCGTTTTTATCAGCAAATATGAGTTTTTATAATTTTATGAATTTTATTATTTTTTTTTTTCAAATAGGATACCTGGCCTTAGTTTTGAATATTTTCGTTTAATTATCATAGCCACGTGCACAGTATCCCTTTTCTTACAATATAGATTATTCTTTATTTATTTATTTATTTATTTATTTATTTATTTATTTTTTTTGCAAATATGAAGCAAAAACCCTGACGTACTACAAACAAAGAGAAACATAACCATCTGCTACTTTAATATAAAAAAAATTCAAAAGTCGCATTTTTATCAGCAAATACGACTTTTTATAATTATAGAATGAATTTCGCTTCTACATTATTATTTTTTTCAAATAAAATACCTGGCATTAGTTTCAGGTATTTTCGTTTAATTATCATAGCCATGTGCACAGTATGTTTTTTTTTACAATACAGATGTTTCTCAATATTTTTTCACATTATCTTATTTGCTGTAGTTTCCTGGATTTGATATCTAATTCTTGAACATACCGCGAGTGGGCGCTGAAGTATTTCATCGTCTAGCACATGTCCTTTTTTCTACACCTAGATACTACATTCTTTGTTCTTGCTATCATGTTTACCAACTATTTCAGCAAAAATGGATTTAAAGTTTCACTGTGTGTATTTTTGTTCATTAATTTTAACTCTCATCTCAAACACAAGAAGTTGAAATTATGTGTTTGATATACTGGAAGTGGTAAAAATATTTCTGCAAGCATATTTGTCAAAATCGGAAATTAATGTCTGTGTTCGGAAAACGAGGTGGAAATCGAGCTTAAACTGGCCTTTGTAAACACATTTTTATCACCTGAGAATGACAAGTCCATTTATTTAATCCTTTCCACAGGAAATATTTTGTGTTTTCCATGGAACATAGGTCTTTCCATGGTCTTTAATATTAATAGGAAAAGTGTTACTGACGATTTAGATTTCGTCGTCTTTTGATCTGTAGTTTCGCTGTGTAAATTTATAAGGAAAAATAAATATACTCGAATAAAGATTTAAAGTTTTCGAAACCTTTTATTAGAATATCCATTAATAAATTAATAGCGCATTTTCAAATATAATTTTTTTATTGGATTTTATGCATGAGAAGTGAAAACATCTTTACAAATAATTAAATACCTATTTCCGCCAATTCATATAATGAAAATTTATACCAATACAAAAGTTTAAAGTGATAGAAATCGTTATTATAATCTCAAAAATTAAAATATTATGTATATGTTAAAAAAAATTATAAATTTTCTTTATAACGTTTAATTTTCAACATGATAATTTTATAGTTACTTATGAAGCACACGGACGATCGCCATACTAGTAGAAAGAAGCATTTCTTTCACGAAGTGATTCTCACATAAATAACTGATTTATTGTTAAAGGAACACATATTTTGTTAAACGTTCCATTTAATATTTCAAAAAGTAAATGCACATTATTGTATATGTGATTTATCACATTGCTAACTAAGCGTAGAACCAACAGAGTGGAATACGTCCAACCCGGGAATCGAACCCGAAATCCTTGGAATAGCACTCCAAGTGCTCTACCATTTAAACTATTAGGACGATAAGCCGCTCAGCATCTCTCACTAATATACGTGGGTAACGTTGCAACTGCAGCACAAGATGGGATTGTCTTCATGAGCACACATCCCTGCAGCAAAACGGCCCCACCAGTGGCCGAGAGGTTCTGCTCTCGAAGCTGGTAGACGGGAGGTGCTGGGTTCGATCCCAATCGCGCCCGTCGGCCTAATCGTTCGGAGTTTTCGCGGTTTTCTTCGAACCTTGGTTCTCCAAGCGTTAATACGGGTTAGGTTCCCTTAGAAAGACCTCCACGGAAGGCACTCCCCCCCTTAGGGCCTATATCCCACGTGCAGATAATTGGCCGACATAAATACAACCAACCAACCAATCCTGCGGCAAAACGCGAGACACAAAGAAACCAAGCATCGGTATGAACACATATATAATTTTAATTAATTTTCCAATTAATTTTCAGCAGTGAAATTACGCTTGAAATTATTAATAATTTAATACGTGATTTATTACATTGCTAACTAAGCGTAGAACGCGTCATGCTAATTACGGTAGTTCTATGCTTAGTTAGCATTGTGATAAATCACGTATTAAATATTCAATAATTTCAAGCGTAATTTCACTTCTGAAAATTAATTGAAAAATTAATTAAAATTGTACATGCATATTATTTATAAGCGAGAAAATTAGACTGATACATACGCGATAATACCTCTAGAGATATTCTTAGATTTATTTCTCACTACAAAAATTGAGATAGGTATCTTCTAGGTGAATTGACCACCACAAAAGACATTAATTCAATCTGCTTGTGCTTACATTTGTGGTTCATTACTGAATAAATGACGTTTGTGATGATCTTTGGTATGCTTCGCTTATAAAACTCATATATAAAGTCGTTCTAGTGAAAATAATTACTTGTAAAATTAATTCTCATTATTAAGAATTTATGTTCTTTGAAAAGATAACTTTTCAGATGTATGTTTTCATTTGGACCAAACAAAAGAAAAAACGGAAAAAACGGAATTCAAACCAAATGATAAAATTATCAAAAGCCGACGAAAGAAATAATCATACATAGAAAGAAAAGGTCTTGAAATGATTTAAGTAATTGAAATCAAATATTTTTCTTAATCACAAGCTAGTTAGAAAAGAAGTAATTAACTTTAATGTAATAAAGAAGAATCTATGCGATAATTCATTGAACTTTTCAGTACATTTATATTATAAAGGAAAAACGTGATCATGCTTAACGCTGACATCATTTTAACGGTAGCAACGTCAAACGATCAAATTTAACTTTTACTGCAACTTTTTTAAACTTCTAAACATCGCACATTTAAAATTCTTATAAAATCCAATAGGGAAAAAAGTACTTTGATGTGAAATTTGTTTGAAAACTGTATTGATACTAACAAAATGTTTAATGTTTTTAAAATAATTTTCATCCATGGTTTTTTCAAAAATCTATGTCTATCGCGTGCAAACGATTAAGTAAGAAAAATCTCTTTGTACTGAAATTAATATAAATAGATCAGCATTTGTTTCCAGCTTACATGACAAAACGGAATTAAAATATTCATCAATCAATAAATAAAACAATAAAATATAAATAAAATACAAATTTAAGACATTTCATCAAACTACACACTTAAACCACTAAAATGATCCGAATAAAAAATACTGATTATAAATAGTGAACTTTGACAATTTCTTCTGTTTCTTTTGCGGTAAACTCCTACCGCGAGGTCATTACAAACCTATCACTTTTAATAAATTTCAAAACCTTGATTGAACTAATAACTCTTTATCATATAGGGTAACCCTAGAATAGATGGCCAGTCAAAATATTTCCAAAACTTGATCATAGATTGCAACATAAACTTTGTTTGTAGGAAACAGTTCAACGAGATTATTTATTGCCATGTGCAGTTGTGTTTTTCGATTATAAAAAGTAAGTGTAATTTTAATGTTTATTTAATCTAGTGTTGAATATTTTTTTGACTTAGGTAACTGAATGTATTGCAGTACTTACGTTATATATATTTTTTACTATATAGACTTTTAAGCACGTATATAATCTAATCTTTACTTCTAAGCCTAAAACAAAGACTTACAATCATTATTGATGCTTAAAATTGGGCGACCATCAGTCTTTCAATTTCAGGAGAGATGGCCACATGAAATCTAGGAGAGATGACCACCTTTAATCAATATTTCAAAATTACACGGAGTGACGATTTTAACTAAATATAATTAAATTTAAAATAAATGTATAACGTTTATGGTTATAAATATAATAATTGATATAATTATTTAACTTTTAACTAATATAAATATTTTAATAATAATAATAATAATAATAATGTAATAAAACCTAACGATTTATTTGTTCCAGAAAATAATGAAAAATGTCGGAAACTTTCATAACAGAAACTGATAAAATTGATAAATAAACTAAATTAACGTAATAAGCCTAAAATTAACCCGAGAAAAAAACCCAGGACATTTCCTGCAGCGAAGAAAACGAATAACATTTAAATTATCAGATTCTACAGATTCCGAGTACATAGAATTGGATTAGGATCACTGTGTTGGTTGTGCAAAAAATATAATATCACATCCAAAAAGGATGTCTGGATACAATACATAAGGTACCTGACGTGATACAAATTATTGAGACCTTTGCCAAACATGTGGTAAGATTTTACGAAAAGTGAAGTACTGAAATTATACTTCAAATTTTGTTTATTCGAGTTTCATTCACTCATTTTTCATCATATAACTGCATTTTTACTAATTGCTATATGTTTTTCATGTATGACATGTGTTATTTTTTTGCTATTTAACTTCACTTTTTCTTTCTTGTTTTGGATGGCCATCTCTCCTCGACTTTAAGGAGAGATGGCCATCTGCCATTTTAATTTCAATGTTGTTTAACTCTTTTTGTTTTCAATATTTAATTATTTTTTGAATAAAGTATTATGAGTATGTATAAGAATTTTAAATATGCATAAATATTTCCTATATTTGCATTCTAAGAATTTTTATTTCAATCTTTAAAAACTATGGTCATCTATCCTAGAGTTACCCTATATGTGATTTTTGGTACTGTTAGTGCATGTTCTTAAAAAATATATATTAAATGTAAAAAGGCAAATAAAGTTATAATGCCTAAATGAGACACGATTCCCCATAGTTTTGTCGCTTTTAGTGTATATTTGGAATTTTATTAAAAGAATATATAGATTTTATTAATCTGAAAATGATTGAAAACTGTGCCAAATCTAACTAATTAGTTCAAATCTAACTTGATTTATATAAATTGATTCACTACTATAATCCCACAATATACGATTTTCTCATTTAGGTGATTTTTGTCGCATTTAAGGCAGTTAAATCCTAAATGAGATGTCCAAAGCCCAAAATGTGGCAATGCGTTTTATGCATGCTAATTCATCTAAAATCATTAACATTTAACTTATATGACTGAAATTATCGCAAAGCTATTGTAAACTGTGTCCAAGGCCGCTTAATGTAATATAAATAAAAAGTTCCATTATCTCATAGGATACCGTTTCTGTCCTAAACTTTATGTAGCGGACTTTTATAATTTATACATTTATACAGAAATCTCTAGCATTAGTACTAGGGCTCCAAACGAAACACAATTTCACAAATATTTATAGTTATACTGAACCTTTCCAGTTAATCCGTGACAATATTAAAAGGGAGTGCTCTGTGAGACCTCTAACAGCAGTTGAGGATTAAACACTTATCGCGGAATTCGCGCGTGCATATTATCCCATTAACCCCACAATAGTGAAATATGGGATTCCTTATATTCAACTGTGTATACTTTTTCTGGCAATATAGAGATAATGAAACATAACACATGATTCTCATGCGACATTTAATAAAGAATCGAATAGGAATATTGATTTTTATAAAAAAATCTCATTTTGTTAACGAAAAATACAAATTAATTAAAGTGTGTTTTAAATAAGGGCGACATTTTAAATTTTGATCGGTGCGAATTCGCATTAGTGTGGAGTTCACGGGTTAAAAGAGTATTTACAAGATTGTCTCTCCGACCCATATATCTTTTATTTATCGCGTTTTATTTTCGCACCGAACTTTTGAAACACCGGTATCTTCATGCAACAAATAATATTTATGAATCTATCGAATTTTCAAATTCTACTATATGTCATAATTTCATCTGAATTAGAACATGTAAGTGTAACTACTACAGCTTTCCTCATTTCTGTCGTTAGTAATTCTTTGTTGAGGTTTATTTCTGACATAACTTTGTTAACAAGAATATTTATTACATACAACTCGAGTTATTATAAAATGTCACAATATAAAAATATTAGACATATAAACACACAAAATTGTCCAATTTTTCTAATAATTCGATTTAAGCATTCCTTTTTAAGACAAAGAGAGGCCTGAGGCTTGATATTGTGTCCCTCACCCCCCCCCCCCCCCGTCGTTTTCGTTACACTTACAAAAAAATTTTCTATGCCTTGGAATATATATATGGAAGCATAAATACGCATTTGGATAAACAAAGTTTTCTGTTTTTATCTTATTCTAACCTAAAAGTAGAATTTTTTTTTTATCATAATGAGTAAAATTTGAAAACAGAATTAAAATATCTGATTTTTAAAAAAAAACTGTAAAAAAAATGTTAAACACCTCTAAAACAGGACTCAGCTGCATATTGCTTTAATCTGATTCGGCATTTAAGCTACCGAACGTTTTAATGTTTGTAAAATTAACTTACTTAATCGCATTAACATAATTTAAGTGTTTTGAAACTATAAAAGATTTTTCAGAATTTCCATAATATAAAAGTATTGTGAAGTCCATAAACATGTATCTATATATTTTGTTTTGAATATACCACTATTCTTACGCCATTTTTTATTAATAATATTAGACATGAATTTTCTGTTTAATCATTTTAAATACTTAATTACCCGGTAAAGAAAAATGCTGTTAGAGGATCATGCTGAAATTCCTAATTTACAAATTCAACCCAGCTTATTTAAACACAATTTCTAGTTTAAACATTATTTTAATACAGTATATTAAAAATATCATATAAATTTACCTCGTTAATCTTATAAACGTCTCTCCGCATTTAATTACTTCAGTCCGTCGCTAATAGGTATCTGAAGAAAGCAAAGTCACCAAAATGCATAGAATATTTTATAACTCTAATTTTAAAATTGATCGCCTTTTCTTAAGCTTACACTTCAGGTAAATGAAACATAAGTCGTAGTCCTTCACGTCTATAGAGTTATATGATCTTCAAAGTTAAAAAAGAAATACCGTGGACCACTTTCGGGGTTTTTTGCCTCATTTAGGGAAGATGGGGGCGCTTTTTAATGAACGATGTGTATTTTAATGGGAATTTTTTTTAAAGAAAACGTTTTAAATGCCGATTAACCAAACGGTGCATTCTTATCACGATTTTCAGTTTTTTCATACCCTGCAACCGGACTATTAATGTATTTTTAATTATCAGTGATAAATGCTTTAAAGTGTATCTTAATTTAAGTCTGAATCAAACATTCTTAGCTGGGAATCTGTGAACTTTTGAAATTGTAAAAATAATGCAGAAAAAGGTATAAAAAGAAATTGGCTTTTTCCCTCCTCCCTTTTTCTTTGTGTACATTTTATACCAAAAAGCTTAGTACTAAAGCATAAATATAGTATGTTATAAAAAAAAAAAAACTCCCCCAATATGTGAACCCCTAGCGGCCTAACGCCCAACCAATCGGAAAGAAATTTTAGATATGCGCTCAAGACCGTGATGATTTAAAACAATAGCGCGTGATTAAAATAGATAATTTAAAACAATTACGGTTACAGTGAAAAAATTTCTAAAATTTCGACTGTCAAAACCCATATTTTTCATGCACAAATTCAGCAGCGCATTGAAAAACTGTAAATGGCGTTGGAATGATACACGTACGATGAAAATTGTCGGCGTAACACACTTTCAAAAAAGACCATCATGAGGAACTAAGAAGTGGCTACAAGACATGTTTTTCAGTAGCCGATTTTTTTTTTTTTCACTTGTGAACTGAGTAATGTTGTAAGATTTGTTTTAAAATGCGTTTTTGAGTTGTGTTTGTGTACACATAGTGAAAATAAAAATGTAATCACTTGTTTTTGATTTCTGAATATTACGCTACATTGGAACTGATTAGGATTGAATGCCATGATAATACACTACAATTTTAGTCATACGTGTATCGTTCCACCTCCATTTATGTTTTTTTCAATGCTCTGATGAATTTACGCAGGAAAAAAAACAGTGTTGCCATTCGAAAATTTCGAGTTTTTTTTTCACTGTAAGCGTAACCGTGAGAGATCTATTCTTTTAAATCATCACGATCTCGAGCGCATACCTTCAAATAAATAAATCTTAAATTTTCTTTCGATTGGTTGAGCGGTTAGGTCGCTATGACTACATATATCGGGGATGTTGTTTATGACCATCCTGTATATATAAAAAAATTAATACAAATGTGTACTTTTAATGAATTTTAGACATATTTCTGCAATTACTCATTTATAAGAAATACAGTAAAGCCCCGATTATCCGCGGAATTGGGTAGCAAGGGCACCGCGGATAACAAAAATCGCGGATAACCCGAAAAAGACTGAAAATGGGTGCAAGCACGAAAAAAAGAAAATTCAACATAAAAACTATGTTTTATTTTGCAAAAAACGTAATAAAACGTTTAAAATACATACACATGCACAGTACATCAGAAACCTTTGCTTTACGTCTAAATCACTAAATTAAAGAAAAGTAAACAAGAAACAATGCCATACATACTGTACGAAAAGAGCTGACTGGCACCTTTTTAAAAAAATTAGTCACTTGTTTTTTTCTTCTTTCTTTGGATACACCTTTTCCTTATTTTAAATTGTAAACTATTGCTTTTTGTTTTTTTTTTTTTTTTTTTTTTTTTTTTTTTTTTTTTTTTTTTTTTAGTATGGAATAATTTTTACCTCGAAAATGAAGTTATTCTTGATATGCTCTCCTGGAATTTATCATAATAGTCTTATTTAATTGTTAAATATTTTAACTGCTGTGTTTACATTTGGTTAATAAAATCAAGAAAATACATCAAGACTTTATATCTGATATTTCAAACATGGCAACCGAATCTAGAAATATTCTTCTATTACTTTCGAATACATGAATTTTTCTGTTTATATTTATTAGTAGGGCTTATTGTATTTTACTTGCTTAAAAAAAAAAAAAAAAAATCTCGCTTCGCGGATAAACCGCACCGCGGATAATCGAGGCTTTACTGTATTACCAAAATATGCATATGCGTATAAGTATATAAATTGCATAGAATTTGGACGCTGTTCTTAACATTAATTTTTTTTCTCTTTTAATTTTTATATTGAGTTATACTTTTCTAACTCCAGTTTCACAAAAATTAATTCTTCCCAACAATTTTAATAAAAAAAGAGAAAATTCATCAATAAATTTTGAATTTGTAAGATAAACATATATCTGAACTGATACTGAAAATAAATATTTTAATGTTTAAAGTTATTTTCCAGTTTATCAGTACAATTATAAGTAAATCAATTCATGTCCTGTTAGAAGAAAATAACAATATTGAAAATTGCATATTATATCATTAACACAGTTTCAAATTGCCTGCTAAATAACCATTCATGTAAACAGTATAATCTCATGTCATTAATTAAGAAAATTTGATTAATTCTAATACCGAAACATTACGAGGATATGTATAAAAAATTCTTGCGTAGCGCATACATTTTAGCGGGGGAAAATGTTGATAAGATGATCATAAAAAAAAAAAACTATTAATGGATAAAACCATTTTCAAATTAATATTTTGTTCTTTTATCATTACACTTAATTGAAAAAAAAATTACGTGATATTTCGTAAGAAGCTGAAATAATTATGTTGATACTATAAAAAAAAATCTTTTGTAAAAAATTAAAAGCTGCTAGAAAATAATAAAAAAGTATATGCCACTTTCAAATTTGCGATAATTTGTTTTTCAAACCTTGCCAATGATGAGAAAAGAAGAGTAATTTTTTATATTGACTATTTTTTTAAAAAACTCTATTATTTAAACAAACTAGCTTCATATCAAATTTCAGAGATGTAGTAAGAATATCAACTTTAAAAGTATGTTTTTACTTATTATAATATAATCCAATTAGTATTCTTTCGTGAATAAAAAAAATATATTTTTCTCATTTCTTTTATTTAAATTTACAATTGGTCTGTAAAAATAAAAGTCATTAGTTCTAACAGTTGCCGGACACAATTGGTGAGAGTGGTTATTTATATTCACTGTTAGAAAAACTCGTCGATATAGACTAAATTATTTTTTTACAAGTAATTTCCGTACTCCTAGCAAACATGTTTTATCCGTGAATTCTTACCGAAAGCCTGAAAAAGGGGGAAATTCCATTCATTCCTAGTACGCATGCGCTCCATTAATTCTAAATTCCGAATTTATTTTTTAAACAAAAAACAAAAATTCTATAAATTAAATTTTATAATTTAATTAAAGAAAGAAAAGTTTTGGAATTTAAAAATAAATAACACTTACTTTTCTCTTTCATTCACTCACAATTCATTTTTTTAAAGTTGAATAAGTTGACTAAAGTTAAATAAAGTTGAATTTATACAGCTGTTTATAAAAAAAAATATTCGCATTTAAAATATATTTTAAATGAACACATTAAAAAGATATTATAATTTAAATATTAAAGGGGAAAACATCGATTTTACTCAAAAAAAATTTCTTATCGAATAAAAATATAATATGTATATTTTCCATCTAGCAATCTACTTAAAAAATGTATAATTAATATTTTTATCATATACTAATACTAAAGCATTAAAACCCTAGCCGCAATCTCATAAAGACGAAAACTTCCCGAAATTAACTTCAAAATTGAAAGCTTTTTATAGAAATTAATCAAGCCATACCCATACCCAGATAGCATGAACATTAGCAGCAAGTTTGATTATTTCTGACATTATCGTGCCGTGCCAAATTTGAATTGAGAGATTCGCAGCAAATTTCCCACAAGGTGTACTATCTCCTACTTGCATAAATAGTTTGTTGTGAAACTGATGGCAATACTTTAATTCACGAAAGTGACGAAAGCGAAAAATCCGTCTGTTGAGAGAATAGATAATCAGCACATACGCAGAAACTGCAGGAATTTTATTCGGTTGGCACCGCATTTTCTAAACGCTATACTTATCTAATACCAAAAAAGGCTCGTATTGAAAAGTACAAATATTACCTTAACTTGTTTATGGTGATGAAACGATGCATGCACCCTCTGACAGTGTGTTCGCATCAATAGACCAGATCAGGTCTATTGACCACTCGGAAGGGGTTAAACTTATAGTGTAACAGTTGTAAACAGATAGTGGGGCGTGGAAAGATTATTACTTTACCGTAAGTTTGCAATATTTTTGATTACTTGTTTGCAGTTAATTTGCAATAAATTTGATACAGCATGAATTGAACTTGCACGACAAGTTAGCTGCAAGTTCAAAGTATGGTGACTTTGGCGTTACCTTGCTGCAGTCTTGTTATGAACTTTCAGTCTTATCATGGTGAGCTTGCTACAACTTTGCAGGTTTTCAAAGCAAGACTGCTGAAAATTATCTGATAATTAAAAATGCTATCTGGGTATGAAACAAACATATTTACTTCAAAGTGCTTGCATCCGTACAGCTATGCTTCAGAGCTTAGCGTGTTCGGCTCTTAACGCTAAGATGGCTTGTTCGATTCCAGGTCAGCGACTTTTATTCCCCCCCCCCCCACCCACTTTCTTCGATTGACGTATAATTTACCTGTTGTAACGGAGAAAAAAAAAACAGATATTCGTCAATTCACGGAAAAATCCTGGTAGCACTGCTGCCAGGAAAATTTCCGTGAATTGAAGAAAGTATTTCTGAGAGTGTTGTACTTGGGTTGATCGTCCTCTTTTAATGCATTTTCTCCATAAAAACACCGCGGCCTCCTCTGGTACAACAAAGCTTTATAAATTTGATAAAATTTGGTAGCCAGTAAAAAATTCTTGCCACCTGTACACCAGTATTGGTGCCAGCAATACTTATCCAAATCAAGGTAAATTTCAACTTTAAAGTCATTTTTATCAAAACAGATATTTTTGACATTACGAACATCGTATTTCCAAAACTAAGTAATATAGAAACTTGATATTTTGTATTATATAGTATTTTATATCGTTTTATAACCACTACCTATTTTTAAGTAAATACCTGATGTATATTTATTTTGTTTTACAAATTTTATTGATATTTTATCGTTAATTTTGTACAGATCCCAAACAGATACCATGTACAGATACCATAATTAAACGACCCTGATTTAATGTTGTCTACAGTTGTAAAAATTTGGGAAACACATAATAAAGAGATAGGAACGTGTCTAAGCGAGAAAAAATAGTTCAAAATTTTTTCACAAGAGGACATTTAAAAATGAATTACACTTTTAGAATACATTTACTATAGTTCAGAAATTTTATTTATTAATTTTGCCGTATCTTAAGGACAGCATTTCACGACATGTTCTTAGCATTTCCCAGAACAAACTGCTGTCAACTGTGGAACATGCTATCTTACGATTTCAAATGGTATCAAAAAATGATGACCGTCATGTGGGAACATGTTTCGTTGTAATAAAATTTGTAAACTATCGTAAATATATACTAAATGTGTAACTCGTTAAAAAACACCCTCTGACGGCGAAATTTTCAACTCTTTTTTTCCACACAAACAACTTTCCATATCTTTCTTATGTCCTCCATGTTTCACAATGTTCGGGACAATAGTTTCGTCTGTACCCAACTTTAAAATAGGTTCGATTAATTATGGACTCCCTCTATTTTATGATTTAAATGCCTGAAAAAATATTTTCATTTCTAAACTAGATTATTACTTTAGGTTGAACTTAATATACAATATTTAAATATATATATATGTAATATTAAGTGGATATATCGAATATATTTTTAATAATCCTTCGCGCAACACTAACACATGTATGTCAAATCACCTTTTTATAAACCCTTGATGAGTAAGTCTCATTTAAACTAAATTGTAACTATGTTTCATTAAAAGTAGTTAAAGAAATACGTAAACTCAGATTTGTACAATTTACTCTAAAAAAATTGTTTAATTTGACGATACTCTAAATAATTTGTTTAATTTGAAAAAAAATATTTACAGCCCCAAATTTTTCGGTAGATTTCGTAAGAAATACAACCTATTACATTCTTTCCTGTGTTGGAATTTCTTAAAAAATTTGCAGATCTTCCCCGAAAATCAGCCCTAGAACCTAAAACCACCATCAATTCAAAATTTTATCTATCTATCCATCTATCTATATTATATATCATCATCATCCCCATCATCATCATCATCATCAATCGTTTTCTATCCACTGCTGGATGTAGGTCTCCCCCAGTTTTCTCAATGTTTCCTGTCTAGTGCTTTAGTCATCCAATTCACACCGGCTACTTTTCTGATTTCATCACTCCATCTTACTTGAGGTCGTCTTCTTGACCGTTTTACATCTCTGGGATACCACTGTAGGGTGTTTGTGCTCCATCTATTGTCTTGTCTTCTTGCAATGTGCCCAGCCCATTTCTATTTTAGCCGTTTAATTCTTTCAATGATGTCAAAAACTTTCGTCTGGCTTCTTATCCAGGTTATTCTTTTTCTGTCTCTTCTAGTTATACCTAGCATACATCTTTCCATACTTCTCTGTGTTGTTTGTAATCTTTGTACCATCCGTTTCATTAGCGTCTATGTTTCTGCTCCATAAGTTAGCACAGGTAAAACACATTGGTTAAATACCTTTCTTTTCAAACAAAGAGGAATGTTACTCTTCAGAATAATATTGTTCTGCCCAAAAGCACTCCATCCATTTCTTATTCTTCTACTGATTTCATTCATGATACTATTATCCGATGATATTTCCTGCCTAAGGTATACATATCTTTGCACTTCTTTAATTTCAGTGCTGTTGTAGACGATTTTCCTTTTTGATGCAAATGAATTGAACATCACCTTAGTCTTTTCCAAGTTTATTTTTAATACCACATTAATACTAGCTTCTGCCAAATCTTTTAGCATATTTTCCAATTCTTTAGGATTGTTACTGAAAATTAAAATGTCCTCAGCGAATCGGAGATGACTTAAATATTCCCCATTTATTCTAATCCCTTTGTTTTCCCAATCCAACTTCTTGAAAATATTTTCTAAGACAGAAGTAAAAAGCTTAGGCGAAAGGGTGTCTCCTTGTCTTACATCTCTTTCAAGCTTGATCTTTGCTTTTTCTTTGTCCAAGCGGATCGTTGCTGTTGCTTTCTTGTAAATCTTCTTTATGATATTGAAATAAGGTTTGTCTATACAAATGTCCTCCAGAGATTCTACTTCTGCTGATGTGTAGACCGAATCAAGTGCTTTTTTATAATCAATAAAGGCAAGGCAGAGAGTAAATTATATTCCTTATGTTTTTCTATGAGTTCCCTTACCGTTTGGATATGATCCATCGTGCTAAATCCACTTCGGAATCCTGCTATCTCTCTAGGTTGAGCTGAGTCCAGAGCTGATTCAAGTCTTGTCGTTAAAACTTTGGTGAAAACTTTATAAATCACTGATAGTAACCTGATCGGACGGTAGTTTTTAATGTTTTCCTTCTCTCCTTTCTTGTAAAGTAGCACCATCACAGCATTATTCCAATCTTCTGGTACATTTGACTTCTTGAGACATTTTGAAAACAATAAGGATAGCATTTTAGCAAATTCTTCTCCTGCTTCTTTGATAAGGTCGATTGTAATTCCATCTTCTCTAGGTCATTTACCTTTTTTCACAAATCTAATGGCTTGTAAAACTTCGTCTGTCATCACTTGGATTATCGCTTCGGTTTCTGTTAAGTTTTCTCGTGGATCACGAAGGTTGATTTCCCTTTGATCTTCACATTTATATAGATCGTTATAGAATTTTTCGACAATCTGTACTATATCTTTATTGATTTTGGTGATTGTTCCATCTGCCCTCTTTAGTACAAAAATACCTTTTCTTCCAACACATAGTTTACGCCTAAATGATTTTAAAGCTTTGTTAACTTCTAGAACTTTCTTGACAACATCGCAGTTAAATTTTCTGATATCTTCTATAACACTTTTTCTTACGGTTTTACATAATTCAGTATATTCAACTCTTGATTTAGGATCGTTTTTCTTCATTTTAAATTCTCTGCGTTTCTTCATCAATCTTCTTGTTTCTTCAGTTATTTTCTTTGTCTGCTTTACTTGTGCATCGCGGGCTATCTTCTTTGCAATATTTTGAAGAGTATTGGTTAGTTTCTTGTTCACTACTGTAACATCTTGCTCTTCTTCTAAAATTGATTGGAAACGATTTTTAAGTTCCAAATGGAATACTTCTTTATGTTTCTGGAGATTTATTACATCGATTGATTTATTTGAGTGTTGCAAACGCTTCATTCTTTCCACTTTAGTATTTAACAGCAGTTTGCATCTAACCAACCTGTGATCGCTTCCTGTATTGAAGTTATTGAGAACGCCGCAATCCTGAATAAGATGCTTTTTGGTTTGTTAAGATGTAGTCGATTTCACTCGTTGAGCCATTTCCACAACACCATGTCCATTTTCTTTGTGTCTTTTTCTTGAAAAATGAATTCATGATATATAACTGTTCACATTCTGCAAACTCAATCAATCTGTTTCCTCTTTCATTACACACCTTATATCCATGATTTCCTACTGATAACTCACCTTTCTCTTTTTCCCCAATTCAAGCATTCCAGTCTCCCATTATTAATTTTATGTAGTATCTTCCCTTTTGATGCATTGAAGCTACTTCTTCTTAGAAATCCTCAACTTCTTCATCAGTATAGCTTACTGTTGGTGCATAAACTTGGGTAATTTGCAGATTGTATCTTCTGGACACATGTATTACTCACCTTGCAACTTATGCAATCTGATGCGCTGTCATATTCTACGATGTGATTCTTCCACGTTTTATAAATCAGAAATCCTACACCGCTTGTTTTTCCATCTTCTGTGCCTGTGTAGTATAATACATGCCCGCTGACAAGATCTATCTTCTCTTCTCCTTTTCTTCTTAATTCACATAATCCTATGATGTCCCAGTTAATTCTTCTTAAAGTTCCTGTAAACTATTTTCCGAAGATAGGGACCGTCCATTATATGTAGCCAAGGTCACCAACTAATGGCAGCCAAGCCGAGCCCGGTTATTCTTAGCACCCTCTGTCTTCATGTCTTTCTGATCGCTGCCGTAACCAGGATCATTCAAACCGCCGGGAATTAAGGGCCGTGATTTTTTTGTGAATTCATGGTAAAATAAGGGGTGTAGGTGGCCAAATTCCTCCACGCTGGCCAAGCAGGTTGGAGGAAGCCCATCCGCGTTCGTTTCCCATGCACTAGGCAAGGGTACTAACAGGCTGCACCGGTGGAAGGTGCGGACAGGACATTAAGTTTCCACTCCCAGTCGATTCCTTTAAGTCCTCCTCGAAGGCAGATAAGGGTCTTCTCCTGTTTAATAAGCAGAGGCTATTAAACAGTCCATTATATATATATATATATATCTTTTTATGGACACGATAACTTCCATAATTCTGCACAATTCCAAACTAACACATAAAATCAAGGGCATAAAATCTCGGTCAAATTCGTTAATATGGGCAAAATCGGACCAAGGTGATAGATATAGGAAGAGATTTTGTGAAAACAGGAAAAACCCCATATTTTCTTAATTATAATACATATCGAATCAGTTTAAAGTTATTATTACTTCTAGGAAAAGGGCCAAAAATTTATGTATCACAGATTTTTGAAAAAGTTAAAAATGGGCTCATGGGGCGAAAAAAATAGGGTTTTAGGGGGGAAAAATTCATAACTTCCTCAATTCGCAAGATATCAGATTCACTTAAACATATTGCAACATATGATCTTCTTAATACTATCTACAACTTTTAAATTGACAAGATTTTGATAGGACAACTCTTTCCGAAAAAATAAAAAATAAAAACGAAAAAAAAATGAGGCGGGGGGTTGAAGAAGAAAAAAAAATTATAACTTCGTCAATTCACAAAACATCCAATCCGATTAAATTTATTATACATCGTCTTAATATTATCTTCCTCTTTTACATTGACACGTTTTTGAATGGACCAAATCTTCAAGCAAAAATAAATTAAACGAAAATAGTGGTTGAAGAAAAATTTCTCGTATTAAGGGTGTACTCAAATCCAAACTGTTTATTTTCTGACTTATTTTAAAATTAATTTTTGTTCTAAAATGAACTCTGTTGGCAGGTTCTCTTATTAAGAAACTATATAATGATCCATATTGGTAAATGTTTTAATAAATATATTTCAAAAAATGCTGTCAAAGTGGACCTTTTGAACCGAAATTCGTGAAGCAATAGTGCTGGAAACGAAAACAAAATGAGAACATTACTGAGAAAATAAATGTTTGTATATCAAGTTCTAATTAATTGAACGAAAAATAAAATCACAGGACGCTTACAAATCTCTTCAAAAATTCACGTCAGCAAGTTTCATGTTTTTACATAAAAAAATGAGTCAGAAAATATGTCAGAAATTTTTGAGTTGCGTAGCGTGGAAAAATATTTTTTGAATTCCGACTTAACATTATTCTGATAATTCAGAAACATGAAATTGAAAACTCGTCAAAGCGGCCAGATAAAATTGTTAAACTGGTTTTATTTCTAATCTTGATTTAGTTTTTGTTTGTGAAATTAGTACTTAATTTCGAAATCTACCTTCAACTGTAGGCGAGCCGGCAGGGATTTTTTTCAAATATTGTGGTAAAATCAAGCAATATCGGGTTACTGAATGTTATCTCTCCACTTGACTGGCATTTTCGGGAAATGCTGATTGCCAAATACTTCAAATGTTCGGATAACTGAGTTCTACAAAATCTATATGTAATAAGAGTGGCATTGATAAAATAGAGAAGCAAGAAAAACATTTTTTCTTATTTTTCTGTCGGAAATCAGTCAAACAATTCTGACTTTATTATTTTAAAATTTGCATTTCATGAACTTATTTTTGCCAAATTAAAATAAACGTTAAAATTACTTTTCGTTTTAATATAGTTTCTAAATTTATTTTTTAATATTTTGTAACTTTCTAACGTCTATAAAAAGATATTTTATGAGAATTTTAATTTTTCATTGTAATCAAGACGAGAAAGAGATACTGTTCGTGAAAGAAATTTTAGGGAAGTAACACAAAATTGTGAAAAAAAAGCTTTTTAGGCAGGCGCGAATAATAAAAATACGTGATTATAACATAAATCTCATGGTTAGAAATATCAAAACTAATCTCATTTACAAAAAATAAAAAATAAATAAAAAATAAAATAAAAAAATAAAAATAAATAAATAAGTAAATAAATAAACAAATAAAAAAATTTTCAAGACTTATGATGTAATATGCATTGCTAAAATAAACTACCATCCGCGCTCGTAACGTAATTGGAATCAGCAGCGAGGTAGGGTGGAGGACGGGGAGATTTGTCTTTTGATTCAACAATCTACGATAACAATTTGAAGATGAATAAGAACCAGTGAAGAATCTTACTTTTCTGAAATGCAATTAATTATTTTTTATTTACATATAATTATAAAATATTCGTCACTAAATAATGTGATAAAATCAGTACTAGTAATAAAATTCTTGGCTAAAATAATGATGTAGGTTAAATAATTCGTCAAATAATGATTTCACATGCTTCCCGTTTAACTAAGCTTTTACTGTTCATATTACAAAGGCTAAATGAATAAAAGATGTCATCATAAGAAGAACGTATTTTCTTTACAAAAATATTTTTTTAACCATAATTTTGACTTCTTTGTTTCAATCATTAGTCCTCTTTTTAAAAGAAGTCATTCTCGACTAAGAAGGAGTGCAACCAACCTTTGAAGTCATATCGACTAAATTTCTACTTCCCACGCAATAAAAAATTCTCCCTCACTTCCTCCTTTTAATTACACTTTCCTTTGGTTGTTA
Organism: Maratus speciosus; assembly: GCA_963932465.1. Lineage (NCBI taxonomy): Eukaryota > Metazoa > Arthropoda > Arachnida > Araneae > Salticidae > Maratus > Maratus speciosus. The sequence goes on along the minus strand of OZ010791.1, from coordinate 283,806,915 downwards.
TGCGAAAATGGCAACAAAAATACATAATTACTATTTTACAATTTTTTTTTCCTTTACTTTCTACAGAAATGGAGTAGTTCCGTTGCCTATATTAAGCAAATGGCTCCAAAAACTACAAAAAAATTAATATTTCAAAAATAAATGGAGATACAGTTTTCAAACAAAATGCATTTAAAAGAATTTTTTTCCAATACGACGGTATAAAAATCGAAAATGTGCGATGCTTAGAAGTTAAAAAAATTGCTATAGAGTATTTAATCGTACTGCTTTTTTTACGGCTGGCTCCTGTAATGTAACGTTATTTTTTGAAGACGAAACAAAATAAGCTGGGAGAAAGAAATAGCATACCGTACCGGGGGCTAAAAAGTACGCTTAAAGCTTTACACACTGTAGTTGAACTTTTTGTCTCAAACATGCGTTTTATTCTTTAAAAAATAAAGATAGGCTCTACTTGTCCGAAACAATAATTTATAATGGAAGAAAGAAAAATGCTGCGAAGTTATGTCGTCCATCAAATCTTGTTGTAATAATAATGCAACATTTTTTAATCGTCTTCAAAAATTCTTCTACAGCCTACATTGTGATAATAATTCAACGTTGAAAAAATATTGACATATTTATTAGATTGCTGTAAATTTTAAATTTTGACATTTCGATAACTACTTTATTATTATTATTATTTCGTGTGAAAAGATACTTTTTTGCTAAAAATACCATTAAAAAAACAGTCCTTAACCTCTTCGCTACCTGGGTCCACATATGTGGACCTCTATTCTTTTCCCCTATAAAAACTAAACTGTTTGACTTTTTTACATTTTCATTTCATTTCTTAATAGCTGAATGTTTTTTGCTTTAAAAGCAAACCGATAAATGGCAAAATTTATGCTGATTTCCTCATAAAATAGAAGTTATTTTGATCTGAAATTGCAAATCGCCTCCAAGAGAGTGTGGCCAAGAAATTGAGAAATTTTGATACTTATTTAACTTAAATCCTTTACAATAAAATGCTTTGAGGATTTGTATATCATTCATTTGATTAAAGGCTTTAAATTTGTGATTGTGTGAATTTGGGTGAGTGATAATTAAATTGATATTTTAACGGAATTTGTAATTTTAGATCCCTATTTGTAAACCTAAATTACTAGTCCCCAAAAGTATCAATTTCCGAAAAGTTCTTTTTTCTGTCATCTATGATGTCATTTTGTTTGTTTAAAACCAATGAATGAGTATTTGTAGTATTATTTTAGCATTGAGAACGAATAGGGGACAATATTAATTGTGATTTACACACATACATTTTAAATTGTATACTAAGTATTTGAAACGCTTTCTGTATATTTAGGAATAAATTTATCTTAGAGAACATATTTTGGAACATATCATCTATTATAGAAATATAAATTTTGTGTTACAATATTTTGAAATCTAATGCATGGTATGTAAAGCTGGAAAAAAGTCAAAGAACATTAGAGACATTTTATAATAAAGAATTTAGTTTTTGTCAACTTAATATTCATGCCAATATATATTCCTAAGTGGATATTGTTTTATCCAAAAATCTATAATTTCTCTTTCAACCATTTTTCATGTTACATTTATATTTTATATATTCTGAAAAATGTTCACATAAATATTTCATTGTTTTTCCGAATTTGTAGTGAAAATCCTTTAAAGCAGTTTTAGTTTCTTTATGTTATAAAATAAGGAACAATTTTAGTCAAAAGATCTTTATATACTGTTTCATATAGTACCATAATAGGAACTAATTGCGTTTTTATATTAAAAATATTAAGTTTTGAAGTTAATGTATTCCAAATCAGTAATAATTAACCCCTTAACAGTGACATTTGTTTTCTTACAAAAAAATAAAAAATGGGGCTGGACACCACTTTTTCCATACTAAAATATTTACCTTACTTAATCGAAAAATATCTGACAATCAATAAAGTTAAATTTACAGTTACAAATTAGTGGTATCAAAATGCTTTTAATAACGATCTGTTCTTGGCCGAATCCAGTTCGGGCCACACTGTTAAGGGGTTAAACTTGTATGAGCCACAAAATATTTTCAATTTTCAAAAATATGTGAATAAATTTTTGTTGGTATAATTGTAAAAATATACTGTATGCACCTCTAATGAAAAAAATAATGAAATAAAACTAACCGGAACTGCTACCTATTCGGATTGGTAAAATTTCGGATTATCTAAAGTTGTTACATAGAGGAAGGTCGGGTATTATGGAATGGTCGTATAATAAGGAATACTTCAATATCTGGCGTATAAGGTGTTGCAGCCAAGTATAAATCTGCCTTACGACTTTCTAGTACTCCCACCAGGCACTGTACTCAGTTCTGTTTAGATACCTGTTGTTGGAGCGACACGGTGAAATAAAACCTTGTTCTCAATTTTTGTATTTTTTGAAGGTAAATTTTATAAAATTCGTATTAGTTATAAACTCTCATTGTCAGTGATGATAACGAAGTTCAGTATAAATATGAACAGTTATATTTATTGCTGTGTTAGTCAGTTTTCCCCTGTGCTAACTTGTTGACGAGTGAAGAGGTTATGAATTCCAAGATTATATTTTGGGTAATATGGGATATCAGCTACATATCTGTTTCAAGACGAGTATAAAAATTAAAATAATTTTTCAAAGAATCTGATAATTTATAGGTGATGTGCTAAGTTTTATTGTAAGTAATTTTGGTTATTCTTTTAAATTGTGGTTTTTTTGCAATTTTAATATTCCTCATGATTCCATATTACCCCGCTAGTTTCCGTTACCAAAACGTACAACTTCTTTTTAAAAGCTAAATGTTTATATTTTTTCCTTCAATTTTCAATATGTTAAGAAATAGTCAAAGTTTGTCCTTTACTATTTTTAAATGTATCACAATTTTTACTTTCTTCTACCTTCAATAGAAGAAAGTATTGCAATCGAAATTTTTTAGACTTCCTGTTTTCGACGAAGTTACACGTCTTGGAAGTCAAAAATCCCCCTAAAAATATTTATAGAAAATGTCTGTTTGTCCCTGTGTCCGTATGTGGCCATTGTGCCATCAAAAAGTGTATAAAGTTATGCTTAGAATTGAACACATTTTTTTTTTTTTTTAGTTTTTGGCTATAGCAAACAGATCCTCCATTAATTTGGAAAAATTCGAACCCGGGCCATCAGTCAGGCCAACGCCGGGTTCGATTCGCGGCTTGGAATCTTTTTCACTATGTTGGCCTTTGCGCCTTTTAAGCAATCACTTTGAAATTTGATTTTCATTTGAAATATTGTATGCAAGGCGAATGTTTCTCTCTGGAATAATTTCCATGTATTAATATAGATTCTATCGATGCTGAATTTAATTATGTTTCGTGCTCGCCCCAGGTCGGTGACTCACGATAAATATTCCATCTTGTGCTACGGTTGTAGCCTTGCCAACATATAATAGTGAGAAATTTTCCGAGCTGGGTATCGTTCCAAGTGGTTTAGTCGGTAGAACGTCAGTGCGCTATACTGATGGCCCGGGTTCGAGTCCCGGCTTGGAATCTTTTTCACTATGTTGGCCTTTGCGCCTTTTAAGCAATCACTTTGAAATTTGATTTTCATTTGAAATATTGTATGCAAGGCGAATGTTTCTCTCTGGAATAATTTCCATGTATTAATATATAAGTACCTTGCCCCTGAAAAGGTTAACTGTTACTTGGCTAGATTCTAATTCAAAATTCGCATTAAGTGATCTACTCTTTGAGGCTATAAAGGTTCAGGGTTTCAACATTTTGACTCGCTGCACTGGCAATAATATCTGACAACACATCACTCAGAATCTGAAATTCTGATATTGGGATATGTATCATCTCTTACACTCAGATCCGTCTCTGGCACTGATATTATGCGTCGCAATCTCTACCTTGGTTTCCTTTCTTCTATATCATGTAGATTTAAGGTTCTATCGGGAGACCACGATTTCTATTATTGACCTACACTGCTAAATTTCAATCAAACCACCACTTTATATCACGAGGACTTACTATCACAGAAATCTTCACAATAGTCCAGTCCTTCTGCTGCTCCATTCGTGTCATTTAAAAGTTTAAATATAAATTTTCCATTACTGAGCCTTGACATCGTATAAGAACGTTAGAATTTTTATTCTCCAATTCACGGTTGGTTGGCTAGATTCTAATTCAATAGTCGCATTAAGTAATCTACTGTTTGAGTTTTCAAGTCCAGGCTTTCAACATTTTGACTCGATGTACTAGCAATAATATCTGACAACACATCACTCATTCTCTGATATTGGACTAAGAACCATCTCTTAATCTCGGATCCCTCTCTGACACTGATATTACACATCGCAATATCTGCTTTGGTTTCCTTTCTTCCATATCATGTGGATCAAGGTTCTATCTGGAAACCTCGATTTTTATTACTGACCTACAACGCAAAATTTCAATCAAACTGCAACTTAGTATCACGAAAACTTACGATTACAGAAGTCTTCACTATAATCCAGTCTTCCTGCTGTCCCATTCCTGTCATTTAAATGTTTAAATATAAAATTTCCCTTGTTAAGCCTTGACATCGTATAAGAACGTTAAAATTTTGATACTCAAATTAACTGCTGGTTAGCTAGATTCTAATTCACAATTCGCATTACGTGATCTATTCTTTGAGGTTTTGAAGTTCAGGGTTTCAACATTATAACTCGATGCGCTGGTGATAGTATCTGACAACACATCATTCACTCTCTGATATTGGACTAAGAACCATCGGATCTTAATCTCGGATCCCCTTCTGACACTGATATTACACGTAGCAATATCTGTTTCTGTTTCCTTTCTGCCATATCATGTAGATCATGTTTCTATCTGGAAACCTTGATTTTTATTATTGACCGACAACGCTAAATTTCAATCAAACCGCCACTTAGTATCACGAGAACTTGCGATCACAGAAATCTTCACTATAGTCCAGTCTTCCTGCTACCGTATTCCTGTCATTATCCAACCTCATATAACATACCTATCTTACGCATATCTCACATTATACCTGTATCTTAGAATACATACAACATACATATCTAGGTTCATAAGTTTTGTAATACAGTAATGCGACGTAATATGCCGCAAAATGTGTAATATGCAACCAACTAAATAATGCTTTTTAAACAACTGAAAATAGAAGTGAGCTTTCTCTCTCTCTAAAAAAATGTTTTTCAACGGAGAAATATTTCTATCCTGATATCCATTCAAATAAAACAAGAAATATATATTTAAATTGGGGAAAGTTCATAATCAGAATGTCCAATATATTTTTGCAACAATGTCTTTTCAACAAAACAAAATAATAGAAATATATGCGACTACAATCAAAACTTATTTTTAGAAATATAGATACAAAATTTTCACAAATTGCTTTTCTTTAGAAAAGGATTTTTTTTTTTTTTTTTTTTTTTTTTTTTTTTTTTTTTTTTTTTTTTTTGTAAACGTTCAGTAGAATGTCAGGGAATAATTCCTTAATGCTTTTTCCAATTTATTTAATATAAAATACATTACGATTTCTTAATAATTATTGCTTATTTTATTGCGTATATTTAATTGTCTATGAATACACATAAAAAAACTATTGCAATTCAGAAACTAGTGCCGCTTGATATCTAATAAAACAGCCTCGATGAAGAAGCAAAAAAAAAAAAAAATTTAGAACGGTAATGAACACATCTCAATACCTCTCATGATAGGGTAATTAAAAATTATTTCTTAGTAAATTTATTAAACGGCATTTGTATATTGAACCCTTCAGACACAGAATAAAGAATATTTACATTAAAATTAGAATATGTGTATATTAAGATACACAAATAACTGATACTTTTTACAATATTTTATATTAATTAAATAAGCGAATACATTTGTACAGTTATATCTTTATAATATCTATAAAAATTAGCTCTTTTTTCCAATTATTTTTATTAAAAAGGTTGCTATACTAAATATATTATAAGCTTAAGATTTATGTCTTTATTTAATACCAATAAAAATGTTAATAATTCTGATACTACATATTTTTTAAAGTTTATGTACGTGCTAATTAAAATTTACTTTAAAATATTTTTTTAATCAGTATAACGCCGTGTAAACGCAAGAAGAATGTATGTAAAAGAAAAAAAAATATTTATACATTTAACGTCATCTGTAAAAAAGTTATTAAATTAATTAATAACAGTTGTATAATTATTACTTATTTTATTGCATATTTTTATTACTATCATAGAATATAAAGAGATATTGCATTTCTCCAACTATTATCATTTGAATTCAAATAAAATTGTCATATAGCTGAAGCGAAATGTTTTTTAGAACTAATAAAGGTACTAATAAAGGTATACTAATAAAGGTAAAACTTTAACAGCTAAACCTGAGGTGAATAGAAGACATTCTTACTCTGTTTAATAAAAAAAAAAAAAAAAAAAAAAAAAAAAAAAAAGTAGTGCGGCTTGAGCTGAATGCTCCAGGCAAAACTTGAAATTACTTGTGTAAGATAAAATTAGCAAGTTTGAAAGATAAACAATCCATGTTTAATTTTTACATTTAGGTTCTAAAAATTATAAGATAAATAAATTTAATTATATCGCTAATCCTTCCAAAATGTAGTACATTTTTATGGTATTTCTTTAATGGAATTTTCACTTAATTCTAGGATTTAAAAAAATATTCATTTATTTTCTTCAACGCAATTTTACCCAATTTAAATAGAAGTAGAATTTTAAAAAGCTTGCTTTAGACTCTTTAAACTTTAAAATAATTTAAAAATGGCCAATTTACTTTTAATATTACATTTTAAAATTTTATAACATATAAAGTTTATTTAAGAAAAAAAAATATTTTTTAAGGAGTACCCCAATTACAAATGTTTGCTTTTGCATAAAACGCTTTTATTAAAATGATAAAACTTGAGCAAACATTTTCCAAAAGACATGACTTTTTTTCTGAATGTTTGCCATGTGTTATACTCAAAAAGAAGTCAGCATAAATTTTACTATACAATATTATGAAAAATATTTTAGACAGAAAAGGCAAGAGAAATATATATATATTACCTAGTGTTCATTACAAAAATTGCACTTTTTTAAAAACAATTTTTCTTTTTAATATATTGGGAAATGCATCTGCAATAATTTAAAAAAATTACATGCACTGTAAACAAATATGCAAATATATTTCCTTACATATATAAAATTCTTGCGAGTAGTTCAATTTAATTTCGCAGCTACTCTTGATTCCGGAATATTTTCTCTTATCACTAAAAATCATTTGCCGAAGAAACTAGTTGGATATGTCTATCCCAAAACTTCCTCCTTTTTCATACATGCAAATATTTCAAAAAGTTATTACGCATGTTAATAATTCAGTGTTATTACTTCAGTATTCACTAACTTCGATTTTCATCTTAAGTTTCGTCTTCATTTTACTAATCGGAGTAAAAATGAGTTAATATCAATCATATTTAATAAAATCAATATTTTTTGTTATTCTATTGTGTACATGAGCAGCTTGAGAATCGCCGGGTTAGCTGGATGAGAATTTCCCGCCGCTGCATGAACAGCCGGTGTACAACAAAAGTATGAAAAATCTTGAAAAATCGCTGTTACAGCACCCACTTCCGTCGGATTGCTCCAAAATTCACATCGGACCTGCTAGCCATAGTAAAAAACATACACATGAAATTTGGTTCAATTCTATGTATAACTCCCTACACTTTTCGATGTTAAAATAAAGAAAAGAGCACAAAAACCGCTATTACAGCTCCCCCTTATAACGATATTTTTCGAAAATCAAGGAGAACCTGTTAGCTATAGACAAAAACATGCACAAAAAATTTGGTTCAATTCTATGCATAGCTTCCTGCACTTTTCGATGATACAAAGCAGACATACATACAGACAGACACAAGGACATACGGATACACTCACGGACAAACAGACATTTTCTATAAACATATTTTTCGGGTTCACTGTTACCTAAAATATGCAAATCCGTCGAAAAAAATATTTATTACAATACTTTCTTCTTTAGAAAGAAGAAAGTATAAACCCAGAAATCTCTGGAAACAAAATGTTTTCTAAGCTTAAATAAACGTCTCAGAAAAAAATTCTTTTTCACTGTCAGTAAAAAAGAGAGGCATTTCTCTTTGTTTTAAAATCTTATTGTTCTAAAATTTGTATTTGATTTTAATCTTGATCGTTTTTGAAGATTAAAAAAAAGAAGTTTCCGGACTTGCGAGATAACTACAAGATTACAGTAAATTTTCTTATTTCTTCTATATTACTTAAGCAATTATTTAAAGCTTCAGCATTTTTTTAACACGCTGAACATTACAAAAAACAATACAAAAAACTTGCTATTTAAAAAATATATTTATTTTAATTCTAGCAATTTAAAAATTGTCTTAAAAAAGTTTTATTCAACATATTAAATATATTTGTAGCTTTTTATGTACAATATGAAATTTTTTTCATGTCCATTATCATTTTAAAATATTAACATTTTAATTTCATTTAGCAATGTCATTTTAACTTTTTATATATTCCAAATGTGAGTCATTTTGAATTTTAATATGAACCCCCGAAGTCAGATTCACTCTTATATTTTAGCTTGTGATTTGTCCAATAAATGTGCAAACGGAATAATAGGGTCCCCGTGATATAATGTATAGCCTTGTAAAGCATGAGTAACTGTCATAACGTGTAGCTCGTTGATGCACTTGTATAGCTAAAGGTAATGTTTTTCATCATAATAAAAAATGAACGATGAACAGAAATTATCGAGGAATAAAAAATTGACATGATACTGCTTTTCATACATTTTATTAATGATCTTATTCACTGTGAGTTTATCCCTGAAAACAAACATAGGGTTTTGCCTTCTATATAGTACGTTATCAAGAGCTGTTCGGACAAATCTCAGATTATGCATGAAATTTTGACCTCTGGCGATATTCACAGAAAATAAAATATGAATAAAGTTTGAAGAAAATTAAAACAAAAATTAAGATCATACTGTTTCTGACGTTTTTCATCAATGATGTTATCCACTATAAATTTCTTCCTGAAAAGCAATCAGTGGAATGTGGGAATATTTTTATGTGGACAACATTTTCATACATCGTATTCTATCAAATTTGTGTGATGTGATGGATACCTGTTGCAACACGATAATACACCTTCATAATCTGTAATGATTGTTCACAAGTTTCAGCTACGCAATTCGATCACCATGTTAGAACATCTTCTCTAATGAACAGATTTACCTCCTTGTTATTTTCTTTTATTCCCGAAATACAAAAGGCTTTGGCACTGGGCATTTGGGCGACGAACGGTGGCACTGGACGATGTCGGTACAGTAAAACGAAGCAGCAGAAGAGACTCAAAACTGGGAATTTCGGGGATTTTTTGAACAATGGGAAAAAAGATGGAACATGGGTGGTACAAAAAAGTGGAGAGTATTGGAAGGGGATGCGATTGATGACCCTACATTTTGTAAAATATTTTTAACGACCACGATTCATGTATTTATTGGTAAAACTACTTGCAACCTGTGCTTATCTTAGGAAGAGGCTATATTGTAAACCGTTTCCTTGCCAGTATTTAGCCCCACCAGTGGCTGAGAGGTTCTGCTGTCGAAGCTGGTAGACGGGAGGTGCTGGGTTCGATCCCAATCGCTCCCGTCGGCCTAATCGTTCGGAGTTTTCGTGGTTTTCTTCGAACCTTGGATTTCCAAGCGTTAATACGGGTTAGGTTCCCTTAGAAAGACCCCCACGAAGGGCACTCCTCCCCTGGGCCTATATCCCTCGTGCAGATAATTGGCCGTCATAAATACAACCAACCAACCAACCTTGCCAGTATTTTAAATATTCCTAAATGTGTATAACATTTTTTTTAGTTTAATGATTTATATTAGAAATGTAATAAAGTTTAGGTAGTCAACTATTTCAAGATGAAGTTTCAGAGCAAAAAACTACGAAATGCTTTTGGACTAACATTGGTCAATGATGTTTTAAAAGACGTGTTATAAACTTAAAACATGTGAGACTTTTATTTCAAAATTTTAGATTAAAAGGCAAATACGTTTCTGAGCAAAAAAACCTAAAACTTATGTTCATACCTGTATTTTGTAGTAACCTGGATAACTACTTAAATGTAATAGCTTTTTGCTCTAGAGAAGCTAATCTTGCATTTACAAACCAATGTTTTCAATTGTCAAAACAAGAGTGTAAAGAATTATAGCAGGTTCATTTTTATTTCTCATGTTATTTCAGTATAGTGACTTATTAGAATCTTATATATTTAATTCCAGATGTATTGGTTTATTTCTCAGTTTCATATACACTTTAAAATTTTCTCCGTGAGAAATGACAAAACAATAGTTTTTCTGATTTCGTCTACATTTTCTTTTTATGACTGAAATGTAACGGGTTTTTAAACATTAAGCAATCCGCCATTTTTAAATATTATTATTTTCTTATCAATGTGAATGAAATATACTTTTCTAATAACATATTATCAACTGTCAATATTGAAATATAAAAGGCTGAGATTGCAGAATATTAATGTATGTAACGTGTCTCCGTTTAGAGCTAACACTCATACGTTTCATACAGTAACAATAAACAATAATTTATAAGGATTTTTTTTTTACAAAATGATGCTGAAAGGAATTATTATATAAAAAAATATTTCAAAAAAAAATTCCGAAGGAACGAAAACTAGCGAGCTGATTTAAAAAATAATGATTAAAAAATGGAGGACTTAATCTATTACGTTTATTTTTGAATGCTGTTTTTGTGAATTTTGGCATACGATCTATTCGTCATTACTGAAAACAATGTCTGAATAAGGTGAATTATTTGATCTAAACCAATTTTTAAAATTAATCCTTTCATACCTGGACATCGTACCAAAATTTTAAATCATAACAATAATCCCATAATGTTAATAAGCGTTTCGTATTCGTCGCACAGAATCCCGCTTACTTGTTTTTCACCATGCCGCCGTCTGAAACAAAAAATAAATACGTAAATAAATAAATAAAAATAAAAAACAGTGGGGTTTTACAATTTGCATGGTAATGCTTTGTTTCAGGGTGGTAACGAAAGTATTTATTTTATTAATAAAAAGATTATATAACTTTTCCGGTGTCAGTAAAAAAAATTATTTTGAAATTTATGGTCCGTCGTTCTGGAAATTGTGAATTAAAAAAAAAATGGCGCACAGTTTCGGAATAAGTAATGTTCATGTTTCTGTCTATATGAAAACATTTTCCAAAATATACAGGGACTGTCTTGTAATTGATATATTTTATTATGTTTTACCATACTTTTTTTTTTTTGCTCTCATAAAGAATCAAATTAAGCTTGATTTTTTTAATCGCAGAATTGTATGGGAAAACAAAGGTACGAATTCAATTTTTATTTTAAAGAACAATTATTAAATCTTTCGTTATTTTTTTTTTAATAGATGTAATTATCTGTTTTTCTTTAAATATTCTGAAGTTAAAAAAATGTATTTTAGAATTAAAAAAAATGATTATCTTTTGAAATGCTTAATGATATAAAAATATATCTTCAGATAATTAAAAAAAATCAGAGTTTTTTCAGAAAAACTTTTCTTTCATATTTGATATTTCTTAATAGTAATAATTTAAAATAATTCCAAGCCTAAATGTTCAATTACCCCTAAAAGGATGTGTAAACAGTTGAAGACAATTAAACAAATTGTAATATTCTTTAGACTAAAATTCTTTTTTTCTTTTAATTGCGATGTCTTTCGTAATTTAGATTAATTTTTATAACATGCTTACCTATTTGATTAAAATCAAAGATTTCTTTAGCTGTAAAAGGCAAATGTATTTTTTTTTCTTCACAATTTACAATTTAATAAAATTAATATATAATAATAATCCTACCGATTTTAGCATTATTGTTTCTTTTTTTCTTTTCCCATGTTTATTTGCATCTTGAAAAATGTTTTCTTCATGCTTGTGAACTTTAATGATGGAGTCATATATTGATTTTTTTAATTAAATTTTATCTGTTAATTATCCCGCTTATTCAAAAATTTTAAAAAACTCGACTTTTGCTTAAAAAAGTCTTTCATTCTTTTCCAAATAACAGCAGTTGTTAAGTTTTATCAGTTCAATTTTTGTCTATACCGTAGATAAAAATAAGAGAAATATAAATAAGAGAAAGAATGACTTAATGCAATGTTCTTTTAAGCATTGCCAATGATACAATTTTTAAACATAAGTGCAAGGCAACTTCATCTTTTCCTGTTTAACATAAAGAAATACTTCATTCATCCATATGACTTTAGTCGTTCCCTTGTATGGTTACCGCTTTTAATGTAAGAGTAAGATTGAGATATGGCAGCATTTTTTCATGCCAAATGATTTAAACTTTCTCTAAAAGTAAACATATAACGGCTTTTATTTCGGTATCGTTTCGAACTCGCTATGGAATGATTGTTGAAAAAACTTAGCGTTAAAAAGTGTATGTGGTCACTTAACTTGCATCCCTGCTGCTGTTGAGATCGGTATTTAACGTGGGCCAACTTTCCAAGGCAACGAATACGTACGTTCCTAATAAAAATCTGCGTTATTCCGCAAAATAAAGAATATCTTTCGTTGCGAAAGTTATCTACTGGATTTTTTAAGTTAGCTTCACTGGAAATGGACTTCTGAGGATTTTTGCAATCAAAGCAATATATCCAAATGTTTAAAAAGTGAATCCGTCCCCCCTGACTGGAGTAACAACAATTCTACATAATGGATCATAAATACGGTTAAACACAGGAAAAATATTTCCATAAATAGAAATTATTTTGAATACTGTTAAACAAATACATCAACAGATTTTTTTTATGCACGGACGTATGTGTGCATGTATTGTGTGCATTATGGTAACAGCAAATCCTGAAGGTGATCCTGAAGGTGAAATACTTTTTAGGAAGATTTTGTGCTAAATGTGGGGCGAATGCTTTAAGTAAATACCCAGGGAAGTTTCAAAGTTTATAAGAATAATCTATTTATTTTTATTGTTGTTTACATTCGTGGTTTAACAATAATGCAATACTTTTCTATTATTTACCCTTTTCTATTATTTTAGAAGAAATCTCAAAATGTCACATCTTCATTTAAGGGCAACTTATACAAAATATGATAAATACACTGCGTCCGCTCTCAAAGGTCTCCAATGGCTAATTCCTAAACCGTTAGTCATAGACATGTAGTTCCAATTACAAAAATGTTTTAAATCATGTAAAGAAATATTTTAAAAGCGATTTGGGTCAATGAAAACATTTCTTAAAAAATTACGAAATGAAAATTTTTATACGGTCTCCCGGTCCTATAAGTTATATTTTGTAAAATTTTCCTTTTACACTGACAAGTAATACAAGAAGAGTCCCGTTGTTCTACAATTAAAATTGACCGAGTAATAGTTGTTTAAAGTTCGAGCTTATTTTTGCTGCAAATTGGGGGTCATACACAAATTTAGCCGAAATATAATTTCGTCAGATATATTAAAAAATGATTGAGAGTAAAATTAGCATTTCAATATAAATTTGAAATCTTTAATCATTCTGACATATTAATGCAAAATATACAATTTGTAATAAATATTTAAGAAGAAAGATAAAACAGAATTTTTGTTAAATAAAATTATGCTAAATTAACAGCCTCAATTCTTTACAAAATTATACGTATTTTAAAATACTATGAGATTACACTAGCCTACAAAAGTTAGGTTACGTCATGTTTTTTAGCTTTTGATAATTGATTCTTATGTATTCTGTACCACTGAATCCGAAATTGACCTTCATTTTTAACCATCACATCAGGATTTTTCGAAAATTTAAAATTTCAAAGTTAAAAATTCAAATTTAAAATTGAACCTCCTACCCCATCTCATCGGACCACTGAGCTGTTTAGCTGTAAGAATCCCAGGATAAGAAAAAACATTGAATAAATTATTGAATAAAATAAAATAAAATAAAATAAAATAAAATAAGTTTTACATATGTTTTATAGTATGAGATTTTTGCTATAATTTAACTTAAACATTTTCGATTTGCAAAAGAAATCTAACGTGGTGGTTAAAAATGAAGGTCATTTTCAGATTCAGTGCTAAAAAGTACGTAAAAATCAATTATCAAAAGTTAAAAAACACAGCCATCTCCTCTGTTTTATAATATCCGATTTTTGTTATTCTTTAATTTTGACAATTTATGATTTGCGAAATATCCTGACATGACAATTAAAAATTAAGATAATTTTAGATAATTTTCGGATTCAGTCCTAAAAAATACATAAAAGTTAGTAAACCCAACAATCGCAGTCTTGTATTATCTAATCTAAATTTTTTTCTTAAACTTCTTGGAGGTAATCTATCCGAAATTTTTTCTGTTATCCTGTAAAATAAGTATAAATGGTAACCACCGAAAATCATAATAATATTAGATTGTTATCAGATTTGCGACAGTATGTAAAATGTAATCTCGATCGGATATTTGAAAGTGAGTTAAAGTTCGAGTACAAATTTTTAACTGGAAAAAATACATACGATCGTTGAAGTAATACAAAAACTTATAAAAATAACATAATTCTTCTTAAAAGAAATCATAAAAGAAACAGTCTCAAATCCTGACAAAATAAAACATACGTTATTTTAGCCAATCTGAAACTTTATAAATGTTAACTTAATCATAATACTTGTACGATTTTTTTCAAAGCGCAGACACACATGAAATAAGATCTTCGAATACTTTAAGCACTTGGTATGTGACCCCTCAAAGACAAGCCGAACTCATTTGTTTTCAGAGCAGAAAAGTGGCATAAGTCATGCATTTTTAAAGTTTCATAACTCGCTCAATTTTAGTGTTTGATGAATGGGACTTTTTTTGTATTACTTGTCAGTGTAATAGGAAAATGCTACTAAATATAACTTATAGGAACGGGGGACCGTATAAAAATTTAAATTTCGTAATTTTTTAAGAAATATTTTTATTGATCCAAATCGCTTTTAAAATATTTCTTTACCTAATTTAAAACATTTTTGTAATTGGAACTATATGTCCATGACTAACGGTTTAGGAATTAGCCATTGGACACCGTTGAAGGCGGAAACACTGTATAGAATATGTAAAATAATATTAAAGCTTATTACAATTTAATTAGGATGTTTAATAAACTAGTACATCAACTAATTTTCAATTTTAATGGATCAATTTGGTGCAGAAAAGGTATTTTGAATTTAAAATGAAGATCCCCAGTGCATCGATATGCTGTGAATTAAGCTGTATAAATTGTTTCTGCAAAACTGCTCGTAGCAATGTTCAGTGGGAAGAAGAACAAATATCCCCAGAATGTCCCAGATTGGATGAGATCAGATTAAGATATGGAGCTTTAATCGGTGAATGCATGATCTGAATTGTTTCCTGCATAAGTTCCATAGTCAGAGTTCTGTGTGTAATTACTATCTTGCATGATAAATTACAATGTTTTTCACCGTTAAAATGTGGCATATCAGCATGAAGAATCTCAGCATCTGACAGATTTCAGAAATAAAGCTTCTACGAGGAAAACATAAAAGCCTGGGCACTCAAGACGATACGTCCCCCAAAATAAATTCTACATCTTCGGTAAGAAAGCAATTCAGAGATGCTTGATGGAACATAAGGTATCGTGGTTCCCTCAAAAATCAAAGAAGGTCATTTTCCCAGCTAAATTTCAACTCAACCATGTAAGAAAATAGGCACTTTGCCCACCTAATATTAATTGGGAATGTTAATGTTCTTATTCTAAACACATCTCTCTTTGACGGACATGAGCAAAGCACAAACGCTACTCTGCTCTATTTTCCATGCAAAGCACTTTCAAGAGGTTTTCTGCATATAGAGAATATTGGCTTGATACTTATGCTACCGAAGATCTAAGTTGCTTTAGGATCGAGTTTATAATCTCTCTTACGCAGAACTGAATATATGGACTATAGAAATTAGACCTATCTCTTGGCAGCCTTTATCTGAATATTCTAAGTGCGAAATATGTAGTTAGAAACTGTCGTCAATGAATTATAATTTAACGAAATGACAACCTACGTTTGCATTTCGAATTACAAGTAATTCTTTAAC
Organism: Maratus speciosus; assembly: GCA_963932465.1. NCBI lineage: Eukaryota > Metazoa > Arthropoda > Arachnida > Araneae > Salticidae > Maratus > Maratus speciosus. The sequence goes on along the minus strand of OZ010791.1, from coordinate 283,790,735 downwards.
GGTAATCCATTAAAGATCTGACAAATAATTGAAATAGTTTTGCTATCACTTATTTCTTAACTTATTGCCACCTTGAAACCTGCAATCTTAATCTCAATAATGATTTTTTTGCCACTTATAAATGATTAGTTCCGAGTTAACGCTTTTTGTACATATAGAATCTTTGGTCACCACATTATTTTACAAACATAATTACACAAATATATATTTTTTAATCAATTGTATATGCTTTTTCTAATTTAACCCATTCGTACCGCGGAATTTAACATTTTAAAGCCAGACTTTTTAAATACATCATATAAACGTCTAAAATTCTAAACTTTTTATTAAAAGTGTTTTAATAGTGCTAGCAAAAGATTTTGAAAAAATGACTAATACTCAGATATTTAATCCACGTGTGTCCATGGGATCATTCTAGATGCTTACATAATTAAAATGATACAGTTTTGAAAATACGTGAAAAAGGCATCACTGCCTACTAATCACACACCATGGTATAAAAATGTGACTGGTACCAATAACTTCTATAGCAATAACATATATTAACCGATTTTACTGAGGTGGTCGTCTGCATATAGAAATTGTATCAAACTTTTTTAGAACTAACACCTAACTTACATATTTCAATTTTGTGATACATTATAGCTTCGAACGCCAGACGAAAAGATATTCGGTAAAGTAGTTTGGGAATTGTCTAGTTTTAATGCTTGGGACGCCTAATGTTAAGTTCAATTTGAATCGTTGAAACAGATTGCAATGCGGATAGTTTTTGACGCATAAATCAAAAACTGTTTTACGGAATGAACTGTAACTTTGGATTTACTTTTGTTAAAACATTCTCAGGTTATAATTCCCATTTGTTTCAAAAATTAATTTAAAAAATAAGTATATATTCGAATGTAATTTTTGAGAAAAAACATAAATATCATGAAATAATCTATATTTTGTTTTATTATAAGATAATTTTTAGAAGCTTCAAATATAGATCTCCAAAATTATAGTTCATCCCATCAAGTAGTTTTTGAGATATGCTTAAATAACTACCTAAATTGCAATCTGTTTTACAATGATTAAAAATTTAACATTTAACATTTGGAATTCCAACTTTAAACCTGAAATATACCTAAAGAATTTAACTAAATGACTTCCTGTTTGGTATTTCAAGGTACACTTTACTATAAAATCAAAATATGTTGCAAAATTAGGTGTTAGTATTGAAACGTTACATGTTTGTTGCAATTTCTGTGTGCGGATGAATCCTTAGAATTTAGAATAGCATTTATTAACATATGTTATTAATAATTTATTTGTACCAGTCACATATTGGTCAGTTTCCTGAGTTAGCAGGTGGTGGTGCTTTTTTCTACACGACTGTACTAATCACAAAAGTGAATATTTTCTATAAAACTACATTTTTTTCATCAGCATAGCACAGATGTTAAAGGAAACGTATACAGATGTTTAAATCACTCTAAGTAAAACAGTTATGATAAAGTTATAATAAAGTTTACTGAAGTAAAAAACATAATATAAATTGAATAGTATGCTACAAAACAATTGAAAATATCGTTACACCAATGTATATTTTCTGTGTCATAGTTCCACAACATGTTTTGTTATTACATAGCTCATTGCGAGCTATGTTCTAAAAAAGAACACACCACTTAACTTGATACCTTGTACATTTAGTTCGAACAGTCCTCAATTAGAGAATGAATTTTAGTTATACATTAACTCACTATTACGCCTATGTTTCATTTATCGGAAATACCTTGTATGAAATACCAATATTAAATAAGAAATATCTCCGATGAAATGCAGATATTTTCAAAATGCTTGCCTTAAGTAGGAAATATTGGTAATGAAATAATAAAGTACTTTTTGCATTTATTGGAGCGTTGTTGGCAAAGTTCTCATCCTAATACCAGGTAATATTTTATATCAAAACCATGATATTGACAATGGAAATAATATTAGCCTAATATTGCTTTGCTACTATGTGCTTTTTGTATTCAGATACAGGATATTTCATTTCCTAACCTTGATTTTCGATACAAGCTTTTACTAAAAACCTTCAACTAACAATATATCTTATTAATTCCAATTGAGATACGTCTCCTATAGTTTTTCTTATGGCATATCGCCCATTCTGAATACAACTATGAGCTTTGTAATATTACCATAATTTTCTTTTCTTTTACTGTAATTCTATATGCTAGATTTTCATTTTTGGTCATCCTGACCCTTTCTCGTATTTATTGTATTACATAATTAAAGCTGGTATTTTTACTATGATAATTTTTCGTTTATTGTGAGAATATCTTAAAACATTTGAGATAGAATATATTAGATTCTGAATATCCAATAAAAACTTCTATTTCATCATATTCAATATCCTCTTCTAAAATTTCTAACGGTTATTCAAGAGACAGCATTCCCAATAAAAAATATATTGTGAATTATAAAAAGTATTTCACAATATTCATGCATAATTGGAAATTTTAAATTTAAAGTTTTATTTAAAATAAGTTTAAATTTTATATATTTTTTAAATTCAAGAAGTAAGAATAACACCACTCTTAAAAAAACTGAAATACCTAAACTAAGCCCTTTTTCTTCTTTTTTTATTGGAATTTGGAAAGCTAAATTTTTCATACTCTAAACTAGTTTTGTCTCAATAAAAATTACGAGCTTTTTTCATACATATAATGATAATGAAATCGATTTTTTTTAATACAAACAATGAAATCCTTAACATAAAATGAGAGTGTTAACGCCGAACATGATCATATTATCACATTACTATTCTATTTGTCTCAATTAATGTTTTATTATTTCGATTTAAAATAAATAAAATAAAAATCATGAGTCTAAATCTTTCATGCATGTTAGAAAACAGGCATTGAAGTTGACTACATAAATTAAAAGTAAATATTTACTTATATATTAATTACCTTTCGCGAAGTGTCATTTTCTGGGTTTTTTGACAAGAAATAGAATCTCTTTTATCTCTGGAGAAAAACCACCTGGCATCTTGCAAAAGTATAGATTCCAATGACCAACTCATTAGCTACAGAATAAAATATTTCGGTAGAAAATATTTTTTAATAGCGCCATCTACTGGCATTTTCTTTGGAACTGTTTACTACGTTCACATAATCATGTCCGGCGTTAATGGGTTGATCTGATCACACTCGAATACGTCAAAGTTGTGTATGTATATGTATTTTCAAATCGAATGCAGAAATGAATGATAAAATAATTATAAATTATAAAAAAATTACCCAAATTTTAACTGAAGTTTAAAAATTCCTAACCCTCTCGCTGCGGAACCCGAGATTTTCTCGGGGATGCATTTTCCGTATAATTAATCCTCCTTGATTATTCCCACCAGTTATTTTTTTATTGCAAATTTTGCCTTATTTAATGGGAGCATTTTCCCGATTAAATTAGACAAAAATTTTTGTTTTGAAAAACCGGTGACAAAAGAATAAAAATTCTTAAATACACAATTTTTGAAGCTATTTTGATAAAACAGTTATACTGCGAGAGAGTTAAATAAACAAGTACTCTTGAATGGTTAAAACTATTATCATCTATATAATTTCTCTAGTTAATTTAATTAGTAAACAAACTTTCGTCAATTAATGACATAAATTTCCTCAACCGTATTGCTTATTATGTTCTCGTAACCTGTAGTTTATAGCTCAGAATGCAGTGATTCATTTATTTTTAATTTACTATTATTTGTGCAGAAAATTCAAACAATATTATCAGAAGGAATAAGTTAAAATAATCCCGTTTTGATAGCTTAATATAACAAAAATAACTCTTCAACTGATTTATCAGAAGCTAAAATCATTATGCTTCCGGGAAAGGAAGTAGAAATGACAGCATCAAATGGCGTCTGTAAATTTATTTGTATCACCTGAGGATGACAAGTCATTTATTTATTACTAAAATAAATATTTTACCTTATCCCAGCATTTGTATCTTAATTGAAACATTTAGTGCACAAATACAGTAACTCCATTAAATGAAAATGTTCAGTATAAACAGTTGAAGTTATTCTAACTGTAAAAATATTGTATCTATAGAATATTTTTTCTCGGGATATTTTGATTGAACTCATTATTTTTCTTTTAATCAAGGGTAACTTTTTATCACTGTATAAATATATATATAAGATTTTCAATGTTCCTTTGTGTAAAAAAAAACGCTACTTAAAATGGAGTTAGTCGGATTATCCTCTAAACGCCTCAATTAATAATAGGAATATAGAATTCTGGGCTTAAATGTCTGTTATTTTGTTAATTTCTGTACTGTTTATATGCATCGGAATGAATATTTCTAACAAAGAATTTTTTATGTAATAAATTTGTAATTTAATAAATATAAATGTAAAAAGAAAAAACATTGCTTTCATTAAAATTCACAAAAATGTAGAAAATATATATGTTTCTTTAAATGCACTGAAAATTATAAAAGTCTTTAAAAAAAAAAAAAAAAAAAAAAAAAAAAAAAAAAAAAAAAACCCTTTAATACACACAGTTTAAATTAAGTTGCGGTGGGCTCGATTATAGAAGGTTAATGGATTTAAATGGGAATTTTGCCAAATTAACTAGCTATCGCCAAGTTGGCTCAAAACATGGCAACTTATTTCTGTCGCCAAATCTGGCCAAGTTGCCCGAAATGTGCTGATATTTTGCCAAGTTGGCTAAAATTTGTCGCTATTGTGGTAACTCTATCATTAGTACTTTTCAAGAAATACTCATTGTTGAAGCTGATGCTGATTTCTACTTAGGAAATAAAGTGTAACCATTAAGTAAATTTCCCCTCGTTGCCATCCTTAGGGATCGAATAAAAAAAAATCAATGTCCAATCCATGTATTGCCCACAGGAATACATATATATTCCAAATTTTAGAGCTCTATGTCAACAAGAAATGGGTGAAAAATGAGTCACAAGATTTGACTGTCACACACAAACACATTTCTAAGTTAAAAGGAAGTATGCAAAAAGTAAAGTTTAGTCTAACGTGTAACTTTTTCTTTAAATACAAATACAAATAAACCTTAAAATAGTTTTAGGCAAGTCTCGACAGTTATAATAACGCTCTCTTTAAACAAAGCTTATGTACTATAAGCATAAAAAAGGCCTTTTTCGTTTCTTCCCCGCAACGGCGTGACCACTTTTATACTTCGCCTAAAGAACACAGTCACAAAATTTCTAATTTAACTGTTTGTTTAAGCACTTCTGTAGTGTTAACTTTTAACTGATGTTACCGGTCTCTCAGACGCGGCTTTTTTTTAATTTTTATAGTTTAACTTATATAGTTTAATTACAAACACTGCCGAAATTTTGTTCCGTTTGGTAAGGCTGGATTAATTATCAATATATCGGTCAAATATTGATATTTTTTAACTATCGCAATGACAATATGTAAGCTCTGACTCTAACGATATATCCCAATAGCGATATCTAATCTCTGGCTCTATTTATATATCCCAATAATATTTTTTTCCCGCACCACGACTTCGAACCGCAAGAAGAAAAAGCGCCGAATATTGCGTAACCAATAACTTCTTCAAACCTTTCTCTCATCCGATAGATGCATTTATTCGCAGCCCCGCTTTATTCTAAATTCCCTCCCGTGATAATCTGTCTTTTGTTCATATCCCAGACCCAGACTAATTCATATTCTAATATATCAACATACATATGTCCGTTCGTTACTGAATAATGGTTTAATCGTCGTTGTTTTAATTTCGCTGCTACTATTGGTTTAGACATATTAGAACATATCAAGTCTTTGATACGTCCTGGCCAATGACTTCTTCAATCCTTTCTCTCATCCGATAGATGCATTTATTCGCAGCCCCGCTTTATTCTAAACTCCCCTCCTGTGATAATCTGTCTTTCGTTGATATCCCAGACCCAGAATAATTCATATTCTAATATATCAACATACATATGTCCGTTCGTTACTGAATAATGTTTTAATCGTCGTTGATTTAATTTCGCTGCTACTATTGGTCTAGACATATTAGAACATATCAAGTTTGATACGTCCTGGCCAATGACATGAGCTAGAACATCTGTTCATTGTTGAGTCAATAATTGCTATTGTCTATAGGCTTCATTCAATGCTCGTTCGTATGGTCTTCTCGAGCGAGTTATCGGCAGTGATTTTATATTTTATAGTAAGATGAACGTACGGTGTCGGGTAAATTGCCCGAATTATAATCAAGTGATTTAAAAAAAAGAGGCTAAGAGTAACGTGTGGGAATATTTTGGATGCCCAGGTAATGAAAATGGTGAAGTAATAAATGAAAAAATTGCAGTATGCAGTATATGCGTTCGACCGGTATTTGCAAAAGCTACTTCTAATTTATGGAGCCATCTTAGCTATAATCATCTTCTACAATATGATGGACTACATTCAAGGTAAGAATTGATTTACTTTATTTTACTGATTTACTTTATTTATAAGATTTACTTTACTGATTGATTTTATTGATTATATTCACACGGGCGTGGAAATTAGTTAAACGAATTCCAGTTGTAATTTTTCAATGAAAATATATTTCTGATTTTTTTTTTAATTATATAATTTCTTTAATTTTAAATAAGACAAAAAAAAATCGTGTTTTAAAAAATGACATAAATGAGCAAAAAGATAAAAAAGAACAATAAAAATAAAAAATATTACTACATCTGGGCCTTATTTTTAGTCTGTAAATGTAATATTATTAAATGGCATTATACTGGATGTCTGCAAACTGGGCTGGAACGTTTGGATTAACTTCGTGTCATTAGACTGAAGCCGTGTTTGCTTTTTGCTCTGGACATGCAGGCTAGGTCGGCCTTTTTTTCTGCTCACTCGGGGTGTAGTGCGGCACGGGTCGCGTCTTACCAGAGCCAAACCCGAAAACTCTGCTTAAAGTCAACCCGAACGACACCCGGCACACTTCATCACAAACTCGAAGTGGAAGAAAATAAATTCATATTTTAATACAATATAAAAAAGAATTATTCTGTAATATCAAATTTATCTTTTTAGTACAAAATTGAATACATATACACTCATTAATGTTCAATTATATAGTTTTTTTCATAAAATATATTCCTGACTTTCTTTTAAAATGGTTGGTCTACACGAACCGCGTGTCGGGTCGGGTTCGGGTAATCTGAGACGATGCAAGAATCAAATTTGAAGACTGGGTCGGGTTTGAACTTTTTTGTAGTATACGTCGAATTGATAGTTTCCCTTACTTTACTTTTCTCTCTCTATTTTTTGGTAAAAATAATAGTTATATAATACATTTTTAATAGAAATTTTGAAGCTTTATTTTTGCTTAAAAAACTACAGAGTAATAATTTAAAAATCTATTTTCTTTTTTCATTGTTTAAAAGTTTGGATTTTCTTTAACCACATTTTCCTTTCATTTTAATTTACATTAAAAATTTTATAGGTTTACGTGCTTAGTGTTGACTCTAGAAAAAAAAGGCCGCCGGGCGGGAATTTTTCACATAGGAGACAATATTCTGAAAAAGGATACTTTTTCTCAAAAACGGAATACTATTCTAATAAAAGGGCACTTTTTTTCAAAAAGGGCACACTTGTACCTTGTTTACAAAAAATATTTTGAGCTGGTTTGTTTAGAGTCCCTAGAATTTGTGATATTTTTCCGAGATCAACTGAATTGCCACGGGGCGTATAGGAAGTATTAAAAAGGCAGCCGGGCGCATCGGAAGAATTTCGAAAGAGCCGCCGGGTGCCAAAATAGAAATAAAAAGGGCCGCTGGGCGCAAAATAGAAAAAAAAAGGGCCGCCAGGCGTAAAATAGAATTAAAAAGGGCCGCCGGCCGCTGCGCCCTGCTAAAGCAGCTTAGAGTCAACACTAGTGCTTATAATTGCTTAAGTGATCAGATCAAGATCACTAAAATTGATATACTATGTTCTATGGCCGGCACAGACGCACAAATAATCTGAAAAATCCAGTACTTTAATTTTTATACATAAATATGCGGTACAAAATTCGAAATCCAGCACTCATTGGACCTTGGCGATTCCGATTTTCGTTTTATTTTAATTAAATATATATATATATATATCTACCGCCGCCCTCCACCCCACCTCCTCTCCCAAAATACAAAAAAACAGTGCGTGATTTACGTCAAGAATGCGTTTTCAATACTAAAAAAACATAATATTAAAGCAGATGTTTTAATAGCGAATTTTTTTAATGTAAGAAAAAAAAATCTATCCACATTGAACACTCTCTTTCCCCTCAAATTATTTATATCAGAAACACGTTTACAATACTGAAAAAAGATAGTACTTAAAAATAAAAAAAACTAAAGTAGATATTTGAGTTAAAAAGAAAAAATAAACAAAAGCTCTATCCATGGTTTCTTTCTGCATTGAAAAACATAATGATCTGATTGTGTAAACATATGACTTCTGATTTCTCGGAGCGAGGTGGATAAACGAAAACAAACTGCAGATGCGCTCCTGCTTTTCATTCGAAGTTTCGGAAGGCGTTGTAACTTTCTAATAAATAATTACATTTTAATAAAATTTCTTACACAGCCTAATTTACTATTATTTCAACTAGCTGAAAATTTGAAAGAAATCGGTGAATTTACATAGGAGATATGGATATATTGATTATTATTATTTTTTTTAACAGTAAGGAAAAGAAGATTTTGATTTTCATTCTTTTTCTTTTTTTGTTTGCTTGCAACTATTTTTTTTTTCTCTGCACTTAAGCACTACAAACTTGATGTCACTTTCAAGGTCCTTTTTATACCATTTAAAAGAATAGAATTTGAATAATGTGTTCTTGCGCTAAAATGAGGGGAGGGGGGGGGGAGGTGGAGTTTTCTGTCATGACGGCTTTTTAAAAAGCCATTCGGACAAGGCGTGGGTATATCTATAAGATGTATATTCATTTGTAAATAATTATATGATTATTAATGTTTTAAATTTTTTTGTTTATTAATATTTTAAAATAAATGTTATGAGTATTTTCATAAATTTATAATGCAATGATTTCTTTGAACTAACCAAGACTCTGATTTCGAACTTCTTGAAATCTAATGCAGAATATCGATTGTTTTGTTTATGTATTTGTTTTTGTTAGCCAATAACTTTATTTTATTTCTATTTTTTTTTCATTTTCAACATTTCTTTTTTTTTTTTTTTCTTTTTTAAATTCAGTGGCACTTTCGAAATAAAAAACAGATTTAAATATCAAACCGAGTATTTTGCGTAATCAAGTAGAATTTTATGGTAAGTTTTTCTTTTTTGTTAGTTTCTTTCTGAAAAAATATGTTGTTATGGGTCTAGATGTTATTTACAAAATATTTATAAAAAAGTGAACTTTCCTTAGCATAGGTCTATTTCCAAATGGGATTTGAATATGTATATTTTAAAAATTTTAATGTTTTATTCATCCATAGATAAACAAATATAAAGGTATAAAGACAGAGAAATTTTCTTAATATTTTAACTATTAAGAATGTATTGATACTCTTAGAAAAAGATTAAAAAATAAAATTTCTGCTGCATCTGTCATTCACTGAAGACTATTTAATTACGAGTACATGTAATTATGACATTAAATCTGTTTCAGTTTTTGCTTTTCACTTATTTTAATCATTTTAAAATCATCAACGTCCTAAAATTGAGAACTTTTTAGTTTATCTAGTAAAGTTTTTTTTTAAATAATATTCTCCGTTTACGCGATAAAATTAAATAGTTAAAAAGTTATTCATAAATAATACTTAAAACAGGAAGAATCGAGAACAAGCTAAAGAAAACCACTATGTAATCAATGATATAAGTGCAAATAGATAACGAATATTGGTTCCTTTTTCTAAAGTATTTATTTGTATCATATATATATATATACATATATTTAAAGAATATTGCGTGAGCAAATAGGTATAAAACATTAATTCTTTGCTTCCTACAGCTATTTGCAATAAAATTATTCCTACTATAACATTTGTCTTTAGCAATAAGAAATTTTTCTATTCCCTCACACTTTAAAGTAGTTATCGCGATATATCACCGATATTGATATTAACTCGTTGATATATTGCGATATTAAATTTTTGATATCGTCCAGCCCTACCGTTTGGAACTTTATTACTATCACCAGAGACTTCTGAATAGGTGAATTGTAATTATAAAAGTCCTGTGCAACAAGTTTAGTACAAAAACGCCATCCTATGAAATAATCGTGCCTTTTATTCATCCTTCGTTGCAGCTGTTTCACAGACCGCTTCACACTAGTTATGTGACAATTTCTGTGACACCAGTTAAAGGTTAAAAGCCGTGACTCGCAGCATATTACATTTGCTAGCTAAAATTCAATTATTTGAGATAGGTTTGCCAGTTTGGTCTCCATTTTTATTCTAAGATTTTAAATTCATACCGGAAATTTAAAAAGAAGTTTTTTTTTCTATGCGTAATCACGATTTGTCTGTCATTCAATAAATCAGAAAGTAATATGGATATTTTATATGGATATATATATGGCAGATTTTCTGGTATGAATTCGATATATTTGATTAAAAACGGAGGTCAAACTGGCAACCATGATTTGAAGCGTTTTCCACAAATTTATGGTTTTCATTTTAATGTTTTTAAACAATTAATTTTGCATAGGATGTCTAAGATCGAAGGCTCGAGTGATTCTGGAATGAATTTTTCAAAGCTGCAAAGAAGGGTATGTATATATATGTGTGTTATTTTGCATTTGCGTACCACTAAATCGTAAGTAAAATTTTCATCGTACCAGTGTTAACCTAGTTAATTCTATCATTTGAATTTGTGTGGGTGTCTATCTAAATTAACACTGATATTATATTTTTTATTGACATTCAAATAAAGGGTAACTGAGAGTGCATAGGCATGTGTGTTTTTTAATAGTAATTCTCGCCTTATTTAATTACAATGTTTTGCAATTAAATAATGTGAAGACTGCATTTTGGATACAGATGTACTCAAAATTCAGTACACGTACGAACCATGAACATCGTCATTATCATTTAGTACAATGCTTATTCTTAAGAATATCAGAGGAATGGTATAAAAAATTCTAAAATGAAATAATAAGCAGAAAAGTTATTAAAAAAATACGTATTTTTTTATAAAACATAAGATAGTTTAGAATTTTTTACAACTTTGTTTTTTACACGAGCATTATACATTGTACAATATCATTATAGAACTTTTGAGTTGAAACCTAGGGTACGTATCTATATATGTATATCTACCAAATAAAACAATACCAAATATACATATATATATATATATATATATATATATATATATATATATATATATATATATATATATATATATATATAGTCACAAGTCATGACGCCTCTATTGGTTTAATTTCTTATGTTTTTAGATATTTCATATTGTTTAAAGTTTGATTGTTTGTCATGGGATGACGGGTTTGTTTTTAAGTTATTTTAGTAGTTGACATTTTGTTCAGTTTATTTATTTTTATTTTGAATCAGTTCAGTGGCTTTGTATATTTTGGTATAGTTTTTGGATTCTATATAGAGAGAGACAGAGTTTTAAATAATAAAATTTGCACAATATTCCTATGGCTCTGATCAGAAAAGGGTTATTAATTTGGAATACAGAGTTTTTTAGTTTAATTGCAGTTTTAAAATGTCAATTTGTACTACAGCAACAAAGGAAAGAGCTTGTCTGTATGTTTGTAAATAACGTAACACTGAAATGGTAGAGCCAAGAAGTACAAAAATCGAAAGAATAATTCAGAATGCCCAAGTATCACGAGCAGATTACTAAAAATTCATTTTAGGTTTTTTTTGTAACTGAATACCTAATAATTCTTTACGGGTGTTTACTGTTTAGTAGCATTACCGATCCTACTTGCACGTGATATCGTTTTTCATTGATTCGAAATTACAACTGAAGTGTGATCGGAAAAAAAAACGGATATTTTAGATAGTTCACAGGTCTATTAGTTCACAGGTCTTTTTGTTTATTTATATATTTATTGAGATTTTGAAAATATTCTGTAACGCGTGATACTTTTAGTATTAATATCTTGAAAATTTCTGCTACATGTTTTCGAATCTCGAAATGCATAAGCAAACTATTATGACGTTTTGATGCTTCTAAAGTGTAGAATAAATAGCTTCTTCAAAATTTAAAATAAAAATTGTCAAAAAATATTTAAAAACATTTAGCTGTTTTTTTTTATACGGGCTGTCCTAAAATGCACTGGCTGATTTTAAAATTCAATAACTTTTAAATGGTGACAGTTATTAAAAAAATTCTTGCAGGAGGGTTATGTCAGATGTTAGTAGATTTTTTTTTTTTACTGCAATTCTCGATTTTAGTATAAAATAGCAGCAATAGATGGCGCAGCAAGCAATAGGTTATAAATCGGGGACTAATTTATTTTTGACCTATCTCTTCTCGCAATATTGCTGTGAAGGAAGGAGGTTAAATAATATGGAGTGGACCCCTAAGATCAAAATTGCATTGGCGACTGAGAATCACTCCATATTTTAACGCCCCACCAGTGGCCGAGAGGTTCTGCTTTCGAAGCTGGTAGACGGGAGGTGCTGGGATCGCGCCCATCGGCCTAATCGTTCGGAGTTTTCGTGGTTTTCTTTGAACCTTGGATTTCCAAGCGTTAATACGGGTTAGGTTCCCTTAGAAAGACCCCACGAAGGGCACTCCCCCCTCCCCCCCCCTGGGCCTACATCCCTCGTGCAGATAATTGGCCGTCATAAATACAACTAACCAACCATATTTTAACCTCCTTCTTTTGCATCAATACTGAGAAAAGAGAGAGGCTAAAAATCGAGCCCCGTTTTACCGACTTTTGTTTACCGTGCCATAAATCGCTGCTATTTCAAACTAACATCGAGAATTGCAGTAAAAAATAAAACGCCTGACATCTTACATAACGCTTCTGAAAAAAAAAAAATAGCTGTCACCATTTGAAAGTTATTGGATTTTAAAGTTATTCAGTCCCTTTTAGGACACTAATGTTTTTACAAGCTAACACGCCACAATAAAATTATTATTTTAAGCATACGTTTATCTTTAAATTTTTAAATAGATGCTACTTTCAATACTAATAAATTATAATAAAAAAATATAAAACACTGGAAAGTTAAGTCTATTTATTAGTGTTGTAGTTTAACATTTTCCAAACGTCTTACTTGTCATATTTATAGAACGCAAAAGTTAATTTTCTGTAAACCTTAACATTTGTTATTTGGATAACTGCTACCGATTTTTTTTTATTTAAAAGTAATTTAAAATAAAAGTGGTCTTGAACGGATTAAAATGTTGCTACATTTGTATGTTATTGAATAAAACTTTAAAAAATATTTTTATAAAAGGAACAAAAGTGTGTGAAAATGTATGAAATTTCGTTTAAAAAAATAAGGGGAATTTTGTTTATTTGTTCATGCTTGAAGAATCGTGTTAATTAAAAAAAAAAGATAATGAATTTCGCTTGACTTGAAGATAGCTATGCCTTTATTAACTTTTTTTTTTTTATCGAGGCGGAAATAAATTTTTTATTATCTGTCTTGAAGGCAAATTACATACAAACACATAAAAGATTGTATCACTTGCATTCTTCATTCATTATGCTTTTTTTAATGAAAAGTGGGGAAAAGTAACATGAAAAAAACTATTTATTTATGTTGTGAATAAATTTGTAGTAACAACAGATTGCGTAATTTAATGAAATTGGAATAAATAATCGTGTCATTAATTAATCTGAAATACTTCCAGCGAAACACTTTTGGAGTGCCAAGGAAATATTTCTGTATAAAAAATAAGATTATATAATTATTCTTTTGTTTAAAGAATATTTAAAAACTGGTAATAATAAATTCCTATTCATATTAAAAATTAAAACAGTTGGAGTAAATAAATATCCCTAGTGTAAAATTATTTTTATTGTTTTATGTACTTGTGCTCGTAAATCAGTTTTATTTTTTAAGACATAATCCATTTAAAAGTAAAAGCATCGTCAAAAGTTACCTTTATACCTATATGCAGGGCCTCTCAAAATTATTGATACAAAATTTTGTTGTAGATCCAACACACCTAAATAAGCAATAAATCTCCCGACATAAAATGAACATAAATGAAAAGGTGAAGCGGTAGTGTGCGTTTTCTGATTTAATATAAAAATTTAGTATGCATCATCACATAAATTATTGATAATTTTATTTATGAGTAATATTTTTGTCATCTAAAATGATAAGATGGCCATTGAAGAACTCTTTAGAAGAATATGCTATACCACATTTTTACCGAAGATTGTGTTATCGGAAAGAAGAAGGTCTTATGAGATTAACTATCATACATTAAAGTCCTTACATTTTAAAGATATGGGGCATTACTTTTTAATATTTAATAAATGTTTATTTAATAATGCAAAAATTATCATTATTCTTTATAACTTAATAATTACATGTTAATAAGTTTTCTTGAGAGAATTTAGGACTACTTATATTATATGTTAAAACAAATGTAATATACACCATCCAATCTCGACCACAGTTGATCATAAAATACAAGTATCTCATATTCCAGTTTTTTTTTTATTTCTATCTTTACTGTGGAATAAAATGTTATGTAACGAAAATTAAATTGAAAGAAAAAAAATGGTGTGAACGTTTGTTGTTTTATATTTCATTCATTTATCTTCTTTTTTGGTAACATATGTTAAAAATGTTTAATAATGTATACCACTTATTTTTAACATTTTTAAGGTCCTTTGGTAAAAATATTCATAAAGTAAGTTAATATTCTTACACAATTTAGAAAAATTACTGTGGCTAATTAGGTCGGACATTACAATTTTTATTGAAGTCAAAGCCACTCCTCACACAAGACAAACAGCTATGACATTTGGCTAGGGTTGCCGGAAAGCTCTACTTTTGAAAAAATACGCCAAATTTTCCCCCCGCCAAAAATATAATGCTGCCATTTTTCAAAATCAAATTCGAGAGTTCTTGAAGGAATTTTTTAACTTTTTTCAATATTTTATACTTATTATTAACTAATTTTTATTTTTAAATGCTTTTCTGTAAAAAACTTCAATCTTACTAGTCCGCTAACTGGTCTCGAAAATTGTATTTTCAGAAAGTTATGCTGCTGTAAAATCAATAAATATTATTTTAACAATACTTTTTTTACCGATTATTAAACTTCGTAATATAGGGCCTTAAAATGCACCAGGTTTCAATGCTAAGTGCGAGCAGCACCAAAATTGGTTCCTTTGTTAGAAATGCCTTAATACCCTCTAAGAACAGTCGAGAATAAATTCGAAATTAAAAAGGGGTGCAGCGAAGGGAAGTGGGCGAAAATCGTTCTAAAAAAGTCCTAAATTACAATTTTAATGCAATCTCAGGAAATAATAAACCGATCACAAAAGTAATGGTTGCGAAAGTCTTTGATCCAATATGGGCTGTATTTTATGCCGATGCCACTACCACCCGGGGTTGGAAGGAACAACAAACGTTCTAAAACAGCCTTTAAAAACTTTCTAAATTACGTTTTTTGTAGAACATTTGAAAATACCAAAACGATTTTAAAATTAATGTTGGCAAATTCATGGTGACACTCCCTGTTTCAACATAGGCATTTTATGTTGGTGATACAACCACCAGAGAGGTAGTACACCGTTAGACAAAAAGCTTGGAATTTGACCTGATGGTTAATTTTGAGGTGTAAATGCGTTCTAAGGACGGTTTCTAAAAATTTCAAAACTTCAAATAAATACAAAAATGAGCGTATGAAATGAGCATAAAAGCTATGAAATAATTTCTAAAGTATCATTTATTTAGAATAAGTGTAGTTCTTCTTACTAATTTAAGTCTCATTTCTGCCTAATGCAGTGTAATAATGAAGTTTAGTCAAACTATGACTTAATTGGTAATTTTTACTTTCATCTATCTTCAATAGAAGAAAGTATTGTAATCGAAATATTTTTCGACTTCCGGTTTTCAACGGATTTACACGTTTTAGGGGTCATAAATCCCAAAAAACATGTTTATAGAAAATGACTGTCTGTCCGTGTGTCGGTATGCCGCCATTGTACCATTTAAAAGTGTCTGAAATTATGCATAAAATTGTACCAATTTTTTTTTAAGTTTGTGGCTATGGCAAGCAGGTCTTTCATTAATTTGGAAAAAAGCCGCCGGTAAGGGGCGCTGTAATACGATTTCTGTGGCACTTTGAATATTGTACCATCGAAAAGTGTATGAAGTTATGTATAGAATTAAACCAAAAATTTTTTTAAGTTTGTGGCTACGCAAGTAGGTCCTGTATTAATTTTGAAAAAATCCATTGGTAGGGGGCGCTGTAATAGCGATTTTTGTGGCATTTTGAATATTGTACCATCGAAAAGTCTATGAAGTTATGCATAGAATTGAACCAATTTTTTTTACGTTTTTGGCTATATCAAGCAGGCCTTCCCTTAATTTGGAAAAAACCGCCGGTAGGGGGCGCTGTGATATCGATTTCTGTGCGATTTTTGTGGCATTTTGAATACTGTGGCATCGAAACGTGTACGAAGTTATGCATAGTATGGAACTAATTTTTATTAATAAGATTTTGGCTATGGCAAGCAGGTCCTCCATTAATTTGGAAAAAAGCCGCCGGTAGGGGGCGCTATAATAGCGATTTTTTGTGGAATTTTGAATGTTGTACCATCGAAAAGTGTATGAAGTTATGTGTAGAATTGAACAAAAATTTTTTTTTAAGTTTGTGGCTATGGCAAGTAGGTCTTCTATTAATTTGGAAAAAATCTGCCGGTAGGGGGCGCTGTATTATAGATTTCTGTGCGATTTTTGTGGCATTTTGAATATTGTGCCATCGAAAAGTGTATGAAGTTATGTATGGAATTGAAAAAAAAATTGCGTTTGTTTTTGGCCATAGCACGAAATCCTTCCTGAATTTGAAGATATAGTATTGAACTAATAAAAATGAAATATTGACATTTGTAACAACATTTTGAAATATTAAAATATATGAGATAGAAGAAAGTTTTGGGATTGGCACATCCAACTAGTTTAATTATTCCTAAAAGTATAATTTCTTTTAATAAAAATGATACATCCAAATATCACTTGGGATATTTAAACTATTATGCAAGCAAAGCTGTGGGTTTTGGTAGTATGTAATAAAATTGTGTTGTTGTACTAAACTTTTACAAGTTGAATTCGATTTGAATTCAAATTATTTTATAGATCAAACCTTATGACAAAATACTTCACACGCAGTGATAAAAGGCATTATACGAAAAAGTAAATGCAATACATTTTCTTCATAATTTTTTTTTTCTAGAGTTGAAGTACGTCTTTTAGTAAAACCTCTTAATAATGAGCACCTCGGAACGGAATTTGCTCCTTATTCGAAGGTATCCACATTTCAGAAATGAAACATATGAATTTGATAAGTGTTGGAGAATAAACAAATGTTCCCTAAATAGTGATATCTTGCATTCGGGGGTGTTCTGGAGGTTATATTATACTAGACAACGTTGTGATTTTTCCATTTATCCGATGCTAAAATTTTTAATTCATGCAAAAATGAATACTTAAATTTATTGATACATTTTAACAACAAAACAAAACCACAAATATTCATAGGAAATATTTTTATAACATTATTATTTATAAAAAGTACAAATTTATTGAATCATTTTCCGATAGTTTAAAAGAAAATAATGTTTAAAAGGATACCAAGTTAAATGAAAATTTTGCGCCTAAAGGAGTAGAGTAATTTTGTTTATTTCTTCGTGCATGAAAAAATATTTTTAAACTAAGAAAAGCATGTTTAATTGATTTTACTTGAATAAGGTAGCAGAAAGTCTATTCTTTTAATAATTTTTCTTTTTTTAAATGAATAGTGCTTGTACTATTTTTGAGGCTATTTGCATATAAAATTAACACGTTGAAAATTATATTATTTCTATATATTATGCATGATAAATTTTGCGCTTCTGAAAATGAAGGAAAACATAACTATAAAAAATGCATTTAACTTTTGGTAGAGAGAAGTGGTCGTGTAATTTTTTAAGCTGAAAATTATATCGTTGGATAATAAAATATATATATATATGTATAACATATAATTTACTCGTGGCTGGAAAAGGGAGGTCGTAGTTTAAATATATTTAGAAACTTTTTTCAAAAAGAAGAAAATAAGAAGAAATAAAAATTGTGCGTGAAGCTCAGTTTATGAAACATTTACAAAACCCTTCATAAAATAGTATGTCGGAAGTTCACTGTTTCAAAATATGGAAGATGATAGCAAAAATAAACAATTTAGACAGACCACACTCAATAACCCAGTTTCTGCAATTACCGTCCATAGTCGGATAAGTACTCGAATTCGTTTGTGCATCCACGTACGTGATATATAGATCTGTATATACACTACAAAATGGACTAATATTTAGCCTAGTTACAAAATGCAACGCAGTCGGAAATTCCTCACTTCATTAACTTCCAACAATAAGCGGAAATACACTCGGATACTTTTACATTACCCTGTACATTATCTACAGATTTTATGCATGCCTCATATTAAACATTTTTATATTTAATATAGTAAAAAATATTTAATATAGTAGATATATTTAATATAGCAAAGATATTTAATAGAGTAAAAAAATGCATAAAACAGTTGAAAACTTATTTTCAGAAATTACCATCGATAGATACAGTACATCGATAGATACAATATATACAGTTTTTGTGCGTAGCCGTGTATATGAATTTATTTATATGAAACATCTCATAATGTACTGCATATAGTTCAGTGGGAAATTGAAAAAAACTTCAAAACAACACCCTTAAGCAATTCATGTTTATACACAGTGATAGTTGCGAAATATTTTGTATAGCCATGTATATGATTTATACAAATTTATTCTCTATTTTATGACAGTAATACATAGACAAAAAAAATGAGGTTTATTTTGGCGCTTCGGTGCATAACACGGACTTAAAATTGAGATTAAAGTTTTGTATTTTTGATATATTCGCGGTATTAGGCGCACCACTTTCTTTGCAAGTTAACCTCCATTCGATGTGCAATATGAAAAGGTTTCCTTAGAGCATTAGAAAATAAATATGACAACTGAGACGAGCATAAAAGTATGGAGCAAATTCACGACAAGCACATTCATTTAAGCCTATGTCTACTGAAATTTCACAAAGATTTTGGAATCGTGTTCTGGTTCCATGAACTATCGTGTCGTTTTTCTTGTTCATTAATTTGGAAATATGAATTACTATATTTATAAGTTCTTAATTTTTAATATTTTAATTCTCATTATGTGCACCTTCTAAATTTCGATAAATTTTCTTGTATCAGAAATGCGCGTTATATGCCGGAAAATTCTATATATTAAAAGAGTATTTTTTTAAGGTATGATTCAAAAATTCAGCTGTATACATCCAACCGGCGCATTATTTCAAATCACTGAAATGTTCGGTGTTGTGTTTATATGGATTATTAATTTTTTTTAGGTTCTTCCGATTTTTTTACTAACATATCGTATTATGTGTGCTTGTATGAATATAATAAAATAATTAAATAAATATATAACTAGTTTTATTTCCACTTTTGCGCGCGTGTGTGCTATTTATGTTAACGCAACGCGGTATACAAATTTTCACGAAATAATTAACATTAAATCCCTCTTTCGAGCAATATGTACATTTTTGTTATTTCATGTAATTACCATTATAAAAGTTATTGTAGCAGATTTACTAGGTTTAAACTATTTTAAGTATTATATAAAAGGACTATTCTTTATAGAACTTTTTTTTGTCAAAGTTTTCTGAATTCGTGTATAAAATTTAAAAAATTCAAAAAGTGAGAAAGTTTAAACAAAGTAAGGGTAATTTTATAATATTGGTTTTCTTTTCTGTCACTTAATATTCATGCCATATATTCTAAAAGTTTGTTTTAGGATTATCAAAAATCTATAATTTCTTTTTCATTTGTTTTCCTTATCGATATTTATATTTTATTTCTTTTTATATATTTTATACAAATTATGGATCTGTTTATGAATCTGTAAGAAATTTCTTTTGAAATACTTAGAAATGCTAATTTTAAATTAAAAAAATCAATATACAAGGACGAAAATATTATATGAAGCTTTAAATAATATGATAGTGAAAACGAAATATAGGAGGGAATAGCCGAATTTGGACCACTTCACATATTTTCAGGTGTAACTCACCTCATTTTTCCGGAATATCTGCAAAATATTAGTACACATGGTCAATCTATTCATCTATTAACTAAATAAATCTTTAGAACAATTTCTTTTTGAATATTTTAAGTTTTGTTGTAATTTGAAAATTTTCTTAAAAGCGGTTCAAATTCAGCAATTGGTCGCCTAAATTGGACTCTCAGTCTCCTAAATTGGACCAAATAATATTAAGCTGCTTAATGTGTAGGGATTATAACTAATTTTATTAAAATCAAAGTTTGCGATTAGTGAAACAATTAAACAAAACAACAGCAATGAAATATTATGAAATCAAATGTCTGAAAGTAAGAGTAATTATTTTAAATCAAAATGTGTTCAAAATATAAATTAAAGTTATAAGTAATTAAGAATAGAAATTATGGAACTAATTGCCAGCTACGTGAATATCATTTAAGAAATGATGCAAGGCTTACGCAGGAAGTTCTTTTTCTCATCTTTTATTCCCTGACACAACATGGAACCATATTTGGCAATCTGAACACTGAATCATTTCTGCGATTTTATCTTTCTTACAAATTAGGCAAAACGAATCATGTGGTCTTGATTTTTCTGTTTAGATTCGGAATCATTAGACATAGTTTTTGCAACATAAGTTTTCTTTATCTTATGTCTGCAGTTGTTCCCTTCCATCTCTTCCTTTCCAATTGAATTATGCCTATTTTTTAAAACTTGATGTTCCAATTGCTTTTGCGTTTTAAGAGCTTCCTTTTGTCGTTTATTTTTTTTCATTTCAAGATTTACTTTACATGGTGAAGGTGTTAAGGCAGTTGTTTTTATCTCCCTCTGTAATTCGACATAAATGATTTTGGCAAGGGGGATAACGTTTCTAATGATTCATTGGCTTTTTAGGGAGGTTTTGTAGCCGCAGCCTTCTCAAAATCCATTACTTACTTTTCAAATTTACGATCGTATATATGGTCTACTTTAAGCAACCCAAATTGGTCCAATTAAGGAAACTGTTTTTAAAACAGATAATCTCCAGTCTAAGAACGAAAACGAAAGCAAACAAATCCGCTTGGAAAATATGCGCTATAAACACATTAATTTAGAAATTCATATGAAAACATAACAATTTACTTTAGTTTTAAAGTATTCTCTTACGTTTAGTAGAAAAAAAATTAGATCAAAACACCTAATTTTAGGTTTTTTAAAGTTGTCTGAAAACAGCAAGTGGAAGGCGGGTTCTTCTTCTAATCATAAATGACATGATTCTGATGAGTAGGATTTCATCGGTAGAAGACGTCTCTCTCTGTAATTAACGGCAGAATTGCAGCGGCCCATTTAAAGCGGCGGTCCAAATATGGGTACTCTCCCCTATTAATATCTATAGTTCAACGAAAACCTATGTTTATTTTTTGAAGAAAGATATCTCCATGTTATTTTAAAATTTCTAATTTACTTCCTTATACTTTTTCTTACTAACGATATTATGATCTTCCCATACAATTAATTGTTTTAAACTCCCAATGATATGTATATATATGTAATGCACGGAATCATCGCTGAAGCGGATGCGACGCAAAAAAAAAAAAAAAAAAAAAAAAAAAAAAAAAAAAAAAAAATTCGAAGAATCCAGGCTGTAAATTAGTGAAATCTAAGCCCTATGCTTTCGTACTGTGCTAGCTGCAGCCCGGATAACCAGGCAGAGAGTCCGATGCATTGGTCACGTTTTATATTATAATTGGGGTGTTTTCCCCTTAATATACTAGTAACCTCTGGATTTAAATATTGCGTTATTTACATGTTTATTGTAATATCGTCATTCGTAAATATCTTCATATCATGCCATAGTCAAGAAAATTACGTATTTTAGTTGAAGAAAATTATAAAGTTTCGTTGAAATGCCTGTAGTAATTCAAAATGCACAATATAGGGAAAAAATAGGAAATTTTAAAATGTGGATAAAATTTTGTAATTACTTATTGTAGAAAATGCAAGGAATAGATGAAAAATAATTCAAGAAAATATGTTTATTTTCTTTCTTATGTATTACGGCGATTTCTCAGCTTGTGAATTTTTTTTTCATTTCATAGAAATATGATAATGAATATAAATTTAAAAATGAGACACAGGAACATCTTTCGATCAGGTGTTTTTTCCAAATATCTTAAATTTCATCATTATAATGTTGCTTTTCATTAAAACTATAATTAGGAACGTTGGAATATATAACATTTTAAAGCGTTTATATTAATAAACAAAATAAGAAGAGATGCAGAAAAGGAACTTTTCTGCAAAATATAAATATGGAGAAATTTAAACGTATAAACTCTTTTTAAATTTTATGTGCGTAGTAATAATTTTACTTCGTAAAAACAGTTTAATAACGATTCTACTCAGTATTTTTGAAGAATTGCTCTATCAAAGTAAAAACAGATAAAACGATAACAGGTAAAACATACAAAATTTCTCAAGAAAACTACGAATTCATAAATTACATAAGAAAGTAACCATATACTTATGCCACGAAAAATATCCGCAGATACAAGGTGTGTCCAACAGGATTTACTCTCGACTGTACAGATTAAAGACTGTACTTATTATTATTGTTATTCTATGTTTTCTAAAATTGTGTGATTAATGTATTATTATTATTGTCATTATATTTTAAGTATGTGTTATGCATTTAAATATATTTAAATAAGATAGTTCAAGTACAATGTATGTTTACAAAAACAAGACGATCAGGTGGTTCAGTAGTGATATCTTATCAAAAACAGACATCTATAGTGTGTTAAGATTGTCGCCAGAGTAGCGAGCGAGGAACAATGAGTTGACAGTTTATGTCAAGCTACAATTTAGTAGCGGATATATTGTAGGTAATAAATGGCCCACACAACACGATCACGTGAGAACAGCTCCTAAGGCTCCCCTAACGTAAGGAGAGGATCTAGAGAGAGCGTCCAGCCCTCTAAGAAAGCCTTGGCGAATAAGCTGAAGGCGGGTGGCGCGGTCCTCAGGGTCAGGGAGCAAGCAGCCTCCCTGACCAATTTGCCGATTGGGTCCAAATTATCCAGAAGAGTTCACTAAAATAATTAAGCATCCTAACCTAAGCAGTACTAGGTAGTTAAAACTTCGATCGGAAGGGTTGGAGATATGCAGTTGAGAAAAATATTCGATCGGAAGTGTTCGGAGATGTAGCGATGCTTTCGCTCTTAAATTGATTTTCTGAGATGTTGTCGAGCAATTTAGTCAACGACAATAATATCTCTTCTGCCAGCCTTGAAGATTTTCAAAGATCAGTCTTTAAAATATATATTCTTCGAATCAGAACTTAATCACACAATTCAATAAAATAGGTAGATGATTCAGTAAGATACGTAAAATTACTCGTATGCAGAATGATTTTTATCCATTCAAAGTAAATCAGAACTCTAATAATTAAAAACTCTGTTAAATTTTAATATGAATAAGTTTATTATAACCAAGAAAAGCCTTGGTTCAGACCACATATAGCGGTGATCGCTCGCTTCAAGAATTTAATTACATCCACTATAAAAACAAACTGAAAAATAGTAAAGTAACATGGGGTTGCAATAATTCTTGGCGATGACTAATTTTCGCCAAGTCAAACAGAAAAAACGGGGGTTTTAACACTCTGCCCCCGGATGAACAATTACGATTGCTCATCATTCAAACTAAATTTTTATCAAAATTTTCAAACTACATTAATAAGACAATTAAAAGTTAGAACATGCTTACAATAATGAGACATACAAATAACTCCATTTTCACAGGAACAACTACTGAAACTAAAATATACAAAAATATTAGATTAGAAAAGTTTAAAAAATGAAAATGTAGACAAAATGTTCATTATAAGTGAAAAGTTCAATGTTAGTCCATGTCGAGTTCCAGTTTATGTAACAGTGGAACTGGTATTTTTATCATGCCGGATTCAGTTTGAATTGCGCAAGATCTAACTTTCGAATCTCTTCCTAAAAAGAACTCTACAATTCTACCGCATTTCCACATGTACCTTGGAGATTTATCTTCATTAATCAATTCCACATCACCTATTTCGAATTTAGTCGGAACTTTGACAGGAAATGAAAAATTTGCAGAACGAAGTTCTATCAAATATTCTTGCCTCCAACGTTTCCTAGAAATGATTTAAAACTTGATCTCGATATTTTAATATTTTGGTTAACATTACTTTATTCGATTTCGGTTCAGTAACACAGTGAAAGTCTGGTAGAGAATTTATTCGCTTGCCGATCAGGAAATGTGAAGGAGTAAGTGGAAGCCGTTCACTGTTTTCTTCATTAACATACGTTAGTTTGAAGAAGAAAATGACAGTCTATGACATAAGCCTACTGACAGTTAAGAAGGAAATATTTTTTTTAGATTTCACAGATAGTGCTAGTAGTCCCAGTAATGATTTACCAGGCGGTGATAAAGAGGTTCAACCTCAGATAATATAAACGCCGATGGTTTCGTTTTACTGTGGTTTAAAGGGAAATATTAAATTGTCGTTTAAAGGACGACCATTAATCATAGCTTCGATTTCAGTTAAAGTGGTTTGGATTTCTTTATATGAGAGACAAGATCTTCCCAGAACTTTCTTCAAAGGAGTTTTTACCGAACGTACCATGCTTTCCCAAAAACCGCCCCACCAACTGGCTCTTGGAATAGTCAATTTCCAAACAATGCTATTTTTATTAAAATATCGTAAAACTTCCTCTTTCGATATTCGGCTCGAAAGTTCTCTAATTATCAGTTTTGATAAATGTTTTCGCATTATCACTGTAGATTGTTTGACAAATTCCTCTACGAGATATAAACCTTTTAAATGATAAAAGGAATGTTTCTGTAGTTAAATTTGTACACAGTTCAAGGTGCACAGCTCTAGTGACTGCGCACGTGAAAAGCTATATATGCCTTTTCTTGGCCAGTTTTTGCTTTGACATATATAGGACCTGCAAAATCCACAGCACAGGTATAGAAGGGTGGTGATTCTATAATACCATCTTTGGATAACGGCGCAATTTCTTGCTTCCCAGGAGAAGCTTTACGTTTTGAACAAATAAGGCAATGTTTCAGTACAGATTTTATCAATTTTCGTCCTCTAATTATAAAATATTTTTATCGTAAATGAGCTAAAGTTGTTGCAATTCCATAATGGAAAACCTTTTCATGGGCATTCCGAATCAACAATTTGGTATAAGCGCTCCCATTTGGAAGTATAAAAGGGTGCTTTTAGTTTTGAGACAATTCTGAAAATTCTAATCTTCCAGATAAAGTTAACAAATCATTCTCATCCAATTTTGGATTCAGACTATACAAGGTTGAATCTTTATCGATGGGCTTTCCCTTTTTCAATAAATCAATTTCACGATTGAAGACAAATAACTGGGTTTGTTTTAACCAATAAAATTCTGCCTTTTCAATTTCTGAAGCTGTGAGCTCACCTGAAATTTTAGTTTTTGATTTGTTGATATAATTTAGAAATCTTAAGATCTAGGCTGTGATGTTAAGTAATTTCTAAAGAGAAATAAATTTTCTAATTTTAACAACGACTCTGGAGGTGCAACACCTAATGTACAAAATAATTGAGCAGAACTCAAATTTGATGATTTTCTTTCGTTCAAAATATTTTTATTAAATGGTATCTTTTCAGGTTTTGGCCAACTGTCCTATGGTAATGATAACCATTCAGGACCGTAATACCAAAATTTATTTTCCAGGAGATTATGTAAATTCTCGCCTGGAATAAGAAGATCACTCAGATTATCCTTACCCGGAATATACTTCCATATTTTAGGATCAGTTAAAGATTCTACTTCTAGAACCCTATTAGCCACATTGGGCTTCTATTGCATGGCTGATCCAATATAACGTAATTGTGGAATCTGACCAGATATGAATTTCCAAATTTTGAAAATTAAATGCATTTTTCAGATATTTAGACATCCTTGCAGCGATTAATGCCCCCATTAATTCAAGACGAGGAATTGTCAAACATGTAATAGGGGCGACTCGACATTTTGTCCAAATAAGACTAGTCATAATTTTATTATCACTTGTGGTACATCGAAAATAAGCTACGGCCTCATAAGCCTTAGGACTAGCATTGGAAAAAATATAAATTTCGATTGGGTCCGATTGGGGACTTTTGGGGAAAAAAAATCTGACAAAATTAAACTTGCTAAAATAACATTTTAATCTGATAGACGAATGCCTTAATGATTCAAAATAAAGAAAAGATGGTCAGCAGCAATTTTTTTATTTTATTTAACTGAGGTTTAAGTTAAACTTGCGAGTTTAATTTTCCTTACCATTTTACCCCTATAACTTTTTATTTTCTTCTAAATTTTTACTTATAATGAATTTGCATAGTACCCACAGGACATTCAAATCAGAAATAATGACAATGTAGTATTTTTAGTACAAAATTTTTGGTATAACATTGTCTTAAATGGGCGTTAAAGAAGAGAGGGTGAGGTAAAAAAAGGGAAGGTAAGGAAAATTACCACCTATTTTTAGGAAAATCATGTTAAGACTAAGTGATAGCCACAATGTTAATTGATTTTTAGAAACAGTTTTTAACATTGGATTAAATTATTTTTTTTAATTTACCTCGAAGAGTGCAGGAATAAACCTTGGGGACGGTGAGACTACCAATAAAGCCACGATGCTTGAAATTGATATTTAAATGCTGATTTAAATTCTACAGTAAATTTCCTGTCAAAGAATTTTAGACATCATTTCTCTAGCATACTTCTGCATGAGAAAAAACTTGAAAAAATTCTTTGGCTGCATCGGAAATGATTTTCTGTATAATTTTAGAAGAGGGATGGTAAGGAATCTAAAACCCATGGACAGAGTTTAAAAAATAATAACAACCCTAAAAATGTGTGCAGGTTAATTTTAAGCTACATATTTATATAAAACTATAGTTTAAGTTTCAGAAAAAAATTACATCGAATTATTTTTATTGAAACAATTTTATCCAGACAGCTCCAAACTTAAAAATCAGCATCAGGGACACGGGATGGTATAGGAGTTTTCCAGGTGTTTGGACCCCCAACATCGTCCAAAACTTATTTATCTCGTTAATATTGTTGTGCAACCATGCAGTGGGATGTTCTCTAGTATATGAAATAAAACAAAACACAAAAATGTGTATTAAATAAAAATTATTATTCAGGGAAAGTCAAAAAATTGTGACAAAATTTGTGAAAAATGCCCCAAATTGTCCCATATGCATTTTTATAAATTTGGAGAAATGTCCCTTTCAACAACAATGCAGGGGATGAAGGAGATACTATGTGGTGTTAAAAGGGACAGACATAATTAAAACACTTTTGCGATCATTTTTTCTTTTTATTTGAGATTATATTACTTAAATATAAACGATAATATTACATAGATAAAAATAAAAATTATTGCAACACATGGCAAAAGAAAAACAAGAAAAATAAGATATTTAGGCCTACTTGACATAAAACAAAAATTAAATCAGTCGTAAATTTTAAGAAAGAGTTTGCTTTAGCTGCCACACCAACAGTTACAGGTTTACTTATCACAATATCATTAATATGCACGTCACGCATGTCAATAGTAGCAGGAAATTAAAAAAAAATGGTTCGATTCTGCTTTTTTCCTCAAAAATTAATTTCGAATCTTTTACGAGTGATTTTTTGGTAATTTTCCTAGCATACATTACTTCTAATATTTTTCCTTTAAACCACATTAAAACGAAATCATCAACGTTTATATTATCTGAGGTTGAACCTCTATATCATCGCCTGGTAAATCACTACTGGGACTACTGGTACTATCTGTGAAGTCTAAAAAAAGTATTTCTTTCTTAACTGTCATTAGGCTTATCTTCTTCAAAGGAACTTCTTTTTCACTACGTTTTTGCTACTATATTAGGTGGCTTATGCACTGTCATTAACTCTGTTTCGTCGTAGTTATATATACTATTTGGTGTAAATTTATAGCGATCAATGAGTAAATGTTTTTAAAAAATATATCAGTTTTTACCATTGTTGAAGCTTAAACTTCATGATAAACTAAGGGCTTCAGGTTTCCTCAGGGAAAGCGTTGAATTTCCAATGTTGCATAAAACCTTGGAACCAAACAATTCCATCTTGCTTGTTTGTTTGACAAGATACGGGCATATTTGGAAAGTTTAAGGCAATTGCACAGATTTCAACTCTTACGCTTTTCTATACCACAAGAAACGAATAGAAATTTTTGCGTTATTTAATCGGCAGATTACGACGATTAAAGTAAGTAAAATTTACTAGTCCATTTCAATACCTCAGTTACTGTCCCTTTCAACACGATATCCACCTAGCGAAATAAAAATGGTATTCATTGTGGACAGTATTTAAGGTAACAAAATACACTGCTATTCTCATAAAGTGCATATTTAACAGTGCTAAATAACATAAATATTGTAATTATAAACACAGTTTTACTTTATTAAGAGAAAAAAGAAAAGAAACATCAGAACTCTATTTTTCGTAACAAAAAAAAAAAAAAAATGTTTTGCTTTCATTACCTACCAATCTAAAATAGTTGACGTTATTTATAAGGATTATTAAGCTAGAACAAATATAGCCATCTATTGAGCCAGAATTGATACTTTCTATATTTTATTTTCTTCTGAAATTTTGCGTGTCCCTTTCATCCCCTCTCTCCCTTAAATAAAATGTGATAGAAACAGAGATTCGACTAACTCAGTTCAAAAAGTATTATTGTAGAAGATTTGCAGGGAACCAGTATTTTTTTTTCATCTCAAAACCCTCCCTTGGCCATTTTTCTTGTTTTCCTCCCATACAAACACGCGCACACACATATTAATCGATTTATCTTTCTTTTTTATACAACAGCCCAACCAATTTAAAATCTGAGTGAATGATTTTAGACAGAATTAGTCAGTGTGTCACTTTTTTCCGTGACTACGCATTTAAGTATGTAGTTCAAGCCCAGTGTTTCACATACATTTTAAAGATATATTTATATGCTCTGCCATCATTAATATTGACAAAGTCTTATTTCTTTCCGTACGCTATTAAAAATTTCTGTACGATTTAAGTGGTATCTTAAGTCAATGTCGTAATGATAGTGGCAACGAACTTTGCTGTGTCTTTTGCTTTTATCTCTGACACTGTAACTTCTACATATCGCATACTTTCAATTATTACACCATCGAATATGAAAAAATTTTACTTTCATATGAAATTAAATGGAAAATCGTAAGTCAGTATATTGGTTTTTTATAACTTTTAAACAGAAAGAGTTAAAAAAATATCATCTTTTTACACGAGTACAGTTCGTTTTTACAGTACATGTAATACAGTACAGTAATGTAAAGTAACAAAGAAAAAGTGGCAGAGTTATCATAACTGACTGCTGATATCCCATGCTTGTTGAGCCGAAATAAAAAAATAACATTTTCTTTCGAGTTCCTTCATTTTACATTCTTTTTAAACATAACTGGGGTAAGAGTTCCATATCCTATTCTGTTTTTTTTTTTTTTTTTTTTTTTTGGCGATAAATGTTTCGATGTGGTTGCTGAGATAGAATGATTTCCTTTGGGGTTGCTTTTTTCTACTACTGGAATGGACTTTACTTATGTGTTTTTTTGCATTTAACATGTTTTTTCGAAAAATATAAAAAAAATTTGCCTTTTTAAACGGTATTTTTCTGTAGGTGTAATATTATGTAAATATATTTTTGTGTATTTTATTATTTTTAAGGGTGCATATAACATTAATGTGTTTAATGTAATGTTATGCTTTAATTTGACATATATAGGTAATAAGTAGATAAAAAAAGAAATATATAAAATTATAAAAATATATATAAATTTATAGTATTTATTTATAGGTGTATGTATTATATGTTTTATATATAGTGCATCTCTATGTATAAGTATAATATACATAAAAATAATACATATTTATATAAATATGTACATATTTTCTTAACATATCACATATTATAACGTTTATTAAATAAATACATGTTTATTATACTTAAAAACCACGTTTTTCCGCAATCTTGAAAAATTTGGTAATGCAGGCGTTGTAATAAACTGCCTTTTGGCGCCATTTTAGATTCCTTCGCCAATCTCACCAAACAGAACAGGATATGAAACTCTTCCCTATGATTGATAATCTACGTTGAGTACACTTTCAAGTGTTGCTATCATGACTTCCTTGTCTTTAAAAGTAAATGTAAATACCATTAAAGATTTTACAATATTCTTGAGTTAAATCACATTCTGCTCAAATATGCACTTCATTAACGGCTTAATTACCCAACTTGATTAACCATGCAAGATCCCGCCTTATTGAAATTATTATTATTATTATTATTATTATTATTATTATTATTATTTTACATTTAAATTGCATATATTCCAAAAAGTATTGGAACCGCACTTTGGTACTAAATTTAAATCTGCCAACGAAAATAAAACCTGTATTTGCATTTTATGTTGAACATAAAATTAATATAACGTTAGGGGTCATCCATTGATAACATTATGTAAACTTCGTGCCTTTTTCACACCCTCCCTTTCTGTCAGAGCTTGTCACACTTGAATCACATTCTCTTCCTTGTTGTGACGTCACATTTTATGCAACTATTAAGTTATCTGCCTCCGTTCGAAGTTTTTTTTTTTTTTTTCTTAATCTACAGTATTTAATAAATACACACATTTTTAGTTCAATTGCAATACTGAAGAATATAAAACATAAAACAAAAACATCTTTTCATAACATTTAAAAAAAAATTGGAGGTTTTGCAATTTCTTTTGCAAAATTTCATGCTTACGTTCAGACAGCGTACGATTCAACTAAATATATTTCAATTTCCTTTGTACTACATACTAGTGTACTAGTATTACACTTACCGGTGCACAGAAGTTAGATTTTTACGATATCTCAAAATTAACTAAAACTTTTTTTTAATGATAAATTACTATATTTTTTCTATTCGAGTACCGATAAAATAATTACATTGTAACATAGAGCTTAGATTCTAGCTCAGAACATAGTGAGTAATATGGAAATCATTCCGACAAAGTTTCACTGAAATATGTTTGAAACATTTTATGTAATGAAGTTTATTGAACATGGAAATATCGAAAACATTGACCTTCTAGATATAGCATTTAAAGATTTCTTACCTATAAAATTAATCTTGAAGTGTTAATTAAAATATATTAGTGTTTTTATGTACAAAACGTAAGACAATCATGCATAGAAACACTGTTTAAATTTTTCCTGACATCCATATGCCCACTTCCGGTATTTGACTAATTACTTCCTGTTTATTAAATTGGACATAACTCTTCTTCTAGTAATTGCAGGAATAAAATTAAAGCATATTTGGAATAGTAAAAGATTGCTCTTTCAAATAAAACAAAACTTTAAATTGTTCACTAAAACGGCCATTTTAATGAGGGTAGACACCTTTACTTAGAGCAATTTTTATAAAAAAAAAAAAAATCTATTACCTAACTGTATAAAAAGAAATAGGGAAAATATACCTAATACTACTTAATAAAAATACATTTTTCATGATCTTTATTATGTTACTTGCAAATAATCCCTACTTTTGTTGGTTTTTATATATAAGATGTGACACCACAACGCGTTAAACCCTCTCCTCCTCCTGTCACACTGTGTGACACTTTGTGGAACCCGTTTCCTCTCTTGAAGTCTGACGTAATTAATGAATGATCCGTTAAGGTGACGTAGTCAAACTTAATAATCCTTAAATCATACAAAATTTTGGAAACTTTATTTTCGTATTTTTTCCCCTGTAAATCTTTGTCAAACAAGCGAAAATCTGAAGAAAAAATCGCAAGCTATTTTTGGGACTAGCAAATATTTGTCATTTAAACGATAATTGCACCAGGGACTATTTTTGGAATCTGCAATTTTGCAATTCAACTACAAGTAACATATAATAATAAATTTCTTTAATGTTAAATAAATCTTACCTATTTTTTCTCATAAAGAACATGATTTTCTTTCAAACTATTTATTAAATTGCCAGTAAATTTATTTATTGCTATTTTTAACTTGTCATTATGTATTATTTTCCCTCAGTTTACCCGCATAAAAGAAAAGAAAAGAAAAGAAAATCTCAGTACTATTGAGTAAGTTTTAGCCAAAAGAAAGAAATATCTTTTCTGATTCCCTTGTTCCATGAAAATAAGTAAAAAAAAGAAACTTATAAATAGAACTAATTGGTTGGCTTTTAGTAGAAGAGATTTGTTTGACATTGGACAAAAATGAAGACGCCTGTTTTCGCAACGTTAGAATTTTCGATATACAGGCATTTTAATGTGAAATATCAATTTGACCTGTTCAAATTTTAGATTTTTTATAGCGTAAAGTATTCTTTCTACTTACAAAACTCATATTTTATTAGTTAAAATTGGATACTGAAAGTCAAAGAGCCATTTTTAAACTTATAGAAATTGATTGCACCACAGCGAGTAAATGGTAACAGAAACTTTAAGAGCATTTTTTTTTTCACGAGAGCATTTTCAAAATCGGTGGACGCTCTAACTCAGCTAATTTTCAATCAATGAACTTGATGTTTTTCAAAAATTTTCACAGGGTGTTTTTTTTTAAGATGTAAGATATTTTCGAAATAATCGTGTAAATGTATAGTTTTAGTTACGGTATCCTGAATTTTTTAAAACATGTTTAAAATTCATCACTACATTTTTAATACAAAAAAAATTTGAACATTTGTGTTTGTTTAAAAGTCAAAATTTAGACAATAAACATGTATTAGTTATTGAAAATCTGTAAAAAATGGTTTTATATTTATACAGAGTATATACAATAATTAAATTTTCGAATAAACCATTAATCACTCCTATCCGGATGAGGAGAAAAACATGCAAACAGCGAATGACTTACTTTCTATTAGGCACAGTAAAGATCATCCTTTGTTCATAAAACTGTTAAAATCATAATAAAATAGCAATAAAAAAGCTGGATATTTACACCATAAAATGTTCAATAGTAATGTGAAAATACACTTCACAAGTTTACTAAATTGTGTATACGAAATGTTGTGAAGTTAAAAACAAATATTAAAATAAAATTA
The DNA here is from genome assembly GCA_963932465.1 of Maratus speciosus. NCBI lineage: Eukaryota > Metazoa > Arthropoda > Arachnida > Araneae > Salticidae > Maratus > Maratus speciosus. The sequence continues at coordinate 283,757,310 of OZ010791.1, read as the reverse complement.
TAACAATCGACGTTTCGATCAACATCTATGGCAGCAACATCTTCAGCAAATAGTTGTACATTGCTTTTAAAGTTTTAAAGAACAATGTTAAGTCGCCTTGAATTTGAAAAGTTTGTTAGGTTGATTTTTTATTTTCCGTTTATATTGTTAAAACCCTTTTCATATTTGTGTCGTGAAGTTAAAAATAAATTTAATATTTCACTACATTTGCAAAATGCACTAGACATTTTCTTTTTTTAAATTTGTTCTTATTATTTAATAATAGATTATGCTCATTTGTTTAATACAGTTTAAGCATAATTAATTTTTTGGTTAATGAGCTTACATAAGGAATTTGGTAAATAAGAGCTTCAAGTAGCATCGGTGCACCATCTTCTTTAATTTTTCAGTTGTTCCTAATTGCGCCGGAAATTTGTTTGTCTATGACGTTACACGTAGATATAAAAACTATATAAAATTTATAAATATTTTAAATCCAATTTAGAATGAAGGTGATTTATATATGTATATATATAAATGGAGGTCTATAAATTTAGATATACAAATATGAATAACTTTAAATAGCTAAGTAATCGGGCCGTTTGTTTCCCATATGGACGTATATTTATTTATTATTACGCTATCTTTTTTTTCACCTTAATAATTCTGTAACAAAACGAAGCATCATTTCAAAATTTAATGTTTTTATTTTTTATTTTTGTTAAAAGCTCTTTGAAAATAAATGATTAACGCTGTATTACACCGGGGAACAATTGTTAACACAATTTCTGTTGACTTCGATTTTTCAGCTGTTTTTAAGTCAAAAAAGCGTCCTAATTTCAAAACTGCAATTAGTTTTCTTCTATCACATCATGTTTTGAGTCTACAGCTTACATTAATGTGACCACTCTACTCTAAATCGGGTGTGAGTCATCACCCCTGCAGAAAAAAAGCTTCAGAATTTTTAGCATCAAGACTGCACGAGAAAAGTTTGCTTGAAAAGGAAGCAAAGTTATCCTACTTTCGATCAGGAGAAAGTGGATTTCTTCAATACTTTCGAAGCGACGGTGGATTTCTTTATTGCCATAACGTACATGGTTTAATGGAGGGGATGGGAATTCCCGCCTATACCGCAACCGAATGGCGACTGTTCATCGATAGCTCAACGGAGAGCTTGAAGTTTTTTCACCTTCACAATGGAAATTTATTTGGAGCAGTCCCAATAGGCCATTCAGATTATTTGCACGAAAAATATGAGGACATAAAGAGAGCCATTGATTTATTGCAATATCACATGCATGAATGGATCATCTGTGTTTACCTTAAAATGGTATGCTTCCTTCTTGGCCAGCAACGTGGATATACCAAGTATAACTGTTATTTGTGTATTTGGAGCAATAGAGTTCGTAAGAAGTATCGGTTCCAGTCAAATTGGTACCAAAATCTAACCTCAAAGCAGGGGATCCAAACATTTTACATCACCCACTTAACGACACAAAGAAGATCATATTTCCACCTCTGTATATAAAACTGGGTCTAATGAAGCAGTTCGTGAAACCTTTTTCAATTGCTGTTTCAGAAGATGTTCAGAAGTGTTCAGAAGACTGTTTCAAGTATCTCATTTCGAAATTTCCAAACCTGTCATTGGAAATATAAAGGCAGGTGTATTTGACTGTCAACAGATTCGGCAGCTCATTAGAGATGAACATTTCATTGGAACACTGACAGAACTCCAAAAGAATGCTTGTTAACATTCATAAACCTTGTCAAAGACTTTCTTGGAAATACGTGAGTAGAAAAGTACACCGAAATTGTTCAGCAACTTTTAGAGAGCTTCAGAATGCTTGGTTGCAACATGAGCATCGAACTTCATTTTCTGCATAGCCATCTTGATCACTTCCCGGAAAATCTTAGTGCAGTCAGTGATGAGCACGGTGAGCGATCCCACTAAGATTGAAAGCTCATGGAAGAACGGTATCAAGGTAGATAGGGTGAAAATATGATGGCGGACTACTGTTGGAGCAACAGGCGTGATTGTCCACAAATTGAATACTCCAGGAAAAGCTAAAGCGAAAATATTTACCTTAATATGTGCTTTTCGTTTTGCAAAAGGATTTTACCACTGATATGAACACAGTGTAGCTCATAGTAAGTATATACAGCCGTTGTATGGATAATACAATCTGTAAATTTTTCTTAATTTTCCTTTGTATAAACATTAAGTATGATTTTTGGTGTACCCTGTAGCTTAAAAAGTTGACGTGATAGAAAAAACCTGAGGTCATTTTTGGATTTAGAAGCCAACAATTAGCCAAAACCAAGTGCTAAATCTAAGTCAACAAAATGTGTGTTCCCCTGTGTTATTAATTGCGGAGATTTAATGAGCAGTAGACTCACGCTGAAGTGCCTGGAACAACTCCGGTAGGTGGTTCTGCAAGGAATGTTACATAATACTATATACTTTCTGGTGTTAACACGGTACTTGTAAACATTAAGAGACATCGGAGAAAAAATATGTGAATTTTTACAATGATGGATGGAGATGTAAGCGTCTAAGTTACTTCCAAAAAAAACTTTCTTGGGTGGGGGGGGGGGGGACTGTCATTACAGTTGTAGCTAGAGTTTTGAGATGAAGCATTCCGGTATAAAAAAAAAATTGAGTTCTCATATACTGAAAGGTTGTACACTGTACAGTGCGTAGTTAGTACAATTTGTTCTAGGCAAAAGGCCGGTGGTACTGATAGAAATGCTGTAAAATGTCAATTTAAGAGCTTGAATACTTTATCATCCGTAGAATACTTCCTGATTAGGAATTTCAAATCAACCTTTCACACGATTTCGCTTGAGGTATGCTTGCGAGAGGCAAAACTTTGCATATCACTTCTTAACGGCACCATTATCAGTAGATCATTGATGGTGGAAGTTTGACGCTAAAAAGCATAGTTTGATCAATAAGCCGCTTGGTGTAGATATAAGAATCCCTTTTGTAGAAAACCTCGAAGCCTTGAATCTTTTATGTCAACTGGCAATTGTTATCATACAGTAGTGGATTCAGTAGTCAGAGAATGCGATTTCAACTGTTTATTCTGTTTATTTTGAGAATAAGTTTTCGATGGCGTTTTTAAAATCTTTTTTAAAGAAAGTAGTAAGTATTAAGTAATTGATTTAAAACAAATTTATTATAATTAAGAAGTAGATTATTTTTTTAGTTTAATGATCAAGATTCGTAAAGGCGATACATATGTCGTGTTGAAAAGTATTGCAAATCTTATACTTAGCAAATGATTTTTCTTTCATTATATATGTTAAAATAAATTTCGGAAAATTGCTAGAATGTTTTATTGAATGTTGTTCAATTAAAATATGCAAGGCCTCAAAACGATAACTACTTCCTTTATTCAATTATCTGATTATCGGACAATATATTCACTAAAATTACTGCAATTATGCAACCATTGTCTTTTAAAATCAAATAAAATTTCTTTTTAGCGGAGCTATGTTTTTCAAATGATAACAAATACAATTTATTAACTTCGAAATCATATAATTGAAGGGTATCTCTTACTACACTTTTTTAGAAAAGAAAGGGAAACTCTTAAATACATTTAAAGTTTAGCACTTCATTTTAAATTTTGAGGAAATAATGTAAGATAATTGTTTTGTGAGTTTTTAAGACAAATAATTTAATGAAATTTTTTACAATTAATTCTGATGTTTATAAGATAAAGAAATTTATTTATGTCGTTATTTCATCGCTTGTGCAATAAAAATTATCGAAGTTTAGGATGCTTTTACATAAAAGATGGTAAGAACTAACACTATTACAAGGTGTAGAATTGCTATCGTAATTTACAACGAATATAGAAAACTGTAATTAACTCCGTTTATCTTAAATTAAAATATGAAGTTGAAAATTTTCATTTAAAAGTATATTATGAATTATCTATTAAGTGCTTCATAATTATACTGTGTAAATGAAAACATAAACAAAATGTGAATATGAATGGAGGAAATATTGCATTACGGGGTATATTACTTTATACGACTTCCTAAAGGAATTTTCTGAATTTATTTTTTAATGAAAATTGTGAAATTTTTATCTTTTTTAAAATACCTTTAATAAAAACGGGTATGCATTAAAAAGCTTATAAGTTTAAAATCTATAGTTTGCTAACAGAGCAATTAGATTTAAAATATTTGTCCATTATATGAAATATTTATTTATTATATATATCCAGATTCATCATTTTTTTTAGTTTGTAGGCTTGACCGCTACATTTTGAAAAATGTAATGTAGCTGTACGAAAAATCAGTAGAGTGTAGAAAAACTGACGCAGCTTTTAACGCAACTTCAGAGGGTGAGGAATGTTCCATTCTTCTAGTCCCGTGATAGTGATTTGTACCTTTTGTGTAAGAAATGTTATGCGCCCTGTGGCGAAGCAGTCTCGACATTGTCGCAGAAAAAAGAATGGCTCCTTGCAGAAAACTTTCATTCTTAAGCCGCTGAATGTAGCTGATAGATATATTATTTTTTAGAATTTTTATTTTCATTTCAAATAAAAAGTATCAAAATAGTAAAGTTCGAGTAGAAGTTTCTAGAAGACTAAATTTTTTATGCAACTAAATAACTCCTTATTTAGTTATGTAATTATGTTTTAAAAAAAATTAGACATGTATGTATATATACTAATGTATATTTTAATTACTTGTAATAATTATGCATATGTGTGCACTGTCTTTCTCCCCCTCCACCCCGATAAACTGAACTAATTATAGTTTTCAAATCTGTGGTGCATTGCTACAAATTGCAGCAATTTACCATCGCACTCAATCTACAAATCTTTAGAAAAAAAGTGTCAATCTATTTATTACAAATTACTGCAAATATGCTAAATAATTTTTTTTAAACTGATTCTTTAAAAGTTTTTTTTTTTTTTTTTTTTTTTTTTTTTTTTTTTTTTTTCACAACCAGTTTAAAAATAGATAAGATCATTGTAAATAAAAAACATATGATACCTCGTTTATGCAATATTAGTTCTTCAGTGTCTTTTTTCTAAATATGTTATGTATAAATTTGAATTTATTTCTACTGTTAAAAAATAAAGCGTTGCAGAAAAATTGTGCTATTAATGGGGCTTGTCGTAGAAAGCTTAAAAAAATTCTGCCACTGGGGTTCTGCGTAACAATTTTTGAATGTTAGCAACTCAGTTGCAAAGCATCTTATTGCGTCAAGTTTTTCTTCATTGGCACTTGCTTCGAAATCCAAGTGCCAAAATCCAAATCTAATTAAATTAATTTTCCTGCTGGAAACACTTGTTTACTTACTTATTATTAAAAATTCTTGGTTTAATACCGCGTTTTTTATTTTGCAAAGATAACATTTACAAATTTATTGTTTTTTGATATTATAACGGAAAACATTAATACTGAAACATCCTAATTGGCATATAACGAGCAATATGAACTTAAACTAATAATTTGTAGAACAAAAAAATTAACATAAAATAGACCGACATGCGGCAGAACAAACCTTCATCTAATCCAGTTGGCAACTGAAATTTTAGGATGAGACAGAGATAGAGTAGCATAGTAAAATGCAACTGGTCTGAAAAGTCATACCTTGGTGAAAACCACCTTCAGACCCGATTTATTGGTTGATCGGCAGGTTTGCAATTGTGTTTTCCTGTTCCCAGCCCTCCACATTTTCATACCTTTGGGTGCAGGAAAACTCAATGATAAGCCTGCCGATCACCGCTATAATCGGATCTGCAAGTAGTTACCACCAAGATATGACTTGACAGACCAGTTGAATATCAATATGCTACTCGAGCTGTGTCTAATTCTGGAATTTCAGCCGTCAACTTGATGAGCTGATGGTCTGAACAGCAGCATCCCGGTCTAAAAGGTTTATGTGTGTTTTCATACTTAAATTTTAATGCCGTAGGTTTTATTCTATTTATTTGATTGTATACCTGTAACTACGATATAACGAAGTGCCATTGCATGACTTAAACATTGTTCATTATTTCAAATGAAGATTGAATATTTTGACAAAATCTGAAAAAGGCAAAGTAGCGATTACTTTTGAAAAGAAGATTGTAGTCGTTAATTTTTAAAAATAGTAGTTGTAGTTAGCTACATATTTGATAAAGTAGTTGCAGGTTTAGTTCGCTACACATGTAAAACTACTTTCCGACCACTGTGAATATATTTATCCATTTTTAAAGTATTATCTATTGATTTTATTTATTTTTCAATGTTTGTTCTTAAAAAGTAGAAAAGCGAATGGATTTTTAAAAAAACTGAAAATAAGCCCTTTAATGAGAAGAAGATGAAGAAAGTGCAAATGCATATCTTGTTTTAATATTAGTTGTTACAAAAATGTTTAAGCTCAGACGTAAAGTTAAGATAAAGTTTTCAAATGAACTGCATAAGAAAGTACATACTTTTTCCAATTCTACTGTGTAAAAATGAAATGTATCCCCAGTAGCACAGTTTTGTTGTTTAACAAATACAACGACAACTCATTTTGTTGAAAAACAGTTGTTCGTTGACATAATATAGTCTAAAGTATGGCTCGTCCATTCGATTATTTTTAAACCGTAAAGTTAACTACATATTCAACGCAATAAAAACCGTGTTAAAAACGTTGTTTAAAGTCTCAATAGACACACAATATTGCAGTTAGTTTTATTATTTTTCAGAGGAATTTTAATGCTGTAAAAAACGCTTAAAAATAGGAACATGTCCGCAATCTTGCTGCAATTTATTGTTTTACAACGTTATTTTAATGCCTTAAAAACGTTTATAGATCTGGTAAACAATTAAATTCCACTTATTTCTATAGAATTAGCTTTCCAATTAATTATCTTTTTTTTTGAAAATGTTCATAATTATAAATAGCAAAATTTTCGTTTTTCAAAACCCTTTGCAAAACGTTTTTAACAACTTTTGCTTCTTTAGGAATACAGATTTTCGTTTTTCCGTGCTTTTTTTCTGTCAACATGAAAAAGCTCTCCAATGATTTTTTTTTATATTGATAATTATTGAAACCCCTTTACAAAACGTCTTTGCCAGTATTTGCTTCTTTAGTAGTTTTTGGCTTTTCCTCATTTTTTACTGTAAACATGAAAAAAAAAAGGAATGTGCTTTTCTTTTTTAGTGAGCATCATGAAAGAAAAATGGTATTTAAAATACCTTTTAAGCATTTGATCAACGTCATAATACGAGGGTGTATCAATAAGTTTTTGCCCTCACATAGAAATAATTGAGTGAAATTGCTATATTGTATTAGTATTTTTCTATATAATCACCGTGCACATTAACACATTTCTGCAAACGGCATTTCAAAGAGAGGGGGGAGTATCATGACTTCCTTTAGAGCCGAAGAGTTTAAAGTCGAAAAATAGAGGGGGCTGTTAAAAATTAAAATACCGAACAGTGATAAGGAGTCCAGTTTCTTCTTTCCTTTCCGACCTCTCCATTCTGTCCCTCAATCCTGTTCTTCCCACCCTTATCTCCGGGGTCACGAATGTTACGCTATTCATTCTCCTTTAACTGTACTGAAATGCAAAAGACACAGACTATTTTATTTTATTATTATTATTATTATTTTTGAATAACCATTAGATAATCTTATTTTATGGAAGATTATTAGATTTGATTCATAAAAGTTGTTAAAGTGATTAATAAGTGATTCAAATAACCAGCATTATTTTTTTGTGTGTGAGTGTGTGTTTTGGGAGAGGTGGGGGGGGGAGGGAAAAAGGCAAATATGCGTAAAAAGCATGAGGCAGTGGCGTATGCAAACTAGATATTTTATAATATTCTTAGCGAGCGAGTACTTAGGCTAATTTTTAAAAAAATGTCAGAATAAAACTGTATTTGGTGTTCCTAAGATGTGCTCAATAAAATCAAAAGAACCCCCCTCCCCCCCCCCCCATTCAAAAAGTTTTGAAAAGGTGCCACTGCCCTATTTAGCTAAGCAATAATGCGTAAAATTTGTTTTTATCGTCAATTTGAACGTACCTAATCAAAAAGTACCTGTAATACTATGTATCTGGAACAACAACAAAAAAAAAAGGAAAAGAAGGCGGGGCGGAGGAGAGTGCATTTTTAGTGAACTGTTATTCTAACTGTATATCCTAAGTTTTCAGAATTTTTTAGTCAATCTTTTTTGAGATATTAATTAGTGAAAATTGCCAAAAATAGACTTAACACATTTTTTGCTGAGCTGTACAAAAAAAAAAAAAAAAAAAAAAAAAAAAAAAAGAAAAAAGAAAACGATTTTAAGGATTGACATTTATAAAAATGAGTAGTCCTATAAAAGATCTGTTTAAAAAATTATTTAAAGCGAATTTCATTTCCTTCATAAAAAATAATGACAGCGAAATGCCGTGTTTGACATTTTATTCTCCGGTTTTTAAGCATGTTTTTGTCCTAGATCCTTAAGTCTAATGAAATATCTATAATTACATGAAATGTTGACAATTTTATGTTGAACATTTTGGTTTTTGATTCATATTGATAGATAGAAAAATAAAGCAGTTACAGCATTTTCCGTAAAACACATTTTTCACCCAAAAATGGCTGTGTAGTTTGTTAAAAATGGCCCTTTCCAAAAACTATATGATGAAAAAAATTTTTAGTCATGTTTTTAAACTCAGAAAACTATGAAAAAGTCTTTGTTAAAAGATTAAGAAAATTAAAAATGTCGAGCGACACCAACTGGGTGATTTGAACTGGGTTAACCCTAATATGTAAATGGTTATTTTGCATCATAATATCCAAAATAAGTGAAATGTATGCGAATGGATAATATAACGCAATGAAATAATTTACATAAATTTTTGTTATGGTTTTGGATAGCATGGCGCAAAAGATAAACCACATTATTCAATAAATACATTTCAATGCATAATATAGGTTTAGTGAAAGTGATATACTTATCAGTGTATTGAAAAATTAAACATATAGTTTGGTAGTCTAAATACACTTTAGAAGACAAATCAAAAATAATTTCAAGTGAAACTTAATTTATAATTTTATCAAAATTTTATTTTTTATTTCCTATTACATGAATAAAATTTTTAAACGGATGCATACCTTGTATAAGGGCTTTAGAGTAACTTTTTAAGAATTTTTTATGATTATTTTGATTTATTAAATTACATATGTATATTCTCTTTTTACCCGACTGCCAAGAAGTTTTATGTGCTTCACGCGTATCTGGATATGTGGATTTCTTTATACCCTCGAAACATCCCAACGGCTGGATGGATTTTAATGAATGAGATCTCTATCGATTCGTCTTAACCGTCCGATGGTTATAGGCTAGATTTGGTTTTTATAAATTCAAAATGGCGGTAGAGAAGAAAAATAATTTACACACCATACTGAGTGGCATATCATTGGATATGTCTTTCAAAATGAAGACGATGTCTCATTGACTATTTTACAGTCAGAAGCTCCGTTTATATATTATACAGCCTGGAAGTTGTGTAGGTAGCTTTACTGTAACTCTAACTATCATAGATATCTATAGGCCTCATCAAAACAGTGTTTATAGATAGGAACTAAAAATTAAACACTACTTAAAAGTCATCAATACAAGTAAATAAAAAAAAAAGGTAAGTAATAAAAAAAAATAGTTTCGCATTGACGAGAAATAATAGTTCGTTTTTTACGCAGTCGGCTTTTCTTATTTTTTTAAATTTAATTTTTACTTGTTTAATTTTCTTAATGTTTCTCTTTTATAAATTAAAAAATTAAATGTTAAACATTTTGGAACTATATGTGCAATGGACATGAGTCTCTATTGCTCTTATATATAATTTATATACAGTGGCGGTCAAAAGTTTCCGGCCAGTTAGATTTTTTGATTTGTTTGGCAGAATGTTTTAGCGAAGAAGAAGTTCAACTGCTCCAAAAGTTAGGAATAAGCAACTTACCTCTGACCACGTGATCGTTTTGATTGGTTATTTAAGATACATGATGCAAAGGGGAGGAATTCAAAATTCGCGCGTGCAAAAGTTTCCGGTCACTCGTCATTCATTAGTTTTTGCTATCGCTAATGTGTTTTTTTTTTTTTGGGTCATGTTTGTTAATTAATCACGGTGAATAATGTATTTGAAATTCAAAAATGAAAAGTTTAACAATTTATTGTTCCTAAATGAGTGATTTGTTTGTCGCTAAAGGGACAATCCTCTCGCGAGATTGCGGCAAAGTTGTCGATCGGAAAATTTGCTGTAAACAATATTTAAAAAAATAAATAAAGATGGTCATGGCCTTCGGAACTTGCCACTGTCCGGGGGACCATGGAAAACGACTATTCTTCTGGACAGAATTATCAGAAGAAAAGCAGTTGATGACCCGCGTAAAAATGCCGCTGCAATTCCACGCCATTTATGGTGTTAACAGCGAATTATGGTGTTATGGTTATTGCTGAAACAAGTCTATCTACAGTGTCAAGACGCTTATGTGACGTAGAACTTTATGGAACAGTCGGTGTTAAAAAACCTTTCATAAGTAAAAAAATTCAGAGGGCCCGACTTTTGTCTGCCAAGGAATATAAAGACTGGACAAGTGAAAACGGAAAAAAGTACTATTTTCAGATGATTCGACGTTCAATCTTTTTGTGAGTGATAATAAACATTACAACCGACGACCTAAAAACAAAAGATAAGGTGCGAGATACATTATTCCTACAATGAAGCACGGCTGAGGACACGTTATGCTGTGGGGAGCATTTTCTAGAAAATGCGCCTGTCCGTTATTTGAAAACCGCGGCAAGATGAATAGTGCAGTGCATAAGGATATCTTGCAAAATCATTTGCTGCCTTATTGTAGGAAAAATTGTGGTCGCAACTATTTGTTTCATCATGAAAACGACCAAAAGCATACATCCAAGCTCGTCAAGCAGTGGCTTTCGCACAAAAAAACTTCGCTTTTGAAACGAACAGCCCAATCATTCTATCTGAATAGAATAGAAAATCTTTGAAACTAACTAAAACGTGTGTGGAATTATAAATATTCCAATTTAGCAGCATTTTCACAAAAATTGCAAGAACCGTGGACAAAACTTAACATTGATGATCTACAACTGTTCATTGAATCGATGCCACGTTGCTGCGCCGCAGTACTTATTGCTAAATGTATGAATACAAAATACTAATTGTAAATGTTGTTGATCACTTTTACTTTCTTTTATAACACCATTTTTTTCCAAACTTGCCAAAGTGGCCGGAAACTTTTGAGAACATGCATTTTCTTTTGCAATTAATTTTGTCAATTAAATTTATTAATATTTAATTTTTATTCCATAAATAAGTTCTTAACTGTTATGTCAATTAAGTGTATAAATATCACTTTGAGATTCCTCTTCATATGGATTTACTTACAAATTAACCAAAAAATTTATGCTGACCGGAAACTTTTGACCGCCACTGTATATATATATATACAGTGGACTCTCTCTATTCTGAACACTCATGGGTCCCAACGAAAATGTTCAGATTATGGGGGTGTTCATTCTAGAGGGAGACTGGAAAATCCATTACTACTACTACTATGATTGAGTTTATAGTCTGTATAGGATAGATAGTCATGCCAGTTACCGAGATGAACGTGCTGAACGTAGATTTGACGACTAGTGCAATGTCAAACTAAATTCAGTCGAACCTGCAATCTACCATGTCTTTTTTTTTTTTATTAAAAAAGTTTTACAAAACATACATATATACAGTACATTACTTAAAAACAAAATCAGTACATTTTTTAAGAAAGTAAGTAATTTTAGTTTGTTTTTGCATAGTGTGTGTTTGTGCAGAGTACATGTTAGCCAGTTGTTTAAAAAGTGGAAAGACTTCCAGGTGACGTTCAGCTGCATAGTTCAACAGGTCTTGAATCCCTTAGCCATATTGCTTGAAGGTAATCGTACGTCTTGTTTTATCGGTCTCTTTTAGTTTTAGTTCTTCTTCACTATCTTCTTCCTCCTTGTCGCAAACTGGAAGGCTTCTGCTGGCTTCGAGGTACACTCAGGATCGATTTCCGTATGGACCATTTGGAGAGTTGATCCCAAGTCTCTCACAGCTGTTGCTTCTTATTCCTCTATTCTTAATTGCTCATTCTCACACTGGAATCCTTTGGAAGGCGTAAGGGGTTACTTCATTCCAAGCTGTTGATATCCAGTGGAATCATCCATGACGTTGACCTTCGTTAGTTTGGTTGCCTTCAGAAAATGGATTCGGTAGTGAGATTTAACGATCTTGATTACTTCTTTATCCATTGGTTGGATTATAGAAGTACAGTTCGGTGGTCAGGAACTTCAAGCTCACGTTGCTCAGCTGCATGTTTGTGTGTGATCTGGCATTATCCACAAAATGAAGAATTTTTCTTATTTCTCTCTTCATCATCTTGTTAGTGCCTTTCAACAATTGTGAGAAAATTGTGAATGTCATCATGGCTTTTTTATTTGATTCATAGTGCACAGGCAATTATGCGATTTTCACATTTTAGAAACATCTTAGTTTCTCACTTTTTCCGATCACAAGTGGTTTGAACTTCTCACAAGTAAAACTGGCACAGAGTATGACGGCAAGTCTTTCTTTTGACATTTTTCCGCACATGTCTTTCTCGCTTGTTTGTGTTAGGATTTTATTTGCAAGTACTCTAAAAACTCAGGCCGGTTTTGTCAGCATTTAAAATATCGGTGGCGTCTAAATCCTTCGTTATATCCTGAATCTTTTTCATTCCTTCCCAGTGTTGATATTTACGTCTGCAGCTTCACCAGTGATTATTTTGAATTCGATGTTATGCCGACTTTTGAAGCAAGTCAACCATCCTTCTTATGCCTTGAATTCCGTGATTTTCTCCTTTCCTGTAAAATTCGGAGCAATCTGCTTTAACAGGGGGTCTAGTACAAGAAGATTCTTTGTTCTCATTTGGCAAAGAAACTTGCCGACGCGATTTATGTTCTTGTTTCCCGTTTTCTTCACGGAAATTCTACAGTTTGAGGAAAGTTCATTTGATTCATTTAAAAACGATTACAATTCCTTTCTCTTTCTTGCTCATGGCGTTTACTTGGCCTACTGAAGTTCCAAACTAACAGGCAATTTTCATTTGACTTGTGTTTGATTTTAATTTTTGAACAACTTTGTATGTTTCCTGAAGCTTCAACTCTTCCCATTTGTTCGTTTTCTACTTCTTTCTAACATAGTTGCGTAAGTGCAATGCTTCTTTCCCTGCAACTGTAGAAAAACGGCGAACAAAAATTTACCATTGTCGAGCAAAATGAAGAAAGAAACAGAAGCGATAATCCTGCCCAACCAGGTGTGCGGGAAAGAAACCATAATCTTTTTTTAGCTACTCCCTCTAATACCTGTTGATTCTTATTTGTCACTAGGGGCGGGGTCTTTCTGTTGCATAATCTTTCTATTTTATGTCAGCGCGGGAGAAGGGGCTCACATGACATGGTTTTACATTATTTTTTCTTGTATTCCTTTGCATAAAAATTTATTGTTTTGTTAATTTCATTTATCTGATTAACATGGTTTACTTTTTGTGAAATGGCAACAGCTTTATATCTGGACTTTTTTTGTTTATTAAAAATATAAGAATGTTTTAGTTAGTTTAGATGTAGCACACATAAAGACGTATCAGTTTGAAAAATATTCTTTCAATTTTTTTATTTTGTTGTTGTTGTTATATGTTTTGTTAACCGAAGACTATATCTCAATTATTCAAACAAATTGCAGCATAGAGTAGATGCTTAAAATCTAGCAATGATTTTGTCTGTTTATTTTTATATCGAGTTTATTGAAATTTTTCATTCTTCTGCAAGAGTTTCTGGGAATTTCCATGATGGAGGAATTCCCCGAGTTCTGATTGAAAACACACGTTCAGTTTACAGAGAGGTAGAGTAGAATGGGGATCAAAAGTAGTGTTCATAATAGTGGGGTGTTCACATTAGAGAGTGTTCAGAATACAGAGAGTTCATCTTATGTTAAGTCTATGGAGTTTCGCCGGGACCGTCGGAATGTGTTCATAATACCGGGGTGTTCACATTAGAGAGTGTTCAGATAGAGAGAGTCCACTGTATATACATGTAGTCAAACTTTTTGTAAAAATAAACCATATTAACGTTTAACAATGGAAATCAATATAACAATATAGTAAGTAATGAATAAATACCTGTGGTTATTCCTTGAAAGAAATTAAACGGGTTGAAAAACTGCTCTGCTTTTTTTTTTCAAACAAAAAGACGTATATGCACATGTAAGGATATAAATATATGCTTTTGTGAACTGTATTTATAAATAACTGCATTAATAATGTTTTTGTATATAAACACTGACACAGCGAAGAAAGAAGGGAGGGGGGAGTTAAAACTCTTCCCGTGTAAATAAAAACTGTATAAACTAAATGTAAAAACCTCTGTGGTATGATCAACAATCGATTTGTAAAAATAAAAAAACAAAGTAAAAGCAAAAATTTGTTTTCTTCTAATGTACCAAATTATTTAATGTATCAATTGTCTCAAGGCTCCATAAAAGGGGATAACAGGCTTAAACTGGTATTTATCTGTATTAATATTTTCCTGGAATCGAAATTTGGACAATAATCTAGAGTATTACTTTTTTCTTAAAAGTAAATGAAGAAAAATATAGCATTTATATTACAAAATATAATTTAAAATAGCGAATAGGAATAGGTTCCTTTTTAATTTCTTTATAATATAAATTTTATAAATCTCAGTATTTCATTATTTGAATAAATATTTCAAATGATATATTTAGTATAAAATTGTCCTCCATTTTCTTTCTTGTTGCTATAGCTTAAACAAGATAAATAAAAATAAAATTGTTTTGATGAAAGTATATTAAATTGGAATCTTTAATGCATGCTTTTATGTGTAAAAGTGATGTGATATTCAACAGAGAATATATATTTTTTCTTTTTTAAACCCGAATTTTAAACACATGCAAAAACATTATAGTCATATTTTTTCACATGCATTGAAATGTATGTATATATAGATAATGTAAATCAATTCAGATTAAAAATTTAAATAATATTAAATAATGGATTAAATTTAATATACACAGAAAGCTTCTCAACATGATTGTGTTATTAGTGGCATAATTTTCGCTTATTTTTCTTAATAATTGTATATATAAATATAATATACTTAAAAATTTATTTTTGTGCCTATTTTGATAAAATTTAAACAGTAGAATTTTAATCTTAGAACATAAAAAAGAAAAACAAATGTATCCAATGTAATTTAATTATGAATGATAATTAAATTTATGAATGATAATGTATATGTTCCTTTAAACATAATGTCAATTTCACTGGTCCATATTTTTCAACTAACTTTGAAAGACTAAACAAGTAAAGTATTTCTGTATGGAAACTTTTCTTAGCAAGATTTTGTTTTGAGCCAAAAATCAATTTCATTGTCAAAACGTTTAAAATAATAAAGCATTACTCAAATGATTTTCATGTAAAAATTGGCAAACAAAACAAAAGAAAACAAATCAGTAAATAAGGAAACAGTACAAAAAAAATTAAACACTTTATAATTGTTAAAAAGAGCTAAAGCGCCCACAAAATTTGTGTAACGCATAGAGAGACACCAGAAAAACAAATAAATATTTTTCAAAAATAGCCACATAGCATTCAGAAAAAAAAATGTAATAAAAAAACTTCATGAAAATAATTTAAAAAAATAAAAGAAAAAGCAGTAGCAGTACAACACACGCACTTTGTTACCGTTGCTTATAATTCTCTCTTCTTCGTCGACACTAATTGCGAATTTGTAAATTAATTACGCCTAAAAAATAAGAATTCAAAAAATAATTCGTACAAATCAGTAATTCGACATAGATTTCACTCAATAGGAAATTTTGATAGTTCTTATAATCATTGATTATAAAGTTAAATTATGTTTTTTTTTTTTTTTTTTTTTTTTTTTTTTTTTTTTTTAATTGTGAGAAGACAATTCTGACAAAATTTTCTAGATCTTTTTGTCTTGTTACCCTTTTATTGGTTAGATGATACAATGCATAGTAAAACACTGAGCTATAAGTTGATAAAAGCAATAAAACGATAAATTCTGCTGGAACATGATCCGCGACAGCAAACCCCACAGGGTTCTTTTCTTAGGTTCTGACGTATCTGCCCTCTTAATGACCAAAAGTGGAGGTGGGGGCTAGAATGGAATGATTCGTGATTTTGTTCGCATTCATAGGATTCAGAACTAAACGTTGACACTATGCGACTCCTGTATGATCCCTTACATTCCCCCTCTTAATGATTTTCGGCCTTAAACTTTTCGGCTCTAAAGGAACAAAACGGATGTATTCCAGGAGACGCGATAGTAGACTCAAAAGAGATCATTTTTCTAACTTTTGCCGACTCCCTCATGTGACATATTGTTGGAAAGGCCTGTGGCCACTTATTCAAGCTATGCACCTCTAGAGCCCCTCCCTCCAAATTTGCCACAGGAGGGGGCATGAATGATGTCCGCAAAATTTAGAAAAGTGCCTTACGGAGTGCAGATTTGGGGGGAGAGGGGAGGCAGGTGCATAGCACGAATAAGTGGTCACAGGCCTTTCCAACAATATTTCACATGGCGGGTCGGTATAAGTTAGAAAAATTCCTCCCTTTGGGTCTACTATCACGCCTCCTGGAATACATCCTCACCCACTCTCTTTGAAATACAGGTTACACAAATGTGTTAGTGTGCACACTGTCTATATATAAAAGGATTCATTAAATGTAGCAATTTCATAAATTTTACTCAATTATTTATATGTGAGGACAAAAAACTTATGATACACCCTCATATACGGAATTCCTTGCATGCATTATCATACTTTAAAACAAAGCAAATTACGGATAAAATTTGCGATTTTCTGCCCTTAATTTATAGTATCTAGATATTTAGAATAAATTAAATTAGAGATAAGCGAGAAATGGATTACTTACACCGATGTCAGCGCTGGTATAACGTTACTCACAGACATGTTTTTGCTTTATAATATAGATAATACCAAAAGGGAAATAAACCAATAATGTTTAAAATAAAAAACTTCACTCCGATTGTTCTCAAACTTTAACTTTTCGTAATATAAAATCTTTTTTTTTTTTTTTTTTTTTTTGCTAAGATTTTCAATTTTATTTTGCCAGTCAATCAAAAGTTTTTTACGAATAACATAGGCTGATTAAAAATTACAAAATCTATTTCAAGAAAAATTGTAATTACTAAAAACTTATTCCACTGCAGACAAAAATTTTTTTTTCAGAAAACTGTATGAACTAATTAACTTAATATAAGGCTAAGTAAAGTTAATTAAAATTTTACTCATTTACAGAAATTTTAAATTTTAAATGAGAGCAAAATTAAACTAAAAAAACATTGAAAGCTAGAAAATCTTGAATTAGACGGGAAAGCGTAAAGATAAAAAGAAAACTTTTGCGCTTGAATCCTTTTGTTTCCAGCGCAGTTTCTGTAACTGTTAGGGATTTATTTAAAATCCTTTAAAGTTTTCAGTTCCTTTTTAGATTCCTTCTTTCAAAACAAAATACTATCGAAAACTGCATTATCATCTAAAGAAAGTGAAAATTCATTCAAAACATTGTAGTGTTATGAGATTTACAGAAAGTTTTAAGTTTTCCTAAAAATTCACATGTTTAAGTATACATTTTTTAACTCAAGCTGCTATTTAACTAAACTTGGTTGGTTAAAATTTTATGTACAAGGAAAATAATTTTAAACTCTAAATTTAATGCATTTCATTATCATACAATTTCACTCAAAATGATACAGTGAGCTAGTTGACAAATTATGGAAAATCTCTTATAATAAAGCTACTTTTATAAAGCAACTCACTATATCGTTCCTATCTTTCTGAATGGACTTTTTATATGAGTTGCTATAAATGAAATACAAATTTTGGAATCTTTCACGAATGCTCAGTTAAAAATTATTTCATACCCATATCTCATCAAATATTCAATATAATCATGTTTTTATTGCAGTATACTTTTTCTACTGTTCTTTTTCATATTTTCAGAATCTGGTTGAAAACACTGTATGTTATAAACAAAAATATTGAATTTTTCATAGAAACGTTCACGATGTTCACGAATATTCGTGCTATGTTTACGCAAACGCACACGACCGTTAAACAGGACCCACATATTCATTTGATGTAGTCACAGACCATTTTGATTATTTTCTGTTGGACTATCGAAACATTATGTTACTATTAAATTTATTGTTGGACCCTTAATTGTTCACGCAACTAAATCTGCCCTTAAAAATATGAAGTCAAACATTATTCTTTACATCCTCGAAGTTCAAGAGCAATTCGACAAGAATTTTGGTAGCTATTCGACAAACCGTGTACAATCAAAAGCGTAGGGTTACTGTTCTTTAACTTTTGGAGGCCACTGTAGTTGAAAGTGTTTAAGTATTCCGTTTCGCTATGTGTCCAAATTTTTGTCCTCTAACTCTTGTAAATACACTCGTACTGCCATGTAATATGTATATGTTATGGAGGTTTGCTATAAGATGTTATAAATAAAAATCTAAATACAGTGGAGCACCGCTTATACGTTTCTCGTTTATACGTTTTATTGAATGGTCCCGACAAAATCCAATGGATATTAACGTTAAATAATTTCATTTATACGTTTTTCCTTAAATCGCAAATTTCATTTATACGTTTTTTTCAACAATTCAAGAAGAGAGAAAATGTGCATTTTAACCTCATATTCCCAACTCCCGATTGTCCAGTCTTACAAAAGGCACGGGACGTTGACCAACACCTGCCCAGTTGAACAAAAGCCGTACCCCTAAAGAATGCAAACATCTCACTATCTATAGGGGGTTGTTGTTGTGCTCTCCTCAGACCCAGCAGGGCAAGTTCTTTTCCTGGCAGCTTCAGTGTTTGGATTTGAATCGCTCATTAGCGGTTCACGATGACTTCACGCAATAGAAAATCTCTGTCGTTCAAGGAAAAAATGTGCATTTTAAAAAAAGTGGATGAAAACCAACATTTAAAGAGAGTGGATCTTGCCAAAAAATTAGGTTTACCGGTGTCAACTTTAAACACGCTAATTTATAAGCGTAAGATCATCGAGGAAAGCCATCATCAAAGTGTATGTAGTGCATTAAAAAAAATTCGAATCCGAAGCGGAAAATTCGCTGATGGTAAAAAATTGCTTTTACAGTGGTTTAGTCAATGTCGTAGTGTAAAAATGCCCATCGGCGGTCCTTTGTTTATGGAGAAAGCGCGAGAAACTTCGAAGATGCTGAATGTGGAATGCGATGCATCATTTTCTCCAGGATGGCTCCACAAGTTTAAATTAAGACATGGCATAACAAGTAAAGCTATAAGTGGAGAGCCTGGAGATGTGGATTGCGAAACAGTGGATGATTGGATTTAAAACCAATTGCCAGATCTGATAAAAGGATTTGAACAAAAAGACATTTTCAAAGCAGATGAAACCGGTTTGTTTTATAATCTTCTGCCATCTAAAACTCTTGCAATCAAATCGGATACGTGTCATGGTGGAAAAAAAGAGTAAAGTGCGATTAACAGTTTTATTGTTTGCCAATGCAGATGGATAAAAAAAATTGCCTCCTTTGATTATTGGCAAATCAAAAAAAAGCCCCGCTGCTTCAAAAATGTGAAAATATTACCAACAATGTAACAGGTCCATAAAAAATCATGGATGGCAATGTCCTTCTTTACCGCCCCACCAGTGGCCGAGAGGTTCTGCTCTCGAAGCTGGTAGACGGGAGGTGTGGGGTTCGAACCCAATCGCGCCCGTCGGCCTAATCGTTCGGAGTTTTCGTGGTTTTCTTCGAGCCGTGGATTTTCCATGCGTAAATATGGATTAGGTTCCCTTAGAAAGACCCCCACGGAGGGCACTTCCACCCGGGCCTATATCCCTCGTGCAGATAATTGGCCGTCAAAAATCAACCCAACCCTTCTTTACCAATTGGTTAAAAGAATTAGA
Source organism: Maratus speciosus (assembly GCA_963932465.1). Taxonomy (NCBI): domain Eukaryota; kingdom Metazoa; phylum Arthropoda; class Arachnida; order Araneae; family Salticidae; genus Maratus; species Maratus speciosus. Next base: position 283,737,297 of record OZ010791.1, on the reverse strand, counting down.
TGATAAAATGCGAAACCAAAAGCGGCTAATCATTTTATTCATTGATGAGAGTCCAGCTCATCTACCTAATACAGACTTCCTAAAAACATAACTCAAACTCTTCCCTGCAAATTGTACCAGCATATTGCAGTCACTGGATTTAGGAGTCATAAAATCCCTAAAACAACATTATCGAAAACCTTTGGTGAAAACTGCCATCGCCAGTTTAGAACACGATGACTTCGAAAATATGAACATTAACATCATACAAGCTATGAATTTCATAATTATGGCTTGGCAAAATGTTTTACCCAAAGCGATAAAAAAAACTGCTTTGCCCTTGGCGGATTTTTAACACCAGTGGATGTCAATCCTATTGAAAACACCGAACCTGATCATTTTGCTCGACAAGAAAACTGGTCAAATTTAAGTGATGTTACTACATTTGAAGATTTTGTGCAATGTTATTCGGAACTTGCAACATGTTCTCTTCTGACAATCGATGAAATGATTGCAAATGGGGAAACTAGCAGTGAATAAGAGGATAACTGCACCGAAAAGCCGCTGCCAAGTTTTCAACAAGCTTTGGCAGGTTTTAACAACCATGCAAGGATACCTCATTAGCAGTGATTTAAATGATAGTGTTAAGATGGCACTTTTAACTCTGAACAATGAACTTTACTCTGTGCATTCCAAAAATTCCGTACAACCTAAAATAACAAAATGTTTTGTACATGGTGAATGAATATGAATAGCAGTAAGTTGTAAATTATATCCGGAATAAGAAGTTTAGTATTACAAACCTCTTGTATTTCATGCATTTTAATTTATCTATGATTTTTTTATTGTTGATAATTACAGAAATGTTTGAAATGTTTGTACTTTTGTGATTTTCGTTTATACGTTTTTTCATTTATATGTTTTCTTTTTTTGGACCTTTGGAAAACGTATAAACGGTGCTTCACTGTATGTACCATTTATAGATCGTTTACACGACCATACAAAATAATTTTTAGATTATGATTTCTGATGAAAATCTTTTCTAAACCATTCTAATAACATGATATTTCTAACATAATGTAATTAAAAAGGATCATGGGTATGCACTACAACATGTATTATGGATTATGGAGTGCATAGCATTTATCGTTCGTTTACAGAGAAGTACAGATTAACTCGGTTTCAGGACTGTCTATGACGGATAATTGCTGGAAATGCGTTTTCCACTATGGTATGCATTTTTAAACTTCACGAATTTTTAGTGCATTACATGGTGTATATATACATCACATACAGGGCTGTACAAAAGAATTCACTTACATTACCAGATAGGGACAGTAATTGCTGAAAATAGGTTTTACTGAGTTTTTACTGAGTTATGTCATTTTTAATGTACATATTTAGATACATCATTTCATTGTTTAAAACAAAATACAATTTCCTAATAATATTCTGTTAGTGTTGGAAAGATTTTCATAATTTAAGACTTGAGCATGAGTTTTCGTTCTTGTTAACTACTGGGTAAAGGACGTGTTTACCTCATACATCCTAGCAAGGGAATACTGAAATGTATTTTATGAAGTGTTATTAATAACGAAAAATGTAAATTGAAACAAAAGCACACAAAACGAAAGCGCTGTGAAAGGAAAATATTTAGTTGGAACAAGTTAAAAAAATTGCTCTTTGACAGAGTATAATGCGGTCATTCTTTGAGGAATCTTGAAGAATTAGAAAGGAATCTTGAAGAATTAGAAAAATATCTCCTGGAGGTTTGATATATTGTTAAGAAATAACATCTCAGGATTATATTGTGCAAACAGACGAGAACTAAATAAATGTTTCCCCTGTCCTCTTGAGCACATTTCAATGGTGCATATGTAAAAGTCAGATTATCTACTTTTTTATGGTATTGAGTTATTCATATCACCGTGTTCGTTTTTTAAGGCAAATCGAAATGTAATATTGATTTGGACCATAATGAACATATTAAGGCTGAAAAAAATATGCTGAAAATCTCGTTTTGATGCATAACTCACATTATCTAACAACTGTTTTGCAGCAAAACTGACACTCTCCAATTCAACCAATCAGGTAGGCTTGCTAATGATTATGCAAGTCTTTAACAAAGTCAAAAAGGATAATATTCAACACGAATCCACAGTTATCCCTAAATCTAACACAATAAAACAATCAAAGAAGGATTAAGTTTACCCTTTAACCTGCAACTACGTGTGAGACACGTGGTCTTGTATTCGGGCCAAAACTGATTATCACGGGCCTGATCTGCAGTACATCGGTCGGGCCAAATGTAAGTATTACAGGCATGGCCTCTGTTACAATGATCGATCCAAATGTAAATATCACGAGCATGAGCCATGGTGCGACAGTAAAGGCTAACGGGATTACTAATAAAACTTTTTGTGGTATATGAACCAAAATAATTAAACCAGGCTGTAATTACGTATTAAATATTCCACAAATTTAAACCAGTTGTATCTTACACATGTATTTACATTCCATAAGTCCTTCGTGTTTAGTACAACTAAGGACCGATTTGCCAAACAGTGGAATGGTTCGAAGGCTACGCGATCTTGTTTACGTTTTGGACCAACATTGTTTAAACGTAAATCGTAAGTTAATAAGATGTTGAAGAAACACTATGGTGATCAGTGGAAAGAAAATAAAGATTTAGTTTAAAAAAAAAAAAAAAAAAAAAATTATTGATGAGGCAACTACTTATACCATTCTAGATGAACCAACTTGTGAGCCAAAAAGGAAGTAAATTACGTTAATGTTCAAAGAAGAAAGAAGTAGTGTAAAAAATGTTCCACTAGTTTAATGGCATTGAAGAAAATGAGCCATGTCTAACAGTAAAATTTTTGCACAAATTATTTTTAATAAATTTTTTTTTTGCGTTTTAATTTTTGTTGTTTATTACCTTTCAAAATAACACAGTGAAAACTAATGTTCAGATTTTTTTTAGTTGTTGATGTTTTAAATTCATAACTATTTTAGTTTATAACTAACATTATCCATAAAGTTTGCTTCAAAACGAACATTTTCCCTACTTAAATTTAAATTCTAGCCTAATCAGAATTATTACAGGTTTAGGACTATGTGCAATTAGTTGTCATGGAGACAAATATACCATAAAAAATGTGTACCAATATATCAGGTTTATTAATAATTATCAGTTTTTTGTATTTTTCTAAAAACTAGGCTAAGTGGAGAGTGTGAAGTTTGCAGCTATACCCTTCATATGCCTGTGAAATAAAAATACCTTACTTTGAATTTTTTATACTTCTTATGTTTGTTACGCGTATTGGCATTTTCATTGGCCATAATATTATGCATTAACGAAATTAACAATCATTTACTTGATATTACAAAGTTAAAAGGTCTCATTACTATCAAAAAGCACCTTCTAGGTGCTTTACTTCTTGAGTTCCGGCATGCATTGTAGTTTGATCTGCCCTTGCTTAGTGCGTTCTACGCTTGTTTAGTGTGTTCTATCGCTTCTAAATGGTTTTACTAGTAATTCTGAGATAACCTGTACTGAAATATGTGGTAATATGTTTTATCTATAATACTGCCAAAAAAAAAATGAAGTTAAACGGAGTAATATTTAGCATTCTAGTGTCGCAGATATAGATTCCAATGCTTAGTACTGGAATATATATGCATGCATTCTCGTTATGCTCTCGTTTATCAATAGAAAATATTAAGGTGTTTCTGCTATCCTTTGCAAGGTATTTCAGAATTATCATCGGTAAACAGACTGGAACAATGTAAAAGTATCATTTACTATATTCCTGTAAACAACGTCGATACTTGATAATCTATTTTTCTCTAAATGTAGGGCTGAAATTCTGTCTGGGTATTATTTCAATATACAGTTCATGCCATATTATCAGTACAATGTTTTAATATAGCGAGTAGATTTTAAAATGCTTAACAATACATTTCCTCAAAGACAAAACATTTTACTAAACATTGGAGTGTTTAATAAAACGACCGCTTTCTAGTATATACCAATACTTATCATGCTGATTACAAACATAAGAAGCTCGTACGAACGTTTATGAATTCGATTCATTTTCATCTGTTGATGCTGGCTATGCAAGATATTATGGTCTACATGGAAACAAGATTTGTTTTCCTAACGGCATTTCCAGCTATGAGAACGCAATAAGTGGCTATTGCTTTTTAATAATGTACCCACATACACGAGACGAACAATTTTACAGCTTGTATCTTTTCAGCAATTGAAAGTTTAATCATTTACTTGATATTACAAAGTTAAAAGGTCTCATTACTATCAAAAAGCACCTTCTAGGTGCTTTACTTCTTGAGTTCCGGCATGCATTGTAGTTTGATCTGCCCTTGCTTAGTGCGTTCTACGCTTGTTTAGTGTGTTCTATCGCTTCTAAATGGTTTTACTAGTAATTCTGAGATAACCTGTACTGAAATATGTGGTAATATGTTTTATCTATAATACTGCCAAAAAAAAAATGAAGTTAAACGGAGTAATATTTAGCATTCTAGTGTCGCAGATATAGATTCCAATGCTTAGTACTGGAATATATATGCATGCATTCTCCTTATGCTCTCGTTTATCAATAGAAAATATTAAGGTGTTTCTGCTATCCTTTGCAAGGTATTTCAGAATTATCATCGGTAAACAGACTGGAACAATGTAAAAGTATCATTTACTATATTTCTGTAAACAACGTCGATACTTGATAATCTATTTTTCTCTAAATGTAGGGCTGAAATTCTGTCTGGGTATTATTTCAATATACAGTTCATGCCATATTATCAGTACAATGTTTTAATATAGCGAGTAGATTTTAAAATGCTTAACAATACATTTCCTCAAAGACAAAACATTTTACTAAACATTGGAGTGTTTAATAAAACGACCGCTTTCTAGTATATACCAATACTTATCATGCTGATTACAAACATAAGAAGCTCGTACGAACGTTTATGAATTCGATTCATTTTCATCTGTTGATGCTGGCTATGCAAGATATTATGGTCTACATGGAAACAAGATTTGTTTTCCTAACGGCATTTCCAGCTATGAGAACGCAGTAAGTGGCTATTGCTTTTTAATAATGTACCCACATACACGAGACGAACAATTTTACAGCTTGTATCTTTTCAGCAATTGAAAGTTGAAATTAGACTTATTATTCTTGTGGTTAATATACACAATTCTTCCAAGTTGAAATAAGACTTACTTATTAATCTTGTGATTAATATACACAGTGCTTTCAATGTAAAGCTCATAAGTAACGTCAACATTACTGCTAAAACTGTCTTAAAATCCGTAACAATTTGTGCTGGAAACACATGCCACGCGAGACGAGTTGTTTTTTTAATTTGTTGTATTGCAGCAAAGTATTGTACCATTATCTTTTTAAAGTAATCTTCCTGTTATTTAATCATAGAATTTCTGTCATCAAATAAAATTAACATTAATATTTAAAAAATAGTGGTACGAGATTTGAAAGAATTGATTCTCAAAATGCGTGGCTTGTTTTTCCAGCAAAAGTAGTTAAGTTTAATATTGTTAAATCTAGTTTGTTTCTTAAACAACTTATGTAATAAATTATTAAAAAAATTATTTAATAACTGATAGAGATTTCATAAATCCCAGGACATTTTTAATAACTAATGATTTAAACGCAACTGTGTTTTATTAATTTTATATATTTCGTTATCTCTGTTTTCTGTTCTTATCAATTCGTATTTATCTTACCTTGTCGCTAAAACACTTAAGGGGTCTCAGGACTCTTAAAGCTCTAAAAGTTTCGAAATTTTAGTTTTTTTATAGGTTAACCTCCCATCTCTTCTGAACATTTTGATATAATTGTTTCCTTGAAATTCCTATTAGAACTGAAGTTATGGCTTTTACATTTATACACGTTCAATAGCTGAAGCGTCGTTTCGGAAATTTTGAAGCCATTTTTCTCCAAGTGACGTTTTTGGGCATAACGCGCACGATATCTCAAAAACTTCTGGATATTTTTTCATGAAATTTTCAAAGCATATATTTTATGTTAGTCTGTATAAACCGAACCTAAAATTTCCTTTTTATTGTAAAAAGAAAATATTTTTTAGGCGTTTATATTGTTGAAATTTTCTAAATTTTGCATTAGCTAAATGCAACATTGCATTAAAAATATAAAAATGCTTTAAATACAAATTTATTTAGGTTTAGTGTAATTATTATAATCTGAGGTATAAGTAGGCACCAAAATTATCAGTCTAGTTGCAAAATTTATTTTGTAATCGTGCGCATAAGCTGTTATGCCAATTTCCTGCTCGTGAAATGTCTGACAGTTTTAAGCCCCCCTGTAAATGCTAATTCTGCATCTTGCAATTTTTCAAATATTTGAAATGAAAGAACATACTTATGTCTTTCATTCCCATTTAAAATTGTGTCTTAATATAAAATATATTTTAAGATATTAAATGCTGAAAATGGTCCTTTTTTTTTCATTTTTTCCAATTTTAAGAGTCCTGAGACCCCTTAAGGCAAAGATAAAGCACTCGTTAGTTACATGATCTTTCCGAAACCTACGGAACTTTAAATCAAAAGTAAATTAAATGGAATGATTTGTTATTTAATTGCATTCTACATTATCGTACGAGGTCTCTGTTTTAACGTAAAACGTTACGAAAAAGTATGAAACCTTAGTGCAAAGAAAAAAAAATAAATATCTAGTATTTATGAAAAAATTGTCTTTAAGTCAAATCTTTGCTGTTCTTGAAAACGCGATGTGAATCTCATTAATAAAGTCATTTGTACTATTATTTTAACACAATCAAACTGATCGGTAAAGTTATCATACGAATTGAAAATTTCCAAATGACCGAAAAAATGCCAAACCGGGAATTGAACCCAGAACCTTGATTTACATTGCCAATGCTCCACCGTTTAACCTAACTGGGCTGGCAACCGGCGAGCTTATTTCGCTCAGAAAACCTTATTGATAATTCTTATTAAAAATATTTATATAATATTTATTTCATGCCTCTGTGTGCCGTTTAGAATATATCATGTATTCAATATAACAGGAAAAGAAATTTCTTACCTGTATTCTTGATAACGCAGCTACTCCCATAACCTTTAACTCGTAAGCCGCTAGCTATCTTCTTTTTCACTGCCGAAAGCATATTTCACTAATCTAAAATGTAGGAGAAAAATAGATTTTTCATTATAATGGGTGTATATTCTTTTATGTGAACTATTGTGGAATTAGTCATTCCTTGTACTTGATTAATCATTTAAGGGAGAATCTTGATTAATATAAAGAGAACACCGAGAGATAAAATTTCTCGGTACATCTTCAAAAATACAACTAGATGCTAGAGAAACGAAAAAAGACTCTGATACAATATATAAAAGGAAAGTCAAAGGTTCAAAGTGAGTGACGTCAAAGCCATTGCAACCCGTGCACTGTAGTGGTATGAAAAATAGGCGAGGCAAACCACAAGTATGCAGTCCTTCTCGAAGCTAGAAAAGTTTTAATGTTCAATAGTCAAAAATGATTTCTGGGTTTTATCTTTCAGGGGTTATTCTGTCCAACAATAATAACATCAGGTCTGTCATGTAAACAGCTCAACAGAATAAACCGCAGGTAAAATATCTCCAATTAAGCCATATAACATTGGCTATGTAAGCCAAGGATCTGGGTTCGATTCCCGGCTTGGCCATTTTTTCGCTCAGTTGGTAATATTCAATTAGTATAAAGAAATATGTATTCGTATAATTTATTTCCCTGCTTATAACACTATTTATATTATTTTTAGATATTTAAGAGATTTTTAGTAATACATAATTGTAAAAACTCTTTGGAGTTTTCTCCGAGTATAGTTTTGTCGCTGTGATGCTTAAAAAAAGGTGAATAATTTTATATGAGGTGAATATCTAAATGTGTAAACTTTAAGATATAATGAAATCTTTAGAAAAATATTGGTTATGTGATCACCTAATTAAATATAGCATAATAACACTTTGATTCTGCAAAATATATATTTTATGTTATTCTTTTCTTCACTTTTTTGTTTTACTGATGCATGCATTTATAGGTTCATGCTTTTTGGATTTTAGAACCGCGTAATTTTATATTTAATACGTTTTGTATAATTTATATAATTATCTTAAATTATGGTCTCCATTTTGTTCCAAAAAATACTAAATTAATGCTAGGTTCATCTAATTTTGCCAAAATTAAGACACGTGGGCGCTCTTTCTCATTGGGTCAATAATAATATGTAGACAGAACTTGTTTTAGTTTTGGGCTATGCTTCAAACGCTGTTGCTAAGATGATAAAAGTTTCTCAGTGCACTAATTAATTTACAATTACTTCGAAGGCTTTGATGTCTTTATATCAACCTTTCCCCTTTTTAACGTTTGGGGCTCAATTTCGGCCCAACACTGAAATACAGCCAGAATTTTACTAGTTAGGCGCTAGTAATGATTGAACTGCATTTTCATATATTTACGAGAAAAGCTAAAAAATTTCGGTTCGTACTTATAAAATTTTCCTTCCAGTTTTTCTTCATATTTTTCTGAAATGCAGTCGATCTTACTAATTAGGTCTTACAACTCCATCCCCTATTTTACTATTATGAAATATATTTTTAAATATTACATTGTTATGACAACATTTTCCGAAATACATGGACTAATTATAAAATTTTTCTGTCTTCTCCTCTTTTTTTAAATTACGGAAGGAACGCCATTTAAAAAGGCAATAATTCTTGCGGCATCTTTTGAACAACGGTGACAATTTCCGGATAGTGTCCAATGCTAAACGTACGTGTAAGTCTTGTTTAAAAGCTTGCAATGATAAACTATGAATTTTAGTACAATGGCAGAAGCTATCTATATCTCATTTCACTGAAAAAAAATTATGCAACGGGTTAGAAAATTTATGCATGTAAATTTTTTTAGCCCCTTTAGATTTTCGAATTTTAAGTTTTTCTTTAAAACTTTACTTAACACATTCACGACGGCGCTGTGGGTCACACTCGATTGTCTCAGAGCTGCCAAGTCTCCGGCTTTTTGGATACCAGTATTTTAATACAGAAAATGTTGTTTTATTTAATTAGAACAATTTGGCGATTTAAAGGAACAATATTTTCTCTAAAATAATAGTGGTGTGCAAAAACCCGGAGACTTTACAACTCTGAGACATTCGAGTGTGACCCACCGCGCCGGCGTGAACGTGTTAAGCATAAAACAAAACCTAAAAAATATGCATTTTTTAAAAAAGTATAAAACGCTTTTCTCGTGGTCAATATTTTCCCTATCACTGCTATTAAGTTTAGCACATGTGTACTTCTTAAAAGCAAGTTAACATGCATAATACAAATACGTACATCACATTTAAATTTTTATAGGTACTAAGAAGTTAAAAATATTTCATTTATTTTAGACATTTAAAAAGGCAAAATAATAGGCAGTTATATCACACAATAAAAACGATATTTGTAAACGTTTCTAGCTCAAAACGAGCCAATGATCAGTACAATATTGATCAATAACCAAACAAATTTTGGTTATCGATCAACATTGTACTGATGAAGGTTTTTTGGAGCTTAAAACGTTTACAAAAATTCTTTTCAATGTGTGATATAATTGTGCTATATTTTTTTTTGTCTTTTTAAATTGGTTTCACATTGGAACAATTGACATTGTTCAGATGAGTCGCTCGTTTGGAGTTGGAACCGTTTACAATTGTTTTTTTATTGTGCGCTTTAATTGTATATTTTTTAGTCTTTTTAAATATCTGAAATAAATTAAATGTTTATAAGAGATCAGTTTCAATGACCTGATTACAAGCGTTCAAATTCTATACAACCAATCAAAACCTTTTTGTCAGTCTCTATTCTAACACATCCAATCAAAATCGACAAAAACCGATGGGCAAACAAAACGCCCCTCTGGTTGTTAATGCTGTTGAAAGAACGTGACGTCAGTTCAAACTGATCTACTGTTATTAAGACAAAATATCTTTAGTTATTTATAATTTTATAGTTAATTATATAGTTGTAGTGAATTATATAGTAATTTTATAGTAATTTTAATATTTATTTATTATAAAAATATTAATTTAAATATTTTTATAGTAATTTTAATATTTATATTTGTAATTTTAATTTTTCTCATGCCTCAATCCTTGCAGATGTTTAGCCGAAATATAGTAAACGAGGCAAGTGTTTAGAAAGTCATAAAATTTTCTTATTCTGGACTTCATACTGATTGAGAAATCTGTTATGGGAATCAAGATATTGTCTCAAATATTAGTAGGAATTTCTTCAATATTTATGTAATTTTACATTTTTCTTTTTAACTTTAGTGATGATCTAGACTGATTCATACCTCTATTACCATTTAGTTCTTTATTCTCTTACTTTAAGACATTCAGCTTTCTCTGAAGCATTGTTTTTCAAGCATTAATCCTTGCAGATCGTTAGCCGATTTACAGTAAATGAGGTTTTCCGTGTAAGTACATGAGAATTAAACAGAGCGAAATGGGGAAAATCTGTTTCAATCTAGATTAGAAAATGGAGAAAAAGAGAGCAAATGCTACATTTCCTGCAAATTGAAACTAACGTTTTAATGTCTTAACGAGGAAAAAACTCTTCAGAAATAAACGATAATTCTTTTGCAATACTTTCGATTGTTCGAATAGTGAACGTGATTTTTATGATATCTAAGCATACAATGTCATATGATATATTGTTTAGAAAATCATAAAAAATCTTATTTAGTTAGACTTTACACTGATTGAGAAATTTGTTATGGGAATGAAGATATTGTCTCAAATATTTGTAGGATTTTTTTTTAACTTATATAACTTTACATTTTTCATTTGAACTTAGTGATGATCTAGTCCAGTGTCGGTGAGCCTTTTCACGTCCGCTCGCCAATTTTACCTGATCCTGACGTGTACACAAATTTAGTGAATCAATGTGGCAAAATTAATTAAAATACTGATTTTAGGATTTAAAATATATGGGCAACATTTTGTAATATACCTAAGTATAAAAAAAATCTTATTTCTCTTGTTGGGTCTTAGATGCCAAAAAATTCAGATGAGCTTCCTATTTTCGCTTTTCGTTAAGAGAGTGTGAGTTGAAATTTAGCCAGGTTTCTACTTGAGTTTTTAATACTTTTCTTTTCCGAGAAAAAGATAACTATCAGAAAAATATATCAAAATGGCATCTTTAAAAAAATTCTTCTTTTATGGAATTGAATTCGAAATCCCAAGTTATCATTATTTCCCCATCGACATTTTTGCTTATGATTATTAGTTTCCGATAACCTCTTAATTACATCACAATCTTAAATCTTTTTGAGTCGATATCGAGCTAGATTTGGATTTATAAAGTTGCATCTTATTTTATTTAATGTATATGACAGCGACAACCTACCTAATTTAGAAAACCTCAGCAAGTTTAAATCCAAAATAGTGCACTTTGTGCATTTTTACTAGGGTAAAGTGGGGACAGATGCCCCAGTTTTACTTTGCTTCTTATAAAATGTACAATAAAGCAAAAAACAACAAAACAAGTACCAGATATCATTAATCAAACCCTTTAGAAACTAATTTCTGTGTTAAACAAGTTAAAACCCTTATAATAAAGTAAGCATAATTATTTTCCCAAACGTCTTTTTTTACATCATTTTTTTATGTGCTGGGTAAGAAGCCGCATTGAGAAAAAAGCTAGGCTGTTTATTTATTTTTTCAAGCAAATCAAAATTTTATTTTCTCAAACTAGTGAAAATGAAAATAAATAACAGTAGACTTACAAAAATTATGCATATCACTAAATTGTGAAACGTTTAGCGAAAATGCAAAAGTGTAAGCTCAAAAAATAAAACTTTGGACTGAAAATGAAAATAAAAAAATTTGAATTTACATGAATGGACAAAATAATTACTGGAAACAATATACAGTATAATTACAAAAAAGATATAAATCACTGGTTTACATCCAAGCGAGCATTGCAGTTTGCTCTTAATGTAAGTATCTGTTCTATTCTATTTAGTAGGGTGGGCCGAAAAAAACTTTTTTTTGATTTTCGATGATGGGTAGTGCGGAAAAGTGGCCACTAGTGGCACCAAGTTCACACAAAAAATTTGAGATTTTTAGGACAGTTCCTATATTTGCCGCTTTTGGCTTGAAGTTTTGCTAAAATGCTGATTTTTGAACTTTTTTAGCGAAAATTTGGAAAATGTTATATTAAACTTAATTTAATCGTATTTACTTGAAAAGGCATATTTAATGTTCCAAATGTATAAACAAGCTCTGATAATGTATTATTTAATTGCTATGTGCATTTTAAATTAGACGATTTTTATAGCCTTTTCGCGTTTAAGTGAGCAAAAGTTGCATGTATTGTTTGAACCTTTCAACGGTTTTTCTCTTTTGTCTTGTTTATGTCCCTTGGTCTTCCTTATTTTTTTCGATGCTTTAAGTGTCATATATTTGGGTGACGGACAGCAGAATCCCTCAGAAACAGATCTGGAAGGAGAGAAGGGGGTGAGGTGAGAACTTAAGCGAACGCAGTGACTCATCGCGATGTTGGGAGAAAGTGCGATAAGGGATGCTTATTATTTTTCAGTACTCAGTTTCCCTGAGACATGGCGGACGCTGTGTGAGACAGGAATATGCGTTTAGGAGTGTTTGGCTTTGAAGGGCCTGGTTCAAATTCAGATTCAGTCGAACTGCTTGCTTGAAAGCTCCCACTACTTGAATCTGCCAACAATATAACTGTCTTCTATCTGGATCTAACTCCACTCGTTGAAGGCTTTGTCGCAGAACCACTATTCCTAGTTGAAATTGTATCCCTTTTCATTTTCCGTGATATTTTCTTTGCAAGAGTTTTGCTTGTTTTTAAATCAATATTTCTGATAAACATTTTCCGAACAGTTCTTTGATCCTTCAAGAAGTTCACCTCCCGATGTGGAACTTTACGTCTGATGTCGCAGCTACAATTGTTCAAGCCTCTACACTTACAAGCTGCAATGTCAAAGAGAGAGGTTTCCGCATTTCGTACGAAATCTTCGCGGATCGCCCTGCCTTTAACGCCCGTATGATTACAAGATTTCTCCAATGATCTACACTCATTGTAATAGTTTTAATCTTTCCGTTAATTGTTCGTTGGGAAACCACTGGTATGGAAGATTTTATCCAGATTTTGGAAACTTTTTCACCTACCATTTTAATAATATCATCCACTGGTTGAAGATAAATATCTCGATTTTCTTCTATATCGCTTCGCAACCAATAGTAGTGGCGCATGATGTCATCAATAGTTGGCAATTGCAAGTCTTTCAATTTGCACGGTGTCCCAAAATGGCTACTTTTCACGCTATCACATGTCTTTACATGATCATGAACTTTTGCACTAGCCATTTCTAAACTAGTCGTAATAAAACACAGTAAAGGCACGTTAAACGATCCAAAAAGCAATGTATTGCACGAGAAAAAGGTTTTACTTTTTCACTGAACAAATGTCACAGGGAAACCGAGCACTGAAAAATAATAAGCATCCCTTATCGCACTTTCTCCCCTCTTGTATTTCCTCCTTCACTCCCCCAACATCGCGATGAGTCACTGCGTTCGCTTAAGTTCTCGCCTCACCCCCTTCTCTCCTTCTAGATCTGTTTCTGAGGGATTCTGCTGTCCATCACATAAATATATGACCCTTAAAGCATCGAAAAAAAATAAGGAAGACCAAGGGACATAAACAAGACAAAAAAGAAAAACCGTTGAAAGGTTCAAACAATACATGCAACTTTTGCTCACTTAAACGCGAAAAGGCTATAAAAATCGTCTAATTTAAAATACACATAGCAATTAAATAATACATTATCAGAGCTTATTTATACATTTCGAACATTAAATATGCCTTTTCAAGTAAATAGGATTAAAATAAGTTTAATTTAACATTTTTAAAATTTTTACTAAAAAAGTTCAAAAATCAGCATTTTAGCAAAACTTCAATCCAAAAGTGGCAAATATAGGAATAGTCCTAAAAATCTCAAATTTTTTGTGTGAACTTGGTGCCACTAGTGGCCACTTTTCCGCACTACCCATCATCGAAAATCAAAAAAAAGTTTTTTTCGGCCCACCCTACTATTTAGGCCCTAAACTGTATTTTATTGGCCTTTCTTCTCATTCTTTGATTTTGTATTTCCATTTGCCCACAATCACACCACACTTCCGTTGGAAAAGTAAAGTTAGCCATTTTCAAGTAGCTATCCATTGAATTTGATGCACCGAATCCTGTCTGCTTTAAACTTTGTTTCTTGATAAGAATCCAGACATTCAGCACATTCCAAGTCATCCAATTCCAATCCAATACCGCCGTCAGAATCCACAAGAGGAATAATTTACTCATTGTCAGAAGATGAATCATATTTTAGTTTCTTCCTCAGGTAAGGTGTTTTCAAGTTGATCTTTCCCTTCCTTTTTTGTACATTTTACTTCCGCCAAGCTGCCGTCCTTTGACGCTTTCTAGTTTCTTTTGATTTTTATTTTCTACTTCTTTTTTTCTGCTTGTTGTTTTTTAAACTCTGTGCTTGTAATATTTCCATCCTTTTGCTTTCTCTTACTTGTCTGAATAGGTCTTTTCACCATTGGAATAAGAGATACTTTGTTTCACAGTTTAGACGGGGAGAATAGTAAACGGCCTACGGTTTCCTTATTCACACATGGTGAACCAACATTGTTGCTGAGAGTATTTTGATAAGTAGCAGAATGTTCTAATATACGTTTATTTAAATGTAACTTCTGCTTAAATCGCAGTGATGAATTTATTAAACCGAAAAACAAAAATATATTTTGCGGCATCTGTCCCTCAACCTCAGTGCGGCATCTGTCCCATACTGGCGGGTAAGATTCAGTGCCACCAGTTTGTGTCATGTGAGTGACGCGAGAGAAATGCAAGCACATGTCTGTAGTCTACGAGGATCTAGTCGGCAGTTGCAATCGGTTTTGGGATGAAATCTCTGTTTATTTGGCTTAAAATATGTAAAAATGTTATTAGAATAATTTTAGAAACTCACCACGCAGGTTCTAACCATAAAAACTGACATAAATATGTAAATACTGACAATAAAGAGGTGGAAACGCATACAACGCACCACACAGGACAGAGGAACACTACGAACTTCTTAAATTGGTCTAGGGAGCGCTAGTGTCGCCCACACAATCTTTGCGGCATCTGTCCCCACTTTACCCTATATGAAAGGATTGGGTGTAAAGCAAGGAAACAGACATTTTAAAAGTTTTTCTAATTTTTTTTTTTTTTTTTTTTTTTTTTTTTTTGTAAAACTGTTTAATTGCATCAGAACAACTTTTTGAAAGTACAGAGATTTTACTCAGTGTATATTATATTTATTCAATATTTTTTACATCTAAATTTCCAAAATGAAAAATATCTGCACTAAAGCCCAATAAAATAAAATCTATCAGGCAAAAAATGTTGTACGCATAAGTTTCAACGCAAAAGTTAACAGAAGTTACACTCTTAAGAAATCAACTGTTTTGCATGAAGCAATCATAATAGTTTTGTTTTTATATTTCTTTACTTATTGTAAAGAAATATAAAAATTCTTTACTTATTGTATATAGGAGTTTCTCAGTTTCGGCACGCGGTAAAGCAAGCTGGTGTGGAGTCCCCCTCGCTAGTTTCCGAGCACGGGCTCTTCTTATGAAGTGTCCCGCGATTAGGAATCGATGATGCGACGGTGGCTTTGCGTCAGGTCGAACCTGTTCCGACCCCTCTTTAGAGTTATATTGAGCCGGGTTGCTTGGTCAGTGATCGGACGTTGGTGTTATGGGATTTTCGGTGGACCGTCATTGACCAACACGAGTGTTGGTCCGTGGTTCCCTGAATTGTGCAATGCTCCAGAGGAGACCAAAGCGGGACAATCCTGCTTGGGGCCCTTTGAGGAATTCTGGTGCCGGTCTGAATGGCTGGTCCGTCCTCCTAGGTCATTCCCTAGCAGTGGGTGCCGTGGCGGTCCTTTTGGAGGGCACCGTGTGATAATCAGTAGTGATTAAGTACACGTACATAGTTTGCTTTACTTATTGTATATTTCTTTGTATATTTCTTTACTTGTCAAAAATTGCATTTTGTTAATTGCTCTTTTTTACACATGAGCCCTTAAATATTTTAATTTTGAACATGAGTCTAAAATAATCTCCCGTGTTTCATAGTTTCGCCGCCCCTGATCTAGACTGATTCACCTCTATTATTTTTTAGTTCTTTATTCTATTACTCTCAGATTTTCAGCTTTCTCCGAAGCATTATTTTTCAAGAATTAATCCTTGAAGATCGTTAGCCCAAATACAGTAAATGAGATTTTCCGTGTAAGTAAATAAGAATTAAACCGAGCGAAATGTTTGTGTGATGGAAATGTTTTCCTTTCCAGATTAGGAAATGGGGAAAAAGAGAGCAGACACTACGTTTCCCTGAAAATAGAAACTCAAGTTTTAATGTCTTAAAGAGAAAACAACTCTACAAAATAATCGATGAATATTTAGGAATACTTTCTATAGTTGGAATCGCTTGTTTTTTATGTATCGCTTATATAAAAAGTAATACAGGATACAACTTAATATTGTAAGAATCTACATAGTTTGTAGAATCTTTTAGCATAAAAATTAAAGGAAATAATACATAAATTAAAATAATTATTGACACTTGGAAAAAATCAAAATATTAGAATAACCTTTTACCTGGTTCAAAATATTAGAATAAAGCATTGTTAATAATAAGTGTTTTAAAAAGGGAAAAATAGTTATTCTTTACTTTTTTGTAGCATTACCTTTATATTTTATAACAGCAGGAACTCGCTTTGCCAAGCTAGCTACAAGTGGTTTACAATATTATCTGCCCAGACATGACCATGTCGACTTTATGCTGGAAAGAAAGCTCAACTTTGTTTTTTGTCGCAATATCTTGCAGTCTTTTTTCATTAGTTCCCACAATTTCTCTGTTGGATTCAAATCCGGCGAAGTAGCCGGCCAGGAAAGTACGTTAATTTGGTGTTAGCTAAGCCAGTTCTTGGTGGACACTGACTTGTGTGAAGATGCTAAATCCTGTTGGAAAGTAAAATCTTCACCACACAGATCTTCCGACGATGGTATCATGAAATGCTCAAGGATTTCTTGATGTATCTAAGAATTAATCCTTTCATAACGATACATAGCCTTCCAGGACCAACTGCAGTCATGCCAGCCTATACCATTACACAGGCCGCAAATTTCACTAATCGTTTCATGCAGTTCTTGTTATATGCTTCTTGCTTCATTCGACATACACGAACACCTTGATCACCATATGTTACTCAAAACACACTCTCATCACTAAACAATATCTATTTCCAATCATCCAGGTCCCATAAATGTCTTTTTTGCATCACTTTACTCTCTCTCTTTTTTTGTTTAATAGTCATGAGGGGTTTATCTTTGGTACACAAGATAGAAATTCAAGTTTATGGAGTCATCTTAGCGTTATAGATTTACTCACATCAACGCACTGTTCTTTCCACATTCGATGAAAATATTTTACACTTTTAAAATGATTTTTTTAGCAATACTATTTATCTTTCTATCATCTCACTGAGTAGTATTTGGTTTTCGGCCGCTATTTAGATGCTTGTTTTCAAAATGTGTGTCGTTAAAATATTGATTTATTGCTCCACTTGATTGAGAACATCTTAAGTAACTAGCAATATACTGCTGATTGCAGATTTGCTGATTGGCAATATATTGCCTTCTTTACGCTAATCAATAATACGAAGCTTTGTAAACTCCGTTATGTCGGACGGACGACCCATGTTTCACACAAAGTATAAACAATGATGATGTAAAGCGTATTTATAAATGAAGAAGTAGTCCCACAGAAGCTAATTGTATGCTTACTTTATGAAACCTTCTGAAATAATCGGGAAAATTCATAAGTACTCTAATTTTTTTAACCACCTATTTTAGTAGTCTAATGTTTTTAATAACGAAAATAATTTTACAAAAATACAATATCCACTCAAAATTTAATCTTTTACAGTTTTAATTTTGTTTTATAACAAGCAAATTTATTAAAACATCAATCGTCGTTCTTTTTCAATTGTACTACACTGAAATATATCTAAAAGCAATTCCAAATACAAATGAAATGAATTATTCTGATTTTTTGACTAGAAGCTGTAGATAACAAAGACATGTACATATTCATAAATAATAAGTTTTTTTTTTATTTAAACAAAATATTTTTTTTTTGTTCAACCATAAAACTTCTATGAGGAATGAGATAAACCGCAAGAACCAGTAACTGCTATAAATATTTAAAAAATATATAATAAAAAAACATGATTGCTAAGCCCTTAACACCATCAAAACGAACATCACAATACTACCATCAACAGATTGTAAAGTATTCGAATTATTTTGTATGTCCCTGCAAAATAACTATTATTCCTACATTGCCCATTTTCTGTAAAGATCACCCTATAATAAACCTTAATAATACATTTAAATTTCATAACAATCCAAGCATATTTACGAAAAATAGAGTGCGAACAAACAGATGTTGTAGTCATAAAAAAGCAATCATGCTAACTGCGCCGCAAATCATGATATAAAAATATGACTGGCAAAGATCAATTTTTGATAAGGTCTACTAATTAATGCTATAGGGTCAGGAAGGGTAATTATGACCACTTTTTACATTTTCAACATTTTTTTTTTTTTTTTTTTTTTTTTTTGCTTATTTCTATTTGGAAAATTGGTGTTTTTAGTAGATAGGAAGTAACTCTGATCCTTTAAGAACATCTTTTAAAAGTTTTAATTCTCATAGCTGCTTTTTTTTAAGTTAAAAGGATAGTTACAATTACCCCATCAAAAACTCACAATCATATAAGTTTGTGATAATTATGACCACTATATTTTCTCTTTATACTTGCCATTACACATTTGTTTGGGGTAATTAAGACCATTTTGAACTCCAAAGTGACATATCCGTTTATCAAAAATTTTGATAGTCAGTTTCAAATTGCTCTTCGGATCTCAGAAAAGCTTCAGACTAGTGATAAAGAATGTCTAAGATGAAATATGCATTATGAGGTTAATATCTAAGCTTGAAACAAAATTTTACCATACTATTTTAATTACTTTAATTTAATTTTATTAACCATTAATTTCCTTCAATATGATGGCGTTCACTATTACCCCCTGGTCAAAATTACCTCACCTGACCCTTCTAAAATTCTGCTTATGGAGCCATATACAAGTTGAAATTGTAAAAAAAAAAAAAAAATAAAATAAAATAAAATAAAAATCAATATTAACGCGTAATTTGGGCATCATATTTGCATTTATGCTTATGTTTTATCTACAGATACCAAACTGGAAGTAATTCGTCCAAGTAGATTAGGAATTATAAAGGGAGAAAATGTGAAACTTGTAAAGTTAAATTCTCTTACAATCTATGCAAAATTAACTGCAATGCGGATAGTTTTTTAAGCATAACTCAAACTCTGTGTGGCGGAATGAGCTGTTATGTTGAATTCCCATATTTAAATCTTTTTAAAATTTAATTCTGTGATAAATCATTTCTTTTAAATTAATCTCGAAAAAATATGTTTTTTGAAATGTATTTTTAAAATTAGTTATTGAATTGTAACCTTATTTTTCAAAAACTGATTTCAGAAGCTTCAAATATGCCAATGTAGAATTATCGTTAATTCTACGAAGTAGTTTTGAGCTTTAAAAAAAAAAAAAGCTTTCAAACTGCTTTGCAGCGAATAAAAATGAATTTAGCATTAGTTCCAGGCTTTAAAAGCAAATAATTCCTAAAAAACTTGACCGATCTATTGATTTCCTGTTTGATATTCGATGGTAAAACTTACAGAAAAATTCAAATATAATATCAAAATAAGGTCTTAGTTTCAAAAATTTTAAAGTTTGTTATAATTCCTGAATATAGAGAACCCTTTAAGCAAATTATAAGTATTTAATTAATAAATTGGCGTTTTCACTAATCGATTGGTACCAATTACATATTTATTCGAAGATTGGCGATAGCCTCCGTATGGGAACCTCGATTGTTTTTTATAACTGTACATTTATAAGAATATACATACAGATGAACTGAATCCTTTCTAAACTATGCGTAGAAATTGTTATAAATTGCTATAAATGTTCCAATTGTTGTAATGGCATTTTCTCATTGAGTATATTAAAATTTCCTCAATAGAGTAAAATGTAACAAATAATATAAAAAAAGATTAAATCAATTCCTACTTAGGTCATCAAAAATATTTAATATATCTCCTTAAGTTAATATTAGTCTTTGTTGAATTAAAATATCTCAATTTGTTGATTTTCTATAAGCAAGTAAACCCTATTGGTTACAATGGAAGTCTATGGGAATTTGGCGAAATATTAGAGATATCGCCAAGTTGGCGATAAACTTGACGGTATTTGGCGACAGAACAGGGCCCATCCTCATGGTAACCGCCCTTATATATATGGAGATGAATTAAATTCTGTTCAATAACCAATGGCCTCCATTTTGTCTCCCATATAAAACTAAAATTAATTAATTAAAATTTAATTAATGAATTAATATTTGAAAAACTGTATTAACATGAAGTGTCATCCACTACAAGTTTAAAAAAATTTATTTGAACTTAATTGGATGAATAATAAATATTTTATTAACGATAGAAAACTTGAACAAGATATATATAGGGAGAGTGTGAACAAATAGTAGGAATTGAAAAATACAACGATTGTTTATGATAGCAAATTAACCCTATTCATTAGTTTCAAGAAGAATGAAAAAATCATGCGTCAGACATAGATTACACTGGGGAACAATTTTTAACACTATTTCTGTTGACTTCGATTTTTCAGCTGTTTTTAGGTCAAAAAAGCGTGCTGATTTCAAAACTGCAATTAGTTTCTTTTATCACGTCAAGTTTTCTCTCTACAGCTTATATTAATGTGTCCACTCTACGCTGAATTGGGCGTGACTCATAGGAAGCTTTAGTTTTCATATAATGGCTGAAGTAAACATTCTCCGATTAGAGAAGGGTGAATGCAACGTGAATATACCAAGTATACCTGTTTTTTGTGTATGTGGGACAGCAGAGCTCGTGATAAGCATTGGTTCCAGTAAAATTGGCCTCCAAGATCGGATCTCCAACCTGGTGATTCAAATATTTTACATCAGTCACTTGTCGACAGAAGGAGCATTATATTTCCACCTCTACATATAAAACTGGGTCTAATGAGGCAGTTCGTGAAAGCTTTGCCAACTGAGAGAACTGTTTCAAGTATCTCATTTCAAAATTTCCAAACCTGTCTTTTGAAAAGATAAAGCCAGATGTATTTGACGGTCCACAGATTCGGCAGCTCATTAGAAATGAACATTTCATTGGAACAGTTTCAGTTTCAGTTTCAGGCCAGGCGGGGAGGCCTACCAGTATGGTTTTAGCTCAACAAGCCCTGCCCAGCAGAATAACTACCATGATAACTGGCCGCTGCCGGAGCCAGGGCCCGGAAATACCTTCGTTGAAAAAGACCCCTATATATTAAAACTTACAAAATTATACAGAAATGTTAGAAGTGGCAGCCCAGTTATATCCCAGGCGGGCTGGACTTATCATTATACAAACTTATGTACATTACAGATTTTGAAGGGAAGAAAAAAAAAACTCATAATGCAGTATTATACATTGGTGAACAAGTAAAAAACAATAAAAATACACTAAACAAAAGAAGTCCAGATGTGAATGAAATGTGGAAAATCCACTTAATAGGACTTACGGATGCAACAAAAACAATGGGAGTTAAAAGAAGTTTTTCCCATTTTTACATATAGGATACGATACAGGATACAATGTTGGATTACACTGTTACACATAGAAAAAATAAAACAATATATAAGAACTGACACAGGAGACTAATTACAAAGAAACACGATGCTAGAAAACAAATAACAATGTTCAAAGCAATACTTCGTTTTCAATGATAGAGCTCTTTTTGAAGAGTTTTAATTCTTATTTTGATGCCAAAACCCATATGCAAGTAAGAATTGAACCAAGGATTATATGCAAATGCTAATGAAAAGAAAATAATAAAAAATAACATAAAGTTGATATTTTACAAATTAAAATTGATGCAATAGACCATTATTTACAAGTGAAACACGGTGCAAGAGAAGACTTTAACTCTATGCAGATTAAATTTGGCGCTAATGAATACTGTCGTGATGCCAACAATAAGAATGTCAAATAAGACAAACACGATGCAAATAATAATAATAATACACGATAGAGGAACCAATAACAATAAGCGATGCGAATACTTAGCAGAATAATAAAATGAAATAGAATTCGAATACACAATGATACAGAGTAGGTAAATGATGCCTAACAGATGTTTTAGGTTGTTGAGCAGGAGTGAAACTAATTGCACTGTCAAATGAGCTGCATTAAGAAAAAATAGAATACACTGCTAGCAGCAAGTTCATAAAGTGAAATCAGTCTTCTGAAGTGGCAACATTTATTAGTTTTCTTCATCAGAGAGTCCGTCCAAAGGAGGAAGTTGAAATAAGAGTTGATTTTTTTCTAATAGGGATATACAATCTATTATTTTTTAAGTAGACATGGTTGTTTAAGAATAATTTAAAACCATGATGCTAGATTAATGAAGGGTGCTTTTTTATATGAAAGGCTGATGTTAAGGTACAATCTGTTATATAGTGTAATGACGTGCCCCTCTGCCCGCATGTGCAGTGCGATGAGGCTGACTTTCCAAATTTGGAAAGATAGGAAGGAAACGGACCATGTACGGTTGCAAAAATGTATAGATTCCTGTGATGAAGTATGAAATCTTCTGTGACCTTTGGACAAAGTGCGTAAGAGAATCTCCCAGTGGTGCCTGTGTTCCATGCGGTTTGCCAGTTGGAAAGGAGCTGCAATTTCAATTTTCTTTTTAGAAATGAAGATGGAAAAGGAACAAATTTCTTTGGTATCGTGTCGGATGGAAAAGTTGCCGCTCTTGCCAATTTGTCAGCAGTTTCGTTACCGTGTATCCCAGTGTGTCCTCGAACCCAATTGAAGATGAAAATTTTGGATGACATCTGAAGTTCCCGAATGATAGACTGCACCTGTAAATCTGTTGTTGAGTTGTTTTCTAGAGCCTTGAGCCCAGAAAGGCTGTCGGAGTGGATTGTGAAGCTATGGAATTTGCTATTGTTTGACCAGTATATTGCTTCTTTAATTGCTTCTAGCTCAGCTTGAAATACTGAGTTTTCTATATTGAGTTGCTGTTGTAAGGAGAAAATCATTTGGTTTTCTGAGTAGGCACAGAAGGCGAGACCTGTCCCGTACTCTGTTTTTAATCCATCAGTAAATAGATCTATGTCGGATTTAATTTTTGATTCTTCTGCCCAAGCGAAGTGATACTCGTAGGGGCAAGAAGCTGATTTTAAGGACTTGGGTTGGAATAGGGCTGGTAAGTAATCTTCTGATGGAATGCCCAGGCGTAGAACTTTTCCAGTTGTCGAAATCTGTTGCAGACGATTGGCAAGTGGTGGTATACCTGAGAGCACACAAAGAGCCGCTGTTGGAGATTTCCTGTATGCACCCGTGACCAAGAGGAGGCACGGAGCTTGGATTGAAGAAATTAAACGTAATCGGCGTGACTTCTGAAGTTTGTCCAGCCAAATTGCCGCTCCATATGTAATCTTTTTTTCTAAAATTGTACTATACCAGATTTTGAGGATTGTTTTTGATACTCCTCCTGAGGAAGAAGCAAATTTTAAGAGGTTTTGTGTAATTTGAGTGACTATTGTTCTTTTCATTCTGAGATGTGGTAGAAATGATAATGTCCGGTCAAGAAGCAGGCCCAGGTAAGGCATTGTTGAATCAGATTTTAAATTTATATTATCCAGTTTGAATATGGGGGATCTTTTGAGAAAGCGTGGTCTACTCAAGTTTAAGACTTTACATTTTTCATGTGAAATCCTCATTGAATTCTGCCGAGCCCAATCACTTACTATTTCCAAGGCTATCGATCCCATGTTTTCTAATTTAATTCTTGTCGATCCAAATAATATTAGGAGTAAATCATCTGCAAAAGCTATTACTTTAATACCTCTTGCTCTGAGTGCATTTAGTAAACCCTGTATGAAAACGCGCCAAAGGAATGTCCCTAGGCAGGAACCCTGTGGACGGCCTTTTGAAAACCAGTGGATCGCATCGGCCATCCAATTTGAATAGGCACCTCGATTAGAGAGGAATGATTTTAGTGTATTTATGTAAGCTGTTTCTATGTCCAAGTCTTCAAGGGCCTGTAGGGTCACCGTCCACGGTAGGCAATCGAATGCATTTTGAAAGTCTATTGAAATTAATGAAATATAAACATTTTCTTGTTTAAGAAGATCTAATTCTGAGAAGAGCTCTTGTAGGGCTGTCTCTGTGGATCTTCCTTCAGTGAAGCCATGCTGAGATGGAAAGTTGTCTTTGTTGATGTGAACTAAGTAATTAATTCTTCTGAGAATTAATTTTTCAAATACTTTCCCAAATACCGATAAAAGTAAAATGGGGCGGTATGAACTGCTCTCTGTGGGTGATTTTCCAGCTTTCTGAAAATATACAATTTCACCAATTTTCCACGGATCTGGAAAGTAGTTAATTTTTAAGAGGGAATTATACATATCTAATAAAAGGTTGCCTTGCGATTTGAATATACTGCGTAATATATAGTGATCCATTTCATCCATTCCTGGAGCTTTATTCTTGTTAAATGAGAATACTGCCTCTGATACTTCTTGGGTCGTGAAAGGGGGTGCTGATGGATCTGGAGAAAAGTTGAATGGTGGAGGGGTATGTGATGGGCCAAATATTGAATTAGTTAGTTCTTGGAAGAAGGATTGTTTTGTTTGGGTAAGGTTAGTGGATGTCGAGAGAGCATATGCTTCTTTACTGTAAAAGTCTTGGAAAGCAACCTTTTTAATTTTTCCGTAAGGATCCTTGGAGTTTCTACAAAATTTGCTCCAAGCTTCCTTCTTTGCATTTTGGATTAGTCCTCTATATTTGGCCCTTTCTTGTTTGAACCTTATATAAATTTCAGGTGTCGCTTCCGGAAGATTGGCCTTTTTCCGTAGGGCTCTTACGTAGTTTCTTTGCTTTCGGAGCTCTTCGTTCCACCATGTTATAGTTGGTCTCTGTGTGCTTTTTCTTTTCTTGAAATGTGTTTCGCACAGATCCTTGATTATTGATATGAACATGGCGTATTTTGTATCAAAATTTTCTTTTGAATAGGTGTTTTGGAAAGTAAACGACTACTCTTCAATTTTGTCTGATAGTGCTTTGTTGAAACGCTTGAAAGAAACATCTTTTGTTCTGTAGCGCCTCTTTGGAAGGCTTGGGATGTCTGTTGATAAGGTAATAGTTATTAGTCTATGGTCCCCGTAGTCCATCTACTCCTTGACTTCCCACAATGAGATCGATGAGAAAAGTTGAAAAGATGCTAACGAGACGTCTGGCCATCCCTTGAGATGTTTGGACTCAAATGTTGAGATGCTATGGGTGTTGTTAATGCCCAGTAGGTGGTGAGCGCTCATGAAATTTATGAGGTGTTGTCCTCTTTCATCCTCTGTGGAGTATCCCCAAAGCGGACTATGGGCATTTAAATCCCCCAACAGGAGAATTTTTGACGTCATTCCTTTCATTTCCGACCAGTCTTGTAGATCATCATGTAGATTGGACGACGGTTGGGAGTACTGACTTCCGATGGTGATATACCCGTCTGAGGTTAGGATATTCACAAATACAGATTTTTCATATTGTTACACATGAATATGTTGAACTAAAGGGTCGAGAATAACGATGAAGCAGTTTTTGGAGGATGAGGAGTAGCAGGGCACTGATGTGGGAAGGCCATGAGGGCGGTTATTTGTTAATGGACAGTCCTGGATGCAAGCTATTTTATATTGATTTTGTATAAGATAGTTGAATAGTGAAGCAGTGGCTGTTCTAATTTTTTGGAGATTTATCTGAGCTATTTTGAATTGTATACTGAAGAACGTTTTTCAGACAACTTCTTTCGGTAGTAAGAACAGTCACTACTTGATGCTTTATGTTTTATGTTGATGCCTCTTCCATGGGTTTGGTTATATGTAATACAATTAAAGCAACGATGCTTGTCGGTATGATCCCTCAGTTCACATTGTCGCGAATCGTGCTTTTGGCCACAGAATTCACACCTTGGAAATACGCGAGTAGAAAATTACACCGAAATTGTCTAACAACTTTTAGAGAGCTTCAAAATGCTTGGTTGCAACATGAGCGTCAAACTTCATTTTCTGCATAGCCATCTTGATGGTTTCCGGAAAATCCCAGTGATGAGCAGCGTGAGCGATTTCACCAAGATTTGAAGCTCATGGATGAACGGTATGAAGGTAGATGGGTTGAACGTATAATGGCTGACCTATTGTTGGAGCATCAAGCGAGATTGTCCACAAATAGAACAGGAAAAGCTACAAGCGAAAATATTTACCTTAATATGTACATTTTTCGTTTTGTGAAAGGATTTTACTACTTGTTTGAACACAATGTAGCTTATAGTAAGTATATACAGGCGTTGTATGAATAATATATTTGGTAATTTTTTTCTTTATTTTCCTTTGTATCTACATTAAGTATGATTTTTGGGATATCATGTAGCTTAAAAGGTTGACGTGATAGAAACAAACTGGGGTCATTTTTGGATTTAAATGCCAATATTTAGCCAAAAACAAGCGCCAGATCTAAGTCAACAAAATGTGTTTTCCCCAGTGTTATGAAACACTTTTCAAAGCATTCAGAATAATGTAACAATTCTTCACCGTTTAATAAGTTGTTATATGATGTCTAATTGAACCGTGTGGAAACGCATAACACATTTCAAAACACAATTTCAGAAATTCCTATCCACAGTCGAAAAATTATCCGAATTACTTGAAAAGCGCCGTAAATGATACATAAATTTGTATCTATAAAATACATGCATGCAAAAAAATTAGTTCAGATAGGAAATAGATACCACAGTTGAAAATTCTTCTTCAGCAGTTTTCGCTAATAAGGAGAATGGTACGTGAATTCTTTTTTGCAGCCCTGTATAAGAGGTATAGAATTTATACAAAAAGAAAAACATGAAAATATTGTTAAATTTAAAAGTGCATACCGAAATTTAAAACGCAAATCCAGCAATTATTGCTCAACGACACTACTGTAACCAATTCGTTTGGGTATAAGCGAAATATAAATGCTACTAATGTTCTATCCTATAGTAATAATCTTGTATTGAAATTCCGTGATTTATATCAATTTCAATGAATTTTAAATAGCGTAATGTCATTACAATACACCACAAACGATTTTCCTCCCACTGACTGTAATGTTACGGTATTCTTTTAAGTGTCGATGTAAATGAACTATTAATGATACACACTTCATATTCAATACCGAACATGCCACGGGAAACATCATTAATATATATATGAACTACATGAATATCCTAGTATATTTACGCGAGTTAGAACGTGGACAAACTCACAGAAGGACAGGCAAACCAAATTGATGAAAACTTTTCAACTTTGTTGCAAAGTGTTAAAAGGAAGTTGGCAGGGGATATTGTGTCTCGAAATCTACATTACCGTGCTTTGTTTGTTATGCTTCTTTTTCTTCTTGTAATTCACCCTTTCTTGGTGAATTCTTTAATTTTTTTATTAACATATAATAGGTAAAAGTACTTGTGTTTAACATTTTATTTTCTTTGGTAATCAATATATATTTATATTTTATAATTTTCTTCAAATATAAACTCATATTGAAACATGAATATCTTTTAGACAATTTTAGATAATTTATTCGCGAGTTTAGTTTTCCTATGTTATTTCAGAACTGTATTTTAAGGAATACACAATGAATGTAAATTAAGTTCATGAAAAAGTAAAAATCAAACTTGTTTCCAAAATAGCGAACGTATATTGAAATTATGTTTCTAGACGCTTTATTTAATACTTATTATGCACATATTTGTATTCATTCTTTCTTTTATTTATTGACAAAACCAAAAGTATGTAAATACCATTGTTAAATATAATCTAAATGTTAATTCAGGATTTCTATATTTCTGAGCTGAATAATAACAAAATATTTTGCTTTTAATAGTAACTTTTATAAAATCCAGATGTACGTTTAAAAGCGTTTTAAGGTTTAGACAAACAAGAGCAATTTAAAATTTTAGAAATTGATTCTATAAGCTTATCATGAAAATAATATCTCTTAAAGGAGAAAAACAAAATATTCATGTCTTTTATTTTTGGAATAAGAAATTAAGTAACTTTAAATTTAGAAAAATCAAAGTAAGAAGTAAGAGGGAAAGTCAATACGTAGGACACAAACTGATATAAGAGGTCGAAAATTAGTAGTAAATTGCTTCCAAATGTACCAATAGGTGGCAGCATAATCCAACTATAGGATGTTACTTTCGAATTTATGAGACAGCAATTGCACAAGATGAGTAGGGTCGCTCGTTCAAAAGTTGTGGACGAAGAGGGAAGTGGTCATCCAGTTGAGATTGCGACAGAAGAATCCGCGCGGGGGGTTCAGGAAATGATTGCCTTGCTGTCTATTGTCGTTCGCATGTCAGTTGGTCAGCTGCAGCTCTAACCATTTCCTCAACCTTCCGCACCGATTCTTCTGAGGCAATCGCCACTGGACGACTACTTCGCTCTTTGTAAACTTTGAACGACCCTGCTCATCTTCTGCAACAACTGTCTCATAAACACGAAATTAACATCTCATAGTTGAATTATGCTGCAACCTATTGGCATATTTGAAAACAATTTACTACTAATTTCCAACCTCTCATATCAGATTATGACCTACTTACTTACTTTCTCTCGTAATTATGCAAAATGAAATGGTTGATATAATTTTTTTGCCCGCAGATGAGGAATTTATTAATATATATATATAGCCGAACACGGTTAAGACGTTCATGGTTAATAAAAAGATTCCGCTTAATAAGCTTTTTTTTAAATCCTTGAACATCGTTCATAAGGCTAACTGAAAATTTTCATGTTCAATACGCAAAAGGTTATTATGTGATCTCGCTTAATACTCAATAATTTTTAGTCCTTTGAAGCAAAAAAATCACCCCTAACCCTTTATCTACCAACGGTATTTATAAGTACCATTAAAATAACTTGTTATAAAATTCATACATCGATTAGTAGTAAAACAGATTAGAATGATTTATAGATGCATTACTTTATCTTGTTCCAAAAGCATTATTGGTTACACAAAACAAAAATATTTTTTAAATGATGATATCTTTTACTTTTGCATCTTTTGAGCTTTCTTGGCGTTGGGGGAGGAGGGGGGGGGGGAGGAATTTTAAATTCTGAAATATTTCTACATTTCTATTGTAAAAACATTATATTTGTACATTTCCTAATTCTACAAAATACTAAGAAAAATATTTAAAATAAAAGATTTGATTGGAGCTATAAATAACGCACAAAATTCCTATAAATTCAAATTTAATTAATCGTTCTAAGTCCTTCAATCTTACTTCTAAAATTTGTTAAATGATTATGTAAATCGTCTAATGTAGTTTAAAAAATTCACGAAAAATGCTTTAGAAGATAAATTTTCATGAATTCATAATTCAGTACATAAAGAGGTAAGACGCGAATTCATAGATCGAGATGTGAATTCGATCTCTATTCTCCAGTGTTGTCAATTTAGGGGATTTTCTTTATTCAGATAAGAAAAACTGTTTTGAATAGTAAAATTACTTTATTTAGTAACAGATTAATTAAGGCGAACATTACTAATCGGAAGTAGTGGTAGATATTTGAATTAAAAACAAAAAACCCGATAAATTCGTAATACTGCAGTTCTTTTTTGATCCCGCGAGCTTTCATTCTTTCTCACTCTGTTCGTATTGTTGTTAATGTAGTATAGAGAGAATTCAGGATGTTCTTGTTCATATACGTCGTAAGAATTATCATGAGTAGAGAGAATTATAGCTGTTGTTATTAATGCTTTATATGTACGTTATATCACTTCTATGTTTTATAATGCATAAAGGGGGGATGAATAAACTTATAAAGACGAAATAAATACGACTGCGTTTGTATAATTATTTTGTTTTCTATGTTTCTTTACTTTTTGCTATGATAACAATATTTTTTAAAGAAAGATTTATAGGGAAAGTTTTTTCGTATTATTTTAAAAATGAAAGAGAAATTATAATGGTACTCATTATCTCAATTACTAAATATGATGAAACTGGATCGTGCTTATAATTAATTATTAATGTTATATAAATTATTTAATTAATTTTTTAATATTATATAATTTATTATTAACATATTTTCCTTGCGTTAAGAAAATTAGTCTCGTAGGGAAATTATTTTTGCTGTTTTATGTGTGTTTGTAATGTATTAATCGGCAATAAATACATCCTTGTATCTATATTTATTTTTAATTATTATTTCAGTGGGTCCTATAAAAAGAAATAATGAGTTAAAGTTGAATTTAATTAAATTTCAATATAAATATACGTAAAAGACACAATTTTCGACTGTAAACATATAAATGAAAGCTCTAAAATTCATTTAGACGATTAAATGTGTAAATAAGCTTAGTTTTTGCAACATTATACAAATCACGTTTAATACGCGATCCCACGTAGCACGCGACTTTTGACCACTTCTTTGAAACATGTTTTAACCAGGTTCGGCTGTATATATTATAGAAATTTTTAACCTCAAATTCAATCTTAATGCATGATTCAAAACGTTAATTTTGCTTGGTCTTGCATAGTAAAATTGCATCTCTGTTTCTTTTCTAATTTAATTGAAAAGCTGTCGATAACGTGCATGGTTTTGTAGATTATAAAATGTTTTATCTACACTTGAACACAAATTTATTCCCCTTTTCGTCTTATTGTTCATTGAAATGTATTAGATAAAAGCTGGTAATATAGTTTAAGAATTGTCAAGCTTAGTGAAAGTACGTGTTAAGTAACATTTCTTCAAAAGCTGTTTTATTTTATGGATGAAGAAGTTATGGTATTGAATGTCATATGGTGAAACTACAATAGTAAGATATCTATCCTTCTTGAAATCTCAGACATCATTACTTAATATTTAAAATTTGAAAACTAAAATGAAAATAATAATAATTAAAATTCTATACATTTATAACACTTAAAAATTACATATTATCAAGATTCTCTTAGAGAGTTTCGTGCAGCCTGTTAACATGTTAAACACATAGGGGAGAGTAGCCTAATTTGGACCGCCGCTTTAATCGGACCGTTGTCATTCTTCCGTTAATTACAGGAAGAGACGCCATCTACCGCTGAAATACTACTCATCAGAATGACGTCACTCACGATTAGAAGAAGCAACCGCCTACCACGTGTTGTTTTCAGGCAATTTTAAAAAACCTAAAGTTAGCTGTTTTGATCTACTTTTTTCCTACTAAACGTAAGTGAATACTTTAAAACTAAGGTAAGTTGTTATGTTTTCATATACATATATAAATTCATCTGTTAATTGCGCATATTTCTCACGCGGCTTTGTTTGATTTCGTTTTTGTTCTTAGTCTTGAAATTATCTGTTTTAAAAATGGCGCAGTTGCCATAATTGGACCATTTTAAGTTGCTTAAATTGGACCAGATATGCGATCATAAATTTTGAAAATTAAGTAATGAATTTCGAGGACGGTACACTTTGTACACTATTTTTTAATTTTTTTAATATTTTATAATGGATTACTATCTCCATGCAAGGTTGTTTTTTTTGCGGGGGGGGGGGGGTTATATCTGGACTAATTTTTTTATACAGTTTAGGCCTATATAAGGAAAAAAATATTTTTACATGTTTATGCAATAAATTTTGTTTGCAATTTCTTTTATCTTGTAAGTATTTGTATTTATTTTCTTTGAATACTTTATTCCTACGGCGTATTTGGTTTTTAGATTTGAATTCAAACATTTTCTTCCTGGAGGATATTTGCCATTCCCCTAGGAAGGGCAGACTTTTACAGTTCTGGAGGGTGGAATTACACTTTTTTGCCATTAAAACTCATAAAACCTCAAACCTTCCGGGAGGAGGGGTGTGAATTCAATACTGTTGAATATATAATGTTTCCGTATAACTAATCGTAGCGTATTTTTCAATAGAGAATATTTTTTTAAACACTTTTATAATATAGTGCTAAAAATGTTGAAAAAGACACGGACAAGCTGTCTGAAAAAAATAGCAGGTGACAGCAAAAGCTGTTAAAGATATAGGAAATAAAAAGGAGAGAGTAAGTTGTGAAGAAATTGGCTTGCAATAAGGCTGTAGCTACAAATCCTCCCCAAAAGCCAAAAAGTCATTAGAAATATTATATCCTTTGCTAAATTTAGTTTTAAAAAAGTACAGAGGGAGCAAAAAAACCAGTTGTGTTAACATCTTCGCCATATAAAGTAAACCTAGAAATGAAAAAACACAAAAAATCGACTAAAATGATGCTATCACAGCATAAAAGCAAATGGAACATCAAGTTTTAAAAGATAGGCGTAATGCAATTATCAAGGAAATGATGAAAGGGGAGAACTACAATCATAATGTAAAGAAAACTTCTGTTGCAAAAAAAAAGTCTAATAATTCAGAATCTAAAAAGAAAAATCTAAATAGTGATGATTGGTTTTGCCTTATTTGTAATAAAATAAAACAGCAGAAATGATTCAGTATTCATATTGCTAAATACGGTTTCAAGTTGTGTGCGCTGGAAAAAAAATCAATAAACGAAATTCATGTGTGAGCTTTGCATCACTCTTTAAATGATATTCAAGTAACTGGCAATTAGTTTCATAATTTCTATTCTTAATTACTGATAACATTGATTTATATTTTGAATACATTTTCATTTAAAACAATTACACTTATTTTCAGATATTTGATTTCATTATATTTCATTGCTGTTATTTCGTTTGATTGTTTCAGTAACCGCAAACTTTGCTTTTAATAAAATTAGTTATATTCCCTAGTCATTAAAACAACCTGATTTTATTTGGTCCAATTTAGGAGACTGGTGGTCCAACATAGGCGACCAGTTGCTGAATTTGGACCACTTTTGAAAATTTTTTCAAATAAAAATAAAATTTAAGATTTCCAAAAAGAAAATGATCTAAAGTTTTATTTAGTTAGTGGATGAATTGATTGACCTCGTGTAGTGATATTTTTCAGACATTCCAAAAATTAAGTGAGTTACACCTGAAAGTAAGCGAAGTGGTCCAAATTAGGCTACTCTCCCCTACTAACAAACACACAAAAAATAATAATACTATTTATGACAAAAATGTTTCACTTCAATTTTCTCGAAATTTCAGGCATTGTTCAACGGCATTTTTTTTCCCACTAAGATTTTGAGTTGTGAAATTAATTTTATTCCTCTATGGCTACATTTTTCTTTATTGTTGGCTCTTGCCTATCCCGCTTGCTTGTTCAATGATTTGAAATCTGACTTCTATTCAAAGCTGATAGGTAGAAGTTTCGAATCCTTGTCCCGATGTGGATGTTCGTAACTACGTGGATTGCATTTTAAAAGGAACACCAGTTATTTAACTTTCGTGTGCAAAAGTTCACAATAGGGCCACTAAAAAGTAAACTTTAATTGTGTGAGATAAACAATTTAAGCGGGTAAACCTTAAGGTTCTGTAAATAAAACAATTATATTAACTTCTGAAGGAAGCTGTTATTCGAAAACTTAATATTACATCATAGAAAGATTGAGCAAAAAATATATTACCTATTTTTTCGCTAATTAGTTTTCATTTCTGCATTCATTCGTTTTCATTACAGCTAAGTTGTTTTTATCTGTCTAAGCAGGGTTGCCAGTTTGGACTTCATTTTTATTTCTAAATTTCAAATTCCTACCGGAATTTTGAAAGAACATATTTACTTTATGTAATCGCAAAATTTCTGTCATTAAAGAAAGCAAAAAAATACTGATTCCAATTTCAGACACGAATAAGGATTTTCTGAATAAAAATGGAGCTGGCAAGCTTGCATCTAAGAAAGTTTGAATGATTTTTTCGAAAATACAGTTAATTGTTTATGAACAGAAATTATTATTATATTTTTTCTTTTCAGAATATTATTTTTTTTTCTGATGCAGCATTATAAAAATAACACGCATTACGTCTGTTCTATTCCATATTGACATAATATTTTTGTAAATGTAATTTTGTCTAAGTTATTCAAATTTTGATGTATGTAATGAAATATTAATATAGTCTAGTTTTCAATGTTTATATGTTATTTCAGGGATTTTGAAAATCAAGTTTCGAAACCAATTAATGTTATATCTATATTTATTTTTAAAATATGAAATTTATATTAGAATATTTTTTCTAGAAGCTCAATTTACTTTTTATTATGAACAAATTTGTATTCAACCTCAGTTTTATTTATTGACTAACGCAAAAATATCTAACTGCACGTGTCAAATATTTTAAATATTGATTCAAAATTTCCATATTTTCGAGCTGAATAATAACAAGAGATTCTATTTTTCATAAAAGTATTTATTGACGAAATTTTATAAATTCGAGCACCATACTTGCGCAAGACTTAAAGTATTTTAAAGCCAAAAAAAATATTTGCTTAAATTTTAGAAATTGTTTTAAAACATATAAAAGAAATTATCTTCTCCATAAGGAGATATTTCAAAAGTGATAAATATTTAGGAATCATTCATGCATCAAACGGACCGATATAATGGCTAAAAAAAGGCTATTCACAAGTTTAAGCATGTTTAACTTAAAACATTTTTTTTAATCGATCTAAGTTCTCAAGCTTAAACTGTTAAAGCTAAAGATGCTTTCTTTTTGAAAAAAAAACTAGATTGTTTTAATTGGAGAGCAATATTCAAAAATAAAAAATAGATAAATAAAAAATTCAATTTTTTAAATAGTTTTGAAAATGAAAAGGTAGTGCCAAAAATTACCTCAAAAGTTAAACACCTGCCATGCTTTATGTGAAATTTTGATTAAAATTAACAATTTCAAATTGATTTATTTCGAATCCAATTATAATATAGTTTAAGGATCCATATGACTCTTTCGCCTCCGATAATTATTTTAAGGGCTAAATCATGTCGATTTATTGCGCCCTTGAACTTTGGAGGGATACAGATTATTAAAACATTAGCATTTTTATTTAAAATTATTCACAACACTGTTAAAAATATCCCTGTAAAATTACGGCAGCAGAGACTCCAGTCATATCCCGTAAAAAAAAAGGTCCATGCCCATCAGTTTGTGCCAACGTGTATACCCTAGCGGAGGAAAATGTATGGAGTCATACAGTATTTTTGCTAAGAGATGGGCTAGAACTGCAAGAATATGTGGGTTGCCTTTAGTTTGATGGGCTAGAACTGCAAGAATATGTAGATTGCCCTTAATTTTCTAAGTATCTAAAAATATAACTGTAAAATTACGGGCAGAGGTCGGTAGCAGAGATTCCAGTCATACCCGGTAAAAAAAAAACAATCCATGCCCATCAATTTGTGCAGCCCGTAATTTTACGAGGCAAAGATATAATACACTTCAAAACACAATAACACTTTACGTATTGTTCCGTCGCATGTAGCACGTTAGATAATCATCTCACTATCGCTTTTTTAACGGGTTAAAATTATGTTACGGTCGCGGTTAAGTAACATTATTTTTTAGAAAATGAAGGGTTAAACCCTAGCGGAGGAAAATGCATGGGGTCGTACCATATTTTTTTAGTGGATCAGACCATTTTTTCATCAAATAAGGCCGTTACCCGTGAAAATTGAACAGCTAATGCCCATAAATTTACAGTTTTTTCTGAGAGTGTACTTAAGCGAAAGTGCAATGAATTTAATGGTAAAAATAATTTTTATTTTCATTATTGTAGCAACAATTCCTGAAAAGTGCCTAAAAGTCAAACCGTATCAGAAGAACCTCTTCTTAAAGCTCTCTATAAAGATAAATTGTTCGCTGTAAACCTGCGTATAACGATAATTGGTTTCATTGTAAACGCGTGTATAACGATAATTTTGCATTACTTGACCTGGCCATAATGTTTTATCTATAGTTTTTTTTTTTTTTTTTTTTTTTTTTTTTTACTTTAAAAGCGTTAAAAATCCACTCATATTTTTGAAAACTGCTGTAAAATAATACAACGTAATTTGTAATGGATGTTTTGAGAAATAAAATTATCATCTATTCCTCTTTATACATAGCAGCTATAAATGAATGCATATTAAAATAAAGGCGCTAATTTGTTCTGTTGTAAGCAAGTTTATAACCATAGTTTGTTTTGTTGTAAATCTGCATATAATAGTAGTTTGTTTCGCTGACAATTAAATTGTAACTGTAAATTTGAATTACCTGAATCGGCCATGTTCTTGCAACTGAAATTTTTGCGAAGTTTTTAAGAGTTAAAAATTCACACATATTCCAGACAATCGAACTAACACCACCATTATTTTTGTCCGATGTCTTGGGGAAAGCATTTGTCAACTTGTTTTCTTGATTTCTAACAGAATGGGATAAATCAATGATTTATTGAAACGACATTCATACGCTTGACATGCATACGATTCACTCAAATGAATCCTATAAAACCATGAGTAAATAAATATAAAACAAAATTTAGTTCAATTTAAAGACTGTTTAGAACGATAATACGTTTTGTTTCAAAACTTTGTATAACGAATACATATTGCATTGAAAACTAGCTTATATCAATAATTTTACATTGCTTGAAATAGTCATAATATTGTATCTTTAGTCTTTTATCTGTAAGTTCATAACATTGAATATCTGTTCATATTACAGAAATCGAACTAAAAATGGAATATTTTTCAAACAGCGTTTTCATAAAATCTTTTTTGAGTTGTTCCTCTTGAATTCTAGCAGAAAGGGAGAAATAAATATTTCATCAGACACATTCATTTGAACTATTGTGTAAAAGATGGCTATAAATATTTATTTAAAAAATCTACACTGAGGTGCAAACATTTATCAAAAAACAATCATTTGCTTGTCTAAATAGTAAATATAATTGTATTTATACACATGTAAAACATATAAATATTTTATCAATCTAAATAGGCAATATAAACAGAAAGAAAACATTGTAAAACAATTTTTATTATTACAATTTAATAAATTTCATTTCCTCTAGATATGCAATAAAAGCAAAATGAACGAAACAGATATTTCTAAATTATAGAAATATTACGTGTCAATTCTTCTTCATTTGTGCTTAATAATTTCAATGTAGCGTTGCGGCATCGAATTTACAGGTTTCGAACTTTTGGAGGTGATAAAACACGCCATGTCTTACAAATATCAGAGTTTCATTCTGCTTTCTGGACCATATACTAGACCATCTGACCAATTTTATGGTAGATATTGTGCACCATAGTACCCCAAACATTCTTCATGGGATTTTGGTCCGGCCAATCAGGCATGGAAATTTTATTATCTTCGAACCACTTCTTTGTATCTTTTACAGAGTGAATTGATATTGATTTCATAATTTCACCAATTTTTTGTAATATTCTAATTTTTTTTATCGTTAATTTTGTAATAAATAGAAAAATAAATTTCAAAGTAGAATCCACTTCACACATCTCATCTGTAAAGAAGAGATTTAAACTACAAATTCTTTTAAACTTGAAGTTATAAATTTCTAGTCCAAATAGTAATAAATAAAGCCTAATGATGATCTTTCTTCAATTTTGTTTTCTGAAAGTTTAATATTATTTAAAACGTAAATTCGATATACTTGTCCTCTTAGTTATGTGAATGCCCCGCTCCTTACATCCATGAAGGAAGAATGATATAAAAAAAAATTCACAATTTTTAAATGGTTTGGAACTAAGATTTCAAATGTTTTGATATATGTTAGAATTGATTCATTTTTTTAGTTTCAGGTAACACAAAAAATTATTATATCACATTTGTATCTAAAACTGAGAAGATTGTTTTGAGTAAGAAATGTTTTATGAAAATTTCCCCATTTCTGAAAACCTGTCTAATATGGAGGGTTACTTTGCACATATATTCTGAATTCCTCATGAATATCGCTGTTTACTGATAATGTATTCAGTTATACAATTTTTCAAAATTATCTTAAAATTTATATTTTCTTCTTATGTTTTAATATTTTAAAAAGTAAACGAATTCTGTAACTAAACTAATTTAAGTAAATTGCAGATCATCATGAATTTTACAACCCCTTTAACTGGAATTTATTATTGGTAAAATAAGAAATGATTAAAATTTCACAACCATTTGTCACATGTCGTGGTTTTAAATGCCATGAATGTCATTTACAGTTGACTAGCTTTGACATACTAATAAGTTCAAACTGAATTAGTTTGCTATACTTAAATAAACGCAGGTTTCAATAATAAATCCTTGTAATTCAGTAAATGATTTGATAAGAGACTCCTATTTAAATTCATTTATTCGAAAACATTCCTGTGAAGACATATTATACGGTCTGTTTCAAAAGTTTGGGCACGACCAGAAAATGTCTTTTATTAAACAATAACTATACAAAATTAAACAAAAGCATATTATTTTATTATTAGATTTTATAAAATTATTCAAATTAATCATATAAAAATAAATAATCGGTATATTACGATAACTTTTATATATAAAAAAATAAATAAATAAAAAGAAAAAAGAAAAGAAAAAAACATAAAATTCTGTAACTATACAGTATCTCAAAAGTTTAGACACAATGGGGGGTTGGAATATATCATTTAGCACTTTTCATGGCACTTTTATATTAATATTATTTTCTTAGTTTCGGATAACTTTAATAGTATTTCCATTTCATCTATTAGTTTTTGAAGTATTATTTGTGGCAAAGCATACCATGCTTTATCAATGGCCACTTTTAATTCTTTAGTATAGCTGTATGGCTTTCCATTATTGTATACTTCATGGGCTAAGATACCCGATATGTTATCAATTGGGTTTGAGACCGGAATTAAAGTTGGCCAGTCTGAAACGTTAACATCTCCGGCGGAAAGCCAGAGTTTTTTACTATTGGAGTTGTGGGTTGAAGCAGTGTCGTGTTGAAATTCCTACTCAAAAACCCCGAAGGTGTCACCAAATCGAAGTAGATATAGCTCTAGTGTGTCTTGATAGTTTGTTGAATTTTATTTCCCATAGAGAAATACCAGTCAGGTTTGGCCATTAAAGTCAATCACTCCCAAACCATCAGAGACTTACCACTTTCTCATCTACTGAAGAAATTACGTGTTGTTTCCTGACAAAATGTAAGTAACAATTCCAGTCTTCAGTACAATCCAGATTCAATCGCTTTTCGTCACTGCATTTGTTATACGTGGCCGCCGCAACTTGCTTTTCGGTCAAGATTGTTATTTATAGGAAACCCTTTGTATATCCCTCGCATTGAATGTTTTAATATTCTAGAAATTTCAGTAACAGGCTTATTTTTTCATTACACTTTAAATATCTTTAAAATTTCCTCTTTTGTGATTTTCGTAGCTTTCAGCATCTTAAATAACGAACGAAAATTGAATATTTGCTGTTATACTGCTCAGTTAAACAGTTTACTTGGAACAGTTGTTTGCATGAATCCAATCCAGTATTTGTGACAGTTACAAAGTGTGCCTAAAATTTTGAGACAGTGGTAAAAAAAAAAAAAAAAAAAAAAAAAAAAACAACGTGCGTATTGTTTAAATAGATATTGCTGATATTATAATATCTCAGTGATGTTTCATTTGAACAACATTTTGAATATTTAATGTGAAATTATTCCAACTGTTTATCCATCCAATTTTATTAGCACGTGTTACAGTGTGCCTAAACTTTTGAGACAAACTGTATCACACCGAATATGTTGTAAGTTATAAATGTATAAATCATATTATTTATATTTTTAACTTTCAACTTTTTTCAACT
Source organism: Maratus speciosus (assembly GCA_963932465.1). Classification (NCBI taxonomy): domain Eukaryota; kingdom Metazoa; phylum Arthropoda; class Arachnida; order Araneae; family Salticidae; genus Maratus; species Maratus speciosus. The sequence goes on along the minus strand of OZ010791.1, from coordinate 283,697,226 downwards.
AGAGATCTTCGCTATATTTATCGCAGAATTTCTGCGATTTAATTAGAAGAAGATTTTTTATTATGTGGAAATAAAAAATGCAGTGTGTAGCAACTATGTAAATGTCGTTCTATATGTAATTATACTATAAAGGTCTGAGGTTAATAATGGTTATAAATTCGTATTTCGCATAGAAAAAATTCCATTCAAATTATTTTTTATTATATCCAAATCATGAAATTTTTACTGAATAAGTATAATTTTATCAGGAGAAAGAAGGATAAAAAACAAAAGCAAATGTATGACAAAACATAATAGATTTTTACGTCATTATAAAAATTATAACATAAACTTTTTGCTAAAAAAAGTATTCAAAACACGTCGTTTTGAAGGCGACAATAACAATATCTTGCAAATTCGATTTTTTCAAGAACAATAAATTAGACGAAGATTTCTAGTCGAAAAGGTGAAAACCTGAAAACATAAAAAATGCGAGCTACACATTTATAAATTACAACACATTTGGTTGTCATACAGTCTGTCTCAAATATATGCAAATATGTACTACAAAGTAAAAACAGTGCAGGGAGCGATTCTAAATTAACTCTGTTGTCAAGCAATCACTGCTAATTTTGTGTGTGGCCTTTTCGGTATCTGATTCAATTACATGGGCAGTTAGAAATTGTTTTGCCAACCGCACTCTTGTATGCTAATTACTTGATTTTCTTTATAAATTCGTATTTCGCATGGAAATAATTCCATTAAAATTATTTTTTATTATATCCAAATCATGAAATTTTTACTGAATAAGTATAATTTTATCGGGAGAAAGAAGGATAAAAAACAAAAGCAAATGTATACCAAAACATAATAGATTTTTACTTCATTATAAAAATAAAAATATAAAGTTTTTGCTAAAAAAAAAAGTGTTCAAAAACGTCGTTTTGAAGGCGACAATAACAACATCTCGCAAGTTCGCTTTATTCAAGAACAATAAATAAGGCGAAGATTTCTAGTCGAAAAGGTGGAAACCTAAAAACATAAAAAATGGGAGCTATACATTTACAAATTACAACACATTTGGTTGTGATACAGTCTGTCTCAAATATATGCAAATATGTACTACAAAGTAAAAACAGTGCATGGAGCGATTCGAAATTATCTCTGTTGGCAAGCAATCACTGCTAATTTTGTGTGTGGCCTTTTCGGTATCTGATTCAATTACATGGACAGTTAGGAATTGTTTTGCCAACCGCACTCTTCTATACTAATTACTTGATTTTTTTATTAAATGAAAAAAAATGTCAGGAATTGTTGACCCACCCCGTAATAATGAACAATCCTAGAAACAAAATCGTAGAATGAATGAGAGAACTGTCTGATAGTGACTTTCTCACAAAGCAAATGGCGCTGCGTCACTTGATGAAAATCGTTGAAAATGAAATATTTTAAATATGTTTATTTATTTAATTTTTTCTGTTGAATTTCTAAAAAAGTACTGAAGCATCTACGATGAAATTTAAATGTGTCCAATTCGAGAGTATCCTCTTTCAGTAAAAAATAAAATCACATGGATCGATCGTGTAGTTTTGGAGTAATCGGAGAACTTACTTTTAAAAAAAGTATATATATACACGCGTCGAATTGTCAATCTCTCCATTTATTTAAAGTCTATTAAAATGATGGAAGCATCCATTTTACAAGAAGAGGTTCTATAAAAGAAATTTATGCTATATTGAGGTAATCGGCCATGTTGAAATTATCGATTTAAGTCAAAGGTTAAATTCTACTACATAATTCATTAAATTACTAGCTTAAATACTTTCAAAACAGGATTCTTTACGTCTGTAATTTATAAGAAATCTTCGTTGTGCATCCATTAACTTGAAATATATATTTTCATCAACGATTTATTCGCTTAACTTGATCATTTAAAAAATTATCTTAAATTACAATATAGACTCTAAAAACGGAACTACATCTTGCCTTAAATGGGAAAAAATTATGGTCTTGTGTAAAATAATACCATTTAATTATAAATGATACGATGGAAATCCGTTTAAAATGTCAAATTGTTTTGGTCCCTACGTATGTTGTTTAAGAGTATTATTAAGAAACAATTTTAAGACAGTTTTCAAACTTCCTTTGAATACCACTTCTTAGGAAAAAATAAACTAATAAACTAAAAAATGTAAAATAAACTGAAAGGTTTTATTTGTTGATTAATGTATGGGTCTAAAATTGAGTTTGTGACATTAAACACAGAGGGTGTGTGTCAAAACCGATTGAAAATCCTTTAAAATTTTTAGCTATTGGAGATAAATATACAATATATTTCAAAAGTGTTCAAAATGAAGAAGGAAATAAGATTATTTTAACGAAGTAGTTTTCTTATTAATTTTCAAAATCTTACACTTTTTAACTTTTTGTAAGACACACAAGACAAATTGGCCAGTAAGAAAATAAATCCTTTTTCTATTACAGGACAGCTGCAAAAGCTGCGTAGACATATTTTAAAAGTTCACTGAATTATAACGTTTGGAAAAAGCTGATTTACACAACTTTTTCATCACATTTTAAATTTCATTTCCTCACGCAAAATGGGGACACGATCTACAAATTTAATAGCGTAGGTAAAAAATATGTTAGCAAGTGGAGAGAAATGTATCACAAATACATGCTAAATAAAGAATTAAACAGCTAAAGATTATGTAAATAATCAAATGTGATGAAAAATATTAGAAATATAATAAAAAAAAACAATGCACAAAAAAAAAAAATCCCGAAGTGTTTTCTCTTATATTTTCAATACAAATTTTGCTGAAATCGTATGAATATTTTGGAATTTTTCGCTACTAATATTATTGAAGGCATTTATTTATCTATACCTAAGTGGAGCCAGATCACTAGATCGCTAGGATCTTGTGAACACCTTATTTGCTCCACCTGGTAAGTTCTCCGACATGCGGAGATTCACTACAGAAACTTCAAGTCCTCGGATAGAAGGCACATGCCAACGAGGAAAGGAAAAAAGGATAAATACATTAAAACATAGAAACACATGATAGACTAACCGCTGGATTACAAGCTCCTATGCGGCAGGCAGCGATGAGGTGATTTTGGAGGTAAAAGCCTATTAATCAAAGAAGAAAACTTGATGATCATATCATGATTCTGGAGCACATTGCCCGGATGCTATGTGCACCGGAGTGCTCAACAAGAGGCGCTAAGGCTGCCAGGACCTCGACAAAGGTTCTAATGCGACAATGCACGAGTCTCAGTAATGCAGATGCAGAGCAGCTAGGAGGTAAAATTGGCCAGGTCTATCAGGAAGCGAAAAATTTCTCCCAAATGGCGATGTAGTCTTGGTCGGGATAAGATGTTTTTGAGTCAAGTATCAGGGCGACGGATTGGGTACCTAAGGTGCCAGCCCTCTGTGAGTGTGCAGAAGAAATAGTAATGATCTGGGGACACAAAAGCCCCACACTCGCAGAGCTCCGTGCCAGAGTGTTTGAAATATTTTGGGTATATCCTGAATGGACCACGACCGGAGAGGAAAGCTGATGTGGTAGGTGAGACATATAAGAGATTATAGGAGACTTTGGGGATTAGGGAATAAGTGTGCCTGCCTTTACTTGAGGCATCCCAGTAGAGTTGCCAGTCTGAAAGTATGTTCCTTTTAACCCCCTCACTGACAAGCCCGTGTTAATACGTTCATTAAGCTCCAGGTTTCACTGCAATACAAGCAATATTTAAAGTAATATAATTCTATTGATTTAATGTATTTTTAATACATTGAACAATGATTAATAATTCCAAGGATTGCATTCATATTTGTTATTAAGTTTTTTTATAAAATGTTCAAAGAATCATTTTTTTAGCATTTAAAACAAAATGCAGAGTAAACATTACAATTTTGCCCTTTTCCAAGACAGTCGGAGGGTTAAAGGAAGTGGCGAACATGGGATGGAGGAACAGGAATGGCGAGATCTATGTTTGGACGTAAGGTGGCCTCTTTTACAGTGTGTCAGACAACGCATTGCCAGCTATGGCGATGTGAGTGATGACATGAACGAGAGAGATGCTATGGACGAGAGTTTTAAAATTAATTTGATTTTGACTACTAGAGGGCGTTTAGTCCTATGGACGAAGATTTCTTGAAAGCTGGAAAGGCTGTCACTATAAAGGTGAAATCAGATATTTTGAGGATGGAGAGCAATCCATTCCAAGGCCCCCAGGATTGCAAAGAGTTCCGCTTGGAACACTGAATTGTCATCTCTAATCCTGCAGGCCCACCGATGAGCCACAAGATCGTCTATAAAGACTCAGAAAGATGACACCACTCCTGTCTCCGTGCGCGTTTAACTTTTATTTAAGGTCAAATGCAAATGTATTTTCGCCCATGTTGCGATATTGTCTCATCTTGCAATATCATCTTGCGATATGGTCTCATTTCAAATGCGGCTCGCAAACAAAATGGTCAGCTGTCAACTGAGCATAGCTGATTCAATTTTAAAGATATATATGAATAGAATTTTTGGAATCCTCTTGTTTTGTCATTAAATTGTTGCAGTGTTGTTAAAAAATTTATATATTTTGTCGATTTTATAAAGGAGAGTTGTATAAAAGTTTAAAAAATGCAAAATTTTGAAATTAATAGGAAAATAATTGTTGTATTTTTATTTCCTACATTTTTTTTTAACATTTTGTAATTTACATATCCATATAGCTGCAAGAAGTAAAACCTTTTTCGAGCCTTTTAAGTTTTTTTTGACACCCTATATTATTAAGCAGAATTTATATAAGCTGTTTCTGCCTAGTATATAAAATAGAACAAGTAGCTTATTATTAATTTTTTTTGTGCATCAATAAATCCCTAATTAACAATTAATTGCATACATGTTGATACATTTCAAAACATTAAATGTAATTAATTTTATTTCTCAAGCAGATAAAAACCGAAATTAATCTGAAATCAGTCGACTTCTATTTCGGTAATTGGTACCTTTTTTTATTTTGTACACCCCACAGATATTTTCTAATGTCTTATAGTAATTTGACTCTTTGAAACTGGAAAATCCTTACATTTATCTACAACAATTGTATAACAACTACAACATATATTGTTGAACATATCATGCAACCAGTGTGATAAAAACCACAATTTAACTTTTTATTAGTTTAAAGAGTTATTAATTTTATGGGATGTTTTTTTAAAAAGAAGGGAGATGGGATAGTAGTACTATATCGTAAAATTGATCCAAGAACCAGGAAAGAGAATAAAACCCAACAATTTAGAAACAATGCGTATTTCCACCATACTAAGAATAAATATCGGTATAATTTTACTCACAATAATTTAAATAACTAGTGAATTTGTCCCTCGTGAGCTCTGCTTGTCTTTCTCCGTTCAAACTTCGCATTCTCTAAAAGTGCACTAATTTGGTCTGTTTTAAAAACATTAAAAAACGAAAATAGTCATAGATTTCGCTATATCATCTCGCTCCATCAACACAGTTATCCCATAGGATGCTATATTCCGCGAAAACATCATCTAATAATCTAAATGTTTCAATGTCACGTGCGTTAGTCGGTAGTGGCCTCGCAGAGAAGTAAATCCTATTAAAAATAGTCCACATATGGATTGCGCACAAATACCAATAATATTGCCAAACCAGCAACATCGGTTGTTTCATACATTTGAAGGGAAAATTTATTGGATTTTATATCTGAAATTAAAGTAGCTTTCCCATTATCTTCTAAGTCCCGCATTCGTCACGAGATTGTGTCATTTGACAAAGGAATTGTGTCTATCACTTTTGCAGTTTTTGTCAAACATGCATTCAATAATGTCTTTTACATAAGGCTTGACAAGTTTTTCAGCAACAGTATGGCTTCGTCAGCTTGATCAATTCCGCAGCGGACTATGTAAAAGACCATCAAAGCATTTTAACTGACAGTTCATGAATGATACGATATACATTCCTCGACTTTCCTGAGTTCTTTATACTTCCTTCTGAAAAAATCAGTTGATTTATTCTTTGATTCTGGATGGATGGCCTCAAAATGACGAAATATATTTTCTGTAAACACTGAACTGCTTGGCAAGGATTTGCCACAAATACGCACCGAGGTTTATTATTAATGGTCTTAGCGAACCCAATATCCAAACAAAAATCCTGATACTATCATTTCAAAGTTTTTTTAATAGTGGAACTTGCATACGAGGAAGTAGAGCTATGTAGCTTGTTCGATAGTTCAAGAAATTCTGTTGCATCCCCAGTCAATGATTCCCCGAAACACCAGCTTCTACAGCAGAAATAACACCTCTATCTTCTTTCACACTGCAGTTAGAAAGTAATATGACTTTTAGCTGTATGTAACAATAGCATAAATTCAGTTCAAAGTTAAAATAACATGTTGCAGGTAAAAAGATTCATTGAGGCAAAGTAAATTTTTACTTTTTTTAAGATTACTTATATTATTCATTTAATTATTTCTTCTTTATTATAAAAAAAAATGAAAAACTAATGAAGTTAAAGTGCAAATAAATAATAAAACTTTGCTTATTTCTCTCACTTCTTGATTATGGAATGTTTGCTTTAGTCAACACCCATGATTGTTTATCTTTTTAATTTAAAATGGTTCATTTTTTAGAACTAAATATCTTAATATATTTCGGGTAAAACTTCGAATAAACTTCGAATAAAACCAAAACGAGTACGCACCTCTTAGATGTTGATGCCTCCACGTCTATTGCAATGGCCTTGGTATAAGTTTTGATGTTTTTTAAGGATCCCGTTTCAAGCCAGCGATTCCATTGAAAAAAAATCGACGTTATTCCTTTTATCACTAATTTAGTATGTGAAGAAACATCTACAAGACAGATATTTTGCCATCAAAAGGAAAAATATGAGAAGCTACATAAAATTGGTTTTAAAAAATAATAATTTGCATATAACTTTATAATTTGTCGGTTCTCGACTGAATTTTGACTAAAATGCAACTGATTTGAGATGTGAGTAAACAACCAGTTTTTTAATGCAATAAAGCAATTTTCCGATAACTCTGGAAAGGTTTTGGAGCTTCTAGCTCTTTCTGCAGACGCGAAGATAGTGAGTCCAGCCTCTATCTGGATCCATGTTGTCTGATTCTGTGTTGTCTCGTGTTCTATTATAATTTAAATTTGTTTTTTCCAATGGCGGACGAGAAACTGACAAATTAAGTGCCGACTACATTTTTATGTAGTCATTGTTTCACCTGATCGGTGATAATGATTTATACTCGTTTTTTCCTCACACACAAAGAACGCAAAGGTTCATGATATTAAAATAAATATATCCAATTTTTTTCGTGAAAAAAATTTTAAATTTTAAGTTTTAAAATATGTTTAATAAAATTATTTTTAATTTTAAACATGTAATACCTTTTCGCGGAGCACTGGAAATATTTTTGTGGAGCACAGTTTGAGAAAGGCTTTTCTAGCGTGACTTCTAGATTCATATTCTGCATAATTTTCGAGTTTAATGATTTTACTTGTGTGTAATTACCCGTAAGCTTATTTTCAATAAATACTGATATACATACAGTCGCAGTTATTTAACCAACACCAAAAGTTAGTAGCTATTTCTGTCGTAGTATGTTCCTAAATACTTCAGTAAATGTAATATAACCCATGCTAGATATAAAACATATCGTTCTTTTATCTGATATTTTTTAATTCGTTTTACTTTTATTGAACTATGAAATCGCCATTTTCTCGTCATTTTCTTTATCGTCATTTTCATCAAACGCCATTTTCTTCAAAATTGTCATTTTCTTCTTCCCTTCCTCTGCATTTCTTTAATTGATATAAAAAATAAATATTCCTCGGTCAATGTACAATTCAAAACGTTTTAGTTTATAAATAGATTCGCTGAACAAGAACATTTAGCCTGATACTTAATATGCATGTTTTAATGTATAATACTGCTATTTCTATTTCGTTTCATTCTATTAAATGTCATAATTCTTTTGTTACAATTTATTCTATTACTATTTGTAAGCTTAACCCACTTTCTGGATTTCTCTCAAATACAACCATTGGTAATGTTTGAATTTAAAGCGAAGTCGATAACGTAACTATGCAATCACACACGAAAAAAAATAGATTTTATTTAAAAAATAATAAATCTTTTTTTTTTTTAAATAATCAAAGACTGCTCTATTCGACTCATATATTTAAGAAAATGATTAAATTACTCCTGTTTACCTATAACAAGTACCTCGGTGCAACAGGTCACATTTTAGAATATTTATTCGCGAGAATTAACAGAAATTTACGATAAAAACATTACTTTTGCACCTTTTAAAAATTTTCAGAATAAAAGCTTCGGTTGCTAAGCGTTTCAAAAATCTTTAGTCAACATATTGAGTTACACAAGAATAACAGCATTGCAATCCATAATATACTCATTATATAAGACAATTACTTTTGTTAACAATCTTCGTAGATTCGTAACTTGATTCATTTTTTGATAATTTCTGAAATGTACAATTTCTTTTGTTTGAAATTAAAATCAAGCACGTAATTGTAGTATAGCATACGAAAAAAAAATTTCATAAAATATCAAGTAATTTATTTCGCGTAATATAGTCTTTTTTTAGGACACTATCTTCTTTTTATTATTTAAGGCCGAAACTTAAATAATGACTGTGTAGAATGGAAGTAATTGGGGGAGAATAACGAATTACATTTCCACATATTGGTATTCTGTATTACATAAATTTAACAGAAAATATTCCTATTCCTCTTTCGGAATTGAAGTTAAATAAATCTTTTGGTAAATCTATGTTTCGAAATAAATTGAATAGTAGTTGAAACCAACATTTTTATCTAAAAAATAGGGATGTTTGGAGTCTAATAGCTTGTACTTTTTTTTTAAACTTCTAGTAAGCCTAAAAACCTTTGCTTGTTTTTGGAAATTTTCGTTCATAGATTTTTAAAACTAAACTAAAAACACTGTGACGCTAAATGGATTTGCTTTTTTCACCACAAGTCCTAAGGTGAGATCGAGAGTGTTCGAGTATATCATAGCGTGACGACGGACGGCTTCTTTTCGCGAAAATTAAATAAACAAGTTCGACGTTGCTTACCTCCTGGACATTGTAATACGTTACCATTGCACTAACTACTGTGCAATCTCTATACTCAGGATCGGAAATACATTACACTGGTCAACAAATTTGAACTTTTGCTCTGTCCTAAAACAGAAATTAGTTGTTTTATACGGTTTTTTGTGCTGATTCTGAATCTAGTTTTCGATTTATTCCAGCACGTCAAGTTTAAGAGATAATTGCATATTTCAATTTATGCAAATTTAGTAAATTTTATACAATTATTTACAAATTTAAGACATAAAGCAATATCAGGCAGGGTTTTCTGTTTTATGTTATGATTACTACCTAATTTACTTCACAAAAACGTTGTTTCTGAGATTATACTGACATGTGACTATGAAATATTGTATCTAATTTGCATATTTTTCATGTTTTTCTAATAATGTTTCCTGACGTTCAAACATTTCTGCCACACGAGAACGCTAATATGTTTCTAAACCAGTTTTTTGAGCTGATTTCAAATCTTGTATTTGTTTTCTTCTATCATGTCTAGTTTTTGAAAAAAGTGAAATTTTAGTTTTTGGTCAAAAAAGCCAGAAATAGCTTTTTATGATACTTTGTATGATAAACTTCAACTAGTTAGGATAGATTCTACTAATTATTCTTTTTTCGATTATATAAATTTTTGTTTATGTCTCTGATATGAATCTAACCCTGTTCAACTTCTTCTCAATGAATTACACACCCCTAAAAAGCATCTTATATCAAACCTGTGTTAATACCGTGCAAAAGTAGAAATTAATCTCACTCAAAAACTAGTCATGACATAAGAAAACTGACTGCAGATTTGAAATTAGCATAAAAATCTAGTCTAGAAAAACATCACATGAATTCTGTGGCAACTATTTTAAAGTTGATAGTGATGTAAACATTGCACCCTTGAAAAATATGCAAATTAGGCTTAATAACTGATAAATAAATGTTAAGAATATGCAAATCGTGACATTTATCTGAAGCAAATAATCAAATAGTCATTATCTAGAAAACGTAATTAGATGTGACATATATTGTATCTAAAATTTGCATAAAATAGCACAAAAAAGCTTAAATTTGCATAAATTTAAATATGCCAATTTCTCAAAACCTCGACCACCTAGAGATAAACGAAAAGCATATTCGGAATCAGCGCCGAAAACTGATCTAGAATCAACTAATTTTAGTTCTAGGACAAAACCACTGTTGTACAGTGATTATCAGTATATGAAGATTGCCAATAGTTTCATGCTGCCAACTTTTAAAGCGAGGCAAATGGCGGCTGTTCATTTGTTTATTAGACACACTCATACTGATCTTATCTATTTAGATTATTTTTCTTTTAAAATACTATGAGGAACAATTTTTGTTTTTTAAAGTTCTTTTATTTTCTAAAAATCTTGTTTCTCATCAGAATTGCAATTCCATGAGGTTCAATAATTCTCGGTGCTCCAGTCATATTTTTTTCTTTCATATTTTTTCAAAAACGATGTGTTTTAAAAATATGTTTTTTTGGTACATTTATTTATTCTGATCTAGGATTCTCTTTGTGCAAAGTTTGTGCAGTCGTATCTGAACACTCTGTATATAGCGTATATCCCCTTGAGTTGATCAGTTTAACAGGGATCTCATAGCGTTAATTTCAACAACACGCTTTGTAGTCCTATTATCTCTGGAAGGAATGAAATATTAAGTTAAGGAAGTGTCGCTCAAGTTTGGAAGTGAATGTCAAGTTTGGGATGATGTGCTGCACCGCAATGCGCTACACATTGATCTACCGGTTGTCTTACAGACTTTAAATTTGACTTATCTTCTACTTATTGCTGAAATCTCGATACATTGAAATCCGCTAAATAGAATTTAAATGCACGCATGGATGGACTCTGTTTCAGACAGGTTTCCTACTTATCAGATATACTTGTATGGTACTTCTTTCGGCGAAGATATACAGAGCTTCTATTTAAGTTATACACATGTTTAGCTTTCACAAGTTTTACTGTACTTCCTTTTCTTGAATTTAAAGCTAAACGGAAAATTTTATGACTCAGGCATAAAAAATGGTTTATTTTAAAATGTTAAGTATTGTTTTCCGAAAAAAATGCGCTTGTTTCTTTCCGACTCCTTTCTTTTAAATATTAGGTCAAGAGATTATTTGTAGCATGTGAAAGACAATATGTGAGAACTTATTATTTTATGCACATTTGCCTTCTATTTTAAGTAAGCGGTCAGTGAAATAAAAGACAGTTCTCTAAGCAACGACAAAATAAAGCTTGCAGTCTCTATGTGTATCAAAATGATTGTAAAAAATTACAAGACAAAACGTTTTTTTTTGTTCTGTTTTGTTTGTGTCATGAGTTTTAGTGTATGCACTCCGTTATCTGAAAAAAAAAACATCCAATTAGTTTGATATCAGGTAAATATGTTGGTGAGATCGGAATTATATATGTAGGGTTTGGTTCAATTTAGTTGATTTCTTAAAAAAAAAAAAAAAAAACATGCAGAAGGTGTTTTCAGAATGATTTCCAGGATTTTTTAATTTTTAAAATGTAAAGAATAATCTTTTAAAAGTTAGACATCTGAACCCTGTTTTTGGATTATGATTCTGCAGCATTCTTTGGCTTTTCATAATGTTTCCAGGTGTATTGCTTGCCATTTCGCTTTCACTACTTTCTAGAGTTACTGATGAGTTTTACTTTAAACAAGTTCTTTTCAGCTGTTCCAAAGCACAACAATTCACAGGTGAAACTACCTGTGACTTTGCAAGAACATCTAAAAAGGTATAGATATCATACATTTGGTGAGCTTGTTCATTTTTTCAAGGAATTGAGGTTCTGGAAGTACAACCGGTGCAAGTATCTAGGTGCAAGTTCACACTTTGAAAGTCCTTGCGATAAAGAAATATAATGTTATCTGTAAATATCTGACATTTTTTTTTTTTTGCAAATAGTGTGTTTAGTTGGTTTTAAAATTCTTAAACAGTCTTCTTATTTTTAATTTCCCATTGTCTGAGAAATCACTGCAATCATAAAGCCTTTATTGAAAGTGTGCATTCTCGGAATCAGGTTTGCTGATCTTTGTCTCTACGTTTTTGATTAAAAAAAAATGACTTTTTTGTAGGAATTTAGGTATATTCATGCTTAATCAAAAATAATCGAAATATTTTCATTTACCTCCTGTTAAGATATTTTCTTACAGGTCTATACAAAATGTCTTGCGTTGAGCTAAATGCCTCCAAAGCCGGTGAAAATTATGTTTTTATTGTTTTCGTATGTATGCTGTAAAACTTGCTTTATTATCTTTAGAACGATTTGGTTTTTCATTTACTGTTGCTAAAGGTATATTTGAAGATTATGTAATTGATTTTTGAGTCGTCATATTTTCTCTTGTGATCAGTAATTTCGCTTTAGAAATATTTGAAACAGTAAAGGCCTTTCTACAGTGTATGTACATTTGGAGTCTCTGACTGATTAAACTGATTAAAACCCTTTATCTACTGAATTATGAATTCATGAAAATTTTAGTTTCTAAAGCATTTTTCGTGAATCCTTTAAACTGCATTATAAGATTTACATAATCATTTAATTAATTTTAGAAGGATTTTAGAAGGATTTAGAAGGATTAATTTGAATTTATAGGGATTTTGTGCTATATTTATAGCACCACTCAAATCTTTAGTTTTAAATATTTTTCTTAGTATTTTGTAGAATTAGGAAATGTACAAATACACTATATTGTAATTAATGACCGGCAGTTTTCAATTTTAGACATTTTGTCGAATATTTAGAAATATACTTGTCAGATTCTTCTGGAATTTCAGGAGTAAAAAGAACAGGTATGACCTCATATTTAGCGATGTCGACTTGATAAGGGGGACAATTAGAGGGCCAACAAAAAATCAAAGAAAAATAATAATGCTTGGGATCACCCTGTAAAATAAAATGCACGAAATGATCTATCGGTAGCGAATATAAATAAACAGACATTGTGCAATATGTGTATTCTTTTGTGTAAGCATAGCACTTATATTAATAGAGATATAGCGATTTATTTAAAAAAATTAAAAAATTCTTGCATGTTTTTTGCTTATAACATACAGGGTTTTCAACCAAATTTAACGCCGAGTTCAGACAAATTGGCAAAATATAGTAGAAACAATATAGTGGAATTGGAATATAAATATATTAAATATTTTACGAAATATGAGCAGTTGTATGAAATAATTTTTATCTGCGCATGCGCGAACGATAACAAGGATCGTTTTACATAGTTTAATAGTCAATTCTATGGAGCAACTTATAAAAAAAATCTAGTCAAATATCCTAAGAATTCAGAAAGACATCGGCGTTAGAGTGAGCAAATTTTCAGTTGTTCTCTAAAAGCAGCTGAATGATAAAGGATTTTACACAAATTGTCACTGACTTTCAGAAAAAAGTTAGTATTTAGTGACTATCAACGAGTAGATTTTCAAAAAATGCTTCGATTTTGATACTTCTTTTGATCATGGTATAGGCTCGTTCTGGTGGTTATCAGAGAAGAACTAAAGCATCAATAAAAAATGAAAATTAAAAGAAGTTTAAAATTAAAAATGACAATTTGTGTAAAATCCCTTATCATTCAGCTGCTTTTAGAGAACTACTAAAAATTTGCTCACTCTAACGCCGATATCTTTCTGAATTTTTACGATATTTGACTAGATTTTTTTTAATAAGTTGCTCCATAGAGTTGACTATTAAATTATGTAAAATGATCCTTGTTATCTTCCGCTCATGCGCAGATAAAAATTATTTCATACAACTGCTCATATTTCCCAAAATATTTAATATATTTATATTTCAATTGCACTATATTGTTTCTACTGTATTTTGTCAATTTTTCTGAAATCGGCGTTAAATTTGGTTGAAAATCCTGTATGTTATAAGGAAAAAACATGCAAGATTTTTAATTTTTTTTTAAATAAATCACTATATCTCTAATAATATACGTGCTATTATTACACAAAAGAATACACATATTGCACAATGTCAGTTTATTTATATTCCGTAGCGATAGATCATTTCGTGCATTTTATTGGCCCCCTAATTGTCCCCCTTATCAAATCGACATTGCTAAATATGAGGTCATACCTATTCTTTTTAATTCTGAAATTCCAGAAGAATCTGACAAGTATATTTCTAAATATTCGACAAAATATCTAAAATTGAAAATTGCCGGTTATTAATGGCAATATAGTGTACAATGTTCTTACAAGAGAAACATAGAAATATTTTCCAATTGGGAACTCCCCCCACCCCTCCCAACACCAAGAAAGCTAAAAAGATGCAAACGCAAAAGAAATCATCCTTTTAAAATATTTTTCTTTTGTGTAATCAATAATGCTTTTGGAACAAGATAAAGTAATATATCTATAACTCATTCTAAACTGTATTACAACTCATCGATGTATTAAATGAATTTTATAACAAGTTATTTTAATGGTACTTATAAGTACCTTCAGTAGATAAAGTGCTAATAGAATTCCACTTTTCGACTAATAATGTTGTTTATTATGCACTTAGAATTTTTTGCATCACAATTGTTTTAATTATGAAATTACAGAAAAACGCCATTTTGGAAGAATAATAAATTTGAAAGTACCAAACAATAATTTGAATTTCAAATAGTAATCTATTGCCAGAAAAGTGCCCTTCGAAGTCTTTTTATTTTTATTTTTTATTTCGTTAAATTCTTGACAGAAATCGTTCTAAAAGGATGTAAAAACCCTCTGTTGAAAATTTTCGTTGTCATACTTTTATCTTTCATATGGAAATTCAGACGTTTTTAAAATTTTACCCATCGTTGAAAAGTAAGTGGGACATTTAAATAAATGATTTAAACTATAAATTATGGATATAAATTTTCTATATGTAGGTGTCTTAAATTAATCCCACCAGTTTGAAATTTCGTCAATACATTTGTCAGACATTTGGAACTAACTGTACGGTCAATATCTGATAATTGGATAATTTGCGTCCATTGCCAATAATATTCCATTAATTATACTAAACTAAAAACTGAAAAATGTAATATATTGTAACATGTGTTATAGCAATTACCAATGATAAATGGACATATGATGATGTATAAATAATTAATTTTAAGTTTTAAATAAACGAAATCATTATTTCAGTCCCTGTCCCCAGGTACAAATATCAGATATTAAACGTATGCTGTAAAAAGGTTTATAAATATTTTTAACTTTTGATAATATATATTTATACCTATATCAATACAGTATGGGAAAATATAGTGCTCCTTTACTCTTATAGATTGCATAGTAAAATACTGTAGTAAATACATTTGACCCTGAGGTTGACCATCATCTCAGTCCCTCTAACCACACATTTAGGTTAACTGATACTAGATGGCGCTGGCAGAATTATTTCCATTGCAACAGCAACTACAGTTCAACTATCCACCATGGATGAAGGTAAGTTGTTTTTCTCATTGTTTCATTTTTAGAAATATTTAGTTTTTGTTCTGAAATGGGATGAGTATTTTTTATAGCATCATTCATGTCCCCACATTTAACTTTTTATCTATAAAAATAAAGCTTATTGGAACTTTATGTATGTAACATACATATGTTTCATGGCATATTTGATAATTTAGATGTGGGTAAAATGATTCAACAAAATGGCTGTGCAGCTTTTAAGACAAAAAATCACCTCCGTCACCATCATCTCAGTCCCAATTATTAGACACTGATTATGGTGTTAACAGACACTTTCTTCCATAAAAGTTTATCCTACGAATAAAATATACATCCTTGATCTCAAAATACAACAACAATCAAATGACAAAACATGTATTATAAGTATATAATTGTATTTGGAAGTTGGTACATTAATTAAAAAAAAATAATAATAATAATAATTCTGGAGTAAAATTGTCCAGTTTTCAGATATTGAACCGTATGCACATTCATGAAATTTTATGCATCTCAAAGTAAACCCAAATTCCTAAAAGATGGCCAAAATTTACAAAATAATTTTCTATTTAGGGTTTTTTATATGTCTAGTTGGGTAAATGAATATTTGGGGATACAATACATAGCAGATTTTATTTGATAGTTACATTGCAGTTTCATTTAGAATATGTCGATGGAACGTCGCTCACAACCCCCTCACTGACAAGAACGTGTTAATACGTTCACTAAGCTCCAGGTTTCACTGCAATACAAGCAATATTTAAAGTAATATAATTCTATTGATTTAATGTATTTTTAATACATTGAACAATGATTAAAACTTCCAAGGATCGCATTCATATTCGTTATTAAGTTTTTTTTATAAAATTTTCAAAGAATCATTTTTTTTTTTAGCACTTAATACAAACTGCAGAGAAAACAACATTACAATTTTGCCCTTTTCTAAGACAGTCGGGGGGTTAATAGAAAAAAGAAGAAATGCAACGCATCATTTAAAAATGAATTGTTTTTGATAGAATTATCGGTTTTTAATTCTGTAAAATAGGTTCAACTGGCAAAAATTAGGCGAATGTAATTAACTTTATTTAAGTTTTCAAGCAAAATTCAAAAATAATTATTTATACATAAATAAACTAATATTGTATTGAAAATGATAATAAAATAATTGATTTTATAAGGAGAAGAACTATCTCTCAGAATTCTGCACCGGAATTTAATGTTTTATATCCTGTAGACTATCTTCTATAGATAATAATGAAAAGCAGCTGTCCATAGGTACTTCTTTGTATTTTATGTTCGTTTTTCAATAAATTATCATATTGGTATTTTTTTTGTTCCTGAAGTCATAAAAATGCATAAATATTCATTTTTTTCAGTATACTTTGTTTAAATTAAAATAAATACATATTCACTTACTTCAATTATCTATTAATTGATATGACATTATTGACGTAAGTGGTAAGTTATACTACTTATTTCACTATTACCATTTCATGAATATAATATTCATGAAAAAGGAAAATATACAATCCTATTTTCAATTAATTCAGCTTTGATGATATTATTATTATTTATTACTATTATTTGATTATTATTTTATCTACGTGTTTGAGAAAATATATATTATTTTACTAAACGATTAAAAATTATAATACTAGCAAAAATTTTGCTTTGCAGATGATTTCATACTGGTTGCTGTTCCTGTCATTGAACTTGTAACAGTCAAAATTTTATCAGCGTGTTCAAGTTTTTCATATTGAATCTATCTATTATTATTATTTTTAATTAAAAACAGGATTATACACTTCAAGAATAGAAACATCAGGGTTCGTACGGGTCCTGGAATTTCCCAGGCTAGGAAATTTTTCGGCACCTGTATTTTCTTTAAAAAAAATATTTCCTTAAATAATGCCAAATTTCGCGAATTTAAATTAGATTTCTTTTTTATAAACAAATACTGATATTTTGACGGAAATTAACGGAACCCGTACAAACCGTGAACATATTAATTTTCAAAATTTTATTTCTTTTATTGATTTCAATCCAACATTTTCGATTACACTTTTTCAATAATTGTCAATTAAAATAATTATTTGTTTTTAATAATTGTTAATTTGTAATCAAGACGTTAAAAATCTGTGAAAATTCACTCGCTTTCATAACTACATACTGTTATTTTACTCTATGTCATTTGTTTTTTCATTTTTTGTCCACCATATTACTACCCTCTGAATGTTTCGCCTATTAAAATATATAAGCCTTTATTTTAATAAGAGCTCAGTTTTAAATACTACAAAATGACTACCTAAATTGTTTTCTTTATGATAAAAAAAAAAAAATAAAAAAATGTTGGTCTTCTAAATTTGATGCAAGTCTCGTAAGAGGACTTTAGATTTCTATAACTATATTTGTTACACGATGTTTTTTTCCCCACTTCTGCAAGAGATGCAGTTGTTTTGTGACTAAAAGATAAACAGTCTTATTAGGATATGATAAAATGTCATAAACAAAATGTTTAGGTTAAAGAAATTACTGTAAAATGCCTCCCGATATATATTCGACACCATATCAGAATTATCTAAAATTGGGAACATAAAATTAGAATGTATAACCACTGAAAAAATACACTTGTTTATTCTAAATGTTTTGGAAGAAAAATAAAACTAAAAAATAAATTTTGGAATGTAGGGTGTTATTATTCAAACTGGGGTTTTTTAAATATGTGTTGTAGAGCTGACGTAGAGCTCGGTGATCTGCTACTTTTCTACTTTAATTAACCAATATACACTGGCGATCAAAAGTTTCCGGCCAGTTAGTTTCTATGACATGATTGCCAGAACGTTTCAGCGAAGAAGCGCAGTTGCTTCAAAAGTTAGGAATATGCTAATGACCTCTGACCACATGATCATTTTGATTGGATACTGAAAACACTTCATGCAAAGCGGAAGAATTCGAAATTCGCGTGTGCAAAAGTTTTCTGCCATTCGCCATTTGTTAGATTTGCTATCGGTAAAGCGTTTTTTTTTTTTTTTTTTTTTTTTTTTTTTTTTTTTTTTTTTTTTGGCCGTGTTTGTTAATTAAGCAACGTGACTAACGTAGTTGAAATAAAAAAATGAAAAGTTAAACAATTACAATTCGTAAACGAGTGATTTGCTTGTCGCTAAAAGGCCAATCCTCTTGTGAGATCGTGAAAAATTTCGATCGGAAAATCTAATGGGAAGTATAGTTAAAAATATACATAAAGATGGCCATGGCCTCCAGCACTTGACACGGTCTGGTAGATCCCGAAAAATGACTTTTCGTGTGGATTTAATTATCAGGAGAAAAGCAGTTGATGACCCGCATAAAAATGCCGCTACAATATCCCGCGATTTACTGACTGAAAATATTGCTGAAATAAGTCGGTTTGCCGTGTCAAGGCGCTTACATGGCGTAGGACTTTATAGAAGAGTCGTTGTTAAAAAACCTTTCACAAGTGAAGATAAAATCAGCGGGCCCGACTAGCGTTTGTCGAAAAATATGAAGCCTGGTCATCTGAAAACTGGAAAAGAACTATTTTCTGATGATTTAAAATTCAACCCTTTAGGGAGTAATTGCAGACACTACGTTCGACGACAAAAAAACAAAAGATATGATTCGAGATATGTTTTTCTTACAGCGAAGCATGGAGGAGAACACGTTATGCTGTGTTGAGCATTTTCTGGAAAAGGTGTCGGTCCGTTAGTTGAAATCCGCAGCAAGATGAATGGTGCAATGTATCAAATGATATCTTGCAAGATCATTTGCTGCCTTATTGGGCGAAACATTGTGGTCGCAACTATTTGTTTCTGCATGATAGCGACCCAAAGCATACATGTAATCTCATCAAGCAATGATTTTCGCACAACAAATATCCACTTTTGAAATTACTAGTCCAATCACCCAATCTGAATCACATAGAAAATCTTTGGAGCGAACTTGACAAATGTGTTTGGAATTATAAATATTCCAATTCAACAGAATATTCCTGAAAATTGCAAGAAGAGTGGAAAAACTTACCATAGATCTATGATACTGGTTCTGTGGTACCATATGGTACTGGTTCTGTGAAGATCATCGATGATCTTCAACTGTTCTTTGAATCGATGCCACGTCGCTGCAGCGCGGTACTTATTGCTAAAGCTATGAAGACAAAATGCTAATTGTAAATGTTGTTGATCGCTGTTATTTTCTATTATAACACCTTTTTTCCAAACTTGTCACGATAGCAGGAAACTTTTGAGAGCATGCGTTTTACTTTGCAATTAATTTTGTCAATTAAATTTATTGATATTTATTTGTTATTCCTTATATAAGCTCCTAACTATTATGTCAATAAAATGTATAAGTATTATTTTGAGATTCCTCTTCATATGGCTATACTTACAAATTAACTAAATATTTTATGCTGGCCGAAAACTTGTGACCGCCACTTACTTTTGAAGTATGGTGTCTTTACCTGTGTTTTATTATTATTAACTCTCAAAAAGTATTTATTTTCTTTGACAGCCCTCCTCTATAGATCGATAACATGATTTATTTTCTGGTTGCTGCGAAAAAAAAGATATTGGTTTTCTTTGAATCTTTGGTGAAACCTAAAGAAAAATTGCACTGACCTAACAAATGATTTTAACCTAAAAAAATAAATACTGCTTTTCACGTGATAAAAGATTTCTCTTTACGGCCCTATCATTTAAGAAAGTAGGTTAAGTAATTACTTGTAGGCTGAATCATGTAATGGAAAAGGATAGATTACTTCTCTGCTATGTATCTGATTTTTACTAGAAATGAAGTATTGTGAATTTAAAAATAGAAATGTGCAAATTAAGAAAAACATATTTTTCTTTTTTACTACAATTTACCTTAGCTTTCTGCATGTTTTGATAAATTTAAGAAAACAAAACCACCCTTATCTAAATTATTAGTTTCTTAAGTTAAGCTAAATAATCAATCAAGTAAATTAAATATAATTAACGTATGGCATTTTCTCTTCCATTTATAGCATTTTAAATAGATTTAAAGTGGTATGTTGACTACCTTATTAAGGAGAAACGTCAGAAGTTCATTTCATATTAAATACTAGTGAATTGTTGCTGAAAACAGAATGTAAACTGTTAATATTTTGCGCCTGTGCACATTTCATAGAACAATCAAGTTTCTTCCTTTGTAATTGTTTTCCAGAATACTAAACTAAACTAGTAGGATGTGCCAATCCAAAACTTTTTTTGTTTCATACATGTTTATATTTCAATATCAGTACTTCAATACTACATCAACTTCGATTTACATCTTAAATTTCTGCTTCATTTTGTTAATCAGAGGGAAAATGAGCTAATCTCGAACAAGATATTTAATAGAATCAATATTAGTACTATTCTGTTGTAAGTCAGTCGCTTTCGAATTTCCGAGTAAGCTGGATGCGAACTTCCCGTCTGTGCAAAAGAAGCTGATATACATCACAACTACGAAAAATTGAGAACAATTGCTATGTGAGTGCGCCCTTGGAAAATCTCCGTTTTCAACTGGGACCTGATTCTCATAGTCAAAAACATATATATACAGCTTGGCTCAATTCTAGGCATAAACGTACACGCTTTCTGATGATACAATAATGAAAATGGCACAAAAATCACTATTACAGTGCCCCCTTCCTGTGGCATATCTCCAAATTCAATTGATATTTGATGACCATAGTCAAAATACAGAGATATAAAGTTTGATTCAATTCTGTGCACAACTCCGCACGTTTTTCAATGTCGAAATAATTAAAATTTATTCCATATAAAACATCCAATGTAAAAAATAGAAAAATTTACGAATGTTTAGCTTACGATGAACATTCGTAATGTAATCGTATTATAACATATTAGGTAGCTTTCTTTACAAAAAAGCTACCTATTGCAGCCGTTCGGAGGAAAGCGATTTCAAAAAATTTTGGTATATTTTCATCGATCATGACCCCCAGACCCCGAAACCACCCTCCGTTCAAAATTGATATATATATATATATATATATATATATCTGACCTATGTCACACTGTAACTCCCGTAATTATGAACCGATTTCGATGTAATTCGGTGTGTACATAGTACATATCAATGTCTCGACCGAGTTCGTTGGCCAGCTTCATCCGCCATTTTGTTTCAAAATGGCGGCCATTTAAAATTTTAAAAAAATTTTAAAACTTGAAATGTGGTACCAAAAAATTAAAAATGGAAAAATATTATTTTCTTATGTATTTGACCTTTATACAAAGATTCCGGAGCAGTTTTTGTTTCGTCTATATCTTAAAAAATGGCTGAGTTATAGCATTTTGAATTTCTAGCGTGGCTGACATTTTGAAACGTCCTGAAGTTTGTCACGCGATAAAAGGCGTATTTATGAACCGATTTGGATGTAATTCAGTGTGTACATAGTACATACCAATCTCTCGACCGAGTTCGTTGGCCAGCTTCATCCGCCGTTTTGTTTCAAAATGGCGGCCATTTAAAATTTTAAAAAAATTTTTAAACTTGAAATGTGGTACCAAAAAATTAAAAATGGAAAAATATTATTTTCTTATGTATTTGACCTTTATACAAAGATTCCGGAGCAGTTTTTGTTTCGTCTATATCTTAAAAAATGGCTGAGTTATAGCATTTTGAATTTCTAGCGTGGCTGACATTTTGAAACGTACTGAATTTTGTCACGCGATAAAAGGCGTATTTATGAACCGATTTGGATGTAACTTCGTTTATACATAGTACATACCAATGTCTCGACCGGGTTCGTTGGTCAGCTTCATCCGCCATCTTGTTTAAAAATGGTGGCCATTTAAATTTTTAAGAAAAATTTAAATTTGAAATGTGGTACCAAAAAATTAAAAATTGAAAAAATATTTTCTTCTTATGTGTTTGATCTTGATAAAAAGATTCGGGAGCAGTTTTTGTTTCGTCTATATCTTAAGAAATGGCTGAGTTATAGCATTTTGAATTTCTAGCGTGGCTGACATTTTGAAACGTCCTGATTTTTCTCACGTAATAACAGGCGTATTTATGAACCGACTTGGATGTACCTTGGCGTGTACATAGTACATACAAATATCTCGACCGAGTTCGTTGGCCGGCTTCATCCGCCATCTTGTTTCAAAATGGCGGCCATTTAAAAAAATAAAAAAATTTAAATGAGATACCAAAAAATTGGAAAGTGAAAAAGATTTTTTTTGTATGTGTTTGACCTTAATACAAAGATTCCGGAACAGTTTTTCTTTCGTCTATATCTAAAAAAAATGGCTGAGTAATAGCATTTTGAATTTCTCTTGTGGCTGACATTTTAAAACGACCTGATTTTTGTCACGCGATAACAGGCGTAATTATGAACCTATTTGGATGTAACTTGGTCTGTACATAGTATATACCAATGTCTCGACCGAGTTCGTTGGCCAGCTTCATTCGCCAACTTGTTTCAAAAGGGTTGCAATTTAAAAAAAATTAAATTTAAAATTCAAAATGAGGTATTAAACAATTGGAAAATGAAAAAGATTTTTTTATGTGTTTGGTCTTGATACAAAGATTCTGGAGCAGTTTTTGTTTCTGAAAATTTGTTCTTTTGTTTATATCTTAAAAAATGGTTGATTTATAGCACTTTGAATTTCTAGCATGGCTAACGTTTTGAAACGATCTTGTATTTGTCACGCGATAACACACGTATTGGCCTATTTCGATGTAAGAAGGCATGTGGATGGTATACATCAACACCTCGACCAAGTTCGCTGGCCAGATTCATCAGCCATCTTGTTTCAAAATGGCGACCATTAAATTAAAAAATATATATATATTTAAAGTGAGGTGCAAAAAAATTAGAAATTGAAAAAGGTTTCTTTCTTAAGTATTTGACCTTGATATAAGGATTCAGGAGCATTTTTTGTTTGTCTTTACCTTAAAAAATGGCTCAGATATAGCAGTTTCAATTTCTATTGTGGGTGACATTTTGAAAAATCTGATTTTTTGCATGCGACAGCACTCCTATATATTAACCGATTCCGATGTGAGTGAGCATGTGCACAGCAATTACTAAGGTCTCGACCAAGTTCACTGCTTAGCCTCATCCACCATGTTGTCTTAAAATGACAGGCACTTTAAGAAATTGCCGAATTTGGCAGCCAAATATATGTTACTTTAAAGAAAAGCAGCTTGGATAAAGCTGACTAATTTCGCGAAATTCTCATTCATTATATTGATAAAAATTAGTATTGAATCTGCTATATTCGGTTTCCACTAAATTGAGCTTCGTGTGTTTGAATGATATAATTTGGCTTTTTTTAAATAAGGATTATGAAAGCTACCTCTTCCTCCCGGCACTGGCCGGAAGGACTTTTTCAAACTACAAATGTATCAAAATGTTATCTATTCAACATCGTGCGTTTAAAATATTATAAATTATATAAATCGAAATATAAATAAATTAAACATTTTTAGATTTTTGGGGGATCCTTTAAAAGGTTACAAGGCCCTTTAAAAAATAAATGTCCAAAAGTTCTGACTTCTACTCTTCTCTATTTAGCTGGTGTAAATTAAATTAACATGCGTTCAATATTCGCTATTGTGTATAACACTTCGCTCAATATTGGAATGATCTTCAAACAAAATAGTTGTCTATTAAATAACAAAATATATACAAACAGGAACTGTCACTGGCAGTATCACTTACTTCTGTGGCTGTCAGTAAATAAACAATGTATACACATATTCTAGATAAACGAGTTTCCACGACGGGACAAGAATAGACGAAACAAAATAACATTTACTGAGAAATACAAAAGTAACCTGTCTTTACACAGAGCATTATACTGAGTCATAAGTCACTGCCACATATGCCGCTAAATATATTTATTTTTGATATTACAATTTAGGAAGTGAGAATTTAATCTAAGACTTTGTGAAAACGTACGACAAAAAAGAATGTTAAATAAAAATGTTTGAGTATGGAAAAAATTTAGAGTATAAATAATTTGCAAAATCAAAACAGATATGTTTGAGAGGAGCTTGGAGCTTGGAAATATCGATATAAAAAATAATGCAGCTTTTAAATATATATAATAATTTTTATTTTACACATATACAGGGTGTCCATAATTAAAAGATCCTATTTTACTTGTCTACAGACGAAATAATTGGTCAGAAAATTGTGAAATTATCTAACGGACATAATAAAGGAATGGGAATTTGTTTGAGCGAAAAAAATAGTTCAAAATTTCGCCACCAGGTGGCTTTTTTATTGAATTACAAATTTTTAAAAGTTTTTGCGCTTTATTTTTCTCAGATTAAATAAGACAAATATACAGATCGTCCCCTGAAAAAAATAAAGCGTAAAAACTTAAAAGAATTATTGGTGTTCGAATTGAATGGACAATACAAACTCTGAAAAAAAGAATCCGCCTACAACAGCCGCCATTTTTTTCACAGAGCTCAGGCGCAGTAGACGGAGGGTAAGTGTGTAATTTATTAAAAAATGCCCTCTGGTGGCGAAATTTTGAACTAATTTTTTTTTCGCTCAAACGAATTCCCATTCCTTTATTATGTCCGACACAAAATTTCACAACTTTTTGACCAATAGTTTCGTATTTAGACATCTTTAAAGCAGGGTCGTTTAATTATGGACACCCTGTATACAGACGTTTTATGAAAAAAATATTAACAAAATTTAAAAAATGGCGGAGATATGAGTGTCAAGACCCTTTTTTGAAAATCATTGCTGATGGTGTAATTCTTTCCTCGGTAAGACATCGTCTGAAAAATAAAAATAAAACTTTTTCTTATTTAGAAAGTTAATAGCTTAGATGTAGCTTAGGAAATAAAATTATCTGTAGAAATGACAGTTGTTTGAAAAAAAACTTTGATTTTTATTAAAATTTTGATTTTTAAAAAATTATAAAAAATGAACACGACATCCAATCAAAAAATCCTATACTACATCGTAAATAATATTATAGGCTTAAATCACATCCAAATCGGTTAAGCAAATCTTGAGATATATTATACACCAGTCTATACACACAGTAATTTCTAGAAAAATGCAAAAGAAAAAAAGTACCGCGTGAGCATCTTGAAACGAAATATGTTTTAATTACTTTCAATCTGCAGTTCGTGAACCATACATGACGTCTTCCAATGATGATGCGATGTCATCCGACTCCTTTTGATCAGCGCCCCCCCCCCCCCCAGTGGCCTAGAGGCTCTGCTCTCGAAGCTGGTAGACGGGAGGTGCTGGGTTCGATCCCAATCGCGCCCGTCGGCCTAATCGTTCGGAGTTTTCGTGGTTTTCTTCGAACCTTGGTTCTGCAAGCGTTAATACGGGTTAGGTTCCCTTAGAAAGACCTCCACGGAAGGCACCCCCTCCCCTTAGGGCCTATATACCACGTGCTGATAATTGGCCGACATAAACACAACCAACCTTTTGATCAGCTTTTTTCACTTTCTTGGCCTCTTTAGTCACTTGTTGGGCTATAGATTCTTGCTAAGAATCCAAATTCCGTGATAATCGCAGCGCTAATAACTCTGGAAACATTTATGATTAAACCGTTAAAACATTCTTCATAGTAAAAAATATATATATTTAGTCCGAAAAAAAAATCATTTTTTTTTAAATGCCAAGGTGGTGGTTATACTTCTTAATGTAGGTACAGAAACAGAAAACATTCAGTATAAGAAATATTATTAATTTTTAAAAATATTTAAGTTTGATCTATATTACTAAGCGGAAACCTGTCCGGGAGTAATGTTGACGCCATATTGATGGTGGCAACACTTGACAAATTAAATACGCTTTGACTTCTTTTTTTAAACTTCTAAACATCGCATAATTTCAAGCTTTACATCACAGAATAGGAAAAAATATATGTTCATTTGAAAATTTATTGTCAATTTATTTGAAAAATATATCTCAATTTACTGATTTTTTATGGTTATAAAAATAATTTTAAAGCCTAGTTCCTTTAAAATCTATATCTATCGCGTTCAGCCCGATTATGAAAGGCTAAACTGTTTGCAATTAAAACAAGTAATTGTACTAGTAATTGTACTAGTAATAAGTAATTAATTTAATAATTACTTAATTATTTAATAAATAAATGTTCGTTAATAAAGAAATAGTAATAAATCTTTCAGCATTCCTGTCCGGATAATATTCTTTTAGGAAAATAAAACTTCATCAATAAAATAATAAAGTAATCTAAATAAAACTCAACTTGACATGTAATTGAAATACGCGCTCAAACTACTGAAATTATCAGAGTATTAAAAGGCTGCTGTAAGTAGAGTCATCCATGGTAATTTCTTCGGCTACTAATTCCTTGCATGCCGGTAATAAATTAATTTTATGTGTTGTTTTTAATGAATCTCAAAAATTATGTGAGCACATTATTGAAAGGAATGTTTATTAAGAGCGCCATTGACAAATGCTATGTTTACAATAAGTGTTCAAAATTGAGTCAAAAAACAGCAAGGCACGCCTGGCAGGGTCACTGAAGCGATTATTGTACCGATTCAAAAATGTCATGTATTTCATGCATATGTGAAGCAACAACAGATATTAAAATGGCGATATCATCAACAGAATCAACTGCAGTTGCATAAATGAGACTTTTCAGATATTCCCATAAGAAGTAATCGAGAGTCAATAATCTGGAAGATCGGGGTGTCCAAGGGCCTAGTCCAGCAAATAAAGGCAGGCAGTTGTTATCATAGTTTTGTGGAAGAATTTTTACCAGAACTATTTCAAGAAATACTGATTGCCATTCAAAAACAACTTTGGTTTCAGTATGATGGGATACCAGCCCATTTCAGCTCAGTATTGTTATGTGCAGTTATCTTAATGCCATTTTTGTGATGTGATAGATTGGAGGTGAGTTTAAGTGACTCCTAAAGCATCTCGTTGCTCAAATATTTGTAACTGCTGCACGTGTATGTGAAATACCTGGCATGTTTGAAAGTATAGACCAGTCGCTCCACGGATGATGCCAAGCACGTTTCACTGTTACTGGATATATTTTTTAACAGTTATTATAAAAATTACACCTCTCAATGATGCTATCAATAAGAACTTTCTTTGTCTTTTCTTTTTTTCTAGTGTTTTCTCCTCACCGTGTCACTTGCGCCCACTCATTCCAATACATTAAATGATTGTCACAGTGTCTTGTACCAATCTTTAAAGTTTGTACCATGAATTCGGAATTCCTTGTATGCCTTATTTCCTGTGTTTGCATCCAATCGCGCCCGTCGGCCTAATCGTTCGTACTTTTCGTGGTTTTATTCGAACCGTGGATTTCCATGCGAACACAACCAACCATCCTGTGTTTCACCTCACCATGTCACTTGCGCCCACACATTACAGGCTAGTTCCATGAGTACTTGTAGTGTAAGTCACATGCTGCAATTTTTGGCTACGAGTATTTTAGAACGGAAATGTGACTTATTTTACCGGAGAGATCCTGTTAATTGAATAAGGTGAAGCAAATTTTTCAAAGATAACGGTGGCCAATAAGCATAGCAGTTA
Organism: Maratus speciosus; assembly: GCA_963932465.1. Lineage (NCBI taxonomy): Eukaryota > Metazoa > Arthropoda > Arachnida > Araneae > Salticidae > Maratus > Maratus speciosus. Next base: position 283,669,099 of record OZ010791.1, on the reverse strand, counting down.
TCAGCCATGTGACTTATACTTCAAAAACCCGTAGAATTAGCCTCCAATACATTAAATGCTTGTTACAGTTTCCTGTACCAACACTTAAAGTTTGTAACATAAATTCGGAATTCCTTTTATGCCTTATTTCTTGTGTTTGCACCTCACCATGTCACTTTCGCCCACACATTCCAGGCTAGTCCCATGAGTAGGAGAAGGTATTTTTCCTTTGACCAATTTGCAAAATTTTAACTTTCTTAGCTCAACTATTAAGTCTAAATTCAATTTATCTGTTTTATTATAATCTGTATCATATGGTTTATCATACGTAATTTTTTCAAGGTTCTAGTTTTACTTTTATTATGTTTCCTTTCATTTTTAAAAAGTAAAAACATTATGGCCAAAGGTACAACATATAGTTGTACCTTTAACCATGGGTTGTTGTACCTTTGAACAGGCAATTATACAACACAGCAATGAAGAAAAAAATCATTTTATTCAGTATCATATTGTAAATAATTTTAAGTTAATTGGGTACCAGACGATGTAAGCTTATTAAGATTTGTGTTATGAAAGTATTTTAAGAGTTTTGTATTTCACGTTTGCTTATTCCACTTTAAATGATAAAACGTCTACTCCAAAGACAAACATTCTAACTGTCAAGCAGATCAACTAGCAGTAATAGGGTTTAGAAGTTCAGTCACAATGTCTTCTATATCAGTATCATACAGCTTTTCATCTCCTCGTATAAACTTCCCACTTAAAGTTTGTATATTTTCAAATATTGGACCTGAAACACTGAATATTTAATATCACATATCTCTACAATAAAATATGTAACAGTATTTTTACTTGCAGTTTTAACAAGAATAAAATTTCCTTTTTCCATTTCATCTTTCTCGAACTATTTCTGGTCATCTAATTTATGACATTCATCTGACAGATCAAAGTCACTTTCTCAAATGTAAACAATGTAAAGAACAGAAATCCGTACAACCTCTGTTCCCAAGCTGAGCGGATTGGAGGAAGCCTACTGTACATATTTCTTTTCATTTATGAACAACTTAAGTAAAAAAAAATATCAACTAATTGGAAGACAATTGTAGTAAGTAAGTCATAATAGTTTAAATGTTTACAAAATTTTTAAGAGTGTTGTACCTTTGACCTGGTCAAAAGAACGACAACTGACCATGGTCAGAGGTACAACACCATGCTAGTGCAAATTACAAAGCATGCTACATTTTTAGGATTAGGATAATCATTTTCACAAACCCTACCATATTTATAATAGTCTATAGGTACCATTTCAAATTATTTCTATCAACAAAGACATAGCACAAAAAATATTATTGGACAAAACCTTAACAAATAAATTCTTACATTTTTGTGATAGAAATGGACTAGTAATATTCACAGGAATGCTCTTTGACTTGAATAATCTGCAGTAGGTTGCACAAGCTCTCTAGTGAAGGAACTATCCTCTAATTACACCAAAATTCATAAAATACTGTTAAATGGCGCTAGGTGGTCAAAGGAACAATATGGTCAGAGGTATACCTTCCGTAGTGTAAGTCACATGCTGCGAGTTTTGGCTATCAGTATTTTAGAACGAAAAATGTGAATTATTTTATCGGAGAGAACTCATTAATTGAATAAGGCGAAGCAAACTTTTCAAAAATAACGGTGGCCAACAAGCATAGCAGTTATCAGCTATGTGATTTATACTACAAAAATCCACGGAATTAGCCTCCAATACATTAAATGCTTGTTACAGTTCCCTGTACCAACCCTTAAGTTTGTACCATGAATTCGGAATTCCTTTTATGCATTATTTCCTGTGTTTGCACCTCACCATTTTACTTGCGCCAACACATTACAGGCTAGTACCATGAGTACTTGTAGTGTAAGCCACATGCTGCGGTTTTTGGCTACCAGTATTTTAGAACGGAAAATGTGACTTATTTTATCGGAGAGATCTCATTAATTGAATAAGGCGTAGCAAACTTTACGAAAATAACGGTGGTCAACAAGTTTAGCAGTTATCAGCTATGTGACTTAAACTCCAAAACCCATGGAATTAGCCTTCAATACATAAAATGCTTCTTACAATTTCCTGTACCAACCCTTAATATTTGTACCATGAATTCGGAATCACCCTGTATATATATATATATATATATATATATATATATATATATATATATATATGTATATATATATATATATATATGTATATATACAGGGTGTTTCTAAACTCATGGTACAAATTTTAAGGGTAGGTAGAGCACACAGTAACAATCATTTATTGTATAGGAATGTATGGGACCAAGTGACGCATTAAGATAAAAGCACCAGGAGGGGAGGGGGGCAATTAGGCTCCTTTTTTAATTTTCAAAATTTCTCATTCATACCAGTAAATTTTTATACTATCCTTTTCTTGACATTTCATAATTACTTAATAATAAAATTCTTCTTTGAAAATTTTTGGTATGAAATCGAAATTTTTTGAATTGAAAATAGAAATAGAAATAGAAATTTTTTGAAATAGAAATGGAATTTTTGGTTGATTCCACTGGCGGTAGAGGGCATAAGTGACTGGTCGCCGTTCAATACCATGCATTCAAGTAGAAGAAATCGCCATTTTTAATTATACTATCGTTCGTCATGGAAGATTTTACATATGCCGAAAAAGCCGACAAGCATTTCATGTATGGTCGTGCAAATGGCAACGCCAGAGTTGCCCTATCAGAAGCAATTTCCTCGCAGAAGAATACTTGCTCATAGAATGTTTCAGCGCTTATACCGTCAACTTTCTGAAACAGGTTCTTTCCACGTCGCCAGGCGGGAAACTGGGCGAGAAAGAGCTGTACGCAGTGCAAGCCTGGGAGAAATTATTTTGAATTTGTGAGTGAAAGGCCCGAATCAAGTACTAGAGCTTTTGCACAGAATTTAGGTGTGAGTCATCCGACCGAAGGGGTTAAATATAGAAAATACATTGGTTTCTCAGGTTTATAAAATTTAAAAAACGCTTTTCGGAATCTTATGTAACTCGGAAGAGGTGTTTGTATATTTTCGTGCGTGGCTATTTTAAATTTTTGTATATTAAGAAAACAATTGACTTTTTAACACATTCCAATAAAGTTGAAAAATTTTTATGAATTCACTTTATCCGTCCGTATACCGTCTGTCTGCCTGAATACGCGTTAACTCACGTAAGTATACTCGGAATTTCATGCAGTTTATACTTGTTAATGATGTTTATCATGGCATTTTCGGTACTGAATATGAAGTGTATAGCATTATTATTTCGTTTACAGGTGCAATCAAAAGAATTCCGTTACATTATGATCAATGGGAAAAATCGTTTGCAATGTATTTTAATGGCATTACGCTAATTAAAATGTATTTAAATTGACGTAAATTAATGAATTTCACTAAAAGATGATTACTATAAAATAGGGCATTCATACCATTTATCGTTCATTTTTATTGACACACAAAAGAAATCGGTTACAGTACTGTCTTTGAGCAATATTTGCTAGAAGTGCGTTTTTAATTTAGGTATGCGCTTTTAAATTTAACTAATATTTTGCATGCTACTCTTTGTATATAAATTCTATACCTCGTATACAGGGTTGCACAGAAGAATCCACGTACCATTTTCCTTATTAAGTGAAAAGTTGCCGAAGAGGAATTTTTAACTGTGGCATTTATTTCCTAACTGAACTAAATTTTTCCATGCATCCAGTTTATGGATACAAATCCATGTATCAGATACTCTGCTGCTCAAATAATTCGGATAATTTTGTCGATTGTGAATGAGATCCCAATGTGTTATGCGTCTAAATTGTTCAATTAGACATCATATTTTAACTTATTAAACAGTGGAGTTTTGTTACGTTATTTTGGAAGTGTTGGAAAATGATTCATAATTTATGCTTGACGCATGATTTTTTCTTTCTTGTTTTACAGTACATGCGAACAGGTGCAAGCAGGAAAAATGTTCTAAAAATCCGATTTTTTTTTCTTAAACTCTTAGGGATAGACATTTGAAATGGTGATTAGGTTTAAGACATAGATGCTCACCAGGACTGTTTTTAAAAATTCAAAATTTCAATGAGTGAAATAGGTAAAAACGTTTACTCTCAAATTGTGAATCAATTCAAAAAGCCATGGGCGGAAGATGGAGGGCGGAATTTACAAACAGACAATATTTTTTTCCGTTTTTTGTAAGTGGTAATCTGTAAAGACTTTGAAAGGAAGATTTTTTATTTTAGTTATTAGCAGTATTATTAAAAGTAATGTAATTTTTGCTTCATGTGAATGAGCTTGCAGAGAACATTTTAATAATATTTTCAACAAGATGTTCTGTTTATACGTGACGAAAGCGACCGGAATTGCTACTGATTTATAATAGAGTTAAATCGTGATTTGGATAGAAAAAAAAAAGATTTTAAACTTTAAAATTTGGTAATTGTGCTTCAGTAATGCTTTTATCACAATCGAATTTTTTAAAAGGATACTTTTAAATAAAAGAAAAATGTAATTTTGTATGCTGTTTTGTGTCAAACTTAAAAAAGAAGATTTCTGCGCAAAAATTCTCATTCAAATTTGATTAAAATTAAGTGGTATAAAAAATATACTACCACCTTGAATGTGGGTATTAGTACTATCACGGCTTCCTCCCAATATTTTTTTGAAATTTACAGTTTTTTTACTAAAAGTTCGATAAAATAAAATATGAGTGGAACTTTTAGTAAACTAAAGCATATCTATTTTACAGTAAGGGAATTTTGCAATGAAATATTTATTTTCAACAGAATCTAGAATTTGAAGTCCCCTAAATTAGACCTACACTGACATGTTTGGGCAATATTTAAAAAAAAAGGTTGAAAATTATGCTTACTTTTTTCTATTTTAATTTTATGAACTCAAACTTTTAATATTTTCTGGGTTTTGTTTAACTTTAAATTTTCAGCAAGAACGTGATAAGAAAAGAAGCATATTTTTTCTGCTGGGAGCTTTTAAATGTTTTTAATCCAGTTAAGTTAAAATTCAGTTCCAATGAAGCGTTGAATTCAGAAAGATAAATATGTGCGCAGTTTAAAAAAATTACCTCACTTTCATAAAGTTAGATTTTCAAAAACCATATTTTTTATTTTTTTATCTAGGTGTAGAATTTGCATAATTCACGGAATCAAATTGTTGAAAGCTTAGGCATAAATGAAATAAAAAAACATTAAAAATCTAAAATTTTAAAGAAAGCTTTCTGAAATTTTGACAGTTTTTCAATAAAAGGTTTAAATTAAATTTACTTCAAATGCCTCAAATCTGATCGTGACATGTCTTAAAATATATTAATATATTAAATTAATGCAATATATTAAATTATGGTATGAGATATGAGTGCGATATATTAAATTAAGTTTATAGTGTATTTCGTATTTTTTTATTTAAAATTTTTTTTTTATTTAAAAAAAATATATACTTCGTTTTTGGCATCTACGGAAATAAAAATGCTCGGTTCTGGATAACATCACGAATGTGTTTTGAATTAATGCCGATAAAATAAAATACTAATCTAAATTAATTTTTTTAAATTATAGATAAAATTGATAAGCAAATAAGATTAAAAGTATCATTCTTTATCGGCTGAGTTTATTTAATGCATACACTCATCATCCCTGATAAAGAGAAGATATATATTAAAAGAATTTTAATTTTCTCTTTCCAATAACACAGTTCTTTCAATTTTCTCTTTGGCGGTTAGGAAAAGAAAAATATATTCTTTTGATGTCTAACCTGTGTTAATGTTCAAGTCAACTTTTTTATTCATATACCATTTGTAAACACTAATATTCCCAGCGTATTACGTGAAATAATATGTACGCACACACACACACATATATATATATACACTATATGGTCATTAATGAACGGGCATTTTCAATTTCAGACATTTTGTTGAATATTTAAAGACATATTTACTTAATTTTTCTGGAACTTCAGGATTATGGAAAACATGTTCTGTTTCATATTTATCAACACCGGTTTGATCATAAAGACAATTATAGGGTCAACAAAAAATCGAAGAAGAAGAAAATGTTTGGGATCATCCTGAAAAATAAAATACACGAAATGATCTATCACTATAGCTTACGAATATCTGGATAGTGTACAATCAATGTATTCATTTGGGGAAGAATAGAATATATATTCATGTAGATATATCAATTTTTTTTAATTTAAAAAAACAAATTGTGTGTTTTTTGTTTATATCATGCAGGGGTTTTTTACCAAATTTAACGGCAGTTTCAGAAAATTTGGCAAAATGTAGTGGAAATAATATGGTGTAATTGAAATGTAAATTTATTAAATATTTGATGAAAAATTGATGAAAAATTTCTTTTCACTGTTTGATAGTCAAATCTATGGATAAACTCTTAAAAAAAGGCCAATCGTGAAAATTCAGAAAAATATCGGCAATAGACTGAGCTGATTTCCAGTTGTTCTCTAAAAACAGATAAATAGTAAGTTTTTTTACGAAAATTATCGTTTTTAATTTTTACTTTATTTTCATTTATTATGGATGCTTTAGTTCTTGGAAAATCACCAGACCGAGCCTATTTCAAGAAAAAAAGAAGTATCAAAATCTAAGCATTTCATCTATATCTACTCGTTGACATTCATTAAATAAAACTTATTTGCTAAAAGCCAGGTAATAAAAAAGTACAATTTGTAAAAAAATCCCTTATCATTTAGCAGCTTTTACAGCGCAACTAAAAATTCACTCACTATACTGCCGATATCATTCTGAATTTTCAGGATATTTGACTGGTTCTGTTTTATGAGTTACTTCATACAGTTGACTATCAAATCACGAAAAAAAAAATATCGTGTGCGTATGTGCACATAAAAAAATATTTCATTCAACTGCTCCTATTTCATCAAATATTTAATATATTTACATTCCAATTACAACCTCTTATTTCTACTACCTTTTGTCAAATTTTCTGAAACGCGTTAAATTTGATAAAAGTCCTCCCGGCCAGTGCCGGGAGGAAGAGGTAGCTTGCAAATTCCTTATTTTAAAAAAGCCAACTTATATTATTCAAACACACGAAGCTCAATTTAGTGGAAACCGAATATAGGAGATTCAATACTAATTTTTATCAATACTAAATCATTATGAATGAGAATTTCGCGAAATTAGTCAGCTTTATCCAAGCTGCTTTTATTTAAAGTAACTTATATTTCGCTGAGATGTTGATGTATACTATCCACATGCCTTCTTACATGGAAATAGGCGAATACGTGTGTTATCGCGTGACAAATACAAGATCGTTTCAAAATGTTAGCCGTACTAGAAATTCAAAATGCTATAATTGAACCATATTTTAAGATATAAACAAAAGAACAAATTTTCAGAAACAAAATCTGCTCAGGAATCTTTGTATCAAGGCCAAACACATAAAAACATTTTCATTTTCCAATTTTTTAATACCTCATTTTAAATTTTAAATTTAATTCTTTTTAAATGGCAACCCTTTTGAAACAAGATGGCGAATGAAGCTGGCCAACGAACTCGGTCGAGACATTGGTATGTACTATGTACAGATCAAGTAACATCCAAATCGGTTCATAAATACGCTTGTTATCGCGTGACAAAAATCAGGTCGTTTTAAAATGTCAGCCACAATAGAAATTCAAAATGCTATAACTCAGCCATTTTTTTTAGATATAGACGAAACAAAAACTGTTCCGGAATCTTTGTATTAAGGTCAAACACATACGAAAAAAATCTTTTCCATTTTCGTATTTTTTGGTATCTCATTTTAAATTTTAAATTTTTTTTAAATGGCCGCCATTTTCAAACAAGATGGCGGATGAAGCTGGCCAACGAACTCGGTCGAGATATTTGTATGTACTATGTACACACCAAGGTACATCCAAATCGGTTCATAAATACGCCTGTTATCACGTGACAAATATCAGGACGTTTCAAAATGTCAGCCACGCTAGAAATTCAAAATGCTATAACTCAGCCATTTTTTAAGATATAGACGAAACAAAAACTGCTCCCGAATCTTTGTATCAAGGTCAAATACATAAGAAAAAATATTTTTTTAATTTTCAATTTTTTGGTACCACATTTCAAATTTAAATTTTTCTTAAAAATTTAAATGGCTGCCATTTTTAAACAAGATGGCGGATGAAGCTGGCCAACGAACTCTGTCGAGACATTGGTATGTACTATGTACAAACGAAGTTACATCCAAATCGGTTCATAAATACGCCTTTTATCACGTGACAAATATCAGGACGTTTCAAAATGTCAGCCACTCTAGAAAATCAAAATGCTATAACTCAGCCATTTTTTAAGATATAGACGAAAGAAAAACTGCTCCCGAATCTTTGTATCAAGGTCAAATACATAAGAAAAAAATATTTTTTCAATTTTCAATTTTTTGGTACCACATTTCAAATTTAAATTTTTCTTAAAAATTTAAATGGCTGCCATTTTTAAACAAGATGGCGGATGAAGCTGGCCAACGAACTCGGTCGAGACATTGGTATGTACTATGTACACATCAAGGTACATCCAAATCGGTTCATAAATACCCCTGTTATAACGTGACAAGTATCAGGACGTTTCAAAATGTCAGCCACGCTAGAAATTCAAAATGCTATAACTCAGCCATTTTTTAAGATATAGATGAAACAAAAACTGCTCCCGAATCTTTGTATCAAGGTCAAATACATAAGAAAAAAATATTTTTTCAATTTTTAATTTTTTGGTACCACATTTCAAATTTAAATTTTTCTTAAAAATTTAAATGGCTGCCATTTTTAAACAAGATGGCGGATGAAGCTGGCCAACGAACTCGGTCGAGACATTGGTATGTACTATGTACAAACGAAGTTACATCCAAATCGGTTCAAAAATACGCCTTTTATAGCGTGACAAAATTCAGGACGTTTCAAAATGTCTGCCACGCTAGAAATTCAAAATGCTACAACTCAGCCATTTCTTAAGATATAGACGAAACAAAAACTGCTCCGGAATCTTTGTATAAAGGTCAAATACATAAGAAAAAAATATTTTTCCATTTTCAATTCTTTGGTACCACATTTCAAATTTCAAAGTTTTTAAAAAAAATTAAATGGCCGCTATTTCGAAACAAAATGGCGGATGAAGCTGGCCAACGAACTCGGTGGAGACATTGATATGTACTATGTACATACCGAATTAGATCCAAATCGGTTCATAAATTCGAGAGTTACAGTATGACAAAGGTCAGATATATATATATATATATATATGGATATATATATATATATATATATATATATCAATTTTGAACGAAGCGTGGTTTCGGGGTCTGGGGGGTCATGATCGATGAAAATATACCAAAATTTTTTGAAATCGCTTTCCTCCGAACGGCTGCAATAGGTAGCTTTTTGTAATGAAAGCTACCTAAAAAAACTATGCATAATATAAACAAAAAAATACAAAAAATTTTGGAACTTTTTTAAAAAGTCGATATATTTCCATTAATATACGTTCTATTCTACCAGGAATGAATACATATATTGTACAATATCCATATGTCTAAATTCTGATATCTATATATGATATATATGAGCGAATTTCAAAAATGCGTATCTTTCATAACATTTGATTTTCGAAAATTGGATTATATATAGTGAAACTTCCGTAACGGAAATCCCAAATAGGAGACACCTCAATTTAGCGGACATTCTTCGATTTTCAACACTTATATATCTGTACATTTGTACCTCTCAATAGCGGGCACCTCTAAATAACGGACAAATTTCGCGCTCCGGAAATGTCCGCTATTAAGAGGTTTTAAAGAATGTGCATAATCACGGGAATTAAAGAACTGAAATCTGAGGAAGAAACGAAATTTTAATGAAAATTTCCTAGGATATTTTAGTTTCATGAAAACTTTCAATATTTTTTACAGTTCTTGGAGATTACAATACCCTATATATATATTTTTTTATTCTATTAGTACCACTTTAAAAAATCTTTTCCATACTGCTACAAAGAATATTCTTTGTAAAATATGGTGCGATAAGAATAAGAAAATAGCCTTGATAAACCCGTGCCACCCTGTAATTGGATAAAATTTAATTTATTTGAGAAAACTGAAATGAAAAGTATTTCTACATTCCTACTCTAATGAAAAAACAGAAATGATGCATCATTACAAATTAATGCTAGAAAACTAATTAATATTCTATCCATAAATCTTGTATCTGCAAAAAAAATTTAAGTTTTTTTCTTATAATTAAAGCTATTAGTGTGAGATCTATTGTTTAATTAAAAGATGTGGCTAGGAAAAATAAATTGTTTTTTCGACGCTTAATTATAATTTAATGGTTATTAACCCTCTCACTGTCAAGCCCGTGTTAATATGTTCACTAAGCTCCAGGTTTCACTGCAATACAAGCAACTTTTAAGTTAATATAATTCTGTTGATTTAATATATTTTAAATACATTTAACAATGATTAATACTTCAAAGGATTGCATTCGTATTCGTTATTAAGTTTTTTTTTTATATATAAAATGCTGAAAGAATCATCTTTTTTCAGCATTTAAAAGAAAATATAGAGAAAACAACATTACAATTTTGCCCTTTTCCAAGACTGTCAGAGGGTTTTAAGCTATCAATTGATAAAAACGCAATTTAAAAAATACATTGCATTCTTTATTTTTTCTTTGGATTTCATTTCTATTTTATTTCATTTTTGCAGCTTTGTAGATAGTTGGCATATTTTAGCCAGAGTTGTTTGGCACATAGTTAATTCCAATGTTTAAAAATATATATTTGTAACCATGAAGAATATTTGGTGATTTATTACGTCGTCCCTCCTTACCGAAAAATGTCTTTAAATTAATTTATTAATTTATAATTGAATCCTTGAAATATAAAAACCGTGACTTGTCATCAGAAAAACAACAATGTACATATTTTTTTAATAACTTTTGCATATCAGTATGTGTGTGAAAAATGGATTACATTTCATCTTTGTATGCATGAAGGATTACATGCTTTTTTAATGTTAATAAGAGAGAGTGACAAAATATTATTTTTTAAACGATTACACAATTTTTTTAATATTTTCTACATTTTTCTGTTTATAATATCTCGCTGTTGCAGTTTTAAAACCAGCAGGGCTATTTTCGGGAGCGTGTCTAGGAGCATCATTGTTTCAACTCATATACAGTTGCCCCAGAAACATTGACCTCGGCTTTTACTCCTTAAATATTGATCATAGATAATATATTATAAATTACAAAGTTACTTAAAAAATCTACAGAAATTTATGAAATTGATTAAATTTTCCAGGATGTTAAATTTGAAGAAATACAAAATTTAAATTTTTATACGGCCACAATACAAAAATTTCACAATGAGTAAAATATGTCCTATATACTATTAAGATCATGTACAAAATTTCAGTTTTTTGTCATAAAAAGTCGCAGGGATATGAAAATCTGAATATGAGTTCGCAAAGGGAAAAAATCAAGTCGGATGATCGCGTTTCAGGGGTTGTACACAAATTATGAAAGAAAACAGTGTTTGCCATCCATACCAATACAGAGCTGCATTAGTCTGATAAAACTTCTGTACACTCAATCAAGTTCTTGTTCGGTGATGTCACGAAAACCATCTTCAATGCGTTGTTGCAATTCTGCCTTATTTAAGGGAGGTAGCAAATAAACAGCTGTGTGTAAACGGCCCCGCAAATAAAAAATCATAGGCATTAAATCAGACGACCAAATCTGCGCCGCTTCATGTGCATTAAACATTTACATTTTAATTTATGATTAACCCCTCACCAACTATGTTTAACAGGTTGAGTGCCGCGTCAGTCACCGGTGACTGACACTGAACTTTCCGTTTAGACCGCGTCAGTCATCGGTGACTGAAACTTCTAGATTGTGTAACGAGAATCTTATTTCGTGCTCCAAACGGAAAGGCAGACAAAATAGACTTCGCATTCAACGTATTAAACATATCTCTACGACATTTTGTGATAAAATGCTGAAATTTTGTACGTGCCCTTATTATTGTATGGGCACATTTTACTCACTGGTAATTTTTTTCTTGTACGGACTTTCAACGTATAAAAATTTAAATTTTGTATTTCATCAAATTTAATTCACTGAAAATTTTAATCGATTTCATAAAATACTGCACCTTTTTTTTTTACGTAAATTTGTAATTCATAATATATGTCTATGGTCAATATTTAAGGAATAAAAGCCGTGGTCAATATTTTTGGGACACCCTGTGTAGTTGTAATCATCAAGAATATTTGCCGATTTATCCCTTGTGACCGGTTAATGAAAAAAATACCTTAAAATGAACCAATTATTTTATATTTAATTTCTAAAAATATTAAAATGTTGCATTGTCATCGGAAACACAACTGTGTACACAGTTTTTACAATTAGACTATTAAAGGAAGTGGGTAAAATATGAATTACTAAATTCAAACTTTACGTTAAAAAAACAAGTTAAGTTAAATTAAATACTGTAAAAATTGCTAAAAGAATATGTTTGTGTCCAGCGTTTTTAAAGGAAGATTCTATAAATTATTAAATACTACGTGAAAATTTATAACAAGACAGGAGGAAAAGAGAAAGAATAGGAAAGAAGACATCTGAAAAATTTTCTTTTCTGCATTTATTCTGGAATTTACGATCGAGATAAGTATTTTAAACCTTGTCGTTTTGAATTAAATGGCCATTTTAAACATCTTCTGTCTATCTTCCAAATCCGCAAATGGCTCATAAAATGCAACATCCACCGCTGTGATGATGACGAAATTGTTTTCTTCCCAAAATAAAAATGGATGGATTTATTTCTTTCTGGGATAAACTGATAAAAATTTAATACTAAATCTGTACTCTCTAGAGATTTACGTAGTGCTGAGTGTAAGGGTAGCTCTTTCGATAAATTTTCAAACAAAGTATTTTTTAGATTTGTTATTTTAAATGTTTGTCTCATTTTGTTTTTCAAATCTATGTACCAATCTACAAAAAGCTTGTTAATATAGTTTTCGAGCATTTTTGTTTTCCCAATTTCTTGTAAAATATTATTATTTTTAAAAATATAACATTTAACAAATAAAAAGTTGAATTTTAAAAGACTTAATATTAGATATAGGAGATAATATTTTGGATTATACTTTGGATATTTACCAAAATATTTTCTTGAAAATTGTTCAAAAATACCTAACTAACATTTTTGTTTTATGACATTTAAGCCTTTTTTTTATTTCCAGAAAACAAAAAAGCCAAGGATTACGAATTTTTAATATCACTATTTGATAATGGTAATATCCTCCTTATTTAATCGCAGACAGCTCCAATTAATAAAGATGAAGATTTCTCTTCCCAAATAGTATTGAAATTAAGCTGTTATTGGCAACTAGTATGTAAGTAGGGCACCTATTGCATTTTTGCGTTACCGTTTCGTATTTTTTTTTTCATCTAACTTTCAGGTCATAGGTATTGCATTTTTCGTCAATATAATCTAATGCATTATTTAAAACCCTTTATGTATTGAATTGTGAATTAATGAAAATTTTATCTTCTAAAGCATTTTTCGTAAAATTTTTTATACTATATTAGAAGGTTTACGTAATCATTTAATAAATTTTAGAAGGATTTTAAAAGGATTGAAGTATTTAGAAGCATTAATTAAATTTGAATTTATAGGGATTTTATGCAATAATTATAACCCCACTCAAATCTTTTATTTTAAATGATTTTCTTAGTATTTTGTAGAATTAGGAAATGTACAAATATAATGTTCTTACAATAGAAATATAGAAATATTACCGATTTGAAAAATCCCCCCCCCCCTCCTCTCCCAACTCTAAGAAAGCTGAAAAAATGCAAAATCAAAAGAAATCATCCATTTAAAAATATTTTTGTTTTGTGTAACCAATAATGTTCTTTGAACGAGATAAAATTAAGCATCTATAACTCATTCTAAACTGTATTACAACTAATCGATGTATCAAATTAATTTTTTAACAGGTTATTTTAATGGTACTTATAAGTACCGTCAGTAGATAAAGGGTTAAAATTTTTCAAATTATCCCCAAGAAACAATCAAAATATAAGAAATTAATTAATGATCTTTAAAGAATTTTTGCTGTGTACCTCAGATCATCATACCTGTGTACCTCATACTGCGCGAGTATGCTGTGGCACAGCAGCTTGAAAAATAATGTCCTCAGGTAGTAACAACCTATGGCGCGCTTAATGAAGGTGTAAATCAAAATTGATTGTAACACACTGACTTTGTCTAAATTCGATTTCTAAGAAATTGTGGAAGTTAAAATGCAAATTAATGACTTCTAATGTCATTTAATATAGGGTTTCGGCTCATGTTTTTTTTTTTTTTTTTTTTTTTTTTTTTTTTTTAGAATTTATTAGATATTTGGAAACTATGCAAAAGGGATAATAACCAAGCATTACAAACTAAAGTACTGGGGATAAATTTATGACAACCTCGAATTAAATTTCAAACGCTAAGACATGATTAAAGAATGTGGCGCTTCCTATATTAAAAAAAATCCTGCGAGTCATTAGTTTTGGAAATGAATAATATGTAAATCTCGAGTAGAAATCTTTTATCAGATGATACCAGTTCCTTTTGCCTACTCTTAAAAATAACTGAATGTGAATTTCATATCAAATATTTGGTATAGAAGATGCAACAAAGCAAATCGCAGAATATATCATCATGTGGCAGACATATTTTTGTTGTATCCTAGAAACAAAATTTCTGGTAATTTTGATACATTATTATTTGTCCCACTAAATATTTTGGTTGTTGGAACATCATGGTCACGTAAACTGTATTTTGAAAAAGATTGGCACGTAGAATTGAAAAAGTTCGCAACTTTGCACTAGATGATGTAGTTTACGGTATATATGTATAATTATTCTTTATATCGCTTGTTATACTTAAATAACGATGAAAATCTTCAGAGAAAACACCCTCTTCTTTAAAAGTATGAATAAGTATAGGACATTTATATAATATTTCACTAAATATTTGTTTATTTATGGCTTGTAATATTCACAAATAAAAAAAAGCGAATGAAAGGTAAAGAATTCTTTGTTCCTTAAATGAAATTTTTGATAATGTTTTTATAACTTACAATTTCTCTCTAACTATAAAATACACTTTAATTGAATTGAATGCGAAAAGCAGTCAAGAAATAGAAAAATACTTTACGAGACAAATCCCACTTGAATGGTGATAAAATTATGTTTTGAAATAGAAGTGTTTGTAATAATCTTCAATAAATCGCAATGAAAATCGATAATCTAAAGAGGTTTGTTGAAATAATTCTGTTTGTCTCTCAGTGCTGGATTCTTTATAGAAAAATAAAAATAAGAATTATTTTAACGTTAGGTTGACAGAAGTTTCATTTACAGACTCTTGGTGGGTATTAGGAGATTACATATTTTGTATTTTTTGTTGTTGTTGTTGTTCATACTTTGTGATATAGTTCATTGCACTACACCAATGGGTATTTTGATATCCAATTGTTTACACAATAGTCCCTCGTTATATCACGAATGGAGTTAAGAGAAAAGAATCCTATAATCGAGGTTTTGAAATGAAGAAAAATGATAATCTGCAAATAAGTTTCTTATATTCTTCTTCAAAATGATAGTTCATATGAATTTTATCACTTTCCTTATTTAAAACATAATAGAATATTACACTTTAAGAGACGAACTTTTTGTTCATGTTATAGGATTACATATTTTGCATTTATTTTTAAAAAAAATTCATACTTTGTTATGCATTTCATCGCACTACACCAATGAAACTTTTGGTATCCAATTGTTTAGCACAGTAGTCCCTCGTTAAATTGCGAATGGTAGGAGTTAAGAGAAAAGGATCATATAATCGAGGTTTTGAAAATGAAGAAAAATGATAATCTGCAAGTATATGTTTTATATTTTTCTTCAAACTGTTAGTTGTGCATTTTACCACTTTCCTTATAAAAAAAAATGATGAATTACATTTATTGCAATTGACATAACACAGGGTGTAAAGTGTATCAGTGAACGCCATCACTTAATTTGTGAACGGCTTATAAATGGGATGGCCTTGACCACTCCACACTTACGCAAATGAGAATCCGCTACCCAATGCAGCCGCTTGCACAACCTTTAAGGGTGAAGTGCGAAACATAACTATCCTATATAGAAAACTATAGGAAGTACGAAGAAAAAGCAATTAGAAAGAAAGTTGTTGAGCGTGCTTGAATTCATTGGAAATGGTAGCATATGAATACACAATCTAAGCAGAAAAGGAATTAGTAATTTAAATTTGTCCTGCAGCTTTCAATACTACATTGTTGATTTTACTACAAAAAAGGGAGAAAATAGTCTAAAATTTTAAATGAAATCAGATGATCGAGACAGAAGAAACAAAAATTTATCGTTGATGTTCTAATTCGTCATTGTAGACACAAATACCTTATTCCTGTCACTTGAATTAAGTAAATTGTGCAACTGACATTCCAAATTTTATTTTTAGGTTATAGCCAGTGGTTCTTAAACTTTGAGTATTTGCGGACTCCTTTATTGCGATGTACGTTTAGCCAGACCCAAACTATATGTCGTTAATTACAAGATTTAAAAAATATTTTAACGTGTTTAATCTTAATTTTTCTAGAACCTAAATTTTTCTTATCGTAAATTTAATTTAAAATCGAGGCAAATGTCAGCTGTATTATTAATGAACAAGTTTTCAGTATAATCACATTTATCTCAAAAGCAAATGTTGTATTACAGATACTGCTGTCATAAGTATGCTGTTTACTTCTTTGCCGTTAATTTAATCTATGGTGCAATATTTAGTCTGATACATTCAACATTTATCCATAAAAATTATTCGATATCCAACCATTTTTTTTTTGTTTTATGATTACTAGGCTAGAGAAAGTCTTTTATTGCAGATATGTAGTAGTATTTGAACCATGAACGTTGATCAGGAAAACAAAATTGAAACAACGAATTTCCTATTACAGTGAGCAACGGATTTTATTATTAATTGAGTAAGATTACAGGAGATGATTATTGATTTTTTCATAATGAAGCTAAGTAAAAAAATATTTTTTTTCTAATTAGTAATACCCTAATGTCCGCGATTAAATATCGCTGTTTTAAGCAATCTATTCGTATGAAGTGTGATTTCCTATTGATTCGACGCTAAACAAATTTCTTAATAACTGTCCACATACCTCTAATAGTTTTAAAGATAGCATCCATGCGTTCCGAATTTTGCCACTAGGTCGCTACGAATACTCCTGCTATATAGAGCATACTCACCTATTAGACATTGCTTCTGTAACTGTGGCTGCATCCGTTTCCAAATCAAATGGATACCTTCGGTTTCTACGCTGTATGTAAAATAATTTTAAAATATGGGTAAAATAAACGTGTTATTGAAAATGCGTTTTTTTTTTCATTTTAAAGAACAGAAAACTCAGGAAAATTTTAAAATTCAAAGTATCATTACTTGGTAGATTTTGGTCTTACCAAAATAAAATTTTTGATGTTTTATTTGTTAGCTCATGAAGTGAGTTTTTCTAGTTATAACATAAAAGATCCAAGGATCGTATAAAAAAGTTTCGAAAGTTCGTTATTTCAAAAAAAAGTAATAAGATTTGTGATGTAAATGGATTTTCGTATGATAAAGAATAACATTTATAACACTATTCTGTTTGGAATGTTATATCTAATACTAAAGGTTTAAGAATTAGCTATTGTCAACGATAAGAACGAACGGTATATAAACCGAACGGGGTCCATAAGAGGAATGTTATATTATTATCTAACGAATTATTTAATCTAGAGAATCATTAGTCAAAACTACCTTTATTGTATATAAAATTCTTCAATTTTTATACTAATTTATGTCAGTCACATTAATTTTTCTAAGTCGTATTATATCATAATTAAAATTCGACTCTAATTTGTGTTTAAGAAACGAACCCAAAACATATATGAAACAAGTACTAACAAAATAATAATAAAACCATTCATATTTCTAAATTCTTAATTATTTATCGAAAATACCTTTGATTAACAGAAAGGTAAAAATAGTCATTCGCATCTAATCCCTGTAAACATCATTTTTTATCTTCCCTTTACTACACCACTTAACGTCTTCAGTTCCAAAGCTAAAATAATAATAAAAATGCTGATTGATTGGTTTTTTCCAAACAAAATGACATCGTAAATGACAGAAAAAATATATTTTCTGAAATTGACCCATTAGGCGATTAGTAATTTAGGTTAAAAAATATGGATTTAAAACTACAAAACCCCTTAAAAACATGAATTTAATAACCATAAAACTAAATTAAGGCAATCACAAATTTAAGAGCTTTAAACAAGTAAATAATCTACAAATCCTCAAAATTTTTTATTGAAAAAGAATTAAGTTAAATATGAAAATTTCTCACTTTCTTGGTCATTCTGTCTTTTGGACATTTTTAGGCATTTTGCAAACTCAGATGAAAATAATATTTATTTCATGTGGTAATCAGCTTAGATGCTGCTATTTATTCATTTGCTTTGAACGCAAGAAATATTCAACTATTTAGAAGTGATATGAATATGTGAAAAAATCGGACATTTTAGTTTTTGTAAAGAAGAGAACAGGGGTACCCGTATGGGGACCAAAGACCGAAGAGGTTAATAAAAGATGCATCAAAATTGAAAACTCTCATAATTGGTCCTCCAGATTTTGTCATTTTAACCCCTTAACTGTCTCATTAAATTACGGTTTAAAAATTCAAATTGCTTATTGGCACCACTTTTTTGTAATAGAAATATTCACCTTATTTAAGGACAGGTAAAATGATAACTTAATACTGCCAATTGTACTGTTTTGTAAAACTGGTGGGAATAAAGCATTCTGAATAATATACACAGCCCGTAAATATCACGGGAGCTAGAATTAAGGGGTTAATTATGAATGTGTCGTAAATTTTCATTTAGGTTGCAATTTCAGAAAATTTTAGTTTATTTTTTTTTTTTTCGGTCATTTACCTATACTAAAATCCAAAAATATCTCATAAAAAAATTATTTCGGATTCGCCGAAAATATGATTCGACAACGGTTTTGGGAAAAAATCACATCTTTTTACGATTTATTTGCATTTGGTCCGTTGGCAAAGGGCTAGCGCAGCTCCTGCTTAATCGTTTGATGAATTACGTGAGCAAATTCAAACCATGTATCAGTAGTTTTAAGATTGAATTGTTAGGCTAGATTTAATTTAAATGACATTCGTAGGCTTTCGAAGGCCTAATAGTCTAGATTTTTATAAAATTACTATTTTGTTTTTATTTTTACTGCTTCTTGAAAACATTGTTTGCCATTAGAGTCATTATAATGTATTATAAAGAAGACATTTACTGTGTTAAGGGCAGTTGGAAGTCGCTATACCTATCATTTTAAATTAACGTATCTTTTCTCAGAAACTGCCACAGATATTCACTTGACGTTTTATCTACGCATATTATGAATAATTCGTAAAAAAGTGAAGCCAACTTTATAAACATTTATTCTTCATTTATTTATTTTTTTTAATCTGGAACAAAAAACTACTTTTAAATAACAAAATCTTGTGAATGGGGACTTTACATGAACGTCAGCAAGGCCAAACACCTATGTATAGGAAGAAATGCGACAGATCTAAATCTAAATACTAACATAAAAATAGAAAGCTGTGAGCATTATAGATATCTAGGTGTACACATTAATAGAGAAGGAAGAGACTCACATGAAATTAAATACAGATTTAGTCAGGGGAAAAAAAGACCTAAAACTTTTAAATTCTGTTTGGTGGAGTAAGGATATTTTTAGGAAAAGAAAGTATAATATATACAGCTCTATTGTAAAGAGTATATTGTTATATGGAGCAGAGGGAAAATGGAGACAGAAAGAAAGAAATTAGCGGCAGTAAAATTGGATGCTCTAAGAAGATCATGCAGCATATAAACGATAGAAAGAGTAAGAAATGAAAGAATCAAGGGAATCATATGCGATGATATTTTTAAAAAAAAGCAATTATTCTGGTATGATCACGTTAAAAGAATGAATGTTGAAAGACTACCCAAAATCACATTTATTTATAAAAAAAATAGAAAAAGGAAACGGGGAACTGGATGGAAGATATTATAAAGGCAATGAGGGATAGAGGTCTGGAAGAGGAATGGGCCCTCGACCGGAAAAAATGGAAAAAGACTATTGTAATTTCTTCGGATGGCGGCATCTGACGCCAGAAACCGAGTTTATATATATAAACTTGCATTTTTTCGAAGAAAAACTTTTTATAAAATTTTGTACAGATGTTTATAACAAAAGTTCACTTCAGATTCATCAGGGATACGTATGAAATATTCTATCAAGATTGTAAACAGTAATATGTAGTAATTTCTATAAGAAGCTACATCGAAGTTCAAAAAATCAACATTTTGAGAAAACCGAGTTTAAAGTTTACGTATGTAATACTTATGTATTATGTAAACAAATTGAATTACTTAATTTTTGTTAAGTTGTTTGTCTTTCAACTGTCCTTTAAATGGGAGCCTTCTTCATCTATTGAATTTGAATAAATACAGTGAATTTGTATTCAATTTTGAAGATTTTTGAAAATTTTTAGGCTTGCATCGAAATGAAAATTGTTAGTATTTCAACAAATATTGATCAACTGTTGACAAACTTTCACTTCCATGTTCTAATTTTTGCTGAAATACATAATAGTCATTTCGTATTTATTTATCCACTTACGACAAAATCCAGATTCAATACATTGTAACAGAGTGAATTGCTTTACAGAGAGAGAAATGCACTTAAGAGTCAAGTCCCAAAAGAGAAGCGTTAGAACTGAATTTCCAGATTGAATCATTCAATTTACATATAAAACAGTCTTCAATAAATAGCACTGAAATTCAATAACACTAAATAAATTTGTTAAAATCATTTTGTTAAAAGCACATTTTTTTTTCGTTTTAAACTGCATTTATTTTCTAATGTTATATTTGAGTTTGTTTTTTTTCGAGTGTTTCATTTGAATATCTTTTGTCGATACTTTAAGTTTATATTATGTTCTTCTGTTTTATATTTAGAGCATTAGCAAAATGTTTTGTACAAATAATTAAGCAAGCTTGGGCAGGCGTAGAATGGCAATTAAAATCTTTTCGAATTAGAATAAAAGTAATATCTATGGTTAGTAAATTCTCTTATATGCGATTATTTTAATGACAACAGTTGTGGCATAATTTCGTGGCTACAATGAAGCATATTTTGCATGCACGAATCAGGACGTTATACTTAATCATCGCGTTCTTTTTTTTTTTTTTTTTTTTTTTTTTTCTTTGAAAGGAAAAAAGGTAAGATTCGAAAGGTTCTTTTTCGTAGAGAAGATTATATCACTTGGATTACATTCAAGTACACCGAGAGAAATTCCTGTTGATAGGAATTTAAATGGAATTAACCTCTTCAGGGACATGGTGAATCAAAAAAGTTTTCAAAATGACATGGCAAATTAGGCATACAGCAACGATAAAAAACCATGTAGCGAAGTAAGGCAAAGTGGGTAGTTTAATCTAAAATTAAAGTACCGACATTTTTGCATTAAAATTAAAGGCACAATTTTCAAAATTTAATGATTAGTTCGAATTAGTTGTGTTTACTTTATAAAGCAAAATTCATCTAACGTTAAAATATAGTACTTCTCTATGATTAGATTTGTTTTAAACATATAAAATTATTAAAAGGAAAACTATTACATCCTAGAATTAAAATTATTTGAAGAATGCTAAGTGTCCAGATCATCTTTCTTTTATCATATATCGCAGCATAATAACAGAAATACAGAAGGAGAATTGAAATATATAATGACCAACATTTTTTAAACTAAAAAGTGTCAAATATTATTTGGTCCAATGTTTACCCTTTAATTTTCATCTTCGAATAAAAAGTTCTTTGTCATTCAGAAGACTCCATCCGAATAAAAATTTTCATCGAACACATTATTAATTTTTTATTAGAATATTTAAGAATGTTTGGAGTTTTCTAATTATTTCCAAAGTCATCTTCAGGGATATCACAGATTTTAATTATTTTCTTAGAATTTAAGACATTATATTTTTTAGTTTGAATTTACCGATGTTATAAAATGGGCGAATAATTTTGACACGAGTTCTAATTCAAAATTTATGGGCTATATAGTTAATTACAATTAACCGAAAGCTCGAATTAACCAAGTTCTATTTATCGTCAGCCTACTGTAGTATGTTTGACAAGTGAAACAATACTAGATTCGAAGTCAAATGTATATATCTACTGTAATATTTAACGCAAACAATTATAATATAAAAATGGGATTTATTACACACATTCTGCCCTTTAAATGAAGTTAAAGGTTTTGAATGTATTTTTGTTTGAAACTCACTAATCGGAACCTTTTTACACTCTCACGCTCATTTTTAATGCGTTTATTATGAAATTTCCAATGCACCAACGGAATGGACATAAAAAAAGCTTGCCCATATATGAACCCCTAGCAACCGCTACGTTTAATCTACCGAAATGAAATCTGAAATACAGTTATATGAAGGTATGCACTTGTTAGTGTTCTGAACAAAAACAGTGTAGCATGCCGTATGCGGTTACATAAAAAAAAAAAAAAAAAAAAAAAAAAAAAAAAAAAAAAAAAAAAACGAATTGCAATACCGATTTTTTCCAATACAAAAATGATTTCTGCATAGAAAAAGGCATAAATGGCGACGGAACGTACATGTAGGAAAAAAAAAGTGACGTAAGACACGTGAAAAGAACAGCATTTAAAACAATCAATAGTAACAGAGAGGCGAGACGCACGAACACTAATCACAGAACACCAAAAAAGAATTGTGCAAAACTTGTAATTTCAGTCAAACTTTTCCTTTTCCTCTCGTCTCTCCTGCTATTAGATGTTATAATGCTGTTATTTTCATATGTCCTGCGTAGTCTTTTTTGTGTTACGTTTACTATTTCATCGCGCTTTATTGTTTTTCAAAACTCTAATCATTTTGGAATGAGAAAAAGTGGATGTTACCATTCGAAAATTTCGATATTTTTTCACTGTAACCGTAACCGTGAATATTCATGTCATTATTTACGAATAGCAATATTTAACTTATTTAGAAACAGGTATTTCATTTAAATAAAGCTATGATTACTATTTAAAAATAATGCTATTTAAACGTTAAAATCTACTAACCCTGTTTTTTGAACTCATGTCAGAATGTAAATTTAACATTTATTCAGGTTGCATTTTATTGATAACTATTCCTTTATTTATAATTAGTTTTTCTTTGCTGCGTTTCATCTAATTACTACATTTGGTGTTGCATATGGTTTTTAACTTTATTTGATCGTATTGTTTATTACTGGAATATTTCCTTCCAGGCAGAAAACAACCAAGAGTTTAATAATTACTACCAAATATGTTCGAAAGCATTAATAATATATGACAATGAAAATATCTGTACGTTTAAAATCTAAAGGGCTCCAAGCAATTATTCCCCGAACAAATGTGTTAAGTAGATAGTTAATTTTAAAACAAAATTCTGATTTAATCGGGAATTTCATGTTCCAGATGACATAAACATCTCAGTAAGTTGGAGAATTTTTGACTCAGAAAATTTGCGACTGTCTAAAACGATTTTTTTTCATGCGATTTCTTTCAACAAGCAGATTTAAAAGCTAGAAAATGTTTTAGAGAATATTTGTTTATATTTAAATAACGATTTATCTTCTACTTTTTCAAAAATTGATATATTCGTTATTGAAAAAAAGTATCGTTTGAATTTTCATTACATTATTCTGTATGATTTATACATGATAAATAAATTACATATTTCGGTTCAGCAAACCAGACTTGTTTAAAATCTATTCCGATTCCTTTAAAAAGCAATCATTTTAAATTTGTTGTGCAGCGTTGTTGATCCATACAGTATATCCTTTTAAAGGAGGAATTTTTAAGTATGACGCTATTATATTAAATAAGCAATATGTACCATAGTTAAGTATAGAAATAGGTAGATTGTTCGATGCATAGACATTTTAATATATATATACATATTGCATAAAATTTCTTATTTAAAATATTTAATTTAATTTAATAGAGGTTTTGGCAATTGTAAATTATTTCATAACGTATGTATGGTGTGTAATAATATAATTTATGTTTTAATTTCTGCGTTGAAATAACAATTTATACAGGGTGTATCTGAAAAATTTGGCAAAACTTTACTGGGTGATAGAACGCAGCTATACGAGCAAATTTCGTAATAGAATGTATGGTCGGAACGCAAGGGGCGAGAAGTTAAAAGGTAGTTTTCCACTGTTCCAGGTCGATGGATTCGCCGAGGTGGTCCCATAGCTTGGCCACCAACATCGCCGGATCTCTCGTGTTTGGATGTTTTCTGGTGGAGCCATGTGCAAAGCCTAATCTACGATTGTCCCATTGAAACTGATATGGATCTAGTCGCCAGGATTGTCGTTGTTGCCGGCGATATTCGGGAAATGCAAGGTGTCTTCGCAAATGTACATCAATCCCTATCCCGCAGGTGTGGAGCGTGTATAAACATTCCAAATTTAGTGCTTCTAATGTTAAATTACATTTTCACATTTTTATTTATATCTCCTGAAATTGTACTCCTAATGTGCTAATTTTCTGTGTAGCAATAATACTAATATACCGAAACGTAAATACGTTGAATTTGTAATTTTTATAATTTTATGATATGAATTATGAATTATGAAATTATTATTCGAAAAAAATACAATTTGTAACCTATATTTTTTTATGGATTTTGATTTATTAAGTCCTATTTTATGGAAATCCAAAATTTCACATTTTTCTTCGAAGTAGTTTTCAAATTATGCTTAAAAAACGGAAAATGATGATTTAAGGGGCCATGTATGATTGAAGTGACCAGATATTTTGAAATTTATTATGCTATCCTGTAATCTGGCAGTTTTCAATGACTCCTTGAGTGGTGCTTAATCAAGCGCCTTGATCAAGAAGGGGGCTCTCTCGGTCAACAATCCAGACCGAACTTCAATTTGGATACAGCTCCTAAAATACGCTCGTTTTAAAATAATTAATTTTCGGAATGGCAAAAATAAATAAATAAATAAATAAATAAAATTAGGCTAATTGAAGGGTGTAGAGTTCATTTATGCTGTCAGAATTGTACTGCTATTGAAAAAAAAGTTATGGTTCGTTTTAATATGTAGATGGCCCTCTAAGCAAATTTTATATACATCAATTAAAAGTAGACTTTATTTCCAATTGTTTGGTACCAGTAATTTTCTTCTACGATAATTTGTTGAGGAGTTAGTAGGGGGTGTTTACTTTTTTTTCCACGGCTGATCATTAATTACATTCCTGTTGATAAAATGTTTGCTGAAGTATCTCTTCTCATTTTTGTGTCAATTCTTTAACTGCGACAGTGCAAAACTACCTTTTAACTTTTCACCGCTTGCGTTCCGACCATACATGTTGCATTATGACGACATTGGATTATTTTTCTAATCACGATATCAGTAGTGGATCACGTCCAGCAGTAATAGAGTAGTATAAGTTGTCAGAACAGGTAAATTCAATCCTGTTGTACTAGTATAACGAAGATTGAAATCATGTCGTATTAAAGACTACGACATTGATGTTATATGACGATTATCAGACGACGAGTGAAGTCCGTGGAATACATTTTTCCGTGAAAGTTTCCCCAGAAATAATTGAGACAAAACGTAAAGACAGCCCATCATTTTATTAAAACATCATTCGGCGGCGCAGTTTCCACCCAGAATATTAGCCATCGCTTCATAGTAGTAATTTAGGGATGAACAAAGTTGTAGATAATCGAATACGTGGACGGTGACCAGGGGTTGGTATGAAAAATGGAAATACGACTAGAATCTGATGAAATACAGCGAGCATCGGCTTTTTGTGCGCCAAATCTAGGAATACAAATAGGACGTAGGTCGCGCTCTCAACCAATTAATAATTAAGAATACCACGCCCTGGAAATAGTGCTGATAGAGCGAGTGGATGAATTTGAAGGTAAAAAGGATAACCCCGGAATACGCGCGGAAAAATAAAATGGAAGCTAAAAGAACATTCTAAAAGAAAAAAGAGCGGAAATGGAACATTTAATTTGTGAATACTAAAAGCGTAATATTTAAGTAATTTAGACAAGTGAGACATTAAATTAAATGGAATTTAACAGAATTAACGATAGAGGTTATTTAAGAATAAGGATTTAGTGAATATAAAGTAGTAATTTATAATAAGATAAGGAAATTGCGGAATTAGATCTAATAATGTAACATACATTCTATGATGAAATTTGCTTCTAAAGCAGCGTTCTATCGCTCCATAAAGTTTTGCCTCCTTTTCAGATATACCCTGTATGCTAATCATGCTCTAAATATCATTATATTTTAAATGGCAAAAACGACTGTAACATTTACAAATATTTTTCCGTCCATACTATACTTTAAAAATGAAATACATTTTTAAGGAAAACCGTTATCTTTGAATTAATACCGTAGAAAAATTTGACTTGAAAAATATAAGGTGACTACATATGGAAAGAATATTTGAATTACAGAAAATTTTAATTACACAATATTTAAATTTCAGTTAATGTGTAACATAACACACTTAATTGCCAATGATTTTGATTCACTGATCTTGGTGCTTGAGAAAGGAGTGAATTTTCTCAGTAGAGATCGACCTAAATTCGGTTTCGTATTCGTTTTCTGTCCAAAATCTTAGTTTTTTCAAAAATTCGTTTTCGGTGAAATTGCTGTAAAACATTCGGCCGGACCGAAACTCGATTGAAACTATCTGCATTTTAAAAATATTGTTTTTTCCGTTAGAAATTTTCAACATTACTCACTGATTTGAGCTGTATCGGTTGGAAAGAGACTATTTATTGCTATGAATGTCACTGTTTATAGTTATCAGTCATCAATGACTCAAGAGGTGAGTACAAATTATAAAGCAAGCACTGCATATATGACATAACTTTGAAGACACTTTTCACGTGTTCATTAAAAGATGGAAATTTAACAGTAATAGAAAATGTTTAGTTTGAAACCGCAGAAGTGCTTCGAATATTCTTTGAGAAAGTTCTTGTATAACAGATGTTCATTTACAAAAAATCATTATAAAAGATAAATCGATGATGTATGTATACCTAAAACATTTTTTGATCAGATAAAATTCCTATAATTAGAAAACCTTTCTGTGCCTTAGATGGATTAATTACATTTTATTTTAAATGAAAATAAAAAGTTTTGATCAGAGGCAAAGAGAGCCAATTTGGGTCACACGTATATTTATTTAAGAATTATGTATATTTATGTATGAATTAATTAATTAAAAAAAGATTACATTCTCCTTTTCGGTAGATAGGAAGATTATCGAAATTCGGCCTGTTTCTATCTGAAAAATCTATTTCAGTCGATTCTTATTTCTCAGTGCAAAACTTCTCGGTTGATTAAGATTCAACTTATCGACTGTGCTCTGCGTTTCCTTGTCGCAGGCGAAGCGTTGGCTTTCAGTGACTGTTTAAAGTGCCACAGATATATAAGTTTATTGGGAAGATATCGAGACTGAACGGAAGTCGTTTGAGGATTAACTCTCGAAATGATTTCAGAACGTTGAGAATTTTATTGGCCACATGTAGCTTAGCGTTATACTTAACGGCAATACTTTATCAGCAATATCCGTTTCTAGAGTTTTCCCTCTGCTCTTGTTTCTGAGAGCCTGTTTAAGCTTCAGTAACGCTTTGCAGTACAGTGAAGAAGTAGAATAACAGTTTCTTTCTCTGATATGGGAGAATTCATGATGGACCGATCATGCAAAATAACTTTCTGCACCTCAGCAAACAGAAGGCAAAGAGGTTCGCTACTATATATTGAAAAACAAATGGGAAAAACACCACACCATCTTTTTGTAAATATTTACCCACATCAATTAGATGCGACGCTTATACAGTGAAAGTCTCGTTTTCGTTAGAGACATCATATTTCCACATACTTCTGTGAAACAACATTTCAGTTTTGGAAATAATTACAAAATATCATTTTTTTTAATTGATGTATAGTAATATGGCTTACAAAAATATTATCACCTATTAAGAACGGATTTTATTGTCTGGTGGAATATATTTTCAAAAGATAGCGGATTACAAAAACGAAAAAATAAAGTGCATTTTCTATTTTGTTTCGCAAATATTCAATAATAGTAAGAGGAAAATAACGCCTTAACTATAAAATATCATAAAAAAATATTTAAAAGTTTTACAACGGAAAACTAATAAAACAGTCACATGCTTTTATCTTATGTTATTCTTTGTTGTAATTTAATATCAATATATAAAGAAAGTTCTGATAACAAGTGTTTTCCATTATAATTTGCTTTTTTTAAGTACGATTTTGCGAAAAAGAAATTTTAAAAATAATTTAAAGAATACCGCTTTCTTTATTTAAATTTTACATGCATTTAAAATATTATAGAAAAAAGATTAGAATTGTAAATTGTAATATTCAAGGTAAAAAAAGGGAAACTAAAATAAGTATCTGGAGTGATTTTTACTTAATGGCATGAAAGGAAAAAGTACTAGTTTTTTTAAATGGTGAAAATGCAATCAGTTTTAAAGGAGCGAAGATAAAAGACGCACTTTTTATGTAAAAGAACGCATACGAATGAGAAGTTTTTTTAAATTAAAATGTTTTCAGTGATATTTTTTCAAAGTATTTTCTTACAAACTACGTTCAGCGCAAAATACTTATTATTATTTTTCACCCATGTAATATTAATCTACTCAAATATAACCTTATAAAAAATCGACCGTTATCCTTTTTCCTACAGGATTGTGATGAAGTTTTATAATTTGTCTTATGTTATAGTTTTTTTTTAAAATATATATATGAAAGTTTCTTTTCATGTGAAGCAATTCAAAATTTTAAAAGAATTAATGCGAAAAAACTCTTTCTTCTGCGATTTCTTTATGAAATTTAATTTCTTATGCGATTTTATTGTCACCAGTTTTAAAATTTTGAAAGCCAAAGAATGACAGCTCATCGAGGTTTCCAAAAATGTTGAGTTATGACGCCTCTCCTGTATGTCATTACGCACAGGGACTCGTTAGATAATTACAACCTCGCGAACTCTCATCATAAATAGTATTGAAAAATAGATACAAAAACATTAAACGAGCAAAAAAATGAAAAAATCATTTAGCTGTTCTGCTTGCGCATCACTCGCTAGCGACATGGGGCAGTGTCAAACAGGAGAGTAAGTATCTAACTCGAAGTGTACTCTGGATACTGCACTGTTAAAAATCTGCGGCTGTTACTGCATAGTTACTCCGCCTCTTTTATATCTCTATTATAACCGATGAAAATGCTCCATAACATAGTCAAGTAACCGTTTTCGATAAAAGCGGTGGAGTGTGACTATGCAGGAAAAGCTACAGCTACAGATTTTTAACAGTGTAGCTCCAACGCGCAGAGAGCACTGTAGTATATTATAGTACCGTCTGAGCAAACGATCTTACGTAAGAGAATGATTGACACTGAAGAAATGTCCGCTGTCTTAATTCCAAATTTCACGGATAACCGTTGAACGCAATATAATATCACCATCGTTTGAAAGTTTTGGATCTATTAAATTCATGGTAAAGTTCATTTATATTCCTTCAGAAATGCATGATGAACGTAAATAAGCATGTACTTTCAGTTTAGTGAATAAGAATTCTGTGAAATACATTATTTTTAAAATTCTTAATGAATCTTAACGCCACAGGTTTAGGTTAGTTTTAGAGAGTTATTTCGAATCTCATCGGAAATAGATGAATGCGTTGAAAGAACTTAAAACTTTTTGATATTCTTAAACGGTTAAAAGTGCAAAGTGTGTGTTCTTTCAACCGTGTGGTCTAACTGCTAATATTCTTTTAAAAAATCTGAATATAATCTTAAATACTCAGGATCTTTCGCTAGAAGACTCCATAAAGAATTTAATTTTTTCATTGCAATTTGTTTAGAACATCCTAAAGTAGTTGGATCCTCTTCTAAGGGCATTTTAACAACATTTTTGCAGTTTTTTCTCATGTATAATTTTCTATGAAATGTTCCCACAAACTAAGTCTCTTTATTTTTTGGTTTTTCAACCTCAATATTCCTCTCCCAGAAGTTTTTTGTCTAGGTTAGTTTCTTTCTTTATAAACCCACAATGAACCTCGTTTTCATTCTCTGTCGGAAAACTTCCCGATAGAACAAAACTGAAAACTGTGTATTGCAGAATATGATCAGAATTATTAACAATAATTTGTCCCGTTCTCAAAGTTCATAAAATATTCCTGCTCCTAAGATCATATCTACATGTTCTGGGATTTTCAATCTATCATCTGCTAACTGTACATTAAGGAAATCCTGTATTGAGATTTCAATTGGACGCGAAGGCTTCAAATCAGCAGTTATTTTCGTAACTACCAAGAAATAAAAAATTTTCATAAAACTTTTATCTCTATTGCATATTTAGGCATTAACTTTATGATTTATTACCAAGGTAGTATCATTTAGACCTCACACTAAAATGTCTGTTCTCTCTTTTTTTAATGCATCAGCTCTATTAAATGGCGACATAAAAAATTACACTCGCTGCCTACATCTAACAATCACATTACTCTATATTTATTTCCCGCTTCGTTAATTAGAAAATATATTACAGTTGAAAATAAAACTTTAACCATTTTATTCGAATACTTACTAATAAAAGTTTTCTAAACGAATTCTTGAGCATTATCGTTCAAGATTGATGTGCCATAATTTGTTGGCCATAATTTGTACAATATGAACATTCTTCCACATTTACTTTCATTTGTTTATTTTGTTCTGATGAAACATATTCTTTCACGCTTGTGCTATTATTTGTTTTTGGGAAATGTATAGTTTTATAGTCACGCTTTTTACAAAAGCAAGTGTACTTTGACGGACGATTCGCAGCTAAATGTAAATTTAAACAATTAAAGCATTACTTGTTACAATTTATAACGTTCACCTTTTCATGGACAGATAATTATCAATAATACGGGCACTTTGAAGTATTATGATGTTCACAGCATAAAACCCAATTTAAGTTTTAACGCCAGACAAAAATACTTTAGGTCCATTTTTGGCGTTAGTATATTTACGATTAATACTAAAATTCTCAGTAAGAGATTTTCCGCATGATGTGAAATATAAATCAATGTCTCGTCCCAATTCTTCTAGTAAAATCCATTCTCCTCTCACACTAATGTGGAAAACTTTTCTTTATCAAATGTTTGGTGGTATGATTTATCCGATACTGTCAGTTGTTTTAGATTCTCGAAATTGGAGACATTTCTTAAATTTAAATAATATTCCCAGTTGGTCATTAGACGTGAATCAAACTGTACACGAGTCTTATTTAGTTGTATAAGAGCTAAATAACACTAATTCTTTTATGCTTTCATAATTTTCGATATCCCTGTCATGTAAATAAGTTATTATGTTAGATGCTTAGTCCCCAATACATTTAACTGAATTTCTGCTTTATATTCTTCTGAAACATTTTTAGTGTTAAAAGTTCCCCCATTTTTCTGTACGTAAAGAAATTTTTACAATCAACGTTCTGATACTTCTTACCATTTGATCTAATGATTGTAATTTTATTTCACTCTCACTAATATTAGATTTAGCATCAGATTTAATTTTAGCCAGTTCTAATTCATTTTTTGATTTTTCAAGTTTCATTTTTTTCAGCTCAAATTGCTTTTACTCGCATTGTTTACAATTTTCAATTACAGTGTTTGCTATCTCTGTTACAAAAGCTGGTTTATTTTTACATTATATTTCACTGTTTTAAATATCTTTTAAATCAGCAACTATCATTTCATCCTTAATATTTATATTTATTTCAGTGGCTACAAGCCTTAAATATTCTGTTTTAGTACATTTAAACATAGTTATATATATATAACAATACAGATAAGAAAAATCAGATTCACTTACATTTGGAATAAGTTTTGACGAATTTTGTAGCGCTGAACTCTGTCGGCACTTATCTTCCATGTCGGCATTTTACTCAACTTAAAATTAGATTGACATCAGAAACATAATCTCACTGCATTTAATCCCAGGCGGATCCTCCGTTTCTCGACGGACCATGGTTATTACTAATATAAAAACTCACTAATACTCAGTAAAACACAATAAAAATACTCTAATACTACAAAATAAGCCGCTAATGGCTACGTCTTCACAACAAAAATATTCTATCAACTCATAAACAGAACGCGGACAATAAAAGACATTGTCAATAATACAAAGCATAAATACGACCGAACAGATGGGTTTACGAAGTACTAGCATGGTATTCACAAGGAAGAGACTTACTTCTCTAAACGTCGATTCGAAGTTGGATCTGTATCTTATTAGGAGCATTTGCAGCAGATAGAGCCCTACCCATTGTCGTAATTGATTATAAAAGGAGAAAAATATCAAGACTTTTGGGGTGATATTTGCAACCTAATGCACTACTTGTTACATCTGGAAAGTGGATATTACAACAAGACAAGGCCTTAATCATGGCGTCTAAGTGTTTCAGAGATATTCCAAGAGTCTTGATCTGAATCCAATGGAAGATCTTTGGGTATTTTAATGCTGCCTGTTTATAAAGATTTATGACAATATCGAAACAAACGTGATCTGATAATGCCTTTATAGGCTAATTACTTAAAAAAATCAGTAAAAACTGTCTACCTTATACTTATTTCCCCGATAAAGTGCATCAAAAATTAAAATATGTCATTATTTTACAAAATTTAACTTGTAGAATTTTGAAATATGTGCATTTCTATTAATTTTTATTTAAATAAACTGAGTTCCTTACTCCTTGTCCTTATATTTTCAAGAAATATTTTAAAATAACTTTTCCCCACGACTTTGAACTTTTTTTCATGGCCTTACAAACAACTTTCGAACTTAACTTTCAGTAGCACATCTTTTAATTGGCTCAGCCTCTCCAGGAAACAATTTTTTCTTCTTTCTAACATTTGATTTTATAATGGATATTTTGGCGTTTAAAAGACATATACATAGACTTCGCTGATATTCCTTTTGTTATATCAATGTATAGAAATATGTAATTATCCTAGATATTTATATTTAATTATGACTGCCGCATATACAGATCTGAGATTCGTTGTATTAGACAAAGAGAAAAAATCAAGGCATATGAGCAAAGTTATAATGCAAGAAATCAAATTGCACTTCAGTGCTTAGACAATGAAATGCTACGCTGCTTGTCAGTTCGCTTGAGAACTGCTGAAAATAATTACTTGTGCAAAGCACAAACATTTCTTAAATACACTTTTAATTAATTTTTCAACTACATTTCAGCAGTGAAATTACGCTTGAAATTATTGAAGTGAATTATCACACTGCTAACAAAGCGTAAACCAACTTAGTGAAAAATGTCCAAGCCGGGAATCGAACCCGGGTCCCTGGAATAGATCTCCAGTGCTCTACCACTAAACCACAAGGACGATGTCCAGCTTGGCATTTCTCACTTATATAAGTCGGTAAGGCTGCCACCGCAGCACAAGATGGAGAAGTCTTCCTGAGCACACATTCTAGCGGCGTAACATGAGACGCAAATAAACCCAGCATCGGTGAATATACAATTTTGATTAATTTTTTTTCAACTGCATTTCAGCAGTGAAATTACGCTTGAAATTATTGAATATTAATGATGTGAATTATCACACTGCTAACAAAGCGTAAACCAACTTAGTGAAAAATGTCCAAGCCGGGAATCGAACCCGGGTCCCTGGAATAGATTCCAAGCTGGACATCGTCCTTGTGGTTTAGTGGTAGAGCACTGGAGATCTATTCCAGGTACCCGGGTTCGATTCCCGGCTTGGACATTTTTCACTAAGTTGGTTTACGCTTTGTTAGCAGTGTGATAATTCACATCATTAATATTCAATAATTTCAAGCGTAATTTCACTGCTGCAATGTAGTTGAAAAATTGATTAAAATTGTATATTCACCGATGCTGGATTTATTTGCGTCTCATGTTACGCCGCTAGAATGTGTGCTCATGAAGACTTCTCCATCTTGTGCTGCGGTAGCAGCCTTACCGACTTATATAAGTGAGAAATGCCAATCTGGACATCGTCCTTGTGGTTTAGTGGTAGAGCACTGGAGATCTATTCCAGGGACCCGGGTTCGATTCCCGGCTTGGATATTTTTCACTAAGTTGGTTTACACTTTGTTAGCAGTGTGATAATTCACATCATTAATATTCTTAAATACACTTCATTAATTTTCTTCTTCGTATATTTTCCATATTTTTTTTTTTTTTACAATCATTTCTTCGCACGACCTTGGACTTTTTACCAAAGGCTTATCTCAAAAGGAAATTAAGATTTTTTAAATTGTTTTTTCTGTGTAATATTCTTCAAAAATGTTTCTTTATTTTTTTATTAAAAAAATACTTCCCAAGTATCACCTGGCTGCTGCGTTAGGGGTCGAGAGTTCGTCTCTGGACTGGGACAGGTTCTTTTAGACTTTCATCCCTTCTGGGCCGTTAAAATGAGTACTAAGCTTGCTTGGGAAATAAACACCGAGGAACCCGCGTTAGGCAGACTACCTGGCAGGGACGTATGCTGTAGAGCATCTCGGGGCCCATGGGTCAAGAAAACGGGGATGGACACTGTCAGCCCAGATTCTTCATGGATCGTATAACCACATAGTTTAGTTGTTCAGTTTATTTCCAAAATGTATGCTTCAATTTATTTGGAATGTTAAAATATTACAAACTGCTCACCGGCTTTTTAAAAATTTTGATAAATAAGATATTAAATTAATGATATATTTTAGAAATATTTTGACAACTAAAAGAGAAAAAGATAGTTTTAAAGAAGTTTACACAGTAGAAATATGTTAAAAATATTTATCTTTTGAGAAGATATTTGGAAAATTCTCTGTTCATAGATTTCGCATTTTAAAGAGGAATGGGATTCTCGAACAATAAACAGGTCCCGTCGCCGTTAAAGAATTGTTCCGCACACACTCCTGGTTTTTTTTTTTTTTTATCATGTTCTTCACAATCTCGTGGACTGCTGGGACCACTGTTTTAACCTACATCGAAAATATGTCTAGGCAACTTTTTCCATTATAAACTATATGCATCCCTATTTATTCTGTTTTCATAACACACTGACGCCATTAAACAATTGGTTAAACTGACAAAACTTTAACTTTAATTTCATCACCACTCACATTTGGGAGACCTTTATAAATGGGTCTAAGAACAGCGAAACGTGAATAAAATATTTTCCCGTGTGTCTTTCTTGTTATTGATATTTTATTATCCTTTCTGTATTTTCTACGCGGAGAAAGCAGAATAACGGGAAATTTATTAAAGATTCGGATTTCAATGATTCAATTTCGATGATTCCTTTGATAACATTGAATTTTGATACGTTAATGCATATATTATTTCGTTATATTTCATTAAAATAAAACAAGAGGAGATTCTCTTTTCTTACTATAAAGACATAGAAAGATTTTTCTTTTGTTGCAAATAATGCATTTTTGTTCTCACAGCAGAATTTTTGAAAGAGAAATTTCTCATGCTTTGAAAAAACTATTGTCCGATTTTGGCTTTATTTAATTACTGCAGATAAATTTATTTTAAAATGATCCATTTTTAGAGAGTGTTTGATACCCAGTAAAAATATATAATTCACACCCGGCTTATAACATTTTACTTTAACGTTCATCTGTGACGTGAAAATTTTCTATTAAAGAATATACGATTATACCAAATTAAACAACAAAATCGTTTTTTATTAAATGAAACACCCATTGTTTATTCCGCATGTACTTCTATAGTGTGACAGAAAATCTGCCAACAGAATAATTGTTACATTTTATCAATTATTCTTTATATATGTTACCGGCCAAACCAGATTTTAGGCCAAACTAGATTGTCCTAGGCCAAACTAGTTTATCCTAACGTGGATAGGAAAAACTAGTTTTTCCTAGGCCAAACTAGCTTATCCTAACGCACATAGGATAAACTAGATTTTCCTAGTCCAAACTAGTTTGGCCTAACGCTCATAGGATAAACTAGTTTAGCCTGCTATTTATTGGTCCAAACTAGTTTATCCTAGGCCAATTCAATTTGGCGTTATTTTATTGATCCCAAAAACCGCCTCGGCGCCAATTTTCTAGTTTATCCTATGCCAATGTAATTTGACGTGCTTTTATTGATGCCAATTACCGTTCCGGTGCCAACCTTGTGCAAAGTAGTATGCCCCGTCACCCTTGTATAATATATTTTATTTGATGGGGAGTGGGATACTACTCCCTATCTTTCCCATTTCACCGCCGCCGGTAGTTACAATATATGTTCCATATGACAAATTGTGTACTGGAGGACCAGAGAATAGGATGAGAGGTTATCATGAAATTCAGAAGAGGAAGAATTTAGAGATATATATATATTTTTCCAACATAGATATCACTTGGCTTTGAATTAATTATGAATGAATGCACCATTAAGAATATCAGAAGTACATTTGATATTCTTTCAGAAATTTGGAATTTTCAAAGATCCGGCGAAGTCCCGGTCTAAGTTTGGCCTAAACTACATATATTTTTAAGCTGCCATTATTCCACAATTAAAATTCTTTTTAAAGAATAGTACATATACATTTATACGGATGGGAATACAGTACTGTGAAACCTATTAGAAGAATCTGTGTATGACGAAATCCTGTTTTAAACAGGAATTTTTTTTTTTTTTTAACGGTGCAAATTGGATATAATAATCCGTTTGAAAAAAAGAACATAATACATTTTTCTAGAGACGATAGACCTACTAGAAAAGGAACTTAACTATAACGAAGTTTTTTCTCTCCTATAAGATTCCATTTTAGAAGGTTTTTCTATAAAAAAAAAAAAAAAAATCAGATTTTCAAGTTTCCAAGCCGTGTAAGAAAATTACTGTTATTAGTAATTATTCAGCTTTTTACATACAAATAGAGATTCATTAAAAAAACAATATAGTTTGCAATAGAATCATTAATATCGTTAATCCACATTCTATAGCTTGGATATTTAAATATTTTAAAAATTCTATACAATAAAACCTTCTAAGGCGGAATTGCATAGGAATGAAGAAATATCCGTTGTAGGCAGGTTCCTTATTAGAAGGTTCATCGCCTGTTGTAAATGCATTATATTCTTTTTACAAGCAATGATATACTCATTTTACATAAATTAACATATTTATTTTGTTCAACACGGGATTCCGTCAGAGGCAGGTTATTTTTCTCAGGTTTTTTACCATACTTTATTTTTATTACCTAGAAATGCTTCTATTCATCTCAAAACTAGTCGGATGTTCCAATCCCAAAACTTTCTTCTATATCAAGCATGTTAATTCTTCAAAATTCGCTATCATAGTGAAAAATTAAATGGCACTCTATGCTCATCATGAGGAATCTAAAGATATGAAATTCCGTGCATTAGTTCTTGAGATATTGCTGTCGCTGAAATGGTGTAAATCCAGCAAAATGCAGTGTAGCAGCACTATATGTTGAATAATTTACATCAAAACCTAAGCAGAAACAATCAGCGTCTAATTGACTCTGAAATTTGGTGAAAATCCGTGCATTAGTTTTTGAGACACAGCTACTGGAAAAATCGTGAAAAATCCAGCATAGCAACGTCACCTGTGGAGCGATTTACAACAAAACATAATCAGCAGCAATATTAATCAAGGGGTATTTCAATCTGAAGTTTTATGAAACTTCTTGCATTAGTTCTTGAGATAGAGTTTTTGAGAAAATCGTGAAAAATTTAGCTCAGCTGCGCCACCTATTGAGTTATTTACACCAACACGTAATCAGCAACAATCCATATTAAGGACTAACTTAATCGGAAGTTAGTTGAAAATGTGTGCATTCGTTCTTGATATAGCTATTGCGAGAATCGTGTAAATCCTGCAAAATGCAGCATAGCAACGCCACCTGTTGGGCGATTTACACCAAAAACTATGCAACATCAATTTATATCAGAGACTACCTGAATATAATTTTTTTAATTATGTGCATTAGTTCTTGAGATAGAGCGCCCACAAAATTTGTGTCACATACATACAGACAGACTCACAGACAAACATTTTGTTAAAACATGTTTTCTGGGATCTCTGGCCCCAAAAACCTGTAAATCCGTCTAAAACCGGAATTCGAAAATTTCACGAATGAAATATTTTTTTTTTTGTAAAGATTTTGTAAAGAAAGAAAGTAAATATTAAAAAATATATAAATGTATAAATTTTAAATATGGAATAATAGCGATTTAAAAATACGTGCATTAAAATGTTGGGCCGGGCTAAATGTTACTGATATTTTTACTGAACAGACCAGAGATACTGCCGGTCAAAATGATTTTCATATGAGCTGGGTTGGAAATTGGACTGAAAATTTCTGCTTGTGCAGACCTCAAGAAGAATGCAGTCCATTCCCCACTTAAGTCGGGAAAAAAAAAATGATTCCCGGTCCATTTCGGTCCGAACATCTCGAAAAAAGTAATCCCCAAACCAAGACCGGACCCAGAAAACCAAAAAACTAGTTCATAAAATTTTGTAAATTTAAACGTTAAACTTGTTATTATATTTTAAAATAAATAAATAAAAAAAAAGAGTTTTTAGTGAACTTCGCTCACTTCCATAGATGTGTTTGAGTTGAGCAGATTCGTTTCAAAAATTTTGAATTTGAGCTGGAACTTGACTCATTTTTGAGAAATTGAATTTGAGAAATTGAATTGAAAAACTAGTTTATCCTATGGTCGTTAGAAAAAACTAGTTTGGCCTAGGAAAAACAAGTTTATCCGATGTGCGTTAGGATAAACTAGTTTGGCCTAGGCCAATCTAGTTTGGCCTAAAATCGGGTTTGGCCGGTAACATATGTATATATATATATATATTAGTTTTATTATTACGTGCAGTTATTGTTGGTTCTTGATTAGTTCAATGTTTTCTACTCAGAATTCTTTACTAATTGTATGTCTCAAGAATGTGTTTAACTTCAATATAATCATTTAAATCCTATGGAGTGTAGGGTCGGGACATACCTTGGTAGGGAAAACCGTTGTTGGAGAAGTAATTATTACAAAATTTGATTAGGGTAATTCTAGGATAGATGGCCATAGAGGAGAGATGGCCAGTCTAAATATTTTAAAAACTATATCATTGATTGCAGCATAAACTTTGTTCATAAGAAATTGTTCAACGTGTTCATTCAATGAGACGTGCAGCTGCGTTTTTCAGTTATAAAAAAGTAAGTGTAATTTTAATGTTTATTTAATTGAGTGGTTGGATATTTTTGTTGAGTTAGGTATCTGAATGTTTTGCAGTACGTATGTTGCATTTCTTTTTATTACAAGGGCTTTTAAGGCACGTATATAACTCAGTCTTTGCTTTTAAGTCTAAACCAAAGACATACGATGGCGGAGTATCGCTTTAAATTGAGTGGCAATCTACCTATCTATTTCAGGATGGATGGCCACATCAAATCGAGGAGAGATGACCACCTATAATCAATATTTCAAATTTATACAGAGCAGGCTTTTTAACTAAATATAATTATTTTTAAAATATTTATATAACTTTTATCTGTATAATTATATTAATTGACATAATCATTTAAATTTTAACTAATATAAATATTTCAATTACAATAATAAAATAGAGTCTAATCTTTTGTTTCTTAAAATATTGAAAAAATTCGGAAACGTTCATCCCAGAAACTGATAAAAATGATAAATAAACTTAAAACCGTGAAAAGGTCTAAAATAAACGCGAGAAAAAAACAAAAAGATGACATTTCCAGCAGCGAAGAAGATGAAATACATTTGAAATTATTAGATTCTATAGAGTCCGAGAGAATAGAATTCGACGAGGATCTCTGTGTTGGTTGTGGATAAAAATATAATACCACAACCAAAAGGATGACTGTATACAATGCATAAGGTGCCAGAAGTGGATCCATGAATTGTGTGTAAACTATCAAGATCTTTGCCGGAAATGTGGGAAAATTTTACGAAAAATGTTGGATTGCAATTACACTTCAAGTTTTGTTTTTATTGCCTGATTTTCCGTGATATAATTGCATCTTTAAAAATATCTAAGTGTTTTCCATGATTAATTACATGAAATGTGTTCTTTTTTTGCTATTTTAACTTCATTTTTTGTTTCTTGTATTGGATGGCCATCACTCCTCGGCTTGAAGGAGAGATGACCATCTGCCATTTTAAATTTGCATTTTGTTTGCCACTTTTGTTCTCGATATTTCATTATTTTTTGTCCAAAATATGATGAAGATATATATAAGAATTTCGAAATATCCATAAATATTTCTTGCATTTGCATTCTAAGAATTTTTATTTCAATCTTTAAAAACTATGGCCATCTATCCGAGAGTTACACTATATCTTTAA
This sequence comes from Maratus speciosus, assembly GCA_963932465.1. Classification (NCBI taxonomy): domain Eukaryota; kingdom Metazoa; phylum Arthropoda; class Arachnida; order Araneae; family Salticidae; genus Maratus; species Maratus speciosus. The sequence goes on along the minus strand of OZ010791.1, from coordinate 283,628,421 downwards.
AATATATGATATTGTATTTCATATTTTCTTAATATTTCATATTTTTTATTTTCTTATTATTTAAAAAATCACAGATAATGGAACTCGGAGAAATTTTCGATATGTAATGACACTTAATTAATTTTAACACAATTATTTCATAGATAAATAAATCACACGAATGGTTAATTTACAACTCAAAGAGAAATAGTACACAGCGGGATTCGAACCAGGGACAATTTGTCTAAAACTACCAACGCTCTGCCAACTAGGATCTCCTAGGCAATCCTGCGGACACATTTCACCCGCAGAACCGTGAACCGTGTTTATTATGAAATTTAGTCTGATATCTTAATCAGCTCAACAGAATAAATCACAGTTAATGGAACTCCAAGGAACATTGGATACGTAATTACACTTGATTAATTTTAAAACAATTATTTAATTGATAAATAAATCCCACGAATCGTAATTCTCCAACTGAGGGAAAAAAGTCTCCAAGTATGGATTCGAATCAGGAACATTTTGTCTTAAGGTGACAGGGCCCTGCGAACCGAGCTATCTATGAAAAATCTAGCAGACACGTTTCAAGCAGAACCTTGTTGATAGTATGGGTTGATATCTGAATAAGCTCAACAGGATAAATCGCATATAATGGAACTCCAAGAAACTGTGGATCTGTAACTACATTTTATTATTTCAACACAATTATTTTATAGGTAAATAAATCACACGAATTGTAATTTCCAACTGAGTGAAAACTTACCTGCTTTCCATTACCTCAGAGTTATTCTGCTGAGCTAATTCAGATATCAGACCAAATGTCATAATCAACAAGGTTCTCTAAGTGAAGTGTTCCCACCAAAATGTTCCTGGTTCGAATCCTGGTCTGAACAGTTTTTCATTTATTTGGAAAATTACAATTCGTGTGATTTATTTATCAATAAAATTATTCTGTTAAAATTATTCAAGTGTACCTTTGTTGTGTATGCATAGTTTCACCGTGCATACTACCTTTGGTGTGTACACCTTTTACCCAGTCAAATTTAAACTTTGAAATTCCTTTCCTTTTTAACAACATACTTGGAAAATGTTATTGAGTTCGATTTGTCTGTTCGTCTAGTCGTCTGGCTGTTCTCTGAGTCTCGCAAATATGCTAGGATTTCCCTGAAATTTAACGCTATAATTTTTTGAATAAATAAATTGTTGAAATACATAAATATGAAAGTTGACTTAGTTTATTATTAAACCATTTAATGAATTAGTAACTAAATAATACAGATTTCAACATCCATACTTTACACACTTTTAACGTTGACAATGAAAAAAAAAACAAGAAGTAAATACTGAATGACTGATACAACAAGTTTTGCGATATCCCTTGCTTTTGAGTTGTTTTTAACTCATTTTTAATTTTCATATCTTCTTCTTTTCTTATGATTTCTGAATGTTATGGATCTACATAAGTTTGAGATTTGGGTTTCTTCGTAACTTTTGTTTCTACTGCACCTCTGCTTCCAAATTGTTTTAACAGCTGACTTCAAATTTTTGCTAAATTTAGTTTTTTAAATATTTTTTTTTCGTTTTTAAGCTTTAATTGTTTCTCCTTTCAAATGTTTGTTCACATATTCTTCAGTTGTTAAACATTCAGCAAAGTTTGACCCTGCAGCTTTTCACTTATTGGCTAATTTTGATATGTTGGGGGAACTGTTTTTATAAAACAGCTCTGAAAATCATGAGATGGATTAGCTTCAGACTTGTGAATGGGGTTCTGGTTGCACTCCAGACTGTTCTTGAATAGAATCTTACCTGGTTCTGCAAGTTTATTTTTTAAAACATGCATTTATTGCTTACAAATAATCAAAATTTTCCTCACTTATATTTTTTTACATTTGTTTGAACTGAGGCATCAAAAAATATTGGAGAAGCTGTATTCTTCACTTTACGGTACTAAATTTGAAAACTTGAGCTAGTTGAATAGTCAGCATTAGTTGTTAAGTCCTCATAAACCTTCTTTATTCAATCATCTCTAATTTCAAAATCAGGACCAGATTGTTATATTTAGCAGTAAGTTCATCATTTATGCTTGAGATTCATGAACATGAAAATCCTCAGTAAAAAATTATTTATTGACAGAACGGGGGGCAGTACACAAATCCTTGCTAATAGCCAAATTTTTACAAGCCAAGTCATTGATGGGATGACTCGTAGAGGAAGTGTTTAGCTTATTTTTCTCGCAGTACATAACTTTTTTACCAACCTTCCCTTTCCCCTAAAAATATTATGTAATAACTGTATATTGAACAAGAAAAATGTTTAAAACAATCACATGTCATCTTTTATCCAAAATGTAGGAGAAAACTGAAGTGTTTCAAATGCTACATATTAATCTGAACAATGTATAAAGTAAAATTTAATGTGTTGCCGAATTGCTGCACTATGCATTCTAGGGTTAATCCATATTTCTGATTTTTTAATTTTTTTTTTTCGATATGGCATTGGGACTGAAAGCTATTTCTGGAACAGCACACTGTGTGAATGGAAAAAAATCATCTTTTTTATTAAACATTTTGAAGACATATTTTTCTTTTTTCATTATTTGAAACACGTAATTTAAGTAACAAGTAAAAGGCAAACACTATTGGAGGATCATGATAAAATTCCTAATTTATTAATTCAACACAGCTTAATTAAATATAATAACTGTTTTAAACATAATTTAAATGCAATACTGAAAATACCATATAAACGTGCTAAAGTTAATCTCCTAAATGTTTTCCTGCATTTAGAGTATTCCGTTTGTTGCTATAGATCGTTTAAGAAATCCTGTCACCAAAGTGCATCGAATATTTTAGACCTCTAATTTGAAGACGTGTAGTCTTTTTCTAAGCTTACGCTTCAGGTAAATTAATCAGACGATGTTGTCCTTGACCTTCATAAAATTATTTGATCTTCAAAGTAAAAAAAAAAAAAAAGTCGTGAAATATTTTTGGCATCTTTGTTATAAATTGGTTGTACAGTGTTTCATAATCTATGTTTGACGTATGAGTTTTCATTCATGTTCATTAATAATGTCACTTATTTTAATTGTAAAAATATTAAAACCATGCTTTTCACACACTTTTTTTAATACTAGATTAAGAGTATTTCTCTTCATAAAGTGCAAATACATATCCTCCGATCTTTTGCTTATTTTCCAGTCATAGAATACTTTTGATGATGCACAGGATAATTAATCATATTTCGAATAGATATAGGTTTTCTTTTTTTCCCATTTAACTTTAAATTATAGAGAAAGTAAAAATCATTAGAACGATATGATAACACCTGCAATACTACATTTTATTTATAGTAATAGGACTAATGGCTCATCTGTCAAAATTTATCTACCGTTTTAAGCTTTAAAGTAGTGTTAAAAAATACATTCAAGCACTACAAATATTCAAACAGAAACTAGTATTCGAATTAGGATCTACTTAATTCGAAGCCAACGCCCTAATACTTGCATGAACGTGCTGACTTGTGGGAAAAGAGAAAATATATTAAAATCTTTATTAAAGTACATTTTAAATGTTATGTTAATTATGCTGTTCGTTGTACATTTTATTTGATTTCGTTGTTTTCTGCACTTTCATTAATGACAGAAAATTTGAAAGCATGATACAAATTTAAGACTTTTTTAAGTGTTAAATGATGCAGTAATTGACGCAGCTGCTGTTAATGTTTTAGTGTATTTCATAGCCAAAAATGAAAAAGATTGCGTATGTCAATTAAATTTAATAGGTACACATTATGCTACATATATTCAATGATAATTTTAGAAAAAAAAAATTCGTTGTACTAAAAGCACGTTTTCGGAAAGTTCTCTCGCAAGATGTTATTATATTTGTGGCAAATTAATTAAAAATGTTCATGAAGAATACTTTTTTTTATAAATTTACTAAATGAATAATTAAGGTAGATCAAAAGCGCCAACCTTAATTGGAAACTGTCTAAACTAACTGAAAAGATCGACGAAAATAACTAATGATTTTTGAGCTATTAAGATAAATTTCAATTTAAAAAATGAATAAAAAGGTATAATAAGAGAATAGAAAAGATTTTTTCTTCTTCAGAATTAAATATTTCCAGGCATATCGTCATTGTTTGTTATTAATTATTAAAAAATTGCATTAAATGACTGAGAAGAAGCAAGAATATATAAAAAAAATTAAAAACCTATTTGATTTGCACATAAATTAATAGAGTATAATAAATTAATACCACTCAGAAACTATTATTATATTCCAAAAAAAAAAAAAAAAAAAAAAAAAAAAAAAAAAAAAAAAAAAAAACTTTTTTTATGTATATTAAAGCAATGAATGATTTTATAAGAAGTTTTGTCACGTTTTACTTATATTAGTTGTAGTGTGATACTTGTGAATTCATTACACGCAAATTAATAATATAATTGCTTATACTTTTCTTATTATTTTAAAACAATATTTTTAGCATAAATTTTAAAAACTTTCTCATGAATCCAGCTTCAATAATTGCACATTTCAATAGTTCACAAAAAGAAAGCCTCTTGCATTTCTGAATTCATATTTTTGCGTATTAATTTGTAATGTCGGTGAACACGCGAGCCTTAATTACAAATATAAAGCAGTTTAAACATTAACTATAACAAATAAGTTCATTGTTTAATAACAATTTACTGAACAGTTTCACAAAGACTGTAAAAATATATAATTTCTTCTTAGAATTTATCCCTGATTTTGAAATCTAAGTTCTATATTTTCATTCAACATTTAATAAACACAAGTCCACAGAATTTTTGGAACTGATTATTAAGTGGACGAAAAAGAAAATATATTCAAATATCTTTTATCAATTCACGTTTTCTAGTTTATATATAACTAAGATGCAAATAATGAATAAACTGAAAGATATCGATTTCTTAAAAATTCATATGCGTGAATAAAAACTTACAGCTTATTCTGCCGTGCAGTTCTGAGTTATGTTTAAAAAAATCGCGCACTGCAGTTTCTTTTTTCAATTATTAAGAAGGAATTGAATAAAGATTTTAATTTTTACATCGGTATAATGCCTAAACTACTCTATCAAGAAACTACCCATCTCGTATTCAAAGGTAAAATGTATTGCGCACTTTTAATTGATGTCAAAATTAGTGTCCTTATTGGAAATGTCAAAGTATGTGACAATTTTAATGTAGAAACGGCCACCTAACTTCCAGAGTGGATAAGAAAAATGTGAACGTGATGGCGGGAAAAGACTTCATTTCTGTGTCGAGAAAAGCATAAAATTCAATTATTGCAGTTTCAATTACAATTTTTTTAATTGTACAGTTGTGTATTTATTACATATGTAATGCAGTTTTAAGTATTATTTAAATTAACTTCATGAGTTGCTTTATCCAGCGAATATTACATACATCAACAAAGTAAATAAAATATGCATAATTTATTTTCAGTCTTTATGCTTGTATTTGCAGTTCATGGCCAAATGTTTACAGTTGAGCCGTTTAAGGATCGTTATATATGTAAGATGGATCAGCAAAACAGTTACGTTTTGTCAATAGGTTACAACTTTCTAGGGTATCATTTATAATAGGTTACTATAATAAATTATTTTTGTAAAGTTTCACAATGTACAGTTGTGAAAAAAAAAGTAAACACACCAACTAATTCCTCAACAAATTATCGTAGAAGAATGTTACTGATACCGAACGATTGGAAATAAAGTCTACTTTTAAAGAATGTATATAAAATTTGCTTAGGGTGCCAATTAAAACGAATTCAAACTTCATTTTTTCAATGGCAATACTCAATTTTAACGAGATATTTCAAATCTTCTTCGGTTCAAACTATACCTAGACACCGAATTTCAAGTCATTTGAATGATAAGTTTTTGAATTACAGCCATTCAAAATTTAGGGCTTCTAATATTAAATTACATTTTCCTTTTTATATTTATATCTCCAGAAATTATGCTCCTAATGCGCTAATTTTTTGTGTAGCAATAATACTAATATACCCAAATATAAATACGCTGAATTTGCAATTTTTATAATTTCATGATATCAATTATGAATCATTAAATTAATATTCGAAAAAAATATGAATTGTAACCTTCAATTTTTATGATGGATTTTGATTTAATGATTTATTAGCGATATTTGATGGTAAGCCTCTTGGTGAATATCTTACATAGGTAACCGGGCTAATACATCTTGAATTTGGAAAAAAAACGAAATAAGTTTTTAGATTTTTTTCCAAATTTAAAATGCAAATATTTGTATTGCCGATTTTGTATTATGTTTACAGCAGGTGAAAACAAATGATTAGGAATATCTAAAATACAAATCCTAAAAAATTCTAAGATTTATTTCGATTTCGCTTGAACGTAATCTAAGTTTTTAGGGTGTTTAAGCATCATATTATTCATTTTTATTTTTTAATGTTCACTTGGTTTAACTAATTTGTTACAAAAATTTAACATTAGATATAGAACTAACTGAATGAAATATCTTAATTTCTCTCCCCTCTCGGGCTTAAATAATGTAGGAAATATTTTTTTTTTTATTTGTTCGGCAAATTATGTTTTTGTTTAATATGTCAAGTTTTTTAATAACTACTGGCATTCAGGCGACCCCATTAAAAAATTAACTGCATGTATCATCATCAGGTTTGATCTACGAGGTATCGCATCACAATTTGTGGTGTATTTACCAATATTTAATCCAAAATGTTTCATCAGTGCAGTAGTGCAAAGTTTGGACAAAAACCTCCAGTCTGAGCATAAAAAATCTGTAATAAAAACATAAAAAATAAACAACTTTACTTAATATAAGTTATCCCATTTTCCACTCTGGTATACTATGGATGCAAAAATATCCTTAAATCTTAACTTATCTATCATCAACATCAGTCGTTTTCGGGCCACAAAAAGAAAAAAAAAAATGTAAAAAGACCTTGAGGAGTAATTTTAGATAAAAAATGCGGTAATAACATTAAATGTCCTTAACGTTACTTCGTTAAGTTTAGTTAACGTTAAAAATCTCCTTCTTTTTAAATTTATAAATAGTTATTTTTTATTTCTTAATACAAAAAAAAAAAAAGAAATTGCATATGATAAATATATATATTACATGCCCGTGAGCAATGCTGAGGTCCTATTGATAACAAAACCTGTATAATAAATTTCGGTTATTTGCAAATATATTAACTTCTAAGCATCCGACTATTTCAAATTTTACACAGTTTTAAAACAATATAAATAGTACACTATTTCTTCCTGGCTAGTATTATTTAACGCAATTAAAACCTCATCAAGAAATAAATAAAAGAGAAATATAAATAAATCACAAAGTTTACTCCTTTTTAATCGAATGGGTACATCTGTATGTAATTGGTATTCATAATTAAAAAACAGTATGGGTGAAATATGTTGCAATTTTTTGACGTCAAAGTCACCTGCTTTCTGTATTTACTCTTACTAATGCTTCTTGTATTACTAACAAATGTTTGAAAATATCATTTTTATTTCCTGTATGACGCCATATTCATCTTCTTTTTAATTCGTAAAAATATTATTTCAAATTTCATTTCTCACGTGGAAATATTTTAACTGAAAATTAATTACTTTAATTAAATTATTATTACGGCTTTTGAATTTTTTACAACAATAGAAACAAATGTTAAATTTTATAGCAAAAATGTCCGTTGATTCTGAATGAAAAAAGCGAAATTTAGAATTATTAAGAAAAATATTTGAATAATATAACTAAATCTTAGCTCTGCATCATAAGTCACTCATATGCAAAGGCATTTTATCATCCGTTTTGAACCTGACGTTAAGTAAACATTTTCATACTTTGAATTTACAAAATCATTAAAATTACAAAGGATAAAAAAAAAAATTGTAGAATCAGGGACAAAAAAGTGGGAAGAAAAAGGAAAAAAAATATGATCTCCATAGGCTTTTCTATGTTAAATTAACATTGAGAAGTGACACTTGAAATAAATAAGTTTTGCGCTGCCGCGCAATACTGAAATACTTAAAAACGAACATACACGTGATTCGATTGAAAACGTATTGATGTTAATGAAATTGACCTTCCAACATTAATCCAGCCTTCTATTTTTTTTTTCAGACCGTCTGTTCCAGCGTTCTGGCCGGGCTTGTCTGCTAAGCAGAATTACTAAATTTGGCAACATGGCCGCTTTCCTCGCAGATTGGAAAAGGTTGCTCCGCAATATTTTGATTTTCCTTCACTATATTGTTTTTATGAACGTGATTTGTCTCTGCGCGAAATGTTATTTAAGTAACAAGGTTTTTTTCAATAAAGTATTACAGCTGCAATAGTTCACAGCTCAGGAAAAGCTTTATTTAACCTATTACGTTAAATAATGCACATCCCTAATAAGAAATATAGTTTTTCAACAAATGCAATATTTGCATTCCTGTATCCAATAAATATCACAGAGTTTCATTAAAAAATGTATATACATCAATATCATATACAGAGGGTCTACCTACATGCCCCAGTGTGCAATTTACGTTTAATATTTACAGCGGAAAATCCTAACAATGATTACATACAAAATACAATTTAAGCTTTAAGTACAACAAATCAGTCCATTGCTTTAAACGTCGGATATTACAACATTTCAAATATAAAGGTTATTTCATTTGTTTGTAATTTTCACGTACAATTTTGAAATTTATGTTTAATGTTTATACTTGAGAATTTTAATTAGAAGCAGTATTGCATGCCAGGTATTTATCTCAAATTTATCTAAATGCGAAACTGCTTCTATTTAAATTATTCAAACTTGAATTTGACATTGTTTTGCTGGAAACCAATTTAGATCTTGAAATAAAGCTTAAGATGAAATCAATAAATTTCGACTTAGAGATAAGGATTTTGTATGCAAATATTGTGTAATCATTTAACATGTTTCGTAGTACAATTATTGTATCATATTAAATATGAGCGAAATTTGATTAGCCATATCCCTGAATACTAGAATGCTATCAGGGTATTTGATCAGCTATTTCATGAAAAACATAACTAGTTTCTATGCTGTTTAAATGACAGCGAAGTTCAGGAAATGTAAATAAAGACATATACAAGAAATAATTCTCATATCATATAATTGGAATTGTCATACTGTGAATGTAACAGAGAATAAACATGAAAACTATTTTAAATAAAGAACAATGTTTAATGCACTACATTTTAAATGTTATTAAATATACAAAGCTAATAAAAAATTAAAAAAAAAAAAACATATTAATACCTTTAAAATAATAAATCACGTCTGTATTTATGTCACGTATTCATCTTTGTAATTTTTAAACGTTTATCTTCCGATACATTAAGAAAACAAAACTGCTTTAACAAAAATAACTTCAAGTTCGCTGAGTCAAAAGTGCAAAGTAGAAAGTTTCGCTGTCAACAATTTTTTTTTTTTTTGCTGTTGTGGTTATGTTTATACAGGATGCGTCAGGTATGTGGGAACACACGTTACAGGTAAAATATCACCCTGTGTATCGTAATTTTTTTCTCTGTTACATATAAACAAGTCAGAACTTACAGTAACTAAGAAGATGAACAGGGTCATTGACTCATTGGCTGAAAAACACTTTGATTTAGAGATTGCCCCATTCTTGAAACTCGCCCGGTCACTGCGGTCTTTAATGTAAGGAGAGAGCTGAAGGCTGTAAGTTTCATGTGGCAAACGTTTCATGCAGGAATCAAAATTATCAGCAATATGAAATCATTTAAAATACCAGAATTCGTTATTCAAATCGATGAAAAACCTACGAAGTCGATAAGAGCATTCTTTAGGGAGATGCAGGTTGATGAGACCATAATTTGATGTTTGACTCATAAGAACCTTTGTTAGACGTCGTATGTGATAAAGAGAGTATAGTGCTTGTCTGAGAGAACCAGGAAAAATTACCTGGTCAGAGGCAAGCGTTTCTTTAACAAGCTGAAACATCAAGAGGACCCAGGAATACTCTTGTTTTTTTCTAATGAGAAACATTTTGCCCAGGCCAAGAAAGTGAACTGCAAAAAGAATGGTGATGGTGTAAAATACCCAAAGAGGTTCTGACAGACACGTGCAAAAAATTTCCAGCTTCACTGATGATTCTGGAAGTTACTGGGAAGCAAAGACAATCTGATGCATTCGAATTTCTCTCTTCAAGTTGCCAGAGTCAACATCGTTGCTTATACCGAGTTGTTAAACTACTAAATTACTTCTGTAACACGTGGGAGGCCGTAAGGCTTTTAACAAGACTTTGAATTATCCCATACGGCCGATACAAAGTAAAAATGGATGGCTAGAGCATTCATAACGATGTCATCTTCAAATGTTTGACCTCCTAGCTACCTATATATTAAACAAATGGCCTATCACGTATGTGATGTAGTTTGAAGGGACTCGAAGCGGCCCTCAAGGCAGCCGTTTTGTATGCAGCGGCAAATGTTCCCAACACTCATTTGATCATTATCTGCAGTCAGTTTTGACAGCCTGCAGAGACGATTATTGCGGTTGGCAGTGGTTTCAATGAATGATGTCATCCAGGGTGTATGTAGTCATTTCTACGGAACGTTAAAACTTGAAGAAATGCTCTATCTCTTGTTGTCCAGGCATTAGGTGCTCAAAAATAGGCTGATAAAAGAAAGTTTTATTGTACTTTTGATATTTGGTGGCATTATGTTTTTGAGATCTCTGAACACGAATCTGAGGTTTCACGATAAAATTTGTCCCACGATTGTTTTTTTTAACGTCTAAAAAGGCCGACATTTCTTTCTTTTTTTCAAAATAACTAGAAATTATGCCTTTTACACAAAAGTCGGAAATACATAAATTAAAGTCGATAAAATAAAAAAATTCCTACATTTTATGTATTAACAGTTTTTATCTCTGACCGATTGTTTAGCCGTGACAGTGGCTCAAAAATGAGAGTGAAAAACAAAAAATTCTGAAAAAAACGGGAATAACGGCGGTGGTACGGTGACGTACGTCAATTTAACATGACAATTAACCATTTTACGCAAACCTTAACTATTAATGATACTAAAGATTCTATGATTGACAACACTTTACAATGAAGTTGATGATAATAAATACGACGACTTATTGTGAATCATTATTTAATCATAAATAATTATGTACATTAGTAAGTGCCCTTACTTAAAAATCAAAAAATCGTATTTCCGCTTTCTGTTACTTGAAGGTCCCTTGTTTTCACCGATATATACAAGATAGAAAATAAAGATAAATTTCTTTATAGTAAATGTTTGGTACATTGTGGCATGACTTTTTCCTCTTCCATTGGGTTCACGTATTGGGCAATTGCGGATTGGGTGGGCAATCTATTTCCAGCTCAGTTTCAAGGTCTTGCTCATCCTCCACGCCTTGACACACCACTGCGATTTTGTTGCAATTCTCCTCACAGTTGAGGTACATGTTGAAGCAAGAAAGCCCTGCCTTCTTGCACCCAGAATTTCGTTGGCAGATCTTTCGGCATTTGCAGGATACAAGCTTCAACAAACCAAGGTGTAGTACAGTGAACGCAGGCTCAAGGCCAGTATTTGTTCTCTTCCATCTCCACTCTTCAGCATTTTGTTGACCCCCATCCATTGCTGGACCTGTTGATATACTCTTAAATAGTGCTGTTGTGTTGCAGCTGTATATGGTGGTAAAGCAGCAATGTTCGAATTGTATCTAAAGGCTGAATTCTTGTACGAAATATACCTTATAGCGAAGGCACATTTGTCCCACTGTAACCATACAGTGAGACAAGGAACATTTCCCCAGCAGCTGCAAACATCTCCTGGGTAGAGTTCGAGCCGTTGAATATTTTAACAACGTCGGCAATATGTGAATTCTTTACAAGAATTTTTAGGAACTTCATTTTTCCTTGCATAAACAGTGCTGATGTATGTTGATAGTGCATAGTATGTCGGAAGAGGATGTTTTACGCAACAGTTGAACTCACAGCATTAGTTGAAGATAATGTCACTGGAGAAATGGTGCTCTTCCCTGGTTTTAAAAAAGAAAACTTTTTCATCTCTGTAGAGACCTACTAAAATAACAAAAAAATGTACATCATCCCCAACTACAATTGCCGTCTAACTTGATGGAGCCAAGGACAAAGCAGTGTTTAAAATCAAGGTATCTGCGCCTTTTTTGCTTGCTTGCATGTAATATTTGCTGATGAGAACTTTTCAATCCACATAGATATTAACCGGACTTTGTTTTTTGGGTTAACAGGAAACTATTCTTTGGAAATGATTGGCGGAGATTACATAAAAATCCTTGATCGAACGACAATAAAAGAGCTTCATTTGTTCTTAGTTTGCCGCGGTTATGATTTTTTTCATGTGTGTCTGGGTAAAACGTGGGTTTTGAAGCACATACACTGTTAAAAATCTGCATCAAACTACCAATTCATTCGACCATTTTCGTAGAAAACAGTTAATTGGCCATAATTTGAACCGTGCTCATTGGTCAGAATAGAGAAAAAGTACGTTATGTAACCGTTTCCCATAAAAACGGTTGAATAACTGGGCTATTTGCTGCAATTTTATAACAATGCAGCTCAAAGACGGGAGGGAAACATTCATTTTTTATGTCGTTTAAAATCCTGATCGTAGCTAGAGAATATAATACAAAATACACTTACAAATAGCAGTTACCGTCTCGATACCGATGGTTACTTTTCTGTAAAAAAGAAGAGTATTTACTGCTTAAAATAAAATATTTTCTGAAGATCTTTTCCGTTTTTTGTGTATTTTGCCGGGACCTGTATTGAGTTAAATAAATAAATAAATAAAATACTAGCTACTTTTAGACAATATTTGCGCCTACTGCGAGTATATTTCATTTTAAAAACATGAATATTTACTATCTTAAAAAGTTTTTTTTTCGGAGGTCGTTTTAATAGTTTCCGTTTTTTCGATAGTTTTAAATTGTCAAAGTTGTCAATTGTCAATTGTAAAAGAAGAAAAAAAATGGATGGCTCTTTTCTGCTGTAAGCGGTATCTTTTTTCTTAAAAAACATGAATATTTAAAATAACACATAACTTTTTATAAAAATGTTCTTTTACAATTATTTTCATAATTATTGGTGTTTCCGCAGTTAGCTCAGGATTCAGATAATTTGTTCTCGGCAAATTGCGACAAGATGGTGCCGGGTAATGCCGGGCGGTTCTGCTAGTTTATAAATAAATAAAAAATTTTAATACTATAATTGAAATCTAAAGTTTAAATTAATGCTGTAAAACTAGAATTCAATATATATTTAAAATATTATCACATATAAAATACGTACGTAAAATAAATAAATAAAAACTTAACTAAAAAATTTGTGTATTTAAAAAGTAAGACACATCTATATTTTTGTAACATAGTTATCTTAGTAGTTTTCAAACACTGCCCATTCAGTGCATTTTTATCAATAACATGTAACATTCTAACTAAAATAACAAAAAGCACTCTCGATCAAAAATTGCTAAGTATAAAGTTTCGCTTTCAACAATTTTTGCTGTTGTTATTGTTATTTAGCTGTTTATCGTTCGCTGACTTCTTTTTATTATGCTGACACGAGAAAAAGTTTATTCAGCGTCTGCAGACGAGAATTAAATTATCCACTTATCGTATTCGTTTTGAATAACCCTTATTTTGCTTATTATAAGTCGAGACAAACTTTATTCTTATGCAAAATATCAGATAAATTCAGACTTAAGTTTGCGCATAAATTATATAAGAAAAGTGACTATCATTTATAATCAAATTTAAATTATCTAATACGTGACATATAAATATAGAATTAAGTAGTAAAAATATTTGTATATATTTTAAATATTTAAAATTTTATTAAATACAAGAGAATAAGCCCGGGCTTCCCTGGAAATAGGCAAAAAACTTTATATACAGGGTGCGTCTGTTATTTGAGGACACGTGTTATGGGTGAAATATCACCCTGTATATCATAGTTACAAATATTTTTCTATTACATATAAACACGTCAGAACCTTGATTAACTACGGAAATGAACAGGAATTCTACCATTGGATGATTGGCCGAAGAAACCTTCGATTTTGAGATTGCCACATTCTTGAAACTCACCCGGTCACAGGTCTTTAATATTAGGAGAGGACTGGAGGCTGCCAGGTTTCATGTGGGAAACAACGTTGCCAGAAATATGAAATCATCAAAACAGCAGAATTCGTTAGACAAGTCGATGAAAATCCTAGGAAGTCGATAAGAGCACTCGCTAGGGAGATGCAGGTTGATGAAAGCACAATCTGAAGTGCGATTCATGAGAACTTTCGTTAGAGGTCGAATGTGATGAGGAAGAGTAAAGTGCTTGCCCGAGAGAACCAGAAACAACTGCCTGGCCTGAGACAAGCGCCACCTTAACTAGCTGAAACAGCAAGAGGATCTAGGATATTCTTGTTTCATTCCAATGAGAAAAACTTTGCCCAGGTCAAGAAATTGAATCGCAAAAAGAACGGTGATGATGTAAAATACCCGAAGAGGTTTTGACAGACACTTCAGAAAATTTCCAGTCTCACTGATGATTCTGGGGGTTCCTGAGAAAAAAAGACGCTGTCATGCATCCGCATTTCCAAAGTGCCAGAGACAATGTCGTTGCTTATACCAAGGTGTTAAAGCACTAAATTACTTCTGTAACACTTGAGAGGACGTACAGATTTTAACAAGAGTTTGCACTATCCCATACAGCTAATACAAACCAAAAATGGAAAGCCAAAGCATTCATGACGATGTCATCCTCAGCTTGTTGTCCCTCCAGCTACCCAAATATTAACCGAATGGCCTATTAGGTATGTGGCGTAGTTGAGAGGGACTATAATAGTCATCTACACAACAATTTTGCGGCTCTCAAAAAAGCCGTTGTATAGACAGGGGCAAATGTTCCCAATATTCATCTGATCATTACCTGCAGTCAGTTTTGACAGCCTGTAGAGGCAGTTATACCAGCTGGCAGTAGTTTCAATGAATGATGTCATCCAGTGTGTCTGTAGACACTTGTACAGAACGTTAAAATAAAAAAAAGGCTCTATCTCTAGTGTATATTTCTGTTTGAAAGTAGGCGTTGATTTGTTCTTAAATACGTGACGCACCCTGTATATTGTTTCGGATTTCAACATCCTTTTCCCTCTGCTTGTAAAAGGCACATAATGCATGAGGTATTTTTCGAAAGTCTTCCCAAGCGGCTTTTGACGTAGTATACTTATATATATCGTTAAAACACGTCGTTTGATAAAACAAAAATCGCTGTTAATCAAAAATTAACGATAAAACGTTTCAGCAAATAAACTCAAAGATTGCGGCGATAAATCCTTGCACTAATCTACTGTTTTCTTTCTTAAATTCATAACTCTAATAGATTTTTTACATTTAATATATATATTTTTTAGAATGACCACTAACAATACCAAAAATCCTATTTATATGAAAAATAGCAATAATGCGTTCAAATAAAGTTTTAAAATGTATTAAAAGGGATATTTTCATATTGGCCTCGCATCAGGAGTTAAAAGCTGAAGAAATCACCAACGATCGCTACTTAAAATTAGCTTTTTTGATTCAGTTCATTTCAGTGTTTTAAGCACAAAATTCAATTACATGTCCTAAATTTGTGTTTTACTTATTGATTGATAAATATTTAAATTCTGTTATGGAAACAAATGATGAGCTATTTATATTTATTTAAGTGCAGTCGGATTTATCTAATGTAATCGTATGCACGCGATAGAGATAGATTTGGGAAAAAAAAACCCGAGTTTGAAAATTATTTTAAAAACAATAAAATTTGCGTATTTGCAATTTTCAAACAAATTGATATATAGGGTTCAAATAAATTTCATTTGAAGGCAATTTTTTCTCTATTCGACGCTGTTAAAACTGAAAATGTGCGGTATTCAGTAGTTTAAAAATTTAAATAAAAAATAAAAGCTAAATTTAATCTTCTAATGTCGCCACCGTTAAAATGACGTCAGCGTTAAGCACGTTACACTTTAGTCCTTTATGATATAGATACAAAGCGCAAATAATATCTTATTAATATTTTCAAAATTAAGTTGCATTCGTATTTTTGTGACATTAGCATTTTTGTAATTTTAAAATGTTTCTCTTTCAGTGTATTTTTATGAAAAAATTAAAGCATTCCAAAAATGTAACTTTAAGCCCTCTGAGTCAAACTTTTCAAAGTAGAAAGTTCCACTGTGAACTATTAATATTTATTTTTTTATCTTTAACACTTTCCAGCAAAGTTGTAAAATATTTATGATTTGTGTTTGTCTGTCTACCTGTCCGCGCCCTAATTCGGGTAAATACTTGGATTACCATGAGATATTTATTTACTGATATTTAGAACCTGACATAGCCTATTGCAAAGGGAATATGCAGCATTTATAGTTGGTTTACAAGGACACACAAAACAATTCCGTTACTTTACATTTTACGTGGGAAAGTCGTATGCAGTGTATTTCATCGATGTTATACTATTCAGAGTACAATGAAATTAATATGTATTACTGTGGTGCATTACAGAAGACCATCTGTATATCATGGAGTGTATGTTGCATTGCCTATGAAGAGAAATTGTTTGTTGTGTATTGTAAAGATGTTAAACTATTACAAATAATCTGAAATCTATTCGTGTCTTAATACGGAATGCGGCTTATATAATGCATCCACCCGCATACTTAGATCTTTGTGTTTGTGAAAATAAAAAATGAAGGCGCATGCGCGCAAAATGACTGAGATTTTTCTCCTGATAAAAACTGTGTAGGCGTAGATTTTATTGAAATAGATTAGAAAATTATGCTCCAATGTTAGAAATATAGATCTAACTTTGTTTTGATATAATTAAGAGGTTCCCGCTCCGCTGTTAGAAAATAAGAATTCAAATACGTATACATATAATTATTCGTTTTGCTGTGTTCTATGTGTTTTATTGAATCGGGAAATTAAAAAGTTTGTGGACTAATTTATGAACTATTTTATTTAGGTGTTTTAGTGTTTTAATTACAATTAGTATTATAACTTTCAATGACCGGCTGTCATTTTCATTCAAAGGATTAAATTCATAGTACCCGATCCCACCTGTGAGTTTTAAATGTCATAAGATGGGACAATTGTCATTATATTTTACATAACTTTTGATTCTGAATGAAGATTAACTATTATTTATTGAATATATTTAAGAGGTTACGCCAATAAAGGCTGGTTGATATTACGTAATAACTTTGTGTTATAAACGGAGTTGCTATATTTTTTGTCCTCCCTACCGGAATCTAGGAATTATTAATTAATTACTCCAAATGAAGAAATTAAAAAAAAGGAGAACGCTAGTGTGCTCCATTTTTACAATATTGATTACAGACGTTGAAGAAGTGTTGCAAGCAGAAAATACTGATTTAGATGTTCTTTCAGCATTATTAGATAAATAAGAAGAAAAACAAGACGAACTTTGTTCGCCCAATCAAAAATTTTGGATAGACAGCCCGATAATCAGACATGTAAACAAGATGTTCTCAATACACGATATGATTCTATAGAACAACAAAAAAGTTTGTGGTATTTTGTATTAAAAAGTTTGTGGACTAATTTATGAACTATTTTATTTAGGTGTTTTAGTGTTTTAATTACAATTAGTATTATAACTTTCAATGACCGGCTGCCATTTTCTATGATATGATTCTATAGAACAACAAAAAAGTTTGTGGTATTTTGTATTAAAAAGTTTGTGGACTAATTTATGAACTATTTTATTTAGGTGTTTTAGTGTTTTAATTACAATTAGTATTATAACTTTCAATGGCCGGCTGTCATTTTCATTCAAAGGATTAAATTCATAGTACCCGATCCCACCTGTGAGTTTTAAATGTCATAAGATGGGACAATTGTCATTATATTTTACATAAGTTTTGATTCTGAATGAAGATTAAGTATTATTTATTGAATATATTTAAGAGGTTACGCCAATAAAGGCTGGTTAATATTACGTAATAACTTTGTGTTATATTTTAATAAACGGAGTTGCTATATTTTTTGTCCTCCCTACCGGAATCTAGGAATTATTAATTAATTACTCCAAATGAAGAAATTAAAAAAAAGGAGAACGCTAGTGTGCTCCATTTTTACAATATTGATTACAGACGTTGAAGAAGTGTTGCAAGCAGAAAATACTGATTTAGATGTTCTTTCAGCATTATTAGATAAATAAGAAGAAAAACAAGACGAACTTTGTTCGCCCAATCAAAAATTTTGGACAGACAGCCCGATGATCAGACATGTAAACAAGATGTTCTCAATACACGATATGATTCTATAGAACAATATAAGACTAGGTATTTTGAATTAAAAAGTGAACAAAACAGATAACCTTCAAATAGATAGGAAAAATACTTTGTATGGGACCAATGTTTTTCGTTAGCCTAAATTTAGTATTGCATACCTTACAAATTAATCACAAAAACACCATGAAAATTATATCCATATTCATTTGAGGATTTAGATGGTTATTCTGGTATAAGCATTAGATGACCGTATGGAAAATTTCAAATGTTGTAACTATTTTAATATGAACATGGGCCCTTAAACTCATATTTCATGTAAATTGAAAGAAAAAGTAATTCCAAATTTAATATTTTTTTCATTTTTTTTTCACCGTTGATTATAAGACTGTATGGCGAGACCAACTGTGCGTTACAAAGATTTTTATTTAGTGAAGGACAATAATAACTTGAAGATTACAAACATTTTTCATTATAACTAATGATAATAACTTCTTAGAGTTAAAAGAAAAAAAAATCAATTCATGATATTATATGTATTTTTATACATGATATTTAAATAAAAAATAGAAAATGTTTTGTGCGATAAACATACGAAAGTAAATAGAAATAGCTCACGCTTTGTTTATTACATTCCAATCTGAGATATGAATCAGAATATTTCCAGAAGTATATTTAAACATTTGAAATGAGAAATATAAAGCCAATTATATGATCTTTAACATATTAAAATGCAGTTTACGACTAATACTTTTAAATAGCAGCAGAAGGGAATCATACATTTACAATATGAAAAAAAGTAAACATTTACATACAATTTTGAACATGTTCTGAATGTTATCTTTTACCCAATTTAACTTAAAATTAATTTTATGGCCACATACAATAAAAATCTGTCTTTGCAGATTTAGTTTAGTGCCAAAGTACGGTATCTTATAGTTAATCTTTTCTTTAATTGTTATTTTCTCTGAATAACCAATTGTTAATTGTAGAAACTATGGCACTAGTTAATTTAAATTAAAGTAGTAAGCAAATGTTCAATGTTGAGAGAGATTGAAAATAATATTTTATGTATTTTTTTCCCCTGGCCGCCGAGCAAAAGGTCACAATTATAATGTTCTTTTCTCTGTTATTATTATTTTTTTAATGCTAAAAAAAACATTATTTTTTTCAACATGGTATAAAAAACTTAATTACGTATATGGATATAATACTTAAGAGTATTAAACATTACTTTGTTTTTTAAAACTGTATTATATCTTTAGAATTATATCAATTTAAATAATTATTTTATTGCACTGAAACCTATAGCTTAGTGAACAGATATATCAGTTCACGGTGCTGAGAAAGTTAGTAATAAACAATTAAATTTAAAAAATCAAAAAACCCGACTGCGTAAAAAGCGAACTAATTGATAATTTCTCATCAATGTGAAACCATTTTTTTTTCAATTCCTACTATTAGCTCACACTCTCGCTATATATATCTTGTTCAAATTTTCAATCGTTAATAAAATACTTATTATTCATCCAATCAAGCTCAAATAAATTTTTTTAAGCTTGTAGTGGATGACACTTGATGTTAATCCAGTTTTTTCAAATATTAATTCATTAATTTAATTAATTTAATTAATTTTCAATAATCGAGAGAGCCCTCTTCTTGATCAAGGTATTTTAAGACCGATAGAGCCCTCTTCTTGATCAAGGTATTTTAAGACCGAGAGAGCCCTCTTCTTGATCCAGGCATTTTAAGCGCCACTCAAGAGGAAAGAAAAATGGGAGAAAAAAATTATCTTATTGACCTAAGTAGGAATTGACTTAAAATATATTTTTTTTATATTACTTGTTTATATTACTTACCTATTTTTTTTTATTTATTTACTTGTATTGGTGGCTTTTAAGTTTGTGTTTAATTGTTAGTTCCTATCTATAAACACTGTTTTTATGAGGTCTATAGATGTCTATGAAGGTTAAATTTACAGTAAAACTAGAGGTCCTACATGCACAACTTCCAGGTTGTATAATATTTTAACGGAGCTTCTGACTGTAAAATAGTCAATGAAACATCGTCTTCCTTTTGAAAGACCTATCCAATGATATGCCACTCAATAGGGTGCGTAATTTTTTTCGTCTCTACCGCCATTTTGAATTTATTAAAACAAAACCTAGCCTATACCCATCGGGACGTTAAGACGAATTGATAGAGACCTCATTCATTAAAATCCATCCAGCCGTTGGGATGTTTCGAGGGTATAAAGAAATTCACATACACAGATACGCGTGAAACACATAACCCTTCTTTTCAGTCGGGTAAAAATAACAAATCAATGGACTGAGCTGTAGTTTTCAAACAAATTTCATTCAAAAGTACATTTTTATTCCTATTCTATGATGTAAAAATTTAAACTATGCAATATTTAGAAATAGATGCATGAGTGATAAAAACACAGATTATCGATATTTATATAATCGTAACACAATATGTTTTAAGATACATTTCTAAATTTCTAATAATTAAAAGAGAACATATTTCTGATGGCAGCGGAGAACGTAATGAAAGAAATAGGACTTTTTTCAGCTGACATTAAGAAGCACAAATCGAAAAATTCTTCAAAATGTCATTTTTAATTTTTATCCTGGTTCATTTAAAAATAAGATTTCTTGTCTGTAAAAGGCATTCATCTCGATGAGATATCGTTTTAAAATTAGAAATTTTTGCAGGTAATTGTAGATAGCTTACAATATATGGAGACCATTATAATTTCTCTTACTGTATTTAAATAATTAAAAAATATATTTATCAGCATAGCAACTTTAAACAAAACACGTAATATATGATTTCTAAAAAAGAGTTAAAACGGCGAACAATGAGAATAGTGAGTAGGCGGAAACTTTTCTCGTGTAAAATAAATTTCTCAGAGAAATATCATCTAAAACACAAAGGACTTCACTATTTTCATGAAAAGCTCAATAGAAATAAAGCTGTATGGAAACATGCTTGAAAAAAGATTTTTAACTTATTCTAATGGGAAAAATCATCAGTAGATTTGGAAAATTTGCTGTGCCTAAATCATGCAAATCGCAAACTTCAATGATAGTAAATTATTCTTTAATAGTTCACCTCGTATAAAAATATTAATAAAAATTATAAATAACCTAGTAGCCTGAATGAACAAAGTTCCCGCTAATGGGACAGAGAAACTGTTATAATCTCTGTAATTTAAAGCTGCCAACTGAGAAAACATTTCATATGGCATGGGCTAATCTTACGATATATTTAACCTAATATTTTCTGACCACACGACGATAGCACAGGCAATATGACTTGAATTATTGAATGAATTAAGCAAATGGAGTCTCTGCCTCCCGGTATTTTTTAACAGCGTCACAAAACGATTGACATAATACAATTTACTACAATCACTACAATTGACTGTTTTAAACCATTCAAGGGCGGTGGTTAATTTTTGGACCACTTAATTTTAATTCTTAAATGCCACATTGTTATCAGAATATTGGAATGAAAATTTTCCTTTTATCAAGTAATTGAACAAATTTCAAAAAATTGATTTTCATATTTAGAAATAAATTTGTTTGCGAATTCTGGTGCCATTCACTGATTTCAAGATTTTACGATTAGAAGTACCTTGCCCCTGAAAGGATTAAACGCGTATTAATGTATTTATTATTTTAAAGTTTCCTTTCTCTTTTAATAATATTCACGCGGAAATATAATTTTCAACACAGAATTTTTAATATTTTCCAGCTTTTAACACGTACTCATTTACTAGTTTAAAGTTTTTTTTCTTTTTTTAATAGTCACGTGCAAATAAATTTTTAATCGTAAGGAAATATTATTCTTTGTGCTGTTTTTAGAATTGAAAACAATCTCTATAATAATAGCCTAAGTCATGTGACTATCATCAACAGTTCCGGGCGGATCCCTTCGCTTTTTATATTCCAGGCGGTCATTTTGGTACTTTAATGCTAGCCAGCCACAGGTGATAAGTCGCCAAATATTATTCTATCGCCATCATTCCACCTATATTATAATAGTCCAAGTCATGTAACTGCCATAAACAATTACGAGCTGATCCCTTCGCTTTTTATATTCCAGTCAGCCAATTTGCTACTTTAATGTTAACCAGTCACGGGTGATAAGCCGCCAAATATTATTCTATCGCCATCAATTCATTTGTATTATAATTGTCCGAATCATTTAACTGTCATAAACAATTACGGGCTGATCCCATCGCTTTTCATATGAAAGGTTTCTATTTTGATTAAAGAATCAAAATTATTTTTTCGAATAAAACTACATAAAATTTGCCATGATCGCAAAGAATTCTTGTTATTTTTATGTTAGCCGGATGCAAATCTCGCCAATAGCTTTTTTTTTTTTTTTAACTCGCCAGTTAGCATTTTTTTATTTTTCGAGTGGTAAATTAAAACGTAGCTATCTTGTCGATTAAAAATCTATCTCCAAACTATAAGATTAAGTGCCTATAATGGTTGATCGTAAATGTCACATACACTTGACTTTAAGGAAGTTACACGTGTTTACGACTTCATGTGTTTTTTATTTCGACGTTTTATTTGTATTTTTATTAATATTATACTAATTTATTTGTTCTTTCGTTATTTAAAATAAAAACTATGTTAATTTGTATAATTTGGCTTGTGGTTTGGTGATTTATATAATTTGGCGAAATTGGTCGACGGGATAACTAAGTAATGGCATTAAAACATTGCTTTGAAGATGAAATTAAATATCATGATTTGTTGCTTTATTTAATATTTGGCACAGATGTCATACACGCACCGGGTTTGGCGTAATTTTTTTTTTTTTTTTTTTTTTTTTTTTTTTTTTTTTTTTACGACAATTTGACGAAGACCTTTTTATCGAATATCAGTAACATATATAGTTTTAAATCATTTTCTATTATTTTTACAATGAAGTAACAATAAATAAAAAATGGTATAACAAATAATTAAAGAACAAAACAATTTATAAAAAAAATTTAAATAAAAAGAAAATAAATATAAATAAACATTTGATAATAAAAACGATTTTTAAAAACATTTAATAATAAATACGCAACATAGCCGGAGTACCATCTCAGGCAAAATAACGCCAATTTTGGAACCAATTAGGCACACCGGTGCGTATATGACATCTGTGCCTAATATTTTTCGTTTCGTTTAAAAAAAAGAAAGAAATGAAAGCTATTAATTTTAAATGTTTCAGTTTTAAATGAAAGTTTTTTGTATTTTAAATAAAATAATAATGAAATACAAAAAAAAAAAAAAAAAAAAAAAAAAAAAAGAGAGAGAGACGGGAGAAATGTTTGACGATTTATCACCTGCGTCGCGCTAACATAAAAATACCGAGTTCTTGATTTCTCTATCAGAATCTTTCGATATGGCTAAAGATTGTTCAAGTAAATTGAATTTTGAATAAAAGTAACATGATACATTTCTTATCATACATTTAAAGGAGGCCAAACTGGTCGCCAAATTAGTTAAAATAATAACCTTTTCTAAAATTATATATATATATATATATATATATATGTTATGATTAAAATTTGAGACGCCATCATTAGAGAAAAGTGTTTAAAATTATAAACAAATTAAGGTCTCGAAAACTAATTAGAATTAAAAAATTCTAATACCAGTTTTGAGTTCTGTGGATCAATACGGATTTTTGGGGTTAATTTTATCTCATATAATATTCCATATTTTATAAGAAATTGCCGTGAAACATGATCAGTTGTTTAACCAATCGTTTTATAAAATCGTTTCATAAATTCGTTTCATTAGGATTTTATATATATAGGGTAGATATATGTATATATATTTCCTTTCAAGAGTATCTTAATAAATCAGTGTGTTTTACCTAATTATAGAAGTTGTATATGTATCAGTCTAAAGAAAATTTCCCGTAAAAATTCTTGTTAAGGATAATATTAGTAATGAATCTATCGATATTTGTGTGAACTTTCATTGTTTTTAAAACTTTTGTAAAAAAAAGATTGTTTTAGATGAGAAAAATTAAAGTTTACTTTGTAAATAATTTTATGTGTACCAATTACCAAAATTTAAATTTCATTTATAGATAAGTTCGTATTATTCGCTTTATTATTTATTTAAATAATTAATAAAGAAATAATTATTAATTTTAGATATTTAGAAGGATAAATCCTTACAGATTTACATCGATATTTGTTGCGCGTTGTCTATTTTTCTGGTGTTTCAGTTAACATATTTGTAATCATTTTTAAAACATTTGTATTATCTCTAATATTGTATGTCATTGTATAAGATTTTAATGTTTATGAGAAAGCAAAATGAATAATTAATTACTATTCTATAATAGTATAAAAAATATTATGAAAATTCCTACATTTTCTTCTCTTAAATAATTCTATTAAATACGAAAACCTTTTAGCGTAATTAATTTCAATATTGAAAATCAAAACAGAAAAGAAATTAAAACAAGGCATAGGGCCTGTTTTTTTTTGTATGGCATGTTTATTGAATATAACATATAATGTTGACATAAGATAAAATATACCCAATTTCTGAGATAGTAACAAAATTATCCACTTATCTAATTATTTTGACAAAAATGTTTGAAGCTAATTACAGATTTGCATCGTTTTTAAATTTTTACTCAAAATACTTTTATTAAGTAAAGCACAGTATTAAATACATAAAGTGTGTTTTTATATACAGATAAATTTAGATAATTGAATAATATAGATATAAAAATCATATTAAATTTTAAATTAATATAAGATCTAAAATATACAAAATATTATGAAGTATTTAAAATAAATTTTCAAAAATTATTTATGTAAAAATTTTATGATGCTTTCAAAATATTGAATTTTATCTAGTACATTTATATGCCACATTCATCTTTGTTATTTAAAAAAAAAAAAAATTGCCTTTCAAGGCATTTTGAAGAAAAGCACGAAAAGTCTGACAAAAATAATATCCAACCCTTTAAATAAAGTGTGCCACAAAGTAGAAAGTTTTTTTTTGTTGTTGTTGTTTATCCTTTGTTGACTGTCGACATGAAAAAATGTTTATTCAGCATCTGGAGTATAAAATTATCCACTTATCCGTGTATTTTGAATAACCATTTTAAGGTCAATATAAGGCTGAATATATATATGTATATATATGTAACCTCGTGATTATTATTTTTAATTACCACATTCGTTTAAGTACAAAAGTGTATGCCATTTATAGATAAATTCAGATTAGTCAATAATGCAGATATTAAAATTAAATTAATTTTCAATGTTATATCCGATGTAAAACATTACAAATATTATTTAATATTCAAAACCAATTTAAAAATTTATTTAAGGACAAATTTAGAAATGCACTCTAAATATTCATTTTCATGTATATTTATACGTCCTTTCATCTTTGTTATTTTCAAAAATTGGCCTTTCAGGGTATTTTAAAGAAAAACATTACAGAGTTTTACAAGAATAACATCAAACTCTATAAATACATTGTGTGAAGGTACGATGTTTGGTTGTCAGTAAGTTTTTATTGTTGTTATTGCTGTTAATCTTTTCTGTACTACTATTTATAATGTTGACAAGAAAAAAGTTTATTCAGGTCTGGAGTCGACTATAAAATTATTCATTTATATATTTATTTCAAATAACATTTTTAAGTAAAAAAAAAACCATCTACACGTTTAAATTTTTATTACCTAATTATATTATTTTTAATTACCACATTCATATTTATGTGAACTTAAATTGTTTTTAAAACTTTAGTTAAAAAATATTATTTTTTAATGACATACATTTTAGAGTTACTTCGCAAATAATTTTCTGTGCACCAATTAACGAAATTTGTGTTTAATTTATAGAAAAATTCATATAATTCATTAATTAAATATATAATATTTAAATAATGAGTAAAGAAGTAGTTAATAATTTTAAATATTTAAAAGGATAAATCCTTACAGATTTACACCGAAATTTGTCACAAGTTGTCTGTTTTTCTGGGGGTTCAGTGAAGATTTTTGTAATCATTTTAGATCATTTGCTTTATCTCAAGTATTCTATGTCATTGTATAAGATTTAAATGTTTATAAAAAAGCAAAATGAATAATTATTTACTGTTATACAATCGTATAGAAAATTATTTTAAAAATTCTTACATTTTCCCCGTTTAAATAATTTTATGAAAAACGAAAACCTTTTAGCTTTATTACTTTCAGTATTGCAAATCAAAACAGAAAAAAATAAAATAAATAAAACTAAGCATAGGACTTTTTTTTCCATCACATGTTTATTGAATATAACGTATAATTTTGGCATAAGATTAAATTTACCCACTTTTTTTAAGTCAGTAACAAAATTATACACTATTATTTTGACCAAAATGTTTTAAGCTAATTACAGACTTGCATCATTTTTAAATTTTTACACGAAATATTTTCATTAAGTAAAGCATGGCATTAAATACGTAAAGCATGTTTTTATATATAGATAAATTTAGATAATTGAATAGCTCAGATATAAAAATTTTATTAATTTTTAGGGTTCCGTACTTAACGGAACCATTATAAGATCACTCCTATGTCTGTCTGTCCGTTTGTCACAGCCATTTTACTCGTAAACTATGGAACGTGGAAAATTCATCTGGCTGAAGTAATAAAAGCTCTTGGACCACACATGTATATAGAACATTAACCATTCATAATATATTCAGGAAAAATGTGCAGGGACTAATTTATTCACTTGAAAAAAGAAACTGTTTTCTTTATATATCGAGTGAAAGCTTTCGTAACGCCAAACTGAAAAATAGATTTAATTTAATTTAAGATTTTATATGTTTAGATATATCGTTTGAAAATGTAATGCAAAAACATGCCCCCTCCCCCCTATTTCCGAATCTACTCAAACTAAAATTGTGGAAAAATTAGGGGTAGTTGAAATTAATTTAAACCTTACAGGAAAACTATAGCGATTACCCTAGGTCACATAGTTTTTGAGAAAATCGAGTTTTTTTGTTGCACACAAATTTTGATTTACGGCCGTTCAGAAAATGAGTTGAGGAGCGCTGGAGGTACCTATCGTCGCGGGAGTATAAAAGGATTGTAGATAATGAATTTCGAAAAACAAATGTTGGTAGTTAGCGGATATATTAAGCCTTAAAGATACGGACGGCTTGGACCTACACGAAGGCACGGGTGGCATATTCTATGCTCCATCGCCTATTAAAACCTAGATAACATCTTTTAATGATATATTTGTGCAATACAATGCCCAATAACTAATTCATATCTTTATTGTACGAAGCCCTCTGTACGCGAGTAATGCTCACCCTTGACTGGTTATTTTATTTAATATAGGATCAATTAATATCGAATTAATATAGGAACATACATAAAATATTATGAAATATTCAAAATAAATAAAAAATATATATTTATGTAAAAATGTATTGATGCTTTCAAAATATTGAATGTTATCTAGTATGTTATTATATGGCACATTAATCTTTGTAATTTTCAAAATTTTGCCTTTCAAAGCATTTTAAAGAAAAGCACAAAAATGTCTGAAAAAAATTCCTTCAAACTTTTTAAATAAAATGTCACAAAGCAGAAAATTCTGATGTTAGAAAGTTTTTCTTGTTGTTTATCTTTTGTTGACTGTTGACTAGAAAAAAAGTTTACTCAGTATCTGGAGTCGAGTATAAAATTATCAACTTATCTATGTATTTCGAATAATCCTTTTATGTTCAATAGAAGGCTGCATATTTTTTGTTTTATCTCGATGTTATTATTTTTAATTACCACATTTGTTTAAATACAAAAGTGTATTCTATTTAATTCAGATTATTCAATAATGCTGATATTAAAATAAAATTAATGTTCAAAAGTGATATCCGATGTAAAATATTACATAGTATGAAATATTCAAAACCAAATTAAAAAAAATTATTTAAGTAAAAATTTATTAATATCTCTAATTATCCAATTTCATCTATATTTATATGTCCATTCATCTTTGTTATTTTCAGAAATTGGACATTCAAAATTTTTAAAGAACAGCATTAGAAATTCTAACAAAAATGATTTCAAATTCTTTAAATAAAATGTCAGAAAGCAGTACATTTGGTTGTCAGTAAGTTTTCATTGTTGTTACTGCTGTTTAGCTTTTTTTGTACTACTATTTATAATGCTGACATGAAAAAAGTTTATTCGTGTCCGTAGTCGAGTATAAAATTATTCATTTATATATTTATTACGAATAAATCTTTTTAAATTAAAAAAATCTAAATGTTTTAATTTTTTCATTTAATTTTATTACTTTTAATTGCCACATTCATTTAATTAAAATTATAAATATTATATTTACAGTGCTATCAAATGGTCCGCCAACTGAATACCAATAAATTTTAACAGAAATTTTTATGGTAGCTTTGCGCTAGAATTAACTTTCAAAGGTAATTCCGTGGCGGTTTGTAAGAAAAATCTAAAAAGAAAATTTTTCTAAAATAATAATGGTATTCAGTTGGCGGACCATTTGGGAGCCCTGTATTTATATATAATAATATAATAATATATATATATATATATATATATATATATATATA
The DNA here is from genome assembly GCA_963932465.1 of Maratus speciosus. Taxonomy (NCBI): domain Eukaryota; kingdom Metazoa; phylum Arthropoda; class Arachnida; order Araneae; family Salticidae; genus Maratus; species Maratus speciosus. Next base: position 283,599,456 of record OZ010791.1, on the reverse strand, counting down.
TATATATATATAATATAAATAATATATATACAATAATATATATATAAAAAAACGCATATTTGGTTATTTTTTTAAAGCTGTAGCTTACATGGTTTTAAAGTATATTATTTATAAATTCAGATTATTGAATAGCTCAAAAATAAAATTTAATTTTGAAAAAATAAGATTAAGTTTTGAACATTTGTAAAGTTATGAAATATTTAAAAGATAGTTTAAATGTCATTTTATTATTAATTTTTAAAACATTAAAATTCACCCATATTGATATGACACATTCGTTTGTAATTTTCAAAAGTTTGCCTTGAAAGGTACACTAGTGCGCAAAACTTAAGCAACAGTCATAAAATACTAATTTTCAAGCACGCGATTACGCAAATAAAAAATGTATAATTCAAATAGGTACTATCCGTACATCGCAGCTAGTTGATGTGACATCTCCATCAAGTCACACATGGTCATAAGTGTCAAAGTCACTAAGGTGAAACAAAATATGGTATCTTTCATTCGTTTCTTTATTAATCTCTAATGATCTACACATGGTGACTCCGTTGAAAAGTCACTGTGACTGTTGCTTTTTGATGAGTCACGAGATGACATTACAATACAGTTACCTTGTGATTCTCATGTGACTGTCATTTGAAGACTCAATTCTGAAGTCGCCGTGATCATTTCATTATGATGAGTCACCAAATAACGTTACAATGAAGTCACATGGTGACTTTGAAATGACCGAGACACTTCTTTGAAGTCACTATTGCGTTCCTTTGTGAAAGTCACCAGGTGATTTCATTTTCTGCTACTTGGGAATTCGTCAAAAAACAGCTATCATGATGTCTTTACAATGGAGTCTCCAAAATCGGTCACACGAGAGTCACAAGGTAACTTCATGAAAAAGTCACCTGGTGACCCTTCAAAAAGCATAGTGCAGTCATAGTGCCATCTCAGTGCAGTGACCAAATCAGATTAAGAATGAGACGAATGAAAGATATCACGTTTCAGTTCATTGTAGTGACTACGTCACTTGTGGCCTTTTGTGACTTTAGGGACAGTTCACATTGACTGGCCGTGTTCTTATGGTAGTACCTATTTACTGCACTTTCTGTTCATATAATTTTCTTTTGAGTACTCATGTATTCAGAAATTAGCATTTTGTGATTGTTGCTTAAGTTTTGAACACCAGTGTATATTGATAAAAGGTATCATACATACCAACAAAACTGACATCAAATCCTTTAAATCAAATGTCAAACATAGAAGATTTGGTTGTTAGTTACTTTTTTTCAGGGGTAGGGGATTTTCAGTAAATTATAGGAGCCAAGGATTTATTTTACCAAACAAGTAGATCCAAAGTACAAATGGAAATTATTCACAAAATTTATGCGCCTACAAAAATAATTCAATATTATTACTATAATGCATGTTAGTATTCTTTTCTATAAAATTAAGAAAGGTCAGCCTGTCACTCGTGAGAAAGGGAGACTTTTAGGGTTTTTCAGAGTACTTTTATATTCTTAAGAACAATTTTAGATTCTTAGAGACACATTTTATATTCTGAAGGACACTTATAGATTCTTATGTTCACTTTTAATATTTAAATATCAGGACACTCTTTTAAACACACAAAAATGAAACGCAAGCAATTTTTTTAATACAAAATGCTAGCATGGGCACAATGATTGAGTTTTTGATTGAGGGACAAAAAGGGTTTTATTTTTTAATGAGCGTAGGATATATCCTAATTTTTAAATCAAAGGGCAGGCAAAGTGCAGCACTATTGTAAAGGAGTCTGGGAGAAACTCTGGTATGGGATTTAGTACTATGTTTATATCGCGGTAAAATGGAGAGTTTCAAAATATGGCCAACAAATAAAATTAAAAAATAAAGCATTTTGTCTATCTTCCATAACATACAGTTTTTAACAGACTGTCTGAAAAATTCTTTCATCCTATCAGAAAATATCCACCCTGCAGGGAAGAGTAAAACTCAATACCTCATTATTTTTGCCATTGTTTACCATATGTTGATTTTTATTTGTGATTCTGAAAGGAAAAAAAAGTTTAATCAAATCAATGTATGGAGTCCAAAATAAAATTATTTAGCTTTCTAATTTTTTTATTCAGCTTTTTAACTGTGATTATAAGTCTGATTTTTTTTTTTTTTTTTTTTTTTTTTTACTCTCAATATTATTGTTTGTTAAATAATTCATTTACATACCAAAATGTGTGTTTCATGTATGAATAAATTCATATAATTCGATAAATGGAATAATAAATTTAGTATCTAAAATACAACATTAAAATTTAAATATTTAACTTATTATTAGATGTATAAAGAAATGTATTCATTTAAAAAATAGTTTAAATATATTTTTTCCTAGTTACAAAACGATAAATTTTATCTAAATTCATATGACACAATCGCCTTTGTCATTCTAATAAACTTGCCTTGAGAGACATTTTGTGGAAAAACACGAACGACATTCTAACAAAAATAACCTTCAGCCCTTTAAATCAAAGGTCACGAAGTGGAAAGTTTGGATTTGGATGTCAGATATTTTTTATTGTTTTTGTTGTTACCTTTTCTTTATATTCAAGAGAGGAAAAAAGGTTTATTCAGAGTCTAGAGTCAAATATCCATTTATTCATTTACTTCCAATAACCTTTTCACATCCCAGCATTTCCTTACTTTTAACTTAAGATACAATTCTTCATAAACGAATTAAAAAAAAAAATGTCTTTCATTTAGGGATAAATTAAGCTAATTCAAGCAATAAATATAAAATCTAATGAAATAAGTTTATAAAATTTATTGAAAAGAATATGTAGGTCAAAATATTTCAAACATTTTTGTATTAATTACATTCGTTTAATTATTGTTCTCAAAACATTAAATTCCATCTGTATTTAGTATATTTCACATTTGTCTTCGTTAAAAGTTATTCGTTAAGTTTGCTCTAAATATATTTTGATAAAAAGCATAGTATATTTCTGGGAAACAGGTCCGAATTTTCCGATGTGACGTTGCATTCCGATGACCTAGGGTGTAATGCTACTACATTGTGATCGAGAACGTTCCCCCTCGGATAATTATAATCGTAATCCCCTGAAAATTTCCGACCCCCTGGAAGGCAGTTAGAAGAGAATCTGATTGTCGGAAACTCCCCTTTAAAAAGCTGTTGATATATTTTACGCTCTTTATTAAAAATGGCGTCTAATTAAGATATTTTCATAATTTATTTATTTTTTAAACAATAGTGAAATTTTCAGATTTTTAGCTGTTAATACCTCATAATGATATGTCGGATAGTTTTTTAAAAAATGGAAAATAATTTTTTTTTCTTTTTTTTTTCTTCTTTTTTTTTTTCTTTTGACCAAACAAGGACTTTCCTTTAAAAATTAATAAAAAATTAACACGTTAACCAAGAAATATTTAATAGCTATTATATGAAAGGCGTTATTCTAGATTTTTAAATGTTATGAAAGAAAAGTGTTATAAGTTCTTGTTAAATAAATATGGGTATAAATACTCCAAAATTTCAACAAATTCTACTTAAATAAATAAAATAAAAAAAAAAAACTGGGAAAACATTATAATCTTTGAAAATAATTTTAAACACTAATAATAAATGTTTTTTGCAAACACTGCATGCAATTTTTTGTAGATTTAGATTGTTTTTTCTGTATGGTACGCTGTCTTTTCAAAATGAAATTTTAACATAAAATAACAAAAAAAAAAACCCAATACTAATTTCAAAAAAATAATTGAAGTACTTATTAAAACATAGTCTAACAATGCATGATGTTATTAATCTGATTTAAATAAACAGTTCACAATACCAAGTAAATTAACTATACCATAGTTCTTGCTATAACTTTTAATAAATAATTAGCAGTGTGATCAAACGCTGCATGCCTGTAAAATAATTGACCATATATTTTTGCTAAAACTTCTGCATACAATTTATAACATTTATGCTAATATTTAACACTAGATTGCCCAAGGAAGTCATTTTGACTGCTTTTTAATTTCAATTAGAAAAACATATATGTATATAATGACACAATTTCTTAGAATTTTGTGACTTTTTGTACAACATATAAATGCGTTTATTAATAATTGTAGTTACCTCACCCTCCTTCATTTCCGGTATATATGTATCTGTTATACCTATATTGCCCAAAAGCAGTCATTTTGACTGCTTGGGAAATTTTTAATAATCAAATGACTCTTATTATTGAATTGAGTAAATTTCTGATATGACCAGTTCGGCTCTGTATTGAAATAACAGTTTTCATTTTTTTCGATTACCATCTCATGATAAATTATCACGTATATAATATCACGGATAAATTATCACGGGCGTATACTTGAAAAGTTGCAGTTGCTCAATAAGGTAAAGTAGTACTTGTTATTCGGGTCTTTATGCAGTGATACTTGTTCTAACAAGTTGTTTGTTTTTTTCTTTTGCGCCCTAAATTCATGAAAGAAATGTCGAATAGAAGTGAGTTATTGGAAAAGCTAACGAACATATGTGAAGAATGCTCCGATATAGAATCAGATGTAACAAATTCTGAACTATCATCTGAAAATGAAGGGGATTATGTTCAAAGTGAAACATCTGACACTGAAGATAGTGATGAAGAGTCGATCACCAATGATGAAAATGAAAGTGTCATCAATATGCCCAGGAAAAGGTGTAGGCTGGTAAGTAGTTCAGACTCTAATGGAGAAACTGAAAACACCTTACAGGAGACCGAAACAGCTCCCGATGGTACTGTGTGGTCAAAATTTGACAAAGGTGGTATTCCTGGAAAGTTACTTCTACTTTTATTTTCAAGGGTGTGAAAGGGCCAACAGGCTACGCAAAAAAAGAACATTATGACAAATAATCCCATGAGTGCATTCTCTTTGATAATAGATAACTATATTATCAAACATATAAAAAAGTGCACAGAAGAAGTCCGCCGAATTTTGAGGAACGATTGGATAACAGCATTACCGGAAAATACGTGCATTTATTGGGATTTTATATGTTCGTTGAGCATACGAGGCAAAAAATTTAAAACTGAGTTATTTATATTCAGCAAAGTGAGGTCCCGAATTTTTTAGAAAAACTATGGCCAGGGAAAAATTTATGCAAATCCTACGGTTTAATTGTTTTGACAAAAGAACTGAAAGAAGTAGGCACCTACAAACAAATAAATTTGCCTTTGTTTCGGAAATATGGGATAAGTTAATTGAAAATAGTCAAGCTTGCTATCAACCAGGGCGAAATATAACAGTTGACGAGCAATTATTTCCGTCAAAAGCCAGATGCTGGTTTACACAGTATATGCCTAATAAACCCAACAAATTTGGCATCAAATTCTAGCTTGCATCAGATATTAGTAGGAAATATGTTTTGAATGGTTTTCCGAAAAGATGAACAACGACCATCGTCAATGCTTCTCAATGAACACTTTGTTCTGAAACTTTTCGAGCCATATACAAGTTGTGGAAGAAATATCACTACCGATAACTTTTTCACTAGCATGTCACGTTGGAACTATTAGGGAAAACAAAAGAGAACTACCCAAAGCAGCCAAACCAACAAAGGATAACATGCCTCGTTTTTCTCCTCTGTCATATAAATTAGAGAATTTTGTTCTTGCAATATATAAAAGCAAAACAAATGAATGAGTACCTGTTCTAAGTTCTAAGCATAAATTTGTGAAAATTGATAAAAGTGACAAAAAATGTTCCCGTAATCTATTCAATTTTATAACAGCACAAAATTTGGAGTTGATATGGCGGATCAAATGGCCGGAAAATGTACAGTAAAAGCTAGTTCTCGTTGATGGCCCCTCCAAATATTTGTCAATATTTTAGATTTGGCTGCTATAAATGCTCGGATCCTTTACAAAGGGCCCCACCAGTGGCCGAGAGGTTCTGCTCTCGAAGCTGGTAGACGGGAGGTGCTGGGTTCGATCCCAATCGCGCCCGTCGGCCTAATCGTTCGGAGTTTTCGTGGTTTTCTTCGAGCCGTGGATCTTCCATGCGTTAATACGGATTAGGTTCCCTTAGAAAGACCCCCACGGAGGGCACTCCCCCCGGGCCTATATCCCTCGTGTAGATAATTGGCCGTCAAAAATCAACCCAACCCTTTACAAAGAAACGACAGGAATACAAATACAACAAAAAGAGATCTTGTTTCAATTAGCAGAAGAGCTTTCCACCGAATGCAGAACTGCAAGACAGAAAAATTCATCACACAATAAAGACCCACAAAGATCAACTGCAATATCACTAAATGCGACCTATTCTAACAAATCCAAATTTGTCAAGTACGACTTTGCCGTAACAACAAAACAAATACTATATGTGAAAAATGTCAAAAGTATGTTTGCGGAAGATGTACACATAAAAAGATTTCCACTTTATTTTGCATAAAATGTATAAATAATGCATAGATTATTTTATTGTTAATACCTACTAATATCTTGTTATATAACTGTAAATAATATAAAAAATATTAAAAATTAATTTTAAACAAATTTCTTTACATATTAGTTATTCTTTCACAATGCAGTCATTATGACTGCTTTTGGGCAATATAGGTAGATACTAAGTTTCAGTCTTTCTAGTGTTAAGTCCATGTGGACACTAATCTTTGCTTACACAAATAAAATAATTATCTAAAATTTCCAAAAGGTTTTCTTTTCTATTTTTTAAAATTATTATTAAATGCTGTATCAATTTTAATGACTTGTTGTATTATATATATATATATATATATATATATATATATATATATAAATACATGTAAAAAATAATATAATAGTATCCGTTGAGAATTTCTGATTAGTAGAAAATATAAGTACTTAATTAAAAAAAATTCGAAAAAAAATCGTGGGAAAGTATTACAAGCTTTTGAAGATTTTAAGATACTATATTTTTTATACGGCAAATTTCATTGGATATAAAATAAATTGTAGAGTTTCTAATGACATCAAAAAGGAACGTATTTCCTGATAACTTTTGTAGAATAAATTTCGAAAAGTTTCGAACAAGATAAAATTTATATTATTTGACGAAGATGGAAATCAGTCTCCTTGACTTTTCACTCTTTTTTTTTTTCTCTGTCCTTGATTTTTATATAAAACTAATTTTTCGGAATATAAAATAATTATTGCTCATATTTAAAGACAAAAGAATCTTCGATATTAAATAAAGCTTAATATCAAGATAGCAAAGCGTCTTTTTTTTTTTTTTTTTTTTTTTTTCGCCTGTGAATACTTTGAGTAATATTTAATTTATATTTTGAAAGATTAGTTTTATATAGGAATGAAGGACAGAGACAAAAGAAAGAAAAGCCAAGAAGACTGATCCACATCCTTTTTAAATTATTTTATATATTTTTTTTTAATCTTTTCGAAGTTTTCAAAATTTATTGTAAAATTATTCTACGAATTACGTTGTTTTTGAAGTCATTAGAAACCTTAGAATTTATTTTATATCCAATGAAATATGAAGTATAAAAAATATAGTATCTAAAAGTATTCAAAAGTTTGGAATACTTTCTAAAGAAATTTACTTTACTTTTCTTTTCATTTTTTCTTTCTTTTTTTTTCTTTTTTTTAGCCCCAGGTAGGCTATTTCTTTCTCCCAGCAATTAAAGTGTCGTTTTCAAAAAATAACATTGCATTGTATAAGCCAGCCTTAAAACAAAGCAGACGTGTCATTGTACGGTTAAATACTCTACTGCAATTTTTTAAACTTCTAAACATTGCTTATTTTCAAATTTTATACCGTCGTACTGGGGGGAAAATGCACTTTTAAATGCAATTTGTTGGAAAACTGCATTTCAATTTATTTTTGAGATATTATTTTTTTTGTAGTTTTTAGCGCCCTCTGTTTAATTTTGGCAACTCAAGTACTCCATTTCTGTAGAAAGTACAGGGAAAATAGTTGGAAAATAGACATTATATATTTTGTTGCAACTTTCCCATAAAAACTGGAAAAAAATGTAATTGAAATGCGTGCTATTTTGAAAAAAATATAACTGAATGATTTCTGATAACTATTATAAACTGAATTTAATTTTAAATATCTATAATAATATTACAAACAAATTAAGGCATATGAATCATTAGATAGCCGTTTTTTTGTCGAGTTTCTTGCTGATTTACTTTTGCTGGATTTGTATATTATTCTGAGATAGTGACGTCCTATGCATATTTTACTCTAGATTTTGTTTAAGACTGGATCGTAAATGAGGAATTCTTCAGCGGATGCGGATAACGTCGTTTTATATAAAATAAAAACGTGTGGTTTAAGTCTTAAAACATTTATATTTATATATACATGTTATATAAAAATGTTTACTTTTACTATTCATTTAAATTATTCTAAATTGCCGGCATATTCATTATTTCCTTTTTTTCTATAACATTTTATTAAAAGAAAACAAAATGACTTTCATCTACATAGACGCAGATTCAGGGAAAACGTAGAATATCAAATTGTGGTTACCAGGTGTCATCGAAGGTTTCTATTGGTTTCACAATCCCAGGAACACTTTTTATTGAAGGTCTCATAAGGTGGTGTAGAGCAGGTAAACATAATCCTACCGGCTTCTTATTACGAAACAATTTAATGGGTTAAGTCGAACAATAACGTCGTGTTTTTTATTTCATATTACTAGATTACAGTCGTGGCCAAAAGTTTAGGACCACCGTCCAGAAACTAGCGTTTTTAAAATTGAAACCACTGATAACGTCATAAATCAAATCGATTTTCGTCAGATGGCATCATTCCGTCTGACAGTGGAGTTACTGTAGTCGCTTTTCGTTTGAACTTTGAGTAATAAATGTCGCAGACGCAATTTACTGTCTGGATCTTAAATTTCAGTGGTGGTCCTAAACTTATGGCCACGACTGTATTACCACATATTAATCAGCCGCTGGTGATGTTGTAGAGAAATCATACCACTTAGCACAAGCATCGCTAGTCGAGGTGTCAACTCTGTGAAAATTTAGCAGCTGTAGAGCAATGATAATATTGGTTGAGTCCAATCAAACTCTTATTTATTCATGATGAAGACAAGGCAGATTAGGCTGCGTGAGTGGTGAAAAAAGGCGTATGAAGAAATCTGGGGTTTTCCCAATTAAAAACATGGAAACGTAGTCATAGGAAACTGTTTATTCCATCAGAACATACCAACATTAAACAATTCCCACAGGATGAGAAATCAGTGCATTCCACTCGAGCATGAACTAGTTACTCATGCGAAATAGATGTTAATTCACGAAATGAATATTCTACATGGCTTAGGACACCGGGTAACAAATTAAGTAAACAATCCATCAGCGCAAAAAATCTACTACTGAGCTCATACTCGAACTATTTATTAGAATGCGCGGAGGAAAATCCAATTGAAATGAAAACTTTAGGCTAGCCAAACCAAAATCCTGAACGAGACTCGAAGTGAAATTGCGATCCGTCACTCAGCCAATGGAGAGCGACCGAGAAACGTCACAGAAAAGAATCCCGGAGCCGCTAATGGAAGGATTTCGATGTGAAAAGGCTGTCGCCTAGCGGGTGGGAAAATGAGATGAAATAGAATAAAAATGTAAAAATGGCTTTGATAAACCTTCGAAAAATAAATAACTGTGTTCAGAACTTTACAGTTTGGTAGACGATAAAAATTAATGAAGGGATTAAAAGTTTAGATTACGTTTTGGAATAAATCTATTATTAAGATACGCGTTTTAAATTTATAGGAATTTAACTAGAAATAAATAATAGAGCGTATTAAAAAAAAGGGGAAATAATGAATATGCCGGCAATTTAGAATAATTTAAATGAATAGTAAAAGTAAAATTTTTTATATAACATAGACATATATTTTTTTCAACTGGGGTGATACTAAATTCTGAAAAAGCAGAATTCCTGTTTACTAGGTTTTTTTTTTTTTTTTTTTTTTTACAAAAATTTTAAATTAAATATTTTTATCTTGTTCTAATAAGAAATTCTCCTTCAATGTTATTAAAGTATTTTGTTATTTATGCAACAAATAACAAACCTTAATAATCCCAACATTTAATAATCTATGTAAATAAATATTTGGAAATTTTGAATATTTGGTTTATTTGAGTAAACAATGATAGTGCACACATGGAGTTGGATATTTACAGAAATATTATATTTACTATGAAGAAATTTTAGCAAAAATATCTGGTCAATTATTTTCTAGTAAGCACTGCATGTTTTCTCTGTGACAATTTTTTATGCGATAACTATTGTATAATTAGAGTTTTCTTAGCATAGCATATTGCTTATTTAAAGGAAATTAATAAAATTACACATGATATTTTGTTAAACTATATTTAATATGTACGGCAATTATTATTTTTTAATTCATATTAGATTTTATTTTTTAAATTTTGCATTAAATTTTCTTTTTATACAGGCTGCATACTGCATCAATTTAAATCTACCAAAAACTGCATGCAATATCTTCAAATTACATTGGGTACAGTACACAAAGCGCTTAAAACGAGTTTCAAAGCTTATTCTCCCGTTTATTTTATATTTAAGCAGAATTTCTTGAAATTTTTGGGTATTTATGCTAATATTTATTTTTAAAAAAACATAAAAAAATTATTTTCATATAATTTTAAAGTTTAGAAAAGTTTTAAAGTTTAAAGTTTAGACTTTCTTATGATAGTTATTAAATATCTCTAGAGTAATGTGTTGATTTTTTATTAATTTTTAAAGGAAAGTTCCCGCTTAGTCAAAAAAGGCAAATTCATTTTTATTTATCATTTTCTGAAGAATTACCCGTCGTATCATTTTGAGCATTTAACGACGGAAAATCTGTATATTTCACATTAAAAAAATTATTATCAACATATCTTAATTAGGCTTAGTAGATGGCATTTTTAATAAACACGGAAAGCAATATCTAACATTTGTTTTCTGTTTTCAAAACGGAGAAAAAGAGGGAAGGACAGTGGGAACGGTCTCGTAACTGAAGTGGTCACCCTGGTTTTTTCCGATGCTTGCTTGAAAAGGAATCTTAAAAATCCGTCAGCTATTGCCAATTGCTTCGTGGTACCGCCTAAACTGTGTATCGGAATTTTTTTTCCGGAAACTTGAAAATTCAAACTCAGGTTCTTCCTGTTTCGAAAGAAACTCGATGTGTTTGTGGTAGGGTTACCAGGTTCGTTTATTGATCTGGACAATTTTCGATCTGTTGGAATGAATCTCAACTATGCAACCTTGAAAATAATTTATCCAGTTGGAAAAAAAAACATTCCCTTTATTACGACCTAATTACATGGTATACCGGAGTCCTCGTGTTATCACACACATTCATCTCGTAAATGCTATAGTCATAGCTCCGATGAAGAAAACTAGCTCTGCAGTTGGCAGCCATGTCGAAAAAAAGGAGTGAATAAGTCACCTATGTATCATCCAGATAGTTCAATAGATAGAGCATTGGCAAAGGCAAGCCAAGGTATCTAGATTCAATTTTTGATCTGAGAATTTTCCAACAAACCTGAACTGAATTACTCCAACCACGTCATCTGTGCTACTCCAACTTTGAAGATAGTTTATCTTCCACTTATGTTGTTGTCGAGGAAAAAATGCTTAATAAGATTCTGAAGTTAAACATAAGTCTAACATTTATCTATTTATTTGGAATAATTCTTTGTCATCTGATTATATGGCTGCCTCTTTTTTAATACCTTCCAATGGAGTTAAAAAGTATTTATGAATTCTGTATTTCTGTCTGTCTACCGTCTGCCTGTGCTCTGTCTCACGTAAATATAATCGGATTGCCATGTAATTGGTATATGTTATTCAGATTTACATTTTCATGTTCGGTATTAAAAATGAAGAGTATTCACAGCTCCTTTACAGGGGCACTAAAAGTAAATACGTTACATTACGGTGATTGGGGAAAAATCGTTTGCGATGTATTTTAATGATGTTACACTATTTCAAACATATTGAAATTGATATAGATTACTGAATGGCAGTGCATGTTCTTTATTATAGAATATCGATTAAATAGCATTTATCGTTAATTTATAGAAAGAGACAAAATAATTTTGTTACAGTACTATTTCTGAGCAATAATTGCTGGACGTGCGTTTTCATTTGTATTACACGATTTAAAATGCAAATAATTTGTGTCATATTACTTACTGCGTATAAATTCTATAGATCATATAGAGGGCTGTACAAAGATCTCGAGTACATATCCGTCTATTGACGAAAATTGCTGAAGTTGATTTTTATTTGCGCTATGTATTTCCTAAACGAACTAAATTTAGCATACTTAGCAAAATATCATTTTTAAGTGAAAGATAAATTTAAATTACGTTAGCTCATAAAATGTTCTTCATTTATTGACAAATTCAGGTAATTCTACATACCAAATGTAAAATATAATGCTATAAGAATAAAATTTAACGCAAAATATTTAAAATATTATGAAATTATAACATTTATTTTAAAAAATACGTTAAGTTAAATTTTATTGACATTCTCGAAATATTGAATTTCATCTACATTCATGTAAAACATTTGTCATTTTCAAAAGTTTACATTTCTGTACATTTTTATGAAAAGCACGAAACAAACAAAAATGACTTCAAGGACTCTGAATAAAAAGTTGCAAAATAGAATGTTTTGTTGTCAACTATATTTTGTTGCTGTGTATGTTGCCCATCTTTTGTTGACTTCTCTTTCAAATTCTGACAAAGGAAAAGTTCTTTCAGCGCTTGGGATCAAGAATAAATATTATCAAATTATCTAAGTAGTTTGAAAAATATTTTTTTAAAGAAAATTCTACGACTTTATCAGTTTTATTCTTTAAAGCGCATTGTATTTATGTGAGGGAAATAATTTTAAGGTTACTTTGCTTATCACAATATCAAAACATTTATTTGCTTAACAGACGTTATAAAAACACATTAAAAATAAATTAAAAATCTATATGACATGTTTCAACTCTTTCACTGAGTCGTCATCAGAATGTATAACTGAAAATTACAAATACAATGCAAATCAAAAATGGATAAAATCATCGAATATAAACAAGTAATCATCTAATGCGCCCTACATTTTCGCGATCGCACGTGTTCCCTCTATGTCGCGACTCCATAAGTTGTGCAATCATTCAACCCATAAATTCGGAATACGAAAAGATAATGTATCGTTACAAACTCCTGAACTTCTTAAATAAATTTCAATGGACTCTCTTATAAATAATTGTAAGTAAAAATTAGACCTGTAGATTATTCTACTCTCGTTAAAAAGTATGTTAATGTTCTCTATTTGATTCAGCCGGGATAAAGCAGTATTACCTCTATTCCATTTTATGTCCGCTATATGTTATTTGTACCTGATATTGAATTTTCGTTGGGTTATACCTATATAATGATTTTTGATTAATAAATGGAATCATATAAACTCCCAAGAGGTCATCCATATTAATAGGATCAATTTTAGTGTTTAAAAGCATCTTTAATTTTGGAGGAGGCTTCGCGATCAAACATAAACCAAAATTTCTTAAATGATTTTTTATGTATTCAAAGAAACACAGGAAATAATTTGCCACAAACCTTTTCATATTAACTTCAATAATAGTTTTATTTTTATTTTTAGAAGTATTTGTGTACATTTTATCAAAGGAGCTCTGACTTAATTTGTTAATTAATTTTACCTGATATCCATTATCAATAGCAATGCGTTTAATTTTCTCTGATTCATCCCCCAGATTTATAACGGAAGAAATCCTGAAAGCACGATTAATTAGGAATCTGAAGGTTAGTCGTTGAGCTAGAAGCTAAAATTAGTGATTTTGGTTTCATCTCGGAGGACTTTGTGATATATACCTTTTTGGATTCAGAATGGTCCAAGGAGTTCATTTTATGATGATACTATGAAATTGGTGGTAGCTTATAGACGCCATATTGAAAAGATGAGCGCTCTCTATCGCAGATAGATACATATGCTTTTTTTGCCAGTATCGCTTAATTAAAGATATTTCAATGAAAACATGGAAAGAACAAATATTGATAAACATAAAACGTTATACAAATTATATATTTATTAAGATTTTATTTTAGTATAATGCTTATCTTTACATTTATCTTTTTGTTTATTAATATTTTCAATGGGATAAACAGTTCAAAATACATTTGCGATGAAAGAAAACCGAAATCTTGTTTTGCATTTTAATGAATATTATTTTCATGTTGTAAGACAATTCAAGAAAAAATTAATACTGGTGAAACTATTGCACTTAGTCTGTTAAGAATTAACCCCTTCGGGACCACGGGTGCATATATGCGCCTTCGGAAACGTCATTCAATAGCTTGTTTTTGATAACACTAAAAAAGAAGAGTAAAATTTTCTTTATTTAATTAAGATATTTTCTTGATTTCTAAGCTAAATTTAATTGTTTGACAAAAAGTGGCGTCAACCGAAAAAAATTCATGTAAAAGAGGCTGGTTCCGAACGGGTTAATAAATAACAGAAATCTTAGTCTTCTCCATTGCTATCATCATCATCGGTTGACATTTCTGTGTCCAAATAACTTCCATCGTCATAGAACAGTTCTATATTCTGCATATGCGTGTATATCTGAGGTTATTACAATTACACGCATATGATGGTGAGACACATGTTCTTGAAGAAGAACATGACATTAGTTCCAAAATAGCTTCAAGAGCAGGAGGACTGCCATTCCACTGGACCTCAGATAGCCTTTTCCTTTGACTATCTGTTCCAAAAATCCAACAATATTTATCTGGGGATGGTAGATCAGCCTGTAGACACTTCATCGAAACAAGACCGTGGTAATTAGCTCGCATTACCTTCAGGTAGAGTGTATTACTACATGGCAGAAAGCGATGAACTCCACAGTCTCCTTCTTTACAGAAAAAGGATATAGAATATAGCGAAATTCATTGATGTCTGAGTATTTGTGCTTTTCATAATAGAGATGGCAAACTTACGACTCAAGCTATTTATTTGTTTCCTCTGATATATCAGCTTCAGTATCAAGCGCATTTCGAAATTCAGTGTTCTGAATCATCATTTTCCCTTGCCTGCAAAAGCACTTACTGAATCGTACTCGATAGTGAATGCATTTCAGGTAATGCATTACATACCGCTTTACATAGAAGTCCATGCATCTCACTCAAGCTGTAGTACTGTACTTTACCCTGTCATGGGATCCGCATTTTACAACTATTAACCCTTTCCAGTTTTTCAAATCGTTTTCTAAAGAAAACAGTGTGATAACTGCCGCATCAGTATCTATAGAGATAATAATAATAATTCTAAATCCAGACGCTTAAGCATGGTGTACGCAAAATAAATAACCTCTCCCTGGAAGCAGGTCAATTTAGTAGATTGTTCAAACTAGTTATTTCGTGAATTTATAGCATTTTTCTCCGAAGATAACGTACATCATTCGTGTATTCAACTATTTCAAATAATGTTCCTTTTGCTATTCTTGAGAAATGAAATGTATAAGTTCTTTCTTGTTCTCCTCATCTGATAGAAACTGCTTCCATTTTCGTACTAGATGTCCAGGAGTATATAACTTTTATAGCATTACCAACAATTCATATTTTTCGTTCATTTCTTTTTATTGACACCTGCCTGTATGTATCAAATACAACATCTATTCTTTGAGAAAACAGATTCTTTGCTAGTTGTCCAAATGATTGTAGCTCCTGCGGTAACTTTGAACAAAGCACATTCCATCAATGATATTAACAACACTATCATTTGCATTCTTTAAGCAGTCGCAATTTTGTCATAACATCCATCCGTTTTATTTTTCAATTTTTCGCATTAAACCATCAAGTGTTGCTAAGGACTATGGAAGAGGCCCTAAGTAAGAAAAAGACTGCTCTCATATCGAAATTTCTTCGCTCTGCAATGATTGTTATCTGAGCAATCCGATTCCTGTACGCCTAGGCAACAAGCTCTGATTTATTAAATTTTACACTCTGTTTCTTCTTGAAGTCAGAAAAAGTCTTTAGCTTCTTTATCTTTGGAGATTTGAAAAACTCGTCTGGTTTTAAGTCTTCAGACAAATATTCTCTCTTGAAAGTTTAGTAAGCTTCTTCACCCATCTAATCAGCTTTGACCATGTCTTCGACAATTTCTAGATTTGTCATTGCTCCAGTTGATTCTATTACCATGTCTATATTTAGCCATTCATTGGTAATCATCTGTAAATATGAGATATCATGTTCGTCTTTCTGGATCCTGCTCAAAGACAGATCTGTATGTAGAACTAATTTTGGTTCTTTCACGAATCATGTGAAGAAATGCTGTCCTGATATCCAAAATATCTCTCGACTGTGGCAAACCTTTGACTGAACTTCGTTGTACCTTTTGACCCCAACATGCCTTTACTTATTCTCTCTTCAATCGCCAAGTTAATTTAATAGATGCAAAACCAAAGAAATCTTTCATCCACCCTGTTTATCGGCGGCCATTTTCTACTCTTCCATTTTATACGGCGTCCATTAACTACTCTGTTTTTGAATGTATCATGAATAAATATCATTCTGATATTGTGGTAAATTCAAAAGTGTGTGGTTTTCCAAGTCCGCTGACATGAAACCACACGAGTACCTGGATCAACAACGGCGGCCATTTTCCAATATGGCGCCCATAAGCTACCTTGGTTTTGAAATTATCATGGATAAATGACATGCTGTTGTTCTGGTGAAATCAAAAATTTATGGTTTACCAAATCCGCTGACATGAAACCACTCGAACCCTTGACTCAACGACGGCGGCCATTTTCCAATATGGCGCCCATAAGCTACCCTGGTTTCGAAAGTATCATGGATAAATGAGGTGCTGTTGTTGTGTTGAATCAAAAGATATATATTTTACCAAGTCCGCTGACCCCTGGCTCAACGACTAGGTGGATAATTTATAAGATATTGGGGTGCATGCATCGGAAGGTATAGCGTTTAAAACCGCGATAGGTTTTCGGTAAAGTGAACGAATTAACTCCCCCTTCTCTGTAACTCAACATCTAAAAAATGTAATTTTCCCTCTTTTTCTAGTTCAAAAGTAAATTTAATATTATTGTCAAGTTCATTTAATTGCTGTATGAAAATCATTAACTCATCAATATTCCCTCGTCAAACAATGAAAATATCGTCTACATAGCGTAAAATTTCAGATTCGAGGGAGCATAATTTAAATTCCGCCAGAAGGCCAGATATTAGGGATCCCATCGGAGCACCACATGATTGTCCATAAATAACATTATCAAAAATAAAAAAGTTACTCGAAATAATTAAGTTTAAACCACTCTTTAAAGTGTTCTCCATTCGCACATCAAAGGTTTCTGCATTATCGATAAAATGTTCTGGGTTCTTGGTAACTTCTATTGTATCTATGGATGGATAAAGGGAAACAAGGTCCAAACTTGCTAAAATACAGTCTTCAGAGATTTTGATCTTCTGATTTTCCCAATGAAAACTATAGTTGACCCCACTGTAAATACGGAAGGAGGCAACAACTTCTGTAGTAGGGGAACATATGCTTTTTCTAAGAAATAGGTTGGACCATGGCATTTTGTCACAATCGGGCGGAGAGGACAATCTTGTTTATGATCTTTCATTTTACCCACTAATCTATGACAGCTAATTTGTTTAACCTCAATTTAATTTTCACGAAATCCGGCCATTTTCCTTTTTCAATGATCTCTTTGGTTTTGTCAAAAATTTTACGTAATGGGTTATGCTTGACGGTTTTACAATTCATTTTATCGATACAATCCTGCATTATATTAAAGTATTCTTTCCTATTAAGGATAGCCAAGAGATTAGATTTACCAGTCTCTATTATGGAAATATCTTTGTATGATCTTATTCTCTTAATGGTTTTAATCTGTTTTTCATTTTTTGATCTGTATGATATATTGGCAGGAGCATTAGAACGTTTATTAAATTACCTAGCTGCATTAAAAAGTATATTCCTTACTTCTTCTCCATGATCCCTAGGAGCCACTTGAACAATATGTTCCCATTCAGTAATCACTTCGGTAACATTAGGACGTCTTTTCGCATCCGGAATTTATGGGTTGAATGGTTGGACAACTTACGGAATCGCGTCCTAGAGTGAACACGTGCGATCGCGAAAATGTAGGGCGCGTTACATGATTACTTGTTTATATTCTATGATTTTTTTCATTTTGCATATGCATTCAAATTTGTAATTTTCAGTTATACATTCTGATGACAACTCAGTGAAAGTGTTGAAACATGTCATGTAGATGTTTAATTTACTTTTAATGTGTTTTTACAACGTCTGTTAAGCAAAGAAATATCTAAATATTGTGATATGGTTATTAGTGGACGTAATTTTGGCTTATAACTAGTACTTATTTAAATTTGTTGCTTTGCTTGCTAAGATTAATTTAATAAATGCTACAGATGATTCTTAAAACATATTTTCATTTGTACGTGTATTTGATTGATAAATAAAGATTATCCAAAAGTTAACCCTTTCGGGGTTTTATATCTTCAAATAGGGTGGGGAGAACCCATGGTTCAAAAGCTTTTAAAATTGCTGAATTTTTTTATGATTTAAAAAAAGAATTTCCAGCATAAATTAAATAAAAAAAATCTATCTCTGTCGCGTGAAGCTCGATTACGGAATATTAACTTGTTTGCACTTAGAACAATGAAAATAGTTCAGTGTTACTTCTCGGGCTAATATTTTTTTACGAATTTATAACTTTTCATTCATAAATAAATAAAATAAATAAATAAATATAAATAAAATACAAAATTAACAATTATGTAATCGAACTGCGTGATTAAACACTGAGGTAACCAGAATTAAAAGGGTGGCTGAACCAAAGTTGAGTACTAATATGATTTGAAGGTACTTGATACTGATATGATGGCTGATAGCTGAATCTCTTCAGCTTTTGATATATGACATGGCGCTAATACATAAGTATCGCTTTTAAAAACTTAGAAACTTTATTTGAGTAAATAATTGCTGTTTTTCAGATTAAAATGCTTTTTGGTGTTGTTAGTAATTATTTACTAACAACAAAAAATACTTGATTTATCTAAAAAAATACTTGATTTAAAAATGTAATAGATTTTTGAAGAAAATAAATATTTTTTCTTTATGCTCTGTGAACCGGGCCGAGTGTTCTGTAACCCGGAAAGCCTGAAATAGATACTCCTTTATATTTAATTAACCTTTCATTTTTAGATTTACTTTAACATAAATTTCATTGTCTTTTACTACGGATATCGTTAACGTTGTAAATGCATATTGAAATTATAAATATTTTAAAATTTTTAGTCACAGAAAATTTTAAGAAAAACAATCAAGTAAAAATAAGAATTCTAATCCAAATGTGGAAGGATCTTCAAAGAAAATTTATTATCTTACCGTATATAAAATACTTTTAAGTTAATTTAATAAGTATTGAAATGTACACTGATGTTCAAAATTTGCTTTATATGCATAAAATCATAAATTTCTCAGAAACTGTAAAATCTAATTTTATGAATTTGTGTAGAGTTATACATAACATCATAACACGTAAATGAAAAGGAAAGAAATTAAGAGCACTGCATGTGATATAAAACTGTAGCATAAAACAATAAAAATGGCAATGATATGTGACAAAGGGAGCTTTGAAAAAAAAAAACCTCAGAAAAAATTGAGTCTTATGAATTTAATATGGGATGTGGCGTACCCTGACCTGAAGAAACCTATTACAACGTGTTGCATGCTGTCGATAATATTTTAAACTAAAGTTTGCGTAATTAATTTCCACTTCTCCAGAAAGTTGGTCATCAGTGCATTTACATCTCTAGAAGGAGGATGTGTCCGTGCAATTGCTTTTACGTAGTACTCTCATCAGTTCTCTATCGGGTTCCGATTAGGTTAGTTTGCTGGGTGCAGTATTCATTGAATGGATCCCTTGCAAATAATTCGTCAACTAGGTTCGCTGTACGTGAATGAGTGTTATAGTACACAAATGAAATGTAAGATCGGTATGCACCTCTGCAAAGCTTTACATCAGGCTCTAAAACCTCATCTGGTTCGCATCTCTGTCCGGTCAAGCATTCACTGTTGTAAACGTGTAGGGGCGTACGTCCATTGATTTATTATTTTCCCCCATTCCACCACACCTGCATTGCCGAAACGTTCACGTTCAAGCCAAGCCAAGCGAAGGCGGGTGCTTAAGAGGTACTTATAGTGGGTCGCAACCCCTATTAAATTTCCATCGAAAATGAAAAGAACCTTTGAAATGCCCTTTTAAATTTAATTAAACAATGCACGATCCAGAAATACATAAGAATTTCAAGACTCTTGGGGAGCACTAGGCATTCCAGAATTTGGGAGAACCTAGGTTAAATATAACCTTAGGTGGCGTAATGACTGTGTAATCGTAATTAGTTAATCATCATTTACTTGACAGGCAATATTGACTGATGGAAGGCGGAAACACGTTCAACAATGTTCGAAGGAATAATTTGCATTCATGACGCCATCCACATGTAACCTTTGTTTAGAATCAGATGTTAAACTAAACCTCGATTGCTATGTAAAGGGACCATGGATGCATTGGTATGTTACGTGTGAGAATCATCGAAACAAGAAACATTTATAATATCCCAGACTTAAAATAAATACTATCTTTCTTAATTCCCTTTTAGAACTTCACATTTCAGAGTTCATTAATATGTATGTATCTGCCCAGCCTATTTCTTGTGATTTCATGTCATCTACACTTGCCATGCAAATGTTCGAACTTTGATCTGTTGTCTGCGTGTTGTACCACGTTTTTAATTCCTTCACTTTCTGATCTATCTTTGCAAAGGGAAGAGGTGCTTTTCTCTCCCTTTACTTTATTTTATTTAATTTAATCAAGAGACGAATTAAAGTATCTAAATGAAAAGCGGATAAATTTCATGTGTGAAACCTCATACTAAATACATTTAAAATGGCAAAAATAATTAATAAAATTCTCCAATTTCCTTTCCTCATACACTATAGGATATACAAGTGAAATTATGCTAGCCGCTTCGCTGGTGATGATGAACTGAGGATCTGGGTGGACCCTGGTATAATCAGAGTTAAGAGAAATTTTTATCTCTTTAACTCTAATTTGCTGAAAAAATGTTTTTTTTTATTATATAAGTAGTAAAAGAGGTCACTCTGTAAATTTATATTAGATTATGAAAGTTTGTCGCACCGCTAACTGATGCGACTAGTGAAAATGATTATTACTTTATTATTTAAGAATGGTGTCTGAAAAATGTGTGAAATATAGATTGAAATTTGATATTATATGAAACATTTAGAAATATGTTTTATAATGAATATTTTTGGTATGCTTAAAAGAGTGTATGCAACTCAACGATACCTATTGTAACATTATTTTTGAAAACTTTTTTATTCATATAACTTGAATTATTGATATAATATTTATATATATATAAGATTGTAGTCTGTATATGAAAAATGAGTATCCTAAAGGACTCAATAACAGAAAAACTGAACGCAAATAATTATCACATTTGGAAATACCGCATGGAAATGTATCTCCAAAAGGAGGACTTTTATAGTGTTGTTATTAACGAACCCCCAGATCCTATCACCGCCGCCTTCAGTTCCAAAAATAGGAATGCGCGCGCAATTATCAACTTGTTAATTGAGGATGACCAGGTCATCCATGATAAAAACTTGGAAACAGCACGCGAAATGCGGATTGCTTTAAAAAATATTCATGAAAGATCCGATTTGAGCAGCAAATTGATTTTATTACGAAAACTTTATTTGTCAAAATTATGTGAAGGAGGAAACATGGTTGATCATATGACCAAAATATATGAGAGACGGGACAGACTCGCCGCCATAGAGAAAATCATTAATGATCAACAGCTTGCAGCACTAATGTTATGTTCTCTGCCTCCCAGTTACCACGGTTTGGTAACCGCGCTGAGGCAAGGGACGAGCAGCATCTTAGCGCTACATTTATACGTAGTAAACTCACAGACGAGTATTTAAAACGTGTAGAAAAAAAACTGAGAGTGAATCCTCTCACTTTGTTTATAAAGTGAAAAATCAATAGACAAAATTAAATAAACATTGCAAATACTGCAAAAAGACATCCCATACAATAGATGAGTGCTGGTCTTTAAAAAATAAAAATAAAAATGATCCAAGGCAGTATCAAAACCCTAATCATTTCTCCAACCAGTCACAAAATTCGGCTATATGCTCTCAAAGCAGTGCAAATGCGAATACTAACAAAAATAGGAATTTTGAAAAAGAAACACGTAATGATAGAAATGTTACATTTTTTGTTGGGGATAATGTAAAAAATCTCTGGGTGATTGATTCAGGGTCTTCAACGCATATTTGCAATGGCAAAACAAGTTTAATGATTTTCATAATAGTGTTTCTAGCGTAACAATCTCAAACAGTGAAGAGCTATTCTCTGAGTGTTACGGGATTATAAAATTAAATACATTAATATCGGATAATACACACAGAACGATAACTTGTGGTTTCATGGCATCTACACTTGCCATGCAGATGTCCGAACTTTGATCTGTTCATCTGTACCGCGTTTTTACTTCCTCCACTTTCTGATCTATCTTTGCAAAGGGAAGAGGTGCTTTTCTCTCCCTTTACTTTATTTTATTTAATTTAATCAAGAGACGATTTAAAACATCTAAATAAAAAGCTGATAAATTTCATGTGTGAAACATCACACTAAATACATTTAAAATAGAAGAAATAATTAACACAATTCTCCAATTTTCTTTCCTCATACACTATAGGATATACAAGTGAAAAGTATATACTATATAGGATATACAAATACACAATACATATACACACTACACTATAGGATATACAAGTTATGGAAACCGCTTCGCTGGTGATGATGAGCTGAGGATCAGGGCGGGCCCTGGGATAATCTGAGGTAAGAGAAATTTCTTTTCTCTTTAACTCTAATTTGATGAAAAATGTTTTTTTGATTATATAAGTAGTAAAAGAGGTCACTCCGTAAATTTATATTATGGTACTCACTCGAGTTCTGATGATATTTGCACAAATTAAAGCGAACTCTATTTTTTTGTGAAGACAGTGAAACATCCACTCTTAGCTTTCATCCCTTAGCTTTCACCCTTGGCTTTCATCCACCCTTAGTCATAAAGGCCTTTATGCAAGTTCTGAACTTAACTGCCAAGCAGTAGACTTTCTGTTACGACGGGCAATTATTGCCAAATATCGATTTTCAAATGCAGTTGTTACTCGTTTACGAGCTTGTCTAGGCTTCTGAAAATGTTTCCAAAGCTCAGACAGTGTATGCCTTGAAATATTCACACATTTCGCAGGTTCTATGATAGTTTGCCGTTTTTCGAAAATGCCGATAATTGAACCCTTCACCGATTCTTTCAAATGATAATTCTGAGCCATAAAAATCGTTTTGAGTCTTGCAGAAATTGAATCAGAAACTTTGCTCAAAGCGCTGTATTCACCATCGAATGACTGAACCCGTCGATTTGCATATGAGAAACCGTTTGATCGCTTTCAATTGGATAATGCTGATTAGGCTTGTTTTGCAGTTATTTCATGCAAAACTTGATTACATTGATTGGATATTTCATGAAATATCATTATTTTTCTGTATGCAAAAGTAATTTTGGATATGTAAGTAGTAGAATTAAATGTAAATCCAATGTATGTGAATTAAAAATTAAAAATAAGTGTGAGTTTTACTCTTAAGGCTGTTATCAATCGTCTTGCTCAACAACGCGAAACTTTCTGACATATTCTCTAACTCATTTTTTTATGTAAATGCGCACAATTCGCAGACCTGACTATTGAAGCGATTTGGAGTCTAAATGAGTTTTTCGGTTTTTGCTAAATGAATTACTTATTGAGTTATAAGCAATTTTGCTCACGTGATGACCAGTTTGTATTCTTTCTATTGCTATCACGTTGGGAATTCGGTTTGAAACATCAATTTTGGCAGTATTTTCTTAAAGATCATTTGCCTTTACCAAAATTGGAAAGTCTTTCGATTACATAGTTTCTAAACAGCAACACCTGCCAATTTCATACGTTTCTGAACAAAAATGAAATGTATGTGAGAGTAGCTTCTTTGGATTTGAGAACAACATTAAGCTAAAACCAGTTTAATATAGATAGAAAAATAAATCGTTTTCAATTGACATCCTTTTTCTTACTCGATATCTGCATATTCTTGCAACAAAAAGCTCGAGTGTCCGTCCAGACCTTTATCAGTAATAAAAAAGTGGTAAATATACCTTTATTAATACTTGTTTTTGCGAAATATGATAACATCACGAGAAATGCTGTAAATGCAAAATGACATGTTTAGTGCTACCGTTCAGTGTTGAATGCTAATCCCCGTGATATGGAAAATCTAGTTCAGTGTTTTTGGATGTGAATGGTATTCATTCCCAATATTTATGGAGATTCATATTAGATATATAGCAAGATAAATTTGAAACCTTCTAAGAAAATAGCTTAAGTTTTTCTTAAAATTATTGATGAAACTTGGATTAGACTTTGAGTCAGAATCCTTGTATTTTTTCCTAAATAAGTGGATTCTATCTAAGGTTCTATGGCAAATGTTTCTTCTTGCTGTGTATTAGCATCCCTTATTCATTTTAAAGATTCGCAAAATTAAAAGAATCTTCAAAAGATTTTTTCTTATGTTATTTAGAAAGGCCCTATTTTACAAAATACCCCTGATTTATACTAATTTTGCTACATGAAGTACATTAGAGATTTTTTTATTTTGAAAATTAAAGAAATAATTATACTTTTCTGATGACATGATTTTGCTTTCTTCTATAAAATTTACATTATATAGTTATTGCTTTTTAACTGTTATGTGAAATATGCTTTTTAATAGATTTCAACACTTAGTATAAAATTTGATCATCGAAGTAAAGAGATAAAATCATGCTTTATCGTAATAGGGAACAAGAAATTACAGTACAACGTTCATAAAACTTATTTCCTCCTAAGAGCAATTCCTCCTATTGCAATACAGCATTTATGGAATTTCTTATATTATACATTAATTGGAATACAGAAACTATTTAGTCAATTCGACCCTAATCGACCATTACAATAACTGTAGATTAATTATTCACTGTTCTTGCATTCATACGAGTGAACTGATGAGCCAATTTAAATTTTGACGTCAACAGAACTCGCTTAATATTAATAATTTGAAATATTAATAATTTTAAGCAGAGAAATTTCAGTATACTTAAGAACTATTGCTGTTATTGATTGTACTAATATTTAAATATTTTTCTATTCGCTATCAGTTCTAACTTCTTGATTCGATGAATGTTTTAACATTTCACTTTATTTATGATGTTATTTAAAAGAGGATGCTATTATAATAAAACTAGAATATAACCCGTCAGAATGACGTGTTTGCATTTTCAAAAAAAGGATATAGCACTGCATTATAAAAATAATTGTGAAGTAATAAATTTTGTCTTGTCTGACTAATAGGGTCGCGTGGGGTACAGTAAAAATAGCCCATTTTTCATTGAAACTTAATTTGCAAGAAAATTTTTAATTGAATTGGTAAAATACTGAAATAAAGTACGCAAATGGACTTCACTCACAAAATTTGAAGAAATATTTCACAAAAACATGCAAATTAGTACTAATAATGTATTTAAAATATGTTTTAAATGCATTTAAAACATATTGTCAAACTATTTTACCTGATGTTATGGGGCCAAATAAAAGACAATTCCAACAGAAAGTTTATTTGTTTTTATTAATTGCCAAAATAATAATTATATAACTTAAATTTTAAAAAGTTGAACAGAGAAAATCCCGATTTTTTTAAAACATGCATAAAAGAAACCTGTAATAAATTTTGATAATTAAAAATCATCTTTTATCAGATAAGTAAATTGCAACTATTAATTACATTAACATTTTTTTTTCTCAAATACTGTTATAAAATTATAAATTTATTTTCCCTACAAAATACAAAATTTTATTTATTATAATAATTCATTGATATATATTTATACATATATACATATATATGTGTGTGTGTGTGTGTAATACACGGCATTACATATTCCTGATATTCTAATTTCATTTTATAAGAAATTTTCATTTTTCTCCCAATGTCTTCAGAATTCAAAGAACATTTTAAAAAGAAAATATCTTTTTTTTATTTTACTACCGACAGATGGCGCAATGTAGCATATAAATGTTTGTTTTAATATTTTAAAAGTTCAAGAAGAATGAATCAATTGTTTGTTTACTTTCATACAGGGGTAGATAGAGCTACCAATCTAATTTTAACTGAAGTTATCGCAGTAGAATATTAGATAATTGAATGTAAGTCATCTCTTAAATGTTAATTTATTTTGAATAATCTGTCTAAAAATGTAACTTTTGCGAATAGCGAAAAAGAAAGCGCGTTTTAAGATTGAAAATCAAATCAACATTCACACGTGATGCCACATGTACAACACAAATTCCAAATCCAGATGCAAATGAATGATTCTTTGAACGAATCATTAAAAAATACGGTCGACATCCGTTTTTGCTCTTAAAATATTTGTAAAAGCATAATAAAGCCTTTAAATAATTTAAAATACGTTTATTTTTAGAAAGGAAACGTTAATCCGGTAGAAAATAATTCACAGGAATAAATACAGCTATATTCACTGAACACTATGAAGCGTTCTCATTGGTCAGAAAATAGATAGCCTTGAAAAACAGAGGTAATTTTTCGCGGTATTTTTAACAGTGAATACGGAATTCAAACTGTAAATAAATGTAAACAAAAGTGAAAAACGTATTTCCAAAATATTAATATGCTTTTGCAAAATATTTTAAGAGCATTTAATGAATAGCTGAAAGAGTAGAGTCATTCATTTGTTTTTGGATTTGTAATTTGTGCTTATGAATGGCAACAGTAATCGCTTGTATACATCGGAACCCTGTTGTTGGTATCTGGTTATTTTTGAATTAGATCTTAAAGCGTTATAATTGTATACTTTTTGAAGAATTGGAGAAGATTACACAACGAATAGATAGACAGATTAAATAAGGCAGTCGGCAAATACGACATCGGAATGCTTAAGACTAACATGGCCGCGTTTTGATTATCAGGAATCGAATGAGTTCACTCCCGGAAGCGTTATACACTTTGTGCTTTTACATATATAATATTTTATTTGCTGGGGTTTTTTTTATATTCAAAGATTTTGGATTAATGCGTTTTATTTTCCAAATTTGATATATTTAGAAAAATATGTATTATGTCTAAAAGACATAACATCTATGCATAAACTAATACACAAACTTATTTTTTTTTTCAAAATTTCAGTTATTCATTAAAATAAAAAGTTATTCAGATTACTGTTACAGTAAAATCTGCTAACACTGAATCACAAAGGTAAAAAAAAATTCCGCTTTTGAGTCGTTTACGCCTTTGACGGTATATACCCGTCATAATTACACAGCTGCAAACCTTCCAATTTTTCAAGTTCAATAAATATAATGTGTTCCAGAAATAATACTTAATGCAACGTTTCATATTTCTATGCGGTTATTTATTAACTTCATTTATTTAATAAAATATCTGATATTAGTTTATTTGAAGAAAAAAAAAGCATAAGGTCGTTAGCTACGCAATTCAATTATATGCTTTGCTCCATTTCAATAATTTTTGTCGTTTAAAACCCAAATTACGTTATAAACAGGTTTCGTATTCATATGTTTTGGTTTAATTTTAGTTTGCGTATCAATAAAGAATTTTAGTAATTGAGTTTGATTCAAGATAATGAAAGACCGCAAGTTTTGATTGCCAAAAGTCTGAAAAGTTGGGAGTGAAAGTAGAGTTACAAAAATGCAGATTGGAGAGAAACCCGAATCCTTTTGTTTTTCATTGAATAATAAAAAAGTGTTTGTTATTCAATTGAAAAGACATTTTCACTTTTATCTAAAATATTTGTAAGTTAAAAGAGCATTAACTTATTTTATATATGACTGAACTAATAAAACAGAATTAAATTTAATATTTTGTTTAATATAGTTACTATGTTTTTTTTTAACAAATTAATACGTATCATTTTATAAATAGGAAAGCTACATTATGTATCCATATAATCAAACTGTTAAAAAATCTAATTTTTCTGTCATGCCCGTTCATGTGCCCAATGGCTTATCTAAAAAAAGCCACAGGAAGCACGACCTTCCCCAATAAAATTTAACAGGGTCCCCAAAAATGTCTAAAAAGGGGTTCGTCTAATTTATATTTTAAATTCTGTGGATTGCATTTCGACAGAAAAAAATTGACTAATTCAAAAAATTATCTGTTGTGGAAACTTCTGCTGTCAGGAAGAATATTTGTAACTAGTGTCTGACTAAATCGACGTGCTATGTTGCATCAAAGATCAAGTTAGGGGACCTTATAAGATATTTTTAACCACAATTTGTACCAGTTTAAAGACAAAATATCTGATTTTTGACTTTGAGTCCCCTTTTAGAGTTGGGGAGGCCTGAAATGTTGCAACGGTTAATTTATGACAATCAGCCCCTGTTTGTGTCTTTTATGAATATCCCTAAAAGTAAAATTTAGAAAACTTTTCACCACTCGACGTGAAAGTCTCCAAAGCTATACTAGGACTCCTAACTTCGGAAGTTAATCAGGCTCTGCCTGTATCCTTGAATTCCTATTAATTTTTTCAATTCCACTAGCAACTATGGTATTGTCTACTGGTATTTTCCATTTGCTATTGTAGCATAAAAAACGCAATATTTACTAAGTCTAGAGTAGATAATTAACTTGCCCTTATAAAGTTCTGAATTTGATATGTATGTGCTTCCTGTCGTACATATTACTACCATAAAGCCAAAAGAATGAATCTTTTTTTCATTTTTCATTGTGGTAGGTAGCTATTTTACGCTTAAAAAAATATTACTTTCTTTCGAAACGAATTCCATAGCTCCTTTATTATGGTACGGTCTTGGAAAAAAAGAAAATACTTCCTATTAACTCTTTAACTAATTATAATAGAAGAAAGTTACTAGTACCAAACGATTGGAAATAAAGTCTATTTTTAAATAATGTATACAAGATTTGGTTAGGGGGGCCATCTACAAAGCAAAACCAGACCAAACTTTATTTTTTTTTCAATAGCAACACACAATTTTGACAGTATATTTTAAATCTTCGGTGACAACTATGCCTAGAAACGAAATTCAAGTGATTTGGATGACAAGTTTATGAATTATAAGCATTCGAAATTAAGAGCTTCTAATGTTAAATTACATTTTCATATATTTATTAATATCTCCTTAAATTATAATCCTAATGTGATACTTTTTTGTGTGGTTATTCTACTAAAAATCCAAACATAAATGCATTGAATTTGTACTTTTAAAAATTTTATAATATGAATTATGAATTAGGAAATTAATATTCGAAAAAAATATGAAGTGCAATCTAAAATTTGTATGGTAGATTTATATTTATTAGACGTTGCTTTATGCAAATTCTCAGTTTAAAATTCTTCTTTCAAGTAGTTTTCAAATTATGCTTAAAAATCGTGAAATGATGGTTTAAGGGACCGTCTATGATGTGCAGAAAAGCATAATTTGAAAAATATTACTCATTTTATTGAAACATTTCGGTTCGTAATAGTCGAAACATATTAAGTGAGTGAAATGGTCATATTGGAAAGAAATAATACATTAATAGAAGTGACACAATCATTCTGCAGCATTTCAACAATCCAGTACCTAACTTTAATTTGTATACAACCCCTAAAATATGTTCATTTAAAAATAATTAATTTCTTTGAAACTAATCGTACGAATCTCATAAAATTTGTATTTAGGCTAATTGAAGGGTGTAGGATTTATGTACAGTGTGAAACTCGAGTATTGCTATTAAAAAAAAAGTTTGTATATGTACATGACTCCTAAGCAAATTTTATATACATCATTTAAAAAGAGACTTTATTTAAAATCGTTTGGTACCAGTAACTTTCTTTTACAATAATTTGTTGCAGATTTTGTAAAAGTACCTTTTTGCAAAATTATGGAACAGATATTAAGAAATTCTTATTTTAAAACATTTTAAATATTTTATTGAAATTCTCGTATACATGCAGACTATAAAACAACGTGGGTGTTAACAGGTTAAAATAAGAAAAAAAAAGCATATAATATCAAATGAAATTATAAACAAGTTGGAAATTGCTCGTCAAACGTGGCAAATGAGGTGCGTTCGTACTATAACTAGTTTTATAATTATTTTTTGCACCCCATATTGTACTGAATGTGTATTTATTTGCAATTCATAAGTGCATAGTCTGTAACATCATTAAAATGCACTTGCAATATTTTTTTCCCATTCCCCTTAATGTAACGGAAAACTTTTGACTGTCCCTGTAATTAAGCTATACATCCGATTTTCATGAAATTTGAAATGGCTCGACAAAATTTTGCAGCAATTATATATTTAAAATTTCAGCCCATTCGGAAAGCTGTAACATCATTAAAATGCACTTGCAATAATTTTCCCCATTGGCTTTAATGTAAAGAAAAACTTTTGACTGTCCCTGTAATTAAACTATACATCCGATTTTCATAAAATTTGAAATGGCTCGACAAAATGTCGCAATAATTATATGTTTAAAATTTGAGACCATTCGGAAAGCTTTAACATCATTAAAATGCACGTGCAATAATTTTTCCCATTGGCCGTAATGTAAAGAAAAACTTTTGACTGTCCCTGTAATTTAACTATACATCCGATTTTCATAAAATTGGAAATGGCTCGACAAAATTTTACAACAATCATATATTTAAAATTTCAGACCATTCGGCTGGTTAACGGAACGACTAACGGTTGTTAGTCGGAAACAACAGTATTTCTTTTGAAAGGAGATCATTGATCAAATTATTTTTAAAAAGCAAATACTAATTATTATAACGTGTTTTAAATTTCTGAGAAACGCTAAAATAAAATGCATTAGGTCATGAACATTTTTTTTTTATACAGAAAGAGCTTATTTTCTGAAAAGTTGATCTGCAGAAAACTTGCGTAAAATTCGTTCGAGAATTTCATTTCAAGCAAAACTAATTAATGAGAGAGTTTGAATAAAATCGTTTGCATTTCAACTTCGATAGAATTCTTTTCTCAAAAACAACTTTATTAGCATAATCAATTTTTTCGTTGGCTACATTCCAACACCCGAATCTCATGATTCTAACAGTAAAAATATTTTAAATAAGTTTAATTTCTTTAGATAGCTGAAATGTGAATAAGAAATTATTAATTAAAGCAGTTGAATTTTATTGTTAGTGACTTCTATTTATATGTCTTTTAGGGTATTCCACGATTTAAACGTGTGATGGAGAAAAATGAATATGCGTTTATATCTGGAATAACTATTTTGTTATTCTAATCATTCGTTCATGATGTTGCAATTTTTACAAACATGAATGTCTAATTTTATGCCCAAGTTCAGCCAAAAGGACAGACGCGGAGGCGTAATGCACCCAAGCGCGTGCTTGCAGTGATCAAAGATATGTAGATATTTTTAATCTATAAACAAACATTTAGCAAAACAAACAGTTTTGAAGACGGGCTTCCTCGATTACAGCGATTTCCATTGAATACCAAGAAAATTGAAAAAGTAATTTTTTAAACACCTTGAAAGTAAAAGCCCTTAATGTTTCATTGCACTTAGGCCTTACATATTATATTTAAGGAGGCTTTTAAGTATACCTTCTTTTTATAATTTAAATATTTTAGTAGATATTATAAAAAATATCATGAATTAATAACATGAATTCATTTATAAAAATGCGTTTAAATGATTTATGTTACACATAAACTTCAGTTTCGAGTAAAAAAGACGATAACATGCTTTAACCTGAAATTATACCTTTACTGAAAGCCACATTGAAAACTCCAGGTTTTCTAGCATGGGTGACTTACTTATTTAATGGTATGGGATACAGGGTAGATTTAAATTATTGCATTTAAAGCGCTATTGTTTCTTTTATTCACACTTTTTACTAAAATGATTCTTCTTAAAATGCAAAAATATTTTATGTCACCTATATGTTTCGTAAAAGAATCAGCAAAAGCATTTTA
Source organism: Maratus speciosus (assembly GCA_963932465.1). Classification (NCBI taxonomy): domain Eukaryota; kingdom Metazoa; phylum Arthropoda; class Arachnida; order Araneae; family Salticidae; genus Maratus; species Maratus speciosus. The sequence goes on along the minus strand of OZ010791.1, from coordinate 283,567,232 downwards.
TTTTCAAAACCTATGCATGTATATCCTATGGAAAAACATACATGTGTATCCCACTCACATACTTATATAAATGAAGTTAAAACGTCTATAGCTGATATTGTTACAGTGTCTAGAAATATGATGTATTATATTTCTATGAATGGGCAGCCCCGCTTAGAACTGACTTCGGAACGTGTCCATACCAGTATGGTTCTTGACAAATCAAATATTGCTTAATTCTTGGTCCATAAATGGCGATTAGTTGGATATTCTTTATAGTTATAAATTTCTGTTATAATATGTATTTATTCGTATCTTTTATTCTTAGCCAAAGATTTGAACTTGAAAAATATTCTGCCAATTACTTCTGCGCTGTAGACGGAGAATAGCACATTCTCTTCTGAATTAGTTTTCCCCTAAACAATTCATTATTTTTCAGGTCATATTTCGATTTTTTTTTTTTTTGAGAATTATATATGACTCATTACCACTATAAAAGTAATTCAGAAGATGACGTCTTTACTTATACAAAATCCAAGTGTAGGAAAGTATGGGTAAGCATTCCGGGACGAACCGTGCCATCTTTATGCACTATATGGCCAAAGGTGACCGATCACTTGCGATTTTTTATGTTTTGTTAATCCTTAACCGGAAACGTACCGTCTGTGAAATGGTTGCATCTACATATCTGCCCTTAATATTTTCTTCTTCCGACATTCAAAACTTATTTTTATGCTGTTATATTAAAAAATTGACCCTGTTAATTCATCACTATTAAAGATTAAATGTTTAAGTTCTCTATTTGGTAAATTATTAGTGTTCTATTTGTGCACGGGATTTTCACGTTTCCGATTAAGGGTTAAATGTCTAGAAAAATGCATGAGGAATTGACCTGAAACTGCAGGTGTGTAAACAGTATAGTATAGGTCATATATTTCCGTGAAGATTTTTTCCCGAAACCCCATGGGGGACCATAAAAAAATTGAAAAAGAACTAATATCTTTTGGATAACTCTGTAAAAATTAATGGAGCAAAATTGTTTAAACTCGAGATTATTAATAAGTGGCTTATTGTAATATACTGTGTTCATCTTTATGAGGATAGCATGTATACTCGTAGAGAAATTAAGGTTTTTATAAAAACAATCCCAAATTTTGCCAAGTTTTTTGCTTATAATTTGCAGAGTTCTTAATATAAAAAAGTTCTTTTCAGAAAATATGACGAACAGCATTGTACAATATACTCTGCAGTCAGAATTAAAAAATAATAAAAATTGGATGAAAAAAGAGCAGGTTTACTAAAAAACGTTTCACTGCACATGCGCGAATGCCATCAAAATATAATGTGCATAATGTTTTAGATAAATGTATACAGCAACTTTTGTAAATGTCTCAAAAACATAGTTTAAAAAGTCTGATAATAATCCTTTACAGAATAAGCTCAAAATACGTTGTTCCCAAAATGAAACAAAAAGATGAGGGGTTATATCTACATACAGTAGTACGTGCAATATTGTGTATGCTAAATTGGCACTAATCAATGGATATATGGATACAATCCCTCATGTTCTTTCTTCATTTTTGGAACAACGGATTTTGAGCATATTCTATAAACGATTATTATCAGACTTTTCAAACTATGTTTTTTAGACTTTTACAAAAGGTTCTCTGTACATTTTGCTAACATATTATGCACATTATATTTTGATTGCATTCACGCATGCGCAGTGAAACATTTTTTAGTAAACCTGCTCATTTTTCATCCAATTTCTATTATTTTTTAATTCTGACTGCACAGTATTGTGTATAATGTTGTTCGTCATATTTTCTCAAAAGACCTTTTTTTCTATTAAGAACTCTGCAAATTATAAGCAAAAAATTTGGGACTGTTTTTATAAAAACCTTAATTTCTCTACCAGTATACATACTATCCTCATAAAGATGAACGCAGTATATTGCAATGAGCCAATTATTAATAATCTCGCGTTTAAACGCTTTTGCTCCATTAGTTTTTGCAAGGTTATTCAAAAGATATTCGTTCTTTTTCAGTTTGTTGATGGGGTTTCGGGAAAAAAAATCTTCGCGGAAATGTATGATCTATACTATACTGTTTGCACACCTGCAGTTTCAGGTTAATTCCTTATGTATTTTTCTAGATATTTAACAAAACGTCAAAAATCGCAAGTGATCGGTCCCCTTCGGCCATATAGTGTATTTAAAACACAAGATTGTTTTTTAAGTCACGTGCCCTGAGGATTCTATTGAACCGATTCTACTAATTATTTTTTTTTAATGAAAGCTGTTCATTTATAGATGTGTCAGCACTAGCTAATAAAAAAAAATCATATTTTTATATTTTAATTTTAATTTTAATTTTTTTAATGAAATTTCTTCAAAATGTTGGCAATTCGATTACTCCATTGTTTCAAATAAAAGAAAAATAATAAAAAAATATTCAGACACGTTACTTTTTTCATTTGCAAGTTATTTTCGGTAAAAAAAAAAAATATGTACGAGTAATTTATTTTTATAAGCGTATAAAAATCATATTTATTGCGACATCACGTGAATGTTGTCTATTGGGGTTATTTTATCTTTATGCATTATGACTTTATTAGTTTTTTTCATTACGATTATATAGAAAATGTATTTTTATTTGAATATACTGAGGTTAAGCATAACAGTACGAATATAAAGTATGTGTGAAAAGTTTGACGTTACGCCAGTGACGTTATGCTTAGCTTGAAATGTATTTTTACATTAAAGTTAAGGCAAAAAGTTGATATGATTGCGTCAAAATGACGTAGTTTTCACTGATTTTTCATTTCTTAATTCTAAAGATTAGAATGTACTGCTTCAGAAATTGAATATTGAGTAAAAGAAATTTCCTTATCCATTGTATTTGTAGATGTCATTTGTCACTTTTAAAAAGTACTTTTCCACAATATAAAGATTTCAATAATAAAATCGTCATTCTGTTTGTTTGCATGGAGTCTTATGAAGTATAGTGGTGATCAACATTCTGTCATTTTTGACGGGTGTTTCATACTAGTAGAAATACAGGATCATCGAAGAATAATGCCTAGATTTTAAAAAATCATAACATCGATACATTTTATGTTAAATGAGTAATTCTTTCACTCCACGATAACTGGTGAACGCAAGTTTTGTTTTAGTTCACCAGAATTCGTTTGCGTGTCTGTGTTATGCGCGGATTAGTTGCGCAGTCGTCAAGGTCAGCCGACACGCCAGACTGCAGCTGCTCAGTACGATGTTGACCGTGCTACAAAAAGCACAGTGCGTGATTTGGTATGCGGGTTATTTCATGACAAAGTTATTAAACCTTTATTTTTCGAAGAAAAAACCATGTTTTGAGCAGCTGCAATTTTGCGCGTCGGCTGACCTTGACGACTACGCAACTAATCCGCGCATAACACAGACACGCAAAAGAATTCTGGTGAACTAAAACCAAACTTGCGTTCACCAGTTATCGTGTAGTGAAAGAATTACTCATTTAACATAAAATGTATCGATGTTATGATTTTTTAAAATCTAGGCATTATTTTTCGATGACCCTGTATAATAATGGAACTAAGACATAAAAATAAATCTTAATTTTTTATTTTATCAAGTATGAAATTTAAAGTCTCATTTTCCTTTAAATGAAAAAGAAATAAAAGATTAACTAAATATGTTTTTCAACTTTTATGTATATATAGGTTATGAACGCAATCATTGTTCTTTGAATCGTGCTCAAGCATATTTAATTACAGAATATGTGTTTTATTTTTGTATTCCTATATAATATTCATTTAAAATAACACAGCTATTTTATACAAATTACAGAAGCTTTAAACCAAGTTTGATTGAATATGCCTTCCGTTTTTTTTTTCAATTATAGAAAAATGTGTCTTTTTTATTAAAAAAAAAATATTTTAAAAAGATAAGAATTAGACAAATGAGATAATTTAAAAACAGGTTGGAAACAAACTTTTAAAAAAGTATTTTGAAAGTATTTTGAATCGTGTATACAAGGTCAAGTCTAAACCTTGCATCTAACAGATATAAAGAGCGTAATCAAATGTTAAAACTAATCTTTAAGCATTAATAATTAGTATACATTAATAATTCATTATTATAGAAAGACACACATTTGCCAAAAATGTAAGTGCACTTCACTCTTCTATCAGATTATTATTCTTCCAGTAAAGTTTAGAGAGTACCACCGAAAACTAGAAACCAAATCCTGAAAACAAACTCTCTAGAAAGTGTATGTCAAAGCCCTATGTGTTACACCAAAACTAGGATTCAAAACTAATACTTCTGTATTTGATGTCACCACTCAGGCATTTCACAAGTGTCAACTGGATATTAAAATATTAAAACAAACATTTTAAAAGTCTATAAAAATATGAATTTAAATGCCATTTTATCAATCATTTCCTTTCATTTTGTCATTTTCCACAGATTAAATAGTGACAAACCTTTAAGGGCATGAAACAGAAAACATTTGTTTATACAAATTCAAGTTCTTATAAAATGTTAAAATAATGCAATAAATGTTGCAAACTACTATTAATATTTTCAGAGACTTATCAAGAATCACAAAATATGTTCTATTTCCATTAAATTTAAAAAGTACAAATTATGGGAAAATATATATTAGAATCTATTAAATAAGTTTAACAAAAAAGTTTTTTAGACTTAAACTACTCCATTCGTGAAATTCGTATACGAGCCGTTAATTTTTTTAAAGGTTAATTTAAGCATGTTTATAAAGAATTAATTATTTATGAAATCATTTAGAAAAAAAAGTAAATAATCTCAATTTCTCTAAGCTTAATTAAAAACTGCCTGTCTAAACTTAAATGGTTCGTGAAAATAACTAAATAGTTTAGAGCTATCAAGACACACATCAATTTTTGAAAATTAATAAGGAGCAGGAGATGAGATTAGAAACAAAGTTTTCCTTTTAAGAATTAATTATTTTTCGCCATAATTACTTTATTAGTTATGAATTATTGAAATTTTCATTAGAGATTGAAAAAGCAGCTTAAGATACTTTGAAAAATGTATTTCTTATGCTTGTAAGCTAATAATAATAGAATATAATTAATGATAATAGAATATTATATACTAATATCATAAAAAAGCTCATGATTTTAGGTAGATTTCGTAAGAAATACTATCTATTACATTCTCCCCTATGTTGGAATTTCTGAAAAAGTTTTGCTGAACTACGCCGATCATGACCCCTAGAATGCAAAACCACACCAGTTGAAAACTTTATCTATCTATCTATCTATCTATCTATCTATATCTATATAGTAAAGTGGGGACAGATGCCGCAATTTTACTTTTTTTCTTTTAAAATGTACAATAAAGTAAAAAAACAACAAACTAAGTACCAGAAATTATTAGTCAAACCCTTTAGAATCAAATTTCTATGTTAAAAAATTTAAAGTCATCTTAATAAAGCAGGTATAATTATTTTCCCAAACGTCCTTTTTTAAAATCATTTTTTAAGTGCTGGGTAAGATGCCGCATATGTGGTACAGATGCCGCATGGAGAAAAAAGCTATGTTGTTTATTTTTTTTTCAAGTAAATCACATTTTTATTTCCTCAAACTACTTAAAATGAAAAGAAATAACAGTAAACTTACATAAATTATGTATATCACTAAATTGTGAAAAGTTTAACGAAATTGCAAAACTGCAAGCTCAAAAAATAAAACTTAAGACAAAAAAAAGAAAAGAAAACTTTTCACTGGTAACAATAGACAGCATAATTACAAACAAGATATAAACCACTTGTTTATATGCAGGCGATCATTGTACTTTGCTCTTAAGTACTAGTTCCATTCATTTTAGGTCGTAGTCTTTTTATTTTTGGCTTTTCTTCTCATTTTTTTTTCCTATTTCTATTCGCCCACAGTCACCACACTTTCCGTTGCAAGAGTAAAGTGAGCATGTTTCATGCAGCCACCGATTGCATGTTATGCACAGAATGCAGTCCGTTTTAGACTTTGTTTCTTTCCAGACACTGAGCACATTCATCAAATTCCAATCCAATACTGCCTTCAGAATCCATAAGAAGAATTCTTTCGTCACTGTCGGAAGATGACTCAAATTTCAGTTTCTTCCCCAGGTAAGGTGCTTTCAAGTTGATCTTTCCCTTTCTTTTTTTACACATTTTACTTCGGCCAAGCTGTCGTTCTTTGACGCTTTCTTGCTTCTTTTGCTTTTTATTTCCTTCTTCTTTTTTCTTGTTTATAAAATCTGTTCTTGTTATATTTGCTGCCTTTTGCTTTCTCTTACTTGGCTGTATAGATCTTTTGACCATTGTTTAATAGTTTACATGGTGAGAATTGTAAACGGCCTACGTTTTCCTTATTCATACTTGGTGATCCACCACTGTTGCTGAGAATATTTTGGTAAGTAGCAGAATGCGCTAATATAAGTTCATTTAAATGTAAGTTCTACTTAAATTGCATTGATGAATTTATTGAACTGAAAAACAAAAATATATTTTGCAGCATCTGTCCTAAAGTGGCGGGTAAGATGCCGCATCGCCATTTTGTGTCATGTGAGCGACGCCAGAGAAAGACAAGTACATGTCTGTATTCTACGAGAATCTAGTCTACAGTTTCAATCGGTTTTAGGATGAAATCTCTTTTTATTTTGCTTAAAATATGTTATAAAAGTTTATAAAAATAATTTTAGCAACTTACCATGCAGGTTCGAACCATTAAAACCGGCATAAATATGTAAATACTGACAATTAAGCGGTTGAAACGCATACAACACAGCAGACAGCATTTAGCACACAACGAAATTCTTAATTTGGCCTAGGGAGGGCTAGTGTCGCCAATACAATCTCTGCGGCAACTGTCCCACCGCGGCGTCTGTCCTCACTTTACTATATATATATCACTTTTTTATGGACACGATAACTTCCATAATTCTGCACAAATCTCTTCCAAACTGACACATAAAATCAAGTGGCAAAAAATCTCGGTCAACCCAGATAGCACAAAGATATCAGCCAATATCAAAATATAATGTTGGCCGATGTCAAAATCTAATATTGGCCAACATTAAATGACCTCCCCCCCCCCCCCCTAAAAAGATACTCCAGGAATATCATTTTTAGATATTTGTCAAGTGTTGGCCAATATCCTTCGACTTCTGTGAATAACATTTTTTAACAATGAGCAACATCATTTTCTATCACTCCTGAATATCATTTGCTGACATTCAGCAAGATTTCGGCCTGACATTTCTGGATATTATTTTTCAATGCTCCGAAATATTTTTTTTTCTGATATTTTTAAATATTATTTTTGTTAATGTTCAATGATATTGGTTTCTTGCATTTCTGAATATCTAGTTGTAATATTGAGCAATGTTTATTTTTGTTATTTATGAATATTATTTAGCTTTATAATGCATACTCTGCCACACTTATTTTAGCCACTATTTAACTAGAAATGCTTTATAATAAAAATTTAGTACCATGAGAGCTTTTAGATTTTCCCTTCTCATAACATCAAGAATAAAATTGCTCAATTTTTATGTCTTAAGAAAAAAAATTACTTTATTTTTGAAAATTGTATTATTTCAAGAAAAAAATAGAATTTTATTTTCGATATTGTCGAGGGAAGGATCTAAAAGCTCTAATTGTTCTATTTTTTATTATTAAGCACTTTTAGTTAAATAGTAGCTAAAATAAATGTGATAGGGTATGTATTATAAAGCTAAATTGTTTTGGGTACTTTATTATATTATTTTCAGTACTGATTTATATGTATGCATTATCAAACAAATGTAAAGCAAACAATGGCCATGAAGAAAATATGTTACCAGAAGCAAAACAGTGAGATATTTTATTAATGTTTAGTGAATAATCTCTGCTATGCAGTAATTTTACTTAATTGTAGCTAATAATGTATTCTAACAGTGTATATTTTCACTCTTTTTAAATTAGAATAAATATTAAAAATAAAAATTGCTCAATGTTATTACATACAAATTTTCGACTTTTGCAGGCGTAAAAGCTCCTTTTATTAGAACTTTTTTGGCAATTATGATTTCATATTTATGGGTTATTCCATTCGTCATATAAGTTGGTTGTAATTTGTCTTACACTTTTTTTTTCTTTAATTGTAGGTAATTCTAAATTAAGCAACTTTTTTTTTTATTTTAATATTTACACGTAAATCCTACTTCACAATATACATCATGTTTTGACTTGCAGTATATGAGATATCATTACTTTATAAGATTAGAAAGTTTTTTTTCCTTCCCTGATTCAAAGCACATAAAAAAGTATCTAGAATTGATTATTTAAAAGACATCATGACAAATTCTTTCTGTAAGTTGGAAACATTGTACACACTTATACCCTGTTCAGATTGGATGTTTAAGATATCTTAGACGAGCATTTTTGAGGTGTTACACTCCTGGAATTGGATGCCTACTCTCATCACAAAACTCATCTAAGATAATTCAGTGTACATCACTGTGTCTGAGAACTGAAAGCATCAAAATATGTGCATGAACACAAAACAGAATCGGCTGCAGAAGCCAATCAGTTAAAGGAAATCTTTATAGCCAATCAGAGTGATTGGTAGTGGCTGTATCTAGCCGAAGAAAGTTAAAACTCGGTGAAAGAGATTGTGGAACTCTTTCAGAGAGTTCAGCGGTCTAAGATAGCTTAAATATCCAGTCTGAATGGGATATTGCAATGTAGAGTTTGAGACTCAGTCTGTGACTCAGTGTTGAAAACAACTTATTTTTAACATTACTTTTGAACACTCTGCTACTTTTATAGCAGAAAAATTATTATTATTATTTTAAAAAACTGTGGGTACTTTTAACTTCTTTACAGATTTCTGCTCACATTTTATATTTTTGTATTATTTTCTTTTGCATAGGATATATGAGGTCAATACCCATAATTGCGCATTTGTACTTTTTCGATTTTTGTTACAGCTTTTCTGTATGAGGGTATTTGCACTTTCTGAACCGGTTCCAAAATTAAAAGTCGCCTCATTTAAAAAACTAACCAAAATTGAAAAAGTACAAACTCACAACAATGCATATCGACCTTAGCTATCCTATACAAAAAAATAACAAAAAAAAAATAATGCAAGCGAGGAATCTGTAAAGAACAGTTCCCTAGAATTAACATTATCATTCGAGTTTCTATGTGTGACATGTGTAGGCCCTTAAAGAAGACTTCTATTTTCAGGAATCAATCCAGACAAAATTTGGGGCCCCTTCACAAAAATACCTTTGATAAGAACTGTTCCTTTTACAAAGTTCTTAATGAAACAGGCCCTTCACAAAATGAAAAACATAATCTTCATATATTTAATTTTGTTAGGATGTAATGTTATTTTTCACAAAATGGCTTCCAAGATTTAAAAAAGCTGCATCAACTCCCTGAATTTTTCATTTTTATGTAATTTTAAATTTTAATAGCATTTCGATTTTAAGTTACGTAAATGAAATATGAAAACTTTATAATATTCAATGCTATATCTTAAGAACTTTTAAGGCCACTCAAGTAAAATCCAATCCTTTTCAAATCTTTTTTCTTTCAGTGAACACTAACTATTCAACAGAAACATTATATACAATTTGGTAACATTTAAAAACTATGACAGTTTGATTAAATACATTTAGCATTTTATGTTATATTTCGATATTTCCATAAAATTAGAAATGCTTTTACATTAAAGATAAAATCAATTTTATTAACTACCAATCTTTCAGTATTTATCAAAACAATACTTCAAATATATTTTAAGCCAGAAAAATTAGCGATTTTTTATATTTTTCTGAATATTAGATTTAATGCCATAAATTTATTTCTAAAAAACAAATTTGTTAAACGCTTCATTTGTTCCAATTTTCAAAACATTTTTATAATTCATTTTTTTTCATTAGTAGCACTTAAAAGGAACATAAAGCTGGCAAAACTCTTAAAAATTATGCATCTGTTTTTAGGTCCGACAGATAAATACTTAGACAAAAAAAAAATCGCACAAAACTGAATTTCTATCAAAATTTACATGTTAAAAGATTTTAGTAATATATTAAAGATCTTTGTTTAAAAAAATTGGAAACTGATGCTGAATTGGAAACTGATCATATATTTCAGAGATATGATATATTTAGAAATATCTATACTATACAGGGTTAGCTTAACAGATTCATCGGGTTTCAAAACACTGTGTATTGAGAGGTATACGACCGAAAAAGACAGGTGATCGATGACAAGATACATACACTCACAAAGTTTAAAAGCCTGCCTCGTGGCTCGCGTGCACTATCACATCACTGCTGATGTGACGGATAGAGACAGAAACATGCTATTGGACATATCGCTCACCCGCAAGAAACATCTCGACAAAATCCCTGACCCATCTCGACAAAAGTAAATTTTACAAGAGAGGCAAAAGAAAATTTGCATGATTTGACTGTAACATGAAATTATAGCTCTTAACTCTACATGCAGGAATAAAAACGTGCATAATAGGCGTGCAAAAAATCCTTAAAAATTAAGACGTCGGGTGAGGTTTGGAGAGTTGGGTAATTTTACCTCCTCACACAATACACCCCTCTTCTGTGGTCACAAATGGACATATGGCGTAATGAAGGGATTTTCCGTGTAACTACACGTATGAAGTGTAGCAAGACACATCTATGACAGACCTATTAATTGAATAAAATGCAAAATGAATTTTTGCGAAATGTGTCACTTTTCTGGCGGGTGAGCGATATGGACGGAACTGGATTACACTTGGGATGTGTGCCGGGTGGCTAAGGGCGCACACATTGAACGTTTGTAGTATGTGCCAGAAACATGGTGAGTGTAGGTATCTTTTCACGTTTCAACCACCGTCTTTGTACGTCATATACTTGTACAGAAACAGTCTTTTGAAAGACTATGACAGGGTGGCGAATGTTCAGGGAAAAACACAGTGAAAAAAAGAGGAAACTACCAATGTTTTCTTATAGAAAATACTTCGAATAATATAAAGGGATTAAAGAAGACGAATTTCTCTTTTACAAAATGCTGGTATTTAACACCTTTTTTGACTGTATTTTTCCCTGACCACTCGCTACCCTGTATGAATTATTTAGGCTAACTCTGTATTTTATAAAAAGGTTTAATCAATATTTAAACGCATGTAGCATTTTAAAGATGTAAAAAAAATGTTTAGAGAAAAGGGCATTTGGAATACATTATGTAACATTATTTTCATTCCTTACCTTTCTAATAATGTGAAAACATACTTTCTGCCACTGGAAATGTTGATTTTAATTAGAAAAGTTAATACAAAATCAAATATTCGTATTTTTAGGTCGAATTTTACTCATTATAAAGTCACACTAATAGTATTTATTTAAGAGCACTGAATACCTCAAAAAATCTCTGATTTCTCACCAGTTTAGATTTTAAATATACGAGTTAACAAAAAGCCCATATACTGAAGGGATATCTTATCAATAGTTCACATTCCGGCCCTTTTTAGAACGCGAGTATCTCTCTTACATAGAAACTTTTTCTATTTGCAGTTGTGAATGAAATCTTTAAATTCAATTATATTGGCGTTCTCCTTTTTTCCATTACCTCAAAAATGCATTGGCAATTATTTTCAAAATTGTTTATATCTATGATTTTTTCTCTTGAACATTACATTATGTTGATATGAATGAAATAGCAAGTACATAATATTTTGAAAACTTTTCTAACACTTTCGAATACAGTTTGAAGAAAAAAAAATTGACTTTATTTCATGTGTCTCTGCATCTATACGTCTTTCAATGCGTCCGATCACACATTAACTTTGATAAATATGCTTAGTTTGCCACGAAATTGATATTCGTTAGGTTTATTAGTGCTTGTTGCGTATTGAAATTAGTGTCTGTAGAATTTATCATTGGTAAACCAAAAACAAATTCTACACACTGGATACACATACACAGAAAAGAAATCGGATATATTATAACCTATGGGGTGTAATGTTTAAAGTGCACTTTAATAAAATTATTTTACTTAAAAATTTGTGGTTGATAATGCCTAGAAGTGAGTGTTTAGTTACCTTATACATTATCCAGCAGAATCGATTTTTAATATGCTAAGTGGTTTGTAAAACCTACATTTCGTATATAGATTCGTACAAAAGAATTAAATATGTTACTAATGGCAATTTAAAGATTAGCCAAGAAGAAAACTTAGGGGTCTTGTACCTTTTAAATGCAACGAAATTTAACAAAAAAATTCAAAGTCTGAATTAGTTTATCTTCAAAACCTTTTTATGTATAAACATGATATTTTGGATATTGATTAAACAGATTGTGCTTTGTAATATACTGTCATTAGAAATTTATTAGCCTTTTACAGAATTTTTGTATCGTTGAAATAAAAATAACTCTTTTTTTTTACTCCAGAGGTCATTGCGCGCATGATATCTTAAGAAAGTATGTATGGATTGTCAAGAAATTTGGTAAAAATACTAAACATATATGTGTGTTTAAAATGAACTACTATTAGGCCAAAATTATTTCATTAACTATATAAAAAAATATTTTTTGTAAAACAAAATGAAAATTTTACATTTTTAATGAATAAAAATAGTCATAATTAAAAATATTACCATTGTAAATACTTAAAAATAGTTCATTTTAAACACACGTATTTTTTTTAGTATCTTTACGAAATTTCATGACAATCCATACGTACTTTCTCATGATATCGTGCACGCAATGAGTTCTAGAGTAAAAAAAAAGAGCTATTTTGATTTCAACAATACACAAATTCTGTAATAGGCTAATAAATTTCTAATGGTAGCATATCACAAAGCATAACCTTTTTAACCAATATCCAAACTTTCATGTTTATACATAAAAAGGTTTTGAAGATAGATTATTTCAAACTATGACGGTTTTCCGTTAATTTTCGACACGTTTAAAAGGTACAAGACCCCTTAAATGAAATACAGGATGACAATAATTTAACTATATGAAATAAAACGTAAATTATTCAAAAACTACTGAGTGCAGAAACTTTATACAACATGTAAACGTCACTACAGATATTCGGATTTAGGTTATGAGATGTTCGATATGGCTGCCATCACTGGATATGATGTGACGCAGACGAATAGTAAAATTCTGCATGACCCTCTGAAGTGTTGGAACATCGATGCTGTCGATGACCTAACGAATGGCAGTTTTCAGCTCAGCAATGTCTTTGGGGTTATTTCTGTACACATTGTCTTTAATGTAGCCCCACAAAAATGAGTCACATGCGTTAAGATCCGGAGAATATGGCGGCCAAGCGAGTCCCATTTCAATGGCCTCTGGGTAGCCCAGAGCCAGAATGCGGTCCCCAAAGTGCTCCTCCAGGACATCAAAAACTTTCTTTGTCCGATGGGGTCGAGCTCCGTCTTGCATGAACCACATCTTGTCGAAATCAGGGTCACTTTCGAGAAAGAAGATGAAACCATTTTCCAAAACATTCACGTATCGTTCGGTAGCCACCGTGCCGTCAACGAATATCGGACCAATTATTCCGTGACAGGACATTGCATACCGCACTGTCACCCGTTGAGGGTGGAAAGACTTCTCGATTACGAAATGTGGATTCTCAGCCCCCCAAATGCCCCAAATGCGCCAAAATGGCCGACAACAATAAGTTGCGTGCGCATGCGCATACTAATTCCCATCATGCCCTGCGACCAACCACGAAGTTTGAACTTCATCGCGCAAACCGTTGAGAAGTTATGACGGTTTAATTTCATATAGTTAAATAATTGTCACCCTGTATAAAGAAAGCTGTTAAACATTTTAGCAAACTTTTGAGTGTTTAAAAATATGTTGATTATATAGATACATAAAGATATATATTTTCGGTAAATAGATTATTTTTAAACGTTTACTTAATAGCAATGAAAAAGTTAAAAAGTTGATATTTATTTATTTATTTATTATTAATACTATTGTTGTTGTTGTAATACTGAATACTTTTAAAGCCCAAATTTTTAATTTCGTAAAATTTTAACGTTTAATGAATTCATTTAACTGATTTTTTTTCGTTTTGCCAATACATCAGATTTTTTTTTTCATTACGAAATAATATTCAATGCAAAAAATATTTAAAAAATATTAAAAAACTTTTCATAATGAGACAATTTGTAAAATATCCATTCCCTGCTTGTTTACTTGAAACTCGAAATGTTTGGGATTCTGCTTTTAAAATGCACATCAATTTATATTACTGTATGCAAAGTATTTCTTCTCGCAAAGGAATAGCGAAAATTTGTTGATTTATTCATTCATTGTGAGATGAATTCAAAATGAATGCTGAAAATTGTTCCCCTGACATTTTATTATTTGTGGATCAGTGACTAAAATTTGTAAGGAGGTTTTGAAAAGTGTCAAACAGAAAATAAATATCTCAAGGAAATCAGAACAAAATTATGAAAGGGTGTTTGTAATAAAGTTATTAAAGTGGAATCACTGTCATCAAATAAGTGAAATTTCTCCTAGATGTAGGAAAAAAAATTTCTTTCTGGGGCGTTTTTTTAAGGATTTTGTTAGGGGAGAAATAAAATTCCATTTCTTTAATGCCAAAAGTAAAATGTAAGAAAAATACGTGTTTGTTTGTTTGTTCTTTTTAGAGCGAGATACATTGTATTCAAACGAAAACCTAAAGTGGAGTATTACTTAACCCTCCAACAAACATTATCACTTCCAGGGGACACTTCTTTGATAGAACCTCTAAACTTAGATTTTAAGTGAATATGTACCATGATGTCTTTATTATGTTCTAGAAGAGTTTACATAATCATGAAATGAAGTCCCATATGTATCGGATTATCTGATATGATGCTCTAACTTTCCAATGTTTTATACCTCCTCTAAACAAGTTAGGACTTGAATTGAACTTTTTTAGTGAGGTAAAAATACTAAAAAAAGCAGTAAATCTTATATATTTCTTTCTTTTTTGCCTAAATAATAAAGTTAAACAAATTTAGAATTTATTTATGTAGGAGTTTGAATGTTTAATTAATTTGTTAACATATAAATACTTGGAAATTTTTCCAGAGAGAAAATTTCTCCTTGCATGCAATATTTCAAATGAAAAACAAATACCAAATTAATTGCTTAAAAGGCACAAAGGCCAGCATAGTGAAAAAGATTCTATGTCGGAACTCGAACCCGGGCCATCAGTATAGCGCACTGACTTTCTACCGACTAAACCTCATGGAACGATACTCAGCCCGGAACTTCTCACTATTACATGTTGGCAAGGCTACGAACGCAGCATAAGATGGAATATTTTGCGTGAGCCACCGACCTGGGGAAAACACGAAACTTAATTAAATCCAGCATGGATTGAAACTATATTAATA
Source organism: Maratus speciosus (assembly GCA_963932465.1). Lineage (NCBI taxonomy): Eukaryota > Metazoa > Arthropoda > Arachnida > Araneae > Salticidae > Maratus > Maratus speciosus. The sequence continues at coordinate 283,551,823 of OZ010791.1, read as the reverse complement.
CTTGGAAATTCTTCCAGAGATAAAATTTCGCCTTGCATACAATATTTCAAATGACAATCAAATTTCAAATTAATTGCTTAAAAGGCGCAAAAGCCAACATAGTGAAAAAGATTGCATGCCGGGAATCGAACCCAGTATAGCGCTATACGGATTATCATAAATAATTTAATAATGTATAATTTTGCTGCTTGACATTAACAATTCGATATTATATATATTTTTTAAATTAAAACGTTTCAGAATTTAGTATAAGTATTAAATGCTTTAACGTATAAAATTTTATCGCACTCCCTATCCAAACCATTGAGGAATTCATTTATGTTAACTAAAACCAATAGAATACGATGTTACATTCTGATAAAATTCACTTAAAAAGGTGCTAAAAATACATAACAGGTTTTCACAACATGAAAACCGTCAAAGATCTTAAAAACACCCGAGCGCTTTCAACTGCACTGCAACAGTTGTCATCAGGGGAAAAATCAGAGGAGTGAAAGTTCATGGAAAATTCTCTGCTTAAGTATCAGTGGACGAGTCTATTTCAAAGGAAGGGAGGAGGGGGGGGGGTAAAAATGAAAATGATTATGTTTCAAAATCGCTAGAAATATCTAGTATGCTATACCAGATCTTAGATATGTTGTAGGATAAAGTATCGTTGCAAGTATTCTTCCTTTGAGTTAAAATTTCTATTGATTCTCTGATTATTGATGTGTAGTAAATTGAAGTATGGGCTATGACTCTTGCTTTACTGAAATCAATGTGAATATCTTGTTTTTGGTTTAATCTGGATAGAGCAGTAGAGTGTTTGTTATACTTTATGTCTGTAATATGTTCTTTTCGTCTGTCTTTAAATTTTCTAGTGGTCATTCCTATGTATTTGAGTTCTTTCTGATTAACTTTGTTTTTGAAAGGTATTACATATATGCCAGAAGTTTCATCGTTAGGGATTGGGTCTATTTTCCGGTGTACAAGATCTTTTAATTTAGCAGATGGTTTTGCGATTACGTATATATTATATTTCTTTAGTGCATAACTAATTCTTTCAAATAACTTAGGTATATAATTAAAACTATAAAACTTGAGATTATTTTTAATGCTATTTCTGGTTGATTCTCTATGCTGAATATCAAAGATTAATTTATCGATACATTGGGGGGGGGGGGACTATTTTCTATTGCAATCTTCTTGATGGTGAGTAACTCTGGTTGTAGGTATTCTCTTGTACAATATTCAATGGCTCTATTTATATAAAATTTATAAGTTCCAGTTTTGTATTTAAGTGGGACATTACTATTGTAGGATATTGTACTATTTGAATTGCATGGTTTCCTGTAAATTTTCCTATCAATATTGTATGTTGTATTATTTCTTATTAATTCTACGTCTAAAAATGGTAAGGATCATTTTTCTTCGACTTCCAATGTGAATTGTATATTTGAATCTAGGTTATTAGCTGTATTTAAAAAGTCATTCAAAGCGGGGATACCATGGTTCCAAATTAAAAATATGTCATCGACGTAACGCAGCCATAGTTGAGGTTTTAGATTTGATTTACATATAATATCTTTCTCAAGTGGCCTAAGTTTTAGCTCCGCTAATAATCCTGAAATGGGTGAGCCCATTGGGGCACCCTCAGTTTGTTTATAAAATTTCCTATTAAATTGAAAGACATTGTTATTTGTAATCAAGTTAATGCTTGAATTTAAAGTTGTTCTTATGTCATCGTTATATGCCGGGTTATTATCTATGAATTGCTTTATAAGGATTTCTATTTCTTTTACATTAATTGAAGGGTACAGGGATTTGATGTCCATACTTGCAAGTATACTGTTATCACATATATTTTTGTTCTTTATTTTCTCAATAAACTCTCTGGTTGAGTTGACTACAAGATTGGTTGGAGGTAACATTTCTTTAAGTAGCGGTACGAAAACTTCAATCGAAAGCCAACAATCAAGCATAAATTTGAATTTGACAGCCTCAGAACTTACATCAGGATAAAATTTAAAAATTTGGACATTTTATCTCTTAAAGTGTACCATTTATATTGCGAATTAGCAAGAGTCATGGATGACAGTGAATTTGACGATTTCCAGAGAATAATTAACTTTTATAGAACTAGACAGAGGATATCAAAGGAAAGGACCATTTACTCTAAGATAAACAAGCTACGTGATACCAAATTAAAGGATAATTTGCCACGCAAGACTCCAGTCCCTTACGTAAACCTCACGGGTAAAGTTATTGACCACAAACTTCATAAAGTCTTGGAACTTGGTCCAAAACACATATTTAAACATTCAACAAACTTAAAATCAGTCATAACTAATTGCGAGGTTATTGTACAGTCAGCACCTAGTGAAAAGAGGGAGGAAATAAGAAGTATTCTACATAACAATGTAAATTCATACCTAAAGAAACAAACCCAAAATAACAGTAAAGATTTAAATGTTATTAAGCAGCTCAAAAGTAACTATGAAATTATAGTAATCCAAACTGACAAATCTAACAAATTAGCAATAATGAATACTCAAGATTATATCTCAAAAATGGAGGAATGTATTGAAGAAATGAACTACAGAGAATTGAACAAGGACCCTAACCCCACAATCGACCGTAAAGCGCAAGATTTAATTAAACATGGCACATGGCCTACTCAAATGAAAGTTAAACTCAAAATCAATAAAACTGCTCTCACTCCCAGGTTAATTGGACGTTTAAAAGATCATAAGGACAACTACCCTCTTAGACCTATAGTTTCCAAGTGTTTAGCACCAACATATACCATAGAAAAAGTTTTCGTACCGCTACTTAAAGAAATGTTACCTCCAACCAATCTTGTAGTCAACTCAACCAGAGAGTTTATTGAGAAAATAAAGAACGAAAATATATGTGATAACAGTATACTTGCAAGTATGGACATCAAATCCCTGTACCCTTCAATTAATGTAAAAGAAATAGAAATCCTTATAAAGCAATTCATAGATAATAACCCGGCATATAACGATGACATAAGAACAACTTTAAATTCAAGCATTAACTTGATTACAAATAACAATGTCTTTCAATTTAATAGGAAATTTTATAAACAAACTGAGGGTGCCCCAATGGGCTCACCCATTTCAGGATTATTAGCGGAGCTAAAACTTAGACCACTTGAGAAAGATATTATATGTAAATCAAATCTAAAACCTCAACTATGGCTGCGTTACGTCGATGACATATTTTTAATTTGGAACCATGGTATCCCCTCTTTGAATGACTTTTTAAATACAGCTAGTAACCTAGATTCAAATATACAATTCACATTGGAAGTCGAAGAAAAAGGATCCTTACCATTTTTAGACGTAGAATTAATAAGAAATAATACAACATACAATATTGATAGGAAAATTTACAGGAAACCATGCAATTCAAATAGTACAATATCCTACAATAGTAATGTCCCACTTAAACACAAAACTGCAGCTTATAAATTTTATATAAATAGAGCCATTGAATATTGTACAAGAGAATACCTACAACCAGAGTTACTCACCATCAAGAAGATTGCAATAGAAAATAGTTCCCCCCCCCAATGTATCGATAAATTAATCTTTGATATTCAGCATAGAGAATCAACCAGAAATAGCATTAAAAATAATCTCAAGTTTTATAGTTTTAATTATATACCTAAGTTATTTGAAAGGATTAGTTATGCACTAAAGAAATATAATATATACGTAATCGCAAAACCATCTGCTAAATTAAAAGATCTTGTACACCGGAAAATAGACCCAATCCCTAACGATGAAACTTCTGGCATATATGTAATACCTTTCACAGACAAAGTTAATCAGAAAGAACTCAAATACATAGGAATGACCACTAGAAAATTTAAAGACAGACGAAAAGAACATATTACAGACATAAAGTATAACAAACACTCTACTGCTCTATCCAGATTAAACCAAAAACAAGATATTCACATTGATTTCAGTAAAGCAAGAGTCATAGCCCATACTTCAAATTACTACACATCAATAATCAGAGAATCAATAGAAATTTTAACTCAAAGGAAGAATACTTGCAACGATACTTTATCCTACAACATATCTAAGATCTGGTATAGCATACTAGATATTTCTAGCGATTTTGAAACATAATCATTTTTATTTTTACCCCCCCCCCCTCCTCCTCCCTTCCTTTGAAATAGACTCGTCCACTGATACTTAAGCAGAGAATTTTCCATGAACTTTCACTCCTCTGATTTTTCCCCTGATGACAACTGTTGCAGTGCAGTTGAAAGCGCTCGGGTGTTTTTAAGATCTTTGACGGTTTTCATGTTGTGAAAACCTGTTATGTATTTTTAGCACCTTTTTAAGTAAATTTTATCAGAATGTAACATCGTATTTTATATGTTTTTCAAGGTGAATTTGACGTTCGACAATTATAGTTTGAACTATATTTTATATTATATAAAACCAATAGATTGTAAAATTTTGTTTGTAGACTGCAAAATAATTGTTTGATAACATTTGATCTAGTGAAGCAATTTGATCGAAATACTACGAGCTGCATGTTTTGTTTTTATTTCCCTTGAATTATCAAGTATCAAATATTATCAATAAATTATTCAACATTTCATTTAATTGCTACTTGAAAGATCACACAGCTTTTTTAAAACTTTGTAACATTTACAAGTTAATGAAAATCTAGAAATATTAAATTCGGTATATCAGGTTTATAATGTAGAGAAAAATTTATAGAAATCTTGGGTAAGGTTAACAAAAGGATTTAAATTTATTTTGAGGGGTAGTATCGTAAAAAATTTTAGAGCTAAATACTCAAGTTTAAAAAAATCCAGAATAATTTTCCTAATTTTATCATGCAAACTATTCATCTTATTACGTATATTAACCTCAATACCATAAGTTTGGATATTCGTGTTTTTAAGTCTTTAATTCATAATTTATCAGGATTTCCAGTGAAAGGTAATTACTGACGCTTTTACTCGTTGTAACTGAAAGTGGATACTAATCCTGGAAGGGTCGACATTACTACTAAAGGTGTACAGTGTGTCGAAAGTTGAATTTCCACGACATAGGTGACAATTGTAATTAAATGTGTTTGAAGTATGTAGAGTTGTTCTATAAATCTCACGCCGTATTTCAGAAACATACACTGTTAAAAAATCTGGGGCATTTGCTGCATCAATTTTATAGGAAACTGTAACTTGACTATGTTATGGGGCATTCTCATTGGTCAGAACAGAAACATTCTATAAAAGTGGTGGAGTGATTATGCAGCAATTGCTGCATATTGTTAACATTGTACCGCCTATCTCCGTTTCAAGAGAAAAATGAATCGGAAAAGTAGGAAAAACAAATGAAAACCAGAAATGAGTAACTGATGAAAAATTTATATGCGAGTCCAAATTTTTATATTATTGTAAATTATGTTTCTATGTCTCACGAGCAATATTCCGAACCTAATTTTTTTTTAAATTTAATAGGGTTTGCTACCTACGTATTGTTTTTTTTTTTTAACAATTTCGTCTTGTAAAGATCGGAATCAAACCATAATTTTGTCATTTCTCTATTGTACATGTTTAAGGTGCTACACTGTAAAAAGAAAGAGAAGAAAAAAAACTGGACTAAAATACGGAAATACTACTGGCAATCGAGACACCAGTACAATTTCCGCATTTTAACGGAGAATTTTCCGGGAAAATTACAGAAAAAATTCCGTTTTTTTTTGGCATTTACAGGGAAAACTTCCGTTAAAATACGGAAATAGTACTGGCGTCTCGATTGCCAGTAGTATTTCCGTATTTTAGTCCGTTCTTTTTACTTTCTTCTATCTTTACAAGAAGAAAGTATTGGATCAGTGAAAATTTTTGACTTCCGGTTTTCGACGGATTTATACGTTATAGAATGTCCTGAACACGATTTGATGATTTTTAGAAAATGTCTGTCTGTGAATCTGTCTGTCACTCTGTCATTCTTTTTCTGTCACACTGAGAATTCTGTGAGTCTGTATGTGACAAAAATTTTGTGGGCGCTCTATCTCAAGAACTAATGCACAGAATTTCACAAAAATTTAGATTCAGTTAGACCTTGATATAAACTAATCCTGATTAGTTTATGTTGAAAATCGCTCAACAGGTGGCGCTTCTATGAGGCATTTTTCACAATTTCTTCAATAGCTATATCTAAAGAACTACTGCACGGATTTTCATAAAGCTTCAGATTCAGTTAGTCCAGGATATAGTTTTGTGCTGATTACTTTTTGGTGAAAATCGCCCAACAGGTGGCGCTGCTATGCTACATTTTTCATGATTATCGAAATAGCTCTAATCAAGAAAATACGCACGAATTTTCATCAAACTTCAGATTCAGTTAGTCCCTGATATAACTTAGTACTGTTTAATTTTTGGTGTAAATCCCCCCACAGGTGATGCTGCTGTGCTGCATTTTTCACGATTTTCGCAATAGCTCAAGAACTAATGCATGAATTTTCTTCAAGATTCAGATTCAGTTACTTCCTGGTATAAATCGGTCCTAATTAGTTTTTGGTGTCTATCGCCCATCAGGTGGCGCTGCTATGCAGAATTTTTTACAATTTCCGCAAAAACTCTATCTGAAAAACTAATGCACGGATTTTTATCAAACTTCAGATTCAGTTAGAAGTTGCCAAAGTTGCTGATAATTAGATTTTGGGGTAAATCATCTAACCGGTGATGCTGATATGCTGCATTTTTTCAGAAAGTATTAACATGTATGAGATAGAAGAAAGTTTTCGAATTGCTACATCCGACTAGTTTTACAGTGTAGAAGCGTTCGGTTTGCCTGCATGTAGGTTGTTAATGGTGGTTGGTTGAACAAAGGTCCGTGTATAAAAACATGCTTCTCCACCAACCTCGTTATAAAAAAAGATAACTTTTCTTAAAAAAAAATCTAAAATTATATATTTTTCAATTAAAATTACCGCGATTGAGAATTGTGAATCAACTGTATAAACACTTAATCCCGCTTTTTCTATGACTGCAAAAAAGCCGCTGCGTCAGAGTGTGCGCGCACTGCGCGAGATTTTTCACAGCATTCCAACGAATGTTGTATATTAAATAAAATATTTGAAACATTTCTATCCCTTAGTTTTTTGTGACCCTCGTCAGAGCTGCAGAAATCCCTAGCGGTTAAAAATATCTGAATTTAACACTGATTTTATGTTTTTTTCAGGTTATTATGCCAGGCATGGGCAGTGTCTGGCGGAATAGATAGTATTAATTAAACAAATCTTGTAATCGGTTAGAAAAAATGACCTTTTATTGTAGGTATTAATAATATAAACAGTGTAATTAAATCAACTTTTAAAATTAAGAAATTAAAGTTGTGTACAAAGAAAGTGTATAACAAATAACTGACTTTCTTCATAAATTCGATGGATGTTGGGGATTTTGTTTACGTTGATGATAATTGTTTGTTCATAAATGTATCAAGAATTATAATTTAAGTTTTTTAAATATGTAGGATGAATATTATTTAATTTCAACACTGTACTTAAAATTCCACACACACATATTTTAAAGTATTTCGATAAAACCACCACAGTATTTTCCATATTTCTTTACATATATTCATGATAAAAGTTCGAAGGCCAGCCGAATCCAGTCGAATTTATAAATGAAGCTGCACGTAATCTTAACTTTACTACATGATTACTTTTTAACTCCAACTTTTCGCCAATGTCAGAAAAAAACTGTTCTATTATTTAATTATTTTTCCTTATAAATGCACGAAATAATTTGAATTTTACACTGAGATTCATTAAATAACAGTATATGATAAACGTGAACGCTAAGTTAAAAAAAATATAGATTTCCAAGTTCTTTATTAACACAATTTTCTATTTTAACTTTTAGTTTGTTTTAGATAAAGAATTTCAAAAAGTAGAAAAATATTCTATTTTCGTCTAAGCTGTCGGGAAAAAATGCTATTGTGTGTCACATGCAGATTTATGCTTTATTGATACAAGTTGCCCCTTTCCAGATCATATAATTTCAGATAAAACAGTGGAGAAATGAGTAGGAGAGACTGCGGCTGGTTCACCCGCTTTTTACAAAAGGATTTTTTATTTTTTCAGTTATTAAACTTAGAATAAAGTTTTATCTATCATTTTATTCGTTACACAATCAGTTACCAAAATAAAGTTGCGACATAAGTGTAACATAGCATAAACTTGTAAATTTGAAATATTTGTTAAGGGAGATAAAATCATTTAGAAAAAGGACAGAATAACTGTATGCAAATGGTTTAATTATTATTGAAAATTATTTTGGAAAATGTGTAAAAAACCTGCTTAGAAGAAATTCAAGGCTCAATAGAAAAGTTTCGTTTTAAACACCCACTTTTTACTCGTCCTGGCAACACTAGTTGCCACATAGTTTGGATTCATCCCATTGTGTTCATCTTGCGGAAATTTGTCTACATATCTTTCTAAGGCGTTTTGATCAATGTTATGTCCTTTTGCAGAAGCATGAGTACTTAACATTTCTTAAGGCTGTTGCTTTCAACCTTTACAGTCTTTTTCATTCTTTCTACTACCTACTATGGGTGCCATTTAAATTAAATTAAAGTTCCTATCAATTTTTCAATTTATATTCCATTATTATTATTATTATTATGTGCTACAATATAATATTATGTGCACTTTTATGCATCTTCCTGCAATCAATTTTAAACATTTTCATATTTATCACCACATTTTACTGTAGTTTTACAGAATAAATTTAAATTATTTTAGAAATATAAGCATTAATCCTTCACTATATACAGGGTACAATAAAAGGATTTCCAAAAACCTTGAATTAAGGGAGCTTTGATCATCTGGTCAATACTTCCTCGCATTGATTGATTCAAGCCACCCCACATAGCCACTTTTTAAATTATAGCACTCGGTTGGGTTTAGCGTAATTTTCATTATAATTTGTATGCCTAGAATGAAAGCTCAATATTTCTGCATTACATAACACCTATTTACGTAATTTTCTATGCCTAGAATGAAAGTTCAATATTTTTGCATTACATAACACCTACATACGTAAATTTCTATGATATATTTTATCTGAGAAAATATTACAAAATGTTTTAAAAAAATGCCACTTTTTAAGCTGAAAACGGTTCACAATTGATTTTTCCACACTTGCATCAATTATCTGGATAAATTAAAGGCAATTGTTTGAGCATTTCAGTAGCTTTGGTTGCCACCTATTGGAAAAACTGTGACATTCTTTTAAATATGAAAAATAAAGGTGGATCAAGCCTCCCCAATATTTAACCCTCCACAGTTTACCCTAGTAATTTGTTTAAAATTCCCAAGTTATATTATGTCAAGAAACCGGGTCAATGCCGGCTAGTGCTGCAAGCGTTTTATAATTATAATACAAGCGAACAGAAGTAAAAAAATATATACACATCTCAAAAGAATGCAATTACAAATTTTCAAAAATAAACAGAGCACTTCAACTACAATGTTATAAAACAGTGGCATATAGTTAATGTCTATATAGATTATTTTAAACTTCGCATTTGGGTATGGGGAGAGGGGGGAGACTAACTTTGAAGTTGCAGTAGAGTTTTTTTTTTCACTGTGACACAATATAATAGAACGACGTTTTATAGAATTCTAGATTAATTTTAAAATGATTATTCTAATTAAAATTCATACAAAAATCACAAGTAAAATGTACTACAATTTCTTGTAGGTGCATACATATAATATAAAAATATAAAATGCAGTAGAACCTGTTTTATCCGAAATTCTTTTAAAGGAAATTCTCGGTTAACCAAAAACCATTTTTAAAGCTTTTTTTTTTTTACTATCACATTCCTTGTGTGCAAAATCCAAATGAAAGATTTATTTAAAATATCATATTCATTGTGTGCAAGTGGTCCTTTTCGAACTACGCGTACAATGTTCGATCCCCTTTCTTAGAGTTCCTTTGAATTTAACTTGAGCTCCCGTAAACTGCGGAGTGGAATGAAGAAAACGAACAAATTAGCAATTCTGAAGCTTTTGTATGTTTTTCAAGAGGTTTGGTATGGCTGGAGCAGCAGAAAGACTGTGATACTGGTGAACTAATAATATTAAAAACTCCGTGATGGAGTTTCAAAGCAAAGGCAATCGAAACTGCGACAAACAAAACATTTTTTTTCAAACCCTTGTGATATACGTAAAAGGTACTTAATTTCAAAATTAAAATTCAGGTAATTTATTCTTGTTTCTATTTTGCTATTGCTTTATTTTTTATTAAGCACTTGTTACCATAATAAGAAATATTGCATATATTGCCCCTTAATCTTAAAATGGAAGTATTCTCGATTATCCGAAAATTTCAATTTTCCGAAAGAGGGTCGGTCCCAATTACTTCGGATAATCGATGTTCTACTGTACATTAAAATACCTTAAGAATACATAAAAATACATTTAAAAAACCCAAAAGGTTTTCAGTCAATTCACAGGTGAATTTATCTCTAGAATTGTACCTTTCCTTTATTGACAATTATTCTAATTGATAAACAAATGTTGTGATGTTGCGATTTTCCAACTTGGCGAAAAATGTCCGGGCCAGGATTCCAACCTTTTTCGCCCAGTTAAAAAATTGCAATACAGATGATTTATTGCGTTAAAATTAATTTAGTGTAATTACGTATCCAGCGTTTAATCGGGTTCCATTTCAGCCAAGAGATCCCGGTGTGATCGGTTCGAATCCTGGCCTGGACATTTTTCGTCCAGTTGGAAAATTACAACCCATTCTATAGAACGGTATTAAAATTCTTCTAAAACTAAACCTTGTTTTCCTGGGAAAAAGTTCTTTTTGAGGCCTCAGATACAGTATTCACCCTTGAATTCATCACTCTAAATGTTCTTTAACATGCAAAAATTTCCTATTTTTAAATACTAATATTGATAGCATCAATGCCCCAATAGATAGCCCTTAAAATGTTTCTCTGTTATTAATACCATGCAATCCAATACATGCTATCCACGTTAAAGTTTCTCGATATACTACCCGGTGTACAGGATGCAGATAAAAATTAGATTTTTTACAACTTAGTATACTTTCTGAGATTACCAATCAACTGTACCAAAAATCACTTTTGGTATTTTCATATTATCCGCATGCCAGCGGTGAAATTCGAGCATTTCAATGTTTATCGCATCCGTAGTTCGATTACATATTTTTTAATATCTCGTTTTATTAATTTATTTTTTTATTTGTAAATTTTAATTTCGTATGGCAATTTCAATTGGTAAAATGTATAATTTTGGCAAAATAAATAAATTCTGAATTAGTTACATTATTCTAAGTGCAAATGCTAATATTCCATAACTGGGTTCCAGCAGGGCCCGACTTATGCAGGGGCATGCGGGGCGGTTGCCCCGGGCCCCCCTTTTTATGGTCCCCTCATGAGAGTAATCAAGATTTCCTAGGTTCCAAATGATTAAAATTAGCCAAAAGTAACGAAAATTCATTCGTATATTTTCAAATATTTAGGAAGGGAGTGCAGTCCCCCTTCCCTTCTCTGCTTTCAGTACCCCCGCCACCCTTGTAAAAAACAAACTATATCATTAGAAAACTAATGATTAAAATCCTATTATGACAACTTAGTATTCTATTGTTTTCAAAAGAAATTCTTTATTAACATTTTCTACGTCACATGGCAAGTTAAAACCATTCATTAGGACCAATTTGGGACATTTTCTTTCAGACATCTTATAACATACGTAGATAAGCGAAGTTTGCAAAGAAATACTCGTGTCAACCAATCTATCCTTTTTTGTACTATTATCCTACTAGCATTTTTTCTTAAAGTTGTGACCACTTTTTGTGATACTCTGTATATAGATGTGAGCAGTACCGGGTACAAAATTTATGCATACTTACAATATGTATGAAGTTTAGATTTAGCTATTTGCACATTATTCGCAAAACAATTCCATAGATAGATAGTAGGGGGCCCCCCAGGATGATTCTTGCCTCAGGGCCCTCCATAGCGTAAGTCGGGCCCTGGGTTCCAGGCAGATTTTAAATTATTTGCTTTCGGACATAATTAAAAAAAAAAAAAATAGAGAACCCAGTAAATTGAGAGACAATTTTTAAACAAGTTACATTTGAAAATACATTTATTTTATTCCACTATCTAAAAATTGAAATTTTGCGATGTTTACAAATTAAACAAAATTACAGGAAATGCAATATTTTTTTTGATATAAAGATATGCCTCCAAAAATATGACGTCAGTCTCACTCACGGACATGTTTTTGCTTTATATTAAGAATATATGGTATGGCTTTATGGATTAGCATAATTTAAGAATTTAACGCAATAATCACTAGAATAAAAAAAATAATTAAAATTGCTCGTTAAAATAGCTGTTTATTAGCTTCTATATAAATATACTGCTATGAGCACTTTTATTAAAAAAAGAAAGAAACTTCAAACGACAAAAGAATATACATAAGTTATATTTGTGAGAACATAACAGATGGCCCTGAAATGTTACGGTTACAAGCATCTGAATAACATATTCTGACAGAAGCATGATTTATAAATAGCCCATTTCAAATCATAAGATATAATTAGGTACTTTAACGAAAACTAGAAAAGATTCTTTTCTCAGTTTATAATGTATCTGTGTTCTTGTTCGAAAAGTCAGTTGTTTCTTAAAATAGATCGAATTATTTGTAACATTAAACTTGCTTTCAAACGTTTGAACGACAAATACGGTTTTAGAGAATTATAAAATAAGCGCTTTATAACAAAGAATCTCAAATTATCAAAATAACAGATTTAAAGCTTCGAAATTATTTTTTATTCGGAGGAGAACTCATTTTTCTAAAGAATATACTCAATAATAATTCTAAATATTTATAACCAGTGTGATAACAAAAAATAAAAGAGAAAAAAGAACAAACCGAAAATTGTACGTCAAACGTGGCAAATGAAATTATTATCACCAGCGTTCGTATTATAACCAGTTTTATAAATATTCAGAACTTGGTGCAATAGCTGTTGCACTCTTACGCAAAAATGCACGAATATAAAATTTATTACGATTATATATATTAAATTCAGTAATACGAAGTAATATTACTCCCTCTTAAATAGTACGTGATCACCATGGCAACCAAGAAACATCCCCTATCATGGGATATCACTGAATATATTATGTACGATAGGATTTAATAGAATGAAGAAAACTTTCATCAATATCTTTTTAAGTTTTCATTCGATTTTCATAAAGTTTGAAATGACTCGACAAAATTCTGCAATGATTATGTTTATTAAATTTCAAACCATTAAGCATTATTTTTGTATTATTTTTACAGATGTCAAAAACCTGTCTTGCGTTTTTCGTGTAGAGTATTTTAAAATTTAAAAGGCTAACGTAATTTTTTAATTTTATTTTGTGTAATAAATTGTGAAAGATTTTTTATCTGTAAATCTTAAAGTACCAGGATAAATTTAAGATAGGAATTACATTTTGTTTGCCGTGCTCTATTTTTTTCTGTAAATTTACAAAGAAGAATATTTAAAATACGTTTTACAGTTCATTTAAAATTAAGAGAGACTGAAACTAAACAAAGAAGCACGTTTGAGTTGACAACATCCGCAAATCTTCGTCTAGAATTACCGCTAGAGTAGCATTATGGTTATTTGTTATTAAAAGGATAATTTGTTATGTATTAATTCAATTATTGATTGTTTATGTCATTTAAAAAAAATAAAGAAAACAAAAAATAGAAGAAATAAAACAAAAGCATAATTCAGTAAAGCTGAAAAGGAAATAATTGTAAATATTTCTTAACCTGTGAAAATGGAACCTGCATATAGGAGTACTGTTTTAAATGAAAGAGTTCCTCGTTCGACGATACCATGTAATTTAACTTCCAGACGAATATCGTATAATTAAAAATCTTAAGACGAAAACCATCTAAAACGCAATGTTTTTTAGTCACTTAACTATTAAATGCCGGGTGTTGCTTTTCGGCAAACATACCAGATTTTGGCTTCTAAAATACTATTAGAATAATATTGAAGTTATAATGCCTAATGTTGCTAATAAAATACATTCTGAAAATATTATTAAATCGATTTTCAACATATAGATGGCAACACTTGTGCTGTTTAAGAATAAAGATAGATTTATTTTTAGGTAGCTTTCTTTACAAAAAGCTACCTATTGCAGCCGTTCGGAGGAAAGCGATTTCAAAAAAATTTTGGTATATTTTCATCGATCATGACCCCCAGACCCCGAAACCACCCTCCGTTCAAAATTGATATATATAGATATATATATCTGACATATGTCACACTGTAACTCTCGTATTTATGAACCGATTCGGATGTAATTCGGTGTGTACATAGTACATACCAATGTCTCGACCGAGTTCGTTGGCCAGCTTCATCCGCCATTTTGTTTCAAAATGGCGGCCATTTAAAAATTTTAAAAAAATTTAAAATTTAAAATGTGGTACCAAAAAATTGAAAATGGAAAAATATTTTTTTCTTATGTATTTCACCTTTATACAAAGACTCCGTAGCAGTTTTTGTTTCGTCTATATCTTAACAAATGGCTGAGTTATAGCATTTTGAATTTCTAGCGTGACTGACATTTTGAAACGCCCTGATTTTTGTCACGCGATAACAGGCGTATTTATGAACCGATTTGAATGTAACTTGGTCTGTACATAGTACATACCAATGTTTCGACCGAGTTTGTTGGCCAGCTTCATTCGCCATCTTGTTTCAAAAGGGTTGCCATTTTTAAAAAAATGTAATTTAAAATTTAAAATGAGGTATTAAAAAACTGCAAAATGAAAAAAGATTTTTTTTATGTGTTTGGCCTTGATACAAAGATTCTGGAGCCGTTTTTGTTTCTGAAAATTTCTTCTTTTGTTTATATCTTAAAAAGTGCTTGAATTATAGCACTTTAAATTTCTGTCATGGCTAACACTTTGAAACGATCTTGTATTTGTCTCGCGATACCACACGTATTCGCCTATTTCGATGGAAGAAGGCATGTGGATAGTATACATCAATATCTCGACCAAGTTCGCTGGCCAGCTTCATCAGCCATCTTGTTTCAAAATGGCGGCCATTGAATTAAAAAATATATATATTTAAAGTGAGGTGCAAAAAAATTAGAAATTGAAAAAGGTTTCTTTCTTAAGTATTTGACCTTGATATAAGGATTCAGGAGCATTTTTGGTTTGTCTTTATCTTAAAAAATTGCTCAGATATAGCAGTTTCAATTTCTAACGTGGGTGACATTTTGAAAAATCTGATTTTTTGCCTGCGACAGCACTCGTATGTATCAACCGATTCCGATGTAAGTGAGCATGTGCACAGCAATTACTAAGGTCTCGACCAAGTTCACTGGTTAGCCTCATCCACCATGTTGTCTTAAAATGGCAGGCACTTTAAGAAATCGCCGAATTTGGCAGCCAAATATAAGTTACTTTAAATAAAAGCAGCTTGGATAAAGCTGACTAATTTTGCGAAATTCTCATTCATAATGATTTAGTATTGATAAAAATTAGTATTGAATCTCCTACATTCGGTTTCCACTTAATTGAGCTTCGTGTGTTTGAATAATATAAGTTGGCTTTTTTAAAATAAGGAATATGAAAGCTACCTCTTACTCCCGGCACTGGCCGGAAGGACTTTTTTCAATTGTTGCTACTTGTTCTTTTTGTTTTGTTTGGAAGCTTGCGAAATACCCTATTTTGTTTTGCAGTGATCAAGTAAAATTTATTTCTTATTATAGTTCCTAAAATTCTTGTGTGTTTAATATTATAGACTTTTATCAAGGAAACTTATTTTTTTCAATTAAAGACCAGTATTGCCGATTAGTAACAAACAGTTTGTTAGTCGTAAACCATACTTAAACAAAATATGATTTTTTTAAGTAGTTTCCCATGATTTATATAAAAATGTAAGCCGAAAAACATTATTACAATGATTTTTGAAAATTCAGGAATTTAAGAGTTAAGATTACGTTTTCACAGCGTTTAAATCTTGGAACTGCATTAACGGTTGTACTTCAACGGATACACCGCGAACGATTTTTCCCCAAAACGCCGAATTTTAACGGAATTCTTTTGAGTGTCCCTGTAAATGAACCGTTAATGCTACACACTCCATCTTAAATACTGAACATATGCCATTGTAAACACCTACAACATACATCAATTTCAGAAAAATCTGACTATATTTAGACGACTTACAGAACGGACGGTCAGACAGACAAACCAAATTCATAAACAGTTTTCAATTATGTTGGAAAGTGTTAAAAACATTATTTGCTTTAAAATTTCGCTGGAAAATAAACAATGGATCGAAGGCTATGTATTTGAGTTTTACAAAGATAAATACTCTTATAATAAAACACACATACTACAATATATATTAAAACACACATACACACAGAAATCACGCCTGCATTCAACGGTTAAAGGTATATATAAATATTATACAGACATACATACAATAAATACAATAAACCCAACTGGAGTGAAAAACACAGTCTTGTATACTATGGTCCCGGGTTCGATTCCTGGCTCTGGCTAATTTTTCACTCCAGTTGGGTTTATTGTATTTATTGTATGTATGTCTGTATAATATTTATATATTTAAATACTCTTATTCGATTATTTAAAAGGAAGTGTGACACACATGGTTTTATTATTTCTACACGTAAAATACCGTATATCTCACACACTTCTAACTCTAAGAAATCGCTTCGCCTTCTCCGTGTGCGTGTTATACACTGAATATAAAATAGTTGGGGTAACGTCATAAGAACAAAATATTCTAAATTTTTAGAGGTATATTTAAAGGCATTTATATTTCAATATAAACAAAGAAACTCACAATATATATTTTTTAACAAACTCAATTTTCCTTATCAGATAACATGAAAAGTTCGTGGCACTCGTCCTTATTTATATTTTCGGGAATGTAATATTCTTCCCCACTGTCGCTTTCATATATTTTATCCCCACTGTCGCTTTCATGTATTTTATCTCTACTGTCGCTTTCATCTAATCATAAATAATCATCCTCGGTACCGCCAAGTTCATTTGATATTCCACATTTAAAAAATGATTTAACAGTTATTTTATAGGCTATAGGTTCAACACAACTGAAAGATAAACACGGGTTTCGACTGAATGAAGAATGGCGTGTAAAACGGCAATTTTCCCTTATTCAGATTAGCGCATTCGCGCAGAATAGGAGGGCGAAAGTTTGAGCGCATAATAGACATGATTTGCTTCAAACTAGATTATGGGGGCACGGGTTGTTTAGATTCTAAAGGATAGCAATTGACCAGGCCGGAAACGATCGCGTTCGTAAGGTCACAAAGAAAATACACATTACCTGAAATGTAAACAAGCTGGCATTTCTGGTTTGTTTTACGTGGGGAAAACTTGAAACGTGATATATAGCAGTATATGCTTGAAACAAAAGTATATGCTGTCAAATCAGTAATGCGTGTTATACGCCGGCATATAAAGTAAGTGAACAACTTAATCAAGAAAGAAACTTTAAACTTTATATTTGACTAGGATAAAGATTTTTAAAATAATGCATATCCAGCGAAGGTATACTCACAGCTTATTGCATTTTACGTCGCAATTAATGTTTTAAAAGAAACTCCAACATCCTAAAGAAACATCGTAGAATCTTTAAACATCTCTATAGGAACGGTATACAAAATTATAAAATCTCATTCAAAGCTAATTTATATAAAAAAAAAAAAAAATGTTCTAAAAGCATGATGTACAGTCGGAAAAAAAAAAAATAATAAACACTGATAATGAACTCTGCAACAAATTATTGTAGAAGAAAGTTACTGGTACCGAACGATTGGAAATAAAATCTACTTTTAAATTATGTACATAAAATTTGCTTAGGGGGCCATCTGCATATGAAAACGAAACCAAACTTTGTGTTTTTTTTTCAATAGCAATACCCAAGTTTGACACCATAAATAAATTCTACTCCCTTCAATTTGCTTAAAAACAAATTTTCAAGAAATTCCTAAGATTGGTTTAAGAGAAATTAATTACGTCAAAAAGAGCCTATTTTAGGGGCTGTATCCAAATTCAAGACCCGTACACGATTGTTGAAATGCTACAGAATGACTATGTTACTTCTACTAACGTATTATTTCTTGCCAATAACACAATTTCACTCTCTCAATATGTTTCGACTATTGCCATTCGAAATGTTTCAATAAAATGAGTAAAATATATTTTTTTTCAAATTTTGCTTAGAACCATCATTTTGACTTTTTAAAATCATAATTAGAAAACGACTTTGAAATTGATAATTCGCACAAAGCAAGACATAATAAATATAAATCTGTCAAAAAATTGTAGATTGCAATTCATGATTTCTTCGAATATTAATTTCATAATTCATATTATAAAATTTTTTAAAATGCAGATTTAATGTATTTAGATTGGTGTTTTTAGTACTATAACCACACAAATAATTATCATATTAGGATTACAATTTCAGGAGATATGAATAAAAATATGAAAATGTAATTTAATATTAGAAGCTCTAAATTTTGAATATTTATAATTTAAAACCTTATCATCCGTATGACTTGAAATTCCGTTTCTAGGCATATTTCGAATCGAAGATTTAAAATATATTGTCTAAATTGAGCGTTGCCATTGAAAAAAACAATGTTTTGACTGTTTTCATTTCTAGATGGCCCCCTAAGAAAATTTTATGTACAGCATTTAAAAGTAGACTTTATTTTCAATCGTTTGGTACCAGTAAATTTCTTTAATTATAATTAGTTGCAGATTTATTAGGAGGTGTTTACTTTTTTCCATGACTGTACCTCTAAATTTACTGCTAATTTTTTTGAAAGAAATGAGAAATAAGCCAGAATTTTGACTATTCTTTTTAAATGTATACCACACAATGTATCCCACTCAAGTCTATTTTTCAAAAGTGTGACACACATGGATTTAATATTTCTACACTTAAAATAGGTGACATAATTAATAAAAAAAATGAAACGTCGAACATTTGATTGGGAGAAAGGTAACAAACGCATACCCAACAAAGGTACGCCCACCGCTTTTTATATCTAAAGTCGTATCCAATATTTAAAAAAAAAAAATCCAACGCTCAAAGCAATATTACAAACTTTTTAAATATTTCCATAGAAACTGTAAATATATATATATATATATATATATATATATATATATATATATAATCTAATTTATAGCTACTCAAAACAAAACCTTTATGTTCACTAACTAATGCGAAAACATATTTATCAGCGTAAATCTATGTGGAAATTGTTGTTTGAAAAGTATTTGACAGGTAAAAAATAGAAATATGTAGTAAGACTTGGATATATTTATCTAATTTCAATAGAAAACCATTTATTTAATTCCGGAAATAAAGAGACTAAGATATAAAATTTTGTTTCTCATAAAATAAGGAAAGTTTTCGAAAAAGATACATGGTTGTTGCTGGATTCTCTTATGACGAAAAACTTCATTTATGGAAATTAAGGTCTGCATAGGTACGGGCATGGCCCAAGGCTCGTACCCGCCCTGGACCGGGAACATGGAGGCAAACTTTCAAACGTGCCGGGCCGGGTCGGGTCGGCAGAATTAGAACAATATATTAACGGGCCGGGCCAACAAAAAAATTAAACGGGCCCGCGGTCCCGATAAAAAATTCAGCGGTCCGGTTGGCCCGATATAAAAATTTAATCGAAGTTGATAAAATATGAACCATTTTCAATATGTATGACTTTCGCGAGAATAAGTATCTATGTGCTGCCCGAGCCGATACTAGTTTGACAGCTTCAATACAGAAATATAACATGTCCAGCGTAGATATCCGATCGGACAGTTACATAGTGTCTGAACCCGGGGGTAATTTTTTCTGAAGACTAAGGTCATGCTTGCATTTCTTCTCAACATAGTTCATATGGGCCGGAAATGGATTTATATTTCATTACTAAACAGAGGATTTTTCTAGGATGTATCGGGCAGGCAATATATTTTGTAGAAATAGTAATAGAGTTAATTAACTCCTGTTAACTGAATCATTGGAAATATTGAAACGATTTGTAATCGAATACCGTTTTTTTTTTTTTTAAATAAATTACTTAATGAGTTATAAGCAATTCTTGTCACATGACACAGGTTTTTCTCCTTTTCCGTGCTATATCGTTTGGAAATTAGATTCTGAGCATCAATTTTGACAGTATTTTCAGAAAGACCTTTTGCTTTTCAAAAAATGTAAAATGCCGTTGGAATACAAAATTTCTGATTAAGAACACCTACCAATTTTATGCGTTTCCAAACAAAAATGAATTCAGGAATGTGTCAGAAAGTAGCTCCTTTTGATTTGAGAACAGCCTTAACTAACAGAGAAATATTTTCAAAAATGTACTTTTTATTATACAGCTTCAAAAGTTATGACGTTTTTCACCCTCTTTTTTTCTTTTATTCGGAACTACATTAGCTTTTTTAATGAATATTTATTTGAATGTTGAAAAATATAAGCATCTACATAATCATTAATGATGCTATTAAGTATTTTCTGCGAACACATATTCTTATAAAATATATTGTAAAATGTTCCCATACATATGTGTGTAGTATTCACTAAACGAATCCTACTTGTTGTAGAAATTGAGTCCGGGTCGGACCGGGCCTGATTTAATTGATTTTTGTGTGGGCCGGGCCTGTTTTCACTGATTTTTGTGCGGGCCGGGCCAAGATAGCTTTCTTTCGGGCCTGGAAGTTCCTTTCGGGTCTGCAGACCTCTATATGGTATATAAAAAACATGTCTAAATCATCTCAGATTACAATGAGAAATATATTTTAACAACTGTTTTCTAAGAAGACATTTTATCATTTTACCCAAATAATCTCCACTGTATTAATCAGTAATACAGTAATACTGTAATAATCAGTCACTGTATAATCTGTAACCATCAGTATAAGTCATTCGGTCATACTAAATCTACTGCTATATTTTTAGAAAAACTGATAAATAAAACCAGAATTGAGACTATTTCGTTTAAATGTGCCCTAATAAATTCCTTTAATGTTTCTCGTACAGATTACGGTACATTTTGACTTTTAAAACAAACTTTCTATAAGCGGCAGCTAAAACAGTGGATGAACACAGGAAGATTGCAGTCGAAGAGTGAAATAAAATCAACCTTGATATTTTATGAAAATCTATTTTACCTTGAAAATAAAGATGTAATATGAAGTTCAACAGAAGGTTTGTCAGATTGAACAAATTAGAAAATAAAATTATTATCTTTATGTATTTTTTTTTTTCAAAAATCCTTACAAAAATTTGTTGAGAAATCTAAGTAGATCTGAAAAAAATTATATTAAAATTAATAAAAAGAGGAAGAGAGAGAAATGTGAAAAATAATTAGAAGAACATTTCACAATCTTCTGATTTATTCGTTATTAATATTGAAAAAAGTATATTTATATACATCCATGCTTATTTTTTAAGTTACTAACACATGCTTTTAATAGTTTAGAAAAAAATTATAAATATAAACATAAGGAAAACATAACTGTGTGTAATCGCCGATGAAATTTTCGATAGGTTGTAACAGTCCATTTTATTGTAATTAATAATATAAAAAAATTATAAATATGTTCATGCTTTTGCTTTCCTTAAAACCAATAAAAATGGAAAGAGTATACATGTATTAAATTCTAAAGAATATAACAGATGGATCTTGAAATATTCTCTGTACAAACTTCTGAAACGCTATACTGTCGGAAACATGCTTTTTGAAATATCCCCTTACAAATCATACGACATTTTTTCGCTTCTAACAGTAACCAAACTTCAAGCTAACGATGTAGCTTTGAATTTATAATCCACGTGTAGCACTAGTTAAAAAAGTCGGATTTTTTTATTAGAACAGGCTGAATTTTATGCTTTAGGATGTTTCAGTTAAGTTATTCTTCTAAAATATTTTATAGTCAGAAATACAAATAAAGTTATGGAATTTTTTTTATGTAAGTCAACATAAAACAAATTGGTATACAATAAAAGTGAGTAAAAAAAAACAAACTTTGACTATTTCTTAACACAGTTTTAATTCGTTTAAAGTGAAAGAAAAAATACATATCAATATTTAGCTTTTAAAATAAAGTTACACTTTTAGAGGGATGGCAACAACTCTGGTAATATGGAATAGGGTTATAAGGAACATTAAAAGTTCAAGAAAGACCACGATTTTCTAGAATAACCAAAAATATTTAACGGGTAAACCTTAGTCATCAACCTAAATCATCAAATTCTTTGAAAATTTATTTTAATTTTTAGACTCATCTTGAAGCAGTTGTCCAGCTGATATTCCATACTACCCGAGACACCATCTTGAAAAACATAACCTCTTCACTTTTCAAAAAGTTAGCACAGAGAAAAACTGTCTAGCACATCAATAAATATAGCTGTTCAAATTTATACTGAACTTGGTTAGCATCACTGATAATAAGATTTTATAATTAATACGAATTTTATAAAATTTACATGCAAAAAGCAGTAAAAATCGAAAATAGTATTTTATTTCACCGCGTCGCCCTAACAAAAATTATCCAAACAGAGAGGAGAACAGTGGCACATGGGACTACTAAGAAGTCGCATGGCAGGCTTACGTTTGGCTACAACACCGTATGGCCCAGGTATTGATACGTATTCAATATTGTCCGACAATTCAATGATACCTGAACTTCCTCTATGTAAAAAAAATCCTCAAATAATTATTGTTAAAATAAAATCATGAAAATGGTTTGTATAATACATTCAAAATTATATGCGAAATGTTAGTGCACTTATAAATGTTCTTAAAACTTTTTAAGATTATCTCATTGTAAATTTCTAGAATTTTATTACTTATCAGTTTTAATTCTTAATAATAAAATTTTTACTGAAATTTAAGAAAATCTTTTAATAGTGAGTGATTAACTAATTATATGTGATGTGATAAAATACATTATACGCTCTTCGGGAATTATTATGCCCAATGCAATTAACGTTACTTATTATGCGTAATGTCTTTACAGAAAGATTTTATTTATTAAATCAATGTTGTGAGTGAACATGCTTAACTTTCTAAAGTATAAAATGCCAAGCAAATCAAGACTTGTAACTTGCTGAGAATTTTTTTTTTTAATATATAATTCTGTCTCTGCCGTTATAAGATGTACAGTGAAATTTCCAAAAAGTAAAAATTAATATGACATTATGATAGCTAATAAAGTTGAAATTTCGACTACTTATGTAAGACTAAATATATTATAATATAAGTAATAAAATATAGAAAAATGCATTGTAAATCCATACGTGAGAAATAAAGGGCTGCCAGTTGCTTAAACGTTTAAACGAATTTTTTTTTTATTATCAGGAACTTTTCTTAAGTTGCATTCCAGCTCTTGTTGTCAACTTGGCCAGAAATGTTTTAGCATTAAAAAAAAAGAAGCCTTTTCCAGGAAAATTTTTTTCAGCAAACTGATGCCTGGCATATCCCAGAAACTTTTCTGGATTTTTTATAATTTTTACATCATTTTTAGTAAAAATATATTGTTTCATATCAACCGCATTTACAGCCGTATTCTTATTACATTTGCTATTATGTGAATGGAAATATGTTTAAAAAGTATGAAGCATCATGTTATATACGAGTGGGCTGAGAACAAACTTAAAATCATCATAAGTGATAAAGCGACATACTCCAAATGTTCGTTGTAAAGTAATTATTTTGGCCAGGTGACAACCATTCATAAAAAAAACGAAACAGTTCTGCACATTGCATACTACTGTAAGCACACAATAGTTCTATGTCCTTCGAAGCAAACTGAAAAATTCACGAGTCGAAAATCGACACAAAAAAGGAAAAAATCATAAGAAAGTTCACACCATACAAAATACGATGAGATGGGATTATCCCATAATCAAACACGTCCTATTAGCCAAGCAGACAAAGGATTAGTGACGAATTAAAATCGCCAGCAGTACGTTACTATATCAAGGCACGGCGTTCAATGGAATGAACATCGTAAAAACATGGACAAAAATTTGAACTTTTTATTTTTTGTTGTATTACCATTCAAGGTTATTCTTAAACACACAAGGTACCCCAGAAATTTAATGATATTGTGAGAAATTTCCTTTCGAATTTTTAGCTTAGAGGGATGATGGTAGATTATGGTTTTAATGGGCTATACATGTAAAATTGTGAATATTAATATATACTTTCAATCTTGAATGACACTAAGGAAGACCGTTATGAACATGTTGGATAAAAAATATATACTTCTACTTTTCTTGGTAGGGTAAATTTGAAGTAAATTACTTGGCTACTTCTTATAAAACGATAACGTTTTCGTTATTTACTTAAAATAATTAAATTTTCCAAAATGTTTGTTTTTAGCACTTTAACCTTTTTGCATTCTTCTATGAAAACATATCTATAATTTCTATGATCACATGTAGTCTAGAGAATAATTCGAATTATAAGCATACAGTATGCAATACCGAGTTTCGAATCCGGAGGAAAGTATGGTGATGAGAAGTATGTGTGATAATATGCATTATGAATACATTTTCTGTTTAAATATATTTCAGAACATAATAATTATTTAAACTTTTTATAAACGCTATGCATATTTTTTCTTAAAGTTTATTTCAGGTTATGAATAACGGACATTTCCTATTTTCTATCATCAAAAACGAAATTTTTACATAAGGAAAGGGATAAATAAAATAAATAAATGGATAAATAAAGAAAATACTAAAAGACACGTTTCATATATAAGTGGAGAATAGAGGGAAATTTTGTCGCCAGTAATTTTTCCTTTTTTTTTTTTTTTTTTTTTTTTTTTTTAACATGTGTAAGTTATGACTGTTGAAAAGAAATTTGAATTTTCAGATTCAAATTCAATACAGATAGAATAAGAACGAAAAATTCTGCGTCCGGCATAGATTACATAACACTTTCCAACACATTCAGAATACTGTAATACAACGTTATAGTTTATAAATATGAATGAAGCCTAGATAAAAAAAAAAATAGAAAATGCATAAATCTGTTGAGAAAACAATCACTGCAATCACCATCAACAGTCGGAATAATCTAGAAAATATCCGAATTTTTTTGTGCATCTTTGTACATGACCTACAGATTTCTATGTATACTGCGTAGTATGCTAAATGTTAATTCAATTAAACGCACAGAACAGTCGAAAAATTCTTTTCAGCAATTTCTGTCGATAAATGGAAATGTACTTGTGATCTTTTGTGGAACCCTGTATCTATTGAATTTATACACACTAAATCTATAGATCTATAGAATTTATACACGCCTAGTAATATGCCAAAAAATTTTTAATTTTATATCGCATACTGCAATCTGAAAACGCACTTCCAGCAATTTTTCTTCATAGGCAGTAGTGTAGCCAAATATTTTTGTGTGTCGCTGTAAATGAATGATAGATTATATGCACACCAGATTCTACAATAAGCGCTTTGTAGTACACCTCAGTGATATATATAAATTTCTATATGTTTATAATAGTAAAATAGTATAATTGTTTTAAATATTTTATATATAAATATTTTATATAATATATAAAAAATATTTATTATTATATATTATAAATATATATATATATATATATTATATAATTTTAATTATATATATTATATATATATAATTAAAATTATATATAAATATAAATATTTTATACATAAATATATTATAGTTTTAAATAGTATAATAGTATATCTTTAAAATACACGGCAAACTATGTTTCCCTATAATCCGTAATGTAACAGAATTATTTTGAGTATCCTTGTAAATAAACCGTAAATGTTATACTCATCATTTTCAATACCGAACATGTCATGGTAATCCCCACTAACAAATATCAATTTCATGACTATTGGTCTATATTTACGAGAGTTACATCACGGACAGACAGACAAACCGAATCCATAAACGCTTTTCAACATGTTGAAAAGTGTTAATAAAACCTTTAAGTAATTCAGGATCATTTTCGGTAATGGTTGCGAATTCTTTTGTGTAGCCCTGTATATGGTCTATAGAATTTATACATGCCCGAACTGTGCAAAATATTAGAGAATTTAAAACACCTACCACAAATAAAAACGTCATATCAATTTCATTATGTTTGTAACCAAGTAAAGTCATTAAAATATATCGAAACGATTTTTCTTCATAGACTATAATATAACGGAATACTTTTGAAAATTCCTGTATGTGTACAGTAAGTTTTAAACATAGAACATTCGAAAATAACCATCTTCTAGTGCACCTCACATATGTTTACGAATTTCATTATGTTTAAGATTGTGTAACACTATTAAAGTACACAGCAAATGATTTTGCCCCATAGACCATATTGTAAAGGAATATTTTGAGTGCCTCTGTAAAAGAACCATGAACTCTACACACTGCATTTTCAATACCAAACATGCCATGGCAAACGTAAATAACGTATATCAATTCCATGTCAATCCTAGTATATTTACGCAAGTTAGAGTACTGACAAACAGACAAACCGAAGTCATAAAAACTTTTCAACTATGTTGGAAACTGTTATAATATATTCTCATGTAAATTTGCTTAAAAAGTGCTTTTAATCAAATGGTGTTCTTGAAATTTAATCGGTTACTTTTAAGACATATTTCTGAGTATTATCTGGGAAATTTCATAATTTTAAAAATTTCATAATTTTAAAATTTTAATTATTTTAAAATTTTAATGTCTTTTATTTTCACATGTTACATGGGAGATAATGCCAAAAGTATCTCAACAGAATGAAATTGAGGAATGAATGAAGCGTTGTACATATTAGAGGCATTTGATGAAATTTTAATTTTATATTTGCTTCGGCGCGTGCGTTATTTATAGGTGCTTTTATGAGTATTATCAGAAAAGTTCAAGAATAGTTATTTATAAATTCGGAATACCTATTTAAATTGAATATCGTATATTTTCACAAATAAATTAAATATCGTACGTTTTCAATCAAGGAATGCGTATATATGTGCTACTGTAATAAGAGTTCTACAAAGAATTAAAAAAAAAAAATGAAAAATCTTATGTAATGAAAGTTCTTTGAGTATTATGATGAAACTTTTTTATAACATTTTAAAATAGTTTATAACGTATAGATGTGAAATTTGTATGTCCATTTTTCGGAAAAATTATTCAGTTGCATTGAATTTCGGGAGCATTGTTCTTTCTTTTGTAAAAATCTTCATTCGTTTCTTTTTGCTATTTTTAAACTTTTCTTTTCAAAAAACGAAACATTTGTTAATTTCTAGCATAAAATTTAACATAACCCTTTTATTTTAATGATATTGCAAAGAGGTAAAATTAGAATAGGAGCTTTGTAACACTATTAAATTACTTTCTGACATCTTCATCAAATGACTATTTCAACGCTGTCTGAATTATCTTCCTCGACATATTTTAACAAAGGCGAAAAGTTTAAATGCAATTTCAGGATTAAAACGTGAATCATTACTTTTAACTTTATTCTAGAGTGAAATTACAAAGTGAAACTAGCTTAATTACACTTCTAGAGCGCATAATGCCATGCCATTTTACTTTATGAAAGGTGACTAAAATGATGAAACATGCAGCGATTACTTTTCAAAGCAAACAATACTAAATGACATAGTCATCTGATATTTTGGGAAGCCCTTAACTTTTTATTTCGGAAGAATTACGTTCATTATTAACTATTCTGGCGTTTATTTATTTATTTATTGTGGGAGTTTCTATTGTTTCCAGTGCATAAAGTACCTGGGTGTTTGCATTAAAAATAAAAATTTTAATAATGAAACAAGACCTGTCATTGCCTTATTACAAAACTTATTGATGCTCTTGTATAAATATGAACAATGCAAACTTTTTAATTTTAAAATTTCACTTTTGCTGAATAATTCACTTTTCTTTTTTAATACATTTTCTCTCGACAAATTAACACAATTTTTTGCGCCAACGTAGGTTGATTATTGACTAGTTGTATATTTTAACAAAGGCGAAAAGTTGAAATGCAATTTCAGGATTAAAACGTGAATCATTACTTTTAACTTTATTCTAGAGTGAAATTACAAAGTGAAACTAGCTTAATTACACTTCTAGAGCGCATAATGCCATGTCATTTTACATTATGAAAGGTGACTAAAATGATGAAACATGCAGCGATTACTTTTCAAAGCAAACAATACTAAATGACATTGTCATCTGATATTTTGGGAAGCCCTTAACTTTTTATTTCGGAAGAATTACGTTCATTATTAACAATTCTGGCGTTTTTTTTATTTATTTATTGTGGGAGTTTCTATTGTTTCCAGTGCATAAAGTGCCTGGGTGTTTGCATTCAAAATAAGAATTTTAATAATGAAACAAGACCTGTCATTGCCTTATTACAGAACTTATTGGTGTTCTTGTATAAATGTGAACAATGCAAACTTTTTAATTTTAAAATTTCACTTTTGCTGAATAATTCACTTTTCTTTTTTAATACATTTTCTCTCGACAAATTAACACAATTTTTTGCGCCAACGTAGGTTAATTATTGACTAGTTGTCTCTTCGCGTATCGGATAATTACCAAAGGCAGCGTTATAGTTTGTATGGAAAAAAAACTAAAACGTTGAAACATGTGCTAATGTTCCTTAAAACGATAGGAAATTCCGCCTTTTGTGAAATGTGTTCTATAATTCGCTCTTTGAATGCAAGGAACATGCGTCCAACAGAAATCCATAGACATTCATCTTTATGGTCTAACACTTAGGAGTAAATGGAATTGAAGAGCTAAGTGGAAGAACATGTTAAGTAACAAAAATTACATTTTAAGAAATTTGAGGTGAAAGTTTTTGCTGTAAATTTTAATGATTTATTTTCCGTTTGATACCATGTGTTTAAAATATTAACAGGTATGGTACTATACTCTCTCAGAAAAACTTATTCATATTTAATTTTCAAATATTAAAAATTATTAATAATATTGACATTATTAAATATTCAAATATTAAATATTAATGAATAATCTCTTAAATCTTCAAGACTAAATATAATCTTAGTATTTAAGCTTCACCATGTGATAGGATACCTCCTAACGCTTTCATTCAAAATATTTAAAAAAATTAGAAAATGTAGCATAACATGTTCATCCACTCAGCTCTTCAATTGTCAAACGATGCGTTTGATTGTTCGATTCAGGTAGAACGAACGTGCACGATGAGGCGAGAAACATCAAGACCTCTATGATGAATGATGAACTGTCTTGTCTTTTTTAAAGGCGTTGTGACTAAGTTCCGGTTTGGGGCGAATTTACATGTTTTAGGGTGCAGAGATAAAAAAACACATGTTTATAGAAAATATCTGTCTGCCCGTTCGTATACCGATGTGTCCATATATATGTATGTTCGGTTTGTATCATCGAAATGTGTATGAAGTTATGCATAGAATTGAACCAAATTTTTTGTGTTTGTTTTTGACTATGGTCAGCAGGTCCTTCTTGAATTTGGAAATATTTCGCTAGATGGGGGGCGCTGTAATAGTGATATTGGTGTTATTTTCCTTATTGTACTACCGAAAAGTGTATTAAATTATACATAGAATTGAACCAAATTCCATATATATGTTTTTGGCTATGCCAAAGAGGTCCTCCTTGAATTTTGAAATATTTTGCCGGAAGGGAGCGCTGTAACAACGACTTTTGTCCTATTTTTATTATTCTACCATCGAAAAGTGTATGAAGTTATGCATAGAATTGAAAAAAATTTCATTGTTATGTTTTTGGCAATGGTCAGCAGGTTCCACGTGAATTTGTTAAACAATCCGGCGTAAAATAGCAATTTTTCTGCATTTTCATAGTTCTGTTGTACATCGGCTGTTCATACGGGCAATTCGCATCCAGCTAACCCGTCGAATCTCAAGCAGCTGACGCGCAACAGAATGACGAAACGTATTGATTTTATTGAATTTTATGAGAGATTAACTCGCTTTTACTCCGATAAGTAAAATGGAGCAGAAACATAAGAGGAAAATGAAAATTGGTGTAGTATTGCAGTAATAACACTGGAGGATTAACATGCGTAACAACTTTTTAAATATTAACATATATGAGAAAGAAGAAAGTTTTGGGATTGGCATATCCGAGAATTTTTCTTTTAGAACTTGAATACACACAGTGTGTGTAAAAACTTTAAGGACAGTAAAAAATTGTACACAATTTGATAAATGTAAAATGCGATAATTGAAAGGTATTTTAATGTTGATCATAAAGTGGAAATACTAAAATAAAAGTCAGCAAATGTATATGTGAGCTTTTTATTGCGAAAAAAGAATAAATATGAAAAAAAAACGCTATTTTTGCTTGTGTAAAAAAATTTAAGGACGCGGCTGTTTTTTTTTATAGAAATACAAGAAAGGTAGCCCGTCAAAAATGACGGAAATTTAGATATAAAGATATATACAACTCATGTGCAAAAATATGAGTTTTCTCATTTGTTCCGCAGTGATAGATGAAAATAACACATTTTAAGAGCGAAACACATTTATGAAAAACTGTGTACAGTAGAAGACTACTAATCTGCATAATTCCAAGTTTTCTGCAGATTTTTGCGGTCATGTCTATTCAGTCTTTGTTTACATTTTTTTTTAATTCATATATTGGACAATTTAGATTATTAAGCCTTAAAAATAAATAAATTACACACTTGAAGTAAGGTAAAAACTACTAAATTATCGTATACGATTTCATAAAATGGTATTATATGTGTGTGCTTCACGATCTTGGTTACGACTTTGGCGAAATTGGCTGCAACTTGTCATAATTCTAATAGTGTGGGCCTCTATAACAAAAAAATAACCAGTTTTTAGTAAAATTTCTGATATAAAGTAGTTTTCAAAAACTTGTGTAAAATTGCAGGCCGTTCTCATGTTATGTCAGTCCTGGGAATAATATTTCTAACACCGAAGAGTTTCCATGTATATGTGGAATTTAGAAAAGCTTCTCCAAAAGAAAGGTCCTGAAATGACATTGTAATTCCTCTAACTTCAAAGTTTAATCGGGCCCTGATGTTGTTTACTGAAATCTAATAAATACAGTTATTTTGAATATTACAACAGAATTAAACAGCTAAACTTATTTAACTTAAACTCGCTGTTACTTCCCGATGTTATTTTTTAGTATTAAGAAAGAAAATTATTTAAATTTTTCAAATCATGCACATTTATAATTTTTTTCCGTCTTTAATAACTAAATAATGAAAAAATATGCTTTTGTTCTGATCTCATAAATACGACAATAAAATAATGTAACTAAGAGACATTGCAAAATTAAATCTTTGTGATTTCAAACCATAAACAAATGATACCGCCACCATTTTACATACTATGACGTCATTAGAATATTGTCCATTGATTGTTGGAGAACTTACTTTGTGAATGATTACCTTAATGATTTAATATTTTTTCGGTTCACGATGAATGAATCACTTGTGTTTGTTTAGGTTTATGGAATGAGATATTAAGCCGTGAACACAATTTCAATTAAAGTTATCCAAAGATGGTACAGATGTCATATTCGCCCCATATTGGCGCGATTTTTTTCTGTCGCCAATATCATATAGGCAACAGGTACTTAACTTGCGCTAAAGTGTGGTTATTTTGCTTGATGTGGTAACCCGGATTATGTTGTTTATTCTGTTGATGTTTCGCCAAATTGGCAACCGAAAAACATTCGCCAATATGGGGCGAATATGACATCTGTTCCCCAAAGATATATGTATTTTTAATCGAAATTAAAAACAATTCTTTAATCTCAAAATAAAATGTTTTAGTTTGTATAATTGGTTATTTCTGTTAATTATTTATTTAGGTACTTTTCCATTATAGCGCATTTTTTAAAAAAAGCTTGGCGTAATTCGGGCATCAGAAAGTGAGATATGTTGCCAAAATATACAGCTATGAAAACAAATCTAATGAACTTTTATTTTTGTTTATATATGCACTTATATACATAAAAAAATCGTTTCTAAATATATATATATTTTTTTTATATACAAATTACGGCACAGATTTCAGATATGAACCGGGATACCTATGGCGCTAAAATGGTGTTATTTTGCCGGCTATTGTTTTTTATTTATTAATAAATTGTTTAGGCACAGATGTCATATTCGCCCCATATTGGCGCGATTCTTTTCCGACGCCGATTTGGCGAAAACATCAACAGCATAAGCAACAACGGTACAGATGTCATATTCGCCCCATATTGGCGCGATTTTTTTCTGTCGCCAATATCATATAGGCAACGGGTACTTAACTTGCGCTAAAGGGCTTGATGTGGTAACCGGGATTATGTTGTTTATGCTGTTGATCTTTTCGCCAAATTGGCAACCGAAAAAAATCGCGCCAATATGTGGCGAATATGACATCTGTTCCGCAACAACATCCGGGTTAACATATCAAGCAAAATAACGACACTTTGGCGCCGGTTAAGTATACATTGCGTATATGACATTGGCGTCAGAAAAAAATCGCGCCAATATGGGGCAAATATGATCATCTGTGCCATTGTTTATTTACTTTTATTTTCTGTTTTTAAATTATATAAACTGTTTTGTTCTATAGTTATTATTCAAACTTTTATTTATTTATAGTTATTTCCTTTTCAAAATGATAGCAAATAATTTAAAAATATATAAGTAACTGGTATTCGAAAGCGAGATTTCTGCCGAATTGGCGTCAGAGAAAAATCACGCCAACCCCGATGCGTATATGACATCTGTGCAAAAAATATTTCTGTTTCTTTATAAAAATGGTTAAATAGTTTTTTTTACATTAAATAAATTGTATACATATGCAAAAAATTGCTTGTGAGTATGAAGCAGTAAATAGGTTGTCAGAAAATACGTTGGCAAACTTCTTTCTCGCCAAGAAACTTTTCTCCGAAGTATTGTACGTACATAAGTAATGATTGCTAGAAATGTATTTTTAATTATGATATGCGCTTTTATTTTTCACTACATTTATGCATACTATACCGTGTGTATAAATGCTACAGTTCATATGCAGGGATACACAAAAGAATTCGTAAGGGTTCCTGAGTATGAGAATAAATTGCTTAAAGGTGGTTTTTAAAGGAGTTATGCAGTTTTACGCTGAACTGCATTTAGATTACTAAGAAATGTTTGTAGAATATAGATAAAATGGTATACAGGGTCACGCAAAGAATTGGATACATAACCGTCTATGGATGATAATATCTGGAAATATGATTTCAGTAGCTTTAAGAGTAGCTTAAATTAAATTTTAGCTAAATATTGGCATGTAATAACGGTACTATTGCTATGGACGGTAACTGCTGAAATCAATTTTTTTAAAAAATTATGCGTTTTCTAAAATGTTTACTTAGTTATCTTATTTACCTTATTTCCCTAAATAACGAAGTTTTGTTAAAGCATTCAGGATGTGTTGGAAAGTGTTTCATATTCTATGCTTAACGCATGATTTTTTTTTCTTCTTTAGTCTTATTTTGCATTTATTTTATTCTTAATTTTTAGTCTTATACTGCTTTATAGAAACTTTGGCACAGTTGTCATATACACCCCATATTGGTGCGATTTTTTCCGACGACAATTTGGCGAAAACATCAACAACATAAACAACAACATCCGGGTTACCATATTAAGCAAAATAACGACACTTTGATGACAGTTAAATACCCGTTTTGTATATGACATCTCTGCCGAAACTTTAATATTTAATGTTTAAACTCTTCGCTCCACTCACCTTGCATATAATATAAACTATAACACAGATAGCGCAAAATAATAGACAGTTTGATACTTTTCCACTGTAGGGGCTTTGGCATTTAAAAAAAAAAGTTTGGTGTAATTTGGGCATCAGAAAGTGAGATTTGGGTACTTTTCCGTTATGCGGATACCATTGTCGCCAAGCGTAATAGTTGGCGCAAAATGAAAGTCACGTGAATTAAGGCATTTGAAAAATAAAAGATAAAATATTGTCGTGCTAAAGTGAGCATTTAATGTTAAAATATAGTTTTTGTTTTTATGTTAATTCATATTTTGTCTCGCGTGAACTTATGACATTATGCATTGATTAGTTGGTCATTAGTAAAGACAACTAAACTCGTTGTATCTTATAGAAAAGTGTAATAGATGAAATGGCTGTTCTGTTATTCCATATTCATGTTATTAAAATTCATTTCGTAAGTTTCTTTTCTAAATAATGCGTTCCTTTCTTTCTTATTAATGTGTACTTAATTTAATTATCAATCGACTCAAAGCTATCATACTCTGCATATAAGATTACTAATAATTTTTAATAGGTTATGAGCTTTTCAGCTCGCTTTGAATTGCGCTAGTTAGATCAAGTCTGATTGATTAGAATTAGATATAGATAAGTTAGGTTTTGCTCATAGCAAGTGAAGTAAAACATTGGTTTATTTTAGTAGAGAAGATTATCATTAAAAGATTTTGAAATCGCATTAAAGTTTAAGAAGAAATGGATTTAACAAAGCAAGTTAAGATATTGACTGGTGCAGTAGACTGGCCAATATGGAAACGCAAGATTAGAGATTTACTTGATTATCACGAAGGAGCACTTGATGTTATAGATGGTAAATTAAAGAAACCTGAACCATTAAGTAGCACTGCTGAAGATAGAGAAATCAAGGAACATAAAGTACGTTCTGATTTGTATCGTAAAGCTAATAGTTACGTAAAATCCGTGATAGCAAGTACCGTGACTGATGTAGTTTATCAAAAGATTATGGATAAAGAAACAGCACATGAAATGTGGGAAGCGTTAAAGCACCATTTTGAAGCAACGTCAAAAGATCAGTTATTTAAGATATGTACAGAATTTTTCGCATTTAACTGGGCGTTAGGCGATGATGTATCAACTCACATAGCTAAGTTAAGAACCATTTGGAGTGAATTAAATAACGGACTTAAAGATATTGGTGTAAATAAGTTACCTGATTTAATGTTAGTTTGTAAAGTATTGCAAATTTTACCGCGAAAATTTGAAACCTTTAAATCTAGCTGGATGTTGTTGTCTAAAAACGAAGACAGAACATTTGATGAATTAACAGAGCAACTTTGTATGTTTGAGAGAAATTTCATCAAAGTTGAAAGCGGCAATATTGCTGTTCAGGAAGCACTAGCAGCTTCAAGATTGGAAAAACAGAATAAAGATAAAAATTCCAAATTTATCAAGAAGTCATATAGAGCTGACATTTGTAACTACTGTAACCGTCAAGGTCACTGGGAAAGAAATTGTAGAAAATGGATTTCCGATGGAAAACCAGCCAAAAAGTCGCCAAGTGCTGATACTAAATATATAAAGAAAACCGCTAGTGGTGCAGCGATGCCTATTTCTGTCGAAACGTATACTTCGGAAGCAGATTCAACAGCTTTTTGGATTGATAATGGAGCAACTCAACATATCACAAATTGTTCAGAGTACTTTACTGATTTCACGCAATTTCTTAGTCCTTGTAGCATTAAGGCTGCTGGAAAGGAAAGATTGGCTGCAATCGGAAAAGGAACTATTCGTTTTAAATCTTTTGCTGGTGGAAAATCTCAAGAAATTCAGCTGAAGGATGTCTGGTATGTACCTGAAGTCAACAAAAATTTATTTTCAGTATTAGCTGCTCAAGACAGAAATCAAGACAGTGAATTTCGATCGACATCTACTGAATGTTGGTTAAAGATAAATGATCAAGTGGTACTATATGGAACACGCAATGTATCTGGATCTTTGTTTAAGGCAATAATTGAGCCAATCATGTCAAAGCAAATTTTAGAAATAAACAATACTGAGAAAAACGATTCTTTATTACAACTTTATCATGAAAGATGGGGTCATCAAGATAAATGTCACATCAAACAAAAGCTTGAAAAAGAGTTAGGAATCAAAGTTCAACTGGAAAATAAGTTATGTGAACCATGCATTTATGGAAAAGCACATCGATTACCTTTTGGAAACAGAAAGAACGCAAAAGAACCAGGTGAGCTTATTTCGGCTGATGTCTGTGGCCCGTTTCCTGAATCTTTTCAAAAGAAACGATACTTAGTTGTATTTAAAGATAGCTTCACAAAGTTTAGGTATGGTTACATGATAAGAGAGAAGTCAGAAGTCAATACTATGTTAAAACATATGCTTGCTCATGCCAAAACTATGGGATACAAAATTAAAGAATTTTTGAGCGATAATGGTGGAGAATTTGACAATAAAGAAATTGAAGCAATTCTACGTGAAGAAGGAATTACAAAAAGACCTACCACACCTTTTACACCACAACAGAATGGATCAAGTGAAAGAGAGAACAGAACAATTGTAGAAATGGCAAGAACATTCAAATATTCCAATCCTGAAATTAGTTTTCCGGATGCAATGTGGGCCGAACTAGTCTCTTCTGCGATATATATCCTAAATAGAACGGGAAAATCTTCAGTAGAGGCAGTTAGTCCTTATGAATTGTGGATCAAGAAGAAACCTAGAGTAAAGCATTTACGTGTAATAGGTTCTGCATGTTATGCTCATATTCCTGTACAAAAGCGAAGAAAAATGGAGAAGAAAGCTATCAAAGGTTATCTTGTAGGTTACGATTCTGATGAGCGTTACAGAATTTGGATTAAAGAAGAAAACAGGATGATTTTTTCTAGAGATGTCATTTTTCATGAAATATTGAAAAAATGCGATAATTTAGTTCATTTACCATTCAACGACAATAAACAAGAAAATACAAGTAATCTTTCTAATCAGGGAAAGTATGAAGATGAACAACTTGAAGAAGATGAAAAGCAAGAGGATTTAAGTGACAGCGATGTTGATAGTGATGAAGAAGTTAAACCATCACATGATATGCAATTGAGAGAACGTGACAAGATTCGAAAGCCTGCACGGTTTGATGATTATATAATGGAAGCTGAGTCATTAATTTATGAAAATGAAAATCCTGAAACATACATAGAAGCAATCAACAGCAAAGAAAGTTCTAATTGGAAGAAAGCTATGGTGAATGAAATACAATCTTTAAAAGAAAATGAGACCTGGGAATTAGTTAATTTACCAGAAGGTGCCAAAGCTATACCATGCAAATGGGTTTATAGAATCAAAACAAATCCAGATGGCAGTATTAACAAGTATAAAGCCAGGCTTCTTATAAAAGGTTATAGTCAACATCAAGGCATTGATTATATTGAAACTTTTAGTCCAGTAGCAAAATTAGAAACAGTACGAGCCGTATTGAGTATAGCAGCAGAAGGAAAAATGTATTTATCACAATTTGATGTATCTACAGCATTTTTGTATGGAGAATTAGAAGAAACAATCTACATGCAACAACCAGAAGGATATGAGGACGGCACAAAGAGAGTATGCAAGCTCAAGCGAAGTTTGTATGGTTTAAAACAAGCTCCACGTTGTTGGAATAAATGTTTTGGTCAATTTTTATTAAAACTTGATTTCAAAGTGAGTGATGCCGATCCATGTGTATACATTCGAGAGAAGAATGGCAAAAAGTTAATTATAGCATTGTACGTAGATGATGGATTAATTGCTGCAAATGATCAACAAGAGTGCGAAATCTTCATTGAAAAGTTAAAAGCCAGATTCAAGATAGTTACTGGAAAAGCTTCTTGTTTTCTAGGGCTTGAAATTGAATATCAGAAAAAAGGAGATATTACTATTAGTCAAAAAGGATATGCCAAGAAAATTCTTAAGAGATTTGGATTTGAAAATTGCAAGCCAGTAGCAACACCGATGTTAAAGGAATCACGATCGCAAAATACTGAAGAATCTAAGAAAGTTGCTTTTCCATATAGACAAGCAGTTGGAGCTCTAATGCATCTAATGGTAGGAACGAGACCAGATCTAGCTTACAGCGTAGGAGTTTTATCAAGAACGCTAGAACACCCATCTGCTGAAGATGTAGTGAGAGTAAAAAGAGCTTTTCGCTACATATCAAAAACAAGAAATTTTCGTATTACTTATTGCGCAACAAATTCAAATAGAGTATTAAAGTGTTACAGTGATGCAGATTTTGGAGGATGCATAAAAACTGGAAGATCAACATCTGGGTCAGTGATAATATATGCTGGAGGTGCAATCTCATGGCGCAGTCAAAGATAAACCATCGTGGCTACTTCAACAACA
Organism: Maratus speciosus; assembly: GCA_963932465.1. Taxonomy (NCBI): domain Eukaryota; kingdom Metazoa; phylum Arthropoda; class Arachnida; order Araneae; family Salticidae; genus Maratus; species Maratus speciosus. The sequence goes on along the minus strand of OZ010791.1, from coordinate 283,513,509 downwards.
GAGGCTGAAGTTATAGCAGCATCTGAAACAACTAAAGAAATTATTTGGCTCAGAAGATTGTATGAAGGAATAGTAAAACTAAAAGAAATACCTATTCTTCAAGTAGACTATAGTGCAGCTGTAAAACTTGCCCATAATCCAGAATATCACAGGAAAACAAAACATATAGAAATAAAGCATTTCTTCGTTCGTGAGAAGGTGTTAGAAGGAAAGTTAGTTGAAGAGCAAATTTCAACTGAGAAACAGATTGCTGATATTATGACCAAGCCGTTAGCCAAAACTCGATTACTAATATTGTGTGATCAAATGGGATTATCAGGCTAAAGACTAAATATGTAATTAACAAGGGAAAGTGTTAAAATATAGTTTTTGTTTTTATGTTAATTCATATTTTGTCTCACGTGAACTTATGACATTATGCATTGATTAGTCGGTCATTAGTAAAGACAACTAAACTCGTTGTATCTTATAGAAAAGTGTAATAGATGAAATGGCTGTTCTGTTATTCCATATTCATGTTATTAAAATTCATTTCGTAAGTTTCTTTTCTAAATAATGCGTTCCTTTCTTTCTTATTAATGTGTACTTAATTTAATTATCAATCGACTCAAAGCTATCATACTCTGCATATAAGATTACTAATAATTTTTAATATTTAAAAAATATAACATTTGAAAATTCCAGACTTTTACGAACTATTTAATTAAATCACAAATATATACTTAAAATAATTGAACAAATAACTGTTATAAAATAAAGCAATAAAATAAAACTCATATTAAACTGCTGGCATAAAATTACAAATATCTTTTAGCATTTTGAAATAATTGGCGCATTAGCATACATGGTACTTTCCGTTATACGGACAGCATGCTAAAATGTATGCTAATGCGCCAATTATTTCAACCTTGATCGTAGATTTTTATTGTAAACCATGCGAAACATTGTGATTTGTTATTTATGAAACGTGAATCACGTGAATGATTATTGTTTAACCTTAACCTTGGAAAGCTTTTTAATCTGCTATTAATCGAATTAAAAATGCTTTTTTTTTTTTATAAAGTTGTAGTTTACTTTTACTGCTGATGCTGAGATGGATTTTATCATTTGGCAATTACCAGATGATGAGAAAGTTGTGATAAAAATGTTTCAGGAATTCGGAATTCTGCGTAATAAAAGATTGTGTTCAAAAAATCATGAAATGAAATTATGGATGAGTTCTGGAAATCCGAAATTGAGTTATAGCTTACGATCATGCGAAGAAAGCGTAGAAATACGACAAAAAACTTGGTTTAAAGGATCGCGGGTTACTTTTCTTAATGCTTTGAGGTTTATATATTTATCGTGCAAAGAGTTGACATCGATTGAGTTTTGTGAGCTGCAACTTGATATGAACCACAACACAACAGTGGAATGGAATAGTTATTCGAGAGAAGTTTGTGCAAATGCTTTATGTTCTCGACCAAATAGAAAAATCGGTAGACCTAATAAAATTATAGAAGTAGATGAAAGTCATGTATTATTTATACAGATTGTTGGAAAGGATATAAAACAGATGAACTGCTAAGTGCTGGTTATGATCATTTCACAGTAAATCACAAATAATATTTTGTCGACCCTAATACTGGATGTCATACTCCAAATGTTGAAAGATTATGGGGCATCGCAAAATGGCGCAACAAAAGACATCGGGAAGCTGTTCGTCATCACTTAGAGTCGTATCTCATAGATTTTATGTGGCTACGCCTTCATTCAAAAAATGAAATGTTTACTGCAATGCTGAAAGATATTTATAATTTTATGGCAGCAGTTTAATATGATTTTTTATTTTATTACTTTATAGTATAACAGTTATTTGTTCATTTATTTTAAGTATATATTTGTAATTTAATAAAATAGTTCGTAAAAGTTTGTAATTTTCAAATGTTATATTTTTAAAATGCCCACTTTACTATCGAGAATGTTTTTTCTTTTATTTTTCAAATGTTTCAATTCACCTTATTTTCATTTTGCGCCAACTACTGAGCTTGGCGACAATGCTGTCCGTATAATGGAAAAGTACCGCATACATTTTGGCATGGTGTCCGTATAACGGAAAAATAGTGAGAATTGTTGTCAAATCATATAAACAGCTATGAAAACAAACTTGATGAGTGTTTTTTTTATATGTTTATTTTATATGTATATTATTCATGTTTTTATGTACAAATTACGGAACTGATGTCATATTCGCCCCATATTGGCGCGATTTTTTTCTGAAGCCAAATCATATAGGCAAAGGGTACTTAACTTGCGCCAAAGTGTCGTTATTTTGCTTGATGTGGTAACCCGGATTATGTTGTTTATGCTGTTGATGTTTTCGCCAAATTGGCAACCGAAAAAAATCGCGCCAATATGGGGCGAATATGACATCTGTACCCAAATTACATCTGTTTCTGTATAAAACTAGAGAAACGGCTTTTTTAATCGTATAAATAAATAGTATAAATATCGAAAAAAAAAATGCATGTGCATATAAAATGAAACAATGGATAGGTTCAGGGAAAATGTTGCCAAATTTCTTTTTTCGCCAAGGCACTTATACTGGAAAAGTACCTAAAGCACATTAAAATCGCGCAGTTAGGAGCTGATACAGTACAGCGTCGTCTATTGGCGGTTATTTTATTAGTAGCATCGGGAGGAAGATGTAAAGATGTACTTTAAATTCTCACCCATAGATTTTGAAAAAATATCTTAAAAGAGCGGAGTTTAAATTAAATTTTGGTGACCTCCTTTATGAAAGATTAATAGTTATAACTGGGAATTTCACCAAATCAGCCAGCAATTGCCAAGTTGGCCAACATTTGGCGCTACTGTGGTAACCCTGCATTAGTATTTTTCAACAATTACTCATTTCAATGAGGTGGTCCTACCGGAATCGTGAGGGACACACAGAGACTTGGATTTTATATAAATAGATTATGCATAATTATTATTCATTTGCACTTTAAAAAAATCTTCTGTATAGGATTTTTCTGACGTTTTCTATTATTCATATTATAATTATGCCAAAATCAAGTATACTGAATGAATATGAAAAAAGTTGCTGTTGAATATTTTGCTTTGTCAGGAATGAATTCTAGGTCTATTGTAAAAAAGTCAGGAAGATCTAAAGCCGTCATTAACAATTTTTTAAGTTTAAAAGACGAAAAAAAAAATGCTGGATGCCGAGCAAAAACCTTATCACCCAGAGATAAAGGGAATTTTTAAAGTTAGCATCAACTGGAAAATACTAAAGTACAGAAATTTTAGAAACAACTAGGTTCGAAATTTGCCAGAAAACAATCTTCAATAAAATTAATCGATCTGGGAATTTCCAATACACATCAAAATAGAGTTAATCTTCTTTACTGCCTACCTATAAAACCTCACGTTTACACGGAAAAAACTGTTTTGTTGAAACAACTAAAATTTTTTAAATATAACTCCAACCAAATATTTTGGTTAGAATGACCAAATTTTGGTTGAATTAATCAAATGATTCATTGAATTAACAAAATCATTTGGTTAGTCTAACCAAAATTTGATCATTCAAACCAAAATATTTGGTTGGAACTATATTAACCAAAATTTAGTTGTCCTAACAAAACAGTTTTTCCGTGTACAGTTTGCAAGACAAGTGATGACTTGGGCCTACAAATGACTGCAGGTTATTTTCTCCTATTAAAAGAAATTGAACTTGGATGGTCCTAATAGTTGGAAATATTATTGGCATGATTTGAGAAAAGAAAAATAATATTTTTCAAAACGTAAGTTAGTTTGGCGGATACATTATAACATGGGGATGCTTTTAGTTCAACGGCGTGGGTTACTTGCATTTCTTTCAGGCAAACTTAATTCAAAGGAATATCTAAAAACACTTCCACCTGTTGCAACACTTCTGGCAGGAGAAAAATGGATTTATCAGCAAGATAATGCGACTATCCACACTAGCGGTGACACAAACATTTGGTTCCAGAAGAAAGATATTTAAGTCTTTCAATGGCTTTCCAGAAGTCCTGATCTAAATCCTATCGAGAACTTATGAGAAGATCGAACAAAACGCGTTTAGACAAATGAAAGACATTTTTCTTCAGCTTCAGAACTCAGATCTACGACTGAAGATGAATGGCACAAAACCAGTCCCGAACTGTACTAAAATAAATCCATGAAAGACAGAATATTTGCAGTCATCGAACGCAATAGTGGTTGCGCGAACGCAATATTACGAATTTTTTCCTTCGTTACTGTATTGTTTTTATTTTCATGTCCTTAATTTTTTTACTCCGGAAGAAATAGTCCTTTTCTGCATAATTACTTTATTTTCGTACTGAATTTCTTACAGATGAATTTTGTTAATTTTTTTTAAGCTTTTCAACTTTGTGATATACATTATAGTAAACTTTTTGTATGTGATTTGCAATTTATCAAAAAAATTAATATTTCTTGCTGTCCTTAAAGTTTTTACACGCACTGTACTTAGAGTCAACATTTTGAAAAAGATAATGCGCTGAACCAGCAATACTCAACCTGCGGTCACGATAAATATGTGGCTCGTTGAGCTTTTATGAGCGGCCCGAGAAACATAATCTTTAATTGATATCTATAAAATTAATAGTTATGTTCATAAAGGGTATTTTTCTGTTGATTTACATATTTTCATGGAAAGACAAAATCTGTTTTGTTGTTTCTTCTTAATTTAAATTTATGTAATACATCTTAACCCTTAACTACTGTGACAAAAATTGTCGCATAACTACTGTGAGCGGTCTGTCAGACCGCTTAATCAAAAGATGAATAAAATGATACATTAACTCTCAAAATGCTATTTCAGTTCTAATGTTTATGTGCAGGGCTAGTAAAATTAAAATATAGCTATTCAAATGTCTAGTGATAGTAATAAGGCTTCAAACGAAAAAAAAATTAATCAGTATCTATATTTAAACTGAAAATTACAAGTTAAACTGTGAAAATTGACAAACGCAGCGGTGTACAAGACCGCTAACAGCAGTTTAGGGTTAAATTCCGTTTGCTTAGGCAAAAGTTCTTGTTACATGTTGTCATTTTTCAATTCCTACTATTAGCTCACACTCTCCCTATATTTATTTATATATTTATATATTTATCTTGTACAAATTTTCAATCGTTAAAAAAATACTCATTATTCATCCTATCAGGTTGAAATAAATTTTTTTAAACTTGTACTGGATGACAATTGATGTTAGTACAGTTTTTTCAAATATTAATTAATTATTTAAATTTTAATTAATTAATTTTAGTTTTGCATGGGAAACAAAATGGCCGCCATTTGTTATTGAATTTCAATGAAAGTATTTTCAATAAGGATTACCATAGGGGGGGGACCCTGTTCTGTCGCCAAATACCGCCAAGTTTGTCGCCAACTTGGCGATATATCGCCAAATTTGGCGGCCAAAATGAGTCGCCAAAAGTGACGCCAACTTGGCGATATCTGTAATATTTCGCCAAATTCCCATAGAGTTCCATTGTAAACCTACTTGCTTATAGAAAATCAACAAATTGAGATATTTTAATGTAACAAAAACTCATATTAGCTTGATTATATTAAATTTTTCTTTGATGGCCTAAGTAGGAATTGACTTTAAAAACAAAATTTTTATATTACTTGTTATACTACAGTGGCGTATACATTTTTTAAACTCCAGCACCAATTAAAAATTAATCCAAATTATTTAAATGTACACTTCATAATTTCTACATTTAAAAAAAATCATAAAAAGTTTCTGTACTGTGCGAAAGACTGATTTATTAAATGAAATCAGATTTTTTTTCTTTAAAATTAGAAATTCTACATTGTTATTTTATTATGTTTTATACTTATTGTATAACTAATACAGATTTTTGTTGCAAAAAGTATGTCGCAAGAGAAAAGAAAAATGGTATCAAGAACTTTTCGCACAGCTATTTAGAAACAACACTCTTGGCGGCATATGCCTGCAACATTTGCAATAGAAGTGAACAACAAAGTAATTTGGAAATTGTGGTGTTAAAATTTTTGGCAACATTTTTTCCGCGACAAGAGTTCATCCTTACAATCAATATTAACTTTGTTACAATGCTTTTTTATACGACATTTGTTTTCTTAATATTTTAATCACTTTTATTAGATAAATATGTGTGTTGTGTTCCGCATAATGTCGAACACATATGTTTACGGCACGCTAGTAAAAAAGATTGAGTATGGCTGGATTGAACGATACTGGGACCCCACAATCGGAAACCTTCTCTGATGCCGGTATGCAAACCATTCTACATTATTACAATAAATTCCTTAATTTTATAGATGATTAAATAAAAATATAGTGTAATGTGTTTCCATAAGTGCTATATTTGTGTCTTTTTGCCACATTTAAATCTTGTTTTTTTAACATAGTCACCGAGCTTTCTTCGGAATAACACTGGTATATTTTATGTAACGTTTATATTTAAATTGGAAATCTCATTGGAATCTTTAAATTGTCACTTCAGTAACAATTCCAAATCAAATCACTTTATAAAAAAGCATAATTTATTTTTAAATCGAACTTTATTAATCCAACATGACTGTTTATATAAAAGTGTCATCTAACTTAATCGAAGTATTTATTGTTAACCTTGTGCACATATCCTTTTAAAACGTAATGCTAGTTATTTTAGTAAACTTTAAAGATAAATGTCTACTTCTTGTTAAAATGTCTCCAGTGTACGTTTAATGTTAAAATTAATTAGGTGAAAAGGAATGTTCCTAATTAGTAATCGTAGTTAGTTGTAACAGATTTCACTTAAGTTTAATTATGACTTCTTTAGAAATGTGAAGCTCTTGGTAAAAATAGGTATTAGATCAAATTTAATTAAGCAAATTAAAAAAAAAATTGTTTCATTAATTGAAGTTTTAAATTTTACATATCAGTTTATCTTTAGACAAGTGTATGCTTTTCAACTAATCATTTTTCAATTATCTCTTGTTTTTAATTTTAAAAAATATTTTTTGTTATCTCAGAAACTCTTTGTTTTTCATTTTCTCGTTCATAAAAGAATGTAATTTAAATAAAATGCAAAAGCATTTTTTTTAAATTGTACATTAAAAGCCATATGGATTGCTGTTAAATGTTTTATGTTTCTTAGATTAAAAGAACTTCTTTCCTCAATTTGGTTAATATTTAAAGCATTTAAAATATGTTGACCAGTAACTAAAAGGAGATATTTGTTTATTCATATAATTGAATTTATTAAATTTGTGAATTAAATTTTATGTTGTATTTAGGCTATAGAGGATAGATAATATTGCGAAATAATTACAAGGGAATAACTGCATAATTAAATTATAACATTGTTGATATTAAGATATATACAAAAACTGCAAATAAAATGAAACAAGATGTTATTTAAAACTTTTCAAAAACGAACCACTAACCATTTTTAATATAATGCAAATAACGTATTCGTTTCTCATAAAGTTAACGAAAAAAATATATAATATAATATAACACAATTAAGGATATCTATATAGAAACAAGTATACACGTTAGACGCTTTCAAACTGTAATGATTGGAATTATTTGTTGATATGTTTTCTTCATTATTTTTAAGTAAATGTAATTTTTAAACTGACAATGTGTTTTGAGAAAATGTTCTGATTCCAAACGAACGAAAACGATCCCAAAATGTTGTACAAAAGCCTTTTGTGTGATGATACCTCATTGATCGTTATGCGTTAGTCTGGGCATAGGAAAAATTATATTGACTGGTAAGTTGTTAATATCCTGAGGTACGCCGCGGTGTACCTCAGGATATTTTGGCTATAATTATTGCAGCTGAAATACAAGAGACATTTTTCACTATTTTTACAATTATGACTCTTATGATTTTTATCCCCAAGGGGAAATATCGAATATCAGACATTACGTAATTAGTTCTGTTCTTAAATTCTACTCCAGCTGTAATTTTTGGCCTAATGACAACTTCTGGTTTATGTGATTTCACATTATCATAATAAAATTACAATTTCTCATTATTAATTTTTTGCTTAACTTCATTAATATTTTGACAACCACACGAGAAAGTTTTTTTCAAACACGGAATCTTCAGTACCATTTATAACTATTGAGTCAATACGACATCTTTAACTTTAAAATAGGAACATAACAGCTTCATGTTTAAAAAATACTTATCCAGCGATTTGTCATGTGTCATTTTATTTTTATCCACAGGGAAGACCGAGCTAAGCTCCGTAAAAATTAACTTTTAATTCAACTCTATATAATAATAAATTCTCGATGTATTAATCCTCCAATACCTGATGAGGGCGTTCTTCTTATTCGATCGACGTTGAGTTACACGCTTTCGAAAATTCTTCAGGAATTCTTCCTTTTAAAGATAATGACAGGAGGATTAATGTCATAAAGTAAATAATTAACAAATGTTAAAGGTAAAACTATTTTTTAAAACAATTTCTCAGTTCAACTACACATCCATTTCGACAGGTAAAAAAATCGACTTTAAAAAATCGCATTTCGACTAACTGTCCATATGTAAGAGTTTATTCATGTCATATTTAGAAATGAAGAAACAGCTTCAATTTTTATTTTAAAGTTTCGAACTTGCATTTTCCAAATCGATTTTCTGTGTTTCTGACTTAAAATTGTCCAAATAAGTGGGAAATACATTAAGCCTCTACAAAGAAACATTAAATAAATTTTTAGATAAATTTGAGCATTTTAAGTAAAGTAATTTTGAGTATGTAAATTTTTAGAAAAATATATTCTAAAAATATTCTAAAAATCTCGTTTCTTCGTTCCGAAATTTTCAACTAAACTCATTGATTTGAGATGCATCGGCTCAAATGAGACGCTCTTTATTTATTGCTATAAGCTTGACTGTTTATAATTATCAGTCATGACTGACTCAATACATGTGTGGAAATTATAAAGCAAGCAATGCATATATGACTAAACTTTGAAGACGCTTTTCACGCGTGCATTAAAAGCTGCAGACTTAACAGTAATAGTAAATTTTTAGTTTGAGACCTCAGAAGTGTTTCGAATACTCTTTGAGAATGTTTTAGTATAATAGATGATCATTTATAAAATTCAATTTAAAAGATAAATCCTGGAATGTATACGTAAAACATTTTTTAGTTATATGAAATTCGTATAATTAGGAAATCATTCTGTGGCGTAGATGAATTAATTACATTTTACTTTATTTGAAAATAAAAAGCTTTTGTCTGAGGCACAGAGAGCCAACTTGGGCCACAAGTATAATTACCCGTACAATTAATTAATAATTCTGAATATTTACATTGGTATTAAATTATTTAAAAAAAAAATTGACATTTTCGTTTTCGGCCGAAAATAGTGAGATTATCGAAATTCGATTTCGGTTTCGGTTTTGGTCTTAAAAATCTGTTTCGGTCGATCCTTAGTTTTAACGTGTGTGTGTGTGTGTGTGTAGGCGATATTCATTCATTGGATTTTGCACATCACATATTTTCCACAACACAAAACGTTTGTGTCTATCCGATTTCAGAGTACACAAAATTAATTAATATAAGTTTTATGTAAACGAAACGTGAGAAGCGACTATTATTAAATTTTCATTTAATGTTTAACCTCATTTAGAATTCCTTTCTCACTTATATTATCTATTTTCACACAATGAATATCATTTATTGTACCATAGTATCCATATTTCTAACGAAACCTTTTTTATGGATTCTGTGTATAGCTATCCATACTTTGTAACCTAAAAGACTTACATATCCATACACATTATTTATTATAGCATAAATACGGAAGGCTCGGGAAAAGCAGTTGAAAACATAGAAAAAAATTTTAGCCTTATTTTGAAATATTCCTTTCCGGTAAAATATTCCAAAAATTTTCACAAAACATAAAATTTAAATTTGAATTCCACACATTCTTATTTGTATTTCACTTGAAAAATATCCTAATGGAACGTCGAAAGCAGCAATTTACGATGCAGAATTTTGTCCCATTTACCCAAAAGACGATCATAAAAGGGAGTTATTGGATCTTTAAACCTGTCAAATGTACTTATTTATAAGATTTGAAGTTTATTAAAGATTAAAAAGAAGTTTTGACATTTTATGCTTCATTAAATTGAAAATGTTTGTTTTAACCTTTAATTAACATTTATTTCCGTGGTTTTAAGATCAAAGTAACAGTAGTACGTAAAGTTTCTTTTTACAGGGATAAGGATTGCGTTTATTATATTTTTTTAATAGTAATAAAATCATATTTTTATACCATTCATTAAATTTCAATTTTTTTGCCTTGGAATCTATACCTATCTTACTGACTTAGGAACAACAACAATACAAAAGTTTTACGTAGTTCTCCACTGTTTTAAGAAATCTTAATTTCTATGCTTTGAAGGGCTATATTCTATTTTAGAACAAGTAATTTAAACTTTTTTTTTACTTGTTAAAGTAGTTATATTTGCTTTTGCGTGTGCAAGTAAATTGTGTATTTATATAAAATTTTGTTGCATTTGTCTGAGTGGAGATTTTACAATAGATCTTAAAACACATCTTCTTTATTTATGCTCCCTTTATATTATTGAATTTAATTCTAAATTTCATAGGCTGTTTATTGTTGCCACTAAATTTATTATAATAATAGTAGACACAAAATCTAAAAAAGTAAAGTGACTTCAAGTACATTTACCCCTTCCATCCATTACCAAAAAATAGTGTATTTTGCCGTAAAGAGCTGAATTAAATCCATTGAAACTTTTTATACAAATGAATTATAAACGGGATTAAAGCACAGGATGCTTATTTCATCTAAATATGTTTAAATGTATAATGTTCATCCTTATTAATGTTCATCATTAATGTTCAAATATAATTTTCATTATATATCATATGTTATGTCTACATTTTATTATTTGAATATATAATTCATATCATTCCTATAAAAATGTTTTTGTTGCAGTTAGTAGGCAATCTAAAGAAATTATATTAAATGTGAAAACTTTATAAGAGTTTTTTATTAAAAAAGATTTTCATTCATGTGCTGCGCACCGGGAAAATCACGAGTTAAATCCTTTGGTTAAAATAAAAAATATATATTTTAGAAACATATAAATGACTCATAGAACACAGAATTTTCTCGTCAACTTTCTTAATTTTTTAACACAGTAGAATATATGAGAGGGCTTTTTAGAGCTATATTTTTTAAGAGCTGACTAGTTTAGCGTAAAAAATTAAAAAACAAGTTTGCGCATTTTTGGAGTTTTTTAGTGATGGGCGATAACGAGATGTTTTTCTCGATTTTCTCGATTGTATGGACATCTCGATATTTTTCGATTGTATAAATTTTTTCTCGATGACTACAGTTTGCAAATTTCTTTTATAAATCATATATTATGTATTATATACGTCATACATTTATCAAGAATCGTCTGCGGGTGAACTGGAATGAGTCGATGTTAATAAAGACTAGGTGACTTCGACCGCTAGCGGGCCCCTCCTTTAATCGGGGCCCCTAATTTATACGTAATCTTGTAATATGAAATCACGAACTGGTTACCCGCTATATACGGCACTGATATATGATAGCAGGCGGGTGTGGTGTGCACGCACTACAAAATCTTGTAAAAAATATAATATCGAAACGAATGAACATCGGACCAGATCTCTTGGGGGAGGGGTCAAAGCGAGCGGAGGGGCACAGCAGCTGCATAATATGATTAAGTCGTCACAGGTCTTTAGGCCTTTCCAACCATATGTCCCATGAGAAGTCTGGATCTGAATTTATAAAAATCCCCTCCCCGTGGGGGGGAAAGGGGGGAGGGGTGCGGGAGGTGGATAACATGAGTAAGTGGTCATAAGCCTTTCCAACAATATGTCACATGAGGGGTCTCGGCTAAATTTAGAAAAACACCCCCGTGGGGGAAAAGTGGGGGGGGGCGGTCACCGGAGGTGCATTACATCAATAAGTAGTCACAGACCTTTCCAACGATATCTCACATGTGGGGTCTTGGCTAAATTTGGAAAAGTGTCCCCCGGGGGGGTTCAAAATGGGGGGGATGGACACCGGAGGAGCATAACATCAATAAGTAGTCACAGACCTTTCCAACGATATCTCACATGAGGGGTCTTGGCTAAATTTGAAAAAGTGTCCCCCGGGAGGGGCAAATTGGGGGAGACTGTCACCGGAGGTGCATAACATCAATAAATAGTCACAGACCTTTCCAACGATATCTCACATGAGGGGTGTTGGCTAAATTTGGAAAAGTGCCCCCGGGGGGGGCAAAGTGGTGGTGGGGACACCGTAGGTACATAACATCAATAAGTAGTCACAGACCTTTCTAAAGATATCTCACACGAGGCGTCTTGACTAAATTTGAAAAAGTGTCCCCCAGGGGGGGGGGGCAAAGAGTGGGGGGACTGTCACCGGAAGTGCATAACATCAATAAGTAGTCACAGACCTTTTCAACGATATCTCATAAGAGGAGTACTAACTAAATTTGGAAAAGTGTCCTCCGGGGGGGGGGGCAAAGTGGAGGGGGGCGGCCACCGGAAGTGCATAGCACTAATAAGTAGTCACAAACCTTTCTAACGATATGTCACATGAGGGGTCTTCGCTAAATTTGGAAAAGTGTGCTGAAATTTCATATATTATAAATAATATTTAGCAGAGGGCTCCATAAAAAAATCCGATCTAAAATAATAAAAGCGGAAAAAACTACCCTCGCAGTGGGGACAAATTGGGGAGGGGAGGAAGAAAGTCTCATAATATGAAAGAGTCATCCGAGAGCTTACCGATGACATATCACATGACTGGTCCAAAAAAAGTTTGAAAATTGCTCCCCCTCTCTCCCCCCGTGGGCCCACTATTTCACCCCAGAATTCACACAGCCGCCACTTTAAAATTTTTATGTTCAATAAATAATATTTACCGGAAGACTGCATAAAAAACCCATATTTAAAGTGATATTTAAATTTATTATAGAAATCGGCTACGGTTTTAAAAATTTGTTCGCCCCTTCCCCACCCCCCTTTGAGCGAAGAAAGGTTCATAGTATAAAGAAGTGGTCAAAAGGCTTTTCGATTATATGCCACAGGAAGGGTTCGGTAAAATTTTTAAAATTGCACCCCATGAGTCCACTCTCACGTCCTCCTCCCTCGAAATCACCCGACCCACCTTCCTCTTTGAAAATTTTATATTTAATAAATAATTTTTATCGGAGGGTTCCAGGTATGTGACAACTTGGTATGGCTAAAATAAGAGAAATTTTGAAAATTAAAGCTTCATTTCACAGCTCATTGTCATGTCTTTTTCTCTATCTCATCCCTTGGTACTCTCGATAAATTTTCTTACTTTTCTTCTCTGCCGAGGACGAGATAAATCCTCGAAAAGCTTCTCATAGCGAAATGTTGAAAAGCGCGAGAGAAATCCTCGAAAGGCTTTTCATTGGGAGATTTCGAAAAGGACGAGAGTAACAAGCGAGAGGCTTCCCATCGGGAAAGGTTGAAAAGGGCGAGAGGAAAATCTCGAGAGACTTCCCATCCCGAAAGGTTTAAAACCGCGAGAGCACCAACAATCGAGCAGCTTGCCATCTGGAAGCGTCGAAATGCTGGAAAAATCATCGAGATGAGATTTGCCGAAATGCGAGATGGAAATGAAGCTTTCAGAGTCAAACTTACCGCATTTCTGGTTTAAGTCATAATTTCTCAAAGGAGTCCATCTGCTTATCCAATCTCTTTTTAGCTCACAGGCTATCTAAGCCTGAGAGCTAATGTACCCGTCGGTTCTGTGTGTATGCATGTACTGTACGTACGTACGTACGTATGTATGTACGTAACGCGATAACTCTTGATTAAAATGTACGATTTGCTTCAATTTTTTTTATGTTCAATCTGATAAGGCGTTCCGCTGTTTAGTTTTGACGGTTCATTGGTTAAGGATAAAGGGAGAGAAGGGGGGCTGGTCCCCACCCCCTCCTTAATTTAGATAAATAGGTTTTTCATGCAGAATTCTTCGATTTGCTCCAAATTTCGTATACCGGTTTATTATGTTAAGGAGCTTCCCTGATTAAACTTGGAGGTTCATTAGTTAAGTATGAAGGGGGGAAAGGGGGATAGACCCCCTCCTTAATTTAGATAAATGGGTTTTTCATGCAGAATTATTCGATTTGCTCCAAATTTGGTATACCGGTTCATTATGTTAAAAAGTTGCCTTGATTAGATTTGGAGGTTTACGGGTTAAGTATAAAGGGGGAGAAGGGGGCTAGACCCCACCCCCCTTAATTTAAATAAATGGGCTTTTCATGCAGAATTATTTGATTTGCTCATAATTTGGTATACCGGTTTATTATGTTAAGGAGCTTCCCTGATTAAACTTGGAAGTTCATTGGTTAAGGATAAAGTGGGAGAAGGGGGGCTGGTCCCCCACTTAATTTAGATAAATGGGTTTTTCATGCAGAATTACTCGATTTGTTCCAAATTTGGTATACCGGTTTATTATGTTAAGGAGCTTCCCTCATTAAACTTGGAGGTTCATTAGTTAAGTATAAAGGGGGGAAAGGGGGGTAGACCCCCTCCTTAATTTAGCTAAATGGGTTTTTCATGCAGAATTATTTGATTTGCTCCAAATTTGGGATACCGGTTTATTGTGTTAAGAAGCTGCCTTGATTAGATTTGGAGGTTTATGGGTTAAGTATAAAGGGGAGGGGCTAGTCTCCCCTTAATTTAGATAAAAGGGTTTTTCATGCAGATTTATTGGATTTGCTTCAAATTTAATATACAGATTTATTCCGATATGGCGCTTCCTTCATTAGATTTGGAGGTTCATTGGTTAAGTATACAAGGGCGAAAAGGGGGCAAGTCCCCTTAATTTAGATAAATGGATTTCCATGGAGAATTATTCAATTTACTTGAATTTTTTTTTCTATGTTTGTTCTGATAAGGAGCTTTCCTGATTAGATTTGGAGGTTCATTAGTTAAGTATAAAAGGGTTAAAGGGGTTAGACCACCCTTAATTTAGCGATATGTTCCTTTTTTTCATGCAGAATTATCTGATTTGCTTCAAATTTGATATACTGATTTATTATAGTTAAGGAGTTTCCCTGATTAGATTTGGAGGTTCATTGGTTAAGTATAAAAGGGGCAAACGGGGGATATTTCCCTTCATTTATTATTTGAGGGACATTATTCTTTGAAATAAGAGTATAATATACAGTTAGTGTTAATAACCTGTGAGCTCAATGCCATCAGTTTAACTGGCACTTATCATTTTATTGCTATTAACCGATGTGGGTTATGAAGCATAGTGGTTTATGTATTCAGTTCTGTATAGTCCTAGTTTCAAACTTTACTGTTAAATTTAGTGTCATTTTGCCACGAATTTTCAATATTTCTCTTATTTTAGCTCTGCCAAGCTGCCCCATACCTGGAGACTCAGATAAATACTATTTATTAAATATAAAAAGTTCAAAGAGGAAGGTGAGTGAATTCTGGGGTGCGCGAGAGTGCACAAAGGGAGGGGGGGGGGGGCGGGTAATTTTCAAACTTTTACCAAACCTCTCCTTGACATATCATCGGAAAGTCCTTTCACCACTCTTTCATATTATGAATCTTTCTCCTCCCAGAGTTGAATTCCGGAAAGGGTTCGGGGGGGGAGCGGTGTGGGGTGACTTTTTTTTTAATTGTAGAGATTTCTACAATAAATATCATTAAATGAGGTTTTTTAATGGAGCCCTCCGATAAATATTATTTATTAAATATAAAATTTTAAAAGTGGGGCTGCGTGATTTCCTGGTATATTCTAGGATAAAAGAGGGAACCCACGTGGGAGGGGTAGATTTCAAACTTTTTTTGGACCAGTCATTTGATCTATCATCGGAAAGTTTTCGGTTATCATAGCAAAGTTACTCTTTCATATTATGAACCTTTCTTCTTCCTTCCTTAGTTTGGCGCCCCGAGAGAGGCACTTTTCGAACTTTTTTGAAATCGTAGCGTTTTTAAACATTTTAGATCGGATTTTTTTACGGAGCCCTCCGATAAATAATTTTTAGTATATGAAAATTTCAAAGAGAAGGATGGGCAGGGTATATTTCGGGGGGGGGGGGGGGGCACGATAATTGGAATCCTGGGAGTTGGGACTCTTTTCTATCTTTTGCTGACACCCCTCATGTGATATATCATTGGAAAGCTCTGTGACTACTATTTCATTTTATATATCGCCCGCGCCCCTCCCCTTACTTTGCCCCCGAGCGGGGGCACTTTACTAAATTTAGCCGACACCCCTCATGTGCCATATCGTTGGAAAGTCCTGTGACCACTTATTCATATTATGCACTTTCCTTGCCCCTCCCTCCTACTTTGCTCCCCGCGGGAGTGCGTTTAATGTATTCCAGTCGAAGAATTTATAAAAATGGGGAAATTAAAGATCCAATCTCAAATGACGTAGAAAAATCAATAAAAAATTTTGATCCCTTTTATCATCCTTTAGTTCATATTTTTGCCACTAGGGGGTGCTTTTGATTCTTATTTCTTTGGCCATTTTGGTACTAATTGCCGAAAAATTCTAATTTTTGATACTTAAACTCCCCTTACCGCTTCATAGCTACTCGCGTTTTTTCAGCTTTTTTCAACCAGGGGCACCCTTACAAGACTTTTCCAGTCTTATGGCTCCTTTATAGTTTCCCTTTGGTTTGTTGTTTTTTTATTCCATCTGTTTTCAGTTACCTTATATTTAATAAAATCTGCCTTATATATATGTAAAAACAATGATTTCAATAATCGATTGTAGAACATCTCCTTTGTAGATTCTCGAAAGTAATCGATGACTGTATCGATTGTGTATTTTACGATAACGATTTTTTTCGATTGGTAAATTTTCGAGAATCGCCCATCACTAAGCCCTATCACTACTATGAAATTGTCGGCCAAAATAATAGCTAAGTTTTCCAATAACTGTTTTTAGCTTTTCTCGTTATAATCGATTGTAAAACATCTCGATTGTAGATTCTATGAATTAATCGATGGCTGTATCGATTGTGATTTTTTACGATGACGATTTTTCTTGATTGTCGAATTCTCGAGAATCGCCCATCACTAGAGTTTTTACTCTTTTATTCTTAAGTTATTAGTTTTATTTTACTTGGTACAGTTAAGATCAATGTTTGTTCACATGGAGTACACATATTGAAAACAAACTTGAAACAAACATAATAATCCTATTGTAATCAGTATTATTGTATTCACGATTAATGTAATTAGCACAGCTATTGTAATCAATTAGGTAAAACTTTTTGTTTGCGCATGCATCTTCCTTACAGGTAACTGAATTCGTATCATCTTACAACGTTTTTTCACTGGTTAAATGAACTATCGCAAAGTTAACGGCATTGGACAATGATTAATTTTAACTTCCTCTAAGTGTTTGCCTCTATGACTTTAACACTGTAAAAAATTATTCTGATTCTTATAAAATCATGATATATTTCTAGATGAGGAAATTTAACCCAAGAAATAATAAATTCTCCCTGGATTAATTCTGATAGCTATAACTTTTGATTTACACAATATTGTTAAGAAAAGTTTTTACTCACAATAGGTTGATAGTGTGAGCTGTTCCAGTTTATTTTGTGAGAAATTTAAACTGTTTCTCTTAAAAATAAAGAATAATTTATAACTATCACAAATCAAATATTTGTTACTGATGTTACATTGATATATCTTACATGTTTTGACATCAATAGCCTACATTCAATAAAATGATTACATGGTTGGTACATGTGAATTTAAATTTATCTCTAAAATGATTCAAAGAATTCAATTTTTATTTCTCTTGGCATGTTATGCGAGCTTTTATGTTTTTCTTTTTTACTTTTTTTAATAAACTTTTGTCGAAAATATATTTGTAAGTTTAGTTTCGGTCTGATTTTTTAGGGACTAATGATGTAAATATCCTTAAGTAAGAAATCTTGTTCAAGACTTTTCTTACTACTGAATTACATAAACAAAAATATATTTAGATAACTTGATTTAGAAACTAAAATAAATTAATAAAGCTTTCATTTTTAAATTTCAAAAAAATGTATATGAAATATCACTGCATTATGAAATAAGATACGGGGTTTATTAAGTGCAGCAATTCTAGGCTACTTTGCTTCATATTGCACATTTTTAAGCAAAAATCATATAATATATGGTAAATTTGCAAAATAACATTAAAAAATTATGTTATTATACATTAATAGAATCCTATTATCATACAAATTCTTATACAAGTACAGTGTGACTTCAGAAATCCGGCAACTTCAAAAATCGGGCATCAAAACCATGTTTACCCTTCCTTTTTCTTTTACACTTTTAAGTTATGGTAGCAAAAAAATAGCAATTGTTTATGAATTAACCCATTTTTAGCCAAAGTTGCGTAAACGCACCATTTCAATAAGTAGTTTTTTATTAACACTGTGACGTATATTGTTCACTAATTTTATTTTTCTGCTATTTTTAAGGGTTCTGAAGGCATTATAAAATAATAGAAATTGAATTGGAGTAAACACTGTCTGTTGAGAATTTTTTTAAATACGCTACTTTTTTTAATTTAAAACAGAGATTGACAAATTCAACTTTTTGAAAATGTATAATTATTCCACTTGAGATTAATCATATGTTTTTATAATGGATTAAAGTTGCAAGTTCTGTAAATAAAACAAAAATAAAACTAATGTCATAAAAAACTTCCTTTTTTATTTAAACTTAATGGAGAGTTAACTCATCATAGGCCGAATACATGAGAAGTAGGCAAAAAATCGAAAACCCACTTTTAATGCAAGGTTTCAGAGTTTTATTGCAAATTTAGTGTGATTTATTTGTGCCTCAAATGCAAAGTCCATGTGCATCCAAAATGTTTCAAAATAATATATAAAAATTCGACTATAATACAATTGTTCAACTGAATGATTTGTTCATTGATTTGGCCAATGGTGCGTATACGCACCATTTATTTCTTTAAAAAAATAATATTTTTCATGCACGAAACTTTTTTTGTATCTTAATGAATATAACTTAAGCATATTTCAATGAAAATTATACTGCATTTTATAAAATTTCTATGCTTAGCCTAAAATGGGTTAAAAACTTCAAGTTCGAAAATAAAAATGCAAAAAAATAATATTTTACATTTTTTTTTTCATTTGCCAGAGGATAATATTTTCTGAAGAAATTTTCTGGGAGCTCCATTGTGTCTCAGCAGCGGTGTGGTGATTAGTACACAATTTTTTTTGGAGTCTCACTTCTGACGCTGTGCTAAATACAACTACAAGCTGATAACGCTAGTAACAGCTCCAAAGACGAGGATGAACAACTGGCAGAAGAAAAGGTATCACTAGAAAAATGCATAAATTTGGCTGGAGAATTAATATTTGCTTTAGAGAACAAGAGTGTATTTGCGAAATAAAGATTCTTTCTTTGAATAAAATACAATAAAAACTTGTTAAAGAACGACCAAAAACATGGAAGCAAACAAAATTGACATCGATGTTTCTGAAATTACACGAGAAGAAATATTCCCTCTTTATTAGATTTTTTTGTAGCACAGAAAGTATTAATTAATGTAAGTTTTTTATATTTAATTTTCTCTATTTCTTACATAATTATCACTTCATAATGAATTAAATTATGGCTAAAAGCACCATTAAGGATACAGTACTATTTTTGATATTCCTAGCTACTACTTTGACATTCCTTTAAAAATCCGGAATTTTCAATAATCCGGCACATGCTTGGTCCCGATGATGCTGGATTTTTGAAGTTATACTGTATATTCTTTTTAGTTTTTTTTAAAGTGGTGAAAAATATAAGATGAATGCTTCATGCTTCATCTTATATACAAATTAGTTGAAAGTAAGATAAAATCTCAGAATAATATAGACCCATATAAAATCCATAGTTTACCATGAAACTCTTAGCGAAAATTAAAAGAAAGCTATTTTTTAAAGATTAAAGGAAGGAATTAATCAAAATTCAGAAAAGTGTTTTTTACATATAAAGATGGAAGCTCAACGAAACAAAATTATGTTTTCCTAAGCCAATAACTGCAGCATAAAAATGCCTATACATGTTTTAACAGAAGTGAACCCTAGAACTGAGAAAAGGTTTCTTTTGCTAAAACATTTTGGGAGTTTATACCTATAATTAATTCTTTTAATTAAAAACAATGTGTATTTATTTTCATTAACAAGTCATTTCGAATTATTTAAAGATTTCATCATTTCACCCACTCTCTTTCCATATTCATTAAAGAATTTAGTATTATCTATAGAATATTTATTTTTCATAATTTACACCAACAAAATCAACAATTTATTTATTGATTGATTTAGGTTCTTTCTGTAGCTTTGTCTGATTATAACTCCATTCCTCGCACAAACTGCAACTGTTTCATTGACTCTTGTATGCATGAAAAATAAAGTTTAAAAAAATATTGTGAAGTTAACTTTACCACATTTTAGGTGAAAAATTAATCTCCAATTTGTCCAAATATTAATCTCGAAATTACTACCTAAAACACAATAGTAATCAACACAGTTCTACAAAATTTTCGCTCGTAAAAAATTTAAACTGATTCTATACATTTTGGGGATACTTACACCAAAAATGACCTAAGGTTTTTTTTTTAATTTAATGCATAGTTCTTTCACAATTTGCTTCAAGATATATATTATATTACATATATAAACCTCGTTTAACATAATAAGGACAAGAAAATAAACAAGAAAAATTCCATATGAAAAATTACATAGATAAAAGCAAGCGTATAGAATGCATTAAGATACATTTGAATTTATTCACTTTTCTGATTCAAAGGGCTTATATTGCCTTTTTCTATTGCTAATAATGCTCCTGTTTTTAGTTTGGCTACTGTGTAATGACATTGCATTTTCACGATTAAAAATCCATCAATAATCGGCAACCGTGTATTCTACTGGCTCTGGTACAAAAGGTAATCAACAGAAAATATATATTATTGGGTTTTAAATTTAATACAAAGCTTGTGTATAAAATATCTATATTCTCGCAATACAACTAAACAATATCAAATAAGACATAAATTCCGTAGTCATATATAGCAAATTTCAGCATATCTGTTAGAGAATTCAACATCTGTGATTATATAAGATTTTTGAGATTGATTAAATATTAAGGGGTATGGTTTGGGAACGCTATTATCTATATTACACTGAACATTCTCAGCAACAGCAATATCCGAATCAGAGTATGGTGAGTATCTAATATGCCTTGTAAATTATGGTTAGAAATCTGTGGAACACGTGAAACACCTAGTAAACCTGAGCAAGATTGTGAAAGAACTATGCATTAAATTAAAACAAAACCTTAGGTCATTTTTGGTGCAAGTATCCCAAAAATATATAGAATCAGTTTAAATTTTTTAAACAGTTTTCATGAGCGAATATTCTGTAGATCTGTGTTGATTACTATTGTGTTTTAGGTAGTAATTTCGAGATTAATATCTGGACAAATTGAAGACAAAATTTTCACCTAAAATGTGGTCACCTAAAAGTTGATTTTTTTTTTCAACTTATATACTCACATGAGCTTAATGGATAGTTGCCACTGTGGTATTTAGGTCTACCCCATACCAATGTAGTGCCAAATCTGAATGTTTATATTCATCTTTGGACAAAATTATTTAAAACCTATACACGATCAAAGCAAACTTTGTGTCGTAATTTTGGTTGCATAGGCTTCTAAGCCATAAGCCACACATTCGGTGCCTACCTGTTTGAATTACTAATTTACTTATGGTTTATCCAGATTCAGACCAAAATATACAAAATAACTTTATCTAAGTTATTATCTGTTATAGTACGTAACAATACACAAATTTCATTTTGAAGGACGAAACATTAGGCATTGTAATTTCAATAAACAGACTGTAGCATCGCTTACATAAAATTCAAGTTTGTGCTTGAATGGTACTTTATACATTTTATTATTGTGCTTTTTAAATTCAGAACCAAAAATTACATTAAAAACAACTAAAATTAAAACAAAATTTGTTCTAGTCTTGTGTTATCGATTGAGGTTTTATTAATGTAATATAAATGAACATTGATATCTACTCATAAATAAGTGATACGTTCTAATTAAGTTTTTTATAACAGCAAAATAAATATTTTTCTTGACAAAAATACCCTCGAAAATCGAAGACCACATGTATGTTTAGCAGGCGGAAAAAAATGTGGGATGCATAAGAAATTATAAGTACGTGATTTAATACGTTGCAGTCAAGCAGAATAAAAATTGTTTCGAACTATTAGAACATCTGTTAAGCAAAGTGTTTTTTTTTATGCAAATAAACTGCTATAGATAAAAAGTAGCGTGGTAATATAACAATTTTATTGTTATCTAATTATTTATTTCCTGCCATTAGCTTTATCATATAATTTAGTTTCTGTAAACGATTGCTTGATTTTGTAAATAATAACTAGTGAATAGAATTGGATTCTTAAACTCCGTTAAATAAAAAAAATAGCGTAAAATAGTGGAGAAGTAAAGCTAGATTACATTTTATAATCACAAGTTAAAATGCTAAATACATAAAAAATGTAACAATCTTTTTAAACATAAAAAATACATGTATTTAGCTCAATTTAGGAATGTTGGATTTAGTGAGACATTAAGTTAGTTCTTGAGAAATATATTAAACATGTATTGAGTTTGTTAAAGTGAGAAACAAAAGTATTTTTTAAATAAGGAATAAACAATGAATCTGAAGAAAGAACAATTGAAATAATAAATACCCAAGATATAAACTGATAACATTTATTCATGAAAAAACATTTAAAAATATATTGACTGTATGGTATGATTACATATTCAGGCTCATTTTCGTTTACAATTTATCCTTCTTTATTATCCTTCCTAAAAAATAGAAAACACAGATTATTTAATAATTAAAATTGGTAAAACATTTTCATTAAAAGAAAAAAAAACTGTAAATCTTAAACTGCCAACATTGCTTAAAAATTAAGAGTGTACGATTATGGCACTTACAGTTTTTATATATTTTCACACTTATTAATATTCTTTTTTTGTTTAGAAACGCAGCATATGTTTTTTTTAATTAAACAAAACTTGTGTGTGACATGTATTAATCATGAATGAACAGTTATTCTCCAAAAAAGGTATACATATAATTAATATTAATGTCCAGATGATAAGATACATGGCCATCTCATACTAGCCTCATTCCGTATGGTTAATATAAGACAGGCTTTTAAGGCTCACAATACCCTAAAAATGACAAAAATATCGAACATTTTTTTTATTGAATTTTTCAGTGGTCGATACGGTTGTGAACCATGACTCCAAATTGTAGATCTGAAATCCAAATAGTTTTAAAGATATTTGAACTTTTCTGAGTATTCCTTTACAATCTTTAAATGCAAACTTTCTCAAACTTTTATTCTTGTTGATGCTAGTGTTTGCTAATCCCTAAGGTTTTTTTTTTTCTGTTGCAGATAGAGTCTTGAATTTTTTTGCAAACACTTACATGTATATGTATTACAATAATTAGGATGTATTTAAGTGTGAAGGTTATAGTTATTTTTTTAATGTCAAAGTTAATATTTCCAAAATTTTCGTGTGTTTTTTTTCAGGTTTCGCGCCACAAAAAAAAATAAAAATAAATAAATAAAACTTTAAATAAAAGTTACATCTTTAATTCCATACAAACTTTTGTTCCCAATAATCCAATGAATATAAGTCACTTAAAATAGCTAAAAAATATTTAAAATAAAAAATGTTATAGAAGTTTTTAAAAACTTCAAATTTTTGAAAAAAAAAACTGTGATTGTTAAAATGATTTTTTTTAACAGAATCAGTTTAATTTTATAATCTCAAACAAAGCCATTAATTATTTTTAATGTAACAGTCTCCAATTTTTTTTTTTTTTTTTTTAAGGCTACTGTGTAGCCTTAACTTGTTTTGCATTCATTTTTATAGCAAGCAATATTTTTTATTCATTAACTTTTAACATAAAAATTACTTTTTTGGGGGGGGGGGAGGGGGAGGGACAACAGTCAACAGTTCGAATGTGGCTATGAAAGTTAAAAATTTTGACGCTGATTGACCTCATTCTTCGTATAATTTTGTATGATTGTAAAAATAATTTTCGCATGTTTCGAAAATATGTGTGCATGTTCATCATCAACAAAATTCTACAATGCCCAGTCAGGAATGAACATATATTCTTTGTAAACTTTCATTGTTTATTAGAAATGTATTATTATATCTTACATAAAGATACTATCTCAGGTGTTTCTTCCATTTTATAAACGATTTTAAGGTGTGTGGCATTTTTGTGCATATTATAAAGTTCTGGGAAGAAATAATATTATCGAAACTGGTAATTATTTGTTATATAGCCAGTTCCAGGCCTGTTTTTTTATTTTAAATTTTATTGTAAATTTCCGCTTTCAGAATAATTCAAAGATCGATTTCACTCCTTGAAAAATGTCCTTGCAATACCTCTAGTACCCACAAACATACCTATAACATATATGTACTACATATAATGGGTAACGTAGAGTGAGAACATAGTTTTATGAATAAAGATATTGAGATTTTAAAGCACATTAATCTGTCATACTAAAAAAAGTTGTAGTTAGCTAAAACATAATATTTACTGATAAAAACTCATTATTATTCCAAGAAAGTCATTTCTTTATATATAACCATATAAAAATACCTTATTTTTAAAATTTACTGTAAATTTCTATACAGTATATATATATGTACAGTAAGGCTTAGATGTTAAAAAAAGTTATGTATAAAACATATTGTATATAAAGATTTGAAGCAGAGGTGACTATATATATATTGCTTTGATGGAGGGGCGTCAATACTTGTGTTTACAAGAAACCCATTAGGTATTTAATAATTATCTCGCTGTCCATATAGACCTCCGATATTTAAAAAAATATGGAGGCTACATTAAAAATGATGTATAATAGAAAATGTTTTGTGCAATGGATGACCATAGCGCCCTAAAGCAACCACCCATATGTAAATCATTATCTTTACATTTCTTAGAAAAGAAGCGTACGTGTGTTTTTCAAAATTGAGACATAAAAACTTAGAGCTATTAGAAGACGATAGAATAATGAAAAAATATTGAGTACACTTAGTTATTTTTAAGAGGCTACTTCAGTCAAGTGAAAAGGGCCGTTCGCTAACGCTAATCCTATAGAAGAAATGTATAAAGATATCTTGATTGCATCTCAATATTTTTAAATTATTTTTTTGCATTGGATAGCTGATGTCGATCTGTACAACTGCCGTTTTTTACTTTTTCGATTTTGATTGCAGATATTTTTAATGAAAACACTTTCATTTTTGGAACCGGTTTCGAAACTAAAAGCATCCTCATAAAAAAAATGTGCAATTAAAGTCGAAAGTATAAAAAACGGCCTTTGTACAGATCGATCTCAGATATTCAATGCAAAAAAAAGAAAAAAATTCATTTAAAAATATTGAAATGCAACCGAGATATCTTTATATATTTTTTCCGTAGGATTAGCATTAGCGAACGGGTCTTTTCCCTTGACTGAAGTAGCCTCTTAACTAACTATTATTAACAGTGCAGTGTCAGTCAAGAACATGATTCTACCATAAAGGCAAAAGTTTATTCCCAGCACACACATTGATCATTAGTTAGGAATTCCTATATTAATGGTATATGTGGTGGATGAATCTGAATGAACATAAATTATAAATTTTCACTGAATAGAACCGAGTAAAAAATTATCGAAACTACGAATGGTTTTCAATCACATATTGCACATTTTTGAAATAGCCTTTTATCCAACGATTTACCTATGTATATCCTGCCTTTATGGCTAAAATATTTGTTAGAAATCATTAAGAAAATTTATGGCTCAGCAAAAAAACGCATTTCAAATTTTCGAACTTTCAATTTTGCTATATAAAAAATAAAGCATACTTAGTTACAGCGAAGCAGCACCGAAAACTGACGATATGGCAATCAAAATAATAAAACTGTAAAAAATCACCATAAAATAAAAACAATCCATAGGAAGCGTTTCGAGCTAAAAATATTAACAGCTCGTCATTAGCTAAAGTAAGCACGTGTCCGTAAGGGGACAAGGTCAAAAATGAACTGAGAGGTAGAGAGTAGAGCTTTCAAAGAATGCGACAGATGGCGCTAGCTGAAAGGAGCACAAACAGAAGACGAAAGTGTTGCCAAAATGATAGAAGAGAAATTGATAGGGGAAAAATGGAAATAAAATAATAAAACATTTTTTTTCTTTTATTTCCATTTTTTTCCTGTCAATTTCTCTTCTATCATTTTGGCAGCACTTCCGTCTTCTGCATGTGCTCCTTTCAGCTAGCGCCATCTGTCGCATTATTTGCAAGCTCTACTCCGTACTTCTCAGTTCACTTTTGACCTTGTCCCCTTACGGACACGTGTTTACTTTAGCTGACGACGATCTGTTAATATTTTTATCTCGAAACGTGCCCTATGGATTGTTTTTATTTTATGGTGATTTTTTACAAAGTTTTATTATTTTAATTTTTAATTATACTTAGTTAATTCCATAAATGCACTTTTCCAAAGCATAAACCGCTCAGATATGTGCAAATATTTTGTTCAGTTTTTCTCAAAAGGTTTTGTTTTACAAGTTTAGATACACTTTTCATAAAATATAGTAAACCTATCCAGTTTAGAACATTCATATTTTTATATCTAATTTCTTTCCTTAAAACAAATTGAAATTTTAAATGTAACTATAACATTTGAAAAGATATTCAGGAATGTATATTTATTTTTTCTGAGACTATTTTAATGTTTAGATGACTATTTTTAAAATTAATTTCTTTCCTAAAAAAATTTAACTAATTTTTCTTCTTATTAAATGACATATTTTAACCATCGTTTAACATTTGAAGTTCTCTTCAAATATTTTTTTGAAAATTTCTGTTTCTTTCACATTGCCGTGATATCACGATTGCAGTTTTTTGAGAAGACATTGAGGAATGTATATTTATATTTTCTAAAACTATTTGAATGTTTCAATAACTATTTTTTAAATTAATTTGTTTCCTAGAAAATGTAAATAGATTTTTCTTCTTATTAAATGATACATTTTTAACCATTGTTTAACATTTAAAGTTATCTTGAATAATTTTTTAGGAAAGTTCTGTTTCTTTCACACTTTCATGATATCACATGTGCAGTTTTTTTCATCTTAATAGAACTGAAACTACTAAAAGTCGATTCTTTTTATTACAAAATTAATAACTATTCTCTTACAGTTTACGTGGTTTTTGAATACTTTATTTTTCGCTTCACCTACTTAAAATTC
The DNA here is from genome assembly GCA_963932465.1 of Maratus speciosus. Classification (NCBI taxonomy): domain Eukaryota; kingdom Metazoa; phylum Arthropoda; class Arachnida; order Araneae; family Salticidae; genus Maratus; species Maratus speciosus. The sequence continues at coordinate 283,486,080 of OZ010791.1, read as the reverse complement.
TTCTTCATCGTTGCTTCCTCTTAAAGCTTCCATAGACACTGATCTAGCTTCAGACTGCTGATTTTGAGAAGGAAGTTCGTTCAAATCATGACTTCTGAGCTGCTGAAGGACATCTAGGGCCCGAAAGATGGTATTAACATTTTCCACAGATCGTTCAAGAATTGCAATCTCTGAAAATAAAAGGAAATAAACTTACATAAATGTAAGGTTGTAAAATGTAAATAATATAAACTGGGATAAATTGAAAACTGGGTGGAATTACTTTGACTAGAACCATAAGAAAAAAACCGAAAACAATTTTCTTCATTGTAAGTCCAAATAAATCCAGTTTACGGTACTGTGCAATACAATATTTTTATTGTATTACATTATTTTTTACTATATCTGTAACCGTATACTCAATGTATTTACTTTATGAGAATGACAACGTTAAAAAGATTATGGCGTCAAGCGTCGTCAACTCTGAAAAATGATGTGGGTGTATATTGAAACTGTATTATAGTTTGTGTTTATATATCATTAAATAAAACATTGTGTGATGGTTACCTGCTGCATATGTGTGACAATTACACCCTCTAGACACGTCAAACATACAGAATTTTATAGATAGGCTGTTTACCTTATATTGAGTACACTAGGGGGGGGGGGGGGGCAAAGTTTTGCAATTTCGCAATTGAAGGAATTTGCTGTTCTGTTTTATAGATCTAGAACGTTGGTTGTGATAAATTTATGAAACATTTGACAGAAAGGTCTATCGCGAAGTGTATTTATACAATATTTACAAGGAAAATCTAAAACGAAAATTATCGGTTTAAAATAGTGGCGGTTTAAAACAAGCGATACCGCTCAGACTTAATGGGACCTTCTACATTAGGAGACAAAAAAGCACTTTTTATGATTTTTTATAAGAAAAATGCATGATGGATCTTTTTGAAATTTTAACAGTTTATTGTACGTATCTTAAGGTATACACAAGAATTTTTTCATTAGGTTTTATTTTTTGCTTCTACTCTAAGTTATAAACAAATATGTTTAACCACATTTTTTGACACGGTGGGCAAGATTTAAAAAAAAAAAAAAAAAAAAAAAAACTACTCAATGGATCTTCTTTATTTTTTTATTAAAGCTTATTTAATTGCCTTCGACATGAATTAAAGCTTTTACTAAAATTATATATAAAAAAATGTTATTACCAAATAAGAACGAATTTTTAATTTTTTTTTTTTTTTTTAATCAGCCATTACATAACTTTTTTTAAATAAATTTATGGGTTCCTTTAATTTAACTAGAATCTATACTCACGAAGTTTACGAAAAAAAATTATTTTTGCGTTGTTTCAGATAATTCTGCAGGGCGCTATCATGCCCACCGTCCAGACGAAATTTTAGAAAGCAGCTGAACATATTTGTTTATAACTTAAAGTAGAAGCAACAGAATCTAATAAAAAAAAAATCTTATGTATACCTTAAGATATGTACAATAAACTGTTAAAATTTCAAAAAGATCCATCATGCAGTTTTCTTACTAAAAAAATCATAAAAAAGTACTTTTTCTTGGTCTCCTAAAATAGAAGGTCATCTTAAGGCAGATTTTAAAGAGAACGAAACATATGTGTCTTTATTAATTATTAATTAATATTTGAAAACCTTTCAATGCAAAATATGTTTGTTCATTATATTTGGGGTTTACAAAGTATCGTATATAACAAGGAAGTAATGAAATTTAATCAATTATTGTTTGAGTTCTGTTTAAATAATGAACCTTTCTCCATCACCCTACCTGGTATTACCACTAACTAATCATTGAGAAATTATAACAAATCGTACTTCTATGTGTTTCGGCATGGAGCATTAATATGAATTACAAAATTATAGTTTTGCTATTGAACTGAATGAAGTAATGTACAATTTTAATAATGTAGATTATCTCTTAAAAATTAAAACGGAAATTTTATTTATTTCTTAAATTAATAAGAAGTGAATTTCTCGTTCTCGTTAAAATTTTCTTTCTTTTACTGGGCGTAATCTACATTGGAATTTTACTACAGAAAAGCATGTAATTTCATAAAAATGAGAGTAGAATAACAAAACAGTTGTCTAGACTCAACATTTCCCAGTTGCATTGTCATGCAAACTTAACCTGCTATAAAATAGACACATGTACATTTTTTTTAAGAAACTATAATGAGTTGAAATCATTCCCATCATCTTTAAACATGCTACATATGTATTTTCCATTTACTGCATAACAAATGGAATTGATGAGTATAAGAAAAAAGATTTTAAATTATTTTCCCCTAATTATATCTAAACTTGGTTTTAAATCGCGTTTATTTGGTGTTTTGTTTAGGTGAAATATGGCTCAATTTAATTATCTTCTTCATGTTAGATTTCGGATTAGGTTTCTAAAAGATTTTGAAGAACAGAAAATCACTCAGTACTATTAATCACACATCATTAGTGCATTAATATTAACGTGCTATGATTTTTGCTACATTGCATTTCAAAAAGGTTGAAGCGTGTGGAAAATTTAAATTGCAAAATTGTTCAAATAAGGTACGAAACAAGTTTATATTAATAAAAAACTTCCGTCATTAATTTTAAAATGTAACACCTATACAAAATTAATCAATAAATAAATGTTTCGTTTCTAAAATAGATAAAAAACATATTTTCAAATTAACTGAATTAAAAAACAAGAACGAAATGTCATGCGCCCTGCATAGTTTATTTAACACTTTCTAACACATTCAGAAACCTGTAATGAAACTTTACCGTTTATTAAAGGGAAAGATGTATAAATAAACAATTTAAAAAATGCATAACGCTGTTTAAAACGTAATTACTGCTAATTATTGCAATTACCATCGATAGTTGGAATTCTTTCCAATTTTTTGTGCAGCCCAACATATGATCTATAGATTTGTATGTATAATACATAATATGCCAAAAGTTAATCAATAAAAATGCATAGCGATGAAAATTTCTCTTCAGAAATTTCCGTTGATAAATGAAAATGTACTTGAGGTCTTTTGTGTAGCCTTGTATATGATCCATAAAATTCAGACACGCAAGTCATACGCAAAAAAAGAAAAGTTAAATTTTAAAGCATGCACCACAAATGAAAACGCACTTCCAATAATTATTCTTCCTAGTCTGTACTGTAACGAAATACTTTTGTGTATCCCTGTCAATGAGCGATAAATTATATGCACTCCAGATTCTACAATAACTGCTTTGCAGTACATCTCAGTGATATACCTAAATTTTAGTATGTTTAAAATAGTGTAATATCATAAAAATACACCGGAAACGATATTTCCCCATAGTAATGTAATGGAATCTATTTAAGTGTCCCAGTAATTGAACCGTACTCGTTACACACTTCATTTTCAATATCGAAGGTTACAAGATTAAACCCCAATGACATATATCAATTTCATGACAATCTGACTATATTTACGCGAGTTAGAACATGGACAGATAGACAGACGTATAGACGGACAGACAGACGAACTGACAAACCAAAGTCATAAACACGTTCAAACTATGTTGTAAATTGTTAAAAAGAGTGAAAATTTTACCTATATCTTGTTTTCGTATCATTAAATATAATATCTCCATTAAAAAATGGGGATCACTCTGAAACTGACGATGGCGTTCATTATATAAAATTGATGTTAACAAGTGTGAAAATTTTACAACACAAATGCATGTAAATAATTAGACAGACAGAAATCACGTAAATATACAGATGTACTTTTAATTTCTGTTAAATAATACAATAAATTTTATTAAACAAAAGCAATTTAGAAAGTATCCCTGAAGTATTTTGCCAAAGATAAGCACTTGCATCATTAGTTTATTCTACTAATGATTCTGTAAATATTTTGAATATTTCGTCACTAATATTATTGGAAGCATTAAGTATATTTTATTAATTCAATTGTAATTAAAATAAAATGTGTTGTAAAATATTAATATCGTGTAAATACAGAATAATGCATTTCCAATTTAATATAAGGTCATCATCATGAATGGTCAATTTTTAATGAAGCATAAATCACTCAGTTTTAAAGATTCAGATACATTTTTTCAAATGACTTTGATGCTACATAACTGAAAAAAATCTTATTGACCATGTTTGTCTAGCAAAGTCGTATAAAAGTTTAAAGAATGTAATTTCTTTAAATTAATGGCATGGCTATTTTATTTAATATTATCTTACTTCTTACTTTAAAAAATTACTTTGCAATTTGCAATATCTATTAATATAGAACACTTGAAAAATTAAATCGCGTTCCGCTCCATTCAGATAAATTCTGAAATGCTTTTATTTAGAATTTCGATCACACAAAATTTTGGAAGACATTTTTTTTAATCAAATTAGTCGTATAATAATTTCTTTTATATATGCCGAAAATATTTTAGCGAGCTTACCTTCTCCTTGAGAAATATTGCCTGGCCCTTCAAGCAGTGGCGGGATTGTTAAATTACTCCTTCTTCTTCTTACTGCACCACGATATCGTCTTCTCACATTATCCCACAATTGTGCAGCTGGTATAGTCTGTAGTAAAGGCTCAAGCCATATCGCTTCATATGCATGAATTTTTATAGAGGAAGGTATCTATGAGAAAAGAAAAAGTTTTATGATGTGACCATAATCTAAATAAAAACACATAAGATTTTTTTAGTATAATGTACAGGGTGCAGCAGTTATTTGAGAACAAAATAATGCCTCCTTTCAAACCTAAATAGACACTAGACATTGAGCAATTTTCATGTTTTTTACGTTCAGTACAGGTGACCACATATACAATGGATGATATCATCTATTCAAACCACCATCAGCCGCAATAATAGCCTCTACATGCTGCCTAAACCATCTGCAGGCAATAATCAGATGTGTGTTGCGAAGGTTTGTCATTGATTGCAATGCTGCCCTGAAACAGTGCTGTCTGAATGCCTAATGGAGTGCCCCTTAACCACGCCACATATGTAATAGCCCGCCGGGTTAATACCTGGGTAGCTGAGGACAACAAGTTGAGAATGACATGTTCATGGAAGTTTTTAGTCATCCATTATTGAGTTTTATGGTCTATATGGGATGGTGCAGAGTCTTGTTGAAAAGCGTGCCACCTCCAACGTGTATTAGAAGTAATCCAGAGCTTTAAAACTTCTGTATAAACAACGGCGTTTACTCTGACACCTTGAAGAAAGACATGTGGAAGCATCGGGTCATCTTCGCTGGTCACGACCTCCCAGAACCATCCGTGAGGCTGGAAATTTTCTGTGCATGACTGTTGGAACCTCTCAAGGGATTTTTATATAGCGACAGATCTTTTTACGGTTCATATCATGGACCCGTATAATATTTTTCTCATTTGAGGAAAACAACAGCAACCCTGGCTCCCCTTCATGTTTCAACTTGTTAAGGAAGCGTTTGGCTTTTATCAGGCTGTTATTCTTGGCTCTCTCGGACAAGAACCGTCCTCTCCTCATCACGTACGACGTCTAACGAAGGTCCTTACGAATCGCACAACGGATGGTGGCCTCATCAACTCGTACCTTCCTAGCGAGTGGCATCACTCCTTCCTAGGATTTTCATCGGCACGAATGACGAATTCCGGCGTCTTGATAATGCCATATAACCAACAATGTTTTTCCCTGTATGAAACAGTTGTCACATCAAACCTGGCAGCCTGCAGCTCGCTCCTTACTTTAAAGACGGAGACCGAGTGAGTTTCAATAATGCAACAGTCTCTAGATCGGAGTGTTCTTCAGATTATGAGACAATGACAGGATGCTTCATCATTTCGTCAGTTAGTCTGGGACACGTATTTACATTTAACAGAAAAGGGTTTGTAACCATGGTGTGCAGGGTGGTATTTCACTTATAATGTGTGTTCTCAAATACCTGCCAAACCCTGTATATACTTTTAATTGCAATTTATCTCAAGTATTTTCGTAATATTAAAGAAATATTGTTGAACTTATTTAAATTTTCCTACAGAACTATTCCTTACATTCCATTATATAAAATTTAATCTTTTGATTTGTCTAACCATTTATTTGTCGAGCCATTTATTTCACAATTTTTTGAATGTATCAAAATTCACAACCCGATTTTAAAAGCAGTTATTTTAACATTAAAATTAAATAATATCTATTTATGCCGTATATACCATTTATTCGCTAATAATTCAAACCTTCACTAAAATAGGAGAAATTGGCATAAGTTAATGTGGTTTTTGAAAAATTAATCTAACGAACGTGATTTTATTTATTACGATAAAAAATTAGTTAAAATATTTGCCACAAAAAAAAAATTGCATTATTTAGAATCTGATAAACAATAATTATTGCATTCAGGTAAAGTATTACAAGCATTTTACCATATCAGCAGCTAAATGTGGTTGCTACTACAAGAAGCTTTTGGTTGCAGGTAATTGAGAATATCTTTAATTAGAGTATGCGGCATATATGGATAGATATAATATATTTCTTGACGAATATTATTCTTCAAAGCATTAATTACATGAATGGAGTAATATATTGGCAGATGCATTCTACATTTCGTGCTTAAAAACTTTCAGATTTTATGGAAAAAGAAATAAATACCTATTTTTAAAATAATTTTCGAAAACAAAGTATGAATTGCAACCGATGAATTTTGTAACAGGTCTATACCTACAAGTCTAAAATATTCTTAAGAAAAGTTACAGTTCATTCCGCCTAGTAGCTCTTAAATTATGCATAAAAACTATATGCTTTGCAACCTGTTCCCAAGCCATGTAAATGAATGTAAAATAAGGAGTGTTGAAGTTACACCTGCATAACTCCTAAACCACTCGCCCAAAAGACTTTCCGTTTGGTATACGAAAGTAAAAGTTATCAAAAAATCTAACCAGGAAACTAAATTTCGGTGTTAGTATAGAAGATTTTAAAGTTTGGTACATTTTCTTTAATTATTTAACCCCGTAAGAAAGCCCGCTTTTTTTTTTTTTTTGACACGCACTTTACACTGTAAAAAAAATCCGTTAAAATACGGAAATTGAACTGGCAATCGAGATGCCCGTACTATTTCCGTATTTTAACGGAATTCTTTTTACCGTAAATTCCAGAAAAAATTCCGTTTTCTGTTTTTTTTATATTTACATATTTAAAAATTTCCTTCTCAAAGACAAAACATAATAATTTTTCAAGGAGAAACTTATATATTTATGAACTTGACACACCACTTTTCAAGGATACGTTTACATCAAGGTCAGAAAATCCCAATTTAATTCCAGCAACACTCATGCGATTTGAACCAGGGAACTGTCCTATTCCAGACTAGTGCATTTAACGATTACGCCACGGCTTCACAAACTGCATCTGCAAATATCGTTAATTATTTCAGATGTCTTCTATGAAGCAAAGGCTAAGATGGTAAACAAACAGCGTATTTTCGTAGAGATGATATTTTTCAATTGAGTTACGATTCTGAATACTTTACACACTTTTTTCTCCTATAATTTTGAATATTTAGCTTTTTAGTTTCATGCTCTATAAAAGATAAATTTTACTCTTTAAAATATTACAGGCATGAAAGAATGTATTAATAGTAATGACTGCTATTTTATTTTATTTATTCATTTGTTCATTTATTCATTTAGTTTTGCAAGAACACCAACATTTTTTTTTTTTTTTTATAACATGTAATTTCTCAAATTTTCCAAATTTATTGTCTGATGCTCTACTGTAAACTCAAATAAAGATAATTACTTCATGGTATTAAAATAAATTACCTTTATTGCTTATTAAACTTAGATAAACATCAATTTTATAATAATTTCATTATTATATTTCAGATATGTTTAAATTTTACGTGCGAATCGGTTAAAGTGAATAGATTAAAAAATATTAAAATTTAAAATAGATTTTTTTCCCTTTTAAAACGTCCTAACAGAAATATTAAAAGCTTGCTATAAATAAGTCAGACTTTATTTTAAAGTCTTAATGAAAAATAAACTGTAACACTTCCTTTTTAACTGTCTGAAACTTAAAAAGATATTAATAAAATTTCATTTTTTTTAAGTATCGTAAAAATTCATTAGCTTTTCATTTAAAAAAGAAGAAATATTATAGCGAATTGTTTAAAATTACCTATAGATGGCGCCATAATTTTTATCGATTTTACTTGAATGTACTCATGTAAAACATACTATTTAGCCATTATTGGAGGATCACTGAATATATTTTCAATATAACGCCACATTTAGCCAATATTGGGATTTCAATAAAAATAATATCGCTGTAAGACGAATATATACAACAATTAATTCCTATTCTTTCCAAACAAAAGCAACTAATTCAAAATATCATTTGAGGAACTTGTACTGTTTTGAAAGAAATACAGTATAATATTCCGTAAAATTTAGAGAAAACTTGTTGCACTTATACGGATTTATATTCCCAAAATGTCAATTACGGAAGTTGTACTGTTTTCGTAGAAAAATGAATCTATTCCGTAAAGTTTTACGGAAAAATTTGTGTATATTGACGGATTTTTTTACAGTGTACACATCAATTAATTCTGTCTATAAACCCACAGAACAATATGCAATTGGCCATCAAAATTTGCCATCTCACTGAATGAAAAAATAGCTAGAACTTAAAAATAAGTGATAGAGAAATATCATTTAACAGTATAGTCAGAAACTTACCTCTTCTATGAATGTTCCATCGTTACGAACTCTGTATTTCATGTATCTAAAACCAATGGGAATATCTCGATCATAAACTAAATTCACGGTTTCATTGCCTATTCTTACCAGCAGCTTGACATAACTCGCAAGCACAACATCTGTTATGACATACAGAGTATTTACGCTTTCCAAATCTAAAAAAAAAAAAAAAAAAGATAATCCAATATTTGAATCTATTACATTTTGAAATTTAAATAACTACATGCTACTTTATATCTAATGATTTATTTGACTTAAGATAATTAAACATTAAATAAAAGTAAAACTGAAAAAAATATTATAATATTTTATGAAAAGATCAATATGCTTAATTTTTTCTTTTCTCTATTTCTTTTTATTTAAGGACTGTCTAAAAAGGAGAGAGTAACGATTTTAACACAAATTATTTTTTTAGCATATTTCATGTTTATATTTTCTATTTGAAAAAACAAAACGCTGATTAAAGAACATTTTGAAAGTGATCGCTAAATTAACAACAAATTTTTAACGAGATTTTCAGCCTCGTTAGCAAATTTCATAAACGATAATTTGGTGCGGCTAAAACAAAAAAATCAGGAAGATTAGACAGCAGACCAAGGCCTCATCTGTTCCAAAATCTTGTCCCTGTTTGGATATCTGTCTGTTGGCACCTATGTTCTTCTTGAAACGATATTTCAATTACTTTCATAAACGCAAACTCTTTAAATAATGAAGCTAACATTAAAACAACTTATTACATAGATTTGGCCAAAAAAGTAAATATAATGCTGGATGTTGGTAATTTAGGTATTTAGGTGGATGTGGGTAAATTAGGGTAATTATTAAAAATATAGGTCTGTAACGGAACGGTAAACGAACGTACTCGCTGCTAACAAATATTTTCGATAAATCCTCCTCTAGGGAATCATTAGAAAAAAATCGGAGTCTGATATGCAATTTTAAATGAATTTTCACCCTCTTGGACTGGAATCTCTGTTACATCTTTAAGGGGACGAGGGACCTTAAAAAACCTTAAAAATCAATTCTTTATTTTTTGAAATTTTGACTTTAAATATTATTTAGGGGTACATTATATGCATTATGATAAGCATTTATCAAAAAAAAAATAATAATTAATTATTTTTGAGAAAAAAATGGAGTTTTACTCCGATACATCCGATCTGTTTTACATAAAAAAATTCAAAATTTTTTCGAAAAAATTTCAAAAATTTTGATTTTTTTTTTTTTACACCTTCATATTCAAATATATAAAATTCGATGCACAGAATTATTTATATATATAATCCAAACTTTTATAAAAAATATTGGGGGATTTTCATTGATATGGAATGCGCAGGGGGCATTTCGAAGATTTCTACGATGACGCGTAAAATGCCATTTTTTTCTCAAAAATATTTTTTTTTAATTTTTTTGTGATAAATGCATGCCACAATGCATATAATGTACCCTTGAGTAACATTTAAATTAAAATTTACAAAAAAAAAGGAAAAAAATTTTGAAATTTTGAAATTTTTTCGAAATGTTTCAATTTTTTTTTCAATTTTTTTTTTTTTTTTTTTTTTTTTTTTTTTTTTTTTACCTTTATATTCAAATATATAAAGTTCGATGCACAGTTTTAATTATATATATAAACCAAACGTTTATAAAAAATATTGGTGATTTTTATTGATATGGAATGCGCAGGGGGCATTTCGAAGATTTCTACGACGACACGTAAAATGCCATTTTTTTCTCAAAAATAAATTTTTTAATTTTTTTTTTCTGATAAATGCATGCCGTAATGCATATAATGTACCCTTTAGTAATATTTAAAGTTAAATTTGTAAAAAAAAGGAAAAATTCGGAAATTTTGAAATTTTTTCGAAAATTTTCAAAATTTTTCAAAAAAAATTTTTTTTTAACCTTTATATTCAAATATATAAAATTCGATGCATAGATTTTTTTATATATATAAACCAAACTTTAAAAATATTGGGGATTTTCATTGATATGGAACGCGCATGGGGCATTTCGGAGATTTCTAAAACAACGCGTAAAATTCCACTTTTTTCTGAAAAATGACTTTTTTTTTTTTTTGTAATAAATGCATGCCATAATGCATATAATGTACCTTTGAGTAATATTTAAGGTGAAATTTACAAAAAAAGAAAATTTATTTTTAAGGTCCCTCGTCCCCTTCACAATTGCGACGAGCGTCGCTTAAATATAGTGTTGCCAGGTCTTAAAAATCTACTTGCAACGACGGAAATCTATCTAAAACTGAATATTTTCCTGTTCCTTGTGGTTCTGTTTTTAAAGATTTTAGTGCATTTAGTTCAGCAAATCGTTTAAAAACGGAACCTGCCTAGAACAAATCCTGTCTTATACGTGAAACCTTTCTGATCCCTACAGAAAGAATAACATACAATTACAACTGCTAATTTGAAAATCTCTCCAATAAGGAATTTTGTTTCGGTCACTAGTGATCACGCTTTCATAGATTTCACCTTCTAAGGCTATTGATTTATTTAATAAATTAAACGCTACTAACAAGGAGAGGGCCAACCTTGTTAATCACAGATTTTGATTATTTTAATATATGTTGTAGGGTAGAGACCCCTTAGTCTCAGGTTCAACGGATTTTATCCAATGCTCCTTAGTTCTTGAGAAACCGGGGGGTCTAATAGTAGTACACAACTTAAGTACTTACTTTATAACCAAAAGGATAGGTTGGCCGTAGCTCAGTTGGTATGGCGTCTGCTGGCTAATCTGCGGGCCCGGGTTCGGTACCCGAACGCCCTACATTTGTTTTTCTCATTTTTTATTTTATAAATATACTTGTAATTATAATTTAATAATTTAAATTAAAAATTTCAATATCATACATTAATTATAATGTTAACAAACTTAAATTTATCTTTTTTTATTTTTAAACTATTATTTCTCATCCTTTACAGAGGTTTAAAAAGAAATTGGATCTATTATTGAAAGATGAAAATTCCAAAATCGTGACAAAACAGGTTGTGGCGACATCTAGTTATGATAAAATAAAAGAATATTCAAATAAAATAAAAATAAAAGCAGAAAAGAGATAACGGGGAAAGGAAAATAATTGAAAGTGCAATCATACGTATTACAAATTTAAAAATCATTAATATGCAAAAAAAACGGTTTTAATTTAATTCTGATGCTAATTTTTAATATAATTATGCTTGTTACTTTAAAAACAGAATAATAGTATTATCGCATTGACTTCCTTTGTTAAAGCAATGCGAAAATGATGTTTCTTTTAAATCACGAATTGACACAATTGCCCAATATCATTGCATCGATAAAGAATATATGAAATACATTTTAAAAGTGATTTAAAAAAAATTAACAGTTTTATGATGTTTTAAACAACTATTTAGTTAAAAGTAAAAAATTAAATGGGTTAAAATTATAATTGATATACAATATTATAAATTTTAATTGACAATGAGATTATTAAGTTATACTTACGTATATATTTATAAAACAAAAAATGAGAAGAACAAATGTAGCGCGTCCCGGTATCGAACCCGGGTCCGTGGATCAGCCGGCAAACGCCATGCCAACTCACCTACGACCAACCTATACTTTTAGTTACAAAGTAAGTATTTAAGTTGTGCGCTAATATTAGACCCCCCCCCCCCGGTTTCTTAAGTACTAAGGAGCGTTGGATAAAATCCGTTCAACCTGAGACTAAGGGGTCTCTACCCTACACCATATATTAAAATAATCAAAATCTGTGATTAACAAGGTTGGCCCTCTCCTTGTAAGACAGACCCTCAAGTAAGAACATATCTATACCGTTTTAGACAGGATTTTGTTATAGAAGGTAGGTTTGTATATTACTTTTTTCGTCAGAATTATGTACATTTTACGTTTAAGACAGGGTTCTGTGACAGCTAGGTTCTGTTTTCATGGGATTTACCGTAATTTTATGTCTCGATATACACAATATGGCCAAAGGTGACAGGTCACTTGCGATTTTAGAAGTTTTGTAAATATCTAAAAAAATATATGAGGAATTAACCTGAAACTGCAGGTGTGTAAACAGTATTGTATAGGTCACATATTTCCGCGAAGATTTCGACATTATTAATAAGTGGCTTATTGTAATACACTGTGTTCATTTTTATGACGATAGCATGTATACTCGTAGAGAAATTAAGGTTTTTATAAAAACAGTCCCAAATTTCGCGAAGTTTTTTGCTTATAATTTGCAGAGTTCTTTCAAAAAAGGTCTTTTCAGAAAATATGACAAACAACATTGTACAGAATACTCTGCAATCAAAATTAAAAAACAATGAAAATTGGATGACAAATGAGCAGGTTTAGTAAAAAATGTTTCACTACGCATGCGCGAATGAAATAAAAATATAATGTGCATAATGTATTAGCTAAATATATAGAGCAACTTTTGTAAAAGTACCAAAGTCATAGCTTGAAAATTCTGAAAATTATCGTCGATAGAATAAGCTCGAAATCCGTTGTTCCCAAAAGGAAGCAAAAAGATGAGGGGATGTATCCAAATACAGTAGTACGTGGAATATTGTGTACGCTATCTTGGCACTAATCAAGAGATATTTGATACAACCCCTCATCTTTTTGCTTCTTTTTAGGAACAATGGATTTCGAGCTTATTCTATCGACGATAATTTTCAGAATTTTCAAGCTATAATTTTGAGACTTTCATAAAAGTTGCTTTATATACTTAGCTAATACATTATGCATAGTATTTTTTTATTGCGCTCGCGCATTCGCATTGAAACATTTTTTAGTAAACCTGCTCATTTTTCATCCAATTTTTATTATTTTTTATTTCTGATTGCAGTGTGTTGTGTACAATACTGTTGGTCATATTTTCTGAAAACAACTTTTCTTATATTTAGAGCTCTGCAAATTATAAGCAAAAAACTTGGCAAAATTTGGGGACTATTTTTATAAAAACCTTAATTCCTCTACGAGTGTGCATGCTATCTTCATAAAAATGCACACAGAATATTAAAGTAAGCCGCTTATTAATAATCTCGAGTTGGAACGCTTTTGCTACATTAGTTTTTACAGGGTTATCTAAAAGATATTCTTTTTTTTCAATTTGTTGACGGTCTTTTATGGAGTTTCGGGAAAAAATCTTCGTGGAAATATATGACCTATACTATACTGTTTACACACCTGCAGTTTCACGTTAATTTCTCATGTATATTCTAGATATTAAACAAAACGTCTAAAATCGCAAGTGACTGGTCATCTTTGGGTATATAGCGTAGAAGCCACTGCCCAGTTTTTTTTCTTGACATTACATTACGTGTACGTCCCTCATTAAGTGCTCAGATCTCCTGATTATTTGTAGCAGTCATTTTTAATTGAAAACATTGCTTTATTTTGTTAAAGAATTGTTAAGGAAACGTAAACAAAACTTTTCATTTAAAAAAACCGGCGATAAAAGATTAAAGATTTTGTAATAAAAACGCTCGTCGGAGCAGGGTAAATTGGTGCCTGCCATCATATCTTCCTTAATGGATATTACTACCTATTATATTACAATTTGATTTGTCTTTGTAATCCATGATTATCTCTTCAAGTATAAGTTACATTACGAGTTGAAATTAGTCATATAGACTGTGGTTCATAAGTTTCCAAAGATATCATTCTGATCTCGAAATTTCAAAATTTTAGTAAGTTTTGGAAGAATGTAAAAATGACATTTTGCTATAATTCATAAAACTCAAACATTGTTTTATAAGTTCGTGAAAATGAGATACTTTTCATCCCACCAGCTCCGTAATGACAAACAAATGTTGATAAAATGATTGACAAATGATGTCAATGAAAAAGTACACTTTCTCTCAGAAAATTGTAATTTTTTATTATATTTTCTTAAAAATCCCGTAATATGAAAAATATTATTTCCGTAATTTATCTATTTAATATAGATTTAAAAAAAAATTCTTACTTGAAATTCAGTACATATTTTTTACATCTGGAATAAAGTTAGATTTCTTGTTTCACCTAAATATTCGAAAGATTTTATGGAATGCAATCGCAAAACATCAAGTTGGCACGGATGTAGTATTTTCTACATTAATCACTTATTTTCGTTCTAAAGTGTAGTCCATAGTAGAGAGGGTAAATTAGACCTCGAGTTCTCAAGGCCATAACAATTAGTTTATTTCCTGTAAAAGTAAACTTTCAAAATTTAAATGTATTTTTAAAAATAAATAGAAAACATTATTTATTTATTTGTTATCTGAATGCATGTGCATGTAACACAGATATTCTGTCTAGTGTAAAACAGTCTCGATTCTTGCTTAATCGTGCAGGGTTACCATCTGTCAATTATGTCATTGGAAATCCTTGGCTAATTTTAATATTGTTATAGCCTTATACTTGTAGGCACGTGATATAGTTTAGTGTTGGTAGTAAAAAAAAATGAAACCTTACCTTGAAGTAAATTTCTTTGAATCATGACAGCTTCAACTATAGGCGGCTGCGCACCTCTTGCATGAGAATGGATTGCGGTAAATTCAATGAGTTTCTCTACACCCTGTTGATTAGATTGTACCCGAAGCCCGTATTCGCTTTCAAACTGAAAGAAAAAGATTCAGATTAATTGTGTTTCACAAATGTTCAAGAAAAATATAATAACAGATGACAGTGACTAATGCGGCACCTACGTACCATGTTAGACTGTTTTAGGTTGCAAGATTTTCCTTAAAATAAAAATTGATCTTGAATAATGCTTTCTGTAAAACAGGTATTCTTAACCTTTTAGAATTATATGCCACTGAATCGAAATTGAAATTTTCACTGCATAACTCTTATCAAAGATAATCAGAATATTAACAAATGTATAATTATAGTCTAGATTATTACTTATCTCCATTTGTTGAGAATGAATAATAACTTAACAAATAAATAATGACTTTGCGATTTATAAGTTAAAGTAAGACCCCGTTCATTAGAATATAACGGAAATTGTATAAACAATTTGTACAATACAAAAAGCATTTTAAAATTGCTCAAAAAGATTTATCGTCATGACAAATGATAATACATTTGACACTTTTTTTAATTTTTCCAGAGTTTTTTTGAGTTGATTTTACAATGAAGTAAACTATTATTATAAAATGTTTTGAAGGGTAAAATATGATTATTCTGCTCGATATATTCGTTTTTTTTAACTGATAAATATGACAGTCAAGAAAATATGAGATGATTACATAAATCATGTTTCGTTGTAGGGCGAATTTATAAACATTGTTGTTTGCAATTTTAGAGTAATTTTGTATGTATTTAACGTAGCAGTACCAGAAAACTTACATATTAGAACGGGTTTGCATATTATGGTTACAAAAATCCAATTTTGAAATAATACACTTGTCTTTTTTTTTTCTTTCCGGCTTTGTGTTAAGCTATTTGGTTCCATTCCCTACAAAAATATCTAAAATAAGGACAATTGGTTTTATTTATTGGAGATAAGCCAAATTTGCTAGACCCTTTTTGAAAAGTGCTTTTTAAACTTTGGCGGCTCATAAAATCATTTTAATCTTAAGTGCAACTATAACTCTACATATCAATAGAACAATAAATAATAACTATACTGCAATAAAGTTTGTTCAGTTTTTATTTGAATTTTATAAAATGTTAAAACAATAAATCAGAAAAAGAATATAAAGGTTAGTTAAGCTGTTCTGCGAATATTTTCTTCATTTGAATGCATTCAATTGACTATGAGTATTTAGAGAGCCAATCAGGCGTCATATAGATTGACAATGAGCCCGCACTAGTTGTATTGGGTCGATCGGAAAGTCGTGGGGTGTTGGGAAAAACAATTTGTACCGGAAAATTCTGCCCGGAAATTATTAGACATTAGATATCGGAATCAATGTCTAATAATTGAATGATAGAAATTTCCTGTACGAATTGATTTTCTCGACACGACACGACTTTCCGATCGATCCAATAGAATATCCGTTTTTGATGCCAGGTAAATGAAACAAGTTGTAAAATCTGTGTTACTGCATCATGCGATTTTTTCCACATTCGTAATGCTTTTTGTGGCATTTCAACTATTGATAATTTAAACCTAATAAAATTAAACATTTGCTTCAAAGACTAAACTGTTCATCGAGAAAGCGATGTAAAATAGTACTTTTAAATAAGAAAGGTTAAAGGGGCCCGGGGGTTCAAAATTCTATTTTTTTATTTATAGAGATTTTGTTATGAAATTTTTTTCTCAAATATGTTTTAACATAACAAGAATATTGCATGCAAAAATATCCGAAAAATTTTAAATATTTAAAAAAATTAAATTTTAAAACTTTAAACATATTTAATTTTTGATATAACTCTGGAAGTACTTACTCGATTTACAAAATTTTTTCACTTTTGTGTACAGAAAATGTGTAATTTTAATTTGTCTCCAGGACTTCTTAAAATTTTGATTATGAATACTATAAAAAAATTAAGTAAAAAAATGAAGTTTTTTATGGGTCAGTTTTGCATTAATTAGCATATTTTTACAATTAGCACTCAAAATTAAATATACTGAAATCAATTTATTGGAAATGTAGCATAAAATCTCTGTTGAAAATTTCACACATATATCTTGGAAGGAACTTTAGATATATTATTTTAAAGTTGACAAATTGTGAAAAAATTCATTCTGAGATAAATGAAGTTCGAGTTCTCGTCAGAAGTCAGCTGATGCATCGCTTCCCAAGGAAAAGGTGATATATCTCTGGATCTAATGAAGATAAAGGCATGCGCTTTGTGGTATTTAACGTTAAAAACTCAGGATTTTTTTAAGCCAGTAAAAAAAGAAAAATTGCATTTTTTTTTTTTTAGAATTCTTATCCCCGGACCTCCTTAAGAGGTTATTTTTTTAAAAGGTTACAGTTATGATAAAATTTGGTGGAAAATTGAGATAAACTTATGCAAGGTTCGCATTTGAAAATTTTGATGAAGTGTAAGCAGATTTGGTTGCTATAAAAAGAGACTCATAAAGGCACAGAAATGCGCTTGACTACAACTGAGTATAAAATAATAGCGAAATTGCATTTCGCAGACGAAAGAAATATCTCAGTATGTATAAAATAAGCGTGTGGAATGCAAAGTGAAGGTCATTGTATGACCTGTTTGGTGGAGACAGCAAGAGTGATAGATTACCTAACCTAGATAAAAATAGTGATAGACAGTTAGAAGTGATAGATTTTCACAAAAGAGCTATAATTATCTCTCAGATAGAAGTTGTTATGATTAAAGAATACTATAGCTCATCTTAACTTGACAACGGAAATGTCGGACTGTGTTATTTGAAGTGATTTCCGTTCGGTAGTGTTTCTGCTTGGTAGTAATGATATGAAATAAGTAAAATGAGGATCTGATTATATTTGCATACTGATTAGATACATTTTTAATCATACACATAGTTACAATTATAATCAGGATTTGTAAAACATAAAATAATTTGGATAGAATGTGTGTGATTAATAAGAATATAAATGAATATAAACACATAAATAAAATCATGTACGAGTATGATATTTAGCCAGCCATGTGAACGTTTTAAAAATAATAAAATATTTTTATAATTCATCAGAATTAAACCGTATGTCATGTTATTGTACCAGAGAGTTGTTTCGGTATAATCAGATTTTACTGCTGAAATTACCTGACATAAATTTTAACACGTTAGAAAACTGGCAAAAATAATAACAGAAACAAAAAGGTCATTTAACGGAAACAATCTAACAGTAAATGTAAATAATAAAATAAAATATGAAATGTTAAAAAACTTGCTTCAATCCATGTTAAGACATTATATGTTTTTAATTTACGCAAAACGTTGCCCAAACTAGTATTAAATACCTTGGTCGAAAACTTTTACAGCCAATTTTATCCAGGTATTCCAATTTTATTTTTTACAATTTTTTATTATAATAAAAGAGCTTCCTTTATAAAATTTTCATTATTTTCTTGATTAATTTATCTTTCAGTTGATATAAACTTTTACTATACAGATATAAACTTTTAATTATGTGTACCAGACTATTTCTTTGGAAGGAGGGGCTATTATAGGAACCTCCTTCTATTTCTTTTAAAGTTTCCTAAAAAGAGTATTAAGCAATAGAAATATAAAATATTTAATTACATAATCAGATATTTATGCAGTGTAATTATGAAACATGGTGTTATAAGCATTACGACACCCGAAACTGACTAATCCCCGTTTGGTTATCTTCATGCGAACTCATGATTAAGGAACATCCATGAAATTAATTTCTTAAATCACAATATTAACTCATTTTAAATATATATATATATAGGAAGTCTTATGCGTTATATCTTCTAAACTGTTCTGAAACGTTGAATATATGAGAACATTGGTAATTACCCAATTTTAATCTGGCCGTCAATCAAACACTGTACGAAATTGAATGACAATAATTAGTTTAATATATATTCAGAATTACACATTAGTTTAAATAAATTTGACAGCTAATTTGACATATTTAATTTATTACTGTTATGTCTATTGATATATGACTATGGAAGGTATGTTGTAAAGATTGTTTGTCTTTTCATATGTTCAAAATACTCTGCTCATTTTTTTGTACGAGCATTCTCAGTAATTACTATAAGTTTATTTCGTTAAAAATTACCTTTACGCAATGTTAAATTTCGGTGGTTTTTTATTCAGCGTTTTTCCCCAGGTCTGGCCCACTGTAATTATTTTCAATAACAGGTTGACCATGAATATGTAATGATTTAATAAATAATTCTTACATTCAGGTACCTAAATAGGTAATGGCGATTCATATTTTGAGATATACAAGATTTTGTTAAAATAAAGCTTTGTGGATATTTTATTATTTATATTTTTAAGAAACCATGCCCTAAATACTGTTTACCTGTAAATTTGAACATGTATGAATGTATTTTATAACTAAACGCCTGTTGAAATTTGACTATATGCTTGGGATTCTAGTAATCGGACACGTTTATTTATTAATGAAGATTTTAAAAAACTTATTTAGAAGTACTGCTTTCAAATTACTGTAATAAAATTATTTTATTGTATTTCTTTTCAAATGACGTTTTAACTATTTATATTTTATCAAGGTATTTATTTTCTTTCATTTTAAGTTTTAGATTAGATTGGAGATAAAATATAAATTCGAAGAAAGCGCAGACGGAATTAGTTGGCTTGAAGGTCGGTGGAAATTGTTTTGAGAATTCAAGTTCATTTTTAGGTTGACATCAGTTAATTTTATCACTGTGAAACATACGTTTTTTATTGTGTTAAATTAAAATCAAATTAAAAATGTTCAAATGTTAAATTAAAATAAAAAAATTCAGTCTTACATTTTGACCATCTGCAATGTTCCATGGCGAGAGATCGAACTGTGGTCTCCACGTTGATTCATTTCTGTTTATGAGATAATCCATGTTTCCGATCACTTTGTATGTCGGTGGTCTTAATCCAATCGCAGACCAAAACTAAAAAAAAGACAAAGAAAATAACTAAAATATTATACTTATGCTGCAAAATAAGAAAAGAAACTGACACAAAGTGAAAAAAAATTACAACACTTCAACCTTTTATATCTCAAATTATGAACATATGAACGTGAAAATAAAAATCACAAGTTTACTAAATGGTATATAAAATGCTGCAAAGTCTAAAAACTACACAAACATTAAAATAAATTTAAGATATTTATCGTTTCTATCACCATCTGTGACCTTCATTAAGAAAACGTTGTCGTAATGCTTCTCTCAATTATGAATTAATGAAACTTTCAAGTTCTGAAGAATTTTTCGTGGATTTTTGAAGCTAGAATAGAAGATTTCTACAATCATTTAATACATTTTAAAATGACTTTGCCAATTTAAATTAATTAATTAAATTTCAATTTATAGAGATTTTGTTCCATATTTATAACTCCGCTCAAATCCTTTATTTAAAATATTTTTTAAAGTATTTTATAGAATTAGAAAATGTAATGCTTTTAAAATAGAAATATACATATATTTCCTAACTGCAACTTCTCCCCTCCCCCCCCCCCCCCCACAGTCTTTCAACGCCAAAACAGCTAAAAAGATGCAAATGAAAAATAAATCAACCATTTTAAAGTATTTCTGTTTTGTGCAGCCAATAATGCTTTTGTAATAAGATAAAGTATCTATAACTCATTCTAAACTGTATTATTAATAATCAATGTATTAAATTAAATTTATAACAAGTTATTTTAATGATACTTTAAAGTACCGTCTGGGCATAAAGGGTTTCTTGTTGCTGCCGATCGTGCCCTGGCATATTACAGTTTTTTCAACACTGTCCAGAATATCATTTCAGGTGGTAAAGTATATATTTATATAATCAAACCCCTCAAAACGATAATTTGTTTAGCAGATAAAACTGTCTATAACAATATTTCACATATTTTTATCTCGCCATATAGTTGGTTTTGAAACTTTGACATCCGAATAACGTTAAAAATCAGCTCCTGTTGGAGATTGTCGACTTAAATCCTCTTTGCAATTATCTTTTGAGCAGGAATTCTGTAAGTTTCTTTTTTCAAATTTTGTTCCTGTTTAGGTAAATTAAAATATTTCAGCTCTAATCCAGTTATCATTCATTTAAAAAAAACGGATTTCGCTTTGCATTTCATCAGGAATAAATGTTATTTTCAGTTTTGTTGGAACAACCGATTGGAATAAATCGTTAAATCATGTACGCCTAAAAAATTACTTGCAAAGTACATAGTTGCTTACATACTTATATAAATATATCTTACATCTATCCATCTTGTATGCTTACACAAATCTTGCAATATGTATTTTTCAATTTTCGTATAACTTAGCATGCATATTTTCCACAAACACACTTTCATGTAGCAATTTCCAATATTTAGACCAAGCACCATACTTACAATACTTTCAATAAAGGGGGTAAGTGAGGTAAATAGATGCTGGAGTAATTTAGTGCCTCATTTTCTGTTATTATTATCATGATATTATTGTATGGTAAGATTCTTTAAAGATTTTTACAAGTATTTACACATTTGTATTGTGCATTAAATATATTATTTTCATGTAAATATCAAATTTTCAGGAAAAATAAACTTTCTGGAATCTGTCAAAATCTGTGCAAAATCGCTGCCTTCTGAAGTTTCAATATCTCTCTACATACATGAAGAGCCGAAAAAGCGAGCTGGTCTGCGTTTGAATAAAAAAAATTGTCCTGTCATGTTGAAAGCACACTCTAATAAGAATCACCTTTCTTCCTTCTGCATCTTTGAAAAGAAGCAGAAAAGTAATAATATTGGCGCAAGAACTAAACTGCTCATAGTAAAAACAAGCGGGGTAATTTAGGGCTGCTGTATTTCACTTATAAATTGATTAATTTTTACTGTAGTTATATTATGTTTTCTAATTTTTACTAACATTTTGTGTGGGACGTGTGGATAATCACATGATAATTAACATTGTCATTTTGTCGAAGATAAAATCATCAGTCCCTGTGAATGGGTTGGAGACAAATGACTTAAAAACTACTCAGACTAAAATGAAAATGTATGAACTTAGGATTTAGAATATTGATATGAGTAAGACCTCTGACCTGTTAGGTCTGTGTATAAAAATATTTACGCTATGGCATACCCTTTCATTAAGACACTGTTGAAAAAAGTAATATTTTTAAATAGGCCTATTATTCAGAAGACTATGTAATGTGTAAAATATCGTTATTTTCATTCTAATAAGTTTCACTTTTATTTTAAATAACCATTTTAAATTAATTTTTTATGGTTAATTTTGTTTTAAAGGACATATTATAAAGAACATAAAACATTATGATTTTCAACAGAACCTTCAAAATTCTTCATGTAATTGACGTTTTAAACTGCCCCTTTAAAAACGATATCCTCTCAAAGAAAAATTCACAGTGCTCTCAAATATTATCTGATTTCAAAAATTATCAGTATTCTAAATAGCACATTGTTAAACTTAGAAAAATTTCCCGCACCTTATTACCCCAAAATATGCGATTGTGGTGTGACATCGGTTACAAATGCGGCAACAAAATACCCCTTGAGGAGTAATTTGGTGTTTCTAAGGATTTGTTTTTTATGATATCTCAAACTTACTAAGTACTGGCCAAATATCTTTCTATCTTTTATTAATTTGTTCCTGAAATAGGCATATTTTGCGTTGTACATTTCACACTTTTTAAAGACCTATAGATTTTTTTTTAAATTTTAGTTTAAAGAATTTAAGCACCAAATTACACAGCCTTACCATATATAGTATATACATACAATACGTACAAAAGAAGAAACAAAGCGGTAACTGATACGTTGGTACTTAGGGTTAGTCTGACCAATATTATCGAAGCCATTGCAGGTTGTGTATCTTCATGGGGTGGTCAGTACATAAGTATCGACGCTATTAATTTATAATGAGAAGTTAATATTAGCTTGTGTAAATTTTCGTCTAACTTCGCGTATTTCTTAAGAGTAAAATTAGTTACAAATAGTTTCATACAATAACTTTTCTGTTTAGGCTGTCAGACTGTTTCGACTTAAAAGGTCACAGCTTTCGAAAAACTACGTACCGCTGTTTCTTGCTTCAGTAAAATTTAGCTAAAGTTAGATTCAGTACCTGATAAACATAAAGTCTTTGCGTTTTAACTGAAACTTTATTTGTTAGAAAAAGATAGAGTTGAGCAGGGCACCTTCGAACCCTTTTAATAAATTACTCTTGAAAATTTTTGTTTTAGTTCAATATCTTTGAAAGATATGTGTTACGTCTATCATATTATACCTTAGGTAAGTAATAAAAGATAAATGACTGTAATGACTGGAAGCTTTGAAAAAGTATTATCTAAAATATGAGAAAAAGTTCTAGTAAGTTCAAAGAAAAAATTATAAATACCGTTTAATAACTGGAGTATTATGAGTTTGTGTGTCTCTATTACTTTATATATCCTCTATTCAAAAAGATACCATTTTTTTGCATATGTAAGACGAAATAACCAAAAACGTTTTAAGACTATTTTTTCAATGATTCTCTTAACACCATTACAAAGCTAGAAAAAAAAATCATTTTGATAAGCATCTTTTTATGCACTAGATTTACTTAATTCAAGCAACAATTCTAGACAAAATTCGCTTTAACACACTTTTGTATGATAATGCATGATAGAAAATAAATATCTAATTGTGAAAATTAAAGGTTTGCGTTAAATATTAACAGTTGTACTGTGACATATACCTCTTTATATGTAATTATTAAAGGAATATTTGGATTTTGGAGAAATACTTTGATCTACGTACTATTTGTTCACCTTAAATGAAGAAGCATTTTTATACTTTATTCAGGTCCAAAATTATCTAGCTACAGTGTTTTAAACTTTAGATTTTGATTAGGACAATAGAAGAAAAGTTTTTTTATATTTTGCTTGGAAAAGATGCCTAAAATATGCTGCGCATTCAGCTTTACTATATGGTTTGGGATTGTGAAAGAATCCTGTGCATATGTCACCGAATTGGCGCAATCGCGCCTTGAGTTGCTCCTAATAGATAATGAAGTACTAGACATAGTACGAAATGAGATAATGACATAGAAGATTATTAATTCTTTGATTAATAATTGGAACATGCAAGCCCGAGTGGTCTATTTTTCATTCTATTCCTACCACTTTTTAAGCGCGTTCGTAATTATATAAATACGTAGCATATATTGCCATCGTCTGATCCGTCCATATGTCCGGATATAAAAGCGCAAAAATTACCGAACATATTGGTGTGATATTTAGTATTCTATATAATCGTTGAAGAATTTTGTCAAGTCATTTCAAATTTCATTAAAATCGAATCAAAACTTAAAAAGATATTAATAAAAGTTTTCTTCAGTATATTAAATTCTATCATACGTAATTAATTCAATGATATCCATGATAGGTAATGATTCTAGGTTGCCATGGTGATTACATCCTATTTAAGATGGAGTCCTATTATTTCCGTATTACTGAACCTAATATATATTCCTAATAAATTTTGTATTCATGCATTTTTACATAAGAGTGCAACAGCTGTTGCAACAAGATCTGAATATTTATAAAACTAGTTATAGTACTAACACACTTCATTTGCCAAGTTTGACGTATAATTTCAGAGTTGTTAAAAAACAATCTCTGTCATACACTTATACTAGGATATTTTTATAAGAAGGTTACCAGAATTGAAAAAGAAATCAAATCGTGGTACAATGAAATATAATATCGTCACTCCTGGCCCGTAATCAAAGAGTTAAAAATGCTTTATTATATGTACAGTGAAACCTCCCTGTGCGACCACCTCCATTAAGCGACCACCTCTCTGAACGACTATTTTTTCATGGAACGAAATTTATTCTCATAGGCTCAATACTAATTTTACCTCCATTCAGAGACCAGCCCAGTTGAACTCCCTCCATGAGCGACCAATTTCTTTGAAGAAAATTAAACAAATTTCGTTTTTTCCTGGTTGCTTGAGGAAGGTTTTATTCGAAAAAATAATTCTGGATAGCGCATTATTCATCAAACTTCTAAACTAAGTTTAGAATTTTTTTAATTCCGATAACTTTTAAGTCTTTAAACCCCTTTGTGCCTTTTTAGGCTATGAATTTAACTCTGATGACAAATTAATAATGACGGTCCATAAACTCCCCTGTCCTATTCTGTCAGGAAACTCTCAAAGAAATAGACAAATTAATAAAATCATCATTATTTGTTGCCGTTCAAAAAAAATTGCATTTATTTACGGAACTTCGGAAGGACTTGGAAATAAAAGTTATAAAAGATAAAACCGTAAAATCAAAGCAAAGTCAAAATATTCATTTTTAAAACTCTATAGTAATTAACTTCTGTTTTGATAGTTAAATTTTCATATTTTTTCCTAACGTGAACAATAAATTTTAATAACATTAATTGTTACATTTTCTCAACAGTTAAAATCTAGATTTAAACATGACCTCCATTAAGAGACCACCTCTCGGAGCGACCAGTTTTTATTGGAACGAAACGTGGTCGCAGGGAGGTTTTACTGTATTATATTTGCAGAAATCATTGAAATACAGTTCTTTTATTATCTATTTTCAAGAGCTTTATACTTACGCTTGGTTTCTTAGCAAATACGAATAGTTGATTATAGTATGCTGCCGATTCAATGAAGGGAACGGGCACAAAATCTGACCTGAAAAGGTGTTGTCCTATCACTTCTCTCAACAGCCCCCAAGTTCTTTCAGTGTTAGGTTGATCACCAAGTCTCTGGTACACATAGTCACACATCGAGATATTAAGGATTCTACGAGTTGCCATAACTATAGAAGAATTACTGAATATAAGACTAAATCTATCTGATAAGTTAAGCTAAGTTTTCTTAAATTTATTTGCTGATTGAAGTTGTTGCTGAGCTTAATTCATTTTCCCACTCATTGTTAAAAATACATAAACAATGGGAACAAACATTCTACCTTGTTTGGAAAATAATATTAAATGGATTTTTTCTTATTGTTAACTATATCCGATTGTTTACTCTACGGGAACAATCCTAAAATTTATGCTGAGTTTCTTGAAATTTGTTTATAAAATAACTTCAAAAATTTCGGATAAAAAATACTGTATTTGTTTTGTTTACCGATTCACGCAATTGTCGAGTTTAATTTAGTTTTTCATTAATTGTTCAGAATCTATAAAACATTTCAATTATTTAACTTAGTTTTTAAAACTTTGATGAACTTTTTTCATATTATTAGACATACTTGATTGTTTAATCAACTTAAATCTGTAATAATAAGGAAAGAAGTCTGCGTGTTTGCATTGGTGCGTGTGTGTGTGCTGTGTTTTGAAGATACTGCTGCACAAGGTTTGGCAAGAAGGTACCTCCATGTCTGCAGTTACGAAGTCTCTCTGTCTGCAGTTATCTCGAAGCCTTATTTTAGTATTTTTTAATTGGGGTTTTATTTAATTAAAAACCTTAACAAGCGTTTTAAAAAGACATGAACAGTCCAAATAATGTCGCCGAAATCCTGCTCCTCAAATAAAGTCCGCTGAGAGTCGAAAAGCGCATTTTTTTCGCTACTTCCGCAGAACGTCTTAGCTAACTATTTGAAACACAATAAAACAAAATATATACGCTTGAATTTGGTACTTTAGTCGGAACAGATGTTATATATTCCCGCGGCTGCTATCTTGGATTTTTCTTGGCGTGGATTTTTCCGCCAAGTAAATGTCACCAAGGAGATTTATGCGCATGTTAGGCTTAACGGGGTTGCCTTACCGATGAATGCCAAGAAAACATCGCCGAGAAATCCACGATGGCGGCTGCGGGAATATATAACATCTTAGCGCTTTAGTCTTTCCAAAGGAACAATCTGTTTAAAAATATATCAGTATTAAGCTTTAAAAAAAAATTCTAGGCTTCTTTTTTCGTGTTTTTCCGCGCTTCATCGAAGCCCGCATCAACGTAACTATTCGAAATATGAGAAAACAAAAAAATACCAACAGTTGCAACCCGTTTGACAAAATATCAACATCAGCTCTTTCTAAAGAATTTTTTAAGACCGTTTTAGCAATTTTTCTGAAATTTTTAAAAATCTGCACCAGTTTTCATGAACATGCACGAAAAGATAAAAAATAGCCACTTATAGATAACGCTTTCTCCTTTCTAACGATGTCTTTGTCATAATAATACTTTTTTTTTTACTCCATTTTTGGAAGTCAACTTTGGAATTACTTTTACTTTTTTTTTTTTTTCGTTTCTTAGCTGTACAATGTTTGCGTTTATGCGCATGAGCGGGAAACGCCAGAGAGGAATGGAAAAAAAAATTTCTTTTATTTTCGCGGAGATAGGGTTCATTTGTGCGCATATGCCCCAAAAAATTTTATTTGAAAGATTTCAAATAAATCAAGCACAAGGAAAAGTCGATTTTTAAAAGATACTCTAATTTTAACGCTTTTTTTTTATTTTCTTTTTTTGCCATTATTCATTTATATTATTCATTTGTCATTATCCTCTTTTGTCTCATAAAAAAATATTGCACGGCACAATTCATGTTCGGAATAAAACTTTGTTTTATTATTACTCTTATATATTGTACGTTTCGCTGTCATGAAAAATTTTACTGTTCCTATTCACTGTTTATAAATATGTAAAAGTCTGTGTAATAAACATACACACATTTGAAAATATAGAAGAAATTTACATTTTCTAAGGAAATAGTGCTTTTT
This sequence comes from Maratus speciosus, assembly GCA_963932465.1. Taxonomy (NCBI): domain Eukaryota; kingdom Metazoa; phylum Arthropoda; class Arachnida; order Araneae; family Salticidae; genus Maratus; species Maratus speciosus. The sequence continues at coordinate 283,458,070 of OZ010791.1, read as the reverse complement.
CGTGAAATATTCCAAGAACGTCGGAAAAGCATAAAATTTTACTTTGAACTCCTCACATTCTTATATATATCAAAGGAAAGTCGAACCCCTTTTTAAAACTTAAATTTAAAATTAAAATTCAAAAGTTTAAAATTTTAAATTCTCAACTAATATTTTTTTCACTTTAATTCTGAAGCTTAAAAGCATTTTGCCCCTGTTAACTTTATTTTCCCGCAATACATCTTATTACTTTCAGAAATCATTTTAGGACGATTCTTAAGAGTGAAACTGCTAATTTAAGCGCTTTTTGCAGGCATCTGTGGGTAGGGCTGATACGTCACAGTCCCTGGGAATTATGCGGGCCTTGACCATAGATCAATCAAAATTTAATGAACCAGTTAAATTAAATGTTCCTCCCAAATTAACAATTCTGCCCTCTGCTGGAAAATATTAGAATCTTCATCATATTACCACGAATACGCATGAAAAACGGGGATTTTTGGAGATTTAAGTTGCCTGCTAAACTTACGCTAATGTAACCTCCCAAAAATCTACGCTGTTGGCTCCGGGACCGGCGATCGACTCGCGTATCAGATGTATGATGAGCGGCCTAATAAACGAGTTCGATTCGCATAAAGGTTCCCGAGTCACTTTCTTAGCCAGCATCTATGACAATTCCACTAGAATCCTTACATATATATCTCTTGAAAATATGTATTCTAATCGATCATCTAGTCAGCAATTCACGATGTAGATTTTTGGCCCATTTAGAGAAAAGCCGATCATAAAATGAGGTCTCTGGATCTTTAAACTTGTCAAACATATACTTGTCAACAAGATTTTGAAGTTCATTAAAGAGTAAATGAATGTTTTGACGTTTTATGTGTCATTCAGTTGAAAATGCATAATTCTGCCAAGCCAAATGTCATCAACTTAAAACGAAAAAACATAGTTTTTAAAACTGAGCATTTTGATACAATTGCATCGAAATACATTGTTTTAATTGATTTGGATTCATTTTCGCAGAGATAGCGTTGATTTGTGCGCATATGCACAAAAAATTGAATTTGGATTTCAAAGATTTTAAATAAATCAAGCACAAGAAACGTCTATTTTAAAAGCATACTTTAATTTCAACGTAATTCTTTTCTTTTCTTTTTTTGCCGTTATACATTTGTCATTATTCACTTTTGTTTCATAATAAAATTTGTAGATAAAAATAATCATAACAAATAAAATGTAAACGCGATGTTGTTGGAAATTTTTTTATTGCTTTTGGTAGCCATTTATTATATCGTGATGCCGATATAAAATTTAATTATACGGGAATCCCTTAACATTCGGGAGTTTTTAATATTCGCGAAATTAAAAATGCAGAACTTTTCAACATTCGCAAATACATAACCTGGTTATTCACGAATACTTAACTTGGTTATTCGCTAATTTTGTTTTATAAAGAATATATTTTTACAAAATAAACTCACTTTGTTTAATCAATTTCATAAACTATTTGACATTGGACACCAGCATTGTGTTGTAAAGCCTAAGTGTCGGGAACTTCAACCGTTTTATTGTGGCAAAATTTAGACAATTCCGAGAAACCCAAAACATGACGATACTGAAAAAAAAAAAAAATCCTAAATTTTCTAAAGTTCCAAATATTTATTGCAATTGAAATATTTTCTGCAAAAATTCTATCGGAAATCTTAAAACTTGAACAACGACTTGTTGAGAAAACAATAGAATGCTGTCCTTTACTGGTGAGAAGTCTTAAATTTAAAAGAAACAAGACCGCAACTTTTCGTTATACGGAAATTCATAAGCAAAACATCTGTTCTTCCAAAAAATCCTATATCAATAATTTCATTTTCAGTTATCAACTAGCAACTAAACTTTGTGCGATATGTTTATAATTACTCAAATTTATTTACAGCTTTTTTTTAAATAAATGTATATAGTTAAAATCATAAGAAATGTCAATTAAGAGGAGTCATATTAAAATGAAAATGAATTTAACGACAGTTAAATATTTACCGCTACACAAGTTTAATCCAAAGCACTACTACTTTAACTATTTTCCAGCAATACATTTAAAAAAACAGTGACGTATTTGAATGAAAGGAACGGCAATTAATAAAAAGTCACATAGGGATGGCTGCTGCACTGCAGACCGAAAGGACGGAAATTTAAATAAAAGGTTTATTTTTAAACTTGTAACATGTGTATTATTATTATTTGTCATCTTTTAAGTAAACGGTGAACTTTTTAAAGTTCATATTATGTAGATTGTATATAATTTATTTTGTCATTTGGGGCATCTTCCTAATAAAACAAAACATATATTTAAAAAGTTCATTAGAAACATTACATTTTTACTGCATACTTAAATTGAAAATCTCCAAATGCGTAGAAGCACAAAATTTCTATTAATTTTAAATTAACAATTAGTGAAACTCAAATTACTGAAAAGTAAATCAATTAATGCCACCAGTTAATCATTACAGATAAGGCGGGCTCAGCACAAGCCTAGGATAAACATGAATCTTCGGATGAAAGTGAAAATTTTTTATTAGGAAATTAAAAAATGGAAAAGAAAACTTGTCAGATGCTATTTGATAAACAAGAATCCAAGTTTCTTAGAAATCTTAACCCTTAAATGCCTGATTTTTCAAAAATCATTGTAATAATGTTTTTCGGCTTTCATTTTTAAATAAATCATGGGAAAGATACTTAAAAAAATCGTATTTTGTTTTAAGTATAGTTTACGGCTTAAAAACACTTTGTTACTAATCGGCAATACTGATCTTTAATTGAAAAAATAATTTTCCTTGGTAAAATTCTATTTTATTAAACACACAAGAATTTTGGGAACTATAATAAGAAATAAATTTTACTTGCTCACTGCAGAACAAAATAGGGTATTTCGCAAGCTTCCAAACAAAACAAACAGAACAAGTAGCAACAATTGAAAAAATAAATCTATCTTTGTTCTTAAACAGCACAAGTGTTGCCATCTACATGTTGAAAATCGATTTAATAATATTTTCAGAATGTATTTTATTGGCAACATTAGGCATTATAGCTGCAATATTATTCTAATAGTATTTTGAAGCCTAAATTGGGTATGTTGCCGAAAAGCAACCCCCGGCCTTTAAGGGTTAATATTCCTATGAAAACCAGCTTGAAAGGAATAAAAAATTTGATTCTGAAGCCTTGGCACGGTCAGTGTTAGTAACATAAAGAAGTCGCAGGATATCTTTTGTCTTTCCCCTCTTTCTGTTTGAGGCTCTTTTCAGAATTACAGTAGAACCTCTTTTATGAAAAACACTTTTAACCGAAACTTTCGGTTAACCGAAATCCATTTTTAAAGCTTTTTTTTTTACTATCACATTCCTTGTGTGCAAATCCATTTTGAATGCTTTTTTTTTTAAAACTATCATATTCCTTGTGTGCAAGCGGCCCTTTCTGACCTAAGAGTGCGTATAAATATTTTCGATCCTCTTTCTTATAGTTCCTTTGAATTTAATTTGAGCTCCCGTAAACTGCGGAGTGGAACGAAGAAAACGAACAAATTAGCAATTCTGAAGCTTTTGAATGTTTTGCAAAAGGTTTGGCATGACTCGAGCAGCAGAAAGACTGCGATACTGGTGAACTAATATTATTAAAAAACTCCGTGATAGAGGTTCAAAGCAAAGGCAATCGAAATTCTGACAAATAAAACATTTTTTCAACCCTTGTGATATATGTAAAAAGTACTTAACTTAAAAATTAAAATTCAGGTAATTTATTCTTGTTTCTATTTTGCTATTCCTTTATTTTTATTTAAACAGTTGTTACCATAATAAGAAATATACCATATATTTCTCCTTATTCTTAAAATTGAAGCATTCTCGATTATCCAAAAATTTCGATTTTCCGAAAGGTGGTCGGTCCCAATTACTTCGAATTATCGAGGTTTAACTGTACTAGAAAACAAAATTCTTGTCTTTTTGTTATTGTTCTATAATGATATTTTAAAAGATTAACGTTTGCGAATTGTGTAGATTTCGGCAGCGCTTGCGGATATTACTAACAAATTTGCTATTAGACAAATATTCAAGAATATGAAATCTCGAACGTCGTCCTGGGAAAACGCTTAATATTTAATAATTTTATATAAAAAAATAATTTAAATGAAAAAATCAATCTTGAAACAATTATAAAGCGTTATTAACATTTTCTATTGCGAAATTCCGGCATGTGATGACACACATTTTTATAGTCTCGATTGTGCTCGGAATTCGGATCGTTGCGTCGGGTTCAGACTTCTAAAAAATGGGCCCGAACTACCTAATAGGCGTACATATTTCACTAGATTAAGCGTGTTTTAGTCTTAATTAAATTTTAGCTAAATAGTGGCATGTACACAGGGGAAGGTGGCCTAAAATGATCCCCTTAAGGGGAAAACTTGTGTAAAATAACATAACTGATTATATTAAAATTTAGCTCTATGCTAGTATGTTTTACACTATATTTTGCATTATAAAAATGTTTTATTAATATTTTAAACCCAAATTGAGTAAAAAAAAATAGAGTTTTGAAAAAGTGTCCGAAGTTTTTTTTCACACTCACCCAAGGGCAAATCGATCCTTCATTTAAAAATAATTGTAAATTGTTTTTTTATCGGCAAAATAAAGGATATAAAAGTAATTATGACATTACATAATGGAATAAAATGAGTTTTGCAATCAAATAGCATACATAATTTATTTTAAGTAAATCTAAAAATAAAAAGTGTCACAAATAATTTTGAAAAAAACAATAAAATGGAATATTTTAAAATAATGATCGTAGGATAGCATATGGACTCAAAGAGCAAGGTTTGGGGCAGTCACACGTTTGGCTCCCATGATGGGTAGGATGCGGTACTGGAATTTCTTCAGCCAATGAAAAGGCAGTAAAACGATCCATATAATGGATTATTTTACCCGGTAACATGGCCGTCTAGTTTAGGTCGTATAACTCGATGACGCCGAGAAACATAACAAACTTAGCAAGTGTAATTCACACCTAAAAAGATATTCTATTAAGTAAACCAAGTCATATTTCTGTACATGAAAGACTGCATATCTAAATAAATATGAAAGTTAGTGCTTATCTTATAACAGATGTTATAAAAACCACTTTTTCAAAGAATTGTTTTCAGACACGTAATACTGCGATCCCTTGAATTCCGCCATTGCTTCTTCTTCGCTTGGCACAACTAGTTTATATGTTACCCTGCAGATAGCGTGACTTGTCTGGAAGAAAACCTATGTGGATCGTTTTGCCTGCTAGGATCATTTTAGGTCATCTTCCCCTAAAGATAGAAGGTAAAATACAGTACTAACAAAAGTATTCAACAATGCTTCAGTCAATTGGTATACATTTCTGGAAGACAAATTTCAACCTATTATGCGTTTTTAACACTTTCCAACATAGTTGAAAGTGTTTATGAATTCGGTTTGTCTGTCCGTCTATCTGTCCAAACTGTAACTTGAGTTAGTACAGTTGGATTACTCTGTAATTGATATAGGTTATTGAGATTTACTATGCCATGTTCGGTATTGAAAATAAACTATGTTGCGTTCATAGTTTAATTACAGAGACAATCAAAAGTATTTATTACTTTTTGGTCTATGGGGAAATGTAATTATATAAATCCTAGGCATCTATAGTCGTCGTATGGTCCACCTGACCGCATATAACAGCGCAAAAACCAACCAACCGAATGGGTTGAAAGTATAATAAATATATAATTGTTGAACAATTTTGAGGAGTCATTTCAAATTTTATGTAAATCGAATTGAAACTTAAAAAGATATTAATAAGACTTTTCTTCATTCTATCAAATGCTATCGTGCGTAGTAGGGTGGAGCGAAAAAAAAATATTTTTTTTTAAAATCAAAAACGGGTAGTTGTCAAAAGTTGCCTTTATACTAGTACATCATCTGCGTGCAATATTACCGCTGAAAAAAAAATCGCTTGAGTCTGCGCTTTTGGTCCAAAAGACGAAATTTTGGGTAAATTTTGACATTTTTTTCAAAAAATTAAAAAAAATTCTATAGAAATGGTTATTATTTAAAAGTGTTATTTAAACCTTTATTATTAATGACTTAACATGTTTAAATGATAAAACGATATCTTTGTTCGCTATAACTGTAACAGAAATGACAACTTTTGGTGAAAAAAAGGCGTTGAAACTCTGTTGTGTCATACAACTAATTGTTGTTTAGAATACAGCTCTTATGTAGTTGCTTTCAAATCTACCCAGGAGATATCACGTGGAGGTGGCTGCATTTCATGACACAACAGTTCATAGCCCGACCACCCTTTCATCTGAGCGCAATGTTTTATTTATATATTGAATTGTGATTTTTTACAAAGACTGGCCAAAGTTTTCTATGCATCAATCTAGTCCATCTCTTCTTTATGTCCACAGACGTTGGGTGATGTTCCTTCACGTATATTTCTACTACTTGCGTATGATAAGATAAGCAGAGTAATGCGGTGAAATTAATGGGATCTATTCAGCACTCTAGTATCTTCACCAAATTTGCATCCAGTTACTGCATAGTGATTGGGAGTTCTGTTCCTAGAACAGTTTACAACATTTAGGTATTTCATCTTTGAGTATGCCATCTTTTACATTACCTACTTCTTACATTTTTTATATGTTGATAAGCTTGTTGTTTAATGTGATGGTGATCGTCATTAAAATTGCAATAAGAATTTGCTCTCGATGCGAAAAATTTGCTCTCGATGTCCTAAATAAATGTTTTTAGTATTTGTTTTGCCGTTTTCTGTGACGTTTAATAGCCGAGTAATTTCCCATAAGTTTTTAGATCAATTTTTTAGATGTAGATTATATTTGGTGTAAACCATCCTGCGGCATAAACTTGGAGTACATACTTTGTGAGTGAACCAGACTCTGATGGTCAATCAGTGTTTATATAGAGGCGAATAATTTTGTGCGTCTTTATGAGCCATCTTGCATAGGAGAAGTTTCTTGGGTTCCTATTCACTAGTTCTTGTGAGCCATATCTTGATGAAATATCTTTGCAAATTTCTGGTATGTGCTGAGTACCCTTTTCTCGATTTCAGGAAATAATGTTTGAAAATTACTCTCCATGGCTTCAAAAATTGAAATAAGAAGGGAATAAGCACGTGAACAAAGATTTTCCTATTGGTCCGGTGAATCCCTGTGGGTTAGAATCTAATTTTTGCCAACGATCTTGACTAATAAATGATGCAGAGATAATTCACTGGACTTGAAGGTGGCATATGATCAATTGTATTGGTTCATTCTAAACATGTCCCTCGCAGAATGGATGACAACAACTAATAGAATTATCCGACTTCTAATGAGCACTTACTGTCCATCAGAGTCTCTACGTTCACTCAAAAAGTACTATGTTATCCAAGTTTGGCCACAGGGTAGTTTACAATCAAATGCAACCACAGCTAAAGAAGGGATCTAAAAACTCATGGGAAATTACTCGGCTACTAAACAACACTCAAAACGGAATAAAACAACTACTAAAAAAAAGGTTATTTAGGACAATGGTTGATTTGCATACGCAGAGGAAATTCTTAATTTAATGCTCTCTGACGATTTGCATCACATTAAACAGCTAGCCGCTCAGCCCATGATCATTGAAAGATGAGAGTAAATGATGACATACGCAAATCTGAAATATCGACAATCAATTTTAAAGCGGATAATTATATAAATCTAATTCATTGGAAAAGTGTTGTGGTAACAAAACCTCTAATCAATATGCATTTATCGGACGCAATATTGGTGAAGATAATAGACGGCTGAATAGATTACATTAATATCATCCGCACTGTATTACACTGTTTGTCTTCTCTTACACAAACAGTAGGAAAATACGTAAAGGATATCACAGCAGCAGCATCCAAAGTTGTGGATCCAAAGAAGAGATGTAATAGGTTGATATATAGAAAACTTAGGCTAGTCTTTGATAAAAAATCACAATTCAATGCATAAATAAAATATTGCGTTCAGATGGTAGGGTGATCGAACTATGCACTGTTGTGACATGAAACGCAGTCCACGTGGTACACCCTGGGTACTTTTGGAAGCAACTAGGTAAGAGTTGTATTCTAAACAGCAATTATTTGTGTCACACAACAGAGTGGCAACGCCTTATTTTCACCAAAAGTTGTCAGTTTTGTTCCAGTTATACAGAACAAATATGTCATTTTAGCGTTTAAATATGTTAAGTCATTAATAATAAAGGTTTAAATAACACTTTTAAATAATAACAATCTCTATAGAAAATTTTTTAATTTTTTGAAAAAATGTCAAATTTTACCCAAAATTTCAACTTTTGGACTAAAAGCGCAGGCTCAAGCCATTTTTTTTCAGCGGTAATATTGCACGCAGGTGATGTACTAGTATAAAGGCAACTTTTGGCACCTTCCCGTTTTTGATTGTAAAAAATTATTTTTTTTTCGCTCCACCCTAATGCGTAGTTAATTCAGTGATAGCCCATGATATGTAATGATTCTATTTTGTCATGTTGATGATGTCCTAAATAAGATAGAGCCCTATTATTTCCGTATCACTGAATTTAATATATATAATCGTAATAAATATTGCATTTATGCATAAGAGTGCAACAGCTACTACACCAAGATCTGAATATTTATAAAACTAGTTATGGTACGAACGCACCTCATTTGCCACGTGTGGTGTTACAATTTCCAACTTGTTATTAGAAGCAAAAGTTTGAAAAAGCTCTTGCTTAGGATCGATATTGTACAGTAAAACTTAAAATGTGTTTAATATATTAAGTTTGTGACGCATTAGCGGAAAAAAACAAACTTGTATTTTTCGGTAAGCAATTACTCTACAGATGAAAAATAATAGCTGCATCGCTATTTTTATAATAACAGCATTTTCAATTAATTTTTAAAATACCTTTTCTACACTGAGAAAAAAAATATAGTTCTGGCACATAGAATCTAAATTGTGGCTCTAGAAAAAATAGTTCCATGTCATCCTTATAAATTCTAGTTCCCTTTGATAGAGAGTTCTAGAGTCTCCTACTAGAATTCAAGAGCGTTTTCCTATATTCTCGTGGTCAAACTTATTTAAAAATACCTGCAAATAGATGCGAACACTAGAGGTTAGTTTTAGTAACTATAATTCTTGTTTATGAAACCATTCCAGAAATTAAGCGATAATTTCTCGCTATTGAAATAATTCTTTATCGTTTCGTCACCTAGAAAACAAGAGATTAGAAATTCTAGATCATTTCGTCTATTCAGCTTAGTTCTTTACCCTATTCGCATAGCTCGGAAATCTATATTTCTCGTTTAGGGATACAGAAAATGACTACCTATTCATTCTAGGTGAAGGCGGTATATTTTTTTTCTCAGTGTAAACATTGATTAAATCCAGAAACACATTTTAACTTATAATACCTGCTTTTTCGGATTACTAAATAATCAGTGTAATGCCAACTGCCAATGGGTTCAGTGGCGTAAGAAATTCAAAAATCCGATTCGTTAAATAAAGGATCTGCAGATTAGATTTTCTCATTGTCGTTGTATTATTATTATTAGATATGTGTTACCCAGAGTATTACGCACCAGCTACGTATGTGAACGGACGTATCGTTTAAATTGGAAACTTTGTGTATTTTTATACCACTTTATCTAGGAAAAGTTCGTCTCTTGTAATTTTGTAAACACACTAGAAAAACTAGTCGGATGTACCAATCACAAAACTTTCTTCTGTCTCATACATATTAATACTTGAAAATTTGCTATCACACTGCCAAAATTAAACGGAAATCTATGCCATGCCCATCATGATGATTCTAAAGATATGAAATCCCGTGCATTAGTTCTTGAGATATGGCTTTGAAATCGTGTAAATCCAGCAAAATTCAGCCTTGCAGCGCCACCTATTGGGTGATTTACACCTATGTTACACCAAAACCACCAAGCAACCACTTATGTCAAAGTCTAACTGAATCTGAAGTTTGGGGAAAATCTGTGCATTGGTTTTTTGAGATAGTTATTGCAAAAATCATGAAAATTCCAGCATAGCATCACCACCTTTCGGACGATTAACACCAAAACTTAATCAGCAACAACTTGTGTTAACATCTAACTAAATCTGAAGTTAGATGAAAATTCGTGCATTAGTTTTTGAGATAGAGCTATTGCGGTAATCATTCAAAATGCAGCACAGAAGCGCCACCTGTTGAGCGATTTACACCAACACGCAATCAACATCAAGTCTTATCAAGGACTAACTGAATCTGAAGTTTCATGAAAATCCGTGCATTAGGTCTTGAGATAGAGCCATTGCGGAAATCTTAAAAATTGCAGCATAGCAGCGCCACCTGTTGAGTGATTTGCACCAACACATAATCAGCATCAAGTCATATCAAGAAATAACTGAATCTGAAGTTTCATGAAAATCCGTGCATTAGTTCTTGAGATAGAGCTATTGCGGAAATCTTAAAAAATGTAGCAAAGAAGCACCACCTGTTGAGCGATTTACACCAACACGTAATAAACATCAAGTCATATCAAGGACTAACGGAATCTGAAGTTTCATGAAAATCCGTGCATTAGTTCTTGAGATAGAGCCATTGAGGAAATCGTAAAAAATGCAGCATATCAGCGCCATCTGTTGAGCGATTTGCACCAAAAACTAATCAGCATCAATTTGTATCAGGGGCTAACTGGATATAAATTTTTATTAAATTCCGTGCATTAGTTCTTGAGATAGAGCGCCCACAAAATTTGTGTCACACACAGACACACACAGACAGACACCGACAGACGGACAGACAGACTCACAGACAGACATTTTGTAAAAACATGTTTTTCGTGTTCTCTGACCCCTAAAACGTGTAAATCAGTCGAAAACCGGAATTCGAAAATTTTCATGAATCCAATACTTTCTTCTTGTAAAGATAAAAGAAAGTAATAATAGAAACTAGGGTAACTAAATTGATGCACTCTTTAAATTCTTTTTCATCTTAACATGAGTTATTTCAGAACTTAATATGTAAAACTGCATCTAACGCTATTGTAAATTAGAATTTTCAGCGAGATTTTACTTTAGAAAGAGACACAAGCAGTTTAACCCGGCACTTTTTACTTAACGGATTTTTCAAAAATAGTGTAGTAAAAATTCATTGGTAAGGTAAATATAACAACACGAATCAATGAATACATAAATACATGTGGGATCTATACTACAAAATTTAAAGCTCGTATAAATACAGACATATATTTTATGTAAACATTCTTTCACAGGGTTTTATTATTCGTAAATCTTATAATATATGAATATTTATATTAATATTTTTCCTAATACAGAAAATTTCTTTTTATTATTCATTGCTTTTTTTTTTTTTTTTTTTTTTTTTTTTATCAATGAATAAAAATTTGGAATATCAACTTTGATATTCATTATATGCCTTTTTTTCTTGGAGAAATAGTTTTAATTACTCGTTTATACGTTTTATTTTTCTACCATTCTAGAAGCTGAAACTTCCATTTATGGAATGTTTCCGTTAAAATAGCATATTGTGATATAATAACTTGATATAAAATAACATATTATGAATCCGTTAAAATAACATATTGTGATACGTGAAAATGTTCCATTTATGTTTGGTGAAAGTTATATTTATGGATGCCGTAATAAGATCATGCAGGATATCAAGAATAGAAAGAATAAGAAATGTAATAATCAAGGAAATGATGAATATAAAGTGAACCATACTAGATGATATTCAAAATTAATTTGGTGTGGTCATGCTAAAGGAATGAGTGATGGGAGTCTACACAAAATCACATTTAATTATAAAACAAATTAAAAAAGGAAACGGCGAAGACCACGAAAGAACTGGATGGATGATATTGAAAAGGCGATGAGGGACAGAGGTCTGCGGGAGGAATAGACTCTAGACCGGAAGAACTGGAAAAGACACATGTACAGTTTTTGGATGGCGGCATCTGACGCCATAAACCGAGTTTATATATATATATATATATATATATATATATATAAATCCTCGATCGTAGAAAAAATCTTTCCTGTGTTATTGATATTTTTTGTAGACGTAAGAAGATAAGTAGATAGGTACATTAGGGACAATACGGTACAATAGGGACATTATATAAAAGCTTAATTAAAAATATAATCACCATTATTTGCACTTAATTTTTTAGCATGAGTACAAATAATCTAAAAACCTACTGAAATAGTTTTTTTCCAGTATTTTATTGAAAACGATAGGTAGTGAGTTTTGTTCGCAGTCTGAGTTTGTAGATAGTTGTGTTCCATTGTGTTGTGAGTCTTATGACAGATAGCGAAAAAATGTCCCCATAAAATACGCATGAACGGTCGTTACCTATAAGCGCAATTCCTTGTATCTCACATGAGCTCCCCGGTATTTGCACAAATTATCACAGAATATATTTTTCATTTATTTTTGGTTATATTTTTTAATTTATTTTTAGATTATGTTTTTTTATTGTGAGCTTCTAGATTAATAGTAAATAAAGGAACAACTTTATTTTATAACTTTCAAATTTTTGTAATTATAATTATAGAAATAAATTGCATAACGTACGTATTTTCAAAACTATTTATATTCTAACACCGTCTTGAAGATGCTTAAAATTCTTAAAAAATACTAAACCAAGCTTTTTGAAAGATGAAACGGAAGAAATGCACAGAGGATTTTATTTCCATTTTTGCTTTTAGATATTCGTAGAAGTGTTTCTATTTGAGAATATCACTCTTTGATGTTGTTTGAAGCAAAGAATTTTAACTAGCATGGGAAATATTATCTATTTCATATGTTGATTTATACAGTTTAACTTAAGATCAATAAACCATGCTTTCACTAATAAACATTTTTATTAAAGGAAACTAAGCACTTTATGCCTAATAGATAAATTACGTAATTTTAAAACTTTTAAAGTTGCAAAATTTTATGAAACGTACTCAACCTATGTGTCAATATTGGTTGAATGTAAACTGTTTATCAAGTGATCATGTATTAAATAGGATTTTTGTAAGCACAAAGCTGAAACACTTTTTTAAATGTGATCTACTATGGTACTATGGTTCATTATTGTTTAAATTTGTTATCATGTGATCGTGCATGAGATGCATTATTTCCGAGCCGTTAAACTTTTGGTGCACAGTAACCTTGGGGAGAAACAGGATCTTACATTGAAGAGGCCCTGGAAATAAATTCAAAAATATATCGTTTTGTCGTCTTAAGTGGGATAATTTTTAGATTTCCAATTCAATAGCTAATGAAAGATGACAACATCAATTTGTACTATGCGAAGTAGAAGAAACAGCTTCAAAATGTAAAAACGTACTGCATGCTATAGTGTGTAGAGAACTTACTTATTCTTATGAAAAAATAAATAGTCTTTATTTTTTATTTTCTAGCTTTTCTTTTTTCTTTTTTTTATCACCATATTTGGATTTTTTGTCTAAGAATCGTGGAGCAGTATCGCATAACAAATAGCGCAAACTTCATCACATCCTGAAGAAACAGTAAATCTGAAAAATTGTCAGGGGACATCTTTGTAGCTATTTGTTAATTTATTTATTGTTAAGTTACTGTGAAAAACCGTGATAGTCATTAAACAAACGTTAGTTAGTACTAATGCTGCAAATTTTGTGTAATTTTATATTGAAAAACTATTTACTTGTAATTTTTAAAAATAAAAACATTTTTCAAAGGATAATATCATTTTTTAAGATTATTAATTAAAAAAATTCAGACTGAACTATTTTTATACCTGCATTTAAATTGGCCATTTTGAAAACTACTGCCAAGTTTTACACATTTTGATTACCTCTTATTCTGTATAAAGAATTTATTTAATCGCAAATGTTTTCAATTTAATAACGCGAATCTTATTATTTGAAATAAGCAGCATTCAAACGCCGTAACACACGTCATCTATGCAACATAATGGCAACCCTTAAGAAGCAGACTTTAATGATTTCAAAATTATTGGCAAAAAAGTTGCTAAAAAATTTAGCAATTGTGTGTCTTGAAGATTTATTTTTTTTATCCTGAAAATTTTGAGTCTGTGACTTATTTAGTTTTAGAAATAACAAATTCGTTTAGATTCAGCAGCCTTCATTTTTCAAAATGCATATAAAAACAAACAAATGTCTTTTCTTAGATAAATATTGTTTTGTGTGTATTTTTTAAGTCAGAAATTAAAAACTCTGATAAACAAAAAACATTAATTTTCTAAAACATCTAAGAAAATACAGTATTAAATGTCTGCATTGATTGTCTTTAAATAAAACCCATTTGATTCCCTCAACCACTGTTGAATTCAAACCTTTTTGCAGGGCAAACATTTTGATAAGGGATTTTTGCAATCGAAAGAAATATTATGAAGTGTTGGAGGGAGACTTATGTCCTTCTATACCTTTAATAAGTGAAAAAATTGGGAATCTTACGGGAACAGGATGGTCAGATATCACATCCATGAAATCGCTTCTATTCTCAATCATTTTCTCCGCCTGCTAGTCCTGCTGGAACTTACATGCTTTTAACTTTACATGCTAATTAGTTCATCAAGAAGCAGCTAATATCAGCTGTAAGAATGTGCAGTGATTGCATGTTTTTTTTTTCTTTTCTTTTGGTATGCGAATAAAAATTGGGTCTATAAGGAAACTTTGCCTGAAGTCGCCAATTCACTTCAATAGGGTACAAGTAGGATAATTGAATCATTGGTGAAGGACACATGTTAAAATACCTCCCACTAGCGAATGCATAATACATTAAAAAAGTGATTAAATAAATAGCGCTGTAGCCGTGACGGTTAAGGAGCAAGTCAGATACATTTTGGCCATGAGGCAATTAGCCAATTTTCACCCCACGGCGAGGTACACGATCCGAGGTATAATGCCCGGATACCTTTAAAGCATCAAAATTTTCGATTTTTTTATACATATTTTTATTCCGTAATCATTTTTGAACAATTTGCAAAAAACCGCATTAAAAAATTCCAATTAGTTTACTAATTATGGCAGTTTTATTATGACTACATAGGATAAGTAAACACTGCGTTGCGTTTATTAAAAACGATGAATTTTGATACTGTGCGCAGTGTTACTAAAAAACTATGCATGGCAATCAAAAGAAATTTTTACCACATATTCATTTCTGTATTATCTACAACTTAAAACCAGAAAAATGTAAAATTTTATTTCTTTTCTGTTTTTGTACTTTGAAAATATTTTCCAAAAAGTGATTTTTTTTTTATTTTTTGTTAATTTTTAAATTTAGTCAACATTTTTTGCAAATATTCTGGTTTAAGTATAAAGGTAACTGTATTATGTATTTATTTTCACCAAAATGTCCTCTTTATATGCATATTTTCAGATTTTATCATGCGCGCAATATATTTTTCTCTTATTATCATATATTTTTAAACTTATCATTTCAATATTTATTTATGAATTTACATGGATATAATTTTTTTAAATATAAACTTGAGCTTTATATTTAAAATAAATTTATATTTAAATGAACTTTGATTTTTTATTTTTGACTTATTACACAAGAATTGGAGCTTGGAACATAGTGATATTTTTTTATTTTTCGACGTGTTCAAAGGTATCCTACCCCCTTAAGAAACGGATTTTGTTAAATATATAATGATTTTATGGCATTGAGATTAAAAGATAATAATAAACTGTTGTAACAGATGGAAGAAACATACGTAAAATATGACGATGTTTAAAATTCTTGACATAAAAGTTATCAGTGATATTGGAACCGTTTTTTCGAAATAAAGTGAAACGAGACGATTGCAAACAGTGATTTCAGTTTCGATTTTGCTTTTAGATATTCATACAAGTGTTTCTGTTTGGGAATCCATGCCTTTCATTTTGCGCGAAGACAAGAATTTTAAGTAGCTTTCAAATTTTCATTCATCTCAGCTGTAGACATATGCAACTGAAGTCGAAGTTAAACAAAGGGACCGGAAAGAAAAGCAATTTTTGAAGTGTTCAAATCTTAAACCTCTTGAAAAAATTCAAACAGGTGAATGCTTTTATAAAAAGAATCCTATTTTATTCATTTTCGTTATATATATATGTAT
Source organism: Maratus speciosus (assembly GCA_963932465.1). NCBI lineage: Eukaryota > Metazoa > Arthropoda > Arachnida > Araneae > Salticidae > Maratus > Maratus speciosus. Next base: position 283,441,918 of record OZ010791.1, on the reverse strand, counting down.
TTATTTATTTTTGTTATTATTGTTATTTTCATTTGGATTATTTTCCCATCATGTTACCTAAAATATTTTCCAACGTAAACGAATATATGCTATACACACTTTATCCTATATTAATATTGTCATACGGGATCACAAATAATTCCCTGCTGAGGATGCAAAAACGCACAATTTTCTTATGTGTGTTTCATTTCTGATGAAAATAAATCTTTTTATTAAAAACAATATCTTTCATTGAAAAACTATAATCCTTATTTTAACTAATTAACGCTTTTTCGTTGCCAGTAGCAATATTTGATATTAATAAAAGTAAATAAATTGGTCTTGTAAGAGTTTCACTCGCACTCTAAGAGTTAGTACGTTGACTATTTACGACTATGATTCGCCTTATCTAAATCAAGATCGTGAACAAAGTTAAAACTTGGCACTATGCCAAGCGTGCTTCGGAAGGAGATTGCAAAGCCGGGTATTTCTGTACAGATTTTTATTAATATCTCGGCTAATAACCGACAATTTTCTTCAAAAACCATTATCAATAAACCTTGGAAGATTCTGCGTCGATAGGACCCCAACTTCTCTGCTCGGTGCCCGCAAAGTAAAGTTTATGTGTAACGGGAAAATGCGATTATCTAAAAAGCTATTTCATTTAGAATAATCGCAAGAGTTTTCCTACAAGTTTCAAATGAACTTCTACTGCCCCTATTTTTGTCATAATTTTAGTTTCAGCGGATTTGGAAATACAGGTTGGGGCGGGGGCACATTTTTGTTGTACATTTTCGACAATGCATGAAAAAAAAACTATAATTAAAACAAATGTATTTTTTAATTCGGTGTTACGAGTTCTTTCGAATGATACTTCACATGCTGTACAAAATAAATAAATAAATAAATAAATCAAGTAACCTTATTAACCCCCCTAAGTTCCTAAAAATATTTATGAATGGCTAATAATTTAAAAACTTGTGGATAAATAGGCTTTATATCTCTACCAAGTTTGAAATTTCTACGTTCAATAATGTTTGAGAGAAACAGCTGTGAGAAACGGACAGACAGACACGTGAGTGATCTTATAACAATTCCGTTTTCACTTTTTAGGTAAGGAATCCTAAAAAAATGTGAAATTATAGTTTTTGGCACTTTGCTAAAAAAATGCAACGCACGAACAAACTAAGTACTTTAAAATATTTCATAAATTATTAACTTTTGAAATTTCATATTTTTCTTTCATGTTAGAAATAATTCCAGACATACTTTTTTTTTACTATTCAGTACCTGATTACATTCCATTTCTTGAATATTTCTGCGGATGGTGTATTTGTGCATCGTTTTATAATTCTTAAACTGATAAAGCTAATTTTTTATTTGTAGTTTCCTTAATAGTATAAGCTAGTTATTAAAATATATGAGCATGAAGCAAACATTTTCATTGAAAAGCTATTGCGGAAAGGGAATGGGTTTATAAAGATGAGTGCAGTTGCCGCTTCTGCTATCCTTTAAATTCTGATTGCAAGTTTTTAAAACCGTACTTCTTGATTTCAAACATGTGATAAGCCTTTTTAAGTTCATTCTAAATTATATAAATACGTAGCACTTATAGTCGTCGTCCGATCCATCTGTCTGTCTGCATATAACACCGCAAAAAGTACCCAACCAAACGGTTTGAAATTTAATGTAAGGTCTGTCTGCCTAAAGAAGACACGATTCCCCGTAGTTTTGTCGCATTTAGGGTATATTTGGGATTTTATGATATAAATGTATATTTTATTAAGCAACAAATTACTTAATACTGTACCTTTAGTCCAAAACTAACTTGTTTTGTAGAAATTTAATAATTATCTGTAGTATAAAACCACAATATAGGATTGTCGCATTTATGGCAGCTAAAACCTAAATGAGACGTTCAGAGTCCTTAATGTGATAATGCATTTTATAAAACATGACAATTCATCTGAAAAAGTTCATCTAACGATTAACTGCTGTTGCAGAAAATTGCCACATTACAACTGTGAGCGGTCTGCGAAACCATTCGATTGAAAGATGAATAAAATGCGCGATTAACTCATAAAATACTGTTTTTGAAATAAACTGTTTGTAGAGTATTTTTTCTAATAAAATTTCGATTTTTCAACATTTCAAACAATAGTATTAGGCTCCAAATGAAGCAAAACTTCGCTGTATCGATAGTTAAACTGAAAATTACAAGTTAAACTGTGAAAATTAAAAAAAAAGCAGCTCCAACAGCAGTTAAGAGTTAACTGTAATTTTTTTGAATTAATTAACTCTTAACTGCTGTGATAGGAATTGTTGCATAACTACTCTGAGCGGTCTCCGAGATTACTTGATTAAAAGATGATTGAAAGTCTCTATTAACTCACAAGGTACTGTTTCTGTACTAAAATGTAAGTACAGGACTATTATAATTAAACTTTTCAATATTATTCTTGAAATGTTTATCACGGCGCAGCACCGTGCTGTTTGTCAATTTTACACTGCTAATATGCAAAAGTTATTTGAATACTGCGTATAATGCCGAATATAAATAACCCTGAAATAAATAAGTGCGTTCCTAATATAAGAAACTCTCATCCCTCTTTGCCAAGGAGCTATGGCCATAATTACAATTAAATGATTGTCGCAGAAAACATCGTTTAAAATTCGGGAAATTCGCGCGTCAATATTAATCCATAATTTATACACCAGTGCGATTTGGGTTTCCGTAACTTCAACTCCGCATAATTTTGCTGACAATCTGGTGATAATGAAATATAACTACATGATCCATATACGAAATTTAATAATGAATCCAAATGAAATATTTGATTTTATCAAAATTCTTATTTTGTGAATGAAAAATGCGAATTAATTAAAGACGCCGATCTTTCGGTCGGTGCGAATTCACAGTGTGGAGCTTACCTGTTAAAATAGTATTTAAAAGATATAATATTGTCAACTAGACTATTTATAACATATAACTTTATTATAAAATGTCACATGATAAATATATCAGCCTTAGAAATAGATAAAATCGTACAATATTTCTAACTAGAAGGTAGCCCGTCAGAATGACGTGTTTACATTTTCAAAAGAATGATATAGCATTGCATTATAAAAAGAATTATGAAGTAATAAATTTTATCTTATCTGACTAATAGGATCAGGTGGAAATAAAATGGTTATAAACACAGCCCATTTATAATTGAAACTTAATTTGCAAGAAAGAACTTCACTCACAAAATTTAAAGAACTACTTCACAAAAAACATGCAAATTAGAATTAATACTCCTATTTTAAAATATATTGTCAATTAACTTTCGTCTTCGTTCATTGCTTTAAAAAAATATCAATAACCTTCAATTTCTTATAAATCAGAATAATAATAATAAAAAAAAATAAATAAGAGTCCTTCACGGATTAATTGCCGATAGCTGACGCCAAAATAATAATTATATAACTTAAATTTTAAAAAGTTTAACTCAGATTAAATCCTCATTTTTTTAAAAACATGCATAAAGAAACCTATAATAAATTTTGATCATTAAAAATGATCCTTTATCACTTAAGTAAATTGTAACTATTAATTGCATTAACAGATTTTTTTTCTCAAATTCTTTTATTAAATTACAAATTTATTTTCCCTACTAAATACAAAAATGCAAAATTTTATTTCCTTTGTTATATATATATATATATATATATATTCAATGCGGCATTAAGTATCCCTGATAGTCTAATTATATTTTATAAGAAATACTATTCATTTTTTCCCCAATGTCTTCAGAGTTCAAAAAATTTCAAAAGAAACTTCTTTTTTATTTTAACTACCGATAGATGGCGCCAACAAAGCTCAAAGTTCACAATGAATGCGATACAAATGAATGTTTACTTATTGAGGTAGAGGGCCAAACTAATTTCAACTGAAGTTATCTCAGAATATGTACATAATTAAATGTAAGTCATCTCTCAAATGTTAATTTATTTTGAATAATCTTTCTAAAAATGTAACTTTTATGAAGTTTAATTCGAAAAAATAATTTTCAATAAAAATGGCCGAATGGAATACGATAAAGCGAACTGGAATCCGGATGAGTTCAACCCCGGAAGTGTTATACACTTTGTGTCATTATATATATAATAATTCTGATTAAGCCAAAGACAAGCTCTCTGCCTGATATTCTGTTGCAGCCCCCCCCCCCCCCATCTTAATTTTTCTTGCACTTTCACAAAAAATATAACATTTTATGTACTTAAAAACGTATATGGAAACAAATATTCATTTAGATAAACATGGTTTTATTTATTTTTTTTATCTTTTATTAATTTAAAAGTAGAAAATGTCGATTATAACGATTAAAAGTGAAAACAGGATTAAAATATCAGATTTTATAAAAGTGCTAACAAAAATTATGACTCCTAAACCAGGGAATAACTCAACTGCATCACGTTTTAATCGAAAACATCATTTAAGCTACCGAGTGATATAATGTTGGTAAAATTAACTTACTTAGCCGCATTAAAATAAACATAATTTTTTTCAATCTACACAAGATTTTCCAGAATTTTTATTATGTAAAATTATTGCAAATTCCTTAATCATATGTCTATATTATGTTACCGGAATAGACACTGCGTTTCTTACTCCTTTTTTTATTAAAAATTTTAAAAAAGCGTATTTTTCTTTTTTGATAGTCTTAAACACATATTTAAACACCAAGTTAAAGAAAAACATTAAGCGAGGATTATGCTGACTCAACACAGCTTAATTAAACATAAAATTTGATTTAAATATCATTTTAACACAATATATAAAAAATCCCATATAAACTTCTTCGTTAATCTTCTAAATGTTTCACCGCATTTACAGCAATATGTATGTCGCTATTAGACACAGTCTGAAAACAAGCTCTCCTAAATGCGTAGTCCACTTAAAATTTTAAACGGAAACTGGTCGCCTTTTCTTTAGTTTAACTGGTCAGGTAACTGAAACGGACAACGTAGCTCTTGACGTTTATAAGGTTATTTGATCTTCAAAGTTAAAAAATAAAAACCGTGCGCCACTTTCGGGAATTTTTGTCGCATTTACGAAACATGGGGGCGATGTAAAATGAATGATGTGTATTTGATTGGAAATTTCTTTTAAAGAAACCGTTTTACATGCAAAAAAATGTTTCGCGTTTTGTTTCTGAAGTTCGTATGCTTCATTACATAACATTTATTTACGATTCTTGCATTAATTTTTTATGTAAAAGAACATTGTCGCATTTAAGGTTTATAACATTTAGGCAGACTGACCTTACATAATCGTCGCAGAATTTTGTAGAAACATTTCAAATTTTATGAAAATTGAATCAAAACTTAAAAATATATTAATAATTTTTTTCTTCATTCTATTAAAACCTATCATACCTAATTAGTTCAATAGTATCGCACGATAGGTAATGATTCTAGGTTGCCATGTTGATTACGTCCTTTTTAAGATGGAGTCATACTATTTCCATATTACTTAATTTAATATATCTAAACGTGATAAATTTTGCATTCCTGCATTTTTGAATAAGAGTGAAACAGCTATTGGACCAAGATCTGAATATTTATAAAACTAGTTATAGTACGAACGGACCTCATCTGGCATGTTTTACGTAAAAATTCCGATTGTTAATACTTTACTAATTAATGAAACTGAAATCAACAAATTCGAACCTTTATATTCTTAAACTTCTTTACATTACTCATCGTTACTTTTGATATACTAATACGTAAAATATGATTTCTGTACATTTCATTCTGCTTTATATTTGTTTATAATAAATTATACTCAATATACGAAGAATGTGATTTACTAGGTTTGTTTTTTAATAACATTTTTACGAGGAACATATTACGTGTCTTTCTTCTGTAATCAGTTCAGATGCATAAAAGAGTTCATGCAGCTTCATTGAGATACAGTAGAACTTTCTTTCTAAATATACATTAGAATATAAATAGCTGTTTAACTTAATGCGTAATACATGGTAACACGGAGCTGAGAAAATTGCAAAATATTTACATAAACAAAGCAAGTGCGAAATACTGAATCTGTAAGTGATCAGTTTCTCTGTTTTGTCCATATATAGAATTTAAAATATATTTCATTTTTATTAAAATGTTGATTATGGCATTTTATGCTTTTATTTCACTCATGATTCAGGTTATTAAATTTTATCAGCATGTAACATAGTTTAGCATTATTACATTAAAGTCGGGTTTTTTGTATATAAAGGTGTAATTTTGCAGTCCATTTTTTACTCATTTACTTGATATGCTAGAAATATAAATTTTATGTACAACAGTTTGTTAATGATGAATTTAAAACATTTCGTATTTTTGGAGCTTAATTTTAAATTAATAACTTAATTTTAAGCCATTTTTCCATTAATCCACCACAAGCAACAAATCGCCAAATATGCTTTATGGTTACAACAGTATACCTGTTACATCATCTGTAATGATGAGCCATATCTTAAACACTAAAGAGAAGAAAATATGAAGAAAACATAAAGAATATAATATATATATTTTTAAAATAAACTTAAAAAAAAAAAAAAAAGCAATTTAACAAATTACAATGACCATTTGGAAAATGATTTTTTCAAAGACTAAAATTTAAGACAAAAAAATCGCACGCAGTTGATCATACATTACGTACGCCATGGATTACATTTTTCGGTACTGTAAATTTTTAAACTTCTACGAAGCTGGCCATACATTACGTACGCCATGAATTAAACATTAATAGTGTTATTGCACGTAAAAATTGCAAGCGGCAAAAATCGCCTGCTACTCGTCAGATTATCCACCTGAGTATTATCTACCTGAAACTTACGTATTATCCAAGCATTTTATTGGCTGCTCGGGAAAAGCCTTTTCCATCGTCCAAGAAATCTGACGACCCATTTTAAATGAAATTTCATTCTTAAACTTCTAAACATCCCACAATATTACTGTTTACACCGTCGTATAGAGAAAAAAATGTACTTTTAAATGTAACATGTTTGAAAGCTGTATCTCAATTTGTTTCTGAGTTATTAATTTTTTTGTAAGTTTTTATTACTTTTTTGTCATAGTGGCAACAGAAGTATTCATCTCTGTTGAAAGTAAAGGGAAATACAGATTATTATATAGACCAATCAGAAAACGAATAAAATGCGGATTCGACCGATAAAAAGCTTCAGATATGCTTTTGATTTCCTACCTTGACGAGGACAATAACCACTTTTCCAAACTGTTAATAAATTAATAGTGTCATATTAATTTATGATTATACATTGGAAAACCAATTTAGAAATCTAAAAAGATAGTTTAAATAATAATGTTTTTTTTCTTTCTTGTTGCCATATTTTAAAAAAGAAACGGAGAAAAAATTTAGATTTTAGGGTTCCGTACTTAAAAAAACAAAAACAAAAAAAACAAAAAAAACGAAACGATTATAAGATCACTCCTGTGTCTGTCTATCCGTCTGTCACAGCTATTTTACTCGGAAACTATGGAACATGGAAAGTTCAAATTGAGGGAAGTATAATAAATATTATTGACGCACATATTTACCGATTATTAAACATTTACAAATATTTTTCAGAAAAATGTAGAGGGGCTAATTAAGTCACCTGATAAAAATAATCTCTTTGTATATAGTGTGGGGTATCTTGCGAAAGCTTTCGTAACGCTGAACTCTACAATACATTTCTTTTAATTTTAGGTATTATATTTTCAGACATATCGAAAATGTAGTGCAAAAATATGTCCCCCCTCCCCCATCTATTTTCGAATCTACTGAAACTAAAATTATGAAAAAATTAGAGGTAGTAGAGGTTAACTGAAACCTTGCAGGATAAGTACAGCGATGACCATAGATTACATAGTTTTTGAGAGAAGTGCATATTTCCGTTACACACAAATTCCGATTTGCGGTCATTCAGCAAAAGTGTTGAGGGGTGCTAGAGGTACCTATCGTAGCAGAAGTATAAAAGCATTGTTGATAATTATTTATGAAAAGAATCGTTGGTAATTATCCGCGATATTAACCCTTAAAGACACGACGGTTTGGACATACATAATGATAGGGGCGGCGTACTGTATGTACCAACGGCTTTTAAAGCCTAGATAACAACTTTTAATGATACATTTGTGTAATACAATGCCCAGTATCAGTATAAGAGCAATAAACGTCAAATTGTTAAAAACATTCTAATTAGAATTAATGGCATAAATACTAGGTGATTCGCGACTAGTTTGCATTGCGTCGATCTCTCAGTACGCCTCCCGTGTCTTTAAACGTTAATTAAAAAACTATTTGGAAAAACGCGGCTCGGACCAAGGCGGCGTTGCTATTTTGCGACCTCATTTTGAAGCGCGCTTAGCAAAATGCCAAGTTTAAACTTTGAACAACGGTTTTGTTTTAGCTTACACTGTAAAAAGAAAAGATTATTACGACGCTAAATTTAGTTTTATGAAATGACAAATGAAGTTTAAATATGTACTACTTTTATTGTCAATGCCAAATTAAGTTCATCATAAACAGATTGGGATAAGATTTAAATAACAGTTATACATAATAGCAATATTTCATATTATTTAGGCTTCATATCTCTTTAAACTTTTACGGTATACCCATTCATACTTTTCTAGTACATATACAGCTATACCAAACCCTACGTTGTAAAGTTTTTTACAAAGTCTTTTTTTTTTTTTTCAGTAACGATTTTTTTAATAATACAGTTTATAATTCATATATGTATCGTACAGAAGATTCTGAGCACGATTAATACTCGCACTTGACCGTTTATTTAATAACTAGCTGGTGTTTTCTACCAAACTAGAAAAAAAAAAAAAAAAAACAAGCGGTGAATTTTTCTTTTTCGAAGTCAGTGCCTACGCCAAATTAACATATTATAACAGATATTTATTTGAAAAATCATGAATTTCAGTCATGAAATTAAACGTAATTTTCAGGATACCTCAAGTACACTATATTGCCATTAATGTCCGGCAATTTTCAATTTTAGACATTTTGTCGAATATTTAGAAATGTACTTGTCAGATTCTTCTGGATTTTCAGGATTAAAAAGAACAGGTACGACCTCATATTTAGCCATGTCGATTTGATAAGGGGGACAATTAGGGGGACAACAAAAAATCAAAGAAAAAAATAATACTTGGGATCACCCTGTAAAATAAAATGCGCGAAATGATCTATCGCTACCGAATATAAATAAACAGATATTTTGAAATATGTGTATTCTTTTGTGTAAGAATAGCACGTATATTAATAGAGATATAGCGATTTATTTAAAAAAATTAAAAAATCCTTGCATGTTTTTTGATTATAACATACAGGGTTTTTAACCAAATTTAACGCCGATTTCAGAAAAATTCACAAAATATAGTAGAAACAATATAGTGTAATTGGAATATAAATATATTAAATATTTTGGGAAATATGAGCAGTTGTATGAAATAATTTTTATCTGCGCATGCGCGAACGATAACAAGGATCATTTTACGCAATTTAACAGTCAATTCTATGAAGCAACTTATAAAAAAAATCTAGTCAAATATCGTAAAAATTCAGAAAAATATCGGCGTTAGAGTGAGCAAATTTTTAGTTGTTCTCTAAAAGCAGCTGAATGATAAGGGATTTTACACAAATTGTCATTTTTTATTCACTGACTTTCAGAAAAAAGTTAGTATCAACGAGTAGATTTGGAAAAAATGCTTCGATTTTGATACTTCTTTTGATCATGGTATAGGCTCGTTCTGGTGGTTATCAGAGAAGAACTAAAACGTCAATAAAAAATGAAAAAAAAAATTAAAACTAAAAATGGCAATTTGTGTAAAATCCCTTATCATTCAGCTGCTTTTAGAGAACAACTAAAAATTTGCTCACTCTAACGCCGATATCTTTCTGAATTTTTACGATATTTGACTAGATTTTTTTAATAAGTTGCTCCATAGTGTTGACTATTAAATTATGTAAAATGATCCTTGTTATCGTTCGCGTATGCGCAGAAAAAATTATTTCATACAACTGCTCATATTTCCTAAAATATTTAATATATTTATATTCCAATTGCACTGTATTCACTGGTCAACAGTGGTTTTGTTGTAGAACTAAAATTAGTTGATTCTAGGTGAGTTTTTGATGCTGATTTCGAATATGCTTTCCGTTTATCGGTAGGTGGTCCAGGTTTTGAGAAATTTGCATATTTAAATTTATGCAAATTTAAGCTTTTTTGTGTTATTTTATGCAAATTTTAGATACAATATATGTCACATCTAACTAAGTTTTCTAGATAATGACTACTTGACTATTTGCTTCAGATAAATGTCACGATTTTCATATTCTTAACATTTATTTATCAGTTATTAAGCCTAATTTGCATATTTTTCAATGGTGTAATGTTTACATCATTATCAGCTTTAAAATAGTGGCCCCAGAATTGACGTAATGTTTTTCTAGACTAGATTTTTATGCTGATTTCAAATCTGCAGTCTGTTTTCTTATGTCATGTCTAGTTTTTGAGTAAGATGAATTTCTACTTTTGCACGGCATTAACACAGATTTGATATAAGGTGCTTTTTAGGGATTTGTAATTCATTGACAAGAAGGTGAACAGGGTCAGATTCATATCAGAGACATAAACAAAAATTTATATAATCGGAAAAAATAAAATAAGTAGTAGAATCTTTCCTAACTAGTTGAAGTTTATAATACAAAGTATCATAAAAAGCTATTTCTGGCTTTTTTGACCAAAAACTAAAGTTTCACTTTTTTCAAAAACTAGACGTGATAGAAGAAAATTGATGCAAGATTTGAAATAAGCTCAAAATACTGGTTTAGAAACATATTAGCGTACTCGTGCGGCAGAAATATTTGAACGTCAAGAGACATTATTAGAAAAACATGAAAAATATGCAAATTAGGTAAAATATTTCACAGTCTCATGTCAGTATAATCTCAGAAACAACGTTTTTGTGAAGTAAATTAGGCAGTAATCATAACATAAAACAAAAAACCCTGTTTGATATTGCTTTATACCTTTAATTTGCAAATAATTGTATAAAATTTACTAAATTTGCATAAATTGAAATATGCAAATATCTCTCAAAATTGACCTGCTGGAGTAAATCTAAAACTAGATTCGGAATCAGCACAAAAAACCGCACAAAAACAACTAATTTCTGTTTTACAACAGAGCAAAAGCTCAAATTTGTTGACCAGTGTTATTTCTACTATATTTTGTGAATTTTTCTGAAATCGGCGTTAAATTTGGTTGAAAACTCTGTATGTTATAAGCAAAAAACATGCAACATTTTTTAAAATTTTTTAAATAAATCGCGATATCTCTATTAATATACTTGTTATTCTTACACAAAAGAATACACATATCGCACAATGTCTGTTTATTTATATTCGGTAGCGATAGATCATTTCGTGCATTTTATTTTACAGGGTGATCCCAAGTATTATTTTTTTCTTTGATTTTTTGTTGGCCCCCTAATTGTCCCCCTTATCAAATCGACATAGCTAAATATGAGGTCATACCTGTTCTTTTTAATCCTGAAATTCCAGAAGAATCTGACAAGTATATTTCTAAATATTCGACAAAATGTCTAAAATTGAAAATTGCCGGTTATTAATGACAATATAGTGTATTTACGTACTTGAGTATTTATAAAAATGGATTATTAAAAAGAAAACTACTTTTATACTTATTGTATGTATATATATATATATATATTTATATATAGTATATATATATATATATATATATATATAGAGAGAGAGAGAGAGAGAGAGAGAGAGAGAGAGAGATAATCAATAATTTGTTTGCTAAACAATTTGTTTTTAGAAAATATTTTATGTAACTGTCTTTTTGCAACATAAGAATATTCGTATGTGAGTTTTCGCTCGTATAAAACTTTGAATTTCTTTTAATTTTTTTGAATATTCAGTATAAAGCTTTAACATGAATTTAGTTGAAATCCAACGAATGCTTTTTACCCGACTAAAAAGAAGGGTTATGTGTTTCACGGGTATTTGTGTATGAGGATTTCTTTATACCCTCGAAACATCCCAACGGCTGGATGGATTTTAATGAATGAGGTCTCTGTGAATTCGTCTTAACGGCCCGATGATTATAGGCTAGGTTTTGTTTTTATAAATTCAAAATGGTGGCCGTAAAATACAAAATGGCGGTAGAGACGAAAAAAAAAATTACGCACCCTATTGAGTGGCATATCATTGTATAGGTCTGTCAAAATGAAGATGATGTTTTATTGACTATTTTACATTCAGAAGCTCCGTTAAAATATTATACAACCTGGAAGTTGTGTATGTAGGATCTCTTGCTTTACTGCAACTCTAACCATCATAGCCATCTATAGATCTCATCAAAACAGTGTTTATAAATAGGAACTAACAATTAAACACAACTTAAAAGTTATCAATACAAGTAAATAAAAGAAATAGGTAAGTAATATAAACAAGTAATATGAAAAACATATTTCAAGTCAATTCCTACTTAGGTCAATAAGAGAATCATTTTTCTTTTTTTCTTCTTGAGTGGCGCTTAAAATGCCTTGATCAGGAAGAGGGCTCTCTCCGTCTTAAAATACCTTGATCAAGAAGAGGGCTCTCTCCGTCTTAAAATACCTTGATCAAGAAGAGGGCTCTCTCTATTATTGAAAATTAATTAATTTAATTAATGAATTAATATTTGAAAAAAACTGGATTAACCTCAAGTGTCATCCACTACAAGTTTAAAAATATTTATTTGAGCTTAATTGGATGAATAATAAGTATTTTATTAACGATTGAAAATTTGAACACGATATATATAGCGAGAGTGTTAGCTAATAGTAGGAATTGAAAAAAATATAGTTTCACATTGATGAGAAATAATTAATTAGTTCGCTTTTTACGCAGTCGGGTTTTTGATTTCTTTAAATTTAATTGTTTATTTATCTACATGTCTGTATATCTAGAATTACCGTGAAGGTTCATCGCTGACCCGAAAAAGGTAACAGTTTTTATCTTCTATTTTAACAGCTTTTTCAACTCCGCATTTTTCAGTAATGGAAGGATAATGTAATTAGGTGTATCGTACCTTCTTTTCATAAGAAAGGGAAAATGGGGGAAGATCTGTCCACACATCTGTCATGAATCTGTAAGGCAGATGGTTGAGCTTTTATGCAATTTCAAGCTGTTATATATGTCTATTGGAATATCGTAGATGTAGAATGTTCTTATCCCTATATAATTATATATTTGAAACTAAATAAAAAGAATATTTTGCCTGTTGTAAACTGCGTGGACCTCTTAGTTTCGCACATGCATTGTGGTAGCGTCTCTCTGGAGAGATCTTTCGAATGAGAGAAATTTTAAAGTTGCTAAGTAAACTTACAGAAAATTACTCTTATGACGAAAATACATCTCATATTATTGAACATTTTGATATAACTGATGAAATAAATTTTCGTGAAAATGCACATTAAATCTCATCGTCTGAACCCATTTCAAGCGACAGTCTGCTGAATGAAAATATCCCAAGTAAATGCAGTGGATAAAGTCATAGGAAACCAATATATAGTAAAAGTGTTGTGAAGGAAAAACAAAATAAGGTAGAGAACTATAAAAAAGAAGAGAAATAAATAAATTATTCCCTCAAAATGATTCGGGCGAAGCGAAAAATGGAGCTATATGGAAAATAGAGCCGAAGTGTTCATTTTTTCTGGTCGATGATCTGTTCAAAATTTTGAGGTTTAAGATCTAGTCAGATATACACGGTTTTTAAAGCAAAAATAAGCAACAGATTCAAATATGAGCAGAAGAAACTATAATAAAACACGCATACTACAATATATATTAAAACACACATACACACATAAATAACGCCTGCATTCAACCGTTAAAGGTATACATAAATATTTTACAGACATACATACAATAAATACAATAAACCCAACTGGAGTGAAAAATTAGCCAGAGCCAGGAATCGAACCCGGGACCACAGTATACAAGACTGCTGCTCTAACCACTGAGCTTCTCCGGCCGATGCCTGAGTCTGCAATTTCTCACTAATAAACCATGTTGGGGAAGTCACCAGCCATCAATACGACAGCCTTGGAAGACCGGACAACGATGAATAGATTTTACTATTACATCGATCTACGATAATTATAATAAAACACGCATACTACAATATATATTAAAACACACATACACACATAAATAACGCCTGCATTCAACCGTTAAAGGTATACATAAATATTTTACAGACATACATACAATAAATACAATAAACCCAACTGGAGTGAAAAATTAGCCAGAGCCAGGAATCGAACCCGGGACCACAGTATACAAGACTGCTGCTCTAACCACTGAGCTTCTCCGGCCGATGCCTGAGTCTGCAATTTCTCACTAATAAACCATGTTGGGGAAGTCACCAGCCATCAATACGACAGCCTTGGAAGACCGGACAACGATGGATAGATTTTACTATTACATCGATCTACGATAATTATAATGAAACACGCATACTACAATATATATTAAAACACACATACACACATAAATAACGCCTGCATTCAACCGTTAAAGGTATACATAAATATTTTACAGACATACATACAATAAATACAATAAACCCAACTGGAGTGAAAAATTAGCCAGAGCCAGGAATCGAACCCGGGACCACAGTATACAAGACTGCTGCTCTAACCACTGAGCTTCTCCGGCCGATGCCTGAGTCTGCAATTTCTCACTAATAAACCATGTTGGGGAAGTCACCAGCCATCAATACGCACATCATTTTTCACTCCAGTTGGGTTTATTGTATTTATTGTATGTATGTCTGTAAAATATTTATGTATACCTTTAACGGTTGAATGCAGGCGTTATTTATGTGTGTATGTGCGTTTTAATATATATTGTAGTATGCGTGTTTTATTATAATTATCGTAGATCGATGTAATAGTAAAATCTATTCATCGTTGTCCGGTCTTCCAAGGCTGTCGTATTGATGGCTGGTGACTTCCCCAACATGGTTTATTAGTGAGAAATTGCAGACTCAGGCATCGGCCGGAGAAGCTCAGTGGTTAGAGCAGCAGTCTTGTATACTGTGGTCCCGGGTTCGATTCCTGGCTCTGGCTAATTTTTCACTCCAGTTGGGTTTATTGTATTTATTGTATGTATGTCTGTAAAATATTTATGTATACCTTTAACGGTTGAATGCAGGCGTTATTTATGTGTGTATGTGTGTTTTAATATATATTGTAGTATGCGTGTTTCATTATAATTATCGTAGATCGATGTAATAGTAAAATCTATCCATCGTTGTCCGGTCTTCCAAGGCTGTCGTATTGATGGCTGGTGACTTCCCCAACATGGTTTATTAGTGAGAAATTGCAGACTCAGGCATCGGCCGGAGAAGCTCAGTGGTTAGAGCAGCAGTCTTGTATACTGTGGTCCCGGGTTCGATTCCTGGCTCTGGCTAATTTTTCACTCCAGTTGGGTTTATTGTATTTATTGTATGTATGTCAGTAAAATATTTATGTATACCTTTAACGGTTGAATGCAGGCGTTATTTATGTGTGTATGTGTGTTTTAATATATATTGTAGTATGCGTGTTTTATTATAATTATCGTAGATCGATGTAATAGTAAAATCTATTCATCGTTGTCCGGTCTTCCAAGGCTGTCGTATTGATGGCTGGTGACTTCCCCAACATGGTTTATTAGTGAGAAATTGCAGACTCAGGCATCGGCCGGAGAAGCTCAGTGGTTAGAGCAGCAGTCTTGTATACTGTGGTCCCGGGTTCGATTCCTGGCTCTGGCTAATTTTTCACTCCAGTTGGGTTTATTGTATTTATTGTATGTATGTCTGTAAAATATTTATGTATACCTTTAACGGTTGAATGCAGGCGTTATTTATGTGTGTATGTGTGTTTTAATATATATTGTAGTATGCGTGTTTTATTATAATTATCGTAGATCGATGTAATAGTAAAATCTATTCATCGTTGTCCGGTCTTCCAAGGCTGTCGTATAGATGGCTGGTGACTTCCCCAACATGGTTTATTAGTGAGAAATTGCAGACTCAGGCATCGGCCGGAGAAGCTCAGTGGTTAGAGCAGCAGTCTTGTATACTGTGGTCCCGGGTTCGATTCCTGGCTCTGGCTAATTTTTCACTCCAGTTGGGTTTATTGTATTTATTGTATGTATGTCTGTCAAATATTTATGTATACCTTTAACTGTTGAATGCAGGCGTTATTTATGTGTGTATGTGTGTTTTAATATATATTGTAGTATGCGTGTTTTATTATAATTATCGTAGATCGATGTAATAGTAAAATCTATTCATCGTTGTCCGGTCTTCCAAGGCTGTCGTATTGATGGCTGGTGACTTCCCCAACATGGTTTATTAGTGAGAAATTGCAGACTCAGGCATCGGCCGGAGAAGCTCAGTGGTTAGAGCAGCAGTCTTGTATACTGTGGTCCCGGGTTCGATTCCTGGCTCTGGCTAATTTTTCACTCCAGTTGGGTTTATTGTATTTATTGTATGTATGTCTGTAAAATATTTATGTATACCTTTAACGGTTGAATGCAGGCGTTATTTATGTGTGTATGTGTGTTTTAATATATATTGTAGTATGCGTGTTTTATTATAATTATCGTAGATCGATGTAATAGTAAAATCTATTCATCGTTGTCCGGTCTTCCAAGGCTGTCGTATAGATGGCTGGTGACTTCCCCAACATGGTTTATTAGTGAGAAATTGCAGACTCAGGCATCGGCCGGAGAAGCTCAGTGGTTAGAGCAGCAGTCTTGTATACTGTGGTCCCGGGTTCGATTCCTGGCTCTGGCTAATTTTTCACTCCAGTTGGGTTTATTGTATTTATTGTATGTATGTCTGTAAAATATTTATGTATACCTTTAGAAGAAACTATATTCTAAAATTATAAGAGGATTTAAGAGAGAAACATACTGCAATAGAATCTGACCACCCTTAAAGTCTCAAACAAACAAAAAGTTGAAAGATAAAGTAACTTTAACGTTAAATTTGGTTGAAAACCCTGTATGTTATAAGCAAAAAACATGCAATTTTTTTTTTAATTTTTTTAAATAAATCGCTATATCTCTATTAATATACGTGATATTCTTACGCAAAAGAATACACATTTCGCACAATGTCTGTTTATTTATATTCAGTAGCGATAGATCATTTATAGATTTTGTCATTATTAAGTAGCATTAATTATCATTAATGGTTACATAATAATTTTTATGTAATCACAATACAAAAAAATTTTTAAAAATGCAATTTAACAAATTACAACGACCATTTGGAAAATGATTTTTTCAAAGACTAAAATTTAAGACATAAAAAATCGCACGGAGTTGATCATACATTACGTGGGCCATGAATTAAACATTAATAGTATTATTACACGTAAAAATTGCAAGCGACAAAATCGCCTGCGACTCGTCAGATTTCCTGAAACTTAAGTATTATCCACCTGAAACTTTCGTATTATCCAAGCATTTCATTGGCTGTTCGGGAAAAAGCTTTTCCATCGTCCAAGAAATCTGACGACACATTTTAAAAGAAATTTCATTTTTAAACTTCTAAACATCCCACAATATTACTTTTTACACCGTCGTATAGAGAAAAAAATGTACTTTTAAATGCAATTTGTTTGAAAGCTGTATCTCAATTTGTTTCTGAGTTATTAATTATTTTTGTAGTTTTTATTACTTTTTTGTCATAGTGGCAACAGAAGTATTCATCTCTGTTGAAAGTAAAGGGAAAATACAGGTTACTGTATAGGCCAATCAGAAAACGAATAAAACGCGGATTCAACGAGTAAAACGCCTCAGAAATGTTTTTGATTTCCTACCCTGAGAGAGAACAATAACCATTTTTCCAAATGGTTAATAATGTGTGAGAAAAATGTTTAAAATTTGTTTCCGGATTACGCATAGCAAAAAAAGAAACAAAGACCACATCATTTTTTGTGAATTGTTTCGTCGGAAAGTAGTTTATGTAAGTAAAGAATCATGAAGATATACTATATATTTAATTTTTATTGTGTTTTATTATGTTTTTAATCTGTAGGAATATTATTAAGAACTTTAAATCGATAATTAAAATATATATTATTTCAAAGATATTTCTTAGTTTTCATTTCATGCTGTCAAAATCTCAAAGTATATAATCTGAAATTAGAAAAATAAACTTTCCTTAATGGTATCTGTTCACTAAATATTATAATATGCAATATTCTAAAAGCTAATTTATATTAATCATCAATCAAAAATCATTGTATTAATCATCAGATCTTATTATGTGTCTGTATCTCCCATATAAAACAAGAATAATATCATTGATGTCCATGGCTGAGGAATGACCCACTCTGGTAGTTCTAGTAATGCAAGTAACACGTTCATTCTAGCAAGCTTTGCACGCTCTTTGGGATTTCCAAGGTGTCTGACACCACTATTGAAAAGAAAATTTCTGTTTAATTTTTAAAACATGCAATTCACAACATCTATCTCCCTTTATTCACAGAATTAGCAATATTTTTGTCCGGTTAAATAAGGCGAAAAGAAATGTTAAAATTTTCTGGTAAGATTGTGCGAACTCTAATAGCAGTGAACTTTGTTCAGCAAGTCTAATATTGGAAAGAACTCTATGAGAACAATATACTGTGTATCTAGTAATGGGCGGAACACTGTTAAAAAAAAAAAAATAAAATCCGTTAAAATACGGAAATTGTACTGGTAATCCAGACGCCAGTACTATTTACATATTTTAACTGAATTATTTTCTGTAAACTTTGTGAAAAAACGGAATTTTTCTGGAATTTACGGAAAACAACTCCGTTAAAATTCGGAAATAGTATTGGTGTCTCGACTGCCAGTACAATTTCCGTATTTTAACGGATTTTTTTTTACAGTGAAGGAATAGGGTCAAGAAAACAGAGATGGGCACTGTCGGCCTAGATCCTTCTTGGATTGCATAGCCACACAGTTTAGTTTAGTTTTAGTGAAGGAATAATTTTACTATCGAATAAATCATACGGTCATGCGCAAAAACACTATTTCCACCATCTGTGCATACTACCAACAGACATTTTGTAAAAAGAAAATAACAGAAAGCATATTTGTCAGCTGTTGTAATTTTTTAAATAACTTACTTTAGAAATTTTGAAGATAGTTAATTTTTATTATTATTATTTTTTTTTTACAGATTTCTTAAATTGATCCTCATTAAAATAAGAAAATTCTTTTTTGATACAAAATTTCTGGTAGAAATTGAATCTTTAAAAAGCAAAGATTCACAGCTTTGCTTTTGCACATGACGAATGATTCATTGGAATAGTAAACTCATTTATTCTGTCGATCACTATGTAAAATCTCTGAATAGCGCAAAATTTTTCGTCTATTCGGAAGGATCCGCTATTGAGAGGTAAATATATACAGATATATAGGTGTTAGAGATGAATAAAAGTATCCGGTAAATAGAGGTGTCCGCTATTCGGGAGTTCCATTTGGAGGTTTTACTGTATTTAAAACAACTAAACCTCTAATAATAACTAAACCTCTCGTTAAAATAACTAAACCTCTCGTATTTAAAACAACTAACAAGAGGGGGGGGGGGGGGGCTCCATATACTACACGTATAAATAATTAATAATTAAGTATATTTATGTATGTAAAATATTAATTACTTTTTTTAAAAAAATTGACGTTTTCGTTTTCGGCCGAAGGTAGGAAGATTACCGAAATTCGGCTTCGGTCTTAAAAACCCGATTTAGTAGATCCTTAGTAATAACTAAGAAATTAAAAGCTGATGAAATAACTGCACAGTCCTGGAAGAAAACGTTCTTCTTCAAATTCTGCTGCCCATTATTCTTGTACGAATTCTACTGAAAATAATTATATAAAAGGTATAGGCACCAAATGACTAGAAATAATGTTTACTACCTAATGCCATGCATAAATTATGCTCGGGGATATCGTCTACTTATTAAAATTATGATAAATTTCTTTTTTCATATAGTCAGATCCAGTTTTGATAGTTTATATGAGTTCCTGGCTGCAAAACACCGAAGCCGAAACAAACATAGTTTATGCATGCTTATTAAATCTTCATAGAAAGTTTCAAATTGTGAGAATGCTTATGTTAAATTCATTTCATAAATTTGTATTTACCTCTTCCCAAAATTTCATCCTATTTAAATATTTCTTCTTTTAAAGATTTGTGATAAATGGATTCGAAGGAAATATACCATTTTTCTTAATTCAAGAACATGTTTTTAATCATAATAATAATTATTAATTATTATACATTAAAAAATTTCATTATTTATGACCTGTTAATTTTCACATAAAATGAATCAGAGTCCTCAAAAACAAGTCTATATAATTCATATAATTAATTTTCGATCCAGTAAAGAGAAATGTTATTTTTTGACGGTAAATTAGATTTTATCATTAGCATCCTCAAAAAAAAAAAATTCCTGAAAAAAATCCACTGAGTTTTATTTTATATTTTTATGTAATTTATATTATATTTAGATTTTTCGTAAACGTTTACTCGTTACTAATTGAATACTCCCAGTTCTGTTTCCTCTAACATTTATTTTTTTTCTTATAAATTTATTGATTTATCTTATTTTATAACTATATGAGGATTTAGCCAAAAGTTCGTATACTATATAATTTTCGCGTTGCTTTGATTGAAGAAACTCAAATAAAATGGGAAAAGTAAGTGATTGTTACTATTTAGAAAATGAAACTTATTGAAAATTGTAATATGTAGACGGCTTCCTAAGCATATTTTATCGATAGCATTAAAAAGTAAACATCACTCTCTGTCGGTTGATACTTATAACTTTTTTTTTACGATTACTTGCAGCAGTTATAAGGGACTTTGATTGAATTATATTGAGCACCTTTTTTCAGTTTGTACGTTATTCATTTTTTTTATTTGCTTTTCTGTTAAATAAGCAATAGCTGTACCTTATTATACTATTATACTAATGGCATTTTTCACACCATGTGTACTTTTTTCTTTAATGCATCGGTGCAATTCTTAATATAAATATCTTTATCCCATTTTATATCTACGCAACAGAAATAATCTAAACAAAAGAAATGTTTACACTACATTTTCTGATAATAATATTTCAGTAACCGATAAGGAAATTTCTTTATTTTAAATGAATACTCCTTATACTTATCTAATCACTTTAAATCAACATTGATTCACAAAATAACATACAGTTAGCTATTGATTTCTTATAATTCTCTATAGCTGTCTTTTAAATAATGTGTATGAGCTGAACTGCTTTTTCATCAATTTATGCAATATAAATTGTAGTAAATTGCTTTGCTCAGAACAAATCCATTACAATTTCTAAACATGCATTATATAGCTATCTATGTAACGCACATATTTAATTTGTAATTGTTATTTTCTGCGCATGAAGAAGCATTATTTCATTTTTTGTGATTTATACCTTGTATTTAAAATTTACTATTACTAGATAATCTTAAAAATGTGCATTAAATATTTCTAATGCTTGTTTTATACCCAGGAGTATATTTAGGTTTCAAGATTGTATTCAAGAACTAACAACGAAAGCAAAACATTACTTATACACCTGAATTAAATATTTATAGGTAGCTTTAAACTTTGCAAAATAGATTCTGGGGGTTTTTTAATAGTACTTTTTTTCCATTTCCATAGAAATCGATCGTATGGGTAACCGATACAACATTTTAAAAGCAAACTATAAAAACGGAGGTAACTATTACGTTTACTGATATTTTAAATTTTGATATGAAATAAAATTTGAAGCATACATTTTAGTGCAATTTGGTGCAAATATTTATATTGTTGATGTTGCTGATAATGGCTGTATTTAGAACACGATATTTAAGATATCATAACATTTTTCTTGTTTCTGAATTGCAACAATAGGTCACACAAAGAAAATAAAACATCACAAGCAAGTAGTATTGTTTATATACGATGGTTTCCATGTATTAACTTTAACCCAATGAAGTAACTTCATATGTAAAACAGATTAGCGTTAATAATCCATCAAGTTATTTTAAAGTATACAGCCTTAATCAATGAATTTTAATAACATTATAATTTTAAATAATTCAAAAACAGAAGGTTTTAAAAACTATTTTCATCATTTTAACTCAGCCGTAGTTATAAAATAATATTACGCCTATATTGTTTGTACTGGCTATATATTTTTCTAATATCATCATCAATTGATGACTTGAACCAAGTTGTAAGGTTATCATAATTGATTTATTTATCATAATTATTTATCACTGGTTTGAAGAAGTGCCGAAATATTATAGTATATAACTCATCAATATTAGACTAATATTGTCGAGAAATATTTCCTATATGAAGCAAATATTTTGAAATAGAAGTTGCATTCCGTTGTAATTATTTCCAATGTAATGCGGATATTTAACAAATATTAGTATTTCATTCGAAGTGTTTCCGACAAATGGCGTATTGGAGCCAAACATAAGAAATGTAAATAGTATTCGTTAGATACTTGGGAACGATACCAAGGCTCAAATTTATGCGCAGATTTTGAAAAAAATTGAACATGCTTAATAAAAACTATAAGAAGGACTATAATTTTTTTAACTCTCAGACATAATTATTTATTTCCTAAATGTAACATTAATTTAAATGTATTTGATCATTAGAACACATATATAATGCACTCTATAACATTTCCATATTCCATAAATTTAAAGCTGTAATCATTTATCATTCGAGAAATTAAATTTTTTATATTTTATAACGGGGAAATGTGTTACAGTAACCGACGTCTGTAATTATCCTAAATTAAAGACAATTTATTTTTTCGTAAACAAGAGCCATCCCGATATTATAAAATAAAAAGTAATGTATATTTAGTATGACACGCTACATTTAATTCTCCAATAAACCTGAGATTGACTCCTGACGTTTAAAAAAATATTTACAGGTAATTTTTTTAGTAAATTATTCCTTGACTAAGTATATAAACAATGTTTAACCTTAGATGAATGCAATCGCTAAGAATTTAGTGAATATATATTTAAATTTCAGTGATTTAAAGTAAATATTTTTATCTTCAGCATTATGGGAAATTCTCATTTTTGGCATAATGACATGCTTCCGCAGAAAATACGGAAATGCCATAGGAAACTCATTAGTAGATAACTATAAATAAATAAAATCCGAGAAGTAACTTTTCTTTTCAGATAATGATTTCTGCACCATTAAATAGATAAAATTTGTACTTCGCTTGCTAGGGAAAAAAACCTATAAATGCTTAGAAAACGAATATCTGCTTATTTTACAAACACATTTTAGAGCAAGCAAGAAAAAAAATTACAGAAGAAAGGGGATTTGCTTTATGGATATTAGAGCTGTTTTATTAAAACAGCGTTATTGAAATTAGAGCTGTTATTATTAAAGCGTTATGAAAATATCTAATCAAAAACTAGGTGCTTAAAAAAATCAGAACAAAAGCTAAACGCATTGGAAAAGCATAAATAAATCTGAAAAACAAGCATTTAGCACGTTCAAACATGATACGGGATTTTTATGACATAAAAGAATATTAAAATTTCAACAATAGAAATCGCTTCTATAGGTAACGCCTTGAAAATATAGTGTAAATATCGTTTACACAAAATAAAATTGGGATCACACGGAAACACATTCAGTGATTTCTGGTTACGTATTTCAAAGTATTTAACACGTTCACGCCGGCGCGGTGGGCCACACTCCACAGTCTCAGAGTTGTCAAGTCTCCGGCTTATTGCACACCACTGTTATTTTAGAGAAAATGTTGTTCCTTTAAATCGCCCAAATGGTCAAATTAAATAAAACAACATATTCTGTATTAAAATACAGGTATTCAAAAAGCCGGAGACTTGTCAGCTTTGAGACAGTCGAGTGTGACCCACCTCGCTGGCGTAAACATGTTAAAGATTTTTCGTTATGGCAACTAGCCATTATCGCTACGATCCACATATCTTTCTTATCTTTATCCGGATTCACTTTTATTCAACTTTTTTAATTGCGGTGTTAATGGTTGGTAGAAAGATTTATAATACGCATTTTAGAAGTGCATCTTATACGATGCCAGAGAGATTTCACATGGAAAAAACGGAAAGTATAGCCATTAAAAGGAAAAGCAATTTAAAAAGGTACGAACGATTAACGATTATTATTAAATAGTGTGCTGCTAAAGCTTGAATAATGAAATCAAAGGTTGCAGGGATCGTATAATTCTCGGTGATTTTACACTAGAAAATGTCTATATTTGTAATTTATGCTACAGAACCGTCATTTTATGATCCTAAGTTGTAATATCCGTCCTGCATATCTCTGTCATAAAGAATAATTTTGTGTGCGTTGTAATATAGTATCATTTAAAATTAAGTGGCCGTCATCTGTAAAAATATTTTTTGCTAATCCATCATCATATTTTTCTAAAACTCTATGTTTTTTTTAAAAAAAATAAGATCCTTAAAATATAGGTGTCCGCATGATAAGTTTCATGTGGCGATGGACGTTTTATAGATAAGCCAAATAGCGCAGTTTTTAATAATAAATCGTCATTCTTTGCATCGTTTTTCAAGGATAAGTATTTTTAAAAGTAATTCAAATTTCCCTTAATAGCTAGTTTAAAGCTGTCTCAAACTGTAAGAATATTCAAGTTTACTTGAAAGTTTCAAATTACGAAACTTGTAGGTATAATTTTAATTCATTTTCAACAGTAAAATTACACCCGAAATTATAGAAAAATGTGGGAATTTTTTTAAGGTTGCTAACGAAGCGTAAACCAACAAAGTGAAAAATGCCGGGAATTGTCAGTAAGGCTGCAACCGCAGCACAAGTTGGAATAGCCTTCATGAGCACACAACCCTGCAGCAAACACGAGATGAAAATAAGCCCAACATAGGTGAACACATATAAGTATAATTTAAAGTAATTTTTCAATTAATTATCAGCAGTTAAATTATGCCCGAACAAAGCCTGTTTTTACGTTTCAGTAGTTGAATTCAATAAAAATTAAAAAGTGAGAGCACTTTAATTAAGTTTTGCGTCTTAAACACTTTTTTTACAGTTTGACACATTGGAGAGATATCCATTGACGGAAGTTTCAACTATTTTTTAATTTATTGGATACAAATCTTATCAGCTACTTCATAAACGTGTCATTAATTTCCTGTTTCTATTTATCAGTAAATGAATTAATTCTAAATTTAGTAAATATTTCATGAAGATCTTTTAATTTCTATCTTAAAATTTTATGCTTTCTTTCTCTCTTTAATTCCTTCTTATTTAAATATATAATATTCCTCTAGAATTAGACCTACTTTCTTCACGATATAATTATTAAAGAACTTCAGTAAACAGAATGTTCTTTACTCATTATATCGAGAAATAAGAAAGAAAAACCATGTCTCAGGCATATATAATGAAACGTTTCTCAGCGCTATCAGAAAATTGTTAAGACATTTCATTTTTCCGTACAATGAAATGGTATATCGAAATGAACAATTAAAAAAAACACACATAACTCCATTTTTAAGAATTTCTGTACATAGGATATGGTGTATGCAAATTATTTCGTGAATCCACAGTATTTATACACAGCATATAATACACTAAAATATAGTTAAGTTTAAAAATCCGTACCACATCTGAAAACGAACTTCTAATAATTATCGCTTATAGTCAGTCTTGTAACTCAATTATTTTTGTGTATTTCGGTAAATAAATACTACGCCCTCTACAATCTACAGAATACATTTTATGGTGTACGTTAGTTATGCATATATATTGTATTATTTTATAGTAATACGAGCAAAATCCGCGCCATTGCTCGCGTTATAATTGAAATATGCCAAGTGGTATTTGTGTGTCTGTTTTTCTTAGAAGAAATTATACTGCTACAAATAACTAAAAAATTACTAACTGAGCCACAGTTTGATTAAAATTCATTATTACTCTGTATTAGGCGAAAATGAGACTAATGTATTTTGAAGCGTTTACGCTCATTTCCGTTTTCATGCGAATTTCTGAGAAACCGTTCAAAACTAAACATCATGCAATATTCCAAGCACATTTAGTGTACCGGTCCCCTGTTGTAGCCCCTGTTGGTAGCCCCTGTTGGCAGTGGCACTAACATAAAATAAGAAATTGGAACAGTGACTGTCACTATCAATTTGCCAACATTAATTTTGAAATCGGATTAGAATCCCATGAAGGATCCCATAAAAATCGTAATTTAGAAATTTTTAAAATGTTTCTGGCTCATTTTACCTCTTTAAATTTCGAATCATTTTTTGAAACTGTTCTTTACATGTATCTATTATGCCAAATATTAAATTTCTATCTCAATTCCATAGAAATCGTAATTTAGAATCTTTTCAGAACGCTTTTAGCTTACTTCACACTTTGAAATTTCGAATTTTTTTCGACTGTTTTAAAGAGCATTTACATCTTATAAGTAACTACCTTGACAAATTTCATTTTTCTAGCCCTTTCGGTATCATAAAAATCGCAATTTAGAAACTTTTCTGCTCTTGCAAATACTGCTGGTTGTGACACCAATTAAAAATACAGCCTATGTTATTTCCGAAACTATCATCATCAATTTGCAACCATTACGTTTGAAATCGGTTTGGCATTTTCTGCATTCTCATAGAAATTGTAATTTGGAACATTTTTAGAACGCTTCATTTTACCCTTTTAAATTTGGAATGTTATAAGGAGGATTTGTATCTTATAAGTATCAACCACGGCAAAATTCAAGTTCTATCTTTAAAAATTGCATAGAAATCGTAATTTAGAATGTTTTTAGAACCCTTTTTGCGCATTTTCTCCTGTTTTAAAATTTTGATTTTTTTTCGACAGTTCTTAGAGAGCATTTATTTCTTATAAATAACAGCCGTATCAAATTGCACATTTCTAGACCCTGCAGTAACACAAATATCGCATTTTTGGAACGTCCCCGAAGACCCTTGGTGTTAGAGACACCGACGTAAAATATAGCCTATCTTGGAACAGGGACTATCACCATCAATTTGCTACCATTACTTTTGAAATAGGCTAGATACTTCCCGAGATTATCACTACAAACAAACAAATGTTGTTGCTTTATAATATTAATATAGATAAAGTCTGATTTACTTTGCAAAGATTTTTTAAAAAAAATCTTAATTCAACACTATTCTTTTGTGCGCCTTGGAAAACGAACTTTAAATGCTACTTACTCCTTACACTAAGAAGCATGTTGTAGTTCATTTCAATGATGCATATCAATTTCGTAATGTTTGATGTATTGTGACATCATTAAAATACATGGTTTTCAAAAGATTTTTTCCGTAGACAATAATGTAACAGAATTAGCTGTGTTGATGTAAAGAACTGCAACAAGTACATACGTCATCTGCAATAGATGATAGAAATCCAAGTGTATTTACGGAGATAAAGCACGGACTGGTGGCCCGACATACGGAAAAACCAAATTAATGTACACTTTTGACCTATATTGTAAAGTGTAAAAAAGAAAATGTAACTGTACATATTTTTCATCTTTAATGAATAATATCATTTCTGACAAAACATTTCTGTGTATTTTCATACATTCTTAAAAAAAGGACTTTCATTTTATAAACACACACATAACTGCAGACATAAATTTCTGCTATAGTTCTTTTATTTAGCAATGCAGTTTGACGATCTCAAGATATCGTTGTATCCATGGCAACTGATCGACTTTAGAAGTTGTTAACATATAAAAGTATTTGTTCTGTCAAAATTAACACTCAAATCATGAAACGAGTAAAGCGTAAGCCGCCTCGTCAAGGACGTGAGAGAAATTATGCTGAATTTCAAAAAGGAAATTTCACAATCTTATCGAGAGAGACTTTTGTAGATTTCCATTTATTGGTGACATTCAAAAATTCAGTTCAATTTGTTGCAGAATACTTAATGCAAAAATGTAACATAAAATGTAAATATTTTGAAAGCACTCGACTGTCTGAAAACAAATTCCAGTATAACATTTCTTTAAATTGCCAATTGCTATATGTCAGTTCAATGCTAGATCAATATTTTTATAATGGTTGTGTTGATCTAGTAATATTTAAAAACTATTTCAAATATCAATGAAACAGTGTTTCTTTTTCTTTCTCTCTTTTTTTCCTTTATTTCTCCATTTTTTCTTTCTTTTTCTCTTTTTTAAATTGTAAAATTTTATAAAATTACAATCCAATAAAATTCTAATATAGAAAAAAAATGGTGGAATTAAGAAAATAAACATTTTGGTTTTCGAAAATATTGACTGGCGTCTTCGAACATTTTCTACCAGTCAAAGGCATTGATCTTAAAATAATTATGTTTATGAAAATAATTTACATTAAATCAAAATATATAAAAGCATTTAAGTATAATACTTAAATAAAAATACATTTACACAAAATATAAAGATTTACCAAACCGAATGTAAATCGGCGGAATATATCTGTAGATAGTGTATATATATGTGTGGATGGATGGATGGATGGTTGGATAATGTAGCTTGGAAAAAAAAATCTTACCAGTTCGTGCAACAAAAATGCGCAAATCTCTAATTTAAAGATCGTATCTAGTTATATTTTACAATAATATTGTTGATAATTGTTATAATAAAAAAGATATGTACAAATAGAAAAAAACCTTATTATATGTAACCTACCACGAAATATTAATATACTAGCAGGAATAACCGAGCTAAGCTCGGTCAAAATTAGCTTTGCGTTTATCTCGATATATTATTCTCAATGAATCATTCTTGCTGCTTTAGATGCAATTAGCTTGACTCTGAGACATAGTGACCCAAAAATGACCCACTAATCGAATTTTTTCGAACATGCGACCTAACACAATGTTCTTCTCGAGCCAGAAAACGATGGAATACAAAATTTAGTGAAAATCGTTTGTCGTTTTCTAGATAAAATAAGCTTGACCCACGTTGACTCAAAAACCCACTAACCGAAATTTATCGAACATGTGAGCTATTTCAATGGCCTTTTTGCACTGTGAAACGGTATAACAAAAAAAATTGTCAAAATTGTTTGAACATTTTAAGATGCCGCTAGCTTGACCCTGACCCATTATCACCAAAATGACCCACTAATAGAATCTTCTTGAGCATGTGACCCAGACCAATGGTTTTATCTTGTCCAGACACGGTGTAGTACAAAGTTTTCTCAAAAATTTTTGAGCCGTTTTTTAGATACAGTTAGCTTGATCCTGATCCATTAGTACCCAAAATGACCCATTGATTGAATTTTCTTGAACATGCGACCCTACCCAATGGTCTTATCATGCCCGGCAACGGTATTATACAAAATCTTTTCAAAATGTTTTGAAGCGCTTTTTAAATACAATTAGCTTGATCCTGACCGATTGTGACCCAAAATAACCCACTAATCGAATTTTCTTGAATATGCGACCTAGCCCAATGGTCTTCTCGATCCCGAAAACGATATAATACAAAATTTAGCCAAAATCGTTGAAGCCGTTTTTTGGATACAATTAGCTGGACCCTGACCCATTGTGACCCAAAATGACACATTAATGGAATTTTATCGAACATGTGACTTAGCCCAATTCTCTTCTCATGCCCAGAAATGGTATAATATAAATTTCGGTCAAAATGTTTTTAGCATATTTTTAGATTCAATTAGCTTGACCCTAGCCCAATGTGACCCAAAATGACACACTAATAGAATTTTCTCGAACATGTGACTTAGCCCAATGGTCATCTCATGACCAGAAACGGCCATATATTAAAAAAATTTGTGAAAATGTCTTGAGCCATTTTTAGATATAATTAGCTTGACCCTGACCCATAATGACCCACTAATCGAATTTCCACGAACCCGTGACCCATCCCAGTGGTCTTTTCGTGCAAAAAAAGATAGATTACAGAATTTCGTCAAAATCGTAGAACAGTTATCTAGATAAACTTAGCTGGACCCACGGTGGCCCAAAAATGACCCACTAATCGAATTTTCTTGAACACATTACCCTTAGCAATGGTCTTTTCGTGCCCGAAAATGGTTAGATACAAAATTTAGTCAAAATCAATTGAGGCGTTCTCTACATATAATTAGCTTGACCCTGACCCATTATGACCCAAAATGACCCACTAATCGAATTTTCTCGAACACGAAACCAATCCCAATGGTCTTTTCGTGCCCAAAAACAATAGGGTGCAAAATTTCGTCAAAATCGTTAGAGCCGTTATCTAGATAAACTTAGCTTGAACCACATTGACCCAAAAATGACCCCCTAATCGAATTTTCTCGAACATGTAACTTAGCCCAATGGTCTTCCCGCAATCCAAAACTGTAGAATATAGAGTTTAGTGAAAATCATTACAGCCGTTTTTAGGTGCGTTCGTAATTATATAAATACGTAGCACCTATAGTTGTCGTTCAGTCCGTCTGTCTGTCCGTCCGCATATAACAGAGCAAAAACTACCCAACCGAATCGTTTAAAATTTAAACTATATAATTGTTGCATAATTTTGTCGAGTCATTTCAATTTTTATGAAAATCGGATGTATAGTTTAATTACAGTGACAATCAAAAGTTTTCCGTTACATTACGGCCAATGGGAAGAAATTATTGCAAGTGCATTTTAATGATGTTACAGCCTTCCGAATGGTCTGAAATTATAAATATATAATTGTTGCAAGATTTTGTCGAGTCATTTCATATTTTATGAAAATCGGATGTATAGTTTAATTACAGGGACAGTCATAAGTTTTCCGTTACATTACGGCCAATGGGAAAAAATTGTTTCAAGTGCAAATTAATGATGTTATAGCCTTTCGAAGTACACTAAAATATACATTCTGTACAATATGCGGCGAAAAAAATATTTATAAAACTAGTTATAGTACGAACGCACCTCATTTGCCACGTTTGACGAGCAATTTCCAACTTGTTTAGATAAAAATAGCTTGACCCATAGTGACCCAAAAAGGACCCGCTAATCGAATTTTCTCGAACATGTGACCCATCCCAATGGTCTTTTCGTTCCCGAAAATGATTAGATACAAAATTTATTCAAAATCGATTGAGCCGTTCTCTAGATATAATTAGCTTGACTCTGACCCATTATGACCCAAAATGACCCACTAATCGAATTTTCTCGAACACGAGACCCATCCCAATGGTCTTTTCGTGCCCGAAAACAGTAGAATGCAAAATTTCGTCAAAATCGTTTGAGCCGTTATCTAGATAAACTTAGCTTGACCCACGGTGACCACAAAATGACCCACTAACCGATTTTCTTGAACATGTGACTTAGCCCAATGGTCTTCTCCTAGTCCAAAACTGTAGAATATAGAGTTTAGTGTAAATCGTTAGAACCGTTTTTTAGATAAAAATAGCTTGACCCACAGTGACCCAAAAATGACCCTCTAATCGAATTTTCTCGAACACGTGGCCCATCCCAATGGTCTTTTCATGCCCGAAAATGGCTAGATACAAAATTTAGTCAAAATCGATTGAGCCGTTCTCTAGATATAATTAGCTCGACTCTGACCCATTATGACCCAAAATGACCCCCCTAATCGAATTTTCTCAAACACGAGACCCATCCCAATGGTCTTTTCGTGCTCGAAAATAGATAAATACAAAATTTAGTCAAAATCGATTGAGCCGTTCCCTATATATAATTAGCTTGACGCTGACCCATTATGACCCAAAATGACCCACTATTCGAATTTTCTCGAACACGAGACCCATCCCGATGGTCTTTTCGTGCCCGAAAACAGTAGGGTGCAAAATTTCGTCAAAATCGTTAGAGCCGTTATCTAGATTAACTTAGCTTGACCCACGGTGACCATATTTTAAAGTTTGATAATACAAATAATACTTGAAATGATTGGGAACAAATCTCGAACAAATGTAGCAAAATGTATTTAATATAAATCAATCGAACAGAATTGTAATATAAATGGGTCATATGATTTGGAAATGTAAAAAAACAAAGCGACACGTGAATGTTTAATCTTTAGTCCCCAAAAATACCCAGATGTTTAAAAAAAAGAAAAAGAAAACACCATATTTTTTCATATGATAGACATCATAGTGCAAGGGTTTTCAACGGTCCTCCAAGTCGTACTTTATGACCCGGCGTCTCTTTTCCGCAGTTGAAAGAATATCTTAAATTTTAATGGTTTTGAAATGGAAATATAAGAACTTACAGTGCCGGTCAAAAATTTCCGGCCAGTTAGGATCTTTGATTTGTTTGACAGAACGTTTCAGCGAAGAAGAAGCACGATTGCTCCAAAAGTTAGGCATACGCAAAGTACCTCTGACCACGTGATCATTTTGATTGGATACTGAAGATACTTGATGCAAAGGGGAGGAATTCGAAATTCGCGTGCGCAAAAGTTTCCGGCCATTTGTCATCCGTTAGTTTTTGATATCGGTAAATTGTTTTTTGGCCGTGTTTGTTAGTTAATCAATGTGAATAACGTATTTGAAATTCAAAAATGAAAAGTTGAACAATTTATTGTTCCTAAACGAGTGACTTGTTTATCACTAAAGGAACAATCCTCTCGTGATATTGCGGCGAAATTGTCGATCGGAAAATTTGCTGTGAACGATATTTAAAAAAAATATAAAGATGGTCATGGCCTTCGGAGCTTGCCACGGGCCGGGGGACCACGGAAAACGACTATTGTTGCGGACAGAATTATCAGGAGAAAAGCAGTTGATGACCCGCAAAAAAATGCCGCTGCGATTCCCCGCGATTTACGGTGTTAAAATATTGCTGAAATAAGTCGGTCTACCGTGTCAAGACGCTTACGTTACGTAGGGCTTTATGGAACAGTCGGTGTCAAAAAACCTTTCATAAGTAAAAAAAAATCAGAGGGCCCGACTGGCATTTGCCAAGGAATACAAAAATCTGGTCAACTAAAAACTGGAAAACAGTACTATTTTCTGATGAATCGACATTCAATCTTTATGGGAGTGATAAAAGACACAACAATCGACGACCTAAAAACAAAAGATAAGATTCGAGATATGTTTTTTCTACAATGAAGCATGGCGGAGGACACGTTATGCTGTGGGGAGCATTTTATGGAAAATGTGCCGGTCCGTTATTTGAAATCCGCGGCAAGATGAATAGTGCAATGCATAAGGATATATTGCAAGATCATTTGCTGCCTTATTGGAGGAAAAATTGCGGTCGCAAGTATTTGTTTCATCCTCATAACGACCAAAAGCATACATGCAAGCTCGTCAAGCAGTGGCTTTTGCACAAAAAATTCCGCTTTTGAAACGGACAGCCCAATCACCCGATCTTAATCCTATAGAAAATTTTTGAAACTAACTTGAAAACGTGTGCGGAATTATAAATATTCCAATTCAGCAGCATTTTCACAAAAATTGCAAGAACCATGGGAAAAACTTAACATTGACGATCTACAACCGTTCATTGAATCTTGCCACGTTGCTGCGCCGCAGTACTTATTGCTAAATGTATGAATACAAAATACTAATTGTAAATGTTGTTGATCACTGTTATTTTCAGTTATAACACCATTTTTTTCCAAACAAGGTGGCCGGAAATTTTTGAGAACATGAGTTTTCTTTTGTAATTAATTTTGTCAATTAAATTTATTAATATTTATTTTTTTATTCCATAAATAAGTTCCTTTCTATTATGTCAATAAAGTGTATAAGTATCACTTTGAGATTCCTCTTCATATGGGTACACTTACAAATTAACCAAAAATTTTACGCTTGCCGGAAACTTTTGACCGCCACTGTATATCGAAAGCTGAAATTATTAAATGAGTCTACTAATGTTATAAATAACGGATTATGTAGCAGCGCTCAATTTTAATTGCAACTTCGTACCTGGGGTTGCTCTCAGCCAAAAAAACTACAATCATGGAATCATGTCTTGATTTTCGTGCACTTTTTGGTGATTTGTAATATTGAATGCTCGGTAAAAATTCGTCGCACACATGGAAAGAAAATTTGAGGAGATATCCCGGAATCGGACTCTTTCTTTCATTGGCTGTTCAATATGGAGTTAATAATTTGAACACATTTTGAATCTGAAACTCGAATTTAAAAATTAATTCAGATTCTTCAAGAGGCTCTGTCCAAATTTTTTCTTTATTTTAAACACCATGTTTAACTGATATAAATTCCTTACCAGGTTATTTGTCATTTTTTACTAAATCGACGACACTGGGCATCCTTTAATCGACTCTTTCTTTCCCTTTTCGTATGTGTAGACAGCATTTTTTAACTGTAAATTTTCCCATTGAAAATTTAAAAAGGTTGCTCAACTTCTACCCTGGAATCAACGGAAATGGTTTCACAGCGCAAGGCTAGTTTCATCGCGCATTATCTGAAGATCATGGCTGCAAACATAGTTACATCTTCCAAACCTCAGATAGTTGCCGAGTGCTTTACAAAGAAAAATCTTTCGTTTTCTCTATTACTTTGATAGTTATTATTTTTGAAATTGTTTCAACCCTGCATATATATATATATATGGGCAATTCTACAGAAAATCATCATTTTTGGGGGGAATCAAATTTATAATATGTTTAATTTAAGGGTATGATTGGAAAACTTGATATTTTTATATTCTATAGAAAAATCCTAATAAAAGGGCATTGTAAATTAATGTTTACAAACTAAGTTAAGACCCATTATTGACTTTGTAAAGTCATAACTTTACGTCAGTTACACAATAAAACTCACGTCAGTTACACGTAAGAAGGCCATTTTTTCCCTATTTATTATTCACAAATTAATTAAACAAGTTACTGTTATAATTTGGCATTACTTAATGTTGTTGAGAACATTAAATCACCTTTTTTAACTGGATAGTTCTGATAATTTTTACACTTCAATGAAGGCAGAAAAAATGTTTGACTATTTTATGTTACGTCAGAATTTTTAATTGCAATTTTTGGGATTCAAAGAGAAATTGAAATAATCTGCAGGCTAAGACCTTTATAAGAAATATTTTAAATTGTAAAAATTTGTACTAGCTTTATTAGTAAATTTTCTACATAGATTTGAATACAAAATTCAATGATAAAATGCAACGTCAGTTACTGTGGAATTGCCAATATACAATAAAATGGGCACTTTGATACTTTTTCGGACGGTTTGTGGCACGCTAATTATAGTTCCTCATCGGGCTTTAGAATGTAGTCCTGTTAATAATTAAATCACAGGACACGAGCTCTCTTCGGGGGGTCTCACTTTTTATTCCATTTTTACGTTAGACGTGAATATTTTTTGAAAGTCAGAACTAGTGTCATGGGAGTCCAACTTTTTACGTATCCATTGTTAGGAAAAGAGCCTGCGGTTTCGTGTCTTATACGGGCAATTGGTTTGAAGAAAAGTCAACGGTTTTTAGCTTGTCCAGCTATATAAATCAGTAATTTGTATTAGTGCCAGCAGAGGGCACAATTACGGTGAAGGAGGCTTATTAACCATTTGGAAAAATGGTTATTGTCCTCTTCAGTGTAGGAAACCAAAACATATCTGAAGCTTTTCATTGGTTTAATCCGCATTTTATTCGTTTTCTGATTGGTCTATACAGTAACCTGTATTTCCCTTTACTTTTAACAGAGATGGATACTTCTGTTGCCACTCTGACAGAAAAGTAATAAAAACTACAAAAAAGAAATTAATAACTCAGAAACAAATTGAGATACAGCTTTCAAACAAATTGCATTTAAAAGTACATTTTTTTCGCTATACGACGGTGTAAAAAGTAATATTGTGGGATGTTTAGAAGTGAGTATTTTAAGAATGAAATTTCATTTAAAATGGGTCGTCAGATTTCTTGAAAATCTGACGATGGAAAAGCCTTTTCCCGAACAGCCAATGAAATGCTTGAATAATACGTAAGTTTCAGGTGGATAATACGTAAGTTTCAGGAAATTAGAGGAGTCGCCGCCGATTTTTGTCGCTTGCAATTTTTACGTGTAATAACACTATTAATGTTTAATCCATGGCGTACGTAATGTATGATCACCTCTGTGCGATTTTTTATGTCTTAAATTTTAGTCTTTGAAAAAATCATTTTTCAAATGGTCGTTGTAATTTGTTAAATTGCTTTTTTTTTCTTTAATTGTCCAGAAGTTGTGCAGGGTCGTGACGTCTTACTGCATAAACTATATCTGGAATTTTCATTGGCTACAAAAGAAGACAAAGTTGCGCTTAATCAACAATTTATTGTTAAAAATTGTTCAATTTTGAAGTCTGAAAGTAATAAATATTAGGCTGAAAAGCAAAGTTATCAGCGGCAAATTAGCTTTAAGCAGGTTCGAACACATCAGTTTTATTTTTCGATTTTTTTCAACAGCAGTGTGCAAGTGGCAAAAGAAAGCTTGAAGAGGCTTTACATGAAGAAATGGGCCAAGATAATCCTTTCTATGCTGGTGGAATGCATTGCGTTTATTAATGTAATACTTGTAATAACATATTAAACTTTATTTGAATTTTTCTGAAAATCTATTTCTTTTTTGCCTAAATGACCTTCTGTCTCATAAACTATACAAGATACATCTTTGAAATTTTTAACAGACGTTTTCTCTCACATGTGCACAGTTTAACACAAGTTTTTTTAATTTGAAGTTTTGTTATTTTTTAAATCATAAAATTATAATTATAGTCAATTTTAAGAAATCCCCGTGTTAAAGTATGTAAATGTATTATTTTTGTATAAATTCTACGTATTATTTTATTTATTTATTTATTTTTGTAGTTTGCTGTAAAAATAATAAAAATAATAAATCATTTTTAAGAAATCCCCGTGTAAAAATATATAGGAGATAAGCGTTAAAAATTTCAACCGATTCCTTGGATCAGTTCCTGAGATAAAGGGTCATCAATATGCTAAATTTTATATTGACTACATATAAGTGTCCCAATCCTCTTGAGCATTGGATTTAAAAGTTAGAGAAAGAAGTTGTGAATTTGTAATTTTAAGTCTGAACTTTAATTTTAATTTTAAATAAAAAAGTGGTTATTTTTTTAATCCTATCATATATATGATTGTATATGTATGTGTGCATGCATCATGTATGTGTATTACAACAAAAAGTGTATAATGGATGTAATATGAGTATTAATATTGATGTGAAAAATTAAGTAAAAGAAGTACAAACACACCTCACTCTCGTATAACGATATATTTTATTTATTATATATTTGTATATAATGTAAATTAAATAAATGCACCATCTGATAGCGGCGACACTATTTACAATATTTACATTGCATAAACTATATATATATATGTACACCACTACTGCATGATATGGATGAATTTTAAAGCTTTGTTGAAAACACTGAATTAATGAACAAAGGAAAAAATATATATTCAATACATATTTTAAGCAATGAAGGAAATATTAAACATTTTTATGACGTTCTAGAATTTTACTTCCTTCAGTTTCAGAAGCATAATTTTAAATGTACCGTTTTCAATACACGCTTAAACAAGTCGGCTTTTTTTTTTATCTGATTATTAAAAATGTAATTATAATATGACATTAAATATTTTTATAGTATCTTCTTAAACAGATTCTCTACAGTAAGCAAAGTTGAATTTAATACAGTAAAATCTCGTTACAATGAATATCTGGGGGGGAGGGGACACTTATTAAATTCGCTATATTGAAAAAATCATTAAAAGGAATATTTTTGTAATAAAATAGGAAAATATTATTTTTTTGAGTAATCCAAATAATATTCATTATAATGAAAAAAAAATATGTGATATTACTTGTAACGAGGTTCTACTGTATATTACTTTACAAGATCAGTTTTTTAAATAAAAAGAAAGTACAAATTTTGGATATTTTTTTAGAAGCGTGTATTTTTGTCGGTACATGCAGCTGAGTTTGTACTCACATTGAAATGAAGTATTATGCGTTTTGCAGTTCTGGTACAAATAAATAGCATATTACAGCAAAAATATAGCATTTACAGGATAAGTTAGAATAAGTACATATATTGCTAATATTATGACAAATGTAGAGGGGTTTTCTCCCTATACTGACTTTCAAACGATACAGTTTGTGTTATTTGTAATGCATCTTCGAGACCATTCTTCTGAAACTAACAACTTCAATTTTACAAAAATCTTACATAACGTTTTATCCTGCAAAGTTTAAAGAATAATTAACATATTTTTTAAGAAAAATTTTTGGAGGTAACTCATTACAAAAACGTAAACATTATTCTAAATTAAAGTATTAAAAAAATATAGAGTTAAGATAACATGTTTAATAAAAAAAATATTCATTATATACTGATTCATGTAAAATCAGGATATGCACTTAAAAATATTATAAATTTCTATATATTTATTTTCTTTTTATTAATAGCTGTTACATTTTTAAACGATTTATTTTTTAAAATCATTTCATGTTTTTTTTTTTTTTTTTTTTTTTTTTTTTTTAAGAGTTTAAATGGCTTTTTTTAAAAAATAAAATCAAACTTATTAAGAACTTTTAGTGATAAACAACGCATTTGCTTTTTGATATGAAGATAATAGATATTAACTAAGATATATTTTACAGTCATGGTTAGCTATTATATGATCTCGAATGCCGGCTATAACTTTGAGACTATAATTTTTCTTTTAAATATTTTCCTCAATCCGTTTGTTTCCGTGTACTATCTTGTATAGCTTAAACCTTGGATCCAAAGCCTTAAATACTCTTTTCTGTTTATCATGTTTAAATGCATAATATACATTCCATATTATGCAAAACTATCAAAGGCACACTACGTATAGGTCTGTAGTTTGATTCGTTTAGGAACATCCCTTTCCAGCCATAACAGTTTTAAGGAGATAGAAAACATACATTGGAGAGTATGTCAAATTTACAATAAACATTCCTTTAAAAAAATGGGAATTTAATGTATTCAAGACACTTGAACTTCTTTAAAGTATGTTAATTACACACAATCATATAGTTTGTTTCCAGATATTCTTTCAATGTAGATATTTTATTAATATAGCAACACATTTTAAAAATACTGTTTATTTTCCTCACACGAATATTTCTACACACACATTTCTTCATATTAAATACAGCAGAATCCCGCTAATCCAAATATCCGTAGAAACAAGGATTATCGGAACCGAAATTTATTTTTTAAGTATCTATATGAAATGATTCGGTAAAAAAAAAAAAAAAAAAAAAAAAAAAGAAAAAATAAAATAAAAAAAAGGAATTTTAAAAATCACTTTTAAAATCTTAAACATTTTTTAGAATGCATATTAATGTAATACTTTATAAAATCCAAAAATATTAATCAAATTAATTATTGTATAACTTTGAAAGAAATTACTTTCTTTTATTGAAAAATTTCGAGTTACTTTTACAGTGAAACTTTATAAGAATTTTTTTTTTGTCACCGGAAGAAACATTATATTAATATATTGAAATTTTTTAATGATCAGACTAATTCACACTTTTAATGATTGTCTGGTATTAATAAAGTTTTAAATCTGGCTTAACGACGTAACGTTAATTTAGAAACTGAAGGTATATTACGCTAAGTCGTATGAACATGATTTAAAATGGCACTGCTTCTTCATTCCTTCACTCCCAGTGTATCCACTAGCGGTCACATGATGGTAGAAATATTCCATGTGGAGTGCTATTTCTAATGCGTTACAATATAAAGAATCTCTATCAGCCTCATCAATTTCTTCTGAATAGAGTGATCATGTGATTTGGAACAAATGATTGAGGGGAGGATGTTATACCGCCAGTTAGGTCCTGCATCGGTTCCAGTAACCCTATTTTATCCGAATATGAGCGTGTCAAATTGGCGCTAATTTTTTTCGTTGCATGTCGGGTTCGGGTCGGCAGAATTTGTTTAAAAAAAAAGAGAATATTTTTACAAAAGAAAAATCATACACTTGCGTATGGATGGGTACATACATATTTATTTTACGATATAAAAAATGGAATTTACACTAAAGAAAAATTTTTAGAGTATTTTTCAATAGTTGTATTTAAACTAAAATTAATAATCTTACTTCACGAGTTTTGGTTCGGGTTTCAAATGGAAATATTTTGTGTTCAAGCAATTGTTGCGATTCAATGATTTTTTTATTTTATTTTTGAGATTTTTTTTTTTTTTTTAGTTTTAGTTTTGTCGGATTTCGGGTTAGCCAAAAAAAAATTCTGTTGGGTTCGGATCGATTGCGGGTTGATTTCAAAAAGAATTTTCGGGTTCAGTTAAGGTGTAATTTGACCTCCATAAGACTCTTTAGCTGGCTACTCTACAGCTGACAATTACCGATCACTTTTGTCTTTGTTTTTTTCCCTTTTTCCCCCTATTTATATCAGAATTTCAAATAATTCAAAATGTTTCTAATCCGAACATGTAAAAGTACTTATTACTTTAGATTAGCGGACTTCTACAGTAATTAACATTTATAATAACATATTTTCACAAAAAAATTCTATTTTTTACAAAAAATAGATAGATGCAGCTGTGGTAGACAGCTTTTAATTAAACAAGAATATTTTTTAAAATCAAGTTTGAAAATGGATCAAAATTATTCTCACTTTGTACTGCAGAAATTACAGAAATGTATAATAGGATTGATTGGGATAACATTGTCTATAACAGATTTAATTGAAATTTTAGAAAATTTAATAAATCTAAATAATTCATATAACATAGAATAAAAATGATGAAACATAACGCTCTCTATTAGTATTTGTATTTCATTCTAGAAAGGAAAATTGTCATGAATGAAGGCATTCTTGTTGAACTATTGCAGGAAGCTAAATTTTGCGTTGTGTGTTTGTTAAAAATCTTGAGCTGGATGCAAATATTTAAATAATAATTTCAAATTGTGAATATTTTCATATTACACTCTTAACTTGTAAAATTCAGCTGTTTTTTTATTTCTATTAATATGTTGAGAATTTTTTTTTTTCGATTTCAGTTTCAGTAAGAATTTTAAATGATTATGTCAATCTTAAAAGGTTAATTTTAAAATTATGAATTTTATTTTGAATATTTTTTATTTAAAATAATCTAGTTTTAATTTATTAAAATGATTTTTTTACATTTAAAATAATAACTACAGTAACTTATTAGTGAAGTTAGTTTCCTATGTCCCCATGTGAATTTTTCAGCAAAAAAACTTCCCATTTCAACTTTGAAAATGCTCCCAGATATCGATTTACAAGATATTTGCAATGCCGAGTATGAGTAGAAGCTTAAAATGGTTTTAAAGTACTATATAACATGTTTTGCAGAAAATTTATGTCTAAAAAGTCTAAAATAAACAAAATCAAATGTTTTCATTGAAAATCTATAAACAGTAATACAATAACATAATATAAACTGTAATATAATAACAGTATAAATAGCATGAAGTATTACCATGAAATGAAAAGCGAGCATTCTTATGCTATAAAAGAGAAACAATAAACTATATATTTAATACATTTAAAAAAAAAATTCTAAACAGCATTAATATTCTATTAGAAATTATGCGTTTTTACAAAAGCACAAATAGTAATTTTTTAGCATTATAATAAGTGACATTCATAAGGAGTTGGACATCTATTATTTATTTTTCATTAAGTTTTAGATATATGTTTACAAAATGGAAGGATTATATATTACTGATGCTCGTTATTCAAATTTAAATTACTTATCACTGTTCTAAATCAATCTGCTGTGTAAATCAAATACATCAAAAAGCATTAATAATGGAAAAAATTACATTTATAAAACAATGAAAATGTTTTTATAAAACAAAAAGCGTTGATTTTTTCCCTAGGTAAATAATAAAAATTAATGTCACAATTATGGGTATTAAAGAAAACATTCAGAAATATCTTAAGGTATTATAAAATAAAGCATCCATTCCATTCTTAAGGATTAAAATGTGAACAATTTAAAGATAACTACTTTAAGTAGTAATTTTATGGATAATTATTTCGAATTTCCAATTCCAAAAACAGCAATAAGTTTCCAATAGCTAGGGTATATTTTGAAGGGGTTTTTAACCGTGTTAATTAAAAACAATTAGCGCTATTTGGTGGAGCAACAGAAATTATTCCTTTCTTAAACCGAAGGAAAATATTTTGTACGATTTGGATGCTCTTCATTTGAATCTAACATCTATGCATTGATATCACATA
Source organism: Maratus speciosus (assembly GCA_963932465.1). NCBI lineage: Eukaryota > Metazoa > Arthropoda > Arachnida > Araneae > Salticidae > Maratus > Maratus speciosus. Next base: position 283,399,588 of record OZ010791.1, on the reverse strand, counting down.
ACCTTTTATAAACAAATTCTCCATAAAAATGTTACATAATTATGTACATTTTACTATGTATAGAAATATTTTTAAATATGAATCCATGCTTAGTAATTATTTCAATACATAATACCATGAAATCACATATTTTATATATTAGCTATATATTTCTTGTAGCCATCTTAAATATTTTTTTTTTCACTGCGCATCATTTAAAGAGAAAATATAATTATAAAATACATTTTGCACACACTTCTTTACAAAAAAAAAAAATAAATAAATCAGTAAACATAAAACAAACAAACTACAGTATAACCTCAAAAATCCGGGACCGAGAGTAAGTCGGATTTTACGAAAATTCAGAATTTCTGAAAGAATAGTAAAAGTACTTCCTATATTCTTAATGGTGCCTTTATTCATAATTTAATTCATACCCAAGGGATATGAGAAAAAGAGAAAATTCATTATTTTAAAACACTTGCATTATTTGATATTTACTATATATATATAAACTAATAATCTAATAAACAGTGAAGTCATTTCTTCAATTGCAATTTACGAAACATCGATGTCAATTTTTTTTTTTTTTTTTTTTTTGCTTCAGTTTTTTTTCGACCGTTGAAATAATAACGTGTTAACGTTATTATTATTTTTTTTATAAACTGAAGAATATCGATTTCGGAATACTCTTGTTTCTCTAAAGCAGATATTAATTTTCTATTCAAATTTATGCATTTTCCCAGTGAAACCTTTTTTTTCTGCTGGCTCCCCGTCTTCGTTCCTCCGAGCTGCTATCAGCGTTATTGGCAGTCCTGTTTAGCGTCAACTAGCTAGATATTCCCTGGTCCATCGTTTTCGATTTCAAAGTTTTTAATTCGTAAATAATTCTTACTTTTTTTTTCTCCCGTAAGTTTAAAGTGAAAAAAAAAATCCCTGCCGGCTCGGGCCTACAGGCGGAGATAGATTTCGAAGTTAAGTGCTAAATTCACCAACAAAACTTAAATCAAGATTAGAGATAAACCCAGTTCCTTCACTAAAAATGAGCTGTAGGGAGCTAAACATTTTGTGAAAATTCTAATATACACGAATACACACCTGCATGTATGTGGAATAGGTTTAAAAAATAGCTAAAGCAAATTCAGAGAACCTCAAAGTGTTAAAATAAGTTAATATTTCCATAGTCGGGTTTTTATCATGTTTTAATACGTTTCTTCAAACTCACATGACGTTACATATTCACCTGCTGAGGTCCATTTTATTTCCAATATGGCGCAATATTTTGTTTTTGTTTTTAATTCGTCAAACTATTTATTTCATTTTGAGTTTTCATGCGGAAGTCTTACTCTAGAAAACTTATGGCGTAATATTCAATTTGTTTTCAATTCGTCAAACTATTTATTTAATTTAATTTTTCACGTGAAAAACTTTCAATAGAAAAGCAATTGTTGTGGTGAGAATTTTATTGCTTTTTTTTTTTAATTGTTGGAAACTGCTATAACGAAAAGTATTTATTTTTTCCTGTCATTGTTGTGTAAGAGCTGGTTTTATCAGAATCATGTTAAGACGGTATTCAAAATTTTGAACCCTCCCCATTTCCATTCCCTTGGGCCGATTTTGCCCATTTTCAATCCCCGCTGAGATATTAGCCATCTCAAAGTTATTGGCGAGTTTGAAGACGATCCGTGCATAATTGCGACTTTTATCGTGCGAACAAAATTTAGTACATACATACATACATACATATATGGGGTCCTATAATGAAAAGTTATGAAAGAATTTTTCAAAAGTCGCACCATGGTAACGACTGCAATAGGTAGTATTTCCTACGAAATCTACCTAAAAAAGACGATATAGATCATTTTCTTGCCAGATTTTTGAGGTCACACTGTGTTCGGATTTTTCCCATTCAACCCCTTGAGGGACGGTGGGATATCTACGATTAATAATGATTTGCACCAGAAAAAAATTATGAAGTTTTACTTTCTTACTGTGGTGGAAAAAAAATCGTAAAATTGCTTTTTCTTATTTTGCAATAAAAGTTTTAATGATTTCGGTGTGAATTCGACATTACAGAAACTCAATTATTTGCCGTTGAAAGGATTAATTTGTTTTTTAGTTTTATTTCTTCAGATTTTTAAAGTTATTCTTTCTTCATTTTGTAATATGTGCTATTAAAAATATCTAGAAGAAACAATAAAAATTGTGGATAAAGTTATTCTGATAAACAAAAAATTGTGAATAATTTCAGCGTGAAATTTGGAATTTTAAGGATGATTTTAACTTTCTAGTACTTTTTTTCACTCTGGGAATTTTATTCATTATCCTGCGCAAACACTTTTGTCTTTTAAAGTATAAGTTATCGGGAAATGTTTTGAAATGCTATTTCCAATAAACTAATTTGTTCATAGAAATGTATTTCTGTTTAAGTTTATGAAATGTTATGCAAAATAAAATGTAAGATTTAAAATTTTAAAAAATGATAATTTGTATGTTAATGCGCTTTACAAATTATTGAACAAACAACTTCAAAATCCCTACCGAAATATTTCTCAAAGCAAGAGATAAAGACATCCTGCAATCCACTAGCTTCTCCAATTATTTTTATAATATAATTTAGGCCTTCAAGTCGATATCAACAACATATAATTGTATTACTTCTGAAAGCTCGCAAACAAAAGCCTTAAATAAGGAATGCTGTGGTTGTGAAGAAAATGACCCTTTATATAATATTTGATAGATTTTTTCGATGCTATTTTGAAATCAGCATGTCGAAAATGCAATGATTCATTAAAAAGCGTACAGGTAATGAATTTATTGCAGACTAATTTTCATTAAAATACCTTTCAATTTTAAAATTGCTATATTTTTGACGATAATAAAAACTAAGTTTAAAGCTATGCATATGAAAAGTCTATAGCAAAACTATACACATGACATTTATAAAAGAAAAGGAAATTTCAATACATTTAATAGTGAGATACTAAGTATACTTTAAAGATACTTGGCAATCATAAAAAAATAGATTAGATGCAAAATATAGGCTTATATTAAAAATAACACATATTTGCAGTTGAACACATAACATTAAAGAAACAATGCAAAATAAATAAAATAAATAAATAAATGGAGGTATAATATAGTTTCTTCAGCAGTGCATAGGTTATGGCGTTCTCTGCGGAAATCTCTTGCATTGAATGTACAATTTATTTATATACTTTTTTTTTTTTTTTTTTTTTTTTTTTACATTCATCTAGAAGAAACTGTTTTTGGAATACATAAAACATGTGTAAATTTTCTTTATTGTACTTATTTTTTACTTTTCTTTGAGTTATTATTTAGGGGGACATGGGACTTTTCGGTTTAAAAATATGATAGTTATTTTTCAATTTCTGAATGTCTGACATTTTTGAAATGTTCTAAAAAAGCCGTTTTTAAAATATGTTAGCAGACGTAAAACATAGCGATTCATACTTGAGCGATCGGTTTGTTTTATACAATTAGTTTTTTGTTTGTTGTAAACGTATACATTAAATTTGACAATCCCTCAAATTGTTTATATCCGTTTTAGCTCGAGTGCGGTGAAATGACTTCGAATATTTTCTTCGTTACATTATTTTGTTTGGGTTGCATGATGATGTTTGTCTTTTAGACAGATTGAGCAAAACGTGAAAACATCTCTTCATAATCTTTACTACAGCACTCAATGTACTGAAATACAACAAATAAAAGATTATTTATGAACAGCTAAAGTATCTTCTTAAGCTATATTCGACAAAATTGGCCCTTTAATTATTAGATACGATTATTACAGACGACAAAGATGTAAAGTATGTCAAAACAAATCATTATAGTTGCTTGAAAAATCTCGGGAGCATGCAGAGTGTTTTACATCTTATCACTCAAGGTAGTGGATCGGGACAGAGGGTCATGCACGACCCATAGCATATTTTGATTAATATTGTCTATTATTCACAAAAATATCCAATGTACTCTTGAACACATATCAAATAAAAGATATCTAAGAAAAAAACATTGCGTTTATAATTTTTTTCTAACTCAGTTTGTTAAAAAAGAAACAAAAGGAAAAAAATCATCGGTCTATATATATTTTTTCTTTTAAGCGCTTTTTATTTCAAAGATTTCACATGAAATCACCCAGACAAATCTTTGGTACCACGGAATGCTACACGCTGTGTAACACTGAGGAAAAGTGAGTCCAAAAGGCGCACTTTTCAATACAGTTTAATAACAATTTGGTTTTTTATATTTAAAAACATGAGTTTGTGTATGTGCAAAGTTGCATGTTTATGCATCGTTCCTAGACGTAGACAAAACTTCATAAAATACGCTTTTGTAAACCAAAAACATCTTACCCTGTGTACTTAATACCATTTGTGGTCAATTAATCATTATAATTCTCAAACTATATAATTGCAATTATAAAAATATATTTAAAAATTTTAAAGTTAAAAGTTTTATACGTGCACTGTTAAAAATTTTGCAGCATTCTGGCAGGTCATTCGACCGTTTTTTGAAAAAACGGTTTCATAACCATAATTTAACTATATTCTGACCATAAAATGGCCAATAATATGGCCAGAATAGTGTTAAAATTACGGTTGTGTAACCGTTTTCGGAAAAAACGGTCAAATGACCTGCCAGAATGCTGCAAATTTTTAACAGTGTGATTAGTTATTTAAACAAAAAAATCATGAATTAAGGAGTTCATTCTGAAGTTTCGAGTTATTCATCTAAAACATCAAAAGACTCGTTTTTATTTTTATTTTTATAATAAAATAACTCAATGTAAACATAATCAGAAATTACGTATCTACTATACTATTGCTGCGAGAAATTACGTTACATCATTTTTAATATGTGTCTTTTTGTTAGAAAATAATGTAGTTAGTTACGTCAAATGTAATTTCCGAAAGTTATTGTTTTTCTACAATATATCTTTTTTTTTTTTTTTTTTTTTTTTTTTTTTTTTTTTTAAGTATAGCTGCGTGTCGAAAGTTATTAATTAAAGTACCAGATTCATAACAAAAAATATTGACGAAAGAATGTATGTAACTAGTTTTTAATTAAACTTTAAACACTTTCCACAAAAACGTTAAAAAAAATAAATAAATAAAAAAATCTAAATCTACATTTGAGTCCTTTAATGACAGAAGATTGCTTTCATTTAGTATATTTACATGGAATGTATCATATATAATTAATATCGTAAGCTTTAATTGATGTATATCATACAGTTGAATCACTATCACTTTCATAAATAAGACATTTTATTCTCTTTTCATTAAGCACTTGATACTCGTAATAAAATATAACTCTTTTAGTACATTTTGAAATAAATTAGACATGATTCTTAAATTAAACGAAACATTGTATTTGGGATTGTCACATCAAAGTTTTGATGTCATAGTAATTAAATAAACATAATTGAGACATTGTTTTGAAATAAGCACTAAGTTTGGGAATGCAGTAAAACTTCTCAAAACTGAAATATTTTCATTTTCCCGATAGAATAAATACCATATAATAATGTATGTTAAGACAGAAACATGTCTTAAACGGATTTTTTTTTCATATGTTTTCATATGTTTAACTGTAGCAAAATACATTTGAAATGAAAAAAATAATAATAAAGCAGGAGGATATTGATTTTTTCCTTACGGGAATTAGTAAATTGGCTACATCAATTTTGAAGCAATTAATTAACACATTCCTCAATATTATCTGTTTCATAACTTCTTAACATGCAACATAGAAGAGAACACAGGAATGGTAAAACCAGTTCTACAGATATTTATCTGCTATGCCAGATGGACATTATTAAATAATTAATATTAAGGAAAGCGATAATTATTTTCTCCAGAAATTATAGTTGTGAGTTTACTAATTTTCTTATAAAGATGATATACAGAGTGTTTCATACCATCGCAAAAACTGCACAGAACGACAATCTTAGATTGAGTACATAAAAGTTGGTCAAAGAACCTATCTCGGCGGCGGCGCATAGTTTTCGAGATAAATGCAAAAGAAAAAATATGACGCCTCATACTGACTAGCAGTTTGTATTGCATTACGGCTGCACTAACGGAGGTAAAGTACGCAACGTAGGACTCAAGAATGATTCATATTATACTATGCAATGATTTGCAGATACATTGATAAAAATTTGCAGCAAATACTCCAGTCATTCGATCGTTTTTGTAGAAAGCGTTTACGCGAACGTATTTTAACGTTTTTCTGACCATAATATGGTCAGATACACTTAAATAGTACGGTTAAGTAACATTTATTTTTATAAACAGTTTTGTTGCAGTTTCTTAACAGCGTAGTTTCAAGCATTTTAAGTCATTTTTAAGCATTTCACTCTGTTTATTTGCATATTAGTCACACGCCTACCGCCCATCTTTTTTTCATCTGGCTTGCAACTCAATGAGGTTGAATAAAGTTTATTTTCGGTGATTCGAATGTGACGTCATACATTTTTATTGAAAACTATGCGTTTTAGAGATATGGTTCTTTGAGCACTTTTGATATTCCCTTAAAGCGAGATTTTTTGTAATGTAAAGTTTGTGCGGTGGTATCCGAACACACTGTGCATCTATCTCTATGCTATGTATACATGTTATTGAACTTTTTTATATAATTTATAACAAATATACATATTATTTAGAAAAGAAGTTACATATTTTATTTTGCTTGTAAAATACAACGTTTCAAATAAGATTTTTGGTTTAAAAAATCTATATTTTTTGAGCATTTAAAATAAACCTTTTTAATTAAAACATTCAGGGAAATGCGAATTCGTTTTGAATAAGTGCCTCTGTTGTCATCTCCAAGCTATGAGGCTAGTATAAAGCAGCCATTTTTTTAAATTAAAAAAGTAATGAGGGTGTAATGATAATTTTTTACGCTGCTTACAATAACCATTGTTTACAACAAGAAAATGAAAATTAGAATTATTTCTCAGAAGTTTTATTTAGCAATATTATGATATGAGCCCTTTTGCTCTTAGTTATATTTCATCTTTACTAGCCAGTAAGAAGCCAGATTTCACTCAGGGATGGGAGGATCTCCTTAGTGACTAGAAACACACTATTCCAACAACAAAGCAAAATTAGGAGGAATTGTCATAACACTGTTCAAAAAGAAAGAAAAAATACTTTCCGTACCAAAATAATTGACTAGAATAATTTTGCATGAACATCAATTAAATATATATATGTGTCCTATAGGTAAAAACAAAAATGGGACATATTCCAGATTATTTTCCGCATTCTACCGCTACGGAAACTAATGGAAATATCTACGAACAATTTTAGCAAAAAATGTAGCAATTGGATGAAAAATGAAATAAAATTAAGCATATTTATAATAAATGCATTAAAAACTCACTTGCCCACATATGAAAATTTTTTCCGTATATGTGTGACTGTATGTCTGTCTGCGTGTGTATATAATTGGTTTTAAAGAAAAGATTTATTTCTGGAGGTAAGATATTTTTGTTACATAAATTAGGATATGTAGGTAGAATGTAAATAAAAATCCTGCAAATAAAAAGCTGTAGCATTAGAAAAGCAGAAAGGTTCGTCAAATTCATATTCAATATTAAATATATTTATAATTTTTATATTAAGTAATATTTTATAACAACTTTCGATGCTTTTCAAAGCTAAAACCTGTTGTTTAAAAATATTTTACTAAGAAAACAATCATTATAACCAAGTATTAAGCATTACCATCAGTTTTTTTAAAGTTTTTTTTTTAGTGTAAAGATTAATTATAGTTTCGTTTCAAAGTGTCTTTAAAAAATCTGTCATTTTAAAAAATTAAATTTATTTTATAAGAACTAAAAAAGCATTTCTTGGAGAAATTAATTGGTGACAATTTTCAGAATATTAATTTTTCTCTTTTACTTATAATAATTTTTCCCGTGTTATATATAGTCCACCTTATCATTTTTAACCAAAATAGATCGTGTAACTTCTTCTCTGTTTCCAATATGTATAAATAGAAATAAAGGAATAATATTAAACTTTCATGGGGATTTTAAAGATAGAAAATTAAGGAAAAAAAGTTCCGTTCAGTATGAAGATATTTCTTCAGAATTATTCTTTCAAGGCAAAAATCGAAATATACTTTTTGACTCAATATGAAGTGGCATTTTCTAATGCTAAGAATAATTCTTTTTTTTTTATGTGTAGTCGCATTATCTTTTCAACTAATGTGTATGCAATTGACAATGTGCTTTATAAGTGGTCGCAATAAAGAATTTGCTAAAACCACGAATGAATTTTTGTAACATACTTTTAATTTCAAATACTAAAAATTAATAAATAATTGTGCAGCGACTTTGCTCAAAAGAAAATATTTTGAAATTACAGATTACCGTACTAGTTTGTCTTGTTTCGTATGTCTATTGTGTAACTATATATTTTCAACATTTTTAAATTATGGTGTATACGTTCCTTGGATTCAGACACCTTAAAAGATCCCAGCAAAAATACGAAGCTCTCGATAGTTTTGCATGATGATATAGTGAGATTGTATATAATCTAAAACATTAAAAGAGTTTTATGCCTTCATCCACAACGAAACAGAATTAAAAAAAATACTTAATTTTTAAAAATGAGATAGCTTTAAAAGAATCTGGCCACTATAAATTGTGTTTATTTTGCTTGACTTCGCATATAAAAATATTGAACATGGAATGCTTCCTGCCAAACACAAAGATTTCAAGGTGCAGAAATACAAATAAAGTATACCTTAAAAAATATGTGGTCATAATGAACGGTATTTATTTATTTGTTCTTTGATAACTAAAAATATAGAATACGAAAAGTTTTTCCGTTGAGGCATAAATATTATATGACTTTAAAACTCAAATGTATTTGTAGAATATGAACGGAACTCTTCTTATAAAAAAAAAAAAAAAAAAAAAAAAAAAAAAAAAAAAAAAAACAGATGCTTTTACAATTGTAACAACGAAACGTATAAGCATATTGAAAACTGTTTTAACATAACACATTTAACATAAACTTATCTTCCATACAATGAGATAAAATAGCTGAAATGAAAATACGCATCACCAACCGTAATCGGAATATATCAATAGCAACCTATTACCTTCTATATCAGACAACTTCTGATCGTATAAGTTCTATGATCACAGAAATAAAATCTAAGAGCTCGTTCAAAGGAAGTTGTAGAGCATTTTGTTCACAGACTGTTAGAAGAGGTTCAGACCTAAACCTATGTATATGAAAATCCTAGGCAAGTTCTCAGAAATGGGATGTAGAATTTTTTAAACCTATGTTTCGTCTGTGAATTAAATTTCTTAAGAAAGAAGGTCTATAGGCGCAAATAAAGTTCTATGAAGATTCATACGAAAGTTCTGTATAGGTTTCTGAGGACGTATCAAAAGCTCATGCTGGTGCGCCCCTATTAGCACCGATGACATCACGGGTCTCCAGAATAAACGCACTTTTTGGAAGTTGGAGAATGGCAACACACATTTACTATTCGTCCACTTTTGAACCTGCGAGAGAGTCGCTTGTGCGGATAAATGACTCCTCTTTATCATTTTCTTGAATTGTCTTCATGCCATCGATGGCAGGATTGGTTGTCACAGGACCGTATCTAATAACTGTAGAGAACTAATGATGTTTTCGTCCTGAAAAAAAATAAAACATAAATATGCATTCTTAAATACTTGTAAATATAGCAAAACATTAAAAAAAAATCTTAACACAAAACTAACAGTTTCAGTTTCATCCAAACGAAACATCCAACATATCGGGTTCTTTTTATTAATATTTGGCTTGTAAAAAACAACTGTTATCTTTATTTCTACTTCTTGATTTTAGAATTTTATGTCTTCACATGATATTTTAAAAATGATTGCTTTTTCGATGTTCAGAAATCGAGTTACAATGACGGGTATCCCATAATTCCTTGATATAACCTAGCATGCGTGCAGTGGCGTATATTAATTTTAACCTTACTCTGCTTCATCCTGAAGCCTGAGATATGGAACTGGGTGCAGGTAAATTCCTTAATTTATCTCTGGTATGGTTACATACTGGATACTTTTTACAATAATGTGTAAACTTGAAAAAACGCAGGAGAGTTTCTGTGAATCAGCATTTTTTTTTTTGTTGTTACTTTCTGATGTGAATAGACAATGTTGATGAATCTTTCGTTATTATATCGTAATCAGTGTTACTGTTCTCGGATATAATGTAAGGATTTAGCGTATTTGCGACAAGCAAGAAACATGCAGTGGTGGAAAATTGGCGCAGAGGTGGAGCCTATTGATACCACTAAAATTTTATGGTATTATTCAGTTTAATAAAAACTCAGAAATTTGATCATTAGATAAGAGGGTAAATACTACTATAATTTAGTGGTATCAATAAGCTCCACCTCTGCGCCAATTTTCCACCACTGAACATGAATACGCATTAGTAACTAAATTCCGAATTTTGCTGCAGAAGAATAACACACACTCTACTTAACAATAAAATCATTTTTTATTGCATTGTGCAGCATATCCCAATAAGAACGGTTAAAAGTTGTATTCGTACTTTCCAATCACTTTTTTTGTTGAAAGTTGATTTTCTTTTATTAATTTGTGAAAGATATTGATGTCATATATTTTAGATGTTTGTTTTTTTCTAATTATATTTACACATTATTTTATACAAATTCATCGTAACACACCTTTTTTTAAATATTTATGTTCAGAATATTTTAAAAATTATTAAAAAAAACCTAACATGCTAGACCTACTGCACATAGGTAGATTTCGAAGTTAAGCACCTATTTCACCAACAAAAACTTAATTAAGATTAGAAATGAACTTAGATATTTTTTTGGTCCTGTCCTCAGAATTAATATAATCTTAAAAAATATTAGATATGTTTTATAAATAAGAAGTTATTGTGGTTTTAATGTTTTTTATAAATTGCCCAACTCTCTTTTTTTTTTTTTTTTTTTTTTTTTTTTTTTTTTTTTTTTTGCTGTAAGAGTTTATGCTATCAAAAACTTGTTACTACAAAAGTTATAGATAATATTAAGAAGATTTAAAAATAAATTTAAACAGTGCGGTGATTGTTTCATTAAATGAACCACATACTATATTTTAAATTCTGACCCCTTTTTTATTGCAACAGGAGCGCGTTTAATAGTGTAACCGTATATACAGTGCCCCAGCAGGCAGAGAATGTTGTGTTACATTGATCTTTTCTTCCCCAGTCCTGCCCTCTGTCGCCTGAGGCCCAGGCCTCGTGAACTCAGCTTCGGCCAAGTATTGGCTGAAAGCTGTATTTTTTTTACACCTTTATAAAGGCGACCGGGAGGGACAATATGCTCTACGAATTTGGTTCCTTGTCTGAGCAGTCCCTCTTACGCAATCAAACCGTATATACAGCATCTCCGAGTGTTGTCAAAAATTTTCATCTCGCCAATGATACTTTTTTATCGCCTTAGTGACGGATTAATGGATATATGATTTTTTTTCTCCTTCAAACCCCCTCTTTTTCTCTCTTTTTTTTTTTTTTTTTTTTTTTTTTTTTTTTTTTTTTTTTTCTCTAAGAGTTCGTCCTATCGAAAACTTTCAATATAAAATTTCTAGAAAATATTAAGAAGATTTATAATAAATTTAAGCATATTTGATATTTTGTGAAATGACGAAATTCAGAATTTTTTCCCCCTTAAACCCGAACTGTTTTCGCCCCTTGAGGCCATTTTCAATGACATAAAAAATATGTCATACATAAATTTTTAGCTCTTCTCCGAGAAGTAATATATAAAATGATTTGATATGTATCATAATTAAAAAGTAATGAATTTTTTTCCTGTTTTCACAATAACCCTCCCCAATTCCAGCCCTTGTTACGATTTTTCCCATGAACGAACTTGATCGAGATTTTCTGCCCCTTGATTTTATGTATGAGTTGCGAAGAGATTCGTGCAGAATTATGGAAGCTACTATGCCCATAAAAAAGTGATATATATATACATATATATATATATATATATATATATATATATATATATATATATATAATAAATTTGAAATCACAAATATATGAAGAAATGGATAAAGTTTTAAAGATGATCCATATATATATATAGTTTGGAACCGGGGTGGTTTTGGGGTCTACGAGTCATGATCGGCGTATATCTGCAAAAAAGTTTCAGAAATTCCAACATAGGAGAGAATGTAATAGATAGTATTTCTTACGAAATTTACCTAAAAAAAGAATACAGGATAAAACCCTAACTAAAGCGTGAAGACAAATGACATAATTTGATAATAATTTTAAAAAAGAAAAGAATAATAATGGTTGTTTGCCACTAGAAGCTAAATTTATGTGGATTGTTTGGAAACTTGTGAGTTGAGTTCGAGACGCTGATCCGAGAAGTAATGTAAACATCGGCTCTCGATAATTTTTATAGTGTTTTGATAATTAAAAATAGTGATACAGTCCGCAAGTTTAATTTTATTGTGAATTGTGCGCAGTAATGATTTGTGATTGAGCTATTGGCGGGAACATCTACATTTTGGTCCCCTCTCCCCGGAGTAAAAACCAGGCATTTAATTACATATTTAAGTGAAGTTTCGTTTTTTCGAGTTACAAGTGTACTGATACGAATTAAGTGTTTTTTATGAGATTTGTGGCATTTGTTTATTAGTATAAATCTAATAAGTTATTATAATATTACTTTAATACTTATGGTAAAAAGAGCTTTACTGCGAGTTTAATTATGCAAGAACAATAATTATGTTCTGTCAGTAGAGTATTTCGCAATCATACGTGATAATTTAACGCAGAGAATAAACGAAGTTGCAAAATGTTTATTTTGAGAAGACAAAATAAATAAAGAAAACAAAATATTATTCTGCCGTGGTTCTGCAATTTGGAAAAAGAAATTCGCCTTTATTTTGGAGGTATGTGAGATTTATCTATTTATTTATTGTGAACTATAATTATTAAAATGTTCAAAGGTGAAAAAGGAATGCGAAAAAGGAAGATTATCAGAGAGTAGCTTTTGAATTAGGGATTGATATTTCTGATATAAAATTAACTAATTTTGATTTAATGAATTTAATAAAGGAAATTGATAAATATAAAGCAGATTCAAAATTGGTAGAAGAAATGGCCAATAATATTATAGAGGAGAGAAAAAATGAGGAAGCGAAGGTACTAGAACTTGAAAAATTAAAAATTGAACGTACAAAATTGGAGCTTGAGTTGGCTAAGGAACGAGCAGAAACCAAAAGTGAAAAATTAAATGATTTCGAGAAGGGGGAAAGCATAGAATCTTTAGACGCTCTCATTAAAAGTATAAGAACACTTACAATCAAAATTCCGTCTAGACCGGAAGGTTGGAGTTATTTCTTCTCGTCTTTAGAAAGAGATTTTATTTCAAAAAATGTCCCAGAAAAGTATAAATCGGAAATTCTTCTAAATCTGTTACGGGAAAGGGCAATAAATGTTATTACGTACATTAAGGATGGGGAATTAGAAGATTATTCAAAGGTGAAAGCTATAGTACTTAGAGAATTTGAGCCAACTCCCCGAACTTGTTTAGAACATTTTAGAAAAGCACAACGTCAACCCAATGAAACATATGTACAATTTGCATCCCGATTAACAACGAGTTGGGATTATTATTTAAAATTGAGAAATATGACAGATTTTGAAACTTTAAAAAAGTTAGTGATTTCTGATAAAATTTGTCAGACTCTTGATAAGGATGTTACGTGTTTTATAAATGTTAGACAAAGAGATTCTTGGCTTCATTCAATTGAGTTATCTCGGGAGATAGATTTATATTACACATCAAACGGGAATCGTGTGGTTCATAATTCTAGGTCGAATAATAAAAATAATTATTCCAGGCCAGTTTCTAAAGTTTTTCTAACTGATATAAAAAATTCTAAAAGTATTTTGTCATGTAATGAAAATCATCCATTGCATAAATGTTCTGTTTATAAAAATATGTCAGTGAGTGATAGAGCTGAGCTGGTAAAGGCAAAAAATCTTTGTTTTAACTGGCTTATGAATCATAAAGTAGTCGATTGTAAATCTAAATTCTCGTGTATTATTTGTAGGAAAAGGCACAATGTAACTTTGCTTTTTCCTCGTGAACAAAAAATAAATAAAGTTGAAAACCAAGAGGTAATTTCACAGGAAATGAGTCATATAAACAAAGGAAGTAATAAATCTAATTTGGATGTTTCGGCTCCAGTATTTCAGCCTTTCCCAGCTAATAATCAAAACAATTTATTTTCAACGACATGTAATTTGGCTAATGAGTTAAAAGCTGTGTTACTTAGCACATTTGTTTGTTTAATAAAATATGAATTGGGTAATTTTCATGAAGTACGAGGTTTATTAGACATTGGAGCAAACTCTAACTTTATGAGTAAAAAGTTAGTATATAAATTTAATTTAAAAAGAGAAAAGACTAACATTTCTATTTCAGGCATAAATAATTTATCGCTGAATGTTAGATCTAGGGTTAACACAACTGTTTCAAATAGAGATAAGGAAATTTTCATTTAAAATTAGACTTTTTAGTCGTTCCGAAAATTACAGAATTTACACCGTCTAAGCCGCTTGAGACTTCTATCCCATTGTTAAATAACATCAAATTAGCCGATGAAAAATTTAATGTCCCAGGTTCGATTGATTTGCTTTTAGGTGCAGAAAATTTCTGTGATTTTTTAAGACCAGGCAAAATTTATCCGCAAACATCAAATACTAAAATTGTGTTACAAACAATGTATTCGGGTATATTGGTACATCGTGGGTTAATTACAGATAATTTGGAATTAGAAAAAATTAATTAGAGAGTTCTGGGAAATAGAAAATATAGAGAGAGAGTCTGAGATTTCTAAAACTAAAGAAGCAGAAATTTGTGAAGAGCATTTTCTGAAAAATTATTCTAGAACTGTAAATGGACAATATATGGTAAAAATGCCACTAAAGGAAGATCCGTCTTGTGTTGGCGAATCAAAACAAAAGGCAATGAATATTTTAAATTCATTATGGAAGCGCTTAGTTAGAGAACATAAAGTTAATGATCTTTATAAAGCATTTATGGACGAATATCTAAGTATGGGTCATATGGAAGAAGTGATAGAATCTGAAGAGCCAGAAGTCACTTATTATATTCCAAATCATTGCGTGTTATGTACAGAATCAAGTAGCACACCCTTACGAGCCGTGTACAATGCTTCTTTCTTAACTTCTACAGGAAAATCATTAAATAGTTTGCAGTTTAACGGAGGAACAATCCAAGACGAGTTATTTTCTATAATGTTGCGATTTCGAAAGCACCAGTTTGTTTTTGTAGCAGATAAAAAAGTATATATCATATGATATTAATACACCCGAGTCAAAGAGATTTATTACGAATAGTATTTAAACCTGAGGTGAATGAGCCAGTAAAAGTGTACAAGTTATGTACTGTGACTTATGGCCCAACTAGTTCTCCTTTTTTACCTACAAGAACTTTAATGCAATTAGCCAGAGACGAAGGAAATGAATTTCCTTTAGCTGCGAATGTGTTGCTGCAGGATGTTTATATGGATGACATCCTAACAGGGGCAGATGATTTAGACAAAGCTAAAAAAATTCAACAACATCTGATATATCTTGGTTAAATAGAGGCGGCGTGAATCTCCATAAATGGGCAGTAAATAATTTTGCTCTTTTATGTAATAATTCAGAATATGAATATTCTTTTTCTAATGAGACAAAAACTTTGGGAATATTGTGGAAGCCTCAAGCAGATTGTTCTGGGTTTAACTTAATTATCGAGCAAAGTGAATTATACACTAAATGATCAGTCTTGTCACAAATTGCTAGAATATTTGACCCTTTGGGTTTGATAGGTCCAATAATTAGATGGGCCAAGGTGTTTCTTCAAAAATTATGGTTGCTGAAAATAGATTGGTGTGATTATCTCCCAATGAAACAAAATACGAAGTGGAATGACTTTCTTACTTCTTTAAAGAGTGTAAATTAGATCAGTCTGCCTAGATGTATTCTTATTGCTCAGTCTATTTGTGTAGAACTACATGGATTTTCCGATGCATCTGACATTGCTTATAGAGCTGTCATTTACGTGAAATCTACTAATTCTTGTGTTGATTCTGCTGTTAAGCTACCCACTAGTAAGTCCAGAGTAGCTCCTCTACAGCATGACACTATCCCACGTCTTGAACTTTATTCTGCAGTCCTGCTATGATGAAGAGTTGATGAAGAAGATGTTAAGTGCCTTAAAACTAGAAGTTTCTAAACTTATTTTTGGACAGATAGCACTATTGTACTTGCATGGTTAAAAAAGGAATCCAATTATCTTAAGACATTTGTAGCCAACAGGATATCGATTATACAAAGTTTAACTTCGGTTGAACAGTGGCATTACGTACCTTCCAAGCAAAATCCTGCCATTCTTATTTTTAGAGGTATAGATCCTATCAAGATTTATCAGTGTGATCTGTGGTGATTCGGCCCTGCATTCCTACAACAGCCTGGGGTGGTTGAGTGTCTTGATAGCAATCCTGCTGAAACCAATGAGTTGTTTTTGCGTGAATTGAAATCACAATCAGTAACTCAAGTATGGGCCTTAGTTAACACTCTTGAACCTTTAGACATCATTAATAACTGTTCCTCGTTCATCAAACTACAAAGAGTAGTAGCATGGTGTAAAAGATTCATATATAACTGTAGAAATCCTTTTTATCCTACAGCTGGAACTTTATCTAGCAGTGAATTCTCTCAGTCCTTATTGTGTATTGTAAAGAATATTCAAAGGACTTTATTCGTGAAAGAAATCCTGTCTTTAGAAAGGGGTACTGCTACCCCTAACAATAGTAAACTGACAAACTTGTGTCCATTTTTAAACAGCGACGGCTGCGTTCGTGTTGGTGGTAGACTGAAAAACAGTAACTTATCTGATCACCAAAAATATCCTATGATTATCCCTGCTAACCACAATTTTACATTTTGTGTTATTAATTATTTTCATGTTTTATATTTTCATGCAGATTCAGAAACTACAATGTCCCTCATCAAAACTAAATTTTGGATTTTAGCTGGCAGAAATGTAGTTCAAAAATTATTTTTAATTGTATTATTTGTAAAAAAAATAATTCCGAAAATTCGGAGCAACAGAAGGCTGATTTGCCAGCAGCAAGAGTAACGGTATCCAGAGTATTTAGTCGTACTGGATTAGACTACTGCGGTCCCTTTGAGGTAAAAAATTCGAGAGGTAGGAGTAAACAGGTAAAAAAGGTTTTTATTTATATTTTTGTGTGTTTTACTACAAAGCCCTTGTACTTTGGAATTGTCAATGATTTAACGAGTGCAGCGTTTTTAGCAGCGCTTAAACGCTTTATTGCGAGACGAGGCAAACCTTCTGATATCTTTAGTGATAATGGCCGAAATTTTGTTGGTGCTAATAAAGAATTAAGAGCGATTCTCAGATCTTTATTTAAGGATAAAAGTGAGGAGGAAATTCAAAATAATTTAGATAATGAAGGAATTAAGTGGCATTTTAATCCCCCTTCAACCCCTCACTTTGGAGGTTCATGGGAGGCAAGTGTTAAATCACTTAAATATCATTTAAAGCGTGTTGTAGGTAAAACTATTTTAAGTTATTCGGAACTCTTGAGTCTCATTATTCAAATCGAAGCTGTTCTTAATTCTCGTCCACTCTGCCCTCTTTCAAATGATCCAAATGATGTTGAAGCTTTGTCACCTGCTCATTTTCTTATTGGTTCATCTTTAATGGCATTGCCTGAATCGAATTATACTGAAATCCCTATAAATAGATTGAGCAGGTGGCAATTGGTTCAGAAATTGACACAAAATCTTTGGAAAAATGGTCATCGGAATATTTAAATAAGCTCTTAAACAGACCCAAATGGCAAAAAGGAAGGGTAGAGATAAAAGAAGGAGTTTTAGTCTTACTAAAAAATTCTGCTAATTATTGCCCTTTAAAATGGCATTTGGCACGAATTATTAAAATCCATCCAGGCCAAGATGGTATAATTAGAGTTGTAACTTAAAAGGATAAAAATGGCACATATCAGTGGCCAAAACTGTTGTTTTGCCTTATGCGAATAACGCGACATTAACTTCTTAAATTCGTACATTTTATTTAATTAAGCAAAATTTTTGTGGTGTAGTGTATTATTACATTCTTGTGTTTATATTTGTAAATTTAATATTTCATTTAGAGTATGTGCTGAGAAAAAATTTGTATTATTGAGATTGTATCCTAAATTGATATCGTATTTATAGTAGTACGCCTGGCGGTATGTTGCCGCTAGAAGCGCCATCTATGTGGATTGTTTGGGAACTTGTGAGTTGAGTTCGAGACGCCGGTCCGAGGTAGTGTAACTATCGGCTCTCGATAATTTTTAGAGTGTTTTGAGAAGTAAAAATAGTGATACAGTCCGCAAGTCTATTTTTATTGTGAATTGTGTGCAGTAATGATTTGTGATTGAGCGGGAACAATGGGGTTTTTTACAGTGCATCACAATGAACTAATGCATAATTATTTATGAATTATGTATTCATCCTGAGAATATATATATATATATATATGCGTGTGTGTGTATTTCGGCCATATTATTTCTTGTCTGTTTCAGATACATATGTTTAGCACTTCATACGAGAGATTAACGTCCAAAATTAATTTTATGAAATATAACTCCCATTTCATGTTTAGAAATACTACACGTTTTGCAGTTTTTTTAAAAACCACATGACACTGAATTTTAGTTTTTATTTAAAAAAATAAATCTTTATTCAAGTAATGAAAGTAATAATTATTCAAGTAATGAAAGAAACAGAAATTGTTTTATAGGACTGTTTATTTAATTACAGAATTTGAAGGTAAATGTATGATGTTCCAATAAAAATGACATTTTAAAAATATTATAGCATGAATTTCGAATTATGTTTAAATTATTTTTTTCACTTCGTCACAAAGTGCATGAAACTCGGAACAATACACAGATTTTTGAACAGGCAATGTAGTCATCTTCTGCACACGAGAGCTAAATTAACAGTGCCTTCATTTAAAGTAGAATTCTACTTACTGCAAACGAACTTTTTGTTATTTTTCACATGTTTATTTTTTTTTGTTCACATGCTTAGAATGTAACAAAATTCTGAAGATAAATGTATGATGTTTAAATGAAAATGACATTTTAAAAATGTTATAGCATGAATTTCGAATTATGAGTAAATTATTTTTTTCATTTCGTCACAAAGCACATGAAACTCGGAACAACAGGTTTTCGGAACAATCGGGCTTTTGATTGGGCAATGTAGTCATATTCAGCACACGAAAGCTAAATCGACAGAGCATCCATTTAAAGTAAAATTCTACTTACTGCAAACGAACATTTTGTTACTTTTCCCATGTTTATTGATGTTTTTTACACATGCTTAGAATTTTACAAAATTCAGAAGATGAATGTATGATGTTTCAATGACAATGTCATTTTAAAAATGCTATAGCATGAATTTCGAATTATGTTTAAATTATTTGTTTTATTTCGTCACAAAGCGCATGAAATTCGGAACAATATACAGATTTTTGGTTGGGCAATGTAGCAATCTTCAACTTACCAGAGCTAAATCGACAGAGCCTCCATTTAAAGTAGAATTCTACTTACTACAAACGAACATTTTGTTACTTTTCACATGTTTATTCATTTTTTTACACATGCTTTGAATTTAACAAAATTCTGAAGATAAATGTATGATGTTTCAATGAAAATGACATTTTAAAAATGCTATAGCATGAATTTCGAATTATGTTTAAATTATTTTTTTCATTTCGTCACAAAGCGCATGAAACTCTGAACAATATAGAGACTTTTGGTTGAGCAATGTGGTCATCTTCAGCACACGAGAGCTAAATTGACAGAGCCTTCATTTAAAGTAGAATTCTACTTACTGAAAACGAACTTTTTATTATGTTTCACATGTTTATTGATGTTTATACACATGCTTAGAATTTAACAAAATTCTGTTCACTTAACCTATTCTTAAATGTAATTTATATTATTATACTGTATACGACTGCATAAATAAAAATAGTTAGAAATACATTTTAAATAACAGTTTTAACATACTGTGAGAATTCGACAATATCTCACATTCAAACTCTCAATATACAAGGCAGAAACCAGTAAAGGGAATCTAATGTAAAGTAATCTAGACTCAGAATTTCTTCAGAGTCCAAGAAAAAGTCGCAGAATATGAAACAAATAGATCAATATCTATCGATCTTCATAGTTGCAACTAATGTGAAGATTTTACTTTATTTAGGCTGAGAAAATATTCTTTTGATCCTGACGCGGTGACCTCTGGGCCGCCCGTGGGAAAGAAAAAGTGTAACTGCATCTTACATTGACGTCATGATTCCTCACTCCATCCTATAGAGGGAGACCTTGTTTATGATATCACGATCTAGAGATTTTTAGTGGCTAAAGTATGTAGCTTTTGTACTAACTTCACGAGAAAGGACGCTAACAAAGAGAGATGCAAGAGCACTCTCGGGAGTTTTTTGAAGTAAGGACTTCAAGCCGAATTTTGGCCGTGCAGAGTGGAACTCTCTCTCACGGGTTAGTGGCTTCGGAACACTTTCGAAGCACGGTACAAGTGAAAGCCGGGCACGGCTGTGAAAATTCTCCACTCAGGAGGAACACAAGAGGTTCCTCAACCTCGACTGTGAATCGACTAGAGATGCGACACCCTGTCGTGCGTCTAAGACTCTACCTATTTCCAAATAGAAATTATTCGGAGTCAAAGAGACTTTCACGATTACTCGTCGACCTGACAAAAACTTAGAACTCTAAGTCAGCGGAGACAATTTCTTTGCAAAGAGATCTGCCATTTGGCTCCTGGACTTGATTTAATTGACAATTTATTAAAACGCTGTTAACGAACCCCTATTTAAATATTCTGTAGACATCTTATCTAATCCAGAGAATTCGTTATTTAACCCGGGAGAACTCGCTAGTGAGAATGCCCAATTGCTTTTCTTTTACTTTACATTCATATAATATCAACTTTTTTGGTTGGCTTAGTACTTTTATTCACAAAATAGGTAAAATAATTGAAAAACATTTTGAAATTTTAATTAAAATGAAAAATGATTTAAATAAGAGTCTTAAAAAAGTACGACTGTGAGAGAAAATCTCATGCAGCGAGTTCTCCTGGGTTAATTGTTTATATTACAATAAATATTTCTTTGAATTTAATGAGACTCGACCGTTGAAGTTACACGCTACGACACCACCTTACGACACCGGCCTCCATTACAATACCTATAATAATAAAATTGCATTCTGGTATTTTCCTGGTGTACACGGAAAATATAGTATGGCAAGCATTACACTTAATACTATGATCTTATTAAACTCTAGAGATATGCAATATGTTTTTATAGGATTCCCTAAGTTTACAATTCAATAATTTCCTAATTATAATAAATAAAAATATTACATAAGTGAAATCTTTAGTTTATAAATTTTATATGCAGTAATTTAAAAAATGGTTCCTATTTCAATCAATAGATAGCATTGCATTGCGTTACCTCAAACTGTAAAAATGCTCAAATTAGTAAGTAAAACTGCATCAAAGGCACCTAAGATAACAAACACCTTTTATATTTTTCGCTATTGAAACGTGAACAAAAATTTAGTATTTTGAAATTTTCAAGTTAATTTGTGTATTCTTACAGTTTAAGATATTTCATTTTTCCAAAGATAATTTTGCATCTATACATAAACAAGTAAACTTTTTAAAACTTAATTTTGTATATAACTAGCTGTGTTACTTACATAAATATTGAATTTAATTTAATTATAAATTATTGAAGTTTAAACGTAGTATGTCCTTTGTGAACCCCATGTTAACTAACTCAGCAATAGTGTATAAAACAGAATTATAATGTTTATCTGCTAGAAAGAACATCTACAAATTCTAAAAAAATTGTTCTTTCTCGTAAAAATGAATGAATTATATATAGTACAAAAAATAACAGTTTTGAAAAAGTTCTTCGGGAAAATGAAACTGTGTTTTTGCTTTTTAGATAGTTTAGTTTCTTTGTTAAATGATTTCTGTAAAAACAAGCTTTTTTAAGATACAAGCAGTAAATTTTAACAAAACACATAAATAATGATATATTTTTTAAAATAACATTTGCAAAAAATAAGAACACAGATTTCAGTCTTTAAAATCGCTTTACCTTTTGGCATGTTTCCAAAAACTCGTCAAATGTGACGTAACCATCTTGGTTGAGATCCAACCTCTAGAAAAACGGTAAATAATTAGGCTTTTACGAGTGATGAAAAAAGAATAAATAAAAAACAAGTATTTAAAGAACTCTACAAGGCATGTCAAAATACTCAAGACATTCTGGAAAAAAAATTATGTGCGGGTTTCTCTTACAGACACATTTATGAAGTTTTACAAAATATTATATGAATAATATATTTAGGGAAGGGAATTTTGGAATATATACTACGTATCCCTAAAAAATGGGTCAAGTTATGATAATATCCCTTTGTAGCCATTTGACTACAAAACATTCTGTCTGTCAATTACGATCTCATAAATTTGAATATCTCCATATAAGACAACACAGCCATGAATCGCATACATCGGAAATTAATCCTTTATGCACCGATGGTACTAAAAGTATCAGAAACAAAAGCTCATTATAATATTAATTTATTATATTAGTTGTACAATTTAGTGTGAGTTATAGATACTTTCCTCTATCAAATTACGAAAGCATTGTTCATATACCTCTCACATTCAGTCCTGTAATCGAAATATTTTATGTGTCCAGTAAATAAATAAAAACTACCATGCACTCCATAATCTACAGGAAGCGTGTAATGTAAAAAGTGGGGAAGGATTGTACTTTGAGCCAATATATTAAGAAAGAGAAACAACGTATAAATACACAAATAAAATATGTTTAAAAAGTATACAGCTGTTTCAAAACCTCTAAGATTTCATCATCAGTGCTTAGCCGCATTTCACCGTTGGCAGTAGAGCTGAAAGGTATGCCTTTCTGACTCTCCCCCCCCCCCCTTTTTACACAGTGTTTTAGTTTTACTTTTTATTTTAAGCACTGATGATGAAACTTTAGAGGTTTTGAAACAGCTGTATGCTTTTTAAACATATTTTATTTGTGTCTTTATACGTTGTTTCTCTTTCTTAGCATGTAATGTATCTCAATTAGGCATATGAATTTCACTGTGCACGAAATGGTGTAATATCAGTGAAATAACTCCAAAAGTGTTTTCCTATTGATCATAATGTTATAGAATTCTTTTGAGCACCCCTGTAAACGATTTAGAAATGATATTATCTCCATACGCTATAAAAAGCCTGCTGTAGTAGATTTCAGTAAGGATATAAATTGTATTATGTTTGAAGTATCATATCGCAATTAAAATGCACCGCAAATAATTTTCCTTATAGTAAGATCATAATAAAATAGAAGTATTTCGTGCATTCTTGTAAACAAAATATAAATACTACACACTTGATTTTCAAAAGCAAACATGTTTTGGCAAATCTCAATTACATATATAAATTACTTTGCCGTTATGAATATATTTACGAGAAAGAGAGCACGTACAGAAGGCAGATTTTCAAACTGGAGTCATAAACATTTTTCAACTATGTTGGAAAGTGTCAAAAATGAATCGAACAACAACTTTTCGATAGTAAAAGTAACTGGTAATGCTTTGAGCAAATATGTATTCATGTTATTGAAACGATTTTTGTCTTAAATATTGAAAATATTACACTGTTGCTTTGTATGCCGATGTCTTCAAGAAAAGACATTCAGTTGGTCTTTAGATAAAACCACTCTAAATATGTACTTAAATAAATGTCTCCAAAAAATTGCATTTAAAAAATTATACAAACATAGTCAGAAATATTTTTAAAAAATCTAAACTTATTTTCCTCTAAGATTTTAACAAAACATGGAATAAACGTCCATTCAAATTATATTAGAAATGTGACGTAACCTATAGGATTTAACAATCGAAGGAAACGGAGGGAAATTGAATAAGAGATAATATGAATTTCGTATAACATGACGCCTCGAAAAAATATGACTTCTAAAACTTCGTTTGTAAATAAAGGTATATTTGGAATGTTACAGCTAGAGTAAACCTTTTTTTAAGCGCAGATTCAGATTTAGAACATCTCATCTACGCTGAAACTTATAAAAAGTAGAGAAGCCCAAGTAATATCATAGAAAACACAATTAAATTTTGTAATTTTTTTGAGAAATTCCATTACTACTTAATAAAGAATTAATTTAGCATTAAAAATATTTCGCACTGTGGCTTACGTTATTTAATTTTCCGTACGTATATTCTGCGAGCGATCTTACAGTCTTCAATCTATAATATAACATTATTTATATTATGTCCTTGCGTAACGTTGACGTGATTTTGAAATTGGCGATTAAATCTCGGTTTTGAAATTTTTGCTACTGCAGTTCATTAAACATTTAAACATTGCACATTTTCAATTTTTGCATCCTAACATAGGAGAGAAAATGTTCTTTCAAATGCAATTCGTTTAAAAACTGTATGCATACTAATAAAAGAACAAATCGCTCTGTGTGTGTGTCTACGATGACGTTTTGAGAAAAGTCAAAGGCATTTCCTGGTATACTTGAGCTTCAGAATTTAAAATTTCTAATCATTAGTTGAGAAATTAATTAAAAACCTCAAATTAAAAGAATGGAAAAGTATTCATAATTGAACAAAAGCAAAGATTTTTATTAAACCGCAGAATAAATTATCACTCAGGTTTTCGCAGCCAAGGAGATATGTTCTTCCAACGGGACTCAAAATTATTTCAAAGCAACACGTGACTAGAGAATAGGCCATTTTGCAGATCTATATATATTTTTTAAAAAATATTGCATTTATCAATTTGAAATTAACACATTTATGCATATTTTTTAACGCTGAATCCAAATATGTAATTTTCTTTGAAATCCGGCTGCAATTAACGAATATACATTAATTAACAGTTTTAAATTATCGTGCGATTTTATCTGAAATCATTTGAGTATGATTTGGGCTGTCTGTGAAATCGATTTTTTAAAGGAAAAATAAAGCAACCACGTTTTCACGCAAGACATATCTTGTATTTGTTATATTTCTAGAGACAGGGAGGGGAGGGAAAGAAGCACTTTCAATTAAATATAGCAATTAGACCACATGAAAAAGGTTTGTTTAGAACAGGGTGCGGCAACTGGGCATGAAAATTGGAACTAACAGATTTTGCAGAGCATGCGCAACACGCTTGATTTACGGGGCCGCAGCCGCTGGGGATCCGTTTCGTATGTTCATATTAAACGTATTTCCACCCCTGTCGGTGGAAGGTGGAACTAAAGGATTTTCAGAAAATTTCTTAAATTCTTAATTGATATCGCCAGCCCCTCGAGTAATATATCTGCGTAAAATTTAAATAACACAGTTTCTTTTGGATATAGGTTTGTTTAGAACATAGCACGTCATATCGCGTTGGAAATTGGAACTAACAGATTTTGCAGTGCATGCGCAGTAGCTTAAATAATACACATTTAAGGTCCATTTAAGAATATTTTCACGGGCCAGGGCAAAGCCGGACAGGTCAGCTAGTAATAATATAAACGAAAATAAAATAAAATAAAAGACAAATTTAAGATAAATATAATCCGACAATTTCGACTTTTACATCAGTATTGGGAACGAAATGTACTTTTAAATAAAATTTGTTTGAAAATTGATTCTCAGTTTATTGAATTTTTACGGTTTTTAAAATAAATTTCAAGCATAAATTATTTTTTAAATCTATCTTTATCGCGTGCAGTCCAGTTACGCAACTTTAATCCGTTTGCACTTAAAACAATATAAAGAGTTCAGTATTTGTTTCCGGCTAATATTCCAGAACGTAATTAAAATGTCATCATTAATTGCTAATGCGAAAGTATCCCTTTTAACAAATTTCAAAATTTTATTTGAATACAGCATTGTTATTTTTTAGTACAAAATTGCTCTTTAGTGTCTTTAAGGGGACCGGGAAAGCCCTATTCCCGCCATGTTAAATTCACCAAATTTATGTACCTTTTTCTCAGAAATGGTGAAATATAGAGGTATAGATTTTTTAGAGTAGTTAGAATAACATGTTTTACGTATTTTAAAACACCATTTTCTTTCTAAGTGAAATTTAAAATTAATTATTAATTATTTATTGAAAGTCATTTTTAAATTATCCTTTTCGGTAAGATTTCATTGCCTAAAATAAATAATTCTCAACAAATCCTTAAATCCCTGTGTTAAACTATACAATATAAAATAATATAATTATTAAAAAATCTGAGTTCTTAAGTTTAATAGATATTGGAAAAAAGGAAGATAAACATGAAAAATCCAAGTTTTGAGAAAAAGCAATTAAAGATTTAAATGGTCATTAAGCTATGACAGTGATGGAACAGTGGCGCAGCAGTTGAGTGGTTGTCACCACTAATTTTTTATAGTATTCTTCGCCTTCAAAAATTTCAGAAATTACGTACTGAAGTTAGATGAAGAATACTAATAAAATCTTGCGGTGTGAAGTGTTTCTCTGCTGCTACACTGTTCCATCACTGCTATGAAGTACTCTTAGAAAGAATGAATAATTTCAACACTTATTTATATATATATATATATTGACATGTGTGACACATCGTTGGAAAGATAAAAGTTTAAACTATTTAGTGATATAAAAAGGTAAAAATCCATTTTGGGTTGAATTTTCCTTTCCCGGGTTCCCTTAATGGGCAATCTAAAGAAATAGATTAAATGTAAAAAAATCTATTAGAGTTAGAATAAAAAAAGTTTTTCACCCATCTTCTGTAACCCCGGAAGTCTGGGTTGGATCTCCTTGTTCAGGTTATAGCAAAGTTATCGAAATAATCAAAATAATAGTTGATATTCAGAAACTTTAAATAAATATAGTTCTAATTTGTGTAGCCTGCTAAGAAAAAGAAAAATGATTTATATAAAAGGAGTCAGTTGAAAACTTTTGTTGGTTCGGATAAATTGGCAGTATGTTTTTATTTAGTATAACAGCGAATTATCATAAACACGGGAGCATCAATTTTTGTTCGAATAATATAAAAAGGGGAAAAAAAGAATTCATGTAAATTGCACACAATAAAGTTTTCATTGAAAAATTTAGATAGTAAAGGATTTTAAACTGTATTTTAAAAAAAAACTGTCTGAAGTAAAACTTACATTTAGTGTTTTGGGATAATGCATCAGGAATGAAGGTGTAAGAAAGACGCTATTTTAATGCAATTGTATAGTTTCAGTATTGACTTATACGTCTAAACAGATGGTAGATTCGGAGCAATAATTATAGAATGACAGCACCTGTATTTATCATGAGATACAGTATGATAAAAAAAAATCCGCACTTAAAATTATAATATAAGCTAAAACAATAAACCTAAATCAGTTATGTAAACAATATCATTCAATAACTACCTTATGTACATGAGCTAGATATAACAATGATATCATTCATTATATGCAGTCAGCCTACAACAGGAGAAAACTACTTTCAAAAAAGTCTTTTACTAACCGTAAAAACTTTATCCGCGTGTTCCATGGCTGTGTCTTCATCTACCTGAGGTTCGGTGTATCTCCCTAACATCAGGTATATGGATTTTATAATTTCCCGCATTTCTTCCCTGGTTATACGTCCATCTTTATCGATGTCGTACAAGTTGAAAGTCCACTTTAATTTGTCCACTGTCGGTCCTCGAGTCATCATCGACAGCCCTGTCAGGAATTCCTATGGTAAAACAGAGAAATTTGCACTTATATTAACACGACATTTAATAAATTAAAAAATGCTAAAATTATATCGTTTGATTCACTTAGCAATATAATCAAGTGGGTTTATGTAAATGCATAATGAAAAATATTATGTCTTGCTCAGGAGGAAAAAAAGTGAAAAATCAAGAAAAGTAGAGTAAAATCTTATAGTCGGGTGAAAATAGTATACCTGAGTTTTGATTCGATTTGAGCAGTCTTCTGTCTAGAGGATAAAGTCTTAATACTTAGCTCAAGGCAGGTAGGAGAATGAGTCATTACGGTATAGTGGTAGTTTGTATAGTTTCTGATTTGTAAGAGTTTTTTTTTTATGTTGAGTAGTTTTAAATGTTAATATATTTCCATTTACCGAAAATGTCTGTGTTATTGCGCGTTGTATATTTAAAAAGAATTTTTCTTTAACTGATTTTTTTTTTTTTACTATTATATGTTGCTTTATGGGTTTACATCATTATAAAACTTTATCGTTTTATACCATTCTTAGATTTTCTTCCCGATAATAATTCTTTTCATGTAAAACCGGATATCCTAAGTGATTTATAATGATATTGAGGAAAAAACTTCAAGAGTTACTTTAGTTTTCCAAGAGCATATAAATAGACTTTATTATGTCTTTTTGAAATTTCTCAAATTGTTTCTGTTATGCATAATAAACACAATTATCTATATTAAATCAGCCGACGTATAGATTTTAGAGTTGGAAAAGAATGGTTC
This sequence comes from Maratus speciosus, assembly GCA_963932465.1. Classification (NCBI taxonomy): domain Eukaryota; kingdom Metazoa; phylum Arthropoda; class Arachnida; order Araneae; family Salticidae; genus Maratus; species Maratus speciosus. Next base: position 283,370,925 of record OZ010791.1, on the reverse strand, counting down.
TCCCCCATGTTCTGTAACCTTGGAAGCCGAAGTTGGATCTACTAGTTTAGATAATACCACAGTTATAGCAATCATCAAAATAATATATTCAGAGAAGTTCATATTCAGAAACTTTAAATAAAAATATTTCAAATTTGTAGCTGTACTAAATATAGGTTCCATTCAAAATTTTAACCTATTAACATAATAAAAAAAAAATAATTTATGCAAAAGAGGTTTATTGAAAAATTTTGTGGGTAGGAAAACTCGGGCTAATCTTTTACTTAGTATAACAGCAAAATTATCATAAGACCACTAACGTCCACTTTTGTATAAATAATGTAAAACAAAAATCATGTAACTTGCACACAATAAAGCCTCCATTCAAAAATTTAGCTTAATAAAGGAAATCAAATGAAAACAGGGTTAGTTAGTTAATACTTAAAACAGAGTTAAATTCCTTAGATAAAGTTTTAAAAAAATCTGTTGTTTTTCAAAAGAAAATCGAAACTGTTTCGTATTAGATTAAGGTATGCATACGATCTTATCTCACGTATAGGTTAAACATTTTCTAGGAAGTAAGTTATTAATATAAGGAAATAATTTATTAATATAATCAAATAATCACATATTTATAATATTATTTTTGTGAAAGTAGACATTATTTCTATATACGCAGTTTCATTAAATTCTAGAGGAAATTCTGACTTCGATAAGGAACTAATAATAAGGTGTTCGATTTTATCCTACTTTAACCTAAGTAATTCGTTGATGATATGTTAGCTGCTGATATTTGATTTAATAAAAGATATGACATAATAACAGATGGTAACAGACGAAATCAGGTAAAATTAGATGACGTCATCCGTCATCTATAGAGTGCATTTTATCTTGCCTACATTTTGAGGTGCTATGCAAAGCACTTTCGCGAATTATCCAAGAGACAGCAAATTTGACGATGTTCTAATTATAGTATACTTCATACGTAAAATGAAAGTTTTGGGTTCTCTTTTAAGAGTCGATGAAATATTATCTCTCTTATTGCAATTTAATTAAATGTAGACAACAGTACTTTAGATACTAAAATGTCGATATTGTTTCCAAACTGTTTTGACAGAATTTTATTAATTTTTAAAAACATATTTTTTACTTTAAAATATTAGATGCATAGTTTATACAATTATTATTGGCAGTTTAATTCCCGCAATTATTAGTATTGAATCCTATTAGATAAGTATGATATTTTAAATATAAATTATGGAATAAAAGAAATTTTAAGTGTCTTTAATCATACTACTGTAACTAACATATGGTATGTAATGATTTATATACCTAATTTCATATACCTCTTACATGTCGTAATAATAGATCTTTTCTTTTGTGATTCAATATTTAAAATTTCAAACGTTTATTTTCCATTATGTAAGCAAATTTAATTTCATTTTTGAAAAAACGTTGATGCGTAATAAAAAACAGCTTTTTAATACTGTATATTAAATTCAGAAGAACATAGGCATATTTTCAAATTATTAATCTACAGTCAGTACATTTAAAAAAACTATACTCCTACTAATTCTGCAGCAAATCATTGTATAAAGTGTGACTAATACCAATCGGTTAGTATAAACGCCTACTAATTAATGCTATACTCAAATTTTGCTTAAGGGACCGCCTCCATATAGATATTGAAACAAACATTAACATTTTCAATACTAACGTCTAATTTTGACATAATATCAGTATTTTTCGGATACAAAACGGGAAACTATTCGTCAAGCAATTTAGTAATTATGAAAGTTAGAATTTGGGACACCTGAAGTTAAATTCATTTTTAATCGCCGCAACACAGATTGCAATGCCAGTAGTTTTTTAAGTATAACTCGAACACTATTAAGCGAATTGTGCTGTAGATTTCGATTGGCATGCTTGAAGCTTGTAGAAATCGATTTATGTTTAAAAGGTTACTTTAAATAAATACTTATAGCTACTTAACATACTTACAATTTTTTTCTTAAAAATTTATTTTTGAATTTATGTATATATATATATATATATATATATATATATATATATATATATATATATAATTAAAAAAAATTAATACATGTTTTATCTGTGAAATTGTGTATAAAAATTTTTCTTGAGTTCACACATGGCGACAATGCTATGAAAGAAATTTCATGTTAAGTACTTGATTCAAAAAGTACAACAATAAATTTTACTAGTCGTTCATATTCATATTGATAGGAGAAAATCAGTATACTTGCTATAAAAAATATATACATAAACTGAAAAAAATTAAGTAAATGCGTTTATAGTTTTTATCCTTTAAAGACAAAAACTTGAAAGACGAAATTACTTTTAGTTTATGAAGCAAACAATTATTTTTACATAAGAAAATGAGATTGTATATAATTTATATGGGATTTTAACTAAACAGTTGGGAGAAATAAGAAAAGTGCTTGGAAGTTATTTAACAATTTCAACTAAAAATGATGTGCTTAGTATTTTAAAGTGACCAATTTTTCTTTTTACTTATACATATTTTCAAAGTGCATAAAAAACATTTATTTTCTAGATGTTAAAATACAGAAGAAGAAAATATGCGTTTTTTAAATAGGGCGATAAAGCTTTTTAAAATCTTCTACTACCGGATGATACTAATTATTTTTTCCGAAATGTTCCCATTTGTAAATTACCAGTCATGGTAATCATGGTCTCATACGGGTTAAATAAAATTTGAAGAGACTTCAGAAGATTTAATAAATTAGCTGAGACAATAAATATTCGTATATTTTTTCTACAAAAAAATATGTGAAGTTACTGCGGTTAATAAAAAATAAAAATTCATAGCATTTTATTTCAAGCATGCCATTAAAATTACTGTCGACCCCGCTTAATGTAATATTGATAACAGAAATTATACGTTTTAATATATATTCTAAATTGCTATATATTTCTAAATTCCATATTCAATTCGCTTCCATATTAAAAAAAATAAAAACTGGTTATATAACATGCTGCTATAAATAAATGCAGTTTTATCAGTATGTTGTATTATTATGATAATGGAATTTATTTCCATTTCCACACGCCTTCTTATTATCATCTACTTGTAATAAAATCTGAATGCAGGAGGCTGTCGGTAACCATGCCGGTGTGAACCACTCTGGTCTGCGAATCAGCCGTAGTTAAACGACATGTTAGGCTTAATGAAAAACATATCCTAACATACGACAGCTAAATGATAATTTTTTCTACTTGAAATCATGTCTGTTCAGCATATTTTCACGTAAAACATGTGTATCATATCTATTTATAATGTATTAAGTTCTAAATTAAAATCAAGTTATTATAAACATAGAAATCAGATCTAAATAAACGATACTGTTGTTATTCAGATTCAAATTCTAGCAAATATACAAACAAATTAATGACTCTTTGACCGCTTCATAAAAAAATACAGGTTAACGCCGATGCTGGTCTTAAAATATTTGTAAAAGTATCACTAAAACCTTTAAATATTTTAACTTTGTTTAAAACCTTCAAAAACTATCCAATTAAGTTCTAAATTTAAAGGCCAAATCATCAACAACAACAACAAGTTCTAAATTAAAAATAACGGATAACTATCTCCATCTGGTGGAGAAAAGATATAACTTTCGCTCTAGGAAGGTCCGTGAAAGCACACTGCATTGCATGTATTTTTAATTTATTCAGAGTGATTATTACTTTGCACGATTTCAGATTTCCTGTGACATTTGTTTTCTGTCTTATATGACAAAGTAAAAATTATCCGAATTTGAATATCTAAAACTTTCAAATGCATTTACAATGCAGAATTATTTCAATAGCACTTTAGAATTATTTAAAGGGAAATTAAAGGGACAATTTTTTATGCACCGAAGGCTGCGAGCAGCGCCTCTGTAGGTCGTTTTAATTCCCAATAAATTATCAATTTATGTTTCTTGCTAATTCTTTTGGCGTTAACTTTCTGTTGTTATCTCACTTTTTTTTTACAATGCATTTATCAGATTTGAAGACATTGCAAATACAACGAAAAAAAAAGTCACGCTAAACAACAGATTTTTAATGTAGAGGGAACTTAAACAAGCATTTTCGTTACAGAATGTGTAGCTGGAAATGGCGCGTTTAAGCGCTGGTGAAATTGTAGTTTACATAATTTCTTTGTTATAATGAAAAAATCAAAGGATAATAATTTTTGATTAACAAAATGCATGAGGGTCAGAAAAATATTTTCTTAACTATTGTTTTGAATATTTATCATTCACTTTCCGTCATTTTTGACGGGGATTATATACTAGTAATGGATAAAAACCGTTTAATTATCAGCAATAAGTATCATTAAGATTTAAAGAAGATGTTTTAAACCATTTCTTATGTGCCCCAGAAATGATATTATGGAGTGACATTCATCACAAGAGGGAATGTAGATGTCGATAGATGTTTCACAAGTCTCGACGAAGAGTAAAATACCATAAAAAGAAAATCGATGGGAAAGGAAAGACTTGTGGCTTTCAGATTAATATTTCCAGTGATAGGGTATTTTGTATGGCATAAAAAGTATACTTACAATATCAGAAGTTGATAGTGCCTTTGCAGGTAGAATCATGTACGTGTTATATGTATATATCTTGCATAACGCATAACTAAGATCACACCAAAACACATTGTATGGATTATGGGTGTGGGTCTAAATAAAATCACTTGTTTATACAGAGAATATCCCATCTAAAAAAGCAAAAATAAACGCCATATGGCAAGAGGTAGCAGTCATTCCCATTCATTTCACTGTTCCGTGCTGCTTCAGGCGCAATAACGCTACTAAGACCAATACTAGAATATGATGGATGCACTAAACACTTGCAGCTGTAAGTGACAGTAAAAATTTCTGTAATTTCACAATTATAATCATAAATAATTAATCTGAAATATATCACTTCTTCTTTGATGTCGGCCCTTCTACGTCCAGATTTTGAAAGATCTTATCTATGTTATGCAAATCACTGTAAATATTAATCTGCTAACTACAAGTCTCTAACGCACCTAGTTTTTTTTTTTTTTTTTTTTTTTTTTTTTTTTTTTTTTTTTTTTTTTTTAAATCTTACTTTTGATCCTGATTTTTAAAATATCTGGTATTTAAGTGCATTCAAAAGTTAAACAAAACAAATTCAAACATCTTCATGTGTAATAGGAAGACATGAGGGTTACATTTAAAAAAGAAGAAGAAAGAGTCATAGTGATCTGCGAAAATTAATTTGCTACTTCAAAAAAAAATTTCTATCATAGAATTTGGGAAAATCTTAAGGCTGTTCTTAACTTCTCCGCTAAACAAGCGCAAAACGTTCTGACACATTTACAAATTCATTTTTTAACGGAAAGTTATAAAATTGGAAAGCCTGGCCATGGAAGCGATTTGGAATTGAACTGTTTTTTTTTTTCATTTTTTGATCAATCAATTACTTATTGAGTTATAAGCGATATCGATCACGTGACAAACCCGTTTTTCGTCCGCTCTTGAGTGATTTTTCTACTTTCGCGCGGAAATTCGTTTCAAAAGGTCCACTTTGACATTATTTTCTGAAAGATCTATTGCGTTTGCAAAAAAATGGAAAAAAGAGCTATGACATAGTTTCTGAAAAACAACACCAGCTAGTTTCATGCATTTTCGAACAAAAATAAATTAAAACTTATGTCAAGAAGTTGCCCTTTTGGATTTGAGAACAGCCTTAAGAGTATTTTTTGCATTATTGCTGCCAAACATGGCACATTTTAATTGTTAAAGAATTAATCGTATTCAACACGTTTGACATGTTGTGACCTGTAACAAATTTGCCCGTATCTAATAATTCAGTTGCATGCATTATTAAATTTTTCATCTTGAATTTTGCCTAAATTTTAGGACACGTTTAATAATTCCACCAAAATACTGATGAAAACCCACTACAATAAACACCCTCACTAATTTAATAAATGATGGTTTAAGGTAGAAAACTGAGAAAAGAAATGATCTGCAAGATTCAAATTGAATGGTTGTCTGGAAGAAGGGCCTGTGCTACAAAATCTAGAAAGTTAGTTTTTTGTTGAAAAAAAAGATTTATATTGAATGACTGACGGTTATCCAGTGTTACAAATTGCGATTTCAGAATATACAAGTTTTCTTACTGTAAATAAAAAGTTAAAACAACAATTTTATTACTTTCCTTGCCACTAAATTAGCTTTTTAATATGCGTCGATGTTCAGCGTGAAGACAAAATTGGAGGGTAATTAAGATCGGAAGAAGGTCCGATGTTGCACTAGGTGCTCAGTACATCGCTAATAGATGGTGTTAATAGTTTTTCCTCATTTCTCGAAATTGTAAATTTGTAACATAGTCCTTTATTCCAGACACCCATTTAGTAATAATTTTATGCGTTTTCGGTAGTAAATTTGGAATGGTAAAACACCCATTATTGAGAAAGTAAATATATAAAAAATGTAATCAACGCAGAACCGGAAAATTATAAATAGTTTTATTTTTAATGTGGCTTCAGGTAACGGCAGAAATGTTTATTGTAACAGTATCCATAATGGCAAATGCAAAGTTTTCTTTTTATACACGAAATTAGTCCTTTAAATCCTATTTTAGAACAACTAAAACATTAGACTTTTTTCCCTTCTTCGACTTTATCTACTTCGTTTGCGAAATAGAAGTATTCATAGTCAGTAGATTATCAAATTTCAAGATTAACATCAGCGAAAACAAACCGTTTTAAATTAATCCAAATTAAATGATTTCCATTTTGAAATTTTCTTGAAATTTTAGGGTCTCGTAGACAACTGTATGATTTCTTTCCGTTGTGGTATTTGAGATGAAATCTGCCAGTGATCACTATCAAAATAAAAGAAGCTATTTTTCACTGTTTTTGCTGCGTCATTTGAACAAATTATGAGTACACCTCTTTTTCTTCCAATTTTTTATTACGTTTTTGTATTTTTAAAAGTTTTATCTTCAATTAAGTCTACCGGTATCTTGTTTGTTATCTGAGTAAACATTTCAGAGCTTGTACAATCTTCGTCATATTTAATTACGCCTGTATAGTTATCAACTCTTGTATCTTTTTAACAGCTATACAATCAATTGGTTTGTAATACTTCTGGGCGTTTTTTCTTTCTGGTTTACTGTCGTTGTTTGGCTCTATTCTTTTAATGTACTAATTAAGGTATTTAAGTTATTTTTCTTTTTTACTGCCGCTATCCAACATTCACTTGTAATAGCTTTTGAGTTAGGGTTCGTTCTTTGCCTTTTTTCTTTGCAACAGTATTTTTATTTACTGTCTGTAAAAGGAACATCTCAAATGATTTTGAAGAAATTGATGAAGCTTTGATTGCAGGATGTAGGATAGTAGATTCAGAATGTGAGCTTTGCATCACAAAATTTTATGACATAAAAACTATATGCCAATCTTACATCGCGGTGAAACATCGCGGTGATTCACCACTGAATATAATTTGTCTTTGTTTTATATAAAATATTTCGTAAAGAAAGTCTCTTAATTCCTTTTGGTTAATAATTATGCAGCGTTTTCAATGTTAAAAAATTTACTGAACTTCAAGATCACTTTTAGCTTATCACTAGTTTGTAAAATTAACACCACCATTTCATATAATTCGATTAAAAATCTGTAATAAACATAGAAGGATTTGTTATTAGTTTTAGAGAAAAAAAAAGACCTGGCACAGGAAAAGAAAAAGAAGAAGGTTAAAACACACTCTCTTTTTTTTTTTATGGTGGATGCATCAAGCTATATGATAGAATAGAATCATTACAGCTTCAAGCACTCTTTCATATTTGTTTCATAAACTGTCACATTTAGCCATATACATTTTCTTATAATATCATCATACGCTGCTTAATGTTGGTCGCATGTTCCTTCTCACATTAAATCTTCAATGTGATGGTTTGTGACTCAGGTTACGTCAAACAGATTTAAAATTTAAACGGCTGAAAAGATTTACCCTTTCTTACAGAAAAAAGTCCTATTAAAATACTTTACCTTTCTTATTTTTTTTTTTTTTTTAATCTGATATAAAAGTTTTCTTATCAAAAAAGTAACGTCGTATAATGCATATATTTTTTTAATTCTTCTTTTTTAATTTTCAATGTATTCGGAATGAATATAAATAAAATATTAAAATTCTTACAAAGGAATCACAGAGCGAATTTTATAACTATAAAAGTTGGTACCTTCTTTGTGTGTTTCCCATTAAACCCACGTTTTTGGGATGCCTCATATTAGTCTCGATTGACATTGCTAATAATTTCAATATTTGTCCAAAAATGCTACAGAATGATCCTGGATAATCTTATATCATTCTTACAAATAAATATATTTTAACAAATTAGATCTTGCAGTAAGCGGGCTCGACTACATTCATATCGACGCAGTAAAAAAAATAGCCGAGTTAAGAATTGTATGTATTAACCTGAAAGTTAATTGTACCATTGTTCTGCTGATCACAATTCTTGAACACGTAGTGGGCATATAAAGAGGCATCTAGAAAGAGAAAATGAAGAATTGTGAATATGTTTATAAGGGATAAAATGACATATACACTTAAAATGACAAAATGTTCAGCTTAAAACTACTTTAATGTTATAATTGAATAATTATGTAACATTAAGCAATAATATGAAGTTATTTAAACAATATGATACTTAGTTAATAAACAATTATAATGAATTATTTTTAAATCCACAGTTTAATAAGCAATAAAATGGAACAAAAAATAATGGCAAAGCATGTGACTGACATAAAATAAAAATACACAATTTAAAATAATACCCCATTGCCTACGTCAAACGGAGTATGATGCTTTAGGAAATACAGATCAATGATTTGGATTTAGAAATTTGGACAAATTCAAAATGAAGGCTCAAAAAAAAATTAGTTTACATCTCCATCTTTGTTACTTATTGTTTCTTTTCTGTTTCTTTCATTATTTTTTTTCCTTCCACTCTGGGCATTTTGTTCTCATTGGTTATATATACATCACGAAAACATTCATTGACCTCTTATTTTTTTCCTGCCTTAAAAAACACGTTCGCTCCATACTTCAAGGGTGCTTTCTTTTTTATGTTATGAAGAACCAAATGAAATTTCTGTTGTATCATAAAATTATTTTCATAACGTGTATCTTAAAATTATTTTCATCGATCATTATATAATTGTTGACTTTTTATTTTTTAATTAATAGTAATTTCTTAGTGGTTTGCAAACGATTAAAATTATAAAAAAAAATATTTATTTAATATTTTCCTGAAAATTATTTTATCGTTTTCAGCCTTTCAAATGACGATGAGGAGAGTGGAAAGAACAGCAAATGCTCTACAAAATACAATGAAACTTCTGGTAATCTTTTTAATGTGTTTTTGTACATATAATAATTGGGACACACAGATAAAAAAAAATATGCTTATTTAAAATATCTCTTAAATCTCTTTTATTAAAAAAAAGACGAACCTCGAGTATTTAACTTACAATAGGCCTACCTTTAATAAGATATCTTCTATTATAAAATATATATATATATTATAAGCTAATTTACAATAAACAAAATATGGCAATTATATACATTTTGATGTGTTACTTAAACCTGTATACTAAAGTCAGATATTTTTTCGTCGATACTAAATATGGACATAACATTATCCAAATATAGATTTCAAAATCTCCAGTCAAATATAAATTTTATCGTGTGTTTACAAAGAAAATACGGGAAAATATACATACTTTTCCTGAAGGAATAAAAAAAATCGCATTTGAATAATTTCTGTCCTTTAAAAGCAATTTTTATTTTCTGATATCAATTCGTAAATTTGCGATTCGAATGACTGAAGTTTGTTTTAATTCTATTACTGTTACGTCTTTAATTTCACGGTTCTGACTGCTGATAGCCACTGCGCTTAACCACAATAAAATGTTTCATTTTGTGAGAAAAAAGGCAATAAAAATTTCAAAATTGCGAAAAAAAATGTTTTTATTGTGTACAGACAGACAGCTGCGTTATTCATGTCACTGGGCTATATATATTGCTTATCGCGTTCAATCGCACTGTGCCATTTACGTCACTCTTTCTTTTTTCAGGTTTGAGAATCATGCTTTCTTTTATTATAGACTCTACCGCCCACCCCTTCTCTAAAAATTTTCCATTTGCCCACCACCATCATGCATAAATCTATAAAACTCTTTAGTTTTAACGAAACAGCACCTAAAACTGGCGATATGAAACTATTAAAATAATAAAGATTTGTAAAAAATCACCATAAAATAAAACAAACGCGTCCTATGTTTTGTTTTATTTTATGGTGATTTTTTACAAAACTTTATTATTTTATTACTCTCTAGTTTTATTTTTTATTTTTTTATTTTTCACTTTATTGGAGTAATAAGAAATTAACCATCTAAATTCCCTTCCCAAAAAATATCACTTTCCTTTTTTCCGCGCCTGGACACACACAACTCAGAAACACAGTTTAAAATCTTTAAAATTCTTTAATTTTTATCTGTCCTTCATGTTTCTTTGTAGTGACAGAAAAATAAATTATCAATCATTTAAATAACTATTTATCCTCAATTTTTTCAATTTCTCCATTTGCTCCCTACCATCTTTCAAACTTTAAAATCTTTTAAAACCTTTATTTTATTACTTTTAAATGGACATTTGTTAATTTATTGTAGCAATAACAAAAGAAATAATACATTACCTAAATTACCTCGCTCGCCCATCACACAAAGTTTAGCATCTTTAAAACTAAATTTCTTTTTATCCTTCATTTTTTATTTTATTTAAATATATATATATATATATATATATATATATATATATATACAGGGTGATTCAGCTCGTCGGTGACAAACTTTAAGGATCGATAGAGCACACCTAGACGAACATTTTTGAATAGGGAATGTAGGGTCCCTGACGCGATGGTAAGGCGCTAGGCGCTTTCGAAAATTTGGGTGCCGAAATTCGAAACGTCATAAAAACTAGGGAAATGGTTAGATTTTCTTGCTTGTTGCGTCGAAATGATTCTGTTTGTTTAGACTTTCTTCAGTACCAATTTGATAAGCGTATCTCTTAAAACATGGATAGGGGGCGCTGCAGACTTTGGAGAGCTAGACAACAACTTTAAGCCCGTTATTTTGATAATTTAACACATGCTCGCCAAAGTTTATACTCTAACTTAAAGTTTGAACCCAAAAGTAGAGCCCTGCAAAAAGCGTAAGAGCCGGAATAAAATGTCAAAGTACAGGGTGGTCGAAACTCGAAGGCTCCTAAGAGATAAACAAACAGATTTCTTGACTTATGGCATGCATTTTCATGATTCTGTTTGCTGGGGCTCTCTGAAACTCAGTTGAACGGTACAAAAAGAAACATCGATAGGGGGCGCTTTGGGCAAAAAACATAATTCGTTGACATTTCGGACGCTAACTGGAAACGGGGCGCTACGATCAGTTAGTAATAATGAAAACACATTTTCTACCTCTGCTCAACACTTCTGAATAAATTTAGACCAAAAACATCAATGATACTGGAAATTTATTTACAAAAAATAACACTACAGAAGATGCTCGAAATTTCGACCTTGGGCCATGATGCAGGCTTCGCACCTCCGTCGCATTGAGGAGTGTGTGTTTCCAACAATGCCAGGAGTATCTCTGATCTGCCCTGCAGCTGCCACAATGCGCGCCACAAGTTCTTCAGCACTGCTGACAGGTGTATGGTATACCTCGGCCTTCAGGTAACCCCAAAGGAAGAAATCCAAGCAGGTGAGGTCTGGTGATCGGGCAGGCCAGTGAACCGGACCCCCACGCCCGATCCACCGCTGGCCATACCTTGCGTTTAGATGGAGACGCACGTCGTTCGTGTAATGGGCCGGAGCTCCATCGTGCTGGAACCACATCTGGCGACGCGAACCTTCGGGTACGTGCGCCTCATCCAGAAGCTGCGGCAGCACTTGATCCAGGAAAATCAGGTAATTTCCACCTGTCAGCCGTTCAGGTAACAAATAAGGGCCAATGAGGCAATCCCGCAGAATGCCGGCCCACACATTTACTGAGAAACGCTCCTGGGCTGCTCGGCTTCTGGTTTCATGTGGATTTTCATCACACCACACATGACTGTTGTGGGCGTTCCACATTCCCTCCCGGCTGAAGGTGGACTCGTCCGTAAACAAACTGCTGTTTACAAAACGGGGATCCCTGGATCTCATCGCCAAGTACCATCTTGAGAATTCCACTCGAGGGCCAAAATCCTGCTCTCTGAGCAACTGCACCCGCTGGATGTGGTAGGGGTGCAGATTCCGGGAACGTAAGATGCGCCACGCAGTTGCTTGCGAAATGCCAACATGTCTGGCGATATCTCTCGTGCTAAGACCTGGGTTGTCCTCAACCAGGTTAAGCACAGCCTCTTCGTTGTCGGGGGTGCTCACTGATCGCTCCCGTTCAGGCCTGCCTCCGTCGAAAGATCCCGTTGTGGACAACCTCTGGTGTACTCGAGCGAAGAAGGCATGGCAGGGGATTTGCCTGTTGGGGTAACGCTCGGCGTACAACCGCTGAGCGGCTCGTCCATTACAACCAGCAGCGCCATACGCCAAATGCATGTCAGCCAATTCAGAGTTTGTGTACCGTTCCATCCTACTACCGATCTGCAGACAAGTAACCCGAAGCTTAAGTAGGTACCGCACGTTCAAAAGACGTGTCTGCGCATACAACTACGTCATCTCGCGTTGTCGTCTACGCATTACGTATCTTTTGCATATCGATATGGTACGATATCTTTTGCATAAATCAGCAAAAAGCACCTTATGTAAATTTTATTGCGCGCATTGTGCATGATTGAAACCAGCTATGTTTGTTAAAAAAAACAAACAAACTGCAGTTTTAATAGCTTCTTATGATAAGTAAATTACTCTCTTGTTTTGTTTCTAACTGATCGTAGCGCCCCGTTTCCAGTTAGCGTCCGAAATGTCAACGAATTATGTTTTTTGCCCAAAGCGCCCCCTATCGATGTTTCTTTTTGTACCGTTCAACTGAGTTTCAGAGAGCCCCAGCAAACAGAATCATGAAAATGCATGCCATAAGTCAAGAAATCTGTTTGTTTATCTCCTAGGAGCCTTCGAGTTTCGACCACCCTGTACTTTGACATTTTATTCCGGCTCTTACGCTTTTTGCAGGGCTCTACTTTTGGGTTCAAACTTTAAGTTAGAGTATAAACTTTGGCGAGCATGTGTTAAATTATCAAAATAACGGGCTTAAAGTTGTTGTCTAGCTCTCCAAAGTCTGCAGCGCCCCCTATCCATCTTTTAAGAGATACGCTTATCAAATTGGTACTGAAGAAAGTCTAAACAAACAGAATCATTTCGACGCAACAAGCAAGAAAATCTAACCATTTCCCTAGTTTTTATGACGTTTCGAATTTCGGCACCCAAATTTTCGAAAGCGCCTAGCGCCTTACCATCGCGTCAGGGACCCTACATTCCCTATTCAAAAATGTTCGTCTAGGTGTGCTCTATCGATCCTTAAAGTTTGTCACCGACGAGCTGAATCACCCTGTATATATATATATATATATATATATATATATATTGTACTTTCTAACAACAATAAATAATCTAAAATCTATATCCCCCTCTTCCTGTAAACATAGTCTCCTCCCGTAAAAGAGGAATTTTCAAGCAATGGATACAAAAGGAAAAATTATCCTGCATCAGCCGAAATCGCAATAACGGTTGCAGAGCAGTCCAGCAGCAACTGTCAAAAGTGTTTAAAAATGGATATTAAAGAATAACTTCAAAATGACTTTTTCTTGATTCATTTATTTCTCTAACATTTTCTTTCATTTGGCGAAAGTTCATTTTTCATGATCAGACAAGTTGTTCAAAAGATAGCCAGAACCCTGTGTAAAGGTTGCGAATGCAGTGGACAATAAAACTCCATACCCTAGTTTGGACACTATGAATGCGTTGTTGGCCGCCGAACATTACTGCCGAACTTTTTACTGTACTGCCGAAGAAAGTACAAATGGCAACGAGAGGACGATTGTTGGAGAGCAGGGATAGACTGAACGATGTGGCAGGGCCCACCGTGGCTGAGTGGTTACGAAACCACGCCGCTAATCGCTTTGAGTGTAGGTCGGCTGCGGGTTCAACTCCCGCTGGCTCCGTTGCACACTCTTTGTGGAGTTCCCGGATGTAATTCGCTGGTGTTTTAAATTTCTTTGTGCTATCTCGCCCTTGTATATTGACGATGGCTTATAAACGGGGCCTGCTGTCAAGCACATGTACGTATGTAAGATGTATGTGTTCATTAAATAAATAAATAGATAAATAAATACGATGTGGCAGGAGAGAGATGAAGTGTAGAATGATGTATTTTATTCTTTGTGAAATGTGTTTAGTGTCTTATCGCGTTTAGTTTTAATTGTGTTGTGTGGTTAAGTAAATAAATCTGTTATAGATTATATCTGCTTTGTTTTTAGAAGTCTCAATGAGTGATCTAAGTAGCATGAACATAAGATTCATTTTATGGATCTAATCAACTATAGAACTTACGGCAGAGGAATTTTTAACTCCCTACTTGCGTTTTTATTCATATTCTCCTATAGTAGCGTATGTAATAACTCAGCAAAATTCCTCTACGTTACATGAAAACTTTCAACAGATTGTATTTCTACAGGACATAAAACATATGTTAAAATTTCTTTACGAATATAAAAAAAAGGGAATTATAAAAATTGAATATGCTTATAAAAATTATCTAACACCCAGTACGTACATGAAACAGAAATAAAAAATTAAACTAAATGATAATTTATAGATCTTTCAGAACAATATGATTGTAATTGATGTTTAAAAAAGCCGTTTAAATTCAACAATAATATTCATTAAACCAGCATAAAATATTTCAGAAAAATATTCATGCATGTCTAAAAGCAGTATCAACAATTTTTCGCTTAAAAAAGGTCTTGTAATCCCCTTTTCCTTTTTTACGTTTTTGTAATTTATATTGATAAAATATTTTCACTTTAATACCGAATTCCCGGTCTCAAAAGTCCATTATTCATCATTATAATTTCATAAGGTTTAACAAAAATATAAAGATCCAGACAGCTTGTTTTAAATAAAAAATATGTAGAAGGAAAAAAAGCCATAGCATTAACAGTTATTTTGATCCAGACATAGCCAGACATAAATGTGGGTTTACGATGGGTTTAAAGGAATTGCATTTTTAAGCTAAGTGCATTTTAACAAAAATAAAACTCTAAAATATAAACTCTAAAATTTATATTCAGCATATGTTAAATATATTAACATTTATTATATAAGTAATGTTTTGTAATCGAATATTTTTAAACTCGAAGCAATTGTGTTTCTATGATATAATACAATAATACATAATTAATGCAAAATTACATATAATGTAGCATATCATGGAACAATCATGCATAACACAAAATATGAAATGTGTGAATATAAACTGCATGCATATCAAATGGATAAAAAACAAATGCAAACTTAATAGTTAAATAAATGAATGTTTTCTTACCCCCTTGGGGGAAATAGGAAGCAAAAATATCCTTAAACGTGTGTTCGTTGACAACGCCTGTAGGACAGACCTGAAAAAAAGTATATATATTGGCTTCTAAATACATTTTCTATCATATAAAGTACATTTAATGATATAAGGGGCATACATATAATTTATTCACCCGAAAAGTATATTTAATTCAAATAAGAGATCTGAGACAGAACTGTCGATTTGCTTAACTATGAGATTTTATATTTTGTTAATTGCGAAGTAATATCTATAGAAATATTTTTTCTTATCAGTGCTGCTGATGTGTAATAACATATAAGCACATTAAATTCTCATTAGGGACAAATGAATTTGATGCTATCATGATTGATGATTTTTGAGTAGAAAATGAGGAATCTAATCTGTGTAGGTAAAGTAAATAAAAGTTAGTAACACTATTTTCAAATGCAATAATAAAGCTTTTAAATGCAGAGATTACAAAACAATTATTAAAGAAAAATTCAAAATTTCTCACTGGTATATCACAATAACACTAAGGAAATGAGATAATAATATGAAACATTATTCACTGATATTAAAAGTAATTTTAGTATTATTTTAGCTTATAACGTATTCTATTTTGAAATATGATGATGGGCAAACTATTTGAAAGAATTTTAACTTATTGGGAGATACAGTGATTAATAATTTTGAAAAAACTGTTACATTTTTGCCTGATAAGAAAATAGTACGTTTAAATTTATATATTTCAGTGAATTGAAACGTATGTCTGATACAACTGTGTGGTAGTTGTTTAAAACTAAAAGTTTTCTCCCAACCATTGCATCCTGGAAATGCATGCATTTTTTAATAATAAGATATTTGTATTATTATGATTAAAAAAAAGCTATAAGTGAAATTTTTTATATTTTTTAAAGAAAAGTTGAATAATAAAAAATAAATATTTAATAAGGATGCCTTATGTCGCTAATAATATTAATTGTAAATAAAATGTTCAGTAGTTTTTAAAGAGAAATGCATTAGTAATAAGTACGCTTGTAAAAAGAACGATTTATATTACGATTATAAAAATATACATTATAAAATGTTTTTGGTAAATTTTAAACAAAATTTCATAAACCCCAAAAGAAACGTTTAATAAGAATTTTTTTAATATAAATGAAATACAGCAACCCCTCGACATCTCGCGCTACTTGGGAGAATAAAAAAAAACGCGATATACAGAAGGGTGCGAAATAACGAGGGGATAGAGAAGATGGTTTATAAATGAAAAATAAAGAACCCTAAATTATGCTACGAGGTTTTCGATTACGACTTGTTTAAAAAAGCTAAAAGTTCAACACAAAAGAGATGGCAAAACGTTAAAAAAATACAAAACCGTGCGTGTAGAGAACACATTTTTATTTACATTTCAAGCTACTTTCTGAAAATAAGAATTCAGTAGTTGTTTGTTTTTTATCCTCTTTGAATATCTGCTTGCTATTGGAAATTATTCGAGAAGATTCGAGGAGATTATTCGAAAGAACGAAAAAGAACTAATTGCATATCGGTCATATGTTTAGATTTCGACGTTTCAAAAGTTTTATATGGTTTTTCTAAAAACTGAATAGCTTCGGTCATAGGAACTACATAATCTTCGTCAGATACAGTGTTGCCAGTGAGCTACTTTTTTAAAATTGAGCTTTCTTGATTGGCAACACTTTTTTGAAATGGTAAAATTCGCCTTAATTAATATGTCATTAAATTAGGCAAATTTTACCATTTAAAAAAAGTGGTGCAAATAAAGAAATCTAAATTTTAAAGAAGTAGCCCACTGGCAACACTAGTCTGATACTTCCTGTTCATCGTTCTCTTATTGGTCCATAGAACTATTATTTCCTTCAACTGCAGAAATAATTTCTGCGTCAGTCAAATTTTGAAATATGAGTTCATTGTCGTCGAAATGTATCCAATCATTTGCATCGTTTACATAAATTTCCATGCTTAATTATTTGCCAGCTTTAAGAATGTCTTGTAAATTTTCCTCATTTGAGTCACTTTGAGTTATTTTAAAGGTACTTAGAAGTACCGTCACCCTCATAGCATGCATGGTCACAGTGACGTCGCTGTGACGTCACTGTAAGTCACTGTGGTCACGACACATCTGTGACCAAAATGTCACCCCTCAGTGATGTCACATTGTGACTGAGATGTGAACTTCTTAGAAAACTTAAAAAAATACAAAAATTATTCAAAACATGTTATTTATGTAAAATTATATTTTTCTGGCAATTAAAAAAAATTGTAACGTCACTGCTATGTCACTGCATGTAACATACGTCATGTGACATATGTGACAAAAGACTCCAACCATATTGTAAGTGACACAGCGTGACAGAAATATGAACTTCAAAAATCTTTGGAAATGAAGAGAAGTATTTTAAACAATATTTTAAACAGGCCCGAGTTAAGCAGCATAAGGTATGGAAACATATTAGTGGATAGCAAATAGTAAATTCGGACACGAAAAGAGGGGGGGGGGGGGGCATAATAAGGAAAATGCACGGTACAAATATCAACAAACTAGATTTTCATGCTATATTTTATCAATTTGATATCTAAAACAGTGAAAGTATACTTTTTCCATGATTTCAATTTTATCTATTATTGCAATTTAATATAATAATCCTTCACTGATTGTTATTATTATAAAAGTGTTTCTCGGAAAAATGGTACGTGCTGGAGCAATTTGGATAACATATTTAGAATTAGAAATATTAAATCTGTACACTTTACATATTTAGTTTGCAGGGAGGATTTTTTATTTTTTGTCGACCAGTGGTATTTGAAACACTTTTGTGGTTTCAAACTAAAAATGATCTATTACAATTAAATCTGCAGCTCTTAATGGTGGAGTCATATATGTATTCTTTAATTATAATTTGCATTCAAGTCATATTTTTCCCTGTTAGTGTTTAACAATTTTAAGTAACAATTTTTTTAAAAAATCTACTTCTTTCAGACTTTAAAAATAAAATTAGCATTTTCCGAATATATATATATATATATACAAAATTTATACAAAACCCAAGTCATAATTAATTATTCGTATTTCAAATTTGTGTTTTAGAGATATGACTTTAAAAAAGATAATTTTACAAATTGTTTTATTCTACAGAAAATTAATGTGAAAAGAATGACAGTTTGACAAAGACAATTTTTTTATCCTCTATCTTCTTTTTTCATTTATTAAGAAGGCAGTTTGGATTTATTACGTGTAAAACAAACTTTACTTAAAAAAAAAGGCAGGTGTTTCATTCAGATGGAAAATTTTAATTACAGACACTTAAAATTATTGCGCATTTATAGTTCCAAATCTCTTGTATACAAAAAGAAAATAATAATAATAAACATCTGCTTGCTATAGATCGTCTGCGTTCGATTTCAGCGAATAATGAATAAGGATCAGAGAACTTTTGAAGCGGGAGTTAGTTAACGCCTTTTTTTAAGTTAAGTGAAAGATGTCCGTCTGTTTAGGATAAAATACGGATATTATAACAATATTTATGGAGCTATAAATGTATGTCTTATTTAATTTAATTTTTTTATTCCTGTTTGGTAGATTATTAACATAAGTTAAATAGTTTTATGTAATATAGAATGAGACTGATCTGGTATTCATATTGGATTTTCAGAAGTGACATTTTCCAATTCGATACTGTAAAATGTCTTAATCTGCCATCACTAGAAAAAAAAAAAGCTGACGCAGAGACTGATTCATGCCTACATTCATAGCGGAATGATTGTAAATATTAATTTTTAGTTACTTGAGATTAAAATATGTTGTGACAGTGATTTGAAATTTTTTTCGGCCTCTTACAGTTTTAAGATTACTAACACAGTATATATCGTCATTATTATTTTGGAGTTAAATATGATATTCGATTATTATGATATTACGAAACTGCTTCAATTTAGAAATTAACATTATACTGGGAAAATATCTTTTTACATATTATAGTAGTGAAACTTTTAAAAGATTTTTTTCATTGCTAATAATATTTTAAATTAGTATTTAAAATCCCAAATCTTCATATCAATGTTTTCAAATTTAACGTTTGCCAAAATTATAAAATCAGAATTCCTTATAACATGGAAAGATTTTGAAGAAATTGTTAAATTTAATAATGCGTTTAATTCATCTATTGTCGTTTGTTATTGTTAAATAGTACAATTATAAATACTAATTATTTAGTGTTTTTCAAATTGGTATATATATTTTTTAAATTCTATGTAAGCATTTTTTGCTGTTTGTGATTTTAATCAAATATTTAATTGTAGACATTCAGAATCAGTTATTAAATTTTCTTCGATTGTAAACTCATTTTCTACGTTTTCGATAAGCGTAAATATTGGCATGAAAAAAAAGATATTTAAGCATTGAAATAAAGTGTTTTTTATGCGCTTTAGTGTAATTTCAACAAAGTTGAAAAGTGCTTATGACTTCGGTTTGTCTGCGCTCTAACTTGCATAAATATACCCGGATTGCCCTGAAATTTTTGGATGTTATTGACGTTTACCATAGCACGATCCCTATTTGTAATGAAGTTTATAGTATGTTTAGTTCATTTACAGGAACAGTCAAAGGTATTCCGTTACATTACGGCCTATGGGGAAAAAATCGTTTCAAATGATTTTTAATGATTTTACACGCTTTCAAACTGAATAAAATTGATATGCATTTATTAAACGCACTAAAATATGCATTCTGTAGAATATGCGATCCAAAGAATAGTTATTGTTCATTTACAGGGATAAAAAAGGAACTCCAATACATAATGATATAGGGGTGGAAGAAATTGTTTGCGGCGTATTTAATTATGTTAATCTATTTCACATATGATGAAATTGATATACGTCGCTAAGGTTTACATACTATAAATTTTTTCATGTATAATACAAGAGTGTATAGTATTTACAGGGACACACAAAATATTTCGGACACTAAGTTGTATCCGATGTACTGTTCATTAGCGATGATTGCTAGAAATGCATTTTTAATTATGATATGCGCTTTTATGATTCTACTATATTTAAGCATGGTATATGGTGTATATAAATGCAATAATTCATATACAGGGCAACACAAAAGTATTCGTAAGGGTTACTGGGAATAGGCGCAAATTGTTTAAAGGTGGTTTTTAAATGAGTTTTTACGCTGAACTGCATTTAATTTACTAAGAAATGTTCATAGAATATAGATAAAATGCTATATAGTGTCACGCAAAGAATTGGATACATTGCCGTCTATAAATTATAATTTCTGGAAATGTGATTTCAGCAGTTTTAAGAGTGTTTTAGATTAAATTAAATTTTAACTAAATAGTGGCGTGTAATAAAGGTTCTGAGTAAACTACAGGGTTGTACAAAAGTATTCAACTATGTTTCCCCATATTAGTATAAATAGCTGAATGAGAATTTATGTACGTATTGTGCGTTTTCTTGCTACACTAAATTTTCCTATTATATATATCAATCTACAGATGAAATACAGGACTATTCAAAAGAATTGGAAAACCTATTTAGGTATGGATGGTAACTGCTGAAATCAGTTTTTCAAATGTTTTATACATTTTTAAAATGTTTACGTAGTTATCTTATTTACGTTATTTCCTTAAATTACGATGCCTTGTTAAAGCATTCAGGAAGTGTTGGAAAGTGTTTTATAATCTATACTTAACGCATGATTTTTATTACTTGTTTTTTCGATTTCCCAGATCAGTCTTAGTCCCAGTCCTATAAAACATACCAAATATATTTAGCTTATATTCACAAAATACACTATACACGGAAATAAAAAATTTAAATAAATATGGCTTATCATGTAGTAATATATATAACAGATGTATTAATATCCGTTAGATTCCATGTTCGTATTTAATAAAGAAATAACAAATCACAACACATTAAAAAACTTACACATAGTTAATATCAAGCTTGAATTTAAGATCAAACTTAGAACTTAATAAAAAAAAAAAAGATGTCAGTTGATAAGCATTGTTTTTTAAGTAGAAAAAATTAAAAATATTTTAGAAAAATAGGACTCCAAACTCGCGATATTTTGCTAAAAAATACAATAAAAAGATAAGATTTTATATTTCAAACAAAACTTTATTTTAAAATTCATCACAATGTTTATGACAAGAATCATCACAGTATTAATATTTGGAAAATTTTCTAGAGAGAAATATCTGCCTTGCATATAAAATTTTTCAAATGAAAATCAAATTTCGAATTAATTGCTTAAAAGGCGCAAAAGCCAACATAGTGAAAAAAATTCCATAACGGTACTTGAATCCGGGCCATCAGTATAGCGCACTGACATTCTACCGATTAAACTACATGGAACGAGACCCAGCCTGGAAAATGTCTTACTATTACATGTTGGCAAGGCTACAAACTCAGAACAAGATGGAATATTTATCATGAGCCACCGGCATGGGGCAAACACGAAACTTAATTAAATCTTAAGTCTAAAAACTAAATCTAAAAACATTAAACTTAATTAATTAAATCCAGCAGCGATTCAAACTATATAAATACTTGGAAATTTTTCCAGAGAGAAACATTCGCCTTGCATATTTCGAATGAAAATCAAATATCAAATTAAAATTGCATTTTAAGCAATCAATTTGAAATTTGATTTTTATTTGAAATATTGTATGCAAGGCGAATGGTTCTCTATGGAAAAATTTCCAAGTATTTATATAGTTTGAATCGATGCTGGATTTAATTAAGTTTCGATTTTACCCGATGTTGGCGGGTCACGATAAATATTCCATCTTGTGCTGCGTTTGTAGCCTTGCAAACATGTACTAGTAAGAAATTTTCCAGGCTGGGTCTCGTTCCATGTGGTTTAGTCAGTAGAATGTCAGTGCGCTATACTGATGGCCCGGATTCGAGTCTCGGCATGGAATTTTTTTCACTATGTTGTCCTTTGCGCATTTTAAGCAATTAATTGGAAATTTGAATTTAATTTGAAATCATCACAGTATTTATGACAAGTTCGTCACAAATGACACATATTTCACAAATTGGTCACACTGTGACTTCAAAGCATTGTCGCTTTCGTCACATGTTCGTCTCAAAATTAATGCCAAAATAGTCACAAATAACACACTTCACAAATTTGTCACACCGTGACTTCATAGAGTGGTCACAATGTGACGTCGCAAACGACCTCTAAAACGGCCATAACGACTTCCCATTCTAGTCACTATGACGTCACATCGACGGTCACAAAATCACAGTGTGACTTCACAACGACGTCGCCGTGACGTCACCATGCCTTACGGGCAGTAGATAAAGGGTTAATAACTCTCGGCTATATTTTCTTCTGAAAAATTCAGATGACACCTTGATTAAGCGGTTGTAAAATGCGAGATGTAAATGGTTGTAAATGGCTGAGCGCTGAGTTATTCCACATTGTAAAAAAGTCCTTCCGGCCAATGCCGGGAGGAAGAGGTAGCTTTCATATTCCTTATTTTAAAAAAGCCAACTTATATTATTCAAACTCACGAAGCGCAATTTAGTGGAAACCGAATATAGGAGATTCAATACTAATTTTTATCAATACTAAATCATTATATGAGAATTTCGCGAAATTAGTCAGCTTTATCCAAGCTGCTTTTATTTAAAGTAACTTATATTTGGCTGCCAAATTCTATGAATTCTTAAAGTGCCTGCCATTTTAAGACAACATGGTGGATGAGGCTAACCAGTGAACTTGGTCGAGACCTTAGTAATTGCTGTGCACATGCTCACTCACATCGGAATCAATTGATATATACGAGTGCTGTCGCAGGCAAAAAATCAGATTTTTCAAAATGTCACCCACATTAGATTTTGAAATTGCTATATCTGAGAAATTTTTTAAGATAAAGACAAACAAAAAATGCTCCTGAATCCTTATATCCAGGTCAAATACTTAAGAAAGAAACCTTTTTCAATTTCTAATTTTTTTTTGCACGTCACTTTAAATATAATTTTTTTTTAATTTAATGGCCGCCATTTTGAAACAAGATGGCTGATGAAGCTGGCCAGCGAACTTGGTCGAGATATTGATGTATACTATCCACATGCCTTCTTACATCGAAATAGGCGAATACGTGTGTTATCACGTGACAAATACAAGATCGTTTCAAAATGTTAGCCATGCTAGAAATTCAAAGTGCTATAATTCAACCATTTTTTAAGATATAAACAAAAGAACAAATTTTCAGAAACAAAAAGTGCTCCGGAATCTTTGTATCAAGGCCAAACACATAAAAAAATCTTTTTCATTTTCCAAATTTTAATACCTCATTTTAAATTAATTTTTTTTTTTAATAGCAACCCTTTTGATACAAGTTGGCGAATGAAGCTGGCCAACGAACTCGGTCGAGACATTAGTATGTACTATGTACAGACCCAGTTACATCCAAATCGGTTCATAAATACGCCTGATATCGCGTGACAAAAATCAGGTCGTTTTAAAATGTCAGCTACAATAGAAATTCAAAATGCTATAACTCAGCCAGTTTTTTAGATATAGACGAAACAAAAACTGTTCCGGAATCTTTGTATTAAGGTCAAACACATACAAAAAAAATCTTTTTCATTTTCCAATTTTTTGGTATCTCATTTTAAATTTTAAATTTTTTTTAATTTTTTAAATGGTCGCCATTTTTAAACAAGATAGCGGATGAAGCTGGACAACGAACTCGGTCGAGATATTTGTATGTACTATGTACACACCAAGGTACATCCAAATCGGTTCATAAATACGCCCGTTATCACGTGACAAAAATCAGGACATTTCAAAATGTCAGCCACGCTAGAAATTCAAAATGCTATAACTTAGCCATTTTTTAAGATATAGACGAAACAAAAACTGCTCCCGAATCTTTTTATTAAGGTCAAACACATAAGAAAAAAATATTTTTTCAAATGTCAATTTTTTGGTACCAGATTTCAAATTTAAATTTTTCTTAAAGATTTAAATCGCCGCCATTTTTAAACAAGATGGCGGATGAAGCTGGCCAACGAACTCGGTCGAGACATTGGTATGTACTATGTATAAACGAAGTTACATCCAAATCGGTTCATAAATACGCCTTTTATCGTGTGGCAAAATTCAGGACGTTTCAAAATGTCTGCCACGCTAGAAATTCAAAATGCTATAACTCAGCCATTTCTTAAGATATAGACGAAACAATAACTGCTCCGGAATCTTTGTATAAAGGTCAAATACATAAGAAAAAAATATTTTTCCATTTTCAATTTTTTGGTACCGCATTTCAAATTTTATTATTATTATTTTTTTTTAATTTAAATGGCCGCTATTTTGAAACAAAATGGCGGATGAAGCTGGCCAACAAACTCGGTCGAGACATTGGTATGTACTATGTACACACCGAATTACATCCAAATTGGTTCATAAATACGAGAGTTACAGTATGACATAGTCAGATATATGCATATATATATATATATATATATATGTGTGTGTATGTATATGTCAATTTTGAACGGAGGGTGGTTTCGGGGTTTGGGGGTCATGATCGATGAAAATATACCAAAATTTTTTGAAATCGCTTTCCTCCGAACAGCTGCAATAAGTAGCTTTTTGTAATGAAATCTACCTAAAAGATCTGAACAAGTTTCCTGTAGGAGACTGAAAAATAGTTGCCCTTCTCCGGACGGAAAATTTTCCGACCAAGCTCGGAATGAAATCCGAAAAAAACATCCTTTTAAAAATATTCTTGTTTTGTGGAACCAATAGCGTTTTTAGAACAAGATAAAGTAATGTATCTATAACTCATTCTAAACTGTATTACTAATAATCGATGCATTAAATGAATTTTATATTAAGTTATTTTAATGGCACTCATAAGTACCGTCAGTAGATAAAGGGTTAATAACTCTCGGCTATATTTTCTTCTGAAAATTCAGATGACACCTCGATTAAGTGGTTGTAAAATGCTAGATGCAAATGGTTGTAAACAGCCAGATGCTGAGAGTTATTCCATTCAAATTCTGAAGGAGGAGAAATGCTCCTGACTATTTCATATATTCTTTTATCAACAAACCGTACATTTATAGGTGACAACTAAAAAAGAGCGAAATATCTGAATGCGAGATATACCGAATCGCGATATAACGACGGGTTACTTTATTTAGTTTTATTAAAGGAAAAAATTGATTATAAATATATTTTGAATAAGAATGGTTTATCTTACGACAGTTAAAAACCTGCACTGTAATTGAAATTTTTAATAAATTTATAGAAGAATTCATTAATAAAAAAAATTAATAAGAATGTTTTATAGTACGATGATGAGAAATATTCATTAAAAATAGAAAGTTTAGTAATTTTTGAAGACAAATTCTTTAATAATAAATTATGTGTTAATATTAACAGGAACCTGTATTTTTTCTTATAAAATGTATATTTTGTTCTAGTAATAATGTATAATTATCCTTAATTTATGTATTAAATATATATGTGTTAAATAGCTCTCATAATACGGCAGCAATCGGTTTTATAATTTAAATTAATATATTAATATAGTTAATAATGTATTGCAGCTATGTAAAAGCAATAATAAAACAATAAATATGTAGTATATGTTTCAATAGGTTTAATTGTTATTTATTCTTTTGTTTCTTACATCGAGGCAATTAAAAAAAAAAACTTCATGTGATATAAGACAAAAACTTATTTCTGTTTTTATATAACCAAAACGTATATAAATAAAGATATTTATATAATTTGATTGCATCAGTGGTAATTACTTAGGAATATTTTTCGGTTTTCAGGATTATTCTCGTCTGGTGAACTCTGCATAGAATTATGGGCAAATAACGATTTTATTCGTTTTCGTATGCTGATTAAAACTATGTGTAGTACATTTTTCAAGTCTTCAATACATGATTTATTTCTAAAACTAAAATCAACTTTCGCTAATAATATATTATATGCTAATTTTAGTTAATTAAATGCGATAATGACGTTGGTCATACGCTTAAATAAGGTATATTTTCTAGGAATTTACCAGTGAGAAGCATACAGGTAAGACAAGTTGCATAAGATATAATATTAAGTTATCACCTACTGCGGGTTGATCCACGATATACCCAATCACACGTAACTCATACTCAATTTTCCTACTGAAGATAGTACTTATTCTCCTGTATATTTCTCCTTTCATTCTTTTTCTGTACCTCGAGAAAAATTCAATTAAAATAAACACTTCACTTAAAACACTGGTTTTTCTTTTTTTTTAAAACTGTCTAAGAAAAATGAATCTTCTCTATTATCTTTTTTCTACCCGAAATAAAAATTGTGAAATGGCAAATAGTCTATTCATACATAATCACTAATTAGATACTAATGTTAGAGACTCCTAACTTTAACATATTCCAGATTGGCAGGAGCACGGAAGGACAACAAATTTCTTTCCCTATAATGTATGTATAGAAAAAATACTATTTTTAAACTATCAGTGTAATGGAAATCATTTTCCATCATTATAATATCCATGGTTTTCAAATTACAAACAAAGGAACAAAGAATTTAGAAATAGTAGAATTATTCTTTAACCATAGAATGTAAAATGCTTGAAAAACTCAGTATTGATTTTCAATTAACCTAATGATCATTACCTAAATGGTTAAGTGTAATTCTTTAATCTTTTCTATTTTTTAAGTGATCTCTATAGACTCGTTAGCAGCGAAATAGGTAAAGTTATTTAAGATTAATATGAAAGGAAATCTGTCATGTAACAATATACAGGATCATCCATTATTAGCAAAAAAAAAAAAAAAGGGGTATAGTGTTTTGTTTCATCAAAATATCATTAAAAATATTCAGGATCATTAGGTATTATAAAAGTGAATGTTTTGAAGTTAAAAAAACTGCACGTAAAGTAGTTTGTATGAGGCATATTTTTATTTACATAAAAAACATAAATCTGAGTACAAATGCTACTTTACTAATGAGAAGTTTAGATTTGAAAGTAGTACTCTTCCGCGTAATTATATTCAATACGTGTAAGATATATGCCACTGCAGATAAATGCAATCCTGTAGCTTTACGTATGGTAAATTACGCGTTTTAAAATATTCATTGTGTTTTCGCAATTATTGATTTTAGCTAAAGTTTTAGCTCATTTATTTATAGCGGGATGAAACTTAAACATGCTGGACAATGAATTAGAAAGAAAAAATAATTAATAACAAAGATATTTTATATTTAACTTTTTAAGTTTTTTGGTACGATATTGAAATTATTTTACTTGGAAGAATTTTGTCTTCTTTACTATACATTCTTCTAAATCAACTATAGACTGGGCGTAAAGTTGCTGTCAAATCGGTTGCCCCTCAAACACTGTACACAATTAAGCACTGTTAGAGCATAGAATATGTAATTATTTAAAGTTGAAGATTTCATCAGATGCGGACAAGTCAATTTGATCGTTACATTTTTAGAAATGAATTGAAATCATAAGGGAATTTATTATGATTAGTTATCATGATAAATTACAGATGTGTTGATGTTTATTTTAAATTTCACGCATCTGAAATAAACAAAGATCGTCAGCTAATAGAGATTTATTTATTTATTTATTTATTTATTTATTTATTTATTATTATTATTATTATCATTTGGAAGTGATTTTCCTGGAAAACGGACAATAATTTACAATACGGTTTTAATTCATAAAGAAATAATTTATAGCTTTTAGTAATGTAAAAGGTTTTTTTAAATTTGTAATAAAAGATGATTGTAATAGTTGGATTAAAATTTGGAAATTTAACTAATCAATAGATGTATTTAGACAAAAATATTTAATATATATTAAGAATATTTAATTACATGTTGAAATTGAAGAGGGGAAAGTTTATAAACTAAAGAAAACAGTATAAAAATAAATTCTGTTATAACATCCTTATGAAATTACTGCAAAAATGGAAACGAAACAAAAAGAAAAAGAAAAAAGAGAAAATAAAAATTTTATAAAAAATCTGTGATACATAAATTTTTGGCCCTTTTCCTAGAAGTAATAATAACTTTAAACTTATTTGATATAACTATTATAATTAAGATTTTATGGGAGTTTTTCGGGTTTCACAAAACCCCTCCCTATTTCTACCCTTTCAGTCCGATTTTCCCAATTTGGAATCCCCCCCCCCCCTCCTCCCGAGATATTAACCATTTCAATGTTTGCGATGAGTTTGACGACAATCAGTGCATAATTGTGACTTTTATCATGAGGACAAAAACTGTTTAGGTGAGGGTGATTTTGGGTTCCTGGGGTCATATAATGAAAATTTATGAAGGAATTTTTCAAAAGTCGCTCCATAGTAACGAATGGAATAGGTAATATTTCTTATGAAATCAACCTAAAAGATGTTTTCATAAAGTATGTCAATATTAAAAGTTAAATTTCTTTTTTTAAATCAGGCGTAGGGATTAAATGGGTAAAAGTAATAAGAATGCAAGCTACATCTCGCACTCGTTTTAAGGTTTTTTAATGATTCTTACATAGTTATTGTGATTACAAACATACTCGGGATAACTTAACCAAGAGACCCACTACAAAAACAGACTTGAAACTACGACTTCCAACTATTAGTAGACTATTTATTAAAGAGAAAATTCTTCCTAAATTCCTTTAAAAATACAAAGAGCTCTAATTAAAATATAGACTTTGTGCTATATTTCATCACGGCAGAACATATCTATGATTTTTTTTTAAAGCCACGTGGAAATATTCATATAGATTCACCGCAGCTTGTATGTAGCTGTCTGTTGATATCCGAGATCCGCGTGCTGCAAATATTAATATGAACGATAAATTTAAAATTTTGCAAAATTCTTTTATTTATAAAACGGAACAAATTGAGATAGCACTGCATCAAATATCTTCAAATTGAAAAATAAGAAACATCCTAATATATGTTTGACGACAACGTATTTTTTCCCTCTTTTTTTTTTTTTTTTTTTTTGTTATGCCAAAAGAATATTTCTAAACTTCTATGCAATAATATTTTCAAACTTTAAAATTTATTTTTAAATGAAAAGGAATGAGATCTCCGCTTTTTTGCACACTACTATTTTGTTAGAATTTTTTTATTTTATTTAATTGGGAAATTTTTGCGATTTAAGAATACAACATTTTCGCTAACAAAACACAGGTAAGCAAAAAAGTGAAAATCTCATCCCTAATATAAGGAATAACACGATAAGGTAACGTCTTTCATCAGATTGCATTAGAAATAATTTTCAAATAGCATTTGCGTGATTCAGACTTAGTTTGTATAAAATCGTTGTACTTAAAGAATAAAATCTCATTTTCAACAATAATCACTTCAGTTTTTCTTGATAGAGACAGTATTTAACGGTGAAATAATCGTCTTACGCATTCATTTTATTAAAAAACGAACATAGAAAATCGATAATATCACTTTTATGTTTTTTTAATACGAATAAACATCTGTTGCGCAATGTAGTGAAGATTATATATCAATATTTCGAAGCGAAGGTCGTTGAAAAGTGCAA
Organism: Maratus speciosus; assembly: GCA_963932465.1. Lineage (NCBI taxonomy): Eukaryota > Metazoa > Arthropoda > Arachnida > Araneae > Salticidae > Maratus > Maratus speciosus. Next base: position 283,340,762 of record OZ010791.1, on the reverse strand, counting down.
ATGATGCGTTGGAGTTCCAGAACTTTTAGTAGGAACTTCCCACGTTTTTGGAAATTCTCCTTACAATCTAGAAATGAAATAAGTTTTTGAGTAAAGAAAATTTATATTTAAAATGGAAAATAAATCATTATATATTTTTTTATATTATATAGTAAAACTTTTATACTTGTTAAGTGAGGAAGATTTTTGTTTAAAAAGGAAAATAAATCATATTTTTGATATTATATAGTAAAATGTTTATGCTTAATTCACTAATTTTAGTACAATTTATTATTATCAATACATTTTATGCATTGAGATTTTTGTCGAATGAATCATTTTAACTGAAATGAAATTATTTAATATTCTTCAGGTTGTAGTTTTTCTTTCTCTAACATATGGAAGTACAATGATCAAAATTATCAACACCAGCTAATTCTGATACAGTGATGTAAAATAGTGGGGAAAAAAATGAGAGCATAGTTGAGCAAAAGCATGTTCAGTTTTCATTCGAAATGAAAAAGGTTTGGTCCAAATTACTACTTAAGTTCAGAAAACAATAATGTACTTTAATATCAACAACAGGAACTTGAAATTTAAACAATCTTAATTGAAATGCGATGCATATGAAAAATATGAAAAAAGTACAGGAACAAGAATTTTATGACTACCAAAATATATTAATTAGGGTAATTCCGGGATTTATGCCGCACATTTTTTTTAATTTGTGTATAAAGTCCCATGGTGGACATAAAATTAAAAAATCATGCTGTACTATTTAATGTTAAATATATAACGCGTGTACTGCGACAAAAAAATTCAAATTAAATTATTAATATTTTTAACAATTTATTTCTAAATCATTACACTGCGGCGCGTCACCCGTACATTCAGGCTGAGACGCCACACTTGTGCGGTAGTTACGCCGCGCTTCTAATAAGAACAGAATGAAATTTTAAATAAAAATATGAAAAAAAAATATTCATCTTAAATTTTCTTATACCCATATTTCAGGCATTATAGTAGCCATCAGTATAGACACTTTTACCACATTTGTTTAACATTAATATATAAAGATTCATGACACTTAATTTTCATTTTAAAAAATCTTTTATCTTTCGTTTTGTACATATTAAAATCGAAAATTATAATTTACATTTCTTTAGTTTTCTTAAAAACAAAAACACATTTTTTTACTTAGAAAGGACATATATTCCGGTATAACGTTAAAACTATGCTATTTATAAATATATACTGCATTGTCCACACTCCTTGGCACTTCTCTTAAAAAACGTTTTCGTCCATTTCTAGGACTTCATCAGTTTCAAATGGCGGCTCGCAGTTTCACTTTTGACCTTTTATCATCTCTCTCTTTCCTCTTTTTCCCACTTCTCCCTTTTCACTTTCCCCTTCTTTCCAGCATTTTTAGCCAACGGGAGTCAACATTTGCATGCGCCATATCGTTGCATACACTTTTTCTGTCGAGGTTAATCTCGATAGCCTCTCTCATCGGGATGTTGTGGGGATTATCATACGTAGCTATTTTTTTCTATTTTAATTGATTGAGGTATTATGAGGTTTTTTTAATTTGTTCTTGAGAAGGCTGTTGCTTGATTATTACATTTTATGTCGCGGATATGCTCCTTATACCTTTCGCTTATTTTTCGCTTGGTCATCCCGATGTATGTAATTTCCTTATTTTCTGTATCTGAGGCTTTAATTTTATATACTCCTGCCGTCTGTAATTCTTCGTATCTTTCAGCTTCATTTCGTATCGTTTTAAATAGGGAAGGGTTGGGTGTGATTGGGACTATCTTTCCGAGTTCACTTATTTCGTGTTTTATTTTTAGTGCTATTCCGTTCATGTATGGTAGGGGGGGGGGGGGTGTATAATCTTTTTTATTTTGTCCTGGTTGGATCCAGTTAATTTTTTCTTTCGCTTTTCTGATTAGCTTGTCTATTGTTTTTCTTGGATGGGCAGCATTATGTCCTATGTTCTCCATAATCTTTAATTCTTCTTTTAATAACTTTTCTGTTGAACATATATACAGTGCTCTATAGATGTAGGTATTTAGGGTTGCAAGTTTATAGTTTATTGGTGTATTTGTTTTGCTTGACATTATCAAGTGTTGACATATGCAAATGTTGACTCCCGTTGGCTAAAAATGCTGGAAAGAAGGGAAAAGTAAAAAGGGAGAAGTGGGAAAAAGAAGAAAGAGAGAGATGATAAAAGGTCAAAACTGAAACTGCGAGCCGCCATTTGAAACTGATGAAGTCCTAGAAATGGACGAAAACGTTTTTTCAGAGAAGTGCCAAGGAGTATGGACAATGCAGTATATATTTATAAATAGCATAGTTTTAACGTTATACCGGAATATATGTCCTTTCTAAGTAAAAAAATGTGTTTTTGTTTTTAAGAAAACTAAAGAAATGTAAATTATAATTTTCGATTTTAATATGTACAAAACGAAAGATAAAAGATTTTTTAAAATGAAAATTAAGCGTCATGAATCTTTATATATTAATGTTAAACAAATGTGGTAAAAGTGTCTATACTGATGGCTACTATAATGCCTGAAATATGGGTATAAGAAAATTTAAGTGTAATATGGGCATTAAATGAGACAGGAATTACTGTCGAAAACACTGGCTAAAAATATTCATAGCTCGACTATAATTAACGATGTAATAACAAAATGAAACTAAATGAGTACAATGAAACGTATTAGTAGATTCAAATTAATAATTCTTGCCTACTTTCACTATTAAAATTATCGACTTATTTTTTTTACATTAAATTTTAATTGTTATTTCAGCAACAACGTAACATTAATGTATTAGAAAGGGAAAAGAAATAAAGTAAAATTGTGTTTAAATAATTTATTTGTTAACCTTTCGCACTGGTGGATTTTATACAAATTTCATTCGGTTGGTACATTTTTTTAAAAGAAGTTACCTTTATTTAAATAATCACGAAAATGCTCTAATTAAACAAAGCAAATATTACTTCTCTTTTTTACTGGTGCCAGAAACAAATTCTGTAAGCTCTTTATGAAGGTGTTTATATGCACCTATGGTCAATAATGGGTTAAGAGACCTGTTTTTTCGACTACAATCTTTACGTAACTACACTTAAACACATGATGCAACGAAGTCAATTACACTTCCTCTTTTTTGGAGTAGTTTGCAAAGAACGTCTGCGTTACGCGTAATCCAATTTTTCATTATTATCATCTTGACTTGCATCTTTCTTGCGCTTCTTGCTTTTTATTTTCCCCTTTTTCTCCTTTGGTTTTAGTAAACTTGATAACATGCCTAACATGGTTAGTCTGTGCAAAAAGAAAAGGAAAAGTTAATATTTAATCATCCCATACAAAAGAAACTGCGGAATGTATACCATTTTGCATGGTGCAGACGTCGGCCATCACAGTTACCTGCCATCGCTGAGGGGAATGGCGTAATCACACACACAGTACTCTATACAAACGTTACACTTAGTTTTGACTTCGAAATCATGCATGCATTTAGTAATTAGTATATGAAAAGTATTTAAACATAAAGTGTTTAAAAGTTTGGACAGTGAAATCATGCACTTACGTCAAATTAAGGATTGTAGTTCTACAAGTAAACATCGAAATGGGATTCGCGCTATACACTGGTTAAAATAATCTCATTACGCACCCATACTGTGCGTTTGACGAACATCTATCGATAATTACAAGAAATGCAAGGGGTGCGGCATCTATCCCGTATGCGGCGACTCTCCCGGAGTTACCCTTTCAGGAAATTCATGTTTTTCTCCATGAATCTATCCATGTATTTCTTAAAAAGTATTTTTTATAATATTATTCCAAGACTTATGAAGGGAAAAAACTAAGAGCTTCATTTTTAGGCTTTCGTTCACATGACGAAACCCTATTCGTCTCACCCCTCTGCTTGTTTGTCAGTCACATAGTTCTTCCTCAGAAACTTTAGCTAGAGACTTGAAATTTTGCTTACTTCTAGCTGACTACCTCCGACCACACGACAAATCATAAAATTTTGGAATTTTTTTATATTATTTTAATTAAGTGCGTTAATTTAATGACATTCGACCATTTTTGCGATTTAGATTTCAAAACCTTAATTACAGTCTTTTTCGCGCATTCTTTATGACTCCGGGATAGCGCATCATTTGCTTGCTATTGAAAAGTTTCCGGGTTCGAAGCTCAGCGTCGAAGTTTGAAAATATTTCAAAGGAAAAAATTTCATTATCTAATAAAATTAATTTTATAGAATTTTTGCTTTTTTCTTGCCATTTGAAGGCCAAAAGTTGTTGAAAAATATTTTATAAATTATTTTTTTAACTAAATAATTCTTTTTTTTTTTTTTTGAGAAATTTCAAAATTTTAAAAATAGACTACATTTCGTTGTCTGATGGATTTAATTAAAAGAACTTTCGTATTTTTTTGCAATTTTAAAGGTTTCATTTTTTAAAGCTAAAATTAAATCATGTCTTTAAATATGCTTTTCAGATGTACGAACATATGCTGTTACAATTGTCTAAAAAGCAGTTCTTGAATATTTTTAATTCGGATAAAAAAATCTTCCAATTGTAATAATTTTAAAATTAAATTCAATGACACTGCTATCTATATGTTCTTATTTTTAAAAGTTGAGGAGTTAATAATTATAAATTACCAATTTGGATTTATTAATTAAAGAATAAAGTGTTTCAAAAGGAATATTAAATGAAATCCTCTGTGCGATCTTCGATCACACTTACCCACTCGTTTTTGATTATGTACCATTTTTTACTTTGCCAATTTAAAGGATAAATTTTTTAAAGCTAAAATCAAATCATGTAATTAAATATGCTCTTCAGATGTACAAACATATGCTGTTACAATTGTCTAAAAAGCAGTTCTTGAATATTTTTAATTCAATTAAAAAATATCTTCCAATTATAATATTTTTAAAATTATATTCAATGACACTGCCATCTATGTACTTATTTTTAAAAGTTGGGGAGTTAATAGTTGTAAATTATAGATTTGGATTTATTAATTAAAGGATAAAGTGTTTTAAAAGGAATATTAAACGAAACCCTCTGTGGAATCTTCGATCACACTTATCCACTCTTTTGTAATTATGTATCATTTTTTACATTTATCAGTAAAGGATGCCCCAGAGATTTTCTATGGAGTTGATATTTGAACTCTTGGCTGGATTGTTAAGCAATGTACTAAAACAGGATTTACCAGTCTTCGAAAAGTGTATAGACACATTATCCTGTTGCGATAAATAATCTTCAGAAGTTATAAGTGGTTGTTTGTTGTTGAAAAAGAGAATTTATAAGTCCCGTAAGAGGGCGTCGAGGGTTCCTCTGGATTGAAAATGTGAAGTGAACGGAATAGAGAATAATGTTGTTGTGAAGTAAGATGGCGACCAGAGTGTTCGCTCATCGTATTGTGATTTTAAATAAAAAGAGATACAGTCCAACAAATAGTTGTGTTTAATGAGTAAAGTCTAACATTTTTGTGGTCGTACGAGCGCGAAGGAGCCCTTTGGATAAGTAGTTCATTTCGCTAAATATATTATGTTCATAGAAATTTACCTTCGAACATTTTGCATCTATAATTTTTGTGAACATTATTAAAAAAAAAAGAACTAAGTGTTCTTGATACCGGTCTTGAATACGATGAAAAGGGGTAAGTTCTGACCTCTTTATTGCTTGATTATAATTAGTATTTGTTCTGATACATTATTTAAATATGGAATCTATTTTTAAAGAAAAAAAATTATTGAAATGTAACGTAACTAAGGCTACAAATGAGCTTACGAATAAAAGTGATTTGGATAAAACTGAGTTGGAACTTTACGAGAAAAATCTGCAGAGATATTTAGGAAAATTTTTCAACTTTGTGACGATAAAGATGATGATAGATATATATCTGAACAACAGTCTATTCAGGAGAATATAGATAAAATATATTTAATTGTAAAAAGAAAATTATGCGAGTTAGCTCCAGTATTAACGAAACGCGAAGGAAGAGTTAGCGAAACAATTCGCTTACCTAAATTAAATTTGCCAACATTTAGTGGGCAATTACATGAGTGGTTATCATTTAGAGACATTTTTATTTCTAGTATTCATAATAATTCAGCATTATCAGCTTCGCAAAAACATTCTTATCTGAAATTATCACTTCAGGCTGATCCTTTAAGGATCATTCAGTCGATACCAATTACTGATGCTAATTATGCGATAGCATGGAATCTTTTAGAAGATCGATTTTCGAATAATAGAGATCAAGTATTTGCACATTTGAAGCGTTTTATGTCTTTTCCCTCCATTCAAATTGACAATCCGTCTTCTATTTTAAAATTAGTGGACAATGTAACTGAATGCATTAGGTCATTAGAAGTTCTCGAGCAAAAAATAGAGGGATTTTCAGAAACCATATTCGCATACGTGTTAATTCAGAAATTAGATTGTTCTTGTAAGCTTTGGTGGGAACGAGAATCCAAAAAAGATGAATTGCCGAAAATCTCAGAGTTTATTTCCTGTCTAAAAAATCATGCTAGAACTTTGGAAGCTTGCAAAACAAACGTTAACACCGTCAGTCAAAAAAAGCAACCAAAAGAAAAGGCGGCATCGTTTTACACTAGTGCACTCTAAATTAAAATGTCTGAAATTCAGACACTTAAGTGTCTGAAATGGAGTGTTCAATTTTCAGACATTTTAAAATGTCTGAATTTTTTCAGACACTTTTTGCGTCTGAATTTCAGACACTTCAAACGTCTGAATCGCATCCATTTTTTTTTCTAAGCATCATACGTAGCCATGTTTGACCACGTTGAATCCTGGAAAAATATTTGGCTGTGGTCCTGCCCCTCCCCCCCCCCCAATACAGCCTGATTTTTTTGGTGCTCTCAGTTTTGGTATACAATTTTCGTTACGTTGATAATTTAAATCTTTTACGACATTGTACTGATTATAATCAATATCTTGAACTTCAGGAGTAGAACAAGATTAAAAAACAAAAAATATTTATCTAAATATTAGATTTTTTTAAATTTATTTTGTTTTTAACCTTATTTTACTTTAAAAGTTCAAAATATTGATTATAATCAGTACAATTTCGAAACAGATTTAAAATATAAGCTTTACAAATATTGCACATCAAATTTGGGGGCACTACAGTCGTAGGGGGACGGGGCACTTCCCAGTTTGCCCTTCCTTTAATCAAGAAGTACTTTTGCAAAAAACGCAACCCTGCATTATAGTTGTCTAAATTGAGATGTCCGATATTCGGGAGTATCCGTTGTGGAGGTTAATGAACATTCTCGAATAGCGAACACCTCTATTTAACGAATACTTTTTAAATCAGCAGACATACATATTTGTATATTTTTACCTCAAAAAAGTAGACATCTCCAATTATCGGACAAATTCCGCGTTCCCGAAGTGTTCGCTATTAAGGGCTTTTAAGGTACATAGATAAATATATATATATATATTTTATAATCTTGTCCTACTCTAAAAGTTCAAAATATTTATTATACTCGGTTGAATGTGGAAAAAGATTTAAAATATCAGATGTACGAAAATTGCAAAAATCCCCCCCCCCAAAAAAAATGAAAATATAAAAAAATATATTGCCACATAGGCAATTTTACATATACATCACTTGATAATCACAACAGCCATTTAACTATGAATAATGAAAATAAATAAATAAATATTCTACTTTAATAACATTGGGGAAAAAATGACTTTGGTATTTTGTTAAATATATTTGCGTTTTTAAACTTGTCCTACTCTAAAAGTTCAAAACTTTCATTATAATCAGTGCAAGATTTAAGATATCAGCTTTACAAAAATTCATGCAAAATCCCCCCCCTCCCCCCCCCAAAAATGAAAATACTTATTTAAAAATTATGTTTTTAAAAAATTTATATTTCCACATGGGCAAGTTTTTATGTAGATCAGAGGGTACTCACAAAAGCTATTCAACTATCAATAAAAACAAATAAGTACATATTCTATATTAAAAACATGAGGAAAAAATAACTTATGATTTCCAAACTTCTTTCGTCTTAAATATATACAGTAACATCTGTCATTTTTGTATTTTTCGTATAAGTGCATATAAATAAAGTTACCACAATTTTAAATACGAAATCTAGTTAGAGGTTTTTACTTTTTCCCATTATAAATTTCAAATTACTTTTTTATTAAAAATAATAAAAAAATCAGTATTAGAGTGGATTGCAAATCAAATACATATGTATATTTTTACAGGCAGCTTCATATAATAGACGAGTCTCATTTACTTTATTTATCTTTTTTTAATCTGCGGTTTTATGCCAGGAAGTAAGAAAGCATTAGGTCATCTTTCAAAGTTTTTTTTTATATTTACTTCCTTGTGGCCGTCATTTACTGCGAGATAAAAATTATTCATTGAAACTAAGAACTGACATTGAATATATAATTCGTAATAAAAAAGAACGTCATAAGTTTAAAAATATATACTTCTAGAATTAGTGGGGTTTTTTGCGAACAGATTCAAAACTAATTAAATTTCATGCAGGATTTTGTTTAGTACAATAAATAAAATCATAAAATACACTAATTTTACTATTATAAAGAAACTTACTTGAGTTGCTGCAAGAGGTAAGAAATATTCCTCGATTTGAAATTTTAAAAACTACCACAACCACAGTGAGGGAGAAAGACTTTCATCAGTTTAAAAGGTAATCCATAATACATCCGACTAGCCATATTTAAAGGATGAGATGTTTCATCCTAAAAACAGGACCCGCCAGACAAAAGTTTCTTTTTTTTTTTGCCAGCTTCGACAGGACGAAGATGAATAACACAATATTATTGATATAAATTGATACGAGTTAACACTAAGCCCATTGCACACGCTTTGTAGAATTTCCGGGTGTAATCTTCAACCGTCGTCTACTTCGGTTCTGTGTCTATCCCGCCCTTGTATCGACGACAGCTTCTAAGAGACATTTGATGCCGAGCACACACGTCAGATGTATGTATTCAATAAATACATAATCCAAGTTAATACGAATTAAAATCACAGTACTTCACATTTCGCAAAAAACGAATTAAAATACACGCGTACATAAAAACAAACTTTGTTTGAATTACAACGTATACCACTTCGAACGAAGACATCTAAAACGCATGCGCAACTGGGAGTGCTAGTGCCCCCTGGTGGTTATTGCGTCGGAAGAATCAAAAATTAAGACACGTTTAAAGCAATGAAGTGTCTTAAAATAAGACGTTTGCGGATATTTTAGACATTATTCTCAGTTCGTTTACACCATGGTCATAGTAAGACGCTTATGTATCTTAAATTAAGACATCTATAGTGTCTTAATTTTCAGATTAAGACACTTAAGTGTCTAAAATTCTTTTTCAGTCACATATGTGTCTAAATTTAAGACGCTTCTATTTGCAGTGTGCGAAGAATTCTAAGTGCATTTGTTGCAAAAATGATTCACATTCACAATTTAAATGCAATGCATTTCAGAAAATGCATGTCAATGACCGCATTGAATTCGTAAAAAGAAACAAAATATGTTTCAACTGTTTATCAAACTCAAACCATTCTGCGAAAAACTGTACATCCAATTATTCGTGAATTCAGTCAGCAGTCATCAGGGGGGTCAGATATGACTCCGAATTCATCTGCTCCCTCCCAGGATGAAAAATACTGCTTAAATCCCGAGCTAAGTGTTTTGAAAATACGAACAGTGATTTCGTAGGCACTTCTGTAAATAATTCGTGTCAAAGGAGAAAAACCACTATTTTATCTACTGCTTTAATCAATATTAAGAATGTGTCTGGTGAATTCATACTTGCGCTTGCATTAATAGATGTCGGCTCAAATTACTCATATATTTCTGATAACTTTGCAAAATTATTAGGAATTAGAAGGGAGAAATTTAATGTTTCTGTTTCATGTTTGAGTGATTCTCAAATAAGTGTCAAATGGAAAATTGGGGCCACTGTTTCGAATAAGGCTGATTATAAGAGAACAATAGATTTTTTGATTGTTCCAAAAATAACAAACCTTATACCAGGGCATTATTTTAGATTTCCATTTTTCAAGCTGCCTAAAGATGTGAGATTGGCAGATCCAAAATTAAATGAACCTAATAAAATAGATGTTTTGATACGGACTGAATGTTTCTATGAATTATTGCGAACTGGTCAAATAATTCGCTTAAGAAGTTCTAACGTCATTTTGCAGAATACCGTATTTGGGTACGTAGTGGGAGGTTGCATCTCTGATTCAAATACTGATAATAATGATAATTATTGTGGGTTAATTTGCAATGTAGAAGAAGAATTAAGCAAATTTTTCGATTTAGAATCGATTGGAATTAGGGATGATCCTTACTGTAATGATGAAGATAAGGTATTGGAAATTTTTACAAAAACAGTTTCCTGTAAAGATAATCGTTACGAAGTAGTCCTTCCGTGGAAAAAGGATTGGACAAATTTGAACGATAACTATGAGGTCTCTGAAAAACGATTTAAATATTTACTTAATAAAATGCGAAACGATGATAATTTGTTTTCTCAGTATAAAGAGATTTTCAAAGAATATCTTGATTGTGATATTATTGAAAAAGTGTTAGATTTAACTAGACCAGACAGACCCATATTCTATTTGCCACATCGAGCAGTTTTTAGAAAAGATAGTGTCACCACGAAAACACGCATTGTATTTGATGCTAGTTCTCACGACGTAGGTCAACATTCTTTAAACGATTGTTTGTGGCCTGGTATCAATTTAAATCCTAGTATTTTTCAGTTGCTCGTTAATTTTAGAATGAATAAGATATGAATTTTAGCGGATGTGGAGAAAGCATTTCTCCAAATTTCATTATCAGAAAAGGACAGAGATGCTGTCAGATTTCGCTTTGTGGAAGTTACCGAAGATCTGTCGAATAAAGTGTCTGATAATTTGAAAATTCAAGTGTATCGTTTTAAATGTTTACTTTTTGGATTAAATGCTAGCCCATTTCTCCTAGCTGCCACAATAAAAGAACATATATGAAAATTTAAGGATCAATATCCAGAAACTTTTGAAGTCCTCGATACTTGTCTTTATGTCGATGATCTGGTGAGTGGTTCCGATAATATTGAAGAAGCTTTGAAGATTTCATATGAGGCTAAGATAATCATGAATCAAGCTAGTTTTAATTTGAGAAAATGGTTAACAAATGACAAATCGTTACTAGAACGGTGGAAGAAAGAAGGGTTCGAGATTTATCCATTTGATCAAAATCATAGAATTATAAATTCATTGAAAGTATTAGGAATATCATGGGATGTTGAACAAGATTTTATTAGCATAGACATTTCGAGTTTAATAGAATTTTTGAGGAATAAGAAAAATACTAAGCGGTTTGTTTTACAGACTTCTGGAAGAATTTATGACCCTACTGGTATTCTATCTCCATTTACTATAAGACTTAAATGTCTTTTCCAAGATTTATGGATCCACAAGCTGTCTTGGGATACTGAGCTCCCCATTGACATCTGTGAAAAATGGATACAATGGTGTTCAGAACTCTCTAAATTAAATCAAATTAAAATCCCTAGATTTGTTTTCCTGTCATCTGATACAAACAATGTTGAAATTCACTGCTTTTCTGATGCAAGTCAAAAGGCTTATGGTGCTGTTATTTATTTGAGAGTACAAGATTACGATCAAGTTTCTGTTAGTTTCATAGCATCTAAAACCAGAGTTGCCCCAGTAAAGAGAATAACTTTGCCACGCTTAGAGTTGATTGGTGGTTTACTCTCAGCTCGCTTAGGATCAGAAATTAAAAAGGTAATTGATCGTAAAAATACTTCTAAAATCTGTCATTGGGTAGATTCAAAAATAGCTTTATTCTGGATTAAAGGATCCAGCAGAAAATGGAAGTCCTTCGTTGCCAATCGTGTGATGAAATCCAAAGATTAACTCAACCAGAAACATGGTCTCATTGTGCAGGTAAAGACAACCCAGCAGATCTTCTTTCACGAGGAATAAGTGCGGAGTTCCTTGTGAACAATTCCAAGTGGTTTACAGGCCCCAAATTTTTGATGTATCCAGAATTTTCCTCGAATTATTTGCAATAATCTTTTTCTGAAAGCGACTTACTAACTGAAAGTAAAAGTCAGAACTATTTAAGTGAAATGAAATGTTCCGAAAGGAAAAATAACTGTGAAACGACTTTATTTCTAGCCACCTATAATTTATCCTTTTTTGATAACTTTTTTGATCTTAGTAATGACTATTATAAACTTTTACATATTTTTTCCTTTGTTCGCAGATTTATATACAATTGTAGAAATGTTGATAAAAGAAAGGGTAACTTGGTTTTTGAAGAAGTTAAGGAAGCTGAAAACATTTTGACTAGAGTATCACAAAAATGTTTACGTAGTAAAAAGGCTGTGACAGGTAATCTTAATATTTTAAATCCCTTTATAGATGATAAGGGAATCTTACGTGTTGGCGAAAGGCTCAAGAAAGCTTCCGTATTTTATGAGCAGAAACATCCGGCTATTTTGCCAAAAAATTCTAAATTAAGTAAGATATATTTTATTACTATGCATAAGCGTCTTTTTCATGTTGGTCCCCAAGGACTCTTGAATTCTGTTCGATTAAAATTTTGGCCTCTAGGGGGTAGAAATTTGGCAAGAAAAACGGTGCATTCTTGTGTTATTTGTTTTAAGGTAAAACCAACTCCATGCTCTCAGCTAATGGGTGAATTACCTTATGAAAGAATTAATGAGTCACCAGTATTTAATTGTACCGGTTTAGATCTATGTGGTCCATTTTATGTAACCTATACAAATCAGCGCAAGGGTTCATTGAACAAAATATTTATATGCGTTTGCATATGTTTTGTAACTCGAGCCATTCATCTAGAGCTTGTCTCGGATTTAACCTCAGATGCTCTGATTGCCACTCTTAAGCGTTTTATGGCTAGACGTGGGAAATGTTCTAAGATTTTTACGGATAATGCTAGGAATTTCGTGGGGGCAAATTCCAAACTGAAAAAGTTTTACAAAATGATAAATTTTCCAGATGAAATTTTAGAAAGTTATCTAATTTCTGAAGAGATTGACTGGAAATTCATACCTCCTAAATCTCCCCATTTCGGAGGACTTTGGGAGGCAGGTGTGAAATCAGTTAAACATCACCTTAAACGAGCGACAGGTGATTTGCAGTTTAATTACGAAGAGTTTGAAACTATAGTTATTCAGATAGAGGGCATTTTGAATTCTCGACCTCTTACACCTTTATCTAACGATTTTGATAATTTTGAGGTCTTGACTCCAGGTCATTTTTTGATCGGGAGATCCATCAATGCTATACCTGAACCAATGTTAATTGATACTAATATCAATCGATTAAACCGTTGGCAGAAGACTACGAGTGTCGTCCAGTCAGTTTGGGCAAAATGGAGGTTAGATTATTTAATTACGTTACAGCAGAGATCTAAATGGGTAGCGGAAAAAGATAATTTAACAGTAGGATTAATGGTATTAGTAAAAGAAGTTTTTTGCCTGTATGTAAATGGGCGTTAGGCCGCATTAGTGAAATTTATACAGGATCAGATGGCAAGGTCAGGTTAGTAAAGGTTCGCACTAAATCAGACGAATTAAAGCGTTCAATTGCATAAATAGCTGTCCTTCCTATTCATAACTAAAAACAAAATAGTTATTAAATTATTGTATATTTGAATTTTTGTTATGTTCTGTATATTTGTTTGCTGTAGAAATTTTTATGTAAAATTTCTATGTAGATTTATTTTATTGTAAAAATATTCTGAGATATTGAAATTTGTACATTTCAATCCGGGGGAGAATGTTTATTGTTGAAAAAGAGAATTTATAAGTCCCGTAAGAGGGCGTCGCGAGTTCCTCTGGATTGAAAATGTGAAGTGAACGGAATAGAGAATAATGTTGTTGTGAAGTAAGATGGCGACCAGAGTGTTCGCTCATCGTATTGTCATTTTAAATAAAAAGAGATACAGTCCAACAAATTGTTGTGTTTAATGAGTAAAGTCTAACAGTGGGATTTCCGGTTTAAAGTTATGGGTAAGGATCGTCCGAAACAGAAACCGAAACCGAATTTCGTTAATATTAATATTTTCGGCCAAAAACGAAAACAAAAATGTACAAAAAATATTTAAGTAATTAACATATACAGAAATATACAGAATTATTAATTAATTATACATGCAATTAATTTATTTATGAACATGATTATTTCTATTTATGCAAATTTCATTTAATTAAAAAATGTTTCAAGCATACGCACCCCGATTTATCTTTTATAATGATTTTTGTAAATTTTCTGTTATACTAGAACTTTCTCAAAGAGTATTCGAAATACTTCTAGGGTTTCAAACTAAAAATTTTCTATTACTCTATTCTTTTCTATTACTATCTTGCAGCTTTTAATGAGTACGTGAAAAGCGTCATATATGCATTGTTTGCTTTATAATTTGCACTCACGTCTTGAGTCAGTAATGACTGATAATTATAAAGTTCATAGCAGTGAGTATAAAGTGAGCAGTATAAAGAGTGCCTCATTTCAGACGATACGGCTCAAACTAATGAGCAATATTGAAAATTTCCGAAGGTAGTAACGAGGTTTTTGGAATGCAGATAGTTTCGGTCGAGTTTCGGAAAGGTCGAATTTTCGGCAGCATTTTCGCCGAAACTCAAATTTTCGGCCGAAACGATAACGAAACCGAATTTTCGTTCGCTCTCTAGTTATTGACAAACTTGTCGGTAACTCAATTTAAGTCTATATAGTAATTTGAATGAAAGCAACGTGAATGAGGACCTCATTTGATTTCAGTATCACCCCATGCGATAACAGAGACACCGCTAAATCGTCGCTTGAAAAAAATGTCCTCGTTCATCCAAAAGTTATAACAAAAATACCAAAAACTATTTTGTCATTTTAAGTTCGATTTATTTTCATTGAATAAGACAATATTTTCCCACTGTAAACCCAGAATATTTCTTAGCAAAGCCAGTTTCTTATGCTGTATCGATTTTTTATGTTGTATTGAAAGCGCCGGACAAAACGTTATTTTTGGATACCGATAGTTTTAATCTTTTCTAAAACATTGCAAAAAATTATGGTATACGATAAATTTAAATATTTGTTTATTTCATTGGGAGTTAATTGTTTTGCACACGCTAGATGGGTTATCAGTGATTTTTGTAAGCGCTCAGTAATTCAGATCCACCTTTACTTATGTGCTTACTGTAATTTCTATGACTTTTCGAAAATGACAAATTACTATCTTTGACCCATTGATCTTTCATACAATATCACATGCATTTATTCTGCACCTTCTAAACGTCAGTACTTTTACATTTTCACTAAAAATGAAAAACGTTTTAAATGCCAAAAAGCATTGAACTTTCATAAAAGTTAAAGCATCATAATTCGGTTTGTCTTTGACGTAGAAGAATGGATTTTTTATTGCCTTTCATACACTCAGGACGACATCTTAACCCTTTATTTACTGCAATTTTGGACATGTAATTTTTTCTTAGTTACTACAATGAAAATTAAAGGATATACATAAACAATACTCACACATGCGTTATTTAATTTGTCACAGGTAATTAATTAAACTGGTACTTTAAAATACAGTCAGTAAACTAGGCCTAAAACATTCTAGTAACTGAAAACCAACATGATATTTCAAACAAAATTTAAACTCTTAAAAATTCTAAATAACAAGAAGACATTCGCAAGTTAACAATTAAAAAATATTAACTTGATGTAGTTTTATTTTGCACAGGAGAGCGTGAGTTTCAAAACTCTTGCCTTGAAAAATAAAATCTTGGGAAATCGCGAAAAACTTATAATTGCGTCCATTGGTTTTCAATTTAAACCAAGATTTTACAATGCCAGAAATACACGATAAAACTATTGATTTTTCAGACTGTAGTGTTTTTTCGATGCACTTTCGCCAATGCAATAGATTGATAGAAAAAACTTGATTTTTTAATTTTAGATAACGCGAGTTTTGAAACTCACGTCCTCACACGAAAAATGAGTAAAAATTAAAATTTGATGGTATTAAAAAAACAACTTTTTCTTAGGTTTCGATCTTATTAGCAGTCCTTTAGTTATGCGACGCCTATATTCCAGGGACATCATGTTCCCTCGTATCTCCACATATGCAATATATGAATTTACATATGCCTTTTCTAGCATTGCAGAAAAGAGCCGGTGCCACAACTTTTTTCTATTTCCCATAAAAAATAATAATGAAACTGAAAAGAAATACCAGGAAAAGCATTATTACACTACAATTTAGTAATTACATTATAAAGCAGATAAAAACGATGGATAACTACACAGACGAAATGTAAACAAGGAATTTTTCTCCAACACCCAGTGTACGGTCGGTACTTATAAGTACTGCCTAGTAATTCAACTGTTAAATCAAATACATCACCGTTTATTTACAACAGGTAGTCAAATCGTATTCTGAGATCATAATGAACACATAAAAAAATCGAACACTTATCTTATGTCCTTTACTATGCTTGAAGCAATAAAAAGACAAGCGCGACAATCTGAACAAAATTTTGGCACAAAACACATCGACTGTTTAAAAGATAGCCTACTTCCGCGCTAAAATAACGAACCTAGAACTAGTGCTACCAAGTATCTTGAAAAAGTGGAGTTAAAAGGGTGTTTTTGCAAAGTACCACTAGAATATTAGTACGGGATGAAAGTTTAAAGTGAGTGGTACTTATAAGTACCGTCAGTAGATAAAGGGTTAAAAATTATAATTAGTTAGTTTTCTAAAAGTTTTTTTAGTATGTTATAGGAAGAGAAGCCGTATAAAAAAATATTTCGTATTTTAATACATATATACTCTTTTGTAAAACTATTGTCATTGTCATTTATAAATGCTATTCTTGATTTAAATATATAGTGTAATTGAAATACAATTTAATTATAAGTTGTTTAATTGATAACCCTCACTTCCTTTCCTTTTGGCAATCCTACTATATATAATGATGGATAGTTTTATATCGGTGTTCGGTGTGTTTTCGAGGAAAATAGCATTATTCTGGATACATCGATTTATTAATATCCTCTCTGTATAAAGAAAGTAATTATCCTAATATTGAAACTGATTATACATTATATATCACACCTGACAAAATTTAAATATTAAATAAGTTTACGTAATTGCGAAATTGGGATCATATTAATTCTTCCACATAAAGTGGATATTTTTTAGATTAATTGAGCTGACTTGATTCATCTTTTGACGAAACGCTACTTGAAGGACGCTACTTGATAAAATTAAAGATTTAAATCGCAGAAACTAGTGTTTATTCCAATTACTATTTGGTAATATGCATTTCAATTTAGTGAACTAAATTAATTGAATCAATTTTTAAAGGAACGAATTATATTACTCTTCATAGGACTTTATTACTTTAACTAAAAGATTAGTAAAAGTAACGATAAGCCGTTTCGCTTTCAAAACTGAAAGCGGAATATAATTATTTCGAAGACTTATTACACATTTGAGAGCGGGAGTTACAAAATGTCAAATATTATTTTTAAAACGCCTCAGTATTTTATCAAATGTACAGATCTAGATTAAATTAAAACGCTGAGCTTTAGCGAGTAATTGATTTCAATCAAAATTTTCATTTAGTTTTAAAGCTTTTAAATTTTAGCAAAAATTAACTTCATTTGTTTTCAGAAAATTGTGCTGAACGCAGACTAAAATTAATTAATTTCCATCGATCCAAGTTTGTTTTTATCAGTAAATCAAGCGCGATTCTAAAACAATAAAGCAAAGAAATAAAACAAATCAAGGATTAACAATGATATCAGAGATAAGGTGTAAAATAATTCGAAAATTACAATTTCACCGAGAGAAATGATAGGAAAACGATTTCAAACTAATTTGTTTTAGGAAATAATTTTAAAATTGCAGAATTCCACAGCGGAACAGTTAAAAAATGTTTGTGACTTATACTGGACCGTTTTAATTTTAGCGAGAGTAACAATAGACACGAGATTTTAAATTATTTTATTTTCAGAAATAATTTTAAATATACAGAATTCCACAACAGACAATTAAAAAAATATATATGATGACGTGTGTTTCAAAACTCGCCTTATCCCAAATATCAACTTTTGGGAAATCACAAAAAACCTCTAACTCTATTCATTGGTTTTCATTGTAAACCAAGATTTTACACTGCCAGAAATACAGGATAAAACTAGTTTTTTTGCAGTTTGTAGTGTATTTTGGGGCAGATTTACCAATAGAATAGATAGATAGATAGACAGAGAACACACCATTTTTTTAAATTCAGGATAAGGCTAGTTTCGAAATTCATGTTGTCATATATAAAAGTATTAGTTTTTATTTTGCCGATTTTTCGTTCGATAACATCAAATGTCACTTGCTGCAACAGTATGCGAATGAATGCGAATACAGCAAGAATTCAATATTCTTATATCATGTCTTACAGGAATATCTCAGCAAAGAGGAACTTTTATTCGTTATACCATTATTTAGTGAGTCGCCACAAGTTGCTGACTACTAGGTCCACTAATTGTTGAAGTAAAAAATTTCACGTTTCTCTGTATTTGTATAATACTAGTGAATTTGCCTGCTTTTCCAGTGTTAACTGTGAGGGTCTTCAGGGTAAAATAATTAAAAATGTATCATCCTAAAAATACGACGATCACAAAACTGTAGCCCTGTGCATTCTACTCCAATTTCTTTAAAATGATAATCAGCAAAAATTTTACTACTTTGACAGAATCATAGTAAAATTTCTCAGCTTTATAAATGAGATTGCCCCTATTGTTTTAAGCTAGTAATAGAAAAATGTACGATAAAAAAGGTCAAAATCGCATCTAAATGGAATAGCATTTAATGAAATTCCATTTTGTATGACTTGAAAATAAAGCCTTTACTTTACAGATATTGGACGTTGACTTCAGAACATCAACTGGCCTCTGCTGATTATTAAAAATCATTTGTAAATGGAACGGTACATTTCTATTCACAAAAAATAAATCTACAACAATTTCATGAAAATGACATCATTCTCGTTGTTTTTCTAAGGTTATTGTGGATGCTAGTGTGAATATGAGTTGCATTTTATTATAGAAATTTACATCCTAATTATGAGATTGCTATTTTTTTTTACATAAATTTAAATTTCTGTATTATTGAACATTTTAAAAATTTATAATGCATTTAAATTGAGGCACGACGTCATTTAATTTTATATACGAAAATTGCACATTATCATCTTAGAATGACGCACTTTCGCATTCAAAAATCCATTGAATTAGTCTGATTTTTTTATTGACTTGCAAAAAGAAATATATTTACTATAATTTAGCATTTCAATTAATTAGAAAAAATTCTAAAAAACAAATTGCCTAAATATTGTGCATACATACTTTCTTTTTGGGTGTGACAACAAAAAAGAAAAAAAATGCATTTGAAAAATAAAATATTTTTATGAAGATAAATCGTGATAAGTGGTCGGAAAAAAAGGAAAAGGTGGTCTGATAAATTTATAGATGCCAGTATTTTCCGCCAGGTTCTGAAGCGTGTGTATTTCGCGTTTCGCGCAAATTAATATAAAAATGTGTATTTATATGGTATGCAATCAAAAAAATTAGATTTGCATAAGAAACACACGCACAGACTTCGACCTTTATATAGACAGATTACAAAGTACCGTTCTAATTATGTCGTTTGCTGCTAAAAATTTTAAAACATGGAAATTGAACATAGTTCACTTTGAGTAAACGGACTTCGATGAGTCAAAGGGACATAGTCAAGGAGTATCATCTGAGTTTAGGAGCCGTTAATAAGATTTTAAATAAAAAAACAAAAGGGAATCGAAAAGTCAAATGTGGAAGAAAAAAAAATACAAAAGTTTGAGATGAAATAGTTTTAATTAGAAACAGTAAATCAAATCCGAAAAAGACAAGTTTTGATTTTTTTTTATCAACAGGATTTCTCACATGCTGGAGTTATTATTCATGACTCCGTGGTAGGAAAAAGCATTTTGAACGCGGCAGAAAGGCCATTAGATCCTAGAAAGAACAATTATTGATATCAGTAATGATGGAGAAAAGATATCTTTGATCCAAGACTTATGCGACGTGAACTATTAGCGATTGTAGAATTTTATTATTGTTGATGAAACACACATTTTGGTACAGTTGCAATCGTTACGCGCGAATAAGTGACAACAATAACTTACAGCAGCCCATCTTGAAGGTCAAAAGATCAAACTCCTGCAAAATTCTTTATTTTTGGAATAAAAATTGGAAACAAAACTAAAAAACCCTGACGACAAAGGTGAAGCAGTTTTTCTGCAAGATTCAACTCTACGCCATGTATCATATTACAGGAAAACAAATTTTATACATAAAAAGAAAACTTTCATAGACTAACCCGACAAGTCATTGGATTTAAATCTGTTTAAAATTGTGTGGGTAATTGAGATTTCGTAAATTGGGCTGTACTAGAAAAGAAAAACTATAAAATAATGCATTAAAGAATATATTGCAATAAAGGAATACATTTATAAAAGAAAAAATGGATGAAAATATTAATCATATATAGTTTCGAAAGAAGAATTTATAAGAATACTGCAAAACAAGTATCGATAACATGCCAAAATATAGAAGTAAGTATATTAAAGAGGCATCTCATTTCTTCTTAAAATGCAGGTTGTTCATAACAGACTGTCCCAATTACGAAACTTAATAGTATCAACTGTAAGAGTTGTAGAGTGTTGGTTCAAGGTCACAAATAGTAGTTCAAATAGTTTTAGATGAGCACATGCGCAAGTACGGCTTTGTTATATAATCGTCAGCAGTACCACATATGCAAAACGGCGATTGCTGAGCGTAAAAAATTATTGCTGGGCTGAAGATTTAAAAGCGTACGCTACCGATGTACGCCATGCGAATATTTCCTTTAGGACTTTACAAAACATTGTGTCTACCTTCAGCCGCTACCTAATGATTTGCCAGAAGTTAGACACAGAATTGAAGAGGCTATTATTTCCATTACTCCGGACTTGTTCACTGATGTGTGGGAATGATTGGACTTTTGGTTGGATATGTGCCGCATAACTAAAGGTGTACATATCGAACATTTGTAAGGAAAAATAGGTTAGTTTACCTTTACTGTGATGTATGATTTTTTGTAAATAGTCTAAATTAAACTGTTGTAACATACCATTGAATCTGGGACATCCATTCATAGACACCCTATATTTCTAATACATTCTTTATTAAAATAAATAAATATTTTGAATTTATCACTTGTGTTCACGTTAATTAAGACAATGCTGTATGTTATTGGATTTCGGTGAACAGAATGTCACTGCCTTTCGTTTGCGCTTTTAGTTGCTTTTACAATCTAGCTCATTATAGTAGAATATTTGAAAATAAAAAAGTTGGTAACAATAAGTATTCGTGATTTTAAAAAGTAAAAAAATAAGTAAAAATACACAAAATTACAATATATGGTTTTTGAATATCGTACTTAGTTTCAATTAGTATTGTGTTATATGGCAATTCCATAGAAAATTATCGTTTGGGGGAGGGGGGATAAAATTTATAATACGTTTAATTTAAGGGTATGATTGGAAAACTTGATATTTTTATATTCTATAATACAATCCTAATAAAAAGGCATTGTAAATTACTGTTTACAAACTAAGTTAAGTACCATTATTGGCTTTGTAAAGTTATAATGTTACGTCAGTTACACAATAAAAGTTACATCAGTTACAAGTGTAAATGCCATTTTTTTTCTTTTTTATTATTCAGAAACTAATTAAACAAGTTACTGTTATAATTTGGAATTACTTAGTGTTGTTGAGAATATTAAATCACCTTTTTTTTTTACTGGGATAGTTTTTATAAATTTTACACTTTAATTTTTACACTTTCTGCCTTCAGGCAGAAAGAAATGTTTATATATTTTATGCTGCGTCAGTTACAGAATTTTGAATTGCAATTTTTGGGACTAAAAGAGAGATTGAAATAATCTGCAGGTATTTGGGTACTAAGTTCTTAGTAAGAAACATCATAAATTGTAAAAGTTTGTTCTAGTTTTATTAGTAAATTTTCTACATAGTTTTGAAAACAAAATTAGATGATCAAATGTTACGTCAGGTACGATGGAATTGCCTTATATTGGATGACTGGAATTAATTTTTTCCTCATCCTTCTCATAGATTTTAAACTTATTTTATTGCATCATCCAGAGTAAAAATGTTGTAATGCTATAGGATAGAATATTATTTATAGTCTTGAATATCTGTTTATTATACTTAAAAAAATTGTCTTGGTTTAGAATATCATTAGGACGTGAAAAGAGATTTCCTCATACTTCAGCAATACCTACATTTCTATGAAAAGTAGTCAATATTTTCTACTAAACTGATTTTAATTCTTCTTCTTTAAAATTAAAAATTCCTTGTTTTTAGACGTTTTCATTACTAGCCTTTTTATGTAAATTAATAATTATCCATTTATTTCTATATATTTTATATAGATTATTTTTTTAATTTTTTATCTTCCGTAATAAATTCAAATAATAGAAACTTGATTAATCTACTGTAGTGTGATAAAGAAAAAAATGAGCTCTTTCATTTTGAAACTGGTGCAATGTCTTTATGGAAAATGTAAATGGATTAAAAAATGTACTTTAATTTAAATATAAATTCATTAGTATTAGAGGGATTTAACACTTTTCAGACAGTTCTTAAAAACTAATTCTTGAAGACAAATTCTAAAAGGCGCAAGAAGTTCTTGCCTTTTTTTTTTTTTTTTTTTTTTTTTTTTTACCAAGAGAATCATTTTATCGACAAACAGATCGTCATTTAAAAAAGAAATTATGAATTTTATTTCTTTAAAGTAAAATATTTAACTGAGATTACGAAGAAGAGTCGTGCGTGTTTTTCGTTGTATTATCATTTTGTCAGTTACGCGATTAAGACCTCTAATCTTTCATTTCTTTCATTTCTGAAAATGGTTTGCAGCCACCGAGAATAAAGTAAAATACGCATATACATTTTAAATAAATCGGAAATTGTACGTCAAGCATGGCAAATGAGGTGCGTTTGTAATACAACTCGTTTCATATATATATCTTGGTGCAATAGTTGTTGCACTCTTAAGCAAAAATGCATGGATACAAAATTTATTACAATTATATATACTAAATTCAGTAATGCAGAAATAATATGACTCCAATTTAAATGTGACGTAATCACCATGGCAATCTAGAATAATTACTTTCATGGGATATCACTGAATTAATTACATATGATAGTATTTATTATAATGAAGAAATCTTTTATTAACCGTTAACAAGAAACGTGAAAATCCCGTGCACAAACAGAGAACTTAATAATTTACCAAATAGTGAACTTAAACATTTAATCTTTAATAGTAATGCATTAACAGGATCAATTTTTTAATATAACAGAATATAAATAAGTTTGGGATGTCGGAGAGAGACAATAGTAAGGGCAGATATGTAGATGCAAACATCTCACAGATGTACATTTCCGGTTAAGGGTTAATATCTTTTCAAGTTTTGATTCAATTTTCATAAAGTTTGAAAAAACTCGACAAAATTCGGCAACAATTATACAGTGCATCGAAAAAGTTTAAGCACAATGCAAATTTTTTAATAAAAATAAAATTATACAACAGAATGCTTTCAAATATCCACTGTAGGTGAATACTATGATCATAAATATATATCTCCAGTTTCGAAAAAATTCATCGCTACGAAAATCAGAAATTACAAGAAAACAGCTTTTGTGATGTCGCAAAAGTTTATGCACAAATGAGACTTTATGCAAATATCTCCTTAAACATGATAGGTGGAGGATCGGCGAGACTTTTTTCCTAGAGTATAAAGTGTAGAGATCGCTGTACGAGTTATATCAAAATGTCTAAATCTCTGCCGCTCTCGCCTGAAGAAGTTGTAGAAATTTGGAAGCTGAGAGCTGAAAGTAAATGTTTTTTGAAAATTTCGCTTATTTTAAATCCGACTAAACGTGGTGTTTATATTGTTTTGCAACGTGAAAAATAATTAAAAGATGTATATTGCTCAGAAACGTCGAGTAAAACCACATTTTGTGAGGACAGAAGAATTAAAAGATTGGCTTTAACTAGCTATTTGTCTCTTAATGAGATAAAAAATTGATTTGGCTCAAAAATATCACATGACATTATATGTAGACAAATAACAGAATCAGAATTCATCGAAAAACAAAAATTATCTCGTAAGCTTTTTCTGAAACAGTGTCACAAACAAGCAAGACTTGAATGGGCAAAACAGCACATGTATTATCGTGACGAATGGATTAGTGTTATTTTTTCTGATGAAAAAATGGAATTTGTATGGTCCAAATGACTTCTCGTTCTTTTGGCGTGCCTTGAAGAAAGATCCGAAGAGCATATTCAGCAGGCAACAACGTGGTGATTCGCTCATGGTATGGAGCGCTTTTGGCTGTAATGTACAAATGTCTCTTTGCTTCCTAAATGGCAGACAAAATTCACAAAAGTTTCAGGAAACTCTGATGGAGCATTTGTGATCGTTTGGAGAACTCCTATGTGGTCCCAACAGGACCTTTCAGCAAGACAACGCATCAATACTCACTTCCCATTGCACAAAAGAATGGCTTAGATCTCAGAATATCAGTGTGGTGAACAGGCCAGTACTTAGCCCAGATCTCAATCCTATAGAGAACATTTGGGGAATCCTCTCACGTGACGGCCACAAAAATGAGAAGCAGTATTAACCAGTGCAAAAGCTCAAATCAGTGATCGAGAAAGCCTGGTACAAACTCGCTCCCAAAACCTTCCGTACTCTCCTGTTATCAATGGAAAATTGAGTATTCGATCTCATCAGGTGCAATGGAAGCACCGTAGACTACTAAAAGACTTTTGTGCCTTGTGAAACGTATATATTTCGTTTTTGTGCATAAACTTTTGCGACAACACAATTTTCAATTTTTTATAATTTATTATTTTCCTTACAATGAATTGTTTCCGAATTCGAAACATGAATTTATAATCCAATCGTTTAGATACAATAAAAATTTCAAAGCATCCCGATGTATATTTTTCATTTTATAAAAATATTTAGCTTGTGCATAAACTTTTGCGTCGCACTCTATATATTAAATTTCAAACCATTCGGTTGGGAAATTTTTGCGCTGTTATATGCGGACAGACGGACGGACCAGACGACGACTATAGGTGCTATGTATTTATATAATTATGAACGCACCTAAAAATTGAAACGCTTTACTTCAACTTCATTGAAAAACATAATTTTCAATATTTTTGCTTTTTTTGCCGGTATTCTGATATTGGCTTCTTTAATTAAGTTTGTACTTAACGCTCTCAACAGTGTAGATAATGACAATAGCTGTAATTATTTTCATCTAAAATGTTTTCATTGTTTTCATAATTGTTTTCATTGTTTTCATCATTGTTTTCATAAGGAAGAATTTTAGGGGTTATTCATATATAACGTTATAATTTTAGGGGGGAGGGGTGTATCTGGCTCATGATATTTTAAGATATCTCTAGGGGGAGGGGCTTGTCTTTTGATATCGTTATCATTTTTGATCCAACCAAAATTTTCTCTTTTTATTTGTAACCTACTCTTTACATCAAAATAGTATGTTCTCTTTTTCTAGTATGTTATCTATTTTTGTGAAAATACGAAGTTATTATTAAATCATTAAATGATTATAAAATTATTCAATTCCAAAATAAGGAAAATCCCAACATTTGGTATTCATACTCTTCTGTACGTGTATGTTTATTTAATTCTCTGTCCGACGAACTATATGCGAAGTACGTTTGAAATATTACTTGTGTATGCTAGTACTACACTGTTAAAAATTTTGCAGCATTCTGGCAGGTCATTCGACCGTTTTTTGAAAAAAAGGTTTCATAACCATAATTTAACTATATTCTGACCATAAAATGGCCAATAATATGGTCAGAATAGTGTTAAATTCACGGTTGTGTAACAAATTTCGGAAAAAAAACGGTCAAATGACCTGCCAGAATGCTGCAAAATTTTAACAGTGTACACTGTTAAAACTTATCCTAAATAGTTTATGATTAAAATAACTTAAAAAAAAGAATGTAACATAATATAATCTATATAACATATAATATTATATATATCTATATCTATATAATATAATATAATGTACTTACAAAATATATAAAAAAATTAAACAATTAACTCATTGAATTTTCTTCTGGAATATCATCATGATCCTCCTCAACCATCTCCTCCTGTTCTGGTGCCTTAGGAATAATATTTTTATAGAAAGTAAGCACCTCCATTTATGACCAGTCGAAATCAAAATGTTTTTTCAACGATGTGTGGGCCTTAAGTTTCTCTTGCTTCACGGGGACTCCCTACCTCTTCTTCTTAAGAAGGAAGTTCGGTTTATAGATACCTCTAGCACAACGTTTGCACTCTGAATTTTGATATTCCAAGAATCTTCCGAAATAGACTTCCACAAATTTGAAGATGGCCATGGTATTTAGTCTTTATATAGTACCTTATTGTAATGCCTTTAAAAGCGAAATGGGATGCACTTGAAAAAAAAATTTCAAGGTGAAAATTTTACTTTCATGGATGTTTCTTGGAAGGAAAAAAACTGGACGGTTTCTTGAAGGAAATGTTTGAGATGTGAACTTCAAAATAAAGTTATCTTATGCAGTTTTGTCTTTGCTTGAAAAAAAAAAAAGCTTGGTGGAATCGTTATACATGTTGCATTGAGAGAGTTGAATACTCGAGGTTCTCTTTCAAGTGAGTGCACTTTGAGAGGATTGGAAATGCCTTAGGTTTATGCCTGAGAATAAAAATTAAATCTTTTAGCACCTTCTTACAGTAAGAAATATAGAAAGCTATCCTCCATTTTGAACTTACATTTTAATCTTCTTTTACGTGTATTCTTTACTAGCCTATGTGTTCGTATTTCTTTTTCTCTGTCCCTTCTTCCCTCACAAAATGCAAGTGTTTATTCACTGTCCGTTATACATAAGACATGCTGTAAAACTTGTTTAATTAGTTTGTATGAATAGAACAAATAAAATCTTTAAACGAAAATAGAAACAGGTCGCAGAGAAATGAAGAAAAAATACTGTGGTAGTAGCTGATAAGTTAGTTGTCTGTTGGTCTACGCATGAGCAGGGATAAAGATATTTTTGTTACCAAATCCCTAATGGATAAGGCGAGTTTTGAAACCAAACCAATATTTAAATAAACGGTCAAGTGCGAGGATTACTCGCGCACAGAGGGTTCCGTACAATAATATATGAATTAGTAAGTGTATTATTAAAAAACCATTGCTAAAAGAATACAAAGACTTTGTAAAAACTATACAATGAGGGTTGGGTATAGCTCTATATACTAGAAAAGTATAAACGGATATACCTTGAAAGTTCAAAGATAAATGGAACCTAAATAATATCAAATATAGCTATTCTGTATAACTCCTTTTTTAATTTTATCCTAATCTGTTTAAAATGAACTTAATTCGGTGCTGACAATAAAAGTAGTGCATATTTAAATTTCATTTGGCATTTCAAAAACCTAAATTCAGCGTAGTAATTATTTTTTCATTTTACAGTGTACCTAAAACAGTACGCTTGTTCAAAATTTTAACTTAGCATTGTGTTAAGAGTGCTTCGAAAGGACGTCGCAAAGTTGCAACGCAGCTTTGGTCCGTGCCGCGTTTTTCCATATAAGTTTTTAGTTAACCTTTAAACACACGGTAGATGTATTGAGAGAGCCACTCAGTGCAAACAGGTCGCGAATCCCATAGTATTTATGTGATTAATTCTCATTAAATTAGTCTGTTTTTAACAATTTGACGTTTATTGCTTTTATACTGCTACTGGACATTGCATTACACAAATATATCCATAAAATTTGTTATCTAGGCTTTAAAAGCTTATGGAATACGCCGTCCCTGTCATTATGTATGTCCAAAACGTCCTTGCCTTTAAGGGTTAGGCAGCCTAAGAGAGACTGCTCAGGGCCGTCTAGGCCTGCCCCTTAAAGCTTAACGTTGGGGCTCGTCTGCCAGCCCTGTCCAGCCCTGTCTGGCCGTATGCAGACGGACATACACAAGAGGTGCAAGGGGCGACGCACACCGCCAAGGGCGGACACTCACCACCGACCAAGAGCACAGAATTTATTTGAAAAAACAAAGTGAGTTTACAAAAAAGGCGAATGCCTGTCCGCCAGAAAACGCCTACTCGCGACAGAGGGCGGGATAATAAGAACATCTAAGATAAAAAAAATAATAATAAAATAATAAAAAAAATTACATCACTGCTCCTGGCCGCCAGGGGACGAACCCCTTTCGCGACAAGGGGCGGCAGGAAGGGAAAAGAATGATTCGCGTGGCACAATTAAGTTGGCACTAGCAAATACTCAAGCGTCCATTGGAGATGTAATGATTTTCCTGGTACAAGTAAGATGGCACGAGCAAATACTCAAGCGTCCATTGGAGATGTATCTTTTGATGGAACGGTGGAAAGCACGAGCAGAGGCTCTTGCGTTCGTAGGAGACCACATACTTGGTGGATAGGAGAAATTACTGGAGGCTATAAAGAGAACTGGATTCAGGTGCTGTTTGAAGCTTGATGTGGTGGCAGTGAGACTGGATAAGCAGAACCAGGACTTACGTTAAGTTTGTTAGGTAAGTAAGGAAATTGTGAATGTGTTTTAATCTGGTGAGTAGGAGGGTGCGTGAAAGGACATTTTGGAGCCAAATGACTGGAAGTATATCTGGACGCCTCAAGTGCCAGCGTTGCGTGAGACTACAACTATAATACGGGTGATTTACAGTGCCAAGTTCACCGCATTCGCAAGTGGCAGTGGATCTTATCTTGAAGCGGTCCAGATATGCATTGAAAGGGCCATGTCCTGTTAAGAAACTGGTGGTGTACGGTGTTAAGTTATATAGTGTTGCGCCTTGTATATCTAGTGAGACGAGTAATGTTGCATTGCCCTCGGCTATGCTTTCAGTCAGGCAGTCATTATGGCATGTGCGAGTTCGCATGAATGGCCCTCGCGGAACCCGAATTGTCTGGGGTGGAGAAGGTTGTTTGACTCCAAGAAATGCGTCAACCGGATAACCAGAAGCTTTTCCAGAAGCTTTCCTAGAGTGGAAAGAAGGCAGATGGGCCTGCATGACTTAGGTTCGGAAGGAGACTTGCCTTGCTTCAGAAAATAAACCACCTCTCCCTGCCTGAGTACTAAAGGAAAGTACCTCATGGCGAGGCAGAGGTTAGCCCAACACGTGAATATGTGTGGAAGTTGTTTGTGAGTCAGTTTTAATATCCGGAAATCAATTGAGTCTGGCCCTGGGGCCTTCTTGTCATTCAGTGTGTATAGTGCTGTTTTTACTTCTGCCTTTGTGAAACGTTTGTCTTCGTGTGCTGTGAACTGGGTATCCTGGTTGTCTTGTTGGGGATAAGCTGAAGGGTCCAAGACAGTATGTGTCAGGAATTCCAGGTTATTTTGTCGTGAGGTTTCGTGAGTTGGTCTTTGTAGACGTATTTCATGAAAAACTTGCCGGTCAGAAATTTTTGAGTGATGCCAAAAGGGTTATCTTTGTTGCTGCAGAATTTCTTCCACGCCACCCGTCTCGCCGCCAGAATCTCACGTTTATAAACTGCTTTATGTCTCGTACGACGTGCTGCAAGGATCATTACTTCATGGGGGATAGGATCGAGCAGGCGCAATGTTTTAATCTTGCGTCTGAGGGCCGTCAATTGGTTCCTCCGCTTTCTAATTGTTCCAGAATGAAAAGTGTGTGAATTTTGGATTGTTTTCAGTCGAAAGGAAGCCTTTGCCGCAGTCTGCATGGTTTCGATGAAAGTCTTTAAGGGTTAATATCTCAACTAATTACGGACTATTTTTTATGAAATTCATGATAAACAATGCTGTTATACTTCTGCTACGATAGGTACCTCCAGCGCTGCTCAACACTTTTACTGACTACCCGTAAATCAAAATTTGTGTGTAACGGAAAAATGCAATTTTCTCAAAAACTATGTGACTTATGGTAATCGCAATAATTTTCCTGCAAGGTTTAAATTAACGTCTACTACCTCTATTTTTTTCAGAAATTTAGTTTCAGTAAATTCGGAATTAAATGGGGAGGAACATATCTTTGCACTACATTTTCGTCCCGAACTTTGAAAATATAATACATAAAATTAAATGAAATATAATTTTGAGTTCAGCGTTACAAAAGCTTTCACACGATACCCCAAACGCTATACAAAGAAATTTTTTTTTCAAGTAACTTAATTAGCCCCATCTACATTTTTCTTAAATATATCTATAAATAGTTATTAATCTGTAAATATATAGGTTAATAGTGTTTATTACTTCCCTCAGTTTGAACTTTCCGCGTTCCATAGTTTACGAGTAAAAAGGCTGTGACAGGCGGACAGACAGACACAGGAGTGATCTTATAATGGTTCCGTTTTTACTTTTAAGTTCGGAACCCTAAAAACCCTGAACTAAAGGATAAATTTTTTTTAACATATTATAGGGTTTTTTCGGTGCAGGTTTACCAATAGAAGGTAGAGAAAACTCGATTTTTTAAATTTTGGATAAGGCGAGTTTCGAAATTCACGTCCTCAAACATATCTGTGTAGAGAAACTTCTGAGCAACGCAACGTGTAGTTATATCATTAAATAGTAGACGTTAATTCCGATCGATTGGTACTAATAGCATTTTCTACAATGACTTGCTAAAGTTTATAGTTTTAATTTTTCACGGCAGTCCATACTGCTTGGTGTACAAAGCCTATTAGAAATGATTAAATGATTTTAATTCAAATCTCTAATATATATATATATATATATATATATATATATATATATATATATATATATATATATATATACTTACATATATACATAATTAATATATACATTATATATACATATTTTAGATTTTTCCCTAACTACATGAAAAAGGATTTTTATATGACAGATATCAGCTGTGTATTTGAATAATAAAATTTTGAAATTGATAATTTAGACCTATGTGTTTATAAAGCAGCCTAGGATAAAATTTCGTATATAATATGTTATCTAGATATAAAGTTTCAATGTATTCAGCCATTTTTTCCTTTTACTTTTCATTTTACTTAAAGAAAGTATTTTTTTGCGGCAAGTTAAAAGAGAAACTCTCATCAAACATACATTATCAATTTCCCGTTTTATTAAAACTGCCTCTTTCTCCGTATTACTGGATATTAACTTCTATTACTGTAAATTTTACTGTACAGTAATGTAAAAAGAAATGTTTATTGTCGAAATAGATTTAGAAAAAATCAAATTTGAAAATTTTTTTAAAAATCGTAAATATATCAGTAAGGTTGATTAGAATTTTAAAGCAAATTTTATTTGAAAGTACATTTTGTTCTAATCGATTGTGTAAATTTTTGTGCTCGAAATTATGCGATTCTTAGAAAAGAATATATGCGCGATAAAATCGAAAGCGTATCGCAAATTGTTACCACCATTATTATACGGCAGCTTTAGTGGAACTCTATTTTCGAATTATTATATGGATTTTATCTTTACAAAACGCACGTAATGAAATAAGATGGTTTTAAAATGACATTATTTAAAAGTGCCTATTTTTTTTAATTTTCTGAGATGATTTATATAAAATACAGTTTCTGTGATCAAAGTTTTATTTACCAGACAATCTTGGATATTCGAAGATTTTCATAAATTAGAAAAGACAAATTAGGAGACATGCTGAATACATCTCATTATTGTAATAAAAATTCATATAATTATAATAATATAACGGGATGTAGTGATGTTATTTAAAAATTAACAGTAAAACGATCAAATCTTCAATATATATATATATATATATATGACACTGTAATTTACCAGTAGAATTACTTAGTATGCAATAAATAACAAAGCGTGTGACGAACCCTTTGGACCCAATCACTAAATGAGTAGTCATAAAGATAGAAATTCAGATAAAGCTCAAATTTATGTAAAGTCAATAATGACAAAAGATTAATACTAACTTATGCAAAAGTGGCTGTTCTGACAATTAAGATGAACCAAAGGAAACTTTCAAAACATTGCAAAAGCACTAAACAGAATCCTGTTGATTCTAAACTTTTTTTTGTTTGACAAAATCTAAACGATAACGTCTTAGGACGGCGGTCCAGATGGAGATTCCCAATTCGAATTCAGTCAAAGACGACATCAAGGCTTGATTAATCCCCCAAAATTACCTTGTAGTGACCGAGATATGGAAAAATCCCACGGATGAAACTTCTACTCCCGTATTTAAATTCGCCAACATAATAAACATATCTTTACGTAAGATAAACGCGACTATCTGATTCAGAGAAATAATAAAATATGTGAATTCCCGCATAGGTGTCAGACACCGGGCAACATGCTCACAACAAAAACCCAACGATTCATTTCATCCTAGACTACTCTGATACTCACTAGGCACTATAATATACTGGAAAATTATTAAACAAAACTTAAATTCATTTGATAAGTGTCCCATGTTCCGTTATGTCATTTAGAAGAAATCTGGTCATACATCAAATTTCATAGCGACACCCTCGCTGTAAATCTTCTAGTGTGAACATTTTTAATTGCACATAAATCAAAATATAGTGTAAAAAAAGAATGACAAAATTATTTCTATTCCTAAACCATATTCAGTTAATGTGATCAATTTTCTTCGAAAAACTACACTTCAGTTTCTTAAACTACAAAATATTAAATAAAATAAACATTCAAATAAAACAAAAATAATTAAATATTTCAGTATATGCTTAGAAGACTCCAGATTGCAATGAAAAAAAAAAAAACTTCTTTAAAGAATTTTGTAATCTGTAAAATTAGTGTTTGATGTAAAATGAAACTCAATTAAAAAATACGCGACTATTTTATATAACGTTAAGTAACTTCCAAGAAAAGTTTTCTGAATAATCAAAAATTTTTAATTTGAAATTTTCCTTTATAATAAAGAACAACGATAACTACATTAAGACAAAATGCAAATTCATTTCACAAGTCGCATCTTCAGAAACATCTGTTTCGGATATTCACTAGTTATGTAATTATTTTAAATTACATGAACTTCCGACTTTTAAAACTGAGCTGAAGATACTTTTTTATCAGTGGGTTACTTTTAAAGTCAGCACACTTTCATGAAGATTGGTTAATTAACCTCATGTATCAAAATGTCTTTTCTATCTAATCTCAGGTTAAAATAATTTTACATTAATTTCTCATTAGGGAAGGAAGTCGTTTTAATCATGCAGTTAAACGACTTTTAGTGAACGCATTTTGATAAATTACAGGAATTCAAAAGTATGTAGCTGCAGATGTTCAGTTCTGCGATCTTGAAATAGGTTTAATTTAAATGATCTTTTAGGAAATATATTACTGTCTGCATTAAACGGACTAAGATATACAAGTAGTCAAAAGTTGCTTGAACAAAACTTTAACGCAAATCGTATTCGTAAATTAAGTATTTTTTGGACATAAAGAAAATACTTTACATTCAAATATGCTGTGTTTATATGTCGTATGATTATATGTTATAAAACAGTTCATAAATCAGTTGTTAAATCACACTTCATTTTACAGAGCGCTCAAAAGTATTTTGACACCATTATATTCACTCGTATTTTGTTTAATATAAAAATATAAAAGAAAATATATTCCCTATCATTAAGAACAATATGACTGCAGTTATTCAAAGGTATCAAGTATCAACTTGTTTGTTTACATTCGGCGCCACCGAAGAAAAATGTCTCCTCCTTAGCTCAAAAGCAATTTGACGATTAGTTTGCATTTAATTGTTGAAGGCGTCAGTTTCTCTATAGATTCAATTAATGCTTATATAGACTTATTGTGATTATTTTTAAATGCCGAAACGCAAAGAATATTCTAGTTATGTTAGAAAAACCGTTATTAAATGCATTTAAACAAGGAAGGTCGCAAGCAGAAATTGCTCGTTCTGTAATATGTCTCGGCAGCTTGATAGTGCATGGAATAAAGTTTTTAATAAACGGAATTCTATCGAAAATAAGCCTCGAAGTGACCGTTCCAAAAAAAAAAAAACTTGCAATGTTGACCGCCTTATAAAAAAGCTATCCACAAATGATTGCCGTAAGTCGGCTGTAGTAATTCAAAATGAATTGAAAGAAAATTACGGCACAGACGTACAGGTTTCGACGGTCAAACGACGCCTAAACCTCCATGGTTTACATAGCCGAGGACCATCAAAAAAGCCTTTGATATCTGCTAAGAATAGGAAGGACAAACCTGCATTCGTAAAAAGACATAAATCGTGGACAAGTGTACGACGATCTAATGTTTTGTGGAGCGATGAAAGCAAGTTTAATTTAATGTCTTCTAATGGAATCAAATTCATTCGACGTCCTAAAAATAAAAAATATTATCTTCGATACCAAATACCCACCGTCAAAATGGAGGCGGCAATGTGATGGTTTGGAGTTGTTTTTCTCGCAGCGGAGTTGGACGATCCTTAGTTCGAATTGAGGGGAATATGGATAGGTTCGTGTGTGCTGATATATTAAGGACTCATAATCCACCATATGATAAACAAAACATGCATGCGAAGTGGTATTTTCAGCAAGATAATGATCCGAAACACAAACCATAGTACGTAAGGGGTTTTATGAAACGCAGAAAAGTCAAGGTTTTAAGAGTGGCCAAGACAAAGTCCGGATTTGAAATCCATAGAGCATCTGTGGGAGGAGTTAGATCGTAGCGTAAGATGCTAAAATTATTCAAATAAGGAGGGTTTATAAGCAGCTCTTAAAAATGAGGGGATAGAATGCCTTTAGCTTGAATACAAAAGTTAGTTGACTCGATGCTCGCGCGTTGTGAAGCTGCATAAAGGACAGAGGATATGCTACTAAATATTGACTGACACATTACTTTATTTGATAATTATCGTGTTAAAACATTTTTTTGTTATAATGTCAAAATACTTTTGATTTATCATTAATCTGATTTTTCATGGGTTTCACGTTATTTTCTGGCAAATGATAGTTAATTTACTAAAATTCTGTAAAACATTGAATATGGTTAAATAAAATAAATGATTGATTTTTGCATTTTATTATTGTTTTTAATTAACTCAATTATTACCTTTGTCAAAATACATTTGAGTGATACTGTTACTTCCATCTTTTCCCGTCTCAAGCAAAAAAGTCTATGTTGAATTGATATTTTGAGTATTTTTCTGTGTCGAACAATTATATAAAGGACTCTATTTTTAATATTTTTAAAAATATGGTAATAAGCGTTATATACGTATGTCAATTACACAAAGATCATCTTGTATAATCGCATATACTTATTTTTTACATATGTGCACTTGTAGAGTTCTATTATACAAAGAGGCTCTATTTTTTCTTATCATGAAATTATTGTATTATCTCTCTATTCTAAAAAAAAAGTAACTACCGCTGTCACCGCCGCCGGTTTTGAATTTTGTGACCGGAGGTCTTTCTTCGTTAATATTAAGAAAAATAATGCATACAAAAATATGACAATCGGTAGTGTTATACAGAAATGTTTGATAAACACGCTGATGCAGACAGTTTTCAAATCGAAGAATTATTTTAAGAGATATTTAATGCTAAAGTTGGACAAAATCGTTCCACTAAAAACGTTTTATAGTAGCAAAAACTATACATCGGAATTTAATAATTTTTAGTTTATTTTATACGTTATAATTTCCCGGTGTGCAGAATTGATTTATTTTTTTAATTTGACTCATTTTTCGAGGTTTTATATCTATTTTAAATTCAAATTTTCAGCATTTCGAGAGATATTTTTTACAGATTTTAGAAAGTGATATTAATTTAAACTGTTGCCAACTGTATAAACCGCGGCAACAATAATGTTTGCTTAAAAAAAATATATTTATAAGTGTAATAAATTAAAAATTTATTTACACGTGACTATTATAAACAGAAAAAAAAACATTTGGAATTAGAATTAAATAATTATGTACAAAAAGCAGGAACTTGTTAAAAATTACGTCATAAAAACTATAATTACGCGTGAATTTTAAGAGAGAAAGGAATGTGTAAAATAATAAATTTATTAAAATGCGTTAGAAGTCTTAAATAGGAGAAATTACGTCATATTTACGTCACATTACAGTTATTACATAAAATGAACACAAAATAATATTGCAAAACGGTTTAAATTTACAAATTGCTCTAGACATTTATTTGATATTTTGAGAGGATACTTTTCAACTATTTTTCTTAGGAAAGCGCAAATAATATTTTATTTCTAACACAAGTATTTTCACGTGAATATTAAAAAGAGAAAGAATAGTTTGGTCAAAATTACGTCAGATTAAAAACGATTAATTTAAAATGTCTCATTTAAAAGAACTTTCTTTTCGCTTTGTTAAAAAATACCGGGAGACAAAGATTCTGTTTACTTAATTCCTTTTATATTAGCTAATTTGAAATGTTGTTACACGTGTCTACGTCATCAAGTTATTTTTATTTCGACGTTTTATTTGTATTTTTATTAATGTTGTACTAATTTATTTGTTCTTTCGTTATTTAAAATAAAAATTATGTCAATTTGTATAATTTGGCGAGTGGTTTGGCGATTTATATAATTTGGCGAAATTAGTTGACGGGATAATCAAGTAGGTACAGATGTCATATTCGCCCCATATTGGCGCGATTTTTTTCTGTCGCCAATATCACATAGGCAACGGGTACTTAACTTGCGCCAAAGGGCTTGATGTGGCAAACTGGAGTATGTTGTTTATGCTGTTGATGTTTTCGCCAAATTGGCAACCGAAAAAAATCGCGCTAATATGGGGCGAATATGACATCTGTTCCATCAAGTAGTACCGCAGCGGATTTGGCGTTAAAATTTCCCCAATCAAAGAGAAATGAATAGAAATCCGTTTATAGGGAGATCGCCACTGTGTTTTAAATTATAATTCAATCTTTCGAAATCTTTTTAAAGCCGATCACATTAGCGTGCATTTAGAGTCTGCGGTGTCTGGACGGGGGTTGGCGAGCGTAGCTCGTAGGGGTCGAGCCCCCTAGTGCGTTATATATATATATGAATATATATATACATTTACTTATATGTACTATACGTATATTTCTGTATGTAATGATTTCGATGAGCGCGAAAGGCCACATTGTTATATTCTGGACGGATAATGGTGCTCTATTGACTTACTAACCGTAAGCTGGGATTTGGTGACACAGTTCCTAAATGAGATAGTCCTTAAGCAGCCTAGCAACTATGAGCAATGTGAACAGAAATGGCACAGAATTAGGTATCAGTCAGTCGTCAGAATAAACCGAGTTTTTCTATGTCATGTAAAAATCAGATTATGTCAAAATCAAAAAATCATGTTAAAATCCATTCGACTTCACAAAAGTACAGTTAGAAAGTCAATACAACTTCTTTATCTATTCAAAGGCAAGTTCTTCTTTAAGATGAAAGAAATTTTTTAACTTGCGATTATTTCTATTATGAACTTAATTGCGTGTCTTTATTTTAAGGAATTTTAATGTAAATATAAATAGATGAACATCATGTACAAGTCGAAAAGCAACATTCAAAAGTTACAGCGCTAAACATGCTACAAGACACTACTGTTGCATTGTTTCTAGTGCAGTCAGAAGCACGAAAAAAGCGGAATTGCTCTTGAAGGTGAATGTACTGGTCGTCCGCTTAGTAGCGCAAAATTCAGAAAAAACACATTGTACCAAAATGTCTGAACCAGTCAGAGAACTCATCGTATCTCTTTAATGGTGAATGGAGAAAAGAGATGTCCTACGAAGGAACGCCTTTCGGAGGGAAAAACATCGAACGCATCCTTTATAAAGTTAAAGCTTGAATAGAGTGCAGTAAACTATCTTTAAGGCGGACTCTGTGTAAGACGGAAATCTGTATAACTCGGAAAGATTTTCAAGTCCCAACGGATCCATAGACATAGAGTAAAATTTGTCTAAGGCGAAATATTGTCTATTACGGAAAATTTTCTCGTTCCCGATCGATTCCGCCTTAGACAGAGTTTACTATATTATAAATTGGAAGGGATTTTGAAAAAGGTAAGAAAAGTTATTAGGTGGAAAAACAATTGAAACTTGAGAAAGGGAATAGTAAGAAAAAGCATTTTAAGGTGAAAAATAGTAAATTAAATGGGGGGAAATTTAGAATATTAAAATATGTTTTATATATATATATATATACATTTACTTATATGTACTATACGTATATTTCTGTATGTAATGATTTCGATGAACGCGAAAGGCCGTTGTTAAATTCTGGACGGACAATGGTGCTCTATTGACTTAATGACCGTAAGCTGGGATTTGGAGGCATAGTTCCTAAATGAGATAGTCCTTAAGCAGCCTAGCAACTATGAGCAATGTGAACAGAAAGGGCACAGAATTAGGTATCAGTCAGTCTTCAGAATTAACCGAGTTCTTCTATGTCACGTCAAAATCAGATCATGTCAAAATCAGAAAATCATGTTAAAATCCCTTCGACTTCACAAAAGTACAGTTAGAAAGTCAATACAACTTCTTTATCTATTCAAAGGCAAGTTCTTCTTTAAGATGAAAGAAAATTTCGAACTTGTGATTATTTCTATTATGAACTTAATTGCGTGTCTTTATTTTAAGGAATTTTAATGTAAATATAAATAGATGAACATCATGTACAAGTCGAAAAGCAACATTCAAACGTTACAGCACTAAACATTCTACTAGACCCTACTGTTGCATTGTTTCTAATGCAGTCAGAAGCACGAAAAAAGTGGAATTGCTCTTGAAGATGAATGTACAGGTCGTCCGCTTAGTAGCGCAAAATTCAGAAAAAACACATTTCGCCAAAATTTCTGAACCAATCAGAGAGCTCGTCGGATCTCTTTAATGGTGTATGGAGAAAATAGATGCCCTACGAAGGAACGCCTTTCGAAGGAAAAAACATCGAACGCATCCTTTATAAAGTTAAAACTTAAATAGAGTATTATACATTGGAAGGGTTTTGAAAAAGGTAAGAAAAGTTATTAGGTGAAAAAACAATTGAAATTTGAGAAAGGGAATAGTAAGAAAAAGCATTTGAAGGTGAAAAATAGTAAATTAAACGGGGGGAAATTTAGAATATTAAAATATGTTATATATATATATATATATATATATATATATATATGTGTGTGTGTGTGTGTGTGTGCGTGTGTGTGCACATGTTACGGCCAAACCGCGAATTTGACCAGTTTCCTAATTTCCATGTATTTCATTATTTTAATGATTTTGTATTTGGAGGGCGAAATGGCTTAGGGCGATCTAACAAATGGAAAAGAAAAAGAAAATACTCGGCAGATAATTTTGAGGATCTGTGTAGTTCCATGTATTATCCAGTTAAATATCCGTAACGGAAACTCCTGAATAACGGACACATTGAACTGTTTTTCATA
The DNA here is from genome assembly GCA_963932465.1 of Maratus speciosus. Lineage (NCBI taxonomy): Eukaryota > Metazoa > Arthropoda > Arachnida > Araneae > Salticidae > Maratus > Maratus speciosus. The sequence goes on along the minus strand of OZ010791.1, from coordinate 283,301,113 downwards.
CTACAACGCAAATATTTTTTGCCTATTTTTACCTCTGAATAGCGGAATCTTCCGAATAACGAACAAATTTGTTGCTCTCAAGCAATCTGTAACTCGAGAGTTTTCAGAATTAAAAATATCAGCCGTAGGTTTTTTTGTCATACACACTGGGATTTCTACTTAAGCAACTAAAAAATAAAAAATAAAAACTGTTGATTTGCACTTGTCATTTTATGAAAATATATCTATTTTTATTTCTAATTTTAATTGAAAAAGTTTTTAATGAAATTTCTTTAAAATGGTGGAATATGGTTACTTCCATTCTTCCATATCATAGCTTTATTGATGATATGTTCTTATTACAAAAAAAAAAAAAAAAAAAAAAAAAAAAAAAGGAAATATATTTTTTTTTCAAAAATAGTGTTTAAGTAAACTATTAAGTAGTAAGTTTTGTAACAAAATGGTCAAGGGTCTTAAAAATGAAATGAGATCATTTTTAAAAAATCCATTTAAAAACATGAAATTGCAGCATTTTTCTATAAATGTGTCAAAATGGTATTATTTTTCATATATTTTTCATTCCGCCAGCTCTGGCAGTAGATGCCAAAATTTCAATGAAGGAATGTGTTTTCCTCTGTGAAAATCATGTTATTAAAAAAAATGGACTGATAATGTACATTTCCTTTCAGAAAATGGCAATATTTTACTGCGCTTGTGCCCAAGTGACGATTTCTTTTGCCTTTTCATTCCTCCTATATCAACGTTAGACCCAAAAAACTCCCCTTCTCACACTAAAAAGGCCATTCATTGCAAAAAGCAGTACGTTTCTATCGGTAAATAGGGCGTCATGTTTAAGAGACAGGGGAACATTTCCTTTCATAAAACTATTACATTGCAGTATAGTTGTGTCGTAATGATTCTCAAAAAATTTCTATTACTCTGTTATGGAATTTGAAACCGTAGGCCTTAAACTTATACTGGGGAAATGAAAAGTCAGCTAAAAAGTACGTCATTTTGACGGGATAAGAGCAATAGTCCTTTAAGATTTCATGTCATTTTACTTGTGTATAGGCAAAAGGTTTCCGCCATTCTACATTTTATATAAGAAAGGGCCAAGTGTGAAAAAAAATTACATCATACTTAACAAGAAGTGGGTATTTTCATAAATAAAACGGAAACGATTCATAAGAAATGTGGCTATATATCGTAAATTAGGTATTTTTTACGCTCTTTATTTAACTAAACTTTGTTTTTGTAATCAATTTTTAACTCATTTCCTGATATGTTAGAATTATAAAAATTATGTAGATAGGTGTGTTTTCGATGACAATAGAACATTTTAATATTTTTACAACTTAATTATTAATTAATACATTAATTTTAAGGCATTTTCTAATTAGCCCGCCACGGGTGATAAATTGCCATATATTCTCGGTAACTCGTACAACAGTTGTAAGAGATAAACACACAATCTTGCTCAATGGTGTACAATATACGAACTTTAATAAACTAACTTTTAAAATCTACGTTTCGAGCTGTTTCTACAGCCATCTTCAGGAAAATATGATGGTAAAATGGCTCAGAGTTCAGAGACGAAAGCTTCCTGTGCAGGAAATAATTAGTCGAAACTTGACCACTGATTTGAATACAACAATGAAGTGTTGCCATCCAGTGAAAATAAGTAATTATTAATGAACTGAGATCAAATTAATCAAAAAGTCGATTTAAGAAACCACAAGTGCCTCCATCTACACATGAAGGACAGAATCACGTTTAACTGAGTTTTCATTCACGTTTTTTGGCAACTTAATACAAGTTTAAGCCGAAATATTGTAATTAGATATAGAATTATGACTTTATGATATTATGCCAGATTTTTGGGATATTATAGGATAAATTATCGTTAGAAGGTTTATCCTCACGTGCAATTATTTCAATTGATTCTCTCATTTTACTTTCAAAAGGGTTATTGCACGGAACTATAACTTTTGCCTCATCAAAGTTAATATAGCAGACTTCATTAGCCAAGTAGAACCTAGAAAGGGCTGTATTCTGTTTATGCTGTTTAATGTCCTTGAGATACTCCATAATCTTTACTGAAAACTTAGGTTTTATCAATACCTCTACTACTTTTTTAGAAAAGGCTTTCGTGATCTTCTTGAAGTCAATACTTCCTGAATCAGTATACAGTTAGTCATATTTTAATTAATGGTAAGGACATTGGCTATTGCGGACAAAAAAATTTGCCTTCCTTGGAAGGCTGCAATAACGGGAGTTCATTGTACTTCATTTACATTGTAATTATTAAAATTTAATGTTCAATATTATACAAATATTGATTCATATTAGAAATATTTCAATGTAACGATAATATTGTCAAATATAGGTTTTTTTATCACAAATATTTTTTATGAAACACAAAAATTACAGTAGTATAATCTTCATACTGGGCATATTTCAAGGGAAACGCTAATATTGGCTCCACAGTGGTATACTATTTTCAATAATACACCAATATTAGCTGACCGTTGGTTTTAGAGGGAGAAATCGTCGAATAAATTGTATAAGTGTATGCCGGCACATATATGTACGTATTTAAATTAAAATAACGGAAAAATATTTATCTTTTTATTTTCTATATTTTTTAAAGCAAAAATCTTACTTATTTTTGCGACATTTAAAGAAAAAACTTTATTTTTTTTTCTTTAGTTAGAGGCAATTGTAAAGTAAATATTGCAGCTTCTGTTTTATTATGAAATTAAAATAAAGTTTCACTTATATCAATCACAAGATAATTAATGTTTAAAATTGTCTCTAAAAATCTATTTTTTATTTTATTATTTTCTAAATTATTCAGTTAAATAGTGTTGCACGCAAAAGCTTTCACGATAACTCAAGTATATTAATGGATCATATATCGTAACTCTAGGATAGATGGCCATCGTTTTTAAAGATTGAAATAAAAATTCTTAGAATGCAAATACAAGTAATATTTATGCATATTCAAAATCCTTATACATATACTCATAATATTTTATGCAAAAAATAAATAAATATTGAAAATAAAAGTGTAAAACAAAATTGAAATTAAAAAGGCAGATGGCTATCTCTTCTTAAAGCCGAGGAGAGGTGGCCATCCAACAGAAGAAAGAAAAAGTGAAGTTAAATAGCAAAAAAAAAATAACTCATTTCATATAGCTAATTATGAAAAGCATATAGGAATTTGAAAATATGCAGTTATATGATGGAAAATGTATGAATAAAACTCGAATAAACAAAATTTGATGTATAATTTCAATACTTCACTTTTCGTAAAATCTTATCACATATTTGGCAAAGGTTTTGATAATTTGTACACGTTTCATGGAACCACTTCAGGTATCTTATTCATTGTATCCAGACATCCTTTTTGAACGTAATATTATATTGTTTTGCACAAACAACAAAGTGATCCTAATCCAATTCTATTTATTCGGCATCTGTAGAATCAGATAATTTCAAATGTATTTCGTTTTCTTCGCTACTGGAAGTGTCGTGTTTTTTTTTTTTTTTTTTTTTTTTTTTTTTTTTTTTCCTAGCGTTAATTTTAAGGTTTGTTACGTTAATTTAGTTTAGTTATCAGTTTTATCTTTTTCTGTTATGAAAGTTTCAGTATTTTCTAAAACAAATAAATCGTTAGGTCTTATTATATTATTATTATTATTAAAATATTTATATAAGTTAAAATTTAAACAATTATATCAATTAATATATTTATAAACATAAACGTTATATCTTTATTTTAAATTTAATTATATTTAGTTAACATCAGCACTCCGTATAATTTTGAAACATTGATTAAAGAGGACCATCTCTCCTCGATTTCGTGTGGCCATCTCTCCTGAAATGGAAGGACTGATGGTCGCCAAATTTAAAGCATCAATAGCCATTGTACGTATTTGTTTTAGGCTTAGAAGTAAATATTAGATTATATACGTGCCTTAAAAGTCCATGTAGAAAAAATAATATATATATGTAACGTACGTACTAAAAAACATTCAGATACCTATGTCTAAAAAATTTTTCAACCACTAAATTAAATGAACTTTAAAATTACACTTAGTTTTATAACAGAAAAACATACTGCACTCGCAAAAAATAAACTTGTTGAACTATTCCATGCAAACAAAGTGTATGTTGCAATCTATGATCAAGTTTTAGGTAGCTTTCTTTACAAAAAAGCTACCTATTGCAGCCGTTCGGGGGAAAGCGATTTCAAAAAATTTTGGTATATTTTCATCGATCATGACCCCCAGACCCCGAAACCACCCTCCGTTCAAAATTGATATATATCTATATCTATATCTATATATATATATATATATATATATATGACCTATGTCACACTGTAACTCCCGTAATTATGAACCGATTTCGATGTAATTCGGTGTGTACATAGTACATACCAATGTCTCGACCGAGTTCGTTGGCCAGCTTCATCCGCCGTTTTGTTTCAAAATGGCGGCCATTTAAAATTTTTAAAAAATTTTAAAACTTGAAATGTGGTACCAAAAAATTAAAAATGGAAAAATATTTTTTTCTTATGTATTTGACCTTTATACAAAGATTCCGGAGCAGTTTTTGTTTCGTCTATATCTTAAAAAATGGCTGAGTTATAGCATTTTGAATTTCTAGCGTGGCTTACATTTTGAAACGTCCTGAAATTTGTCACGCGATAAAAGGCGTATTTATGAACCGATTTGGATGTAATTCGGTGTGTACATAGTACATACGAATCTCTCGACCGAGTTTGTTGGCCAGCTTCATCCGCCATTTTGTTTCAAAATGGCGGCCATTTAAAATTTTTTAAAAATTTAAAATTTGAAATGTGGTACCAAAAAATTGAAAATGGAAAAATATTTTTTTCTTATGTATTTGACCTTTATACAAAGATTTCGGAGCAGTTTTTGTTTCGTCTATATCTTAAAAAATGGCTGAGTTATAGCATTTTGAAATTCTAGCGTGGCTGACATTTTGAAACGTCCTGAATTTTGTCACGCGATAAAAGGCGTATTTATGAACCGATTTGGATGTAACTTCGTTTATGCATAGTACATACCAATGTCTCGACCGGGTTCGTTGGCCAGCTTCACCCGCCATCTTGTTTAAAAATGGTGGCCATTTAAATTTTTAAGAAAAATTTTAATTTGAATTGTGGTACCAAAAATTGAAAATTGAAAAAATATTTTCTTCTTATGTGTTTGACCTTGATAAAAAGATTCGGGAGCAGTTTTTGTTTCGTCTATATCTTAAGAAATGGCTGAGTTATAGCATTTTGAATTTCTAGCGTGGCTGACATTTTGAAACGTCCTGATTTTTCTCATGTAATAACAGGCGTATTTATGAACCGACTTGGATGTACCTTGGTGTGTACATAGTACATACAAATATCTCGACCGAGTTCGTTGGCCAGCTTCATCCGCCATCTTGTTTCAAAATGGCGGCCATTTAAAAAAATTAAATAATAAAAAAATTTTAATGAGATACAAAAAAATTGGAAAATGAAAAAGATTTTTTTTTTTGTATGTGTTTGACCTTAATACAAAGATTCCGGAACAGTTTTTCTTTCGTCTATATCTAAAAAAAAATGGCTGAGTAATAGCATTTTGAATTTCTCTTGTGGCTGACATTTTAAAACGACTGATTTTTGTCACGCGATAACAGGCGTATTTATGAACCTATTTGGATGTAACTTGGTCTGTACATAGTACATACCAATGTCTCGACCGAGTTCGTTGGCCAGCTTCATTCGCCATCTTGTTTCAAAAGGGTTGCCATTTAAAAAAATTAAATTTAAAATTCAAAATGAGGTATTAAAAAATTGGAAAATGAAAAAGATTTTTTTTATGTGTTTGGTCTTGATACAAAGATTCCGGAGCAGTTTTTGTTTCTGAAAATTTGTTCTTTTGTTATATCTTAAAAAATGGTTGATTTATAGCACTTTGAATTTCTAGCATGGCTAACATTTTGAAACGATCTTGTATTTGTCACGCGATAACACACGTATTCGCCTATTTCGATGTAAGAAGGCATGTGGATAGTATACATCAACACCTCGACCAAGTTCGCTGGCCAGATTCATCAGCCATTTTGTTTCAAAATGGCGGCCATTAAATTAAAAAATATATATATATTTAAAGTGAGGTGCAAAAAAATTAGAAATTGAAAAAGGTTTCTTTCTTAAGTATTTGATCTTGATATAAGGATTCAGGAGCATCTTTTGTTTGTCTTTACCTTAAAAAATGGCTCAGATATAGCAGTTTCAATTTCTATTGTGGGTGACATTTTGAAAAATCTGATTTTTTGCATGCGACAGCACTCCTATATATTAACCGATTCCGATGTGAGTGAGCATGTGCACAGCAATTACTAAGCTCTCGACCAAGTTCACTGCTTAGCCTCATCCACCATGTTGTCTTAAAATGACAGGCACTTTAAGAAATTGCCGAATTTGGCAGCCAAATATAAGTTACTTTAAAGAAAAGCAGCTTGGATAAAGCTGACTAATTTCGCGAAATTCTCATTCATTATATTGATAAAAATTAGTATTGAATCTCCTATATTCGGTTTCCACTAAATTGAGCTTCGTGTGTTTGCATGATATAAGTTGGCTTTTTTTAAATAAGGATTATGAAAGCTACCTCTTCCTCCCGGCACTGGCCGGAAGGACTTTTGGAAATATTTAGCCTGGCCATCTGTCCTCTATGGCTATCTATACTAGAGTTACCCTAATTATTGTTTACCTCTATCTGTGTAAATTTTAATGAGAAATTTTTTTAAACAACACGTAGAAAGTATTTCTTCTTACGGTAATTAAGATCTCAAATAATTTTCAAAAATACATATTTGAAAAAATAATGTTGGTACTTAAAAAAATGATACTTTATCTGCAAAAAAAGTTCAGCAATTTTTTGCGCAACAGGATAAATTTATGATTCACAAAACATCAAATGAAAAAGCCAACTATTTAATATTATAGAAAGGAAAAATGCAAAATATTCAGAATTATACACATTTGGAAAAAATGTATCTACCAAAAAATATTTTCATATTTTTTCCACTTTGCTTTGCATATAAAATGCATCTAAAATAAGTAACAATATTGAGAGAGTGACTTATATAATGATAGTTCGACGGTCAAGTCCCGAATGACACTGGTTCGAGTTCCATTAGGGCAAGTGTTCACTGAACACAAATTCAAGTAGACAATTTCTCTCCATATAATGTAAAATTGTCTTTGAATAGTGATTGTTTCCCCTATAAAATTTATCTTAACGATATGAAAACGTAAAAAATATAGAAGCTATGTGTTATAAAACGGATATTTCGGATATCACTGAACATTTCCTAAAATTTACGACTTCTCCCCCCTTGAAATACGGTGTCTCCATCGACAATACATTTTCCGTATTTTAACAGAATTTTTTTTTTTTTTTACACTGTTTAAAATTAAGTATTAAATGAGTTCTTAAAATCTTACGCTCTAAAATTTCACAGTACTTTCGTGCTTTAATTGGTGAATTTTATATAATTTTTAGATATACGTAGTTGGAATTTCCGTGATTTGAAAAAAAGCACAAACATGGAAAATCTGTTTAAGAAAATTTAGCATTTCTAGTTGAACAGGTACAATTGTTTAAAATCCTGGGTGATTTGAAGCAGCGTAGGCTTGAAAATGTTAATTTCTTCTTAACTTGGAATGGCTTTCGAGAAAACAGTAAAAGTAAAACAACAGTGTTTGATAATAATAAACGGAATAATACATGCCTAATGACTAGTAATTTCTTTAAAAGTGTGTAACTTACTCTTGCACATAAACAAAATCTGCCAATATTCCAATTTCATATATAATTTTCCTTTTTTGTTCGTGTTCTTAATTTTAATTTTGTGCATTATCATAAAATATTTTAATTATTGCTTTAATTAGTATGCTGAAAATACTACAAATATGAATAACAGATAATTTATTATTTCCCAGATAATATATTAAGTTTGAAAGAAGAAGAAATAAATTAAAGAAATTACACAAACAGAAATAAAAATTTCATATTAGTTTAAAGAAAATTCACTGTTCTAAACTCTATATTCATTAAAATGAAGTTAAACGATTTTCTGAAATTACTCTAAAGCTAATATTTAAATTTTTGATTTGGTATGGAACAAAATCTAACAATACATGGTCAGTTTATATAATTTTAATTAACATTCAATAAATTTAACTAATGCTCGAGAAATTTAAATTTTAAAACTTCGTATAATAAAAAACAGCATGAAACACAAATTCGCTAGACAGGTTCCAATCTTTAGAAACACCTGCTTTTGACATATTACTTCTTTATGAAATATTTAACTAAATTTTTGATTTTGAAAACTAAACTAACCGTTTTATTTTTTCTCAGAAACTTCTTATAATATCAAAAGACTTTCACAAATTCATATAATCAATCTTATGCAGTGAAACGCCGTTTATCTATAATCTTAGGTCGAAGCAATTTTTAAAAATGAAAATGGCTTTCTGTTATCTGTTCAGTCTGCCAAACTACAGAAACTGAAAAATGTTCAGACGTGAATGTTCGGTTCCGATATTATAAAAGATTTTTACTCAATTTTAATGATCTTTTGAGATAAAAATAAGACTATATATGGAATTAATTAAACAAATCCATGTGCTCAAGAGAGGCTTTATTTAGAACTCGATAAATAACATTTCATGTATTATAATTTTGTGCGAAAGTAAAGAAATTTTAATTTGTTTGATAAAATACTGAATTTAATAGCTTTTATATATTTATCTTCAATATGCTACTGTTTGTCCAGATGATCAACGCGTCTGACCAGACCTTAAAAGTCACTGGTAAAGCAGGTGTAATCTCTATGTCAGAATAAGACATCCGCAATCTAATGTTAATATGCTACTGTTTATGCATCTTCAATATGCTACTGTTTGTCCAAATGATCAACACGTCTGACCAGACCTTAAAAGTCACCGGTCAAGCAGGTGTAATCTCTATGTCAGGGGAACACATCCGCAATCTAATGTTAATATGCTACTGTTTATGCATCTTCAATATGCTACTGTTTGTCCAGATGATCGACACGTCTGACCAGACCTTAAAAGTCACTGGTCAAGCAGGTGTAATCTCTATGTCAGGGGAAGACATTCGCAATCTAATGTTAATATGCTACTGTTTATGCATCTTCAATATGCTACTGTTTGTCCAGATGATCAACACGTCTGACCAGACTTTAAAAGTCACTGGTAAAGCAGGTGTAATCTCTATGTCAGGGGAAGACATCCGCAACCTAAGCAATCTAATGTTAACACGTAAGTGGAGACGGGAGTCAAAATGACCCCGCGTTGTTCTTTGGCTCTGATTATCATGTGTTTTTTTTTTTTTTTTTTTTTTTTTTTTGTCCTTCAATAAAATAATTCCTCATTACCGACAAGTAGTTCTTTTATCATTACATGATTTCCAGAATATATTGCGTTTCTAAAAAAAAATTCCAATGCTGTTTACAAAAGACAAAAAAGGAAAATAACATTATATCTCTGAACGCGTAAGAAAATTCATGTCTCCAGTTACGGATTAATACAGTGAGAGAATTCTTCTGTAGTACATCCTTTGCGTTTCAATTTTTTTATTTATTTATTTCATTAAATAGATGAGGATTTCTAAAGAGGCTTTTTTTTAATTACTTATTTACTTTTCGAATTTTTTTCTTTCTTTTTTTATGAGGTCACATTATATTTCAGTACCGGTTCCGAAAGTGAAAGTATCCTTATAAAAAACTGAAACCAAAATCAAAAAAGTAAAAAAGCCCCGTTTAGAGATTGAGTTATTCAATCCTCAGCTATCCTTGTCATGTAGTTAGCTATCCAATCCAAAAACAATTATTTAACAATATCGATATGCAAACGTGACATTTCACCGTTTTAACATTAGCTTGCAAGTATCTTCTGATGATTGAAGTATGTTCTTAAGGCTGCTGGTCAGTGAGACCTCAAGTCCCGCTCGCTAATGTTAAATCTATTGGTGTGTAATGCATTTGTATTTTTAAAATATCTTGTCAAGAAGTTAGTATACTTTTTTTTTGTGTATTGTTAAAGGATGCTTGTGTGTGTTTACTTTTTTGAGTCGTCAAAATATTTCTAAAATATATACTTACTTCATGATTTTAAATGTTAAAATCTTAGTGAAACTGAGTAAGATTATTTTAACACCTCACGCAAAATTAAGTATATATTTCAGAAATATTTTGACAACTAACAAAAGAAAAAAAAAAAAAAAAAAACAGACATTCTTTAATAACGGTAAAAAAAAAAAAAAAAAAAAAAAAAAAAAAAAAAAAAACGGAAAAAGTTTAAAATATCAATCAGCCGAAGAGATATTTTAAAAATACGAATGTAGCAATGGGCATTTCAGATCTCATTAACGAGGTGACTGTGGAGGTTATAACATCTTTTGTTGATACTGCTTGCAGTGTGCGTGACTGGCGTTTTTTCTCTTTTTTTATAAGGTAGTCCTTATTTATACTGCAAAGAGCATTATAAAAATTGTTATATCGTTGAATGTATGTGATTGTGTAGTGTAAACACCTTAAAGTAAGTATGTAGTTTAAATTTAAATTTTTTTAGCAATATTTGTTATGCAACTCAGGAGTGACATTATGGTATTATGTCTAACAGATACATAAATAACTCAAATATAATGTTTTCCGAACAAAATAAAAAATCCTGCATTAAAGCGTTAATTAACTCTTAATAAATTTCAAATATTGTGGAATAAATTTAATGTTTAAAGTCCATATATAATAATTAACATCATAAAATATAATTTATTCTACCAGTCTCAAATTCACGAACATTTTTTCCTTAGCAGTTATTATTTTATAAAACAATTAAGTAAACTCTTGACTTCTGAAACTGAAATAAATGCTTTATTTATTTATTTTGTCACCAGGAATTAACGTTTAATTTCAGTAGACTATCACAAAATTCAGATAATCTAATCCATGTATGGAAACGTCTTTTATATCTTGTCCCAGGTGGGAATAATTCCCCGTTAATTTCTCATTAGAGACGTTTGTCATTAATTTCATGTGGCAAAGGACTTTTGATTAATTCATTCTGACTGATAACATAAATTAGCAGGTATCCAAGAATAGATTTCTGCTAAGAAAGGTTTGTATATAACTTCTCATGCATTTAACGATTTTTAAATGGCGGAAAAACATATTGCGCACTTAAAATATAATTAAAATGGATAATTAAGAACAAAACCAATTCAATTTTTAAGAATTTCACACTTATTTCAAATTTACAAAATGAACCTCATATTAAATTTAGAAGCAACATAGGTTTAAACCCCCAGTAAGTGACACCTTAAAAATTTTCTCTTCTTCAAATCACTATTATAAAGTTTTAATTTTCACTATTATAAAGTTAAAGTTAATAAAGATACAATAAAAAATTATTGTAGACAAAATTTTAAAAAATTATACCTTTTTTTTAATATTAAAAATTAATTTATTTTCAAAAATAGCGTCAATAACCCCAGTAACAGACACCATCCTCTTATCGAAAATATTTAACTGACACATCCGTTATAACATTGAAATAAGTGTCTAGATTACCATTTGACATTATTTTGCAAAATTTTACAAGAAAGTGGGTATTTTAGTTAGTTTTTTGCTGAAATGTCAGAAACTGGTTAGTTGTCAGTAAGTGAAGGTTTCAACATAATTAAAAAAAGTTATTAACTAATTGTTTTCAATAACACATATATATATATATATATATTGCATTCTCGCATTAGATTCGAAGGCAGAAAATTTTCTCTTATGCAATACCACAAAAATTTATCCAGAGAGATTTTTTGATATTGCTGTTTTACTCAAGCATCATCGAATTTCATAGAATCACGACATTTTTTTATTGTGATGCAGCTTAGCGTTTTGTTATTAAACTATATGTTTTTAATTAAATTGTTCATTTTTAATTTTTGCCTTATTTTTCTATTGTACAAATTCACGCTGTCTGACAACAGAAATTCAAACGTATCCAAGAATTTAATGGTTCCACAAATATCAATCATGGATTGATATTGGTGGAGGAGGTGAGGGAAATGGGAAATTCCATCTAAGTGTTTAACTAAAATAATTAATATATTTGGTGAATTCCTTTACACTCAAAATTTAAAATATTCCACTCAGATTACTTGAATTATTTGTATCCCTTTTGATGCGTCTGGGACTTTTTATCTAGCAAAGATCATGATATTTTTTATTAACAAAATCAACTTAAAACAAAATAAATCGTCAAGTCCGAGTATTACTCACGCCCAGAGGGTTCCGTGCAATAAATATATGAATTATTAAGAAAATCGTTCCTAAAAGAATAATAAGACTTTGTAAAAAACTATACAACGTAGGGTTGGGTATAGCTGTATATACTAGAAAAGTATGAATGGGTATACCATAAAAGTTCAAAGAGATATGAAGCCTAAATAATATCAAATATTGCTACTGTTACGGAATCAGCATTATTTATTTTGTCGAAAATCACGCGATCAGAGATGAAAAAATGTAAGAGGAAAATTGACTTGAAGTGACATTTTTATTATTTTGTTTTTGCACGTTCACATGTGATTCTCTCGGGTTAAAGAGAAAAAAGGACAAGTTTTGATGTATTCTGTTGCAACTTCCTGTTTTTGTAAATTCCAGAAAAAAGAAAAAAAATGCTGGTAGCTTGTTTATTCTTGAGTTAATATTTCTAAGTTTTTGTGGTTATCTCACCATAGGAGTTGTGTAATAGATATTACAACTATGCGAACACAAAGGTGTGCTGGACAGATAATTACACCTGTTTATTTTTTTATTAAATATATTCAAAATTGTTAATTGGTCCAAATCATCCAAGCAACCTCATTAGCAAATTGGTATATAGTTTTATATACCTTAGATAAATTTAAATAATATAAGTGATCGTATTTACCTACATTCTAGTAGAAGAGCAACGCGAAGCATTAATAAAATTAAATTATAATTCGCGTCAAAAAGTAATTATTAAATTTGAATAATTACGAATAAAATTAAGAGTTTGCGTTGTGAATTATTTAGACGAACTCTTCCACTTATGAATTAAACTAAAATTTAAGCTGTAAAAAAAAGAATTGACACACTTTAAATATTATTAATTAAATAATTACAGAAACTTTTTAAAACTTGATTAAATATTTTATTTACATTGAACATATCTATATACAGAAAAACATAATATTAATTCAAAAAATAGAAAGCAACACTTTTGTTTGCTACTCATTATTTTAAGTTTGTTTAATCTTTTTAAAAAAAAGACAATATTTTCACGTACTCTAATTATTATAATTGTTTCTTTTTGCTAAAAGAAATACTCTCTTTCATTTTTAAAATTACCTTAATCTTATTTAATTATTGGTTTGGTCGGATCTCAGATAACTCTCTACCGTAAAATATCAGAAAAGTATTTTTAAGGTTTTTCATATGATTTTAAGTGGTAAAAGAAAATGTTTAAAATAGTACCTTCTTTTAATATATAGGATGGTGGCCTTTATTCATCAAATTCCGAGTTGATGCGTTGCTTAGGATCATGGCAAAGTGTCATCAGGAACGCATCCTCAATTTGGCTTGATTAGGATCACTCCGATATGTACATCAGGAAGACATCCTCAATTTGGCTTGATTAGGCTCACTCCGATAGGTACCTCAGGAATACATCCTCAATTAGGCTTGATTAGGCTGGATTAGGCTCGCTCCGATAGGTCCATCTCGCCTGGGCTTTACTAGGGCTTACGGGACTCATTGCACGGGCTTTCAGGAGAGCTCTTGCATCCTCTACATCTTTTTTCAGACTATCCTTTTTCAAAACTTATTCTTCTTGCACACCGGCTCCTGCAGTGGGAGGAACTATTTTTGTCTAGTCCACTGTTATTGGATGTGAGAAGATTTTTTATTATACTTCGATAGGCCTATTAGCTAGCAGTCTGCAAATGGCCCCTAACATATACTTTAATATTATTATCTGCCTTAAAGTTTGGGTGGTCTGAAAAGTCATAAATTTATCCCAACACTTTTATTGAGGCCATAAATTGATTCCAACGTTTTTATTATTTTACGACTTCTAATTATACACCACGTTCCATTGGCTTGTCATAAAACGACACCATGGCGTCTGCGTATTGTTGTTTTCTGAGATCCGAACTCCATTCAACGTTATACATTCATTTTACAATACAACAATTTTTTAAAAATATATATTTAATCTTTAAAATCAACTTAATAATTTTTGTATGAACTTACACTCTTATTTTACTTAAATATATAAACATTATAATTTTACACTCATAATTATATTTTATAAAAAAATATTTATACAAACAGAAATAACAAATTACGCAATTTTACTTTGATTTAACCAACATGGTGCGGGAACATATCATAGTTATATGTTGCCCAGCAAGGTGCAAATGTGAATATTATTAGGTAGATTTCGTGTGAAATACTAGCTATTGGGATCGTTAGTATGTTGGAATTTCTGAAATATTTTTGCAGATCTACACCGATCATGACCCCTAGAACCCAAAACCACCCTCAGTAAAAAACTTTCAAAAAATGTTGTCAAAGTGGACATTTTGAACGGAATTTCCCGAAGCAATTGTGTTATCACTTTCTTCTGAATACGATAACTTCCGCAATTCTGCACAAATCTCTTCCAAACTGATACATAAAATCAAGGGACATAAAATATCGGTTAAGTTCGTTAATGGGCAAAAGCGGACAAAGGGGATGGAAATAGGGAGGGGTTTTGTGAAAACCGTAAAAACCCCATTATTTCTTAATTTTTGTACATATCAAATCAGTTTAAAGTTTTTATTACTTCTAAAAATAGCGCCAAAAATTCATGCATCACAGATATTTGATAAAATTTAAAATAGGCTCAAGGGGCGCAAAAAATAGGGTTTTGGGGAGAAAAAAATTCCTTACTTCGTCAATTCTCAAGATATCAAATCCAATTAATAAGTTTTTGATACGACCAATTCGTACCGAAAAAAAAAAAGAAAAAATTAAAACGAAAACAAAAAAGGGGGGTTGAAGAAGAAAAATTTTCATAACTCCGTCAATTCACAAGATATAAAATCTCCATGAATTTATCATATATCTTCTTAATATTGTCTTCAATATTTATATAGACAAGTTTTTGATAGGGCCAATTTTTACAGCAAAAACAAATTAAAAATACATAGCGGTTGATGAAAAAAATCATCTTATTAAAGGTGCATTCAAATCCAAACTGCTTATTTTCTTACTCATTTTTAAATTCATTTTTGCTCTCAAATGCATCCAATTGCTAGATTCTCTTATTCAGAAACTATATAATGTGCAGTAATGATCGATATTTTGATAGAAGCAGAATATATTTCAAAAAATGATGTCAAAGTGGGCATTTTGAACGGAATTTCCCGAAGCAATTGTGTTATCACTTTCTTCTGGACACGATAACGTCCGCAATTCTGCACAAATCTCTTCCAAACTGATACATAAAATCAAGGGACATAAAATCTCGGTCAAGTTCGTTAATGGGCAAAAGCGGACAAAGGGGATGGAAATAGGGAGGGGGTTTGTGAAAACCGAAAAAAACCCATAACTTCTTAATTTTTGTACATATCAAATAAGTTTAAAGTTTTTATTACTTCTAAAAATAATGCCAAAAATTCATGCATTACAGATTTTTAATAAAATTAAAAATAGGCTCAAAGGGCGCAAAAAATAGGGTTTCTGGGAGAAAAAAATTCCTTACTTCGTCAATTCTCAAGATATCAAATCCAATTAATTTTATTATACATCTCCTTAATATTATTTACAACTTTTATATTCACAAGTTTTTGATAGGCCCAATTCGTACCGCAACAAAAAAAAAAAAAAAAAAAAAAAAAAAATTAAAAACGAAAACAAAAAGGGGGGTTCAAGAAGAAAAATTTTCATAACTCCGTCAATTCCCAAGCTATAAAATCTTCATGAATTTATCATATATCTTCTTAATATTGTCTTCAACATTTATATAGACAGGTTTTTGATAGGAAAAATTCTTACAGCAAAAACAAATTAAAAATACATAGCGGTTGAAGAAAAAAATCATCTTATTAAGGGTGCATTCAAATACAAACAGTCTATTTTCTTACTCATTTTTAAATTCATTTTTGCTCTCAAACGCATCCAATTGCTAGATTCTCTTATTCAGAAACTATATAATGTACAGTAATGATCGATTTTTTGATAGAGGCAGAATATATTTCAAAAAATGATGTCAAAGTGGGCATTTTGAACAGAATTTCCCGAAGCGATTGTGTTAGAAACGAAAAATATTGCCCTACTGAGAAAATAATTGTTTACTAATAAAGTTTTAATTAATTGAAAGAAAAATAAAAACACAGGTCGCTTATAAATCTTTTCAAAAATCACGTCATCATGTTTCATATTTTTTTTAAATTAAAAATGAATCTGAAAATGTGCCAGAAAATTTCGAGTTGTTGAGCATGGAAAAATATTTTTTTTAATATTGCCTTAACATGATTCTGATAAAACCAACTATTTTATAAAAAGGAAATAAAAACTCGTCAAAAGCAGACATTTATATCTAACAATGACTTAGTTTTTGTTGGTGAAATTAGTATACTTAACTTCGAAATCTACCTCTGCCTGTAGGCCGGGCCGGCAGGGATTTTTTACATTTAAGATTTAAAGTGTAGTAAGAGACTTTCATTCGGAGAATTTAAAATTGACATAAATCTGCTTTGCGTGGTACGTTTAGTGGATTTGTTGCATTAGTGGCGTCCGTGAATGGACCTGAGTTTAAACAAGGTTATCTATCATACGTAGTTTAAAAGGGTTAATAAGAATTAAATGAAATAAAGATTTCACATGATGTTTAAATTGGTTAAAGGTTTTAAAAAGGGAGATTTGATTTTCTTAGCCGAACAATTAAGTAAAAAAGTAGCACCAACGGCTACACTTGTGGCACCTAAAGATCTAATTTTGATTTGTAAGGCATATAAAGATGATCCTGAATTTGTACAGAGCGTTTTAGAAAATGCCGATTCAGAAAGAAAGGAAAAAGAAAAATTAGAGATACAATCAACGGAAAAAGCTGAAGCATTGAATATGTAATTACAAGCAAAGATTGAAGGCGAAAAGTTAAAACTGGCGCACGCGTTAAATTTTACGAGCAAAAAAGTTTACGCTACCCAAGTTATAGTTAAGGAAGTTTGGCGGTGAAATAATAGACTGGTTACCGTTTTGGTGTCGAAATAGCACAAGAAAATAAATTTCAGAATCTGGTGCAAGCGACAATTGCCGGTTCACGTGCAAGAGAAGTGGTAGAGAGTTTTTCTCCAAGTGGAACTAATTACGCCAAAGCAAATGAAAGTTTAAAATCCCGTTTTGGTAGAGAAGATATATTGGTAGAAGTATATGTGGGAGAAATACTGAAATCGATAATATCAGTACAAACGAAGGGAAAGTTATCGTTGACATCGTTATATGATAAATTGGAGTCATATTTACGGGCTTTAGATACATTAGGTGTCACAACTGAGAAATGTGCATCAATCTTATATCCAGTACTAGTTGAATCCTGTTTTCCAGCAGAATTTCTAAAAGCGTGGAATCGCACGAACATATTCGTTTGAGAAAACTGAGACGCAGGACAGATTAAATAGTCTGATGCAGTTTTTGCGATTTAAAGTAGGAGTTGAAGAAAGGGTATCACTCGCCGTAGCTGGTTTTGGATTAGCTAAAAGTGAAGATCGTAAATATGTCGCAAGTCGACAAATATGTCATTAATTTTGAACATAAAACTAGTAAGACTTCGACAGCAGAAGGTCCGTTGACTACCTCTTCCGTAACAGAGAAAAAAGGAGTCTGCATTTTTTTGCCAGGGAAGACATGCAAGTTCGGAATGCTTTTCTGCGAGAAAATTAAACAAGGTGGAAATACAAAAAATCGCCAAAGACAAGAGTGGCTGTTTCGTATGTTTAGTACCAGAACATACCGCTAAAAATGCCGAGCGATGGTGAAATGCATTATTTGTAATAAGCGTCATGTGCCATTACTGTGCGATCAACGTTAATCATCCGGTAAAGATACTCAAGAGGGAGCTGAGGAGAAGTCTAAAAGAGATGAAGTGAATATCACACATATTAGTAAGAAGAGCGCCAAAGTGTTCTTTCAAACCTTGAAGGTGAAGCTAGTTTCTGAAAGTAAACAAAAGATTGTTCGTTTATAGTTCGATTCAGCATCACAGAAATCGTATATTTTACACAGTTTGGCGTAAGAAATGAATTAGAAGCCTATTCGACAAGAAAAGATAAAAAATTCTCTGTCTGGAGGCATTACCATTCAAAAATGCCAACACAACTGTTAAAAAATAAGAGTTAGAGATTTGAACGAAGAATTCAGGTTCATTTTTGAAGTACGAAATCAAGTTAGCATATGCGGAGATATTCAACCCGTTACACAGGGGCCATGGTTACAAGAATTAAAGGAAAGTGACACCATGTTAAGCGATGTGAGTCAATGTTGTGGTACCATAGAAGTTTTAATTGGAGCTGATGTTATAGGGAAACTGTTAACAGGTCAAAGAAAAATACTGTCTTCTGTTTCAGTCGCAGTGGAAACATATCTTGGATGGGCATTAATGGGAAAAGTACCATGTACATGTAAAAATCCATTTTCATCCGAAAACTTGGCTATGACATAACATTAATGTTTGTAAAAGAAGCGGATATCTCAAACCTATGGAGACTTGACTTAATCGGAATTACAGATCCCACAGAGAAGAAGTCAAGAGAAGAGATAGATCGCCAAACTAAGGAACATTTCTTAGAAACAGCAAAGGTAAACGATGAAAAGCGCTATGAGATTTGCCTTTCTTGGGCTGATGATATAACAGCACTGCCAATTAACTTTAATTTGGCCATGAAACGTTTGGAAGGCACCACCACTAAGTTATTTGCCAAGAACATGTTTCAACAATAAAAGAATAATTTTAATGATTGGATGAACGAAGGTATTATAGAGGAAGTTCCTTCTTGCGAAACGAAATCTTACGGCAATTACTTGCCGCATCATCCAATCATAAAAGAGGGTAGTACTACAACTCCGATCCGTCCAGTATTTGATGCATCAGCCAGATTAGCAAATCCTCCATCTCTGAATCAATGCCTACAATGTAGACCCAACTTGATCGAGCTTATTCCAGATGTTCTTCTACGCTTTCGAGAAAGACAGCTTAGTGTAATTACAGATATTAGGAAAGCCTTTTTACAGATCAGCATTTGTGAGAAAGATCAAAATTTCCTGCGTTTTTTTGGAGTGGAAGGACTTAAAGGAAAAGAAATTAATGATATTTAGGCATAGCCGAGTTGTATTGGGTGAATAATGCGCTTTTCTCAAAAAGTGTGCGACCTAGGGTAATCGCTAGAATTTTCCTACAAGATTTAACTTAATGTCTACCACCTCTAATTTTTTCATAAGTTTAGTTTCAGTACATTAGGAAATAGATAGGGGGAGGGTACTCATTTTTGCACTACATTTTCGACGATATCTCTGAAAATATAATACCTAAAATTAAAAGAAATGTACTTTTGAGTCCAGCGTTACAAAAGCTTTCACACGATATACAAAAAATGATTTCTTTTTCAAGCAACTTAATTAGCCCCTTTACATTTTTCCTAAATATTGTTGTGAATGCTTATTAATCTGTAAATATGTGGGGGAATAGTCTTTCTTACTTCCCTCAATTTGAACTTTCCACGTTCCATAGTTTACGAGTAAAATGTCTGTGTCAGACCGACAGACACAGGAGTGATCTTATAATGGTTCCGTTTTTACTTTTTAAGTACGGAACCCTAACAAGCCCATATATGTGTTATTAAACTATCGTTTTTTGCATAAATTATTAATTTACCATTTTTTAATTAATATTTTCTTATCTTTCAATTTTATTAATTCATTATGGATGTTAAAAAGATTTGTCATAGCCAAGTAGTTCAATTGTTCTGTCCTGAAAGATTTGCATTTAATTTAAATGATCTTTTAAAAAATAAATAAGAATTTTCATAGAACTAATTATAGAATTTATTCAGGATTAATTCAATACGATTTTAGGAAGTAAAAGTTCATGGATTGATATTGGTGGCGAGTATGGGGTGGGTAGAGTTCATCAAAGAGCTTTATTAACCAATTTAATGCACTCCTTTCTGCACAAAATTGAAAATATGGAACTAATTATAGAATTTATTCAGGACTACTTCAAGAAGATTTTAAGAAGCAAAAGTTCAAGGTTTGATATTCGGGGGTGGTACTGGTAGAGTCAATCAGCAGCTTAATTAATCCATTTAATGCACTACTTTCTGAACAAAATTTGAAATTTAAAACTAATTATAGAATTTTTTCAGAACTACTCCAATAAGATTTTAAGAAGTAAAAGTTCAAGGATTGATGTTGGTGGACGTGGGGGGGGGGGGGGGATTACAAACAGCTTAATTAATCCATTTGAAGCACTCTTTTCAGAACAAAATTTTAAATTTGGAGCTAATTATAGAATTTATTTAGGACTACTTCAATAAGATTTTAAGAAGTAAAAATTCAAGTATTGATATTGGCGCGAGGAGGCGGGGTGGGGGGGGGGGGAATTAAGTTCATTAAACATCTGAATTGTTCCATTTAAATCACTGCTTTCTGTAAAGAATTTAGAATATTCCACTTTGATTATTTGCTTTTTCTTTACGTCTCAATCGTTTGTTCTCGAAATTTTTAACAAGCTGAGATTAACGTTTTTCGTATTAATAAAACCAACAAATATTTTTGTAGCCTCAATTCTTTGCTATTCAACGAACTATTTTTACTAAAATTATTCCCTTTCCCTTTCTATTTAATTCTTCTTTCCCTTTTTTTTTTTTTTTTTAGTTGTATTAATTTACTTTGGCTGATAAGAGAAATTAAAAGTAACCAAGAATTCAGTTCTGCTGTCAGAAAAAAATTACATTTAATACCTCTACTGAATAATAATAATAATAATAATAATAATAATAATAATAATAATAATAACCCTACTAAATAATAATAATAACTCAACTGAAAGAAAACACTGCCACCGGTTACGTATCTATTGTGTCAGTCTTCAAAAACTATTAGCCATAAAATATGAAAACTGGTAGTTTTATTGAAAAATGTATACGAAACATGCTTTAGTAGATACTGTTTAAATAGAAAAATGATTTTAAATGTTATTTAATATTTAAATCGGCTAAGATAGATTGTTTAGATAGGCCAGTTACAAATGCTTATAGGATCAAAAACTATGCTTATAGGACCAAAAACTATGCATTGCAACTTACTCATACTTTTCAGGCATACATTAAAGTAGATTGTAATATGTTGTGATATACAATGTCCAATGATCAATTTTATGTAGATTTCGTATGAAATACTACCTATTGCGATCGCTCCTATTTTGGAATTTTCAAAAAATTGTTGCAGATCTGCACCGATCATGACCCCTAAAACCCAAAACCATCCCCAGTAAAAAACTTTATCTATATATATATTATATATACATCACTTTTTATGGACACGATAACTTCCATAATTCTGCACAAATCTCTTCCAAACTGATACATAGAATCAAGGGACATAAAATCTCGGTCAAGTTCGTTAATGAACAAATTTAGACCAAGGGAACGGAAATTGAGGGGTTTTGTGAAAACCGAAAAAAACCCATAACTTGTTAATATTTGTACATATCAAATCAGTTTAAAGTTTTTATTACTTCTAAAAATAGGGCCAAAATTTATGTATCATAGATTTTCGATCAAATAAAAAATGGGCTCAAGGGGCGCCAAAAACAGGGTTTTAGGGAGAAAAAAAATTCCTATCTTTGTCAATTCTCAAGATATCAAATGCAATTAAATTTATTATAAATGTTCTTAATGCTATGAACAACTTTTATACTGACAAGTTTTTGATAGGACCAATTCGTACCGAAAAAAAAAACCCACGAAAGGCAAAAGAGAGGGGGGGGGGGTTGATGAAGAAAAAAATCCATAACTTCGTCAATTCACAAGGTATAAAATCCACACGAATTTATTATATATCTTCTTAATATTATCTACAACATTTATACTGACAAGTTTTTTATAGGACCAATTCTTGCTGCAAAAACAAATTAAAAATACATAGCGGTTGAAGAAAAAAAATCATCGTATTACGGTTGTATTCAAATCCAAACTGCTTATTTTCTGACTCATTTTACAATTCATTTTTACTGTCAAATGCATCCAATTGGTCAGTTTTCGTATTTGGAAACCATATAATGTACCATAATTGTCAATTTTTTGATAGATGCAGAATATATTTCAAAAAATGATGTCAAAGTAGGCATTTTGAACAGAATTTCCCGAAGCGATTGTTTTGGAAACGAATAATATGGTCCTACTGAAAAAATAATTGTTTATAAATCAAGTTTTAATTAATTGAACGAAAAATAGAAACACAGATTGCTATAAATCTCTTCAAAACTCACGCTAGCAAGTTTAATATTCTTTCTTTTAAAAATGAATCTGAAATCATGTCAGAAAATTTCCCGTTGTTGAGCATGGAAATGTATTTTTATTTTTTTTTAATACCACCTGAACATGATTCTGATTAACCAGCTTTTATATAAACATAAAATTAAGGATCATGTCAAAAGCGACCAAATAAAATTGTTAAAGTGGGTTTATATAAGTGTAAAGTGGGTTATAAGTGGGTTTCATGATTTAGTTTTTATTGTTGAAATCAGTACTTAAATTCAAAATCTACCTGTGCCTGTAGGCCGAGCCTGGCGGGATTTTTTTAATTTGGTTTTTTTTTTTCCGCATTAAAAAAAAATCGAAAATATTATTATTTAAATAGTGAATTAAATCATATTTTTATACAGCCGTAATTATTCATTGTTGCGACAATTTAAAAAGCCCTAATGGTAATATTTTCAAGAAATGCATTTTCTATTTAAATATATATTTACACGTAATATTGAAAATAAAACAAAACTTAAAAATTGTTAATTTACTACGTGCGAAACAATTTGATGGCGAAATGTAACGTCATATTTAAAACGATAGGTGTATTGTAAATCAGGAACTTTAAAAATTCTGTTGGTGAAAATATAATATTTAAAATGAATTTAAAATTAACTGGCGCATATTTAATGTAAAACATCCAGAAAACTTAAACATATTCTGTTACGATTGCACAAAATGGCGTACCTAATTTAAACTTTACAGTTCGTTGTTCTTTCTTCGCTTATATTTCTTCATTTTTTATATCGTGGTGGTAAAAGAAGAAGCAGAAAACGACATTCTATTAAATAAAAATCCCTTTTAATACTTAGTACCTGGTTGACCGACCTTCACTCTAGATCAGCGGCTCCGTAGGTGGGGCGTACGCCCACCGATGGTCAATTACAAATTTGTTAACCAGTCACTTTCAGTCAACTTTTTTAAAGAAAAGTAATGTTGTAGTAGATTAAAAGTCTCCACAGTAAATAAGTAAATACATTTTAAATTTCAAACTCAGATAATACATGCCAGCCAATTAACGACAATGTGAGAGGAAAAACAACGAAATGTGTTTTGAGGGGGAATAAGAGCCACTTAAAATTGAAAAATATTAAAATTTCGAAACGCTTCTAGTGTATTCCGTTATCCATAGAGATAGACTTTAGCGTGCTAAGCTTATCTATCAACTCGTATTAAGTTACTAAAATGAATTCTAAAAAGTGAGAATGTTATCAATTTTAGTGCTAAATGTAAGAGTCTCTTCAACATTTTTAAAGGATAAAATGTAGGCACATAATACATTTGTTTAGTACTGAGGTAAGTTAAAAAGAAACAGCAAAACTCTTTTTGGCATAAAGGCTCATTTTATTTGTAGAATTATGTTTTAAAAAATTTGGGATAAAAAATACATTTCTTCGATAAGTATAAAAATGGGAAATGAATAGTTATTATTAAGGCTCTTTCACGCAAATAGAAATTACTTTTTAAATGTTAAGAGATACGTTGTAAAGTGTCCGTGTGTGTGTGTGTGGGGGGGGGGGGGGCATCGTGAATTTACAGATGGTTCGGTGGAGCGTGTCTAAAAATAAGCTGGGAGCCACTGCGCTAGATAGATTGGGGAAAGGTCCTTCTGTAACAGTTTTCCAGAAGAAAATGTAATTAGATCCAAAGCAAATCAACACATTAAATATAATTATTATGACACTTATACAGTTAAATCAACAGTATAGTTTCATTTCGCATACCAGATACTATTATATTTGCAATATTTGTTATAATTTATTTCCATTTTGTAAGCTCTTTTACACTTTTTATGTTTTCAGCAATGATTTTAACATGCGAAAAGAGTGGGCGGATATTGCATGAAAACCGTTTTGACACACTGAAATCACACACACATGACACTGACGACACGCATCTATTCCGTCGTTCTCATAGAATTTGTTGCAGCCGTTTTCCAGAAACCTAGTAAATAAATAAACATATCGAAATCCATGTTCTTTTTTTTCTTCCTTATTAATTCTTGTTATGTAGTACAAAGGACTTTATTTTATACATAGCAGCTTGTATATTATGTTTTTGGTATAAATTAAGTGTGTTTGGGGACACTGTATTATTGTAAATTTATTCATACTATCACAATATTTTTGGTGGTCAGTAATGTTTAATTAATGGTTATATATATATATATAAAAGATTTATTGATTCAATAATATAGATTTTAGTTTTTCGCAATCCTTGTACGCTTTATACGCCTTCTTCAGTTCTTTGCTTGGAGAAAGTTCCGTTAAAAGTCAATTGGCACGAGTTTCGCGAAAAATTGTATGCAGCTTTCCAATCATTGTTGTTATACTCATACAATTAAAACTATACATTGTTGTCTTATTTGACCCCAATCATTTCTAAACTAATCCAATTACCGTAAATTAGCCGTTTTACCCATGAAAAATCAGGTATAACATAATATGTCATTTTGCATGCCTTATACTACTTTTCATGATTTAATACTTTATTTCAATTTTTAGCAGTTCTTATAAATTTTTTATGGTTTCTTAAATGTTTTCCACATAATCGCGAATAACAGCAATTGCAGTAAAACTTATTTTCTTTGAGATGACAGTCTCATAGACTGAATTCTAGACCCCCAAAATCCCTAATGCGGATTTTTCATAGAAATCGTTAGAGCCATTTTCAAGAAACTCAAAATAAATAAACAAGAATATCTAGTTTAATAATACATATAAAGGTCAGATTTTACTCAGTAAGTCTATTTGTTAAAATTATATTTATCTTAAAATGGCTACAATTAATTTTCTACATTTGCAGTATTTTTCCCCCTTTTTTAAAGCAGAAAAAATTAGCGTTAGAGTCAGAAAAATTACAACAAATAGAGCTCAGCGTACGCGTTTTAGTTTTATTGCAATCCCGAGGAGCAAAGATTCGTTGTTGCTAGGTCATACGGTAGGTTCTGGACGGTGATAAGCGTGCGTAGCTCGTACACTTCTCTGAATTTTTATCTAGAAAAACTCGCCCAAATTTCATATTAATAAATCATCTAAAGTTTTGCTTTGATCTGTTCCTAATTAAATTGTACTTTCCCTTTCTCATCTAATTAATATTTTCTCTTTCTAACTTTAATAATTTTTTATTATATTTATTTTTATTTATTGCTCCAGTTTCTGCTTAAATTACTATAGTAGACTGAAAAACTGATTGGCTAATTACGATTTATTGCATGTGAAAAATTAATTTGAAGCTTTCTGCAGACAGAAATTAAAATGTCAGTACTGTTTATAAAATATTATACGCTAAATTGTTTACATGAAATATCTTGTATATTTCACTCTGATTGCTTTTTTTATGTCTGAGTCGAGCTTTTGGGATTTTTAAAAAATCTTAGCGAAGATCTTCATATTCTGTATTAACCCTCTCGTTGCGAATCCTGCAATTTCCACGGGCAACGTAAAAGTAGACAAATTTGCGCAACCCGCAATTTCTGCGGGATTGCCTTTAACCAAGTTTATTTTTCATAATTTCTCTTTTATATGATTATTCTTCAAATTCAGTTTTCTGAGAATCTTTTTTTATGATCTAATTCTATATTTAAAAAAAACTCTTTTACAAAAGTTTTTTTACATATTTTAACACTAAAATGTGTGTAGATTTGAAATATGTAATAAAATAAATGCGCAATTTCTGAACCTATTTTGATAAAACAAAATTTACGCACCGAGAGCTTTAAGAATATCAAAGAGTACTTTTTCGCCAAGTGGTGTTATTCAACTACCCATTTTTAAATTAATCATTCTCTTTCCCTTTTTTATTAAATTATTATTTATTTTCTTATTTAATTGTATTTTTAAATACTTTCCGAATTCCAGATTTAAATAATACAATTGCAAACTTTTAGGATAACTACGATTTATTATGCTTGATACGAAAAAAACTAGTTAGAAACATTTCGTAGAAATAAATAATTCATTATTGTTTATAGAAATCTCACATTCCTTTCATTGATTTTATTATCGAGTGTTATATAGTTGTTTTTTATTGTAACTAACAACGATTATTTTCTTAATTATCCAGTCTACCATTAATATTTCTAATTTCTTATGGAAGGAAATTTCAGCAGACGATGATATTTTATATAACTCGAATTAATGTTTAATCAACTTTAATTAAAGAATAAGAGTTTTTTATTTTAAATAATAATGAACGTTACGAAATGAAAGCATATTCGACAGATCTCATTTTCTTAAACTTCTCTTTTTGATGGATTACTTCGTTATGGAATAATTGCGTGAACTTTTGACTTTTACAACTGAACACACTGCTTTAATTTTTTCTGGGTAAAACTTATTTTTAATACTATAAGGCTTTCTCAAAGTAGAAACTGTCAACCCCATATATCGGAACGCCTTTTATATTTAATTTCAGTTGAAATAGTTTCGCATTAATTTTAGATTAAGTGACGATTTCTTTTAAATCATGGGACTATCAGACATTTGGTTAAAACAGTCTGACAAAATAAAAAAAATCAAAACTATGTAGCGGCCTATGATTGGTTTTGCAATCATAAAAATATTTTTATTTAATTTGAGTGATTTCATTGAAAATAACTAATATGTGTAAATTTGATTAAAAACATATAGCTATATTATAGCTGTCATGAAATATTTTCTTTTAAATGTTAAAATGTGATGAAAATTACATCAATTGTAATTTATTAAATAAATTTCCATGAAAGTGTGTTTTGCAGACAAATGAGAAATACAAATTTAATAATAGATTAAGATTTTTAAAATTATTTTCATGTTATCTTTCCATAAAAAATATATTTATCGTTCATATAAAACA
Organism: Maratus speciosus; assembly: GCA_963932465.1. Classification (NCBI taxonomy): domain Eukaryota; kingdom Metazoa; phylum Arthropoda; class Arachnida; order Araneae; family Salticidae; genus Maratus; species Maratus speciosus. Next base: position 283,273,604 of record OZ010791.1, on the reverse strand, counting down.
TAGCGACGCCAAATAGTAAATCGTGAAAGCGATAGAAGCAATTGGAAAATAGCACCAATTTAGTAATGATGAAACATATAATAAAAGTAACGGGTCATATTCTATGCGAAGCAGCTTAAATATTGGATATGGTTCCATCTTGACCTGTTCAATTTTGCAGAATCGCATTCAGACTTATATTTATGTCTGAACTGAACTGTCGCAAGATAACGATTAAATAACCAAGTTTGTTACTTTTTGCTCACGATAAGAAAACCATATATATTGCAAATATGTAATCTAATACAACTTTTCTGCTCTGAAACAGAATAGTATAGTGTTAAAGAAATCAATACATTTATCACTCCCTGAACACAAACTAGTCGCTAGACTCTGTCGCGATGAATTTCTTGTTTAATTTAACAAGTTCTAAATACTGAACACATTATTGGGTGTTTGCAAAAGTTTGCGCCCGATTTCCGATGTATCGAGTTTCCTATTGTATTCACGTTGTTTTAAATGGTGAAAGGCAGTCGAATTGTCAACAATTTATTTCTCCGCAATCTCTTCAGTAGTAATCAGTGGATTATTATTCACTAAATCACGGATTAAGTGATTATTAATGCCAGAAGGTCGTCCAGAGGAAATTATATCGTCATCAGCACAGTCAAAATTGTAATTTACTGCCATCTATGAACTAGGGCACGGACTTTTGTACTCGCTTAATACTTTGAAAGTTTGTCACGGTAACAAGTTAATTACCGACGGACAGGGACCCGGAGCTGGAGCTGGAGCCCGGAGCCGGAGCGCTCCGGAGCTGTGTTTTTTCTGGAGCTGGAGCCGGAGCTGGAGCTCTAAATTTTCCCCAGCTCCAGGGCTCCTTTAGTTTTTAATATTCTTTTAAATCTTTTTTTTTTTTGCAGTCTTTTAAATTTCTAGGCTTAAAATATTTTAATTACATCATTATTCAGTATTTTAATTATATCATTTTTTAGGTTTTTATTATTATTATTATTATTATTAGGGAAGGAAAACTTCTCAAAAAATGGCAACACTACTTTACTTCTACTTTCTACTTGAACTAAGTGACAACACTATTTGAAAACAAATATGGCCGCCTGTTGTTTACATGTGTAGTCATACAATTTTGGCTGTTCGAAAAGTCTAGAAGAAATTTAAGATTTTTGTGTTTAAAATTCTACCAAACTTTCTATTTTAAAAGCAAAAGCTAAAAGATGTCATATTTTCTGAACAAGCATTTCAAGTTTGATGAGAAGAAAAATGCATTTTGTCAGATCTTTAATGAAGATAGAAAGTATTTGTGAGCAAAAAATTAAATGTGTAAATTAAAATCTGCAAACTTAAAAGCGCGAAGTCGGAGCCGAGTTGGAGCCGGAGCCGGAGCTGGAGCCACGGTATTTTCTCTAGGAGCGGAGCTGGAGCTGGAGCATCAAAAATTGTTCGGCTCCGGGTCACTGCCGACGGACATGACATAGAGTTATTGAAGTCTTTCGTGTCTGATTAAATATTTATATATTTATTTTTTCATTTTTGAAATCCTTTCAAAAATCAATTCATATTTTCAACCCAATATTCAGATGCCTATATCTCAAAAGTAAAATTTCTGATCAGATTGCCTTTACTACCACTGGGGAATAAAACACATTAATTGACATGAATCTCTTTGTTTTATTTTAAACATTTTCAGAATAACAAAGTGAAAAGAAAAAAAAAATGCAAGGTTCAAAACATGTACTTGGCGTGAGATTCGCGTCTATATGAGGGTGCAAAGTAGGGTCAAGTTCAGAATTACAAAATTGTAGAACAGATTGCATTTAGTATAAAATGACGTCTTATATGTAAGAATACAATTGTTAGAAGCTCTGGAATTTAACTTCATAACCAATGACCGGCTTAATAATGTTCTTAACACGTTGAATGCCAAGTCTATTTTGTCTATATTTCCATTTGGGCCACAAAATAAGATTCCCGTTACACAATCTATAAGTGTCAGTCACCACATGACTGACGCGGCTTAAACGGAAAGTTCTGGGTCAATCATCAGTGACTGACGTGGCACTCAACGTGTTAATCGCTTCTAGAATTGTGGTATCAGAAACGATATGTATGTTTTCTAATAAAATTAATGCATGTAAATAAGGTACATTTAATTTTAACCATCTGTTAATCGCGTATGTATTCAACAAACTCATAAGTTTGATACGTTCATTTTAACGTAAATAGATAGCGATATATCTTCTTGCTGCTAGGTATTCCTCAATAGTATAATGAATTTACTACATTAAAGTTATTTTCCCACAAACACTTTGTTTTGTGAATATAAACATTTGGGTTTCTTAGACATTTCGCTACACTATATGTAACTTTTTACTGCGCGAGCAGGTGTTTTTACAATTTGCTTTTGCTTTTGTGCTTGTTCATTCTATTTTATCCGTATTTTTCTTTTAGCAAGCTTAGGTTTTTTTAATTATTAAGTGTGAATAAAAAGAATAATATATATACGAGTAAACCGGCTAACAAAATCTACATAATGAACTTTTTGATTAAAGGGGATTTAAAAGTAATGAAAGATTCAAGAGTGCAATCAGATATTTATCTCTGACAGAAATTATCGTCCAACGTTAGAGATTAGATGGGTTCAGGCCACACCCGAAAGCTGGGATCGAGCTCGATTTTTATACCAGTCTTCGTGTTCGTGCGATCCCGGGTTCATTCTTCGATGATGTGGATGGTGGTGATTCATATATTTAATGCAAACAACATGTGCCCAATACGCCAAGTAGAGATGGATGGTCAATTTGGGAGTTTGCCCACGATGGAAGAAGCAGATTTAACCCTGATGATTAAGATAGTTTTCAACGATGTAATCCCCACATCAAAACGAAATAACATGGTTTCAATGTTTAACAATTTACTTCGATAAATTAAGATTGACAATTGGCTGAATAATAAATAAAAAAATGGTGCTTGGATATGTTTTGTGCTTTTTTTTCTAGGTACTCGGTTTTACCCACCCCTACCTAAAAAAAGAATTTTTTGTTGTTGACACTTAGCACAAGTTTGTTTTCAGGGAACACTAAATTTTATCGAGTATGTAAAAAATTTCAACAGTTTAAATAGTTTTATGATGTTTAAGTTTACAGCCATGCTTTTATTTATTGCATTCTGAGTTGCTGTTTGGAATTATTCATCAACAATGTTATGGTACCGGGTTATACCCCACTTTCCCCTACTAGATATAATTGCTATGTATTGTTTGTTATTCTAACAGAAAGCAAACGAGCTGTCTTTCGCCTTTTTCTATACAAGTATCGAATCTTTCTTTTTTTTTTAACGCTATTTCCAAAACATAATCCGTACCTTATTTAATTGCAGAATTCTGTGATAAATTAACCTTAAAATTAGGCAAATATTTCTATTCGGAAGGAGTGATAAACTAAAAAGTGAAATAGTTGACAGTTAAGTATATGCAGATAGATATATTGAAAAATTTTATATATATAAAAAAAGATGCTTTAAATTTTGCAAATAATATATGAATATAAACAGGGTTGCTCAAAAGATTACGTACGATGTGTGGGTGTGTCCGGTCATGCGGAGCAAGAATTACATAGGAATTTGGGGTCGGAAACAGGATTATGCCGGTGCAATTGCATCGTGACCGTGACGCAAAGAATACAGAACAAACAATGTAAAAAGAACTTTATTTTACAAATAACTTAATCGAAGTACGAAATACAAATGAAAAATGTCACAACTCGTAACAAGTGCTACAAATTTGCCCCATTAGCCCATCACCAAACGGCCCGGTACCGTGGCCACCGCATTCCTCGGATCTAAACTTCGTGGATTTCTACCTCTGGGGATATTTTAAGTCTCTGGTGTACGAAACACCCGTTAAATCGGCCATGGAGCTCATATCAGGGATCGCTGAAGCGGCGGCACGTGTCCAGGAGACCCCTGGGCAGTTGGAACGTGTTCGCGATCCCATGCGGCGCCGATGTGAAGTATGCATCAAGGCTAATGGGGTACGTTTTGAGCACTTGTTATGAGTTACAACATTTTTCATTTGTATTTTGTACTCCGATTAAGTTTTTTTGTAAAATAAAAGTATTTTCACATCCTTTGTGATCTTTTCTTTGCGTTACGGTCACGATTCAATTGCAAACTCACGATCGCGTTTCCGACCCCCAGTTCTTATATATTCCTTGCTCCTCATGACCTGACACATCCACACGTGCCGTTTGGACATGACTTTTTGAACAACCCTGTATATGCGAATTGGATCGATAGCGGGCGGGATGGGGCACGCTACGGTTTTAGTACTGCAGAATTGTAGGGCTCCGGTACTTTTTTTTTAGAAATTGAACCCTGGCTATATTATTAAAAATAACAATCACAGTATTATGCATTAAAAGCGGGAGTTGAAATCCTGAATGCTTTTAGTTCAGAAACTTTTTTATAGATGTAAGGCAGAACATTTTAACCCTTTACTTGCTGAATTATGAACTCATGAAAATTTTATCTTCTAAAGCATTTTTCATGAATTTTTGAAATTACATTAGAAGAATTACAAAATAATTTAATAAATTTTTGAAGGATTTTAGAAGGATTGAAGGATTTAAAAGGATTAATTAAATTTGATTTTATAGAGATTTTGTGCAATATTTATAACCCCAGTTAAATCTTTTATTTTAAATATTTTTCTTAGTATTTTGCACAATTAGGAAATGTACAAATATAATGTTCTTACAATAGAAATATTTCCAAATTGAAAAATTACCCCCGCCCCAACCAGGGTTGCCAGGTTTTTGACATGTGTCAGTTTATGACGGTTTAAACCATGGTTTAAACCGTCATGTCAAAAACCTCTTGTCAAAAACTACCTGTCAAAAACCTAAAATACTAAATTGATCTGTAAAAATTCACATTAAATGTCACACATTACAACATTACATGTGATATTTTAAATTCACATTACTGTATATCAATAATTAGTACATAGTTAAGTACTATTGTTAAGTGCAATTTTTTAACAAGGTAAAATTCATTTTTTTTTTTTTTGTAAAATTGTGTTTTTCTAAAAAGTAGACATTAAGCTCACCTGAGCTGTAATTTTTTTTTCTCTTACCGCATTTTATGGAAGAAACGCCGCACTACTGAAAACTGGCCTGAATAAGATTAAAAATATCGTAATCGCCGCACCAGTGGCAACGCTACTTTTGTCGACAGCGTCACATTGACCTAACTTTAATCAAAGTTTTCTGAACAGTGTAAGTGTAGGGTGTCTCATTTTTAATATCTTAAGATGTCTAAAATTTTATTTAAAATATTTAAATCATGTTTAAAATATTTTTATGTAATTTTTAAATTAAGGAGACCTTAGTTGGTATTTAAACCACCCAGAGCGCGGGACTCGGACCCTCTCCTTAGGCGTTCCATGTTTTTTTTAAGTGGTCGGTGCAACTTGGCATGCTTTTTATGAGTGGGTCGTATCTACTTTAGGCGATCTTTAGTTTCTATTCGAAGCCCTCAAAATCTGAGTCTTCAATATCAGAATGGATGAGTTGTAAATTTTCTTCTTCCACGCTGTATGGTTCGCTGTCATCATATGAAATGTCACAGATTTCATTATCAGCAAAGTCAGAAAGTTGTTGGGCAGGGGACTTGAAAACAGTCTAAAGGAATTTTTATTTTATCCCAATTTTACGCGCGCGAAAAAAAGAAAAAAAAATCGTAAACGCCGCACTTGAAAGAAAATTAACTTTTAAACCCGTAAACGCCACAGCGTTTTTTCCAAAATACGGTACTTAAAATCGCTTTAATTTCTCTTACTTTTGACAGCTTAAAGCACTAGCTAGGGTTTTTTTTTTTTTATAAGAAATAAAAACTTAGAAATGTGCAGATTTTTTTGTATATATAACAAGATAATGTGCATCAATGTTATTCTAGTCTAAGCAATAACCATTCCATTCAAAATTGAAATTGGATTATTAATCTTAAACATTTACAAAATAAGAGAAGTAATAATTAAAAAAAAAGCTTAAAGTCAAAACTCTTTTTAAACGCTTTCTTTTAAATATATAAAAATATGTTTTCGATTTTAAAACTGAACAAAATTGGCTCGGTCTTCTAAAAGAAAATTCACTTAAGCCCCATATTGAAAAAGTGCATAATAGAAGGGATCAAATCATGAAACCATACCATTGTTTGGCTTATATTTTGCATCCCAACCATCAGGGGCAAGGGTTGTCAGATGTATCAGTTGATTCAGCTCGTGCTTGAGCTACAGAGAGAATTTATGGATGCTTACCCATAACTGATTGTGTATGAAGCTAAAGAATCCCCTTTCCCGTCTTCTTATTTCAGTGCTAGAGGGAGGACCCCATTACTTGGTGGAAAGGTATAATTAAATGCAATAGCTTATTGAGCCTGTTTCAAAACTTGCTCATCTAGCAATGTTTTTGCTATCAAGTCCTACTAGTTCAGCATCAATTAAGAGACAGGCTATTTTCGAATGCTTCATACACTCTAAACTCAGAAATCACTAGAGTGTAAATAAATGTGAACACGCTGTGTGCTGCAGCATGCTGGGGGGTAAAATTGATCCAGATTATTTAATTGTGCGAAAGGATTTTCTTCTGATTGAAAATTAAGGGGACGGTGGAGTTTAAAATCCTTAAAAATAATTTTTTTTATTTTTGTAAATTTCAACTTAAATATTAATCAAGGGTACATTATATACATTATAACATGCATTTATCCCAAAAAAAATGTTTGACAAAAGTTTGATTTATATATAGAAATAAAATAGAGCATCGAATTTTATGTATTTAAATTTAAAGGTTAAAAAAAATGTTTTTGAAAAATTTTGAAATTTTGTTCGAAAAATTTTTGAAATTTTGATTTTTTTTTTTTTTTTTTTTTTTTTTTTTTTTTTTTTTTTTTTTTTACGTTTAAATTCAAATATATAAAATTCGATGCTTGATTTTATTTATATATATATAAACCAAACTTTTATAAAAAAAAATATTGGGAATTTTCATTGATATTGAAGACGCATGGGGCATTTCGAAGATTTCTAAGACGACACGTAAAATTCCATTTTTTCTCAAAAATATTTTTTTTTTAAATTTTTTTGTGCTAAATGTATGCCATAATGTATATAATGTACCCTTGAATAATATTTAAGTTGAAATTTACAAAAATAAAAAAAAAATATTTTTAACGATTTTAAGCTCCACCGTCCCCTTAAAAAAAAATAAAAATATTTTATGGCAATTAACAATTTAATTTTTTTTTAATTATTAAATTACAATAAATTTAAATAAAAGATCACATAAATCATTGACTTATTTAATGTTTACCTATTGTTAAAATGTTTTAGTGTGTTACATGCATTTGGCAGTTTTTGACGGTTTAAACCAGTTTATGACAGTTTTTGACGGTTTAAACCTGTTTATGACAGTTTAAACCAGTTTTTGACGCTTGGCATGTCAAAAACCAGTTTTTGACGTCAAAAACCCAACCCTTCCCCCAACTCCCCCCAACACCAAGAAAACTGAAAAGATGCAAAGGCAAAAAAAGAAAAAAAAAAAAAAATCATACTTTTAAAAATATTTTTGTTTTGTGTAACTAATAATGCTTTTGGAACAAGATAAAATAATGCATGTATAACTTATTCTAAACTGTATTACTACTAATCGATGTATTAAATGAATTTTATAACAAGTTATTTTAATGGTACTTATAAGTACCATCAGTAGATATAGGGTTAAGATAACTACTTTTATCACCAAGAAATATTTCATTCTCTAGGAATTCGTTTAACAAAGTTTAACTGTATACAGTTTTTACAGGTAAGGAAGGATGAGGCACTGCCTATACTTATTAGTTTTCCTTAACTCCAAAGAACGATGTGTTTTCTATTGAGAAAGAAAACGCAAAAAATCTCCTAACATTAAATTAGATACTAAAAAGAAATAATATCTTTTTGTTTATATCTGAGATTCTATGCAAAAAAAGAAAGAAATCGATTAGTCGTAATTACCTGCTTGAAGCCCTGGTACATAAGCTTGATTTCCGATTTGCTGAAATTGGTGAGACGGCAGAGGGCGTTGATCCTTTGTGGCCTGTAACGGGGGGCGACCGGATCGAAGTCATCGTAAGCAACTGCAAAAAGAGAAATATTTATATATATTTTTTACACCACTAATGTTATTTACAATAATATCATAAACAAATATGCAGTATGTGGATGTTGCAAATACGGTCTTTTTCTGAGGCCTTTATACACTAATTAGGTAACAGATGTTATAAATTAACGTCCGCAGATACGGATGCTGAATATGTGCATATACGAATGGCAAAAGAGCTCATTCATACATTTTAGACTGTGGTAAATCTATTCAAATTGTTTTTATCTGAAGATAATTAACAAAATAACAGGTAGTAGTACTTCACGAAAAAATCCAATAAACACCATCTGTTTAAAAATATTCTTTGAAATAACGAAGAATCTATTAGCGATTCTTTATTTTAAATTTTATGTAAATTTACAGAGGACTGAAAATGAAGATTCCTAAAAAAAAAGAAAAGAAAAGAAAGAAAGAAAGAAAGAAAAGAAAAGAAGGAAAGAAAGAAACTATGCTGTAAACCATGGATTCTGTGCATTTAATTCAATAAATTACCTAAGACCCTGTAAATTTACATGCATAAAAAAACTGAAATACTTATATACTTACTCATAATACTTAAGTATTTTTCATTAAAGAAACAAATATGGGTTAAAAATTGTTGTTTATTCTGTAAGTTATAATATTCTGTATACAAGCGTTTTGTACCTTGGCGTTGTAGTAGAAGCGATCAATATAAATTTTTTGAAGAATATGCGAGAAATTTACAGTTTAAAAAATCTTTCAATAAATTTGAAACGTCAATGCAAAGATCTCTTAATCCCTTCGGGACGAGGATCTGTTACAGAATTTTTTATCTTTTATCACCGGTTTTTCAAAACAGAAATTTTTGTCTGATTTAATCGGGAAAATGCCCTGATTAAATAAAGTAAAAACTTACAATAAAAATAACTGGCGAGTATTATAAAGGATCCTGAGCACCTTATGCGGCACATATACGAGTCGCTCGTCCCCAATGGGTTAATTAACCATTTGTGACTCAACAATTCCTATTTGAAAAATATTTACTCACATGTTAGAATACATCATTTTAAGCAATTAAAAATAATTTAAAAACTTTAAACCATTAAATTAAAAAATTTGTTTAAACGGTACTTTTTTCTTATCTGTAATAAACAGAAAGTGACATAATTCCCGTAAATATTGTCCATTTTCTATTACAGAATTGTAAAGTATATGAATTTACCTTCTTAAATAATCTATTTTTCATCGTCTTTAGCCTTTTTAATTTTATAAAATTTATGAAGATCATTTTACGAATTTCGCTGTGAAACTGCTCAAATGATAAGTTAAATTTTGCTATGGAAAATTAACTCATAATTGCCATCTTTGGCGAATTCTGTGAACAATTTTTATTAACTGCTATGTTGAAAGATAGCAGCAATAAATAAAGTCGTCTTTAAAAGTCCACTGTTTAAATTATATTAACTTTTCGGTATGTTGCATATATGTAACGCGGTGATAAAAGCGGTTAAAAAGAATAAGATTCATCTCTTGTCTTCGAGAAACTTTTCGTTGGAAGCATTGATTTTCCCCCCAATCTATAAAATACGTGAACTAATGATGGAAATTTATTATCAAATGTGTTTAAATTAGAAGTGTTGCAAATTTAAGGAAAATCTTTTTTTTTTTTTTCTTTATGTGTTTTTACTGACATTTTGAACAGTGTGCTCATTACAGTGCTTAGACATTCCACAACATTGAAAATCAATTTTCATAGGTTTGATCTATAGAGTCATTGAGGAATGATTATCTAAAAATTTCAGGAATTTGCTTAAAAAAAGAGAATTTGTACCATTTGCCCTTAAGAATCCCTCTCTCAAGATGAAGGTGTCATAGGGTCCAAAGTGACTACTAATAAGCCTGTAGAAATTTTCTTTGGTTCGTGAATTGTTTCCTCCTAATTATGTTGACGCATTCTTGTGCAAATTTCATGAATAAAATATAAAAAAAATTGTTACAATGAGCCATATAAAAATATACAAAAAATGGAACAGGAAACTAATATTGACTAAAAAATGTCAAAACACATGCATAAAAGTTCATCAAGTTCTTTAAAAGTTGACTTAAAATTTTAATTGTAATTAGCTGATAAAAATATAAAAGCAAGCAAATTTGTTGTGTGATTTTTATGCTGTCAATAGTTGTCAAATAATGGTTGATACACTTTCAAAACTATTTAGTTAATTGTAATTAAAAAAATATCTTTAACTTATCTTTTACACATAATGCATTAAATATTTAAATTCCATTGACATTTTGAAAATTTTAAAATTTATAATATTTCTTAGCGTCTGCGAATGCAAGTAATTTCTTTTAAATAATATTTCATTTTGTGAATTATTACAGATACACTATGTTTGCATCAATATTTTAATATTATCTTACACTAAAATAAGTTATTGAATTTATATTGCATTCGGAGATTTATTTTACTTATCAAGTATACACGATGCAGCATTTCCCCCCCCCTTTTTTTTTCGAAATTTTTTTGTTGTAAAATGTTTTAAGGTATATCATCCCAGACATCACAAAAAATATACATCTGAAATAAATGCACTTAATGTTTTTAGTAGTTACATAAAGTACGTTAAACTAACCTGGTTAATGTATAAATAGACCATAAATTTGCTGTATAAAAAAGCGTGACGCAAAAGCTCAGTCATTACTTTTTTTATATTGGATAATATACAATTGTGTGTATTTATAGACCAGTGTCTGGGCATGCTTTGTAATTTATACTAGTACATGTCTAGAAAAAAAATCTGATTCCTTTATACAGATATACTTCTGAAAAGGACGTATTATCACGGTCACATAAATCGAGGTAATACAGCATCATTCTTTTGCATTTTTTTCCGAGATGAAAATATCTTATCGAGTCAGTAGTATAAAAAACTGTGATTATTTTCCTATTATTCTTCAGTATAAGACTAGTGCTGTATTAATAATAAAAATAAAAAAAAGTAATCCTTTTATTTTATACATTAAAAAAACGCATTCGAAATAGAAACTTAAATTATCTTTTTTATTGTATTATATAACATGCTCTTCAAAATCATTTTCAAAAAGTTTATTTAAATTGTATTATGATTCATTGTCTATTATTAGGCATCTAAACATTCCATTAATGTGCTGCAGAAAAACTATTTTTGTTTGTTAAACTAATGCAAAATAAACTTTTATTATTACTTTTTAATATTTAAAATCGAAAATGTTTTCAATTGTGAAAAATTAAATAATATCAATTAAAATTGCGCTACTTTTACTGTGACCCCAAAATCGTCTTTTAAAATGGATACTTATCTTTTATACAGACCTTGCAAGAATTATAAAATAGTAAAAGAAATTGGCCAGTTAAGATTTTTTTTTATTTGTACTTTCTAGCAACTTATTCACTGTTTAATACGCTCACGCCATTTTCTTAATACTATAATCTACGCCATTTTCTTAAAAACATAGTCTATATTATAAAGTTATTACTCCCTGCGTCCCAAATTATTTGCTACATTTAGGTAGAAAATTTTGTTCCAAATTAGTTCTTACATTTAAAGTAGGTGGTGTCATAAATAACTTCCGATGCAGTTTAGTAGATCGACATCAGTAAAATTATACTACAATGAATATAACGAGGTATACTAGGAGACAGAAGAAATATTAACTTGAATATGAAGTAATGGGACGGTAATTGTAATTATGAGTAATATTTTAGAAAATACCTTAAAGAAGGAAATTAAAAATAAAGAGCGTAAGATATTGCAATTTTTACTGCAATATTTGAAAAATTATAAACTAACTCGTGGTGCTATAAATGCGGTAGCGATTAAATTTAATGTTCATCGTAGTGCAATATACCGTTTGTGGAAGCAAGCAAAGTCGTCAATATCTTCTTCCGCAAAACGTGGCAGGTAATCCCGAAGTTATATTATGTTTTTTTAATTCCTTAAATATCAATTAAAATTGTTTTATCTGCGATTAAAATTATCACAACTTGGTATTTACATTCTCATTTTTTACTTTCCACAAATGCAGCACTTATTTTGGGTCTAATTTTTCGAAGCAAATTACAGGGTTAACCTCTATTAACCCACGCCTCATTTTGTAGGGACTCTACCACCAGTATACTATAAGGATCATTTTATTCCTAATGCGTTCACGATCGTTAGCTAGAAGATAGTTTTATGCGATTACTGGTGGGAGAATCCTTACAAAACGAGGCGTGGCTTAAGAGCGTGTGAACCCTGCTTTTTTAACCCCTTAACGCTCGCATTAAATTACGGTTTAAAAATTAAAATTACTTATTGGCACCACTTTTTTAAAAAAGAAATATTCACCTCATTTAATGACAGGTAGAATGATATCATAATAAAGTCAATTACACTATTTTATAAAACTGGTTGGAATAATAAAAAAAAAAGAATAAAATGAATAAAAGGCACAGCCCGTGAATATCACGGGAGCGAGAGCTAAGTGGTTAAACTAATTAGGTACTCTTTTAAGGAGAAACGGATGGTAAGTAAATGTTGTTGATTGATAGCATTGCACCCTGAAATCTCTAAAAATGTTCAAACAGAATCATAAAATCATCAGTATCAGTTTAAAAGTAATCAAATGTAGCAACTAATTTGGGACAGAAGGAGTACTATTTAAGTTAAAGGTATTATTAAAACGTGAAATCATGTCCGTGAGTAACGCTGTTGTCATATCGGCAAAGATAACGATTTGACCAATGTTTTTCGCATTTTACACTATCGAATAGAAAAAAAAAATGTAATTTGAAATGCTACTTCTTTGAAATCTGTATCTTAATTCACAGATTCTTTATGTTTTAAAAAATAATTTGAAAGCCTAATTACAAAAAAAATTATACCTATCACAGGCAGACCGAATATTAAATATTAACGCATTTTTAGTTAAAATATTAAATACAGTGCTTGTTCCCAGCTTATATTCTATAACCAAATTAAAACTTCATAAATAAATAAACAAATAAAACACAAATTTAATAGTTATGCTGAACTACACGCTTAAACAGAACCAGAAAATAATCAGAATAATAATAAAAAAAAGCTTCTGTAAATAGAGAAATCTTTGGCAATTTCTTCAGTTTTTTAACCCTGGCATGAGGCTAATACCATTTAATAAATTTCAAAACTTTTTTTGAATAATTGCTTTTTTTTTTCATTGAAAAAAGCTGTTTCGTGTTTTTTCGTGGTCAGCTACAAATATATATATGTTAACTTTAAAAACATATTAGAGTTTTCAATTAAAATTGATTTTCACCTATGTTCTGTAACCTGGAACCCGGGTTATATTACATGTTGTTATATTACATACATTCATTTGCATACAGAAAATATTTATCTATTATTGTATACAGAAAGAAGTAATATATCTAATATGCGTAATTAGAAGCATTTTTTAAAAGTGATACATAAATAATAATAATAATTCATGAATTTTGTTTTCATAGATGCTTAAATCATTTGGCAACAAATAACACTTTCTTAAAACGAATGTATCTTAAAAATTTTTAATATGATTTCATACTTGGACAAAAGAAACAACTTTTACTCAAGCATAAAACAAACAACAAGCATTTTTTTTTTTAACGGACAGTTACTATATTATAGTCCGTTACAGTTTTTTTCTATTAAGAGACTACTTCAGTCACCTGAAAAGACTTGCTTGGTATAGCTAACCATATGGAAGACGTTCTTAAAGCTATCTTTTTTGCATTTCAGTATTTTTAAACAATTCTTTTTGCATTGGCTAACTGAGATAGGTCTGTACGAAGAGTGTGTTTTACTTTTTCGATTTTTTTGCAGATATTTTAAATTAAGACACTTTTATTTTCGGAACCGGTTTCGAAAGCGAAAGCATCCTCTTGAAAACAATCTGCAAACAAAATTGAAAAAGTAAAAAAGGGCAGATGTAGAGATCAATCTTAGCTATACAATTAAAAAAAATCATTTAAAAATATTCAAATGCAAACCTTAAAAGTTTTCTTCCATAGGATTAGCGTTAGCGAGTGAGCCTTTCCTGTTGACAGACGTAGCCCCTTAACTCTTTGAAAATTGACTACTACCTTATTTATTCGTGCAAGACAGTGGAGATTTTTATTATCCATTTTATTCCATTTCTTATTCCACTTCAAATGAAAGATTTGTGTTTCTTTAAGGTATTCTGCTTTATTGTTAATTTAAAAAAATAATGAAAATAATAATATTTTTGAAAATAATATGTTATACAAAGCGTTTCAGAATTCAATCTTCGATTTTTTTAGATGTTCAAATATAATAAAAAAGGGGGAGTCCTTTTTTAAGTTTTAAAAATAGCTTGAGATTTCTTTTTAGGTTTAGACATCTATTGACTAAAATGTTTACAACTTTGAAAACATTTTACATATAACTACCTTATAAACATTTATTTTATTTTTTCTTTACATTAGTTTTATAGTTAATGAATTAGTAGATCTAAAATTTTGTAAGAGCTCTTTTTCGTATACCCAGTACATATTTCTTTTCTGTCAATATTAAAGTTCTTTTTTTTTTTTTTTTAGCTTCTGAATGAGAAATATATAGAGGCTCCTGCGTTAGCCTGGACACCTGACCAAGAAATATGTTGTATAGCACTTCGGGATACAGAGTCGAGTAAACAGGGATGTACACTGTAGGTTCTGATCTTTCATGGATCGTATACATCACAAATTTAAAAGATTAGGGGAAATAAGAAATATTTTATTAAAGTCATTTCACATAACTCCAAATATCTGATAGAAATAATAAGAAAAGTTTAAGAAATAATAAGAGATTGCATGTTTTGTTAAATGTTATCTTATTTATAAAAAATACGATGTTACAATTCTGATAAAATTTTACTTAAAAAGGTGCTAAAAATACATAAAAGGTTTCTACAACATGAAAACCGTCAAATATGTTAAAATCCCAAGTGCTTTCAACTGCATTATAACAGTCTTCTTCAGGGGAAAACCAGAGGAGTGAAAGTTCATGGAAAATTCTTTGCTTAAGTATCAGTGGACGAGTCTAT
Source organism: Maratus speciosus (assembly GCA_963932465.1). Lineage (NCBI taxonomy): Eukaryota > Metazoa > Arthropoda > Arachnida > Araneae > Salticidae > Maratus > Maratus speciosus. The sequence goes on along the minus strand of OZ010791.1, from coordinate 283,258,359 downwards.
TTCAAAGGAAGGGAGGAGGGGGGAGGTGGTAAAATGAAAATGATTATGTTTCAAAATCGCTAGAAATATCTAGTATACTATACCAGATCTTAGATATGTTGTAGGATAAAGTATCGTTGCAAGTATTCTTTCTTTGAGTTAAAATTTCCAATGATTCTCTGATTATTGACGTGTAGTAATTTGAAGTACGGGCTATGACTCTTGCTTTACTGAAATCAATGTGAATATCTTGTTAGAGTTGCTCACCATTAAGAAGATTGCAATAGAAAATGGTTCCCCCCCCCCCCCCAATGTATCAATAAATTAATCTTTGATATTCAGCATAGAGAGTTAACCAGAAATAGTATTAAAAATAATCTCAAGTTTTATAGTTTTAATTATATACCTCAGTTAGTTGAAAGGATTAGTTATGCATTAAAGAAATATAATATATACGTAATCGCAAAACCATCTGCCAAGTTAAAAGATCTTGTACACCGGAAAATAGACCCAATCCCTAACGATGAAACTTCTGGCATATATGTAATACCTTTCACAGACAAAGTAAATCAGAAAGAACTCAAATACATAGGAATGACCACTAGGAAATTTAAAGACAGACGAAAAGAACATATTACACACATAAAGTATAACAAACCTCTACTGCTCTATCCAGATTGAACCAAAAACAAGATATTCACATTGATTTCAGTAAAGCAAGAGTCATAGCCCGTACTTCAAATTACTACACGTCAATAATCAGAGAATCATTGGAAATTTTAACTCAAAGAAAGAATACTTGCAACGATACTTTATCCTACAACATATCTAAGATCTGGTATGGTATACTAGATATTTCTAGCGATTTTGAAACATAATCATTTTCATTTTACCACCTCCCCTCCTCCTCCCTTCCTTTGAAATAGACTCGTCCACTGATACTTAAGCAAAGAATTTTCCATGAACTTTCACACCTCTGGTTTTCCCCTGAAGACGACTGTTATAATGCAGTTGAAAGCACTTGGGATTTTAACATCTTTGACGGTTTTCATGTTGTAGAAACCTTTTATGTATTTTTAGCACCTTTTTAAGTAAAATTTTATCAGAATTGTAACATGGTATTTTTTATATGTTTTTCAAGGTGAATGTGACGTTCAACAATTATAGTTTGAACTATATTTTATATTGTTATCTTATTATCGCTGGGTCAACTACAAAATAAATGTTTAAATCAACCTTCAACGTAAAAATAGAAATGATAAGGTTTGTTAAAAAAAAAAAAAAAAAAAAAAAAAAAAAAAAAAAAAAAAAAAAAAAAATGAAGAAAATGAAACTTCATTTTGATAGAAGATATATTCATATAATCCCCTTATCAAGAGTTTTGGATACCCATTTTCTCCCTCTTTCTACTGCAGAAAAACATCATTAGAGTTCATAGCGAAAAAGAAACACTTAGTAGTCGACAGATGTAATATGCACAGAAACTGCATCTCTTCATCTTTCTTCGCCTTATGTGAGATATGTTTTAAACCAGACTCGCAAGCACTTATGTTCTATTCTGGTTCGCGTTATAAACTTATAAACATTATAATTGACTGTTACACTGAACACTATTTTATCAGACTTTACTTCCTTGTAACTTTCATAAATATCCAATTATGTATAATTGGTTGATTACCTCAAAGTGCCGAAAATACATCCATATGGTTATCAATTTTAATGATGTAACACGCGTGGAAAAACATATGTAATATTCACTTTTAAAACGTCCTCACACAAGTGAAGACGTACAAAATGTAATCTCTTTCTTAGTATCTCTAATTAAACTTCTCCTTTTTTCCTTTCCTACAATATGAGTAGTTTCAATGGTGTACAGACACAATAAACCGTCTGTTACATGATTCCTATTTTAAGCCTGATGCACTGAGACCTGAAGGAGTAAAGATATACGAATATATGATGATACGGGATACTCCATAATTCTTAGACGCCCTGACTAACCGCGAGCTGAAAAACGGATATCTATACATAGAAGGTAAGGCCTTTAATTATTCTTTTATTGTTGTGATGAGGCATCGCGCAGTTTGCGTTTATAGTATATGAATTAGTGAGGAGCGTGTGGATTCACCCCAAAAACTGTTAGACTCACAAATTTTTCTAACATATTTTGATTATGAGACTGATTTAATGTCTCATTTAGTAAATTAAACAAATATAGATATCCATTTAGGCAAATTAAGCCAGATAAATAAATCCGGTAGTCAGGTGAAGGAAAAAGTATCTAATTGACTTAAAGGAAAGAAAAATTATGGCTTACGCAAAAGATAGTGCAGCCATTGAAAAACTTAACGCCAATAACTATTCTTGTTGGCGGTTTGAATTAGAAATGCTTTTAATTAGAGAGGAGCTATTTGATGTCATTACCGATCAAGCTCCAGACCCTTTGACTGAAAATTGGAATAAGAAAGACAGGAAAGCACGGGCACTAATCAATCTCAGTATTGAAGATGGGCAGATAATTAACATCAAACATTTAAACACGGCTCGAGAGACTTGGGACACTTTGAAAAATATTCACGAACGGTCCAATCTCTCAAGCAAATTGCACCTCCTTCGAAAATTGTATAGCACAAAGCTAAACGAAGGAGGGAACTTAATCGCACACATCACGAAATTAATGGAACTTATCGACAAATTAGCTGCGATCGGAGAAAATGTTACCGACTCTCATATATCTGCACTCTTTTTGTGCTCATTACCGCCGTCATATGACACATTGATTACGGCGTTAGAGTCGAGAAATGAAGATGAATTGACGCCCAGCTTTATTAAAAGCAAATTATTTGATGAGTATACTCGTAGAGTTGAAAATTCCGAAAACTCGGAACATAGTACTAAAGCATACAAGGCTCGAGAAAAATTAGTTAACACAGACCGCAAGAGAGGTAACAAATTTTGTTCCTATTGCAAAATGAAGAACCATTCGTACAACGATTGTTGGTTCCTGAAACGGAAAAATAATAATAATCCAGTACAAAATAATAAATTTTACAAAAATAAAAATCACACCACCTCTCTATGTTTTGAAGAAAATGCCCCGGCCAAAACCGCGAAACCGCAAGATACAAGACAGATAGGAAATGAAAATAAAAATGTTGCGTTGTTAATTGAACGACCCGCAAATAAACAAACTTTTATTATCGATAGCGGAAGCTCTTGCCATATTGCCAACTCCAAAGAAATGTTTTCAAATATGACTAGCGACACAGAAACTAACGTAACAGTCGCGAATGGCAATAAACTAATTTCATATGGCTCAGGGGAAATTGTAATTCACACAGGAAAAAACAACAGGCAGATTATACTTCGTGACGTACTGTTTGTGCCTGAAATCGAAACTAACCTGCTGTCAGTAAGCAGGGCAACGAAAAACGGATGTCAAGTTAAATTTGAAAAAGATACATGCGACATTATACATAACGATGAAGTAATTCTTCAAGGTAGATTAAAGAACAATTTATATGAAGTACAAGTAAACAATGATAATCAATTTGAAATTAATCATGTAAACATTACGCATAAGTGTTCAAACACAAAATGTATTGAGTTGTGGCACAGGCGGTTAGGCCACAGAAGCTACGAAACAATTAAAACCATTGTACAAAAACAACTAGTGAACGGAATTACCATAAACAACTGCCGACACGACAAAGAATGTGAGGTATGCATAAAGTCCAAAACCAACGACGCCCCATTTCCCAAATCGGGTGCACATAGAGCCACGAAAAGGCTAGAATTAATCCACAGTGACGTATGTGGGCCGATAAATACACCCACCATAGGGGGAAAGCGGTACTTCATAACATTCATTGACGACTATTCCAAATTTTGTGTTATCTACTTAATGTCGAAAAAGAGCGAAGCATATGAAAAATTGAGGGAATACATCTCAACCGTCAAAAATAAGTTTGGAAAATTCCCAACCGCCATCAGATCCGACAATGGCGGGGAATATGTCAACGATGAATTAGAAAACTATCTTAAATGTAACGGAATCGAACACCAGCTCACCGTACCATACTGTCCAAGTCAAAATGGCATTGCGGAGAGGAAAAACAGGACACTGTTAGACATGACTAGAAGCATGTTAAGCGAAGCTAACCTTCCACATAAATTATGGGGAGAAGCAATCTGCACCGCAAATCATTTGCAGAATCGCTTGCCTTCCAAATCTATTAGCACTACGCCATATGAGCTTTGGCTAAACAGAAAACCAAATTTAAGATATCTTAAAGTATTCGGCTGTACTGCGTACGCATACATCCACAAATCAAAACGCGGCAAATTAGATGATAAAGCAGAGAAAGGCATTTTCGTAGGTTACGACAACCGATCGAAAGCGTACAGAATATTTACTAGTGACGAAAGAGTCATTTTAGCTAGAACCGTAAAATTCGCGGAAAATAACATGGGTAATATAAATGCTGATGAAAGTTCAAACACGAATGAGTTAATGTCAGAAACAAACAAACACACACGACAGACTGACACAAGCGTAATCGAATTTGATCTAACACAAAACCAAAATTCTTCAGATACACCATCCGCGTCTCAACATACACAACAATTGAGAAGATCTGAAAGGCATAATAGAGGCGTGCCACCGGACAGGTTTGCCTATGCAGTCCGGCATGATCCGGTATATGAACCGAAAGGTTGGCACGACATGCTAAACATTGAAAACCCACAAGAAAAAATGAATTGGATTGAAGCGACACGCGACGAAATAAACTCGCTTATGAAAAATGAAACATGGTCTTTGGTAAAACCACCACAGGGAGCCAAAGTAATTGGATCCAAATGGACCTACAAGGCTAAATATGATGAATCTGGGAAAGTAAAACGTTACAAGGCGAGATTAGTAGCTCAGGGATTTAAACAAAAATACGGGGTCGACTTTGACGAGACTTACGCCCCAGTAGTATCCCACACCACCTTAAGATGTTTCCTCACTGCCGCAGCCTATCATAACATTAGTGTCAGGCACATCGACATAAAAACCGCGTTCCTGCACGGAGACCTAGAAGAAGAGGTATACATGTCACAACCGGAAGGGTACGTGAACACAAACGAACCCGATAAAGTCTGTAAACTCCGAAAGGCCATATACGGGCTTAAACAGGCAGCCCGGGCCTGGTACACAAAAATTACTGAATCTCTTAGAGAACTAAATTTTATGCAAAGCAAGGCAGACACCTGCCTATTTACACAAGGACAGGGGGAAAATATAGTCTACGTAGTTGTGTACGTAGATGACATTCTCATAGCGGGAAACAATGCGCAAATTGAAGAAGTAATAAATAAGTTAAAAACACAATATACACTTGAAGATTTGGGGGAAATTAGTAATTATCTTGGGATAAAAATTAAGAAAACACATAACGGCTTTAACCTTAACCAAACAACAAAAATAATGGAAATCGTTAAAAGGTTTAACTTAGAGGAATCAAAACCTTACGGAACACCCATGGAAACGGGCTTCTTAAGATCAGAAAAGGATAAAGATCCAATGCCAAACAACATAAATTATCGTAAAGCGATAGGCGCGTTATTATACATTGCAACTATAACTAGGCCGGACATACTACTGGCTGTAAATGTTCTTAGCAGAAAGAACGAAAATCCGTCGGAAAAAGACTGGAAAGGTGTTAAACGACTGATCAGGTACCTCTACCACACAAAGGACCTAAATCTCATAATCAGCACTGAATGTACACCAATTTTGGAAGTGTACACCGATGCCGATTGGGCCGGTGATACGCAAACACGAAGATCAACATCAGGGAATTTATTCCTTCTTGGGAAAAATCCGATACAATGGATAACCAAACGCCAAACTTGCATTGCGCAATCGTCAGCAGAAGCTGAATACGTAGCCGCAGCAAACGCTGCACAAGAACTTATGTGGATAATAAAACTTTTACAGGATTTGAATTTACCACAAAACCTACCCGTAATTGTATATGAAGATAACATATCCTGCATAAAAATGATAGAATCTGAAAAATACACCAACAAGACAAAACACATCGATCTAAAATATCACATGATTAAGTATATGAAAGAAAATGGTACCATAGAATTACGTTATTGTCCGAGCAAATCTATGCTGGCAGACATTTTGACGAAGCCAGAACCCAAGCCTGAATTTCAAGAGAACAGAGACAAATTAAAATTACAGATCAATCTTGATTAGGGGCTTAAGGGGGAACTTGATAGAAGATATATTCATATAATCCCCTTATCAAGAGTTTTGGATACCCATTTTCTCCCTCTTTCTACTGCAGAAAAACATCATTAGAGTTCATAGCGAAAAAGAAACACTTAGTAGTCGACAGATGTAATATGCACAGAAACTGCATCTCTTCATCTTTCTTCGCCTTATGTGAGATATGTTTTAAACCAGACTCGCAAGCACTTATGTTCTATTCTGGTTCGCGTTATAAACTTATAAACATTATAATTGACTGTTACACTGAACACTATTTTATCAGACTTTACTTCCTTGTAACTTTCATAAATATCCAATTATGTATAATTGGTTGATTACCTCAAAGTGCCGAAAATACATCCATATGGTTATCAATTTTAATGATGTAACACGCGTGGAAAAACATATGTAATATTCACTTTTAAAACATCCTCACACAAGTGAAGACGTACAAAATGTAATCTCTTTCTTAGTATCTCTAATTAAACTTCTCCTTTTTTCCTTTCCTACAATATGAGTAGTTTCAATGGTGTACAGACACAATAAACCGTCTGTTACATGATTCCTATTTTAAGCCTGATGCACTGAGACCTGAAGGAGTAAAGATATACGAATATATGATGATACGGGATACTCCATAATTCTTAGACGCCCTGACTAACCGCGAGCTGAAAAACGGATATCTATACATAGAAGGTAAGGCCTTTAATTATTCTTTTATTGTTGTGATGAGGCATCGCGCAGTTTGCGTTTATAGTATATGAATTAGTGAGGAGCGTGTGGATTCACCCCAAAAACTGTTAGACTCACAAATTTTTCTAACATATTTAACAGCTTTAATTTCAACACATGTTTTTAGAAAGTTTTTGCAAATGTCCATATGTAAGTTTTCAACAACATTTGTTTAAAATAAGCTCGTATGGAAATAAAAAATAATAATAAATACTTTTTTCAATGTTCTACACGAATTACGATGGAAGATGTAATGTAATGAAATTATTTACAAATGGAAATGTTGTCACTACATACGAATCACACTACAGTGAAATACGTTTAACACAAAATTGAGGGGACCGAATTTTTTTTTTTTTTTTTTTTTTTTTTTTCGTGTTAAAAGAATTTCGCGTTAAAAGATTCGTAAAAAAAAACAAAACTCACAAATATTTTCGACGTCGTCAAATTTCATTTCAATTTCCTGTTAAACTATTAGTAGGTTGCATCCATTAGGATAAAAAGCAAGTAAAAAAATATTGTTTTGGGGGGGAAAAATCAGATATCTTTTTTTTAAGTGTCTTTTTCAGCATTCTGAGATCTAGTTTGTTTGAATCAAATAAGCAAAGCTGTCTCTAAATCTTCGTGCTTAGCGGTTCTCATACGTTTTCTCTCTGTCTTAAACATACTGCGCTAAAACATTAAAATAATGGGATCCCTGTTTTTATTATAATTAATAAAGTATAATTGGCAATGCCAAACTCTTTGCAGATTTCTGTTTTAGTCCTCCTTTTTCATCAACTACATTAAGCAGCTTCATCTTCATTTGAAGCGAAATAGCTGTTTGTTTTCGTGCCGATTCTCAGTCATTGTGCTCATAAAACATAAGCTAATTTACAAAAAAAAAAAAAAAAAAAAAAAAAAAAAAAAACACGAAATTTACTGATTTTTACCCAAAATTCAGTGGTTTTAACACACAATTTACCAATTTCAACTCAAACTGACTAGATCGAAAGCGAATTTTTTTCGTGTTAAAAGAAGCAAAATGTATTAAATTGTACAGTATACTGTCCGGACCGCTATATCATTTCGTGTTAACCGATTTTTCATGCTAAGCGTTTTCGTGTTAAACGTATTTCACTGTATATGAAATCACACTATATAAGTAAATGAATTTTTAACACATAACATTTCTTTCACTACAAAGTTTAACGGAACTTGTAATAATAATTAAAAAAATAGATGAAAATTACTTTATAGTCTACAAGATCCTTAAGTTCAATGATAAAAGTAATAGGACCTAAAAAGGCAATATTCTTTATTTAATCATAAAAATAAGAAGTTGAGAACTATTAAAAATCTATATAGGGCAGCCGAGTACTTCTTTCTGAAATAAACGGTTTGCCCTACGTAATTTCAAAATTACGTTTTCAGCTGGTTATATTAAAAAAGATCATTTTCAAAATAATAAAACAATAAAGGAGAAGTCGGTTTAAGTTGCTAATCAAAAATAAAAAGAATTCTTCTATACATATCTGTATTTTTACGAAACTATAATTTCAGAATTTTATATTTCTTGCTTAATATAACACAATAAACCTAACCAGGCAAACCGAACAAAAAAACTATCTTAAAGATTATAATTTTATTTCATGAGAATTATTTGTTTTCATGTCTCATATTTGCAATTATTTTTAAAGGTAACAATACTTATTCAGTAATATTTTCAGACTTATACCTTTTGTATTCTGAAAATAAACTAAGTGATACTAAGAGATGAAATTCATTTAAAGAATATTATAGTGACATGTTGAAGAAAACGCAATCATGTGAGGTCTTATTTTATAATAGAAATAAATAGGTCTGCAGTGAACACATTATTCCTTTGAATGCTCTTAGATTTAATCTGCTCAAAACTCCATTGCTATCATTTATCATTTTACAGTTTCCGCGTCCCAATTTAAATGCATATTTTCATTTTAATGTATTCAAATGTCAGTTAAAGTATTCAAGTGTTGGTTTTTAACACTTTTCAACATAGTGAAAAATGTTTATGTATTATTTTTGTCTGGCTGTATGGCCGTTTGACCCTCCGTGCTCTAACCATCGTAATATACTCGGAAGTCTCTGTAAATTATGTATGTTATTTATGTTAACAATGGCAGTTTTTGTATTGGAAATGTAATGCGCTAAGATTTAATCTGCTCAAAACACCATAGCTGTCATTTATGATTTTTTAGTTTCTGCATCCTAATTTAATTGAATATTTTCATTTTTAATGTATTCATGTGTCAGTTAAAGTAGTCAAGTGTTAATTTTTAACAGTTTCCAATATAGTTGTTTATGAATTAATTTTGTCTCGCTGTCTTGCTGTTTGACTCTCAGTGCTCTAACTAGCGTAAAATACTCGGATGACCATGTAAATCATACATGTTATTCATATTTGCCATGGCATTTTCAGTAGTGACAATGAAATGTGTATCATTTATAGTTCGTTTAAAGGGGCACTCAAAAGAATTACGTTACATTATGGTTTATGGGGAAAAATTGCAGCGCATTTTTATAACGTTTCGCTATTTTAAACATATTGAAATTGACATGTATCACTGCGGTGCACTACAAGATGCTTATTATATAGTATGGTGCGCATAGTCTTTTTTGTTCATTTTCAGATACCCGTAAGACTATTCGATTACCGTACTGTCTATGAATAACATTTGCTCTAAGTTCGTTTTCAGTTGTGGTGTGTGTTTTTAAATTCAATGATTTTTTTGCATATAAATGTCTGCAGAAAAGATTTCGATTACATTTCAGTTTATTGGCAGAAACTGCTGAAGGAAAATTTTCAATTGTGTTATACGTTTCCTAACTGAGATAAATTTTTATCTCTCTATTCTAAAAAAAAGTAACTACCGCTGTCACCGCTGCCGCCGCCGCCGGTTTTGAATTTTTTGTACCCGAAGGTCTTTCTTCGTTAATATTGAGAAAAATAATGCATACAAAAATATGAAAATCAGTGGTTTTATACAGAAATGTTTGATAAACACGCTGATGCAGACAGTTTTCAAATCGAAGAATTATTTTAAGAGGTATTTAATGCTAAAGTTGGACAAAATCGTTCCACTAAAAAAGTTTTATAGCAGCAAAAACTATACATGGCAGTGTAATCATTTTTAGATCATTTTATGCGTTAGAATTTGCCGGAGTGCAGATTGCATTAATTTTTTTATTTTGACTCATTTTTTCAGGTTTTATTTCTATTTTAAATTCAAATTTTCAGCATTTCTAGAGATATTTTTTACAGATTTCAGAAAATTGTACTAATTTAAACTGTTGCCAACTGTCTAAAAAGCGCAAGCAATAATGTTTGCATCAAATTAAAAATTTATTTACACGTGACTATTATAAACAGGAAAAAACTTTCAAATTAGAATTAAATAATTATGTATAATAAAAAGCAGAAACTTATTAAAAATTACGTCATAAAAAGTATACACGTGAATTTTAAAAGATAAAGGATATTGTAAAATAATAAATTCATTAACATGCGTTAGAAGTCTTAGGAGAAATTACGTCATATTTACGTCACATTATAGTTATTACATAAAATGAACACAAAATAATATTGCAAAAAAGTTTAAATTTAGAAATTGCGCTACACATTTATTTAATATTTTGAGAGGATATTTTCAACTATTTTTTGTTAGGAAAGCGCAAATAATATTTCATTGCTAGCAAAAGTACTTTCACGCGATTATTTAAAAGAGAAAGAATAGCTTGGTAAAAATTACGTCAGATTAAAAACGATTAATTTAAAATGTCTCATTTAAAAGAACTTTCTTTTCGCTTTGTTAAAAAATACCAGGAGACAAACACTCTGTTTACTTAATTCATTTTATATTAGCTTATTTTGAAATGTTGTTACACGTGTCTACGTCATCAAGTTATTTTTATTTCGACGTTTTATTTGTATTTTTATTAATGTTGTACGAACTTATTTGTTCTTTCGTTATTTAAAATAAAAATTATGTCAATTTGTATAATTTGGCGAGGGGTTTGGCGATTTATATAATTTGGCGAAATGGGTCGACGGGATAATCAAGTAGTACCGCAGCGGATTTGGCGTTAAAATTCCCCAATCAAAGAGAAATGAATAGAAATTTGTTTATATGGAGATCGCCACTGTTTTTTAAATTATAATTCAATCTTTCGAAATCTTTTTAAAGCCGATCAAATTAGCGTGCATTTAGAGCCTGCGGTGTCTGGACGGGGGTTGGCGAGCGTAGCTCGTAGGGGGCCGAGCCCCCTAGTGTTATATAAAATAAAACTTGAGTATACATACAAATACAAAAATCATATATGGTGCTGCACAAAATAATTCTGATTTTTTTCCCATTATAAGGTGACCCCACCAGTTGTTGATTAAATAAAGTCAGTTCTACGGGGTTTTATTCTATTTCCTTCCTTTTAAGTTTTAGAAGTAAACTACCATGATTGCTACAACTATTCATGAATGTCCTATAATGGACAAAAATGAAACGAGCTGACATTAAGTAGCAACAAAATTATAAATAAATAGTTTTTTAATTGCCATTTCCCAGTGGTTGATCAGGCAAAAGGAAGTCAATCGAAAAAAAAAAAAATCTTTAAAATATCATCCTTGGGCTGTGATTAACAGTAATTCTTATAAAACTATTATTTGAAACAAGCAAGATGGTAGTGAATTATTTTAACTTTGCGTAATTGTCTCCAAATAATCGAAAACTAAATGTTTACACTTTCTAATAAAACAAAAATTCATAAAATGGCTTCTCTTACAGAAGGCAGCTCACAACAATGTGACAACGGATGCATTAACATTCAAACAAAAACATTATGTCTAGTGCGACGTATAAAACTCATTTCCGCAAGAAAAGGCATAATATTTCAATCATTTGATCAACTACTGGGAGGGTATCACATACTGGCGGGGTCACTCTAACAGATGGTAATTGCCAAAATGAATTATAGAATTAAGTTAAATAATGCTATAAAAAGTGATAAAATATCTTTATTAAGATTGACGATCGTTTCGTCGCACAAACGGCGACATTTTCAAAATCATTCACAAAATATTTTCACATAATTTAAAAATTGTGAAACATTTTTAAATTATGTAAAAATATTTTCTATCGCGAATGATTTTGAAAATGTCGCCGTTTGTGCGACGAAACGATCGTCAATCTTAATAAAGATATTTTATCACTTTTTATAGCATTATTTAACTTAATCTGTTTATAAGTGATTATTATACATGTTTTTATGAATTATAGAAGGTAATTGGATTTTCAAATGTTCGTTTTCAATATTGTTTTTATCGAAATCTTCTTTTCTTTATTAAACGATGAAATTGTGTTACAGTATTCTGAATGTGTTGGAAATTGATTCATAATCTATGCATAACTCATGCTTTTTCAGTTTTCTTTAAATATTTGAATTAAGATCATTTTAAACATCAGAAAGAAATGTAATATATTATAACGGTTCAGAGATATAAATCTTTTTGTCCGAAAAAATTAAAACAAGGATAAAAGACGAAAGAGAGACGTACTGGAAGTTTGATACTAAAGAATGTACTAAAGAATTGTACAGAAAAATAAATTTCTATCAACGGCGCATATTGATTATCCAACTCTTTCTTTAAAAGATTTTGTGAGTACTTTTATGTAAGTTTTCAATAAAAATACTTTTAAAAACAATGCATAACACATTAAACCATTTGCATAAATTTGTTTTTTAATGTCCTGCACAAGTTTTCATTTGATGATATTACACGAGGAAAACATTTTTTAATGGAAATTGAAACTCGTTCCACTAATGTAAATGTAATTTTAAAACATAGCATTATTTTCAGATGCAAAGTAATTCACGATTGTTATTTTTTTCAAACTAGAGAATTTAAATTAGATTTTAAAAAGTGCTTTGTTACTTTCTAGATTCTCACTTTCAAGGATAAATGCATTAGGATGGAAAACAATCGGTACCATTTATTAGGGTTGGGTTGGGTTGATTTTTGACGGCCAATTATCTACACGAGGGATATAGGCCCGGGGGGAGTGCCCTCCGTGGGGGTCTTTCTAAGGGAACCTAATCCGTATTAACGCATGGAAGATCCACGGCTCGAAGAAAACCACGAAAACTCCGAACGATTAGGCCGACGGGCGCGATTGGGATCGAACCCAGCACCTCCCGTCTACCAGCTTCGAGAGCAGAACCTCTCGGCCACTGGTGGGGCCCATTTATTAGGTAACAAAAAACTGAGAATTTGATAACTAAAAATGTATTTAGAGCAAAAACATACTTTTTTCGAAACTAAGTAGGAAGTCCTGATTAGCTCCGAAATTGCTTTCTTACATTTATAATATAAGAAAAATCATTTTCAAAATAATAAAGCAAAATTTTGTTTACATATTTGTCAAAATAAAAGGCAATCTCTTATGAATGTCTTTTTTGCGAAAATGTAATAAAGGAATGAAACATTTTTTACACAATATAACATAAAAGCATAGCAAAACTGCAAAACTGGAAAAAAAAAAAAAAAAAACGACTTTACCTTCTGAATATTTAACTGTCATGATCTTGTGGCGGTCATTTAAAAGTAATAAGTCTCATTTCAGTAATATTTGCGGGTTCAGTTAAATTGTGATCTAAGTTAGTGATTTATTTCATTAAGGCAAAATTAAAAAGAATTAAAAAAATCAATTAAATAAAAAGTCAAGAACATCAAGTTTTGAATTTCATTCAAGAAAATAGCAGGATTTAGCTTAAACCATGCCGAACATGATTTCAATAAAATCAAGTTTTTAACTAATTCAAGGGATCTCAGGGCAATTAGAGCTTCAAAATTTCCGAAATTTTAATTTTTTTCGATTATAAACTCATGTCTTTTCTGAAAATTTTGGTATGATTGTTTCCTTGAAATTCCCATTAGAACAGAAGTTATGGCTATTAGAATTATACCCACTCAATAGCTGAAGCGGTATTTCCGAAACTTCAAAGTCATTTTTCTCCAAATGAGGTTTATGAGTATATCACGCAGGATATCTCAAAACTTCGGCATATTTTTTCATGAAATTTTCAAAACTTATGTGTCATGTTAGTCTGTATAAACTGAACCTAAATTTTCCTTTTTATTGTTCAAAAAAATATATAATTTTAGTGGATTATACTGTTGAAATATTCAATATTTTGTATTAACTAAATACAACTTTGTATTGCAAATATAAAAATGCTTTAAATAACAAATTTATTTAGTTTCAGGGTATTTATTACAATCTGAAGTACAATTTAGGCACAAAAAATTTCATTCCAGTTGCATAATTTATTTTGTTTTTCTGCGCGTAATATGTTATACCAATTTTAGCTCGACAATTGTCTGACAGTTTGGAGCGCCCTATAAATACTACTTCTGCATCTTGCAATTTTTAAATACATGAAATAAAAGAACATACTTATATCTTTCATCCCAATAAAAATTGTGTTTTTAAATCATATACATTTTAAGAAATTAAATGTTGAAAATGGTCTTTTTTTCCATTTTTTGCAATTTTAAGAATCCTGAGACCCCTTAATGCAGTTTTTAAATCTGACTTGTAACCAATGGTGAAAATGTTCCATGAGCACTAAATTTATTTCATTTTCACTGAAGCTCATTAAGGGTTTTATATTTCAAATAAATATGTATAGCCCAGTGGTAGGGAAGAAAAAAAAGGCCGAATTCGGAATTGATTAGGAGAAAGCTGGAAATTGTTTTAATTCGCTTACTTTAGGTCTAGAATGAATATGCTAAGTTTTCCCCCTCGTAGTAGGTGAGCGTTAGAAAATATGTACATATTTATAGCCAAAACCCACTTTTTTTTAAATACCATAACAAATCTCAATATAGCTAACTCTGTCAAAAACAATCAATACAAATTTTGTAGAGCTTAAAATTCTGAGCAAAATGAGTACCTACACTTAATATTTTTGTTGAACATTAAGGTCACAATTCTACTTTAAAATTTTGACACTTGGTCAGGGGGTTCAACTCAGAATTAATTAGGAGTAAATTGGAAATAGTTTTAACCCCTTCACTTTAGGTCTAAAATGAGCGTACTATGTTTTCTTCCTCGTACTTGGGTGAATGTTCGAAAATATGTACATATTTATTTTCGAAAAACACGTTTTTTTTTTAATTACCTTAACAATATCTCAAAACAGATAACTCTATAAAAAACATTGTCAATACAAATGTTGTAGAGCTTAAAATTCTGAATAAAGTAAGTACTATCTTCAATATTTTTGTTCAACATTAAGGTCGCAATTCTATTTCAAAAATTTTTAAATGAAGAGCTTGAATCCAGGAGAGACCGAATTAACTTAACAATATCTCAAAATTGCGGTCTAAATATTGAATAAAAATATTAAGTGTAAATACTCATTTTATTCAGAATTCTAGGCTCTACAACTTTTGTACTGACAATGTTTTTGATAGAGTTAGCTGTTTTGAGATATTGTTAAGTTAATTTGGTCTCTCCTGGCTTCATGCTCTTGATTAGCGATTAAGGCAAAATTTTGAAACAGAATTGCGACCTTAATGTTGAACAAAAATATTAATGATGGTACTCATCTTATTCAGAATTTTAAGCTCTACAACATTTGCATTGACAATGTTTTTATAGAGTTAGCTGTTTTGAGATATTGTTAAGGTAATTAAAAAAAGTGTTTTTCGAAAATAAATATGTATATATTTTCTAACATTCACCCAAGTACGAGGAAGAAAACATAGTACGTTTATTTTAGACCTAAACTGAAGGGATTCAGACAATTTTCAGTTTTCTCTAAATTAATTCTGTGTTCAACCCCCTGAGTACGGGTCTAAAACTTTAAAGTAGAATTGTGACCATAATGTTCAACAAAAATATTAAGTGTAGGTACTCGTTTTACTCAGAATTGTAAGCTCTACAACATTTGCATTGACAATGTTTCTGACAGAGTTAGCTGTTTTGAGATATTGTTATGGTATGCAAAAAAAAAAGTGCTTTTCTTTACTATAAATCTATACATATTTCCTAACGCTCACCTAGTACGGGGGGGGGGGGACATAGCATATGCATTCTAGACCTAAACAGAAGGGATTAAAACAATTTGCAGCTTTTCCCTAATTAATTCCGAATTCAACTCCTAAACCACTGGGTCCGTTTGTAATCAAGTATAATTAGCAGTATTATAATCGTCAAATGTAATATTAAGTAACTTTCCGGAGATTAGTAAGAAAGTTGCTATGATTTTTGTAATAACTTGTGTATATGAAAACAAATGCACAAATGTGTATATCTTTAGAAACGTATTTAGAAACCTATTTTAAAGTAGTCATTTGTTATGCATAATTTAAAAAACGCATGAAACATTTTTTTAATATGAAATTTTAATGCGTCAGTTTCTTTGGGATACCCTTTTTACGTGCAGAAAAAATATATACTTTATTTTAGAATATGCTAAATGTACGCTGGTAGGTCTCATTTCAGTCATAAATTGTAAAACTTAAAAAAAAAAAAAAAAAAAAAAAAAAATCTTAATTTAAACTTCTACTATCCCCTTATTATTATAGTCAAAAGTACGTGAAAATGCAGCGGAAACATACCACACATCGAAATAGAATCAAATAGAATAAATTGAGAGAATAAATTACTCGCATTAATGAGGTTAAATTTAAGAAGCCTGAAAATCCATTGCTGTCACTTAAATTTTACACTTTCAGTGCCCTTATTCAAATAAATATTTACGTTACTAATGTATTGAAATACATTTATTAAAATAATCAAATATTTGAATCTCGATATTTAAGCGTAATAGAAATCATAATAAAATGTAAGTAATGCAATGTCGGTAAAGAAGGGTGATTATAAATCAAATTTTACATTATCGTACACTGTAAAAAGATTTGTAAAGTTACTAAAGTTTTTCTAGGAAACTGGGATTCCTAGAAAAACTTTAGTAATTTTACAGATTTTTTTTACAGTGTATTACTATGTAATTTAATGTTAGAATTGTTTTTGTACTTGGGAAAGAAAAGGATGGAAAGAAAAATAAAAGAAAAATGCGATGATATGTTGTTATTAAATGAGTGTGAAAGAAAAAATTAAATGAATTATTGATGAAGCATTGAAAATGAATGAAGCATTTGAATTATTTCCAACATTCTCTTCAAAACACCTTTTAATGACAATAAGTAAGTTTTAAGTAATAGTGCTTTAAATAAATGCATATCGAAATTAAATAACTAAAATAAATGATTTTTATAATGCTCTGTACAAGTTACGATTAAAGATATGAGGATGTGAGCTTCAAAACTCGCTTTATTCGAAAATCAAATAGTCGCGTTTTTTCGTATCGATCTATTCTACACTGTTAAAAAAAAAAAAAAAAAAAAAAAAAAAAAAAAAAAAAAAAAAATGTAAAATTACTGAAGTTTTTCTAGGAAACTGGCATTCCTAGAACTTTTTATGTAACGGCAACAACAAAAATTCCTGTAACAGCGTCTGCTACAGGAATTTTTCTTGTTGCCGTTACATAAAAAGTTCTACACTGTAAAAAAAAAAAAAATCTGTAAAGTTACTAAAGTTTTTCTAGGAAACTGGGATTCCTAAAACTTTTTATGTAACGGCAACAAGAAAATTTCTTGTAACAGACGATGTTACAGGAATTTTTGTTGTTGCTGTTACATAAAAAGTTCTTGGAATCCCAGTTTCCTAGAAAAAACTTTAGTAACTTTACAGATTTTTTTTACAGTGTAGGAATCCCAATTTCCTAGAAAAACTTTACTAACTTCATAGATTTTTTTCTACAGTGTATTAGTGAACTTGTATAAAAAAAAAACATTACAATCTGAAAAAAAAAAAATTAGCTTTATCATGTATTTCTGGTATTGTAAAATCTTGGTTTACAATGAAAATCAATGGACGCAATCGAAAGTTTTTCGCGATTTCCCAAAATTTTATTTTCCAGATAAGGTGAATTTTGAAATTCACGTCCTCATATTAAAAAAAGCATTAATAATAGGAAATTTAATGAAACTAGAACAGTAACTATAAATCAAGTACATTTATTTATTATTGTATTACGTTAATTGTTCATTTAAAATATAATTTTATTTTAAAGAAAAAATATTTTAAATTAGATTTTATAAAAGTACTTTAAATAAGTGCCATATTCTCATATTGAATGATAAGTATAATAGGACTTAAAGAATTACTTTTTTTTTCTTTTTTACTTTTTTTAGAATTCTAAAACTTGCAATTTAAAAACTGAAAACTATGAAAAGCAGGAAAGTACTTTTTTGGAATTGAATATATTTTTGGTTATTTTCAAAGATTTCTTTCTTCTGCTGATAATAATAAGGTTTGTTATTTTAAAAGAAGTAAAGGAGAAGTTGGATTCGGTCGACATAAAAATAAAAAGGCTTCTTCAATGAATGTCTTTATTTTTATGAAAATGGAATCCAGGATTTTTGTACTCTCTACATAGCACGAAATAATAAATCTTCACCAAAGACTGTGAATCCACCTTCTTAGAACTCAACAGTCGTTATCTTCTCTAATTTTCGTAACCCTTTTTAGTGATAATAAGGCATATTGCAGTAACATCTTTTGGCTTCTAAAACATGAATTATGAATGCAGACGAAGTTATGTTATTAATTAATGAGAAGTTTAGTCATAAGTTAGTTAAAACTCAATTAGAACTGATTTTAGTTTTTAATAGAACCAAATCTATTTACGTGTGAGAAGTTGCTTATTTAATGTGACTAAACAGTGCACTTAAAAATACATTGCTGCTACGTATGGTTTTAATATTTCAACGTCCCTATTCAAACGAATATTTCTTATACTAATGAATTGAAAAAGAATATTTATTAAAAGATTTTAAATATGGGAAATTAGATTCTTAGTAGCAGTAAAAATAAGTATGAAATCTGTGAATGGACTAGTGCTACAGTTTTTAAGTCTTTGATAAAAGTAAAACATTAAAAAAAAGTTACAATAAAATTTCGTTATTAAAAGAATGTAAGTAAAATAAATTTTACTTAACAGCACACATATTTAAGTATCTCTCTTTAGAACAGAATCTCGTAAATACCTTATGTAAATTTTTTTAATAAAAGTACTGTAAAATAAGTGCATAAGGAATCCAAACAGTTTATTTAAATGCATTTTATAGCGCTAATTGCAAATTATGATGTCTTTATTATTGAGAAGATATAATCTATGAATTTTAATTCTTTCATATGTAGCACACAATTACAGTAAAGAACTCCCCTTTTAAGAACACATCTGTCATTTTCTTTCCTCATATTGGCAATCATTTTTAAAGGCAACTAAAGCCTTAACTGATTATAATTTAGTGTCTTCTAGTTTATAAATTATGAATGCAAACAAAGCAACGAGATTAATTTAATGAACATTCTAGTTATAAGTTAGCAAAAACACACTTATAGTAAATCTCATTTTTTAATACATCTAAAGATAGCTTCAGAGAATAAATTGCTTATTTAATGTGGCTAAGTTTAACACGCTTAAAAATCCATTGCTGCAACTTATAATTTTGCCATTTCAACATCCCTATTCAAACGAATATTTCTGCTACTAATATTGAATTATAAAGTTTACTAAAAGGTTTTAAATATTTGAAACTATATTCTTCGTAGCAGAAGAAAAAAAAGAATGAAGTCTGTGAATGGACTAGTGTTACTGTTCTTACGTCTTTTATAAAAGTAAATAAATAAAACAAAGTTAAAATAAAGTTTCGTTATTAAAAATATGTTAGTAAAATAAATTTTACTTAACAGCACACATATTTGAGTATCTCTTTTTAGAACACGATCTCGTAAATGCCCTTATGTAAATTTTCAATAAAAGTACTTTTAAATAAATGCATATGGAAGACAAGCAATTTATTTAAATGCAGTTTATAACGCTCATTTCCAATAACGGCTGAAAATGTAATATTTAGAAATCTTTTATAAAATGCGATCAGATGAAACTAGCACGGTTAATGTAATTGAAAATTTAAAATATAGCATTATTTTTACTGTAAAACTAAAAGTAGTTTTTTTATTAAAAAAAAAAAAAACAAACATAATAATTGGATTACAAAAATACTTTATTACAGCCATATTCCTGTACTCAATGGTAAAATGATAATAGTACGTGAAGAGACAATATTATTTGTTGAAGATAATAAAACGTACTATTTGAAAATTTTAAATCCGTTTAGAGAAGCAAGTACTTCTCTTTGAATTAAATAGGTTGAAAACTATTACTTAAAAATAGCTTTATTTTATGATAAGAACAATGAAGACCATTTTAAAAAGAATGAAGGATTCATTGGTTTAAATTACTGGGAAAATGAAAGAGATTTTCTATGAATGTCTTTATTCTTGAGAACATATAATCTATGAATTTTATTTTTCTTGCATAATGTAGAACAAAATTGCAGTAAAGAATTCTTCTTATAAGAACACATTTTTAATAAAAGTACTGTAAAATAAGTGCATAAGGAATCCAAACAGTTTATTTAAATGCATTTTATAGCGCTAATTGCAAATTATGATGTCTTTATTATTGAGAAGATATAATCTATGAATTTTAATTCTTGCATATGTAGCACACAATTACAGTAAAGAACTCCCCTTTTAAGAACACATCTGTCGTTTCCTTTCCTCATATTGCCAATCATTTCTAAAGGTAATAAGCCTCAACTGACTAATGTTTAGAGTCTGCGAGTTTGTGAATTGCGCATGCAAACAAATCAGTGAGATTCTAGTCATAAGGTAGTGAAAACACACTTGTAGTTTTTAATACATCTAAAGACAGCTTCAGTGAATAAATTGCTTATTCAATGAGGTTAAATTTAAGACGCTTAAAAATCCATTACTGCGAATTATGATTTTAATCTTTCAAAGCGAAAGCAAGTACTTATTTTTGAACTAAATAGCTTGTATACACTTACTTCAAAATTTATTTCTTCCGTGATAATAATAAGGGAGATCATTTTAAAAAGAATGAAGGAAACAATGGTTTAAATTGTTAGGAAAATGAAAGAGCCTTTTATATGAATGCCTTTATTCTTGAGTAGATATTACCTATGAATTGTATCATTCTTGCATAATGTAGCACATAATTGCAGAAAAGAATTCCCTTTTTTAAACACATCTGTTGTTTTCTTTCCTCATGTTGCTAATAGCTAAAAAACTAAAGGCAATAAGCTTTAACTGATCAATTTTTAGAGTCTTCAAGTTTATGAATTGCGCATAAAAACAAAGCAATGAGATTCATTTCATGAGCATTATAGTCATAATTTAGTGAAAGTACACTTATAGTAGTTTTTAATACATCTAAAGACAGCTTCAGGGTGTATATTGCTTATTTAATGTGGTTAAATTTAAGACGCTTACAAATCCATCGCTGAGATTTCTGACTTTAATCTTTCACGGTCTTTGTTCAATTGAATATTTCTATTACTAATGTATTGAAGTATAAAGCTATTTATCATATTCTAATAATTTGAAACCAGATTCATTGCAACAGCAGAAAAATTATGTAGTATGTGAATGCGACTGAAGTTGCTACTGTTATTACTTTGGGAAAAGAAAAAGAAGAAAAAGAAAAGAAAAGAAAATCTAAACGTAAAGAAAGTTACAATAAAGGTTTGTCACTAATAGATTGCACGAAAAATAAATTTTACTTAACACACATTTGGACGCGTAAATGTCCGTAAATAATATGTCAGCAAAAGTACTTTTAAATAAATGCACATGTTAAACAATTAATTTAAATGCGTTTTATAATGCTCAGTACAAATTACGATAAAAGGTATAATATGAAGAAATCATTAAATAAAGAAATTAAATAAAATAGCAAGTTTAATGTGAATGAAATTTTAAAATATGGCATTGCCTGCACTGAAAAATTAAAGTCCTTTTTATATTGAAAAAAAGTAAAAAGAAAAAAAAAATCTTTAGTATTACATGCCAAATTCTTATATTAAATAATAAAATTAATAAAACTTGACAAGGCAATGTTATTTGTTGAGAACAATAAAACGGAGAATTTCAAAACTTAAAGTCTGTTTGGAACAAGCATGTTCTTCTAATAATAAGGAAGATTATTTTGAAGGCAATGGGTGGGGTGCTGTTTTAAATTGCTAGAAAAAAAAAGGGTTTTTTATTGTTATTTTTTATTAGTGTCTCTATTCTTGCAAAGATAAAACTTAGAAAATTTATATTTCTTCCCTAATATAGGACAGAATAGTAATAAAACTGCAGTAAAGTACTCACCTCCTAAGAACCGTACTGTCGTTTCCTTGTGTCATGATGACAACCATTTTTAAAGGTAATAAACATTATATCAGTAAAATTTTGAGACATCTAGCTTCAGAATTATGAATGTAAAGAAAAGAATGTACTTCATGTAACAAATAATAGAGTCACAATAGAAACACATATTTGATATAGAATATAAATTGCGCATTTACATAAGTTTAGATTTCACTCGCTGAAAAATCCATTGTTGTCGCTTATATTTTTTGAGTTTTATCATCTTTATTTAAATAAATATCTTTATTATTAATATACCGTTTTATATTCTAAATATTTGATTAGGAATATTTATTAATAGAAATGAGAAAAATGCAGTCCATTAGTATGACACTCAGAGGTAAAGTATATTTTCTCGAAAAGAAAAAAAAAAAGAGAGAGAGAGAGAGAGATAAAACAAGAACGAGTGAAAAGAAAGAAAGATACGGTAAGTGTTTGATAATACAACGCATATAAATTTACAAGAAATGTAAATTTAGCTTAACAGGGAATTTTTATGTTCCTAACTCTCACTTTAGAAGATATTGAAATTGCCCTTAAGTAAATTTTCAAAAAAAAAAAAAGTATTTTTACAGAGGCAAATACGAAAGTTAAATAATTTAGGTAAGTACGATTTATTTCTGTACAAATCGCGGTTGGAAACATAATACGAAGAACTATTTAAAAATGGAAATGAAATGAAATTAACTCATGAATATAAGCGAAATTTTAAAATATCCTATTAGGTTTACTGGAAAACTCCTTGTGTTTAATTTTATTAAAAAATAATTTTAATTAGATTTAAAAAATTCTTTCTTACTTGCCAGATTCTTATATCCAATGATAAAAGTAATAGGATTTAAAAAATAAATATTGCTCTTTGAGAACTGAGAGACTATTTAGAGCAGGAAAATATTTTCAAAACTGAATACCTCCTTTAATATTAGATTATTTTTTAACACAATTATTCAATTGGTAAATAAATCATAACAGTTGTAAACTTCCAAGTGGGTGGAAAAAGACCGGCCAAGATTTGGACAAGGGATGTATTGGCTGAAGCCGCCAATGCCCAAATGAGCAATCCCGGATGAATCTGGAGGACTGATTCACCCAACTAATATTCCAAACCAAATAACAAAAACAAGTAAAAATGAAATTTGAAAAATCAAAAAACCCTACTGAGTAAAAGCGAACTAATTAATTATTTCTCATCAATGTGAAACTATTTTTATATTACTTACCTTTTTTTTATTTACAGTCCTCCCCACTTAATCGGGTCACGGATAATCGAACACCCCGCTTATTCGAATAGAATCCTCCGGAACCGAATTTATTCCCATTGGTTCTATGTTATTTTTCCCCGCTTAAACCAAATACCTTTTACGTACGTCCCCGCTTAATCCAATAACAACTGTATGACCGATGTTTGAAAATAGGCGCGGAAAGCACGTTTCAGCTGGAATTTCCTTCCGCCTTTTGTCATTTTCGGATCCTTTAATACGAAATTTTCAGTTCAACCTGCAATGATTTCGGCCGGTAGGTGTATAATGGACAGGTCAAAGGATTTCCCCACCATCACTTCTTGCTGTTAACCAGGCTTTAATGCCGTCACTTCGAGACTCGAGATGATAGTTGTGGTATTTTGCACTCATTCGAAAAATAACTCGATATTTACTCCTTTAAAATTCCACTTAAACAAACCATTTTAAACGATTTTTTAAGGCAGCATAAGTAACGTAAATTAGAAGTAGCAGAGTTTTGACCCAATTCAAACGAGCTGCATTAAGTTTAATGTAAACCATATAAATGCATTTATTGACATTAAATTGATACGTATTTACGTTATATTAGCATTTGTATTTATTTTAGTTTATGTTATTCTATCAACGATTTATTATGCTGTTAATTAAATATACCGTAGATGGTTATTTTGCCTTTTTATTACGCATTAAATATTGCAGTTGTGATTCCCCGTTTAATCAAAAAACCCGCTTAATCGAATATTATTTCTGGAACAGTCAATATTCGTTTAAGCGGGAACGACTGTACTTGTATTGATGACTCTTAAGTTGTGTTTAATTGTTAGTTCCTATCTACAAACACTGTCTTCATGATTTCTATAGATGTTTATGAAGGTTAGAGTTGGAGTAAAGCTATAGATCCTACCTACACAACTACTAAGTTGTGTAATATTTAAACGGAGCTTCTGACTGTGAAATAGTCAATGAAACATCGTCTTAATTTTGAAAGAACTATTCAATGATATACCACTCAATATGGTTCGTGAAAAAAAAGTTTTGTCTCTACCGTCATTTTGTATTTTACGGTCGCCATTTTGAATTTATAAAAAACAAAACCTAGCCTATAACCATCGGGCCGTTAAGACGAATCGATAGAAACCTTATTCGTTAAAATTCATTCAGCCGTTGGGATGTTTCGAGGGTATAAAGAAATCCACCTACCCAGATACGCGTGATACACATAACCCTTCTTGGCAGT
Source organism: Maratus speciosus (assembly GCA_963932465.1). Taxonomy (NCBI): domain Eukaryota; kingdom Metazoa; phylum Arthropoda; class Arachnida; order Araneae; family Salticidae; genus Maratus; species Maratus speciosus. Next base: position 283,233,528 of record OZ010791.1, on the reverse strand, counting down.
CGGGTAATAACCTTACATTTATGCTGTTGAGCTGATTCAGATACTAGATCAGATTCTGTCATCAATAATGGTTAGTTGGGTGAATTAGTCGTCGAGATTCGTCCGGGATGGTTCAGTTAAAAGAGCACCGACGACTTCAGCCAATACATCCCTATTTCAAATCCTGGCACGGACGTTTTTCACTCACTTTGAAATTTACAACAGTTACCTCAATTAATTTAACATAAAAATTACTTTTTACAGCAGATAACAATTTGGAAAATCATTTTAAAACAATATAAAATAAGTTGGTTTAATCCTAAATCGAAATAAAAGTGATTTTTTTATAAATATCTTTTTTTTTTTACAAATATTAAATATTTTTGTCATACTGTAACTCAATTACTTACTAAAACTACAAAAATGTTATAAATTTCAGTACGAAGAACTGAATAGTCATTTTTATGTCTAGTAATGGGCAATCGTTTTTAAGGTACTGAGCCCCGTCTCAATAATATTTTGATACTTTTAGTTTTTGAAATATGAATAAAACTAAGTGTTAAGTTTCATTAAAATATATATATATACGGATAAGTAGGTGAAAACGGAGTTTTATCAGATCTGATTTTTTTATAGAGATGAAATATATCTGCATTTAAATGTGATTAAATTTAACACGTTTAAAAATCCATTGCTGACACTTATTTTTTACAGATCAACTTCCAAACAATTACTCATTTTTTACAATTAACTTCCAATAAAATAGGTTTTGTATTTCTTTAATTTAGTCTGTTTTATTTTAACCCTCACAGGGGCAAGTACTTGTTTCTCTGTAATAGTGAATTCACACCGGAATTTTCAAAAAAAATTATTTCAAAATAAGGAAAAACAATTTTACAACCTTTTTTCTACCGAAGTTATAAAAGTAAAATTTAACTAAATGTTTCTGGTGCAAATCTTGATTAAAATTAGGTGGAATATAATACATCTCACCGCCACTCAAAGGGTTAATTCGGAATTAAAAAATGTAATCTTATAAAAAGTATTTCAAAAAGGCAAGTCCAAAAAGGCAATTTTAAATTGAATAATTCACGCACTGTGCTGCTAAAAACTAAAAATCCTCAACAAGGCGTGTAAAGGAAGATAAAATTTCACGCAATTTTCTGTTATGAATTTATTTAGATATTGAAATATATATAAAAAAATTGCATTTTGAAGTTTTGAAATCAGATTGAGAGATTTTACAGGTTTAGCAATCTATTGTACGAAATATTTACAATTCGAAAAATTTTATATACAAAATTTACAAGCTACCTTTTAAACATATTATTATATTTTTTTACATTCTATATAGTTAATGCATTAATATATTTTGTGACAGCCCTTTTTAGGGATACCATGTAGATATTTTTTGCATTTTTTACAAAAAGTTCTTCGATTTTAGTTACTGAATAAAAAATATTTTAATGAAGACGTTTCAGATAAATCCACATATTTAATATAAATTGTCCTAAATGATAATATATCCCATGCGTTTTTAAATGTTATATTATTATCTCCGGCTGAAAAAAAACAAAATAATAACTCAACTTAAATTTAAAAGTAGTTTTGATAGGTGAATGGTTAAAAATTAAGAAAAAAATATCTCAACAGCCTATAATGCAAAACATTTTCAAACAATTCAAATAGAAATTTAGAAAGTTTTGGAACAGTCCATATGCAAGTTTCCAGTAAAAGTAGTTTAAAAAAGGCACGTATGGTAATCGAACAATTTACATAACTACCTTTGATAATGTTCTACGCGAATTACGATGGAAGATGTAATATGGTGAAGGAGCTTACAAATGAAAATATGTAAAGGAATTTTTAAAATATAATATTACCTTCATTGCAAAATTTGAAGAAATTTGTTATAAAAAATTAAATTTTATATAAAAAAAAAAATACTTTATAATCTGCAAGATTTTTAGCTCAATGATAAAAGTAATAGCAATATTATTCCTTGGAAACCATAAAACCGAGAATTTGAAAACAAAAAATCTATTTACAGTCCAATCAAATAAGCCCTTTTTGGGGCAGTTTGCTACAATAAATGCTACAGAGATAAAAATTGGTACAGTTGCTCATTGATACCTACTAATGACTAGGTAAAAAGTCCTGATGGATAGAAAGTGAGCGGGGGGGGGGGGGAGGGAGGGGCAAAAATAAGTCCCCCTCTCCTCTTTTTTTAGTTTTTTGAAAATATCTCAGAAACTATTGGTTTTCTTAAAAAAATTACTGCAGCATAAATTAAAGAGCATAAAATTCTCTACAAATGCTATGTAAACGCAGTGGAACCTCGGTTATCCGTCAGTTACGGGACCGGAGCCTTTTAGACCAGTCAAATTTGGAAAGCTTGCCGAAATAAATGCTACAGAGATAAAAAATTTGTACAGTTGTTCATTGATACCTACTAATCACGAGATAAAAAGTCCTGATGAATAGGAAGTGAGCGTGGGGGGGAAGGGCAAAAATAAATCCCCCCCAATATATATATATTTTTTTAATATCCCAGAAACAATGGGTTTTCATGAAAAAATTGCTGTGGCACAAATTAAAGAGCATAAATTCTCTACAAATGACAGGTATACAAAGTGGAACTTCGGTTATCCGTCATTCACGGGACCAGAACCTTGACGGATTCTGTCCAGTCAAATTAGGAAAGTTTGCCATAATAAATGCTATATTGATAAAATTTAGTACAGTTGTTCATTGATAGCTACTAATTACTAATTAAAAAGTCCTGATGGATAGGAAGTGATCGGGGGAGAGAGGGGCAAAAATAAGTTCCCCCCTCCCACTTTTTTTAGTTTTTTGAAATATCTCTGAAACGGTGGGTTTTCATGAAAAATTTGCTCTGGCATAAATTAAACAGCATAAATTCTCTACAAATGACAGGTATACAAACTGGAACCTCAGTTATCCGTCATTCGAAGAACTGGAACCTTGACGGATTTTCCACAAAAAAATAACTATTTTTAAATTTATTTAATTTCTATTCAAATTTATTAAATATTGTCGCAATAAATAAATGAAATAAAACAGAAACCAGTCCAATGCTGCAATACTACACGAGATAATGGCGGGTAATTAGTTAATGAAAGATATTCAGCATTAATGAAGTGTTTATTAATGTTTAAAATCATAACTGCGAGTATAATATACGGAGAAAACTAAAAGTAGATGCATACTAATTTATAATTAAGTATATTTTATGTAATTATGAAGTAATTATGTCTTTAAAAGCAGTCTTTATCATTCTGGCTTGTTTTTTCCTTCAATATCTTCATCAGTGGAAGTGCATGGGTCGTTAGGATCCATAATCATCACCTCATCTTCTTCCTTGTCCTATTCATCTCCTCTTGATCCTGAAGACAAATGTGGAGCAAACATGCAAACCATGCTTTCTCCTTTAGATATAAATTTTCAAAAAACACAAAAAACTGATAAATAAGAAAATAACTTTTATTTAATACTCATTTTTATTGTGTATTTTTATTACTGTTTATTAGAAAGAATTGCAAGCATACCTAAGATATTAAACATAAAACAAATTAATAAAATGCATTTAATATTTGGAGGAATCGCGTTTTGACCGAATTCAGAGGAGGAAACATGTTTTGATTGTTTGACAAGTGGATAAAACGCTTTTTGAATGAAATAAGTTCTAACTCACAAATAATACAATAGCATTATTTTATTTGAATAAATACCGAATTTCAGTTAATTATTGTTAAAATAAAACGGCAGATTATGGTACCTAGTAGTATTCATTAAATATTTACTAAATAAATACTCGTTTGCCAGAAATCCACTTCAAATTTTAAAACCAATATCTTCATCTAGACAGTTATACACATCCCCCTCTTCTTTATTGCAGGCTTATCAATCATGGATAATGTGGTTGTATCATTTGAATATATCATCAGGTTGATTTTGCCACTGTTCACTATATATTACCTTCAAAAGTTTTTTAACAACTTTGTTCTTTTCAACTGGTATGGCGTGGCTAAGAGGAAGATATTCTAAAACAACCCTTTGAACAAGGCAACAGTAATTCGGGTTGTTCTCTACAATACTTGCAAATTTGGCCAGCAGTCTGACTTGAATGATGCATATGTAAATTTTCATAAAAATTAGATAAATGGTAAGAAATCAGTCAATTATTGAAGATTTTAATAGCAACAGAAATTGTTTTAAAAATTTGACTTAACAAAAAAAAATAAAATAAAAAATTTGTGGAAAAAACAAAATAAAAAATGTGAGGGAATGACAAGTGAGGGAATGATGAAATAAGACATTTTTACTAGTTGTAGGGGGAAAATGCAAAATTATGAAGAAATCCAAACTGTTTCCTTTAAGAGAAACACTTAATATATAATGTATGATAAAAATAAAATTTTTGATATTGACAAAAAAATGAATATTCTGTGTGAGGGAATGACTGCTAATAAAAACGCTTCCGGATATACTGACTAAAAAAAAAAATTCTGTAAAATTAACAAAATCTTACACCACCAATTTATGTTGCTGGACTGACAAGTACTCAAAATAGCTTCTTCTCTGTGAAGGATGCTAGACTGCTACTGCTCATTAGTGGTAGATATTTGAGATAATAGCAATGTGTGAGGGAATGATGGTCTAACATGGGGAAACATATAATTGATTGAGTAGACTATATAATAATAGTAAAAATTAATATTTTTATTATTTTTTGTAATGTATCAAATAAGAACTTTATTTTGCTTAGGGTATTTTTAATTATTTTTATTTCTGGATGGAAAGAAATAGGCAATAAAATATGGTAGTACAGGTGGGGGAAAGGTGAGGGAATGATGTTTGCATGATATATATTATATTTTTAAATACTAAATTTATTTATTTTTAAATTTTACTTTCTGCCCCTAATAAACTATGTTTAGATCTTCTAATAAAAATAAAAATAAATAAAAATGTAATAAAATTAAAAGCATTTATATGGCTGGGAAGCACTTTTTGCACTATTGCAGAGAATAACCCATTCCCTTTTTAAGAAGATTTACATCATATTCTTCATTTAGATCTTGAAATCTATAATTCTCGAAGACTTTAACTTTAACAGTTCTCTTATTTTTTTCTAAAGCAATCCGTTTCAATTGTGATATGTATGGTAGGTTTCGAAAGTACACATTAAGCGACAACTGTGATTGGCAGACTGGAGAAATCACTGCTTGATTGAATGCAGGCTTTGGAGAAAACACTCTTTGATTGAAACGTCAAGTTTTAAAATTGATTTATAATCGGAGAAAAAATTTTTTTAGTAAAAAATACCATTTATTTCTGTGCAATTTAACACAGAGTTCATAAAAATAACAATAACTCATTTTTTATTTTTTTGCGAGAAAACACGGTTTGAATGTTTGCTCCACAAATATTTATCATTAAGAAAATGTTTAGGTCATGCGCAATTTTGTTAGTGCGACAAAACATAATAGAGAACAATGAAAATTATTAATTTATCATAAAGCAGACATTACTTATTAAGTCGTAATGTTCTATTTTTTTCTTTGACAGAAAGTATGGCCACAAGTACTTAGTCGTCTCATTTCGAATTTGGGGTTTTGCTCGTCCTATTATGTGTCCCGACTGCTTGAAATGTCTGCCATTCAACATGGTCAACTAGATTTACAAGGATTGCTTTGTAATTTTGTTTACGATAACTCTGATTTTAATATTTTCACGCTGGATGGTCTCAACACATTTCATTCCATGGTCGGTATAAAGTGTGTAATACCAGCACATATTGAAAGTGGATCGCCAACACGAAATTAACTAAAATGCCTACTGCTGAGGCTGTTGGGCAGTTGGTGGTTATTCCATTGAAGCCGTTTGAATTCAGGGGCACAGCTTTTAAAAATGTGAAAATGGAGGATCTGGGAATATTAGTAGAAGACGTACACAAAATTGCTAATGTGTTCAATAACAGGAAATCCTACCATGATGCTGTTCCATATGCAGGAAACCAACTTTTTTTTGAGATTGTATGGAACACCCGCGACAGCTACATCTCTTTATACTTTCCGATACCACTCATTCGCAAAATCTGTATCGATTGTTAAACCTGACATTTCATCCCTCCCGCCAACAGAAGGAGCACCAGACAAGTTTCTTTCCGGGTGTACCACCAGGTACAACTGTTGCTTGGCCAGGATAAACAAGCCGAACTCTGTCTTGGGAACGAAGACAGAATCGTCTAATTCCCATAACAACCAAGGATTCAATCGCACTTGAGGCTGTCTTAAATACCATCTTCTGCAAATGCACTACTGGGTGTGGAGCTAAGTGTGGATGCAGGAAAGCAGCCATTAATTGCAAAATCATCTGCAACATCTGTCATGGTGACTGTCTGAATGCTACACCCAAACATGTAGATCAACATGATGAGGAAAAAAATGAGGAGGCGATTATGAATTCAGTCCTGTTGAGAACAACTTCTAATGCATCATCCACTTCAGCTGATGATGATGTGTCAAAGAAAAAAATAGAACATTACGACTTAGTAAGTAATATCTGCTAAATGATAAATTAGTAGTTTTCATTGTTCTCTATTACGTTTTGTCGCACTAACAAAGTTTCGCATGGTCTAAACATTTTCTTAATGATAAATATTTGTCTTCAGGATCAAGGGGAGATGAACAGGACAAGGAAGAAGATGAGGTGATGATTATGGATCCTAACAACCCATGCACTTCCACTGATGGTGATATTAAAGGAAAAATCAAGCCAGAATGATAAAGACGCTACTCCTTTTAAAGACTTATCTAATTCATAATTACATAATATCTACTTAATTATAAATTAGTATGTTTCTATTTTTAGTTTTCTCTGTATATTATACTCGGAGATACAATGTTTCACATTAATAAACACTTCATTAATGCTGAATATTTGTCTTTCATTAACTAATTATCTGCCATTATCTCGTGCAGTATTGCAGTATTGGAGTGTTTTCTGTTTTATTTTATTTATTTTTTGTGACAATATTTAATAAATTTGAATAGAAATTAAATAAATTTAAAAATAAAGTTTTTTTTGTGAAAAATCCGTCAAGGTTCCGGTCCTGTGAATGACGGAATACCGAGGTTCCACTTTTTATATCTTTTATTTGTAGAGAATATATGCTCTTTAATTTATGTCAGAGCAATTTTTTCATGAAAACCCACAGTTTCTGAGATATTTCAAAAAAACTGAAAAAAATAGGAGGGGGAAACTTATTTTTGCCCCTCCGTCCCCCCGCTCACTTCCTATCCATCAGGACTTTTTATCTAGTGATTAGTAGCTATCAATGAACAACTGTACTAAATTTTTTCAATGTAGCATTTATTACGGCAAACTTTCCTAATTTGACTGGACAAAATCCGTCAAGGTTCTAGTCCCATGAATGACGGATAACCGACGTTCCACTTTGTATACCATCATTTGTAGAGAATTTATGCTCTTTAATTTATGCCAAAGCAATTTTTAATGAAAACCCATAGTTTCTGGGATATTTAAAAAATAAAAAACACTAAACAAATTGGAGGGGGGATTTATTTTGCCCCTCCCTGCCCCCGATCACTTCCTATTCATCAGGACTTTTTATCTAGTGATTAGTAGGTATCAATGAACAACTGTACCAATTTTTATCTCTGTAGCATTTATTTCAGCAAACTTTCCTAATTTGACTGGACTATTAAATATTGCAAGTTTGTATTTTTCAAATAAAAAGCTTGCTCTACATAACTTCAAAATTGCCCTTTCCGCTGATAGTAATAAGGATGATCATTTACAAAACGATAAACGAGAAGCTGGTTTAAGTGCTATCGAAAATAAAGGATTATGGCAAAATATTATATTTCTTACATAATATAATGCAAAAACCTAGTATAACTATAATAAAGATCATAATTTCATTTCATGAGAACTTGTTATATTCATGTCTCATACTGGATATTATTTTTTAAGGTAATAAACCTTATTTCAGTAATATTTTGCGAATTATATCTTTTGAATTGAAGAGCTGAATGAATGAACATGTTATGCCACATTTTCGATTTTTTTTTTAAAATCTTCTGGATGAAAGCGTTATGAGGTATCCCATCACATGATGAAGCTAAAATACTAAGATTCCATTTAGTCTTGAAGATTTAAGACATTATTCATTAATATTTAATATTTAAATATTTAATAATGTCAATAATATTAATAATTTTTAATATTTGAAAATTAATTATGAATAAGTTTTTCTGAGAGAGTTTACTATCATACCTGTTAGTATTTTAAATACATTGTATCAAATAGAAAATAAATCATTAAAATTTACAACAAAAACTTTCACTTCAAATTTCTTCAAATGTAATTTTTGCTACTTAACATGTTTTTCCACTTAGCTCTTCAATTATGAACTAAGTGATAAAATTCATTTCAAGAATATTATAGTAACATGTTTTAGAAAACGCAATCATGCGTAGTAGAAATAAATAGGTCTGCAGAAAATATGTTATACCTTTTAATGCACTTAAATCTTGACCACTAAAAACTCCATTGCTGTCATTTATGATTTTGCAGTTTCTGCATTCTAATTAACTCAAGTAAATAGGTCTGCAAAGAATATATTACGCTTTATAATGTGACTAAATTCTTAATTTGAACTTTCACTATCCCATTAACATTTTAATCAAAAGTAAGTGAAAAAGCAATGATAGCGTACCCAACTTTTCAATGGAATTATATGTTTGAAGAGAATAATTTGCTCGCATTAATGTGTTTAAATTTTACACGCCTAAAAATACATTGCATTCACTTATGATTTTACACTTTCAATGCTGTTATTCAGATAAATATTTCCGTTACAAATGCATTGAAGATTTATTAAAAGTTTTTTAATATTTGAATCGGGATACTTCATAGTAGTAGAAAGAAGAATGCAATGAATTATTGCGATGCAGAGTTAGAATCGTTTTGTACACGGCACAGAAAAAAAGAAAGGAAATATATGAAAATAATGGAAGATAGACAAAATCAAAGAAAGGTGCAATTAAGATTTTGTCTTTAAAAGTATGCGAGAAAAATAAATTTAACTGAACAGCGCGTATTTGAGACATTTCCATATCTCTTCTGAAGTTCTTATAATGCCTATAAGGATGGTTACAGTAATAATACTTTTAAGTAAATGCACATAAACATTTCATAATGCACTATACGAGTTACGATTGAAGATAATTTAACACGAAAAAACCCATTTATAAATGGAAAATTAATGAAACTAGCACAGTGAATAGAAATTAACTGTTATAATATCGTATTACGTTGATTGCACAGTTAAAATATAATTTTATTTTAAAGAGAAGAAAATAAGTACGCTACTTACTAGTCGGATGTCCAAATCCTAAAACTTTCTTCTATCTCATACATGTTAATACTTCAAATTTCGCTATCACAAGGCCAAAATTAAATGACAATCTATGCCCATCATGAGGATTATCAAAGTATAGGTTCGTTGAATTGTGTGTATTTACGAAGGAGACATAAGTATCTCTTTTTTCAAACAAATGATTGAATTTCGGCGCCCACCCTCATAGATGTCTGCAAACACAATTCCCAAACCAAAGAGCATGAAAAAGACACCTGTTCAGAAGTATTCCCCCAAGCCTAGTAAGGATCTATTTATGTGAAAGCGTAACAAAATACGAGGTTTAATTAAATTCTGGGGATTAATTTTTGAGATATAGCTATCGCAAAAAATGTACAAAATGCAGCTTAGCAGCGCTACCTATTACATGATTTACACGAGCTCCAAGTTATATTAATGTCTAACAGAATACGAAGTTTGGCGAAATTCCGTCAATTAGTTTTTAAGGTATGACTATCGCTAAAATCGAGAACATTCTGAAAAATGCAGCATAGCAGTGCCACCTGTTGAGCGATGTAACCAAAATCTAATTGGCAGTAACTTATGTCAACATCTAACTGAATCTAAAATTTAATGAGAATCTGTCAATTAGTTCTCCAGATAGAGCTATTGTGGAAACCGTGAAAGTGTAGCATAGATATGCCACATGTTACGCGATTTACAGCAAAACCTAATCAGCAACAACTTATGTCAGTGTCTAACTTATTCTGAAGTTTGATGGAAATCCGTGTATTAGTTCTTGAGATAGAGCTATAGCTAAAATCGCAAAAAATGCAGAATAGCAGTGACACGTGTTGGGCAATTTATGGTAAAAACTAATCAGTACCAATTTATATCACGGTATAACTGAATCTAATGTTTTATTAAATTCCGTTCATTCGTTATTATCACATATAAACAGATTCACAAACAGGCTTACAGAAAGACTCACAGACAGACACATAGACAGACATTTTCTAAAAACAATCAAATTGTTCAGGTCCTGCTAAAACATAAATTCGTCGAAAACAAGAAGTCGAAATTTTTCACGAATCTAATACTTTCTTCTTGTAAAGATAAAAGAAAGTAAAAAGCGCTTTATTGCGTCAGAATCTTTATTAAATGCTAATTTAACAGGACTTACAAATGAATATTCTTTATTGGGAATTTTTTAAACTGACAATTTGAGAACTGACATCCTGTCTAGAGTAGTAAAGTACTTTTTTGAAAATGAATAGTTTATTGTACTTGATTTAAAAAAATTCTTTCTTCGGCTGATAAGAATAATATATTAGTTATATAATAAGTTATTTTAAAAGAAAAAAAATGAAAAGTCAGTTTAGGTCAATATCAAAGTAAAACGGATTCATCTATAAATGTTTTTATTTTTACGAAAATGCAATCCAGAATTGTCATTTAACGAACACTGTAGTCAAAATTTAGTGAAAACTCAGTTTTATCATACATCAGTTATTAATAGAACTAAATATATCTGCAGCGAATAAATGGCTTATTTAATGTTACTAAATTTTACACTCTTAAAAATCCGTTGCTGCCAGTTGTGATTATAATCTTGCAATGTCCCTGTGCAAATGAATATTTCTGTTGCTATTGTATTCAAATATGAAGTTTATTAAAAGATTTTAATATAAATTAAATAATTGAAGTAAATCAAATAATTAAATTGAAACAGAAAAAAAAAATCAATCTAAGAATGCTACCAGAGATACAAGTGTATGTGTAGGGTAAAAGAAGGAAAACACACTGTAAAAAAAAATCTGTAGTTCTACAGATGTAAAGTTACATGCTTACTAAACTTTCACCTGTAACTGTACGAAAAAAAGCTGCAAATCTACAAAACTAGTTTTTGTAAAGCTACAAAAATCTGTAACTTTACAAATGAATCTGCTAAAATTTCAGTAATCTTACTAAACTTTTATTTGTAACCCTGGCTGCAGTTACATGAAAAGTTCTCGGAATCCCAGTTTCCAAAAAAATTCTTAGTAACCTTACATATTTTTTGATTTTCGGCGCAAAAGTGTGTCTGTTACATGAAATTTTGTTGTTGCCGTTACATGAAAAGTTCTAGGAATCCAAGTTTCCTAGAAAAACTTTAGTAACTTCACAGATTTTTTTTTACAGTGCAGAAGAAAGAAAAGTAAAATAAAATAAACATGAAAAAAAAGCGAAACACAAAAGGAAATTTACATCAAAAGAATCTTTATTAAATAATGCAAGACAAATAAATTTTACTTAAGAACACATATTTGAGTATCGCTTTAAAACACGATCTCATAAATGTCCATACATAAATTTTTTTAATAAACGCTCTGTTAAATAAATATATATGGAAGTTAGAAATTTATTAAAATGAGTTTTATAAAGATCTTTACAAATTACGACTGAAAATGTAATATTAAGAAACCATTTATAAAATGTAATTAGGCGAAACTAGCACGGTTAATGTAAAAGGAATTTTAAAATACTGTATTAAATTCACTGAAAAGATAAAAGTTTAAAAAAAAAGCTTTAAGTATATAAAAAAGTAAAATATAAAAATTTACATATTAAGTATAACAGTTAAAAGTAGTTTTCTTTACTTAATTCTTTTTTTAAATGCTTTATTACATGTCAGATTCTTATATTCACTGGTGGTTGAGACTAATAAAATGGAGAATTCGAAAACTCAAAATCTGTTTAGAGTAAGGAAGTAGTACTTTCTGAGCTGAAAGGTTTGTACACCCCAATTTCAAAATTGATCTCTTCTGTGATAATAATAAAGAAGATCCTTTTAAGAAGAATGAAGGATAAATTGCTTTAAGTTTCAAGAAAATGAAAGACATTTTTATTTAATGTCTTTATTTTTGCGCAGGCATACTCGCATTCTATATATTCTTAAATAATCTATTTATTTCTTGTACAATGTAGCACAAAATCTCAGTATATGATAAGCATAGCAAATAATTCACATTTTGAGAACCAAACTGTCTTTTCTTGTCTTATATTGACAAACATTTTTAAAGGTAATAAGCATATCTGAGTAATATTTAGTGACTTGCAATTTCTGAATATTAATGAAAACAAAGTAATGAGATTCATTTAACTAATATTATTTTCATACGTTAGTGAAAACTGCAGATCTCACTTTTTAATAGAACTAAATACATCTTCGGGGAATAAATTGCTTATTTAATGTGGTAAAAAATTTAGCGCGCATACGATTTGTCACTTATGATTTCATTTTTTCAAAGTTCACGTGCAAATGAATGTTTTGTTACTAATCTCTTGTCCTAGAATTAAGAATATAAACAAAATTATGGTAATCATTTAACAAATATTACAGTCATACGTTAGCGATAATAGCGTATTTATTTATTAATAGAACTAAATATATCTTCATGGAATAAATTGTTTATTTAATATGCTTTTAAATTTATGTGCTTATCTACTTATAAATTTAAGACTGTTATAAATTCAGTGCTGCCACTTATGATTTTAATATTTCGACGCCTCTGTTCAATGAATATGTATTGAAGTATACTATTGAAGTATAAAACTGATTAAAAGATTTTAATTATTTGAATCTAGGTTTTTATTAGCAGATGGAAAAAGAATACCATCTGCGAATGCGACTAGAGTTACAATTGTTATTTATTTGGAAAAGTAAACAGAGAAAAGGGGTGGGGCAGTAAAAAAGTTACACAAAGGTTCGTTTTTAAAAGATTGGAAGAAAAATAGATTTTACTAAACAGCACATATCTGAGTTTATCTCTTTAGACGATCACGTAAATGCTCATAAGTAAATTTTCAATAAAAGAGGCTTTTAAATAAATGTATATTGAAGTTAAACAATTTATTTACATGCGTTATATAAGATCTTCGCTCCCAAAGATAAAATAATACTACAAATACTCATTCATTGGTTTTAAACAAACAAAATGACATCATAGATGACAGAAAAAAGAACTTTTTGGAAATTGATACTTTAGTGGACTAGTAATTTAGGTTTACAAATAGGGATCTAAAACTACGAATTCCGTTAAAATATCAATTTAATTATCACTAACCCAAATTCACACAATCACAAAATTAAGGCCTTTAATCAAGTGAATGATATACACCTCAAAACATTTCCCCCTCAAAACATTTTATTATAAAGGATTTAAGTTAAATAAGTATGAAAATTTCTCAATTTCTTCGCCACACCCTCTTGAAGGCGTTTTGCAAACTGAGATGAAAATAACATCTATTTTATCAGAAAATCAGCATAGATTTTGCCATTTATTGGTTTGCTTTTAAAGCAAAAAACATTTAGTTATTAAGAAATGAAGTCAAAATGTAAAAAAGTCAAATAGTTTAGTTTTTATGGGGAAAAGAATAGAGGTCCACATATGTGGACCCAGGTAGCGAAGAGGATAATGTTCTTTACAAATTATAATTTAAAATGTAATGCAAAACCATTTACATAATAAAATGAATTGGAGAAACACGGTTAATTTAAAACGTTATTAAGGACATGAGTTTCAAGTCTCGCCTTATCCAGAAAAAAGTAATGTGCTTTCTCTATTCATCAATTTTTTTAGTAAAATAAAACAGAAAAAATACTACAATATTCAACAAAACTAGTTTTATGGAGGGTTACTGGAACTGGAAAATCTTGGTTTACTTTTAAAACTAGTCTTATATACTAGGAATTTGGGAACAAAACATGATCTAATAAATTTTTTTTTCCTATATAAGATAAGTTTTGAAAATCACTTCCTCAATTATTATCGCATTACCTTCACTGCAAAACTAAAAATAGCTTTTATTTTAATACTTTGGATACACGTTTGTTTGAAACAATTGAGCATTCGGAGCACATTGTTCATTTTTTATTTATTTTTTTGGTCATATAAAAGCAGTAGATTTTATGCAATAATTCACTTCTTTCACATTAACATAATATTGAAAGGACTTTGGGAAATTAGTATTAAAACATAATTAAAACAAATAAATTAAAACAAGTACATGGCATTCTGATACGTCAAATGTGCTCAAAGGGTTAAAAAAACAGATTAAAAAAATTTCTTTATTACATGCCAGATTCTTATATTCAACAATAAAATTAATAGGATTTGAAAAAGCAATATTATTTTTTGAGAACAATAAAATGGAGCATTTCAAAAATTAAAATCTGTTTAGAGCACGCTTCTATCTTGTTTAGTATATCTTTCTGAACTTACTGGCTTGTGCCGACGTACTACAAAATTGCTTTCTCCCAACGTTAATAAGAAGGGCTATCAGTTTTAAAACAATGAGTAAAATCTTGTTCTAAGTGGCTAGCAAACTGAAAGGGGAGTTTTCTATGGCTGCTTTGCGAAGATAAAACCTAGAAAAAAAATTATGTCATCATTAATATAGCGCAGAATCGTAATAAAATTGCAATAAAATATTCACCTTTTGAGAACTGTACTGTCGTTTTCTTATCTCATATGACAATCATTTTTAAATGTAATAAACCTTATCTCAGTCATATTTTTGAGACGTCTAGTTTCTGAATTATGAATGAAAAGAAAAGAATATGCTTCAAATACCTGATAATAAAGTGATAAGTAAATAAATTCGCATTTGCAGGAAATGGGATTGCATAATTGAAATACATATCTGATGTAGAGTATAAATTGCTCATTTCCATCTGTTGAAGTTTAGCACGTTTGAAAATCCATTGCTGCCCCTTAATATTTTCTGAATATGAGCGTCTTAATTTAAATAAATAGTTCTATCATTAATGTTCGTGTTACATTTTAAATAATTGATTTGGTATACTTATTTATAGTAAAGAAAAAAGGCAATCTATTAGTACGACAGGTAAAGCTATTTTCTTAAGAAAAAAAAAGAGAGAGACAGATACAACAAGATAGAGGGAAAAGAAAGAAAGGGAGATAGAGACGTGTTTTGAAATAAAATAAATATAAACTTGCATGAAAAAATATTTAACTTAATAAAAAACTACATAGTACCAGATTTGTCAGTAAACTCTTGAAAATTATAGTAAAAACATGTTTTAATTTTTAATTAGTTGTTTCAAATTAATTAAGTATTGAAAACTTTTATGAACTTCTATATTGTATAAGTGATTCCTATGCACATAAAGCGATAGATGTTGCTGTCAGTCCATCCTACGCAGTTATTAATAAAGTGAAAGATCTTAAACTAACACTATGTGCAAAACTACTTAAAAGATGAGACAATATTAAAAAGATGTTAAATTATTTTAATACCTTAGTACTTTCAACTATAAAAAAAAACATAGTCTTCGTCTGAGAAATATAAGAAATACAATTGTTATTGACGTCTAATTTTCAAAATTCACGTAGATGGTGACGAAAGGAGTGAACCTATCACGTGATCATCTACCTGAATTTTGAAAATTAGACGTCAATAACAATTGTATTTCTTATATTTCTCTGACGAAGACTATGTTTTTTATAGTTGAAAGTACTAAGGTATTAAAATAATTTAACATCTTTTTAATATTGTCTCATCTTTTAAGTAGTTTTGCACATAGTTTAAGTTTAAGTTTAACTTTTTTAAAGATGAATTAAGCATTTCTATTTATTTATTTACTAAAGTGAAAGAGTTTTAATCTTGTAATTTGTAATGTTGTATGCTTACCTTTTAGAAAGAGTTTAACTTAAAATATTAATAGAATAAGCTGGGCAATTATTTAAGTTAAGCGAACTTTTAAAATTTTCCATTAATTTTATTTTTATCAGTCTAATTCTAAAATCCCGAACTTAAAATTAGCCATATAGTCAAAACACTGTTTTAAACACTAGTGTCGTGAAGTAAATTTTCACCTTGTTATTAATAAACTTTATAATATACTTATAACTACTTAAAAGGTGACAAAAACATATAAAAATATTATTTAATGCAACCCGATATCTTTCGAACACACACGCGTTCATTTTCAAAGGGAAAAAAAGAGGACTGACTGAATAGAAATAAATTTTAAAAACAAAAACAAAAATAGTACGCATGCGCAAGCGGAGTTCGGTCCATTTCTCTGCAGAGGGGTGAAAAGATCAGTTCATATTATCAGGAGGTCTTGAAATATTTAGTATATTGTACCAAATTGAAGGAATATTATAGGAAAGGACATCGTTACAAACATTATCACTTCTAAGTAAAATTACAATGGATTCACGGATTATTGACGATTAGTGGTTAGACGTTGAAATGATAATTTTTGCTTTTTCGAAGTTTATCTTAATATTTTCTTTTTGATGCAACCTGGATAAAGCTGTATTTGGTTTGTTAAACTTGATATCAGAAATATGCTCTTTTAATCTTTCCTTAAATTTTCGAGATGTCATTACCAATATAAAATACACTCTTATGCTGTTCTGTGCTGAATGGGATGATGTAAACTCCTGCTTTTTCATAATCCTATGCCCAAATATATTATTCCGAATATTAGAAGGAAATAATTGATAAATCAAATGCTAAATATAAGACTACTAAAGATCTGGATAATAATATTAAGCTAGTTCCATGGTTTTTTGTAGTATAAGTCACATACCTGATAATTGGTAAGCTTGTTGGCCACCGTTATTTTCGAAAAGTTTGCTTGGCCTTACTCAAGTTATGAGACATCATCCATAAAAAATCACATTTTTCCATTCTAAAATATTGATAACCAAAAAATCGTAGCATGTGATTTACACTAGAAGTACTCATGGAAATAGATCTTATATAGTCTGGTTAGTGCGAAAAATGTTGAAAACGAAATACTGAATTGCGATGAGTACACTGTTAAAAATTTGCAGCAAACTGTCCAGTCATTCGACAGTTTTTTGAAAAAAAAACGGTTTCATAAACGTAATTTAACTATATTCTTAACATAAAATTGCCAATAATATGGTCAGAATAGTGTTAAATTAGTGTGTTTGTGTAACCGGTTTCGATAAAAACGCTCAAATAACTGGACAGAATGCTGCAAATTTGTAACAGTGTATGATCGGAAAGTAATCTCACATAGATCTACATTAAATTTTAAGATTAACGCTTACGTTCTAATAAAAATATTGTTTTTGTTACAAATGTTGATTCAATCCGTTCTTTACGTTCATTTAAAAAATAAATGGATCGGAAGTTAAATATTTTCTTCTACATAAGTTGAATCCACTTCACTGCTACTTCTACGTCCAGCTACACTAACAAAGTTTCATTCCAAGTTCTAAATTTTCTAAATGAGGTTATTTAGTGGTTTTCAATTTTTCATGTGATTTTTAGCAATGTGAATGATCTGCATTTTCATTTTAGCAAACATGAATATACGAAATTGAACTGGATTCATTAGAAAAGTTAGTGTGATTGGTTTAGTGCCTAAACGATTAATTTGAAATTTAAAACTTGTTAAAATTTAGAACTACTAACTAAAAGTTTTACACTACTGCACAGTTTAACATGATAATACATCCCTAATTTTATGTATATATATTTTTAGAAGAAATATTCCTATGAATGAAATTTTAGATTTTTTCCCTCCCGATGAGTGTTATTCAATTATCAACGTGGGTTCTGTTTTTCCCTACCTCCTCCCCCATCCCATTAGTTGCACAAATAATCTCGAAGCAGAAAAGTCAAAAAGTTACTGACAATTTTCTCTATGCAAACATTTTCGATTCTAATTTTTATTTTCTTCTCAACTAAATATTTAAAATTCTGCTGTATATTATAAAATATATTTGACTTTATATTTGTCTAAAAGGAAAATCAGAATATTATCTTTCAGAGTAAAAACAAACATTCCTTATGAAACGCCAACTGTTTATGTTTCAGATTACTTTTTTAAGATTATATTTATTTAAGCTTTTTTCATAACCTAAGAAATAAAATTTTCTTTTTTGTTAAACTTAATAAAAAAGTTTCATGGAAGAAAAAGAAAGCTGGTATTATTTTCTCGGACGGAATGTCTATAAAATTAGATTATATGCAAATATAATATATGAAAATACTGAGGCAAAATAGGTTAATAATATTCAACTTTCAAAAGGGAAATTTTTTATGATATAATCCAATTTTAAATCCCTTTAATTTATTTTATATGATTTTTCCACTGAATCATTTTTGTTTATTATTTTTTATGTTTGTTTAATTTAGCATGATATTGAAGCGTAATAATGCAATCGTACCTGAATATTTTATTTATATATATTATTAATACTTAATTTATAATACCAGTGTTTCGGAGATTTCTTTGAAAATTAAAATATTATATAGTTCATGATTTTTTCTGCTAGCTCTAAACATATATATAATCATACGATTATTGCGCCATAGAGCGTTAAGAATTAGTAAACGTTTTCGGCAAATTGTCTGTGAATATTTTTGTTTTTATCTTATATCTATTGTATCACCAAAACATATTGTTAGAAGAATCAATTTTATATACTATGCTTCGTATATGATCCCTATTTCAATAATAAGGTATGGTATCTGTTTCTATTTGAGAACTTTCAAATATGAATGATTATTTAATTTTCAGCTAGTATGAACATGTTAAGTTTCGATCGGGAAATTTAATTTACTTTTTGATTCTAAATTAATTTATTTTAAAATCTAAAAGGAAATATTTAAAAAATTATAATCAGAATTTTTTTAAAAATGCTTTCCATAATTTATTTTCAAGCATTAGCAAATGAATTCATCCGACTTAATACTATACCTAAAAAAGTAATCTATTTTCCGTTATAACAATCAATAGGAATGAATAACGATCACCAATTACATCATCCGTTTTCGGTTTAGAAATCGTATGGAATCTCATTATTTCTAATCTCTTTTATTGAAATCGTTATTTTAATGTATTTACAAACAAGTAAAAGTGGAGAATTCAGACTTTTCTTTTATGAGAAAAGAGACTTCCAAAAAATATGAGGGCTATTCAATAAAGAATAATGATCATAATTTCTTTATTAGCATATTTTATTGCAAACAAATTTATTATTTTTATGTTTCATTGTTAGCTTAATGTGTAATGAATACGTAGTATTTTATTATTAGTATTATTTTCAGTAGTACGTCAGCGACAGCCATGAAAGTTCAGATAGTTTCAGTATCGCCTACGAACCGATGGATGCAACACACAATGAGCAGTATGCTCTTGCCTGTTGGAAATTTTGCCTTCGCCTACAGAAATCTTCAGACGATGCGTATGCTATAGGAGGCTTATGGAGAGTCTGTTCTTACCTATAGCACAGTTAGAAAAAGGTTTGAGATGCTTAAAGAAAAGAAAAACAAGCATTTTCAAATTAGGATAGATCCGTAGTCCCTGTAACTGTGCTTACAGAAGTCAACATTAATATCGTCGCTATTATTCTCAGAGGATAATTTTAGACATGAGAACTGTTAAAAATATTGCAGTTATAATTACGACACACCAACACGTTGATGACAGAAAATGAATATGAGACGTGTTTGAGCGCGGTGAGTTCCGAGACAACAGGAACCGAAGAACAGGACGTTCGCGTAGAAGTTTATTTGAAATTGAAGATGATTTTACAGGAAGATGAGGTGAATTCTCCAATGTGAAGAAACACCTTCGTGGAAAATATTTTTCATCATTAGAAGCATTGGTGACGACGGCGGAGGCAATTTTGACAGACCAATTTAAAAAAGTTGTTTCCAGAGTGTGTTTGAAATGGGAAAATATGCGGGAAAAGTCCATTGCATTGAATATGAGCTACTTTGAAAAGCCCCATTAGAATTTAGACGATAAATGATGATATGTTGATATAAAAAAATTATGATCATTCTTTATTGAAAAGAACTTGTACATTTACACAGTTCATACATCGGGTGCGATGAAGCAAATTATTATTATAAAAAAACCATCTACTTCAGTCAAGCTGATGTCAATTTCAACGGTGTAAGTAATTCATTTTCATTTTTTTTTTTTTTGCTTTTGCAAATTTAATTACTTATAAACACCGCATAATTTAACTTTTTACACCATCAAATATGGAAAAAATTAATTTTCAAATTTAATTCGTTTGAAAACTGCATTTCAATTTACTGTTTTTTTAATAATTTTTAGGGTTCGTACTTAAAGTAAAAACGGAACCATTTTAAGATCACTCCTATGTCGAGTCATTTTACTCCTAAACTATGGAACGTGCAAAATTTCAAATTGGGATATCTAATAAAGACTATTGACCCACATATTTACAGATTATTAAAAATTCACAAATATATTTAGGAAAAAGGTAGAGGGGCTAATTAAGTTGCTTGAATAAAAATCTTTTTTTTTTTTTTTTTTTTTTTTTTTTATCGTGTGGAAGTTTTCGTAACGCTGAACTCAAAAATACATTTCTTTTAATTTTATGTATTATATTTTCCGATATATCATCGAAAATGTAGCGCAAAAATATGCCCCCCCCCCCCTCTATTTCCCAATTTTCGGAAACTAAAATTATGAGAAAATTAGTGGTAGTAGACTTTGATTTAAACCTTGCAGAATAACTATATCGATTACCCTAGATCACATAATTTTGGGGAAAAGCGCATTTTCCCGTTACACACAAATTTCGATTTTCAGGCATAAAGCAAAGGTGCGGAGAAACACTGGAGGAACCTATCGTAGCAGAAGTATAAAAGCATTCTTGATAGAGATTTTCGAAAAAAATCGTCTGTAATTACCCGGTCGGTATTTACACCTTAAAGACACGGACGGTTTAGACATACATAATGACAGGGGCGGCGTACTCTATGTCCATCGGCTTTTAAAACAGATATAACACTTTTTAATGACATATATGTGTAATGCTATGCCCAGTACCAATGTAAAAGCAATAAACGTCAAATTATTAAAAACCGACTAATTTAATTAGAATGATTCACATAAATACTATGGCATTCGCAAGTAGTTTGCATTGAGTGTATCTCTCAATACCCCTCCCGTGTCTTTAAAAGTTAATTAAAAACGTATCTGGAAAAACGCTGCACGGACACAAGCGGTGTTCCATATTTGCGACCTCCTTTCGAAGTGCTCTTAGCACAGTGCCAAGTTTAAAGTTTGAGCAAGGATTCTGTTTTAGCTACACTGTAAAAAGAAAAGGTTATTACTTCACTGAGTTTAATTTTATGAAATGCAGCATGAAGTTTAAATATGCACTACTTTTATTGTCAGTACCAAATTAAGTTCATCATAAACAGATCAGGATAAGATTTAAAAAAAAGTGTTTTACAGAATAGCAATATTTGATATTATTTAGACTTCATACCTCTTTGAACTTTTATGGTATGCCCATTCCTACTTTTCTAGTATAAGGGAGACCGAGGAAGGTTGGCTATAGGGGAGGCTTGACCCAACCTTCAATTTTCATATTTAAAAGATTTTCAGAGTTTTGCCAACAGATGGCAACCAATGCTACTGAAATGCTCAAACAATAGTCTTTGATTTAAACAGATAATTGAAACAGGTGTTGAAAAATCAATTTTGAAGAGTTTTCAGCTTAAAAAGTCTATTTTTTAGAAGCATTAAATGACTTTTAGAATAAAAATATACTTTATTATAGGTTCAATATTTTAAAAAAATCATTTGGTAAAAGAAGGGCCAACCCTACCCAGTTTTCCCTATACAGCTACATCCAAACCTACCTTGTATAATTTTTTTTATAAAATCTTATTATTCTTTTAGCAGCGATATTTTAAATAAAAAAAATAATTCATATATTTATTGTATAGAACCCTCTGAGTGCGAGTAATACTCGCAATTGACCGTTTATTAAAATAGTTTTTATGTGTGATTTTAAAATGTCTATCTCTGCCGCGTACAGATCGCTTACGGAAGATTAACCTATTTGTCTTAAAAAAAAATGTAAATAGTTTTGCGTTTGTTTCTGAATTATATTGCATATTATTAACACTAATATTAACACTCATATTAACACTCAATAATTCACACATTATTAATTAAAAATAATAATAATATAAAGAAACCACAAAAGAAACAATTATGCAGTCGAACTACGTGCTTAAACACTGAAATAAACATAATCATAGAGAAAGCTGTACATAACAAAATACCACAGTTCTTAATAAATTTCAAAACATTATTTGAATATGTAATTCATATATTTTAGATAAAAATGCTTTTTGGTGTTGTTAGTGGACAATTAAAAAATACATTAAATGTAAAAAAATCGTTAAATTTCTAATATGGTATTTATCAACATTCTATACACCATGTAGTATGTTCTGTAACTCGTGAAGCTCGGGTTTAAGCCTATGACTTTATAAAGCATTAAATTTAATAGTATATGACCAGTCGTATCTTCAAATATGAATCTATATATGGCAAACTTTTAACATATAAGAATCATAAAAGGCCCTAAAATTTAAAACGACCAGTATAAGGAGAACAAGCTTTACTAGAGAAACTGGGCTCAACAGTAAAACGTTAATAAACTAGAGTGTGCTTTTGTAGGTAGATTTCGTTACCTATTACATTCTCCCATATGCTAGAATTTCTGGAAACGTTTTGCAGATATATCGATCATGACCCCTAGATCCCAAAACCACCCTCAGTATAAAACTTTATATAACATTATCTCTCTCTCTCTATATATATATCTATATCTATATATATCTATATCTATATCTATCTATCTATATATCTATATATCTATATATATATATATGTATATATATATATCACACTTTTTTATGGACGCGATAGCTTGCGTAATTCTACACAAATCTCTTCCAAACTGATACATAAAATCAAGGGGAATAAAATCTCGTTATGGGCAAAATCGGACGAATGGAAATAGGGACCGAAAAAAACCCTTAACTTCTTAACTTTTTTAAACATCAAATCAGTTTAAGGTTTTTATTACTTCTAAAAATAGGGCCAAAATTTATGTATCACAGATTTTTGATAAAATTAAAAATGGGCCCAGGGGGCGCAAAAATGAGGTTTTAGGGAGAAAAAAAATTCATAACTTCGTCAATTCTCAAGACATCAAATCCAATTAATTTTATTATAAATCTCCTTAATATTATCTACAACTTTTATAGTCACAAGTTTTTGATAAGACCAATTCGTACCGTAAAAAAAAAAAATTAAAAACGAAAACAAAAAGGGGAGTTTGAAGAAGAAAAAAATCTATAACTCCGTCAATTCACAAGATATAAAATCCCCATGAATTTATCATATATCTTCTTAATATTGTCTGCAACATTTATACAGACAGGTTATTGATAGGACCAATTCTTACAGCAAAAACAAATTAAAAATACATAGCGGTTGAAGAAAAAAAATCATCTTATTAAAGGTGTACTCAAATCCAAACTGCTTAATTTCTTACTCATTTTTAAATTCATTTTTGTTCTCAAACGCATCCAATTGGTAGATTCTCTTATTCAGAAACTATGTAATGTACCGTAATGATCGATTTTTTGATAGAGGCAGAATATATTTCAAAAAATGATGTCGAATTGGGCATTTTGAACAGAATTTCCCGAAGCGATTGTGTTAGAAACGAAAAAATATTGTCCTACTGAGAAAATAATTGTTTATAAATCAAGTTTTAATTAATTGAACGAAAAATAAAAACGCAGGTCGCTTATAAATCTCTTCAAAAATCACGTCAGCAAGTTTCATATTTTTCTTTTAAAAAGGAATCTGAAAATGTGCCAGAAAATTTCGAAATGTTGAGCATGGAAAAGTATTTTTTTTAATACCGCCTTAACATGATACTGATAAAACCAGTACTTATACAAAAATGAAATAAAAACTCGTTAAAAGCGGCCAGATAAAATTGTTAAATTGAGTTTATCTCTAATCATGATTTAGTTTTTGTTGTTGAAATTAACACTTAACTTCGAAATCTACCTGCGCCTTTAGACCAAGCCGGCAGGGATTCTTTTATTCAAAAGGCGTAATAGCTTCAGAATATTAAAAAGCAGTAAACCAACGTATAAAATGCACAAATAATGCAGGAAAAGCAGCAAACAGCTGTTTCGAATCTACAGCGAGATTCTTCTTCAGTGCAAGATAGAGAAAAAAGAACAGCGTGCTAGAAAAAGCAAGGCTGAGCAAAATGATAGACAGAGACGTGCTGCCTTATATACCCTATGCGGGTAGCGAAAGCGCCAGGAACAACCAAGGAGAGAGAAGCAGCGGAAACGACTGGGTGGACAAGTAGCGACATCTAACGGAGAAGGAGAGAAAAAGAAATCAAAAAAGAGGAAATTAAATTAATGCTTTCCTATAATTGGAAAATCTGGAGTACTAGATAAGTCATTGACTAAAGAGTGAGAATTTTTAATGATGTGGTAAGCTTCCCAAAAATCACGATCAAGGTTAGAAGAACATTTTTTGGATAATGGTGGCTGAGGAAAAATCGAACCTATGTTGAGAAGACCAAGAATGTTGAGCAATAGAAGAACGTTTGAGCTCCTGATTTTTAACATAACTTTCATGCTCTTTTAAACGAAATCTAAGAGCACGTTTAGTCTGGCCAATATAAGAAAAGCCACACTGGCAAGAGATTTGGTAAATACCCCAGTTATCTAGGCGATCAACGGGTATTTGAGATTTGAAAAAGTGATTTTATTAACAGGAGAAAAAATAACATGAAAATCAAACCTTCTTAAGATTTTAGCAACTTGCTGACTGATTTTAGGAAAAAAATGGTAACACAACTGAAGTATTAGAGTTGGAATTAGAATGCTTTTCAGAATAGACGGGTTTCGTCAATTTCTTATAAATAGAAACAATAATATTAGAGGAATAACCACGATCAACAGCAATAGCTTTGAGGTAATTAAGTTCAGCACTAAGAAACTGATGAGTGGAACAAATATTGGTAGCCCGAAAAACAAAAGCATTGAAAGCAGCGAATTTCTGGTTAGGGGGATGAGAAGAATACCTGAGAGGTGGGAGACTGAGAGCAAAAGGTTTACGAAAGACGGTAGTCTGAAAGCCTTTTTCACAACGAATAACAAGGACATCGAGGAAAGAGGACGTTGGTTTACTGCTTTTTAATATTCCTGCACAAAGGCTTTAATTGCTATTTTAAAGCTTCAGAAAAGTCTGAAAATGAATGATTTGTAAACTATACCATTGCAGAAAAACTTTTGTATAGGAACAAAATACTAACAGGAAAAATAATGAAAGAAAATTATTTACGATTAATTCAAAAATTCAATCAAACAAATCGCTCAGCAACTCATATAATTCGCAACATGAAAACCTGAATTCTGCAGCTTCCCATCTGAATGTGCTTCTTGGGTGTATGTGTTTACAGCTATAAATGTTGAAAATAATTTATACTTCCCCTACATTGAGCCTTCTGTAAAATAACTGTTAATAAGTAAAGCTTATGGGGGGAAATTCTCAGTTTTTATTCTTCAATTAGCATTTTTAGAAGAACTATTACCAGAAAAGAAAATTAGGAAAAGTTTGCACAATATGGGAAAAGAAGCACATCTTTTGCACGATATAAAAATACCCTCTATTACGGATATGTTAATTTAACAGCAATAAGAATTTAAATTACTGTTTAAAAATAAATTATTCTTCCCGCTTTTCAGCTCTATAAAACGAATATCAGTAAAAATATAATGACATAGTTTTTTGATTTTTTTCAATCACTTTAACTTCTACATTACCAATTTCGTCAGAAAAAAAGTTACCAATTTTCACTCTTTTTTTATTACCATTGTTTTTTAACAGGTAATTTCGTCATATCTTATTACAGAATTTCGGGGATTAAATAAGGCTAAGATTATTAAAACACAGCGGTAAGAAAAAAAAGCGTAAAAGTTGGCAGCTCTACAGAAGTAACAGTCCAAAACAAAATTAGGAAAAGTTTGCACAATATTGTAAAAAAATACTTATTTTCCACAGTATAAAAGCTCTTTGTTTCTCATAACCGCTTACAAACATACATTCTATGATGTACCTTCTTCCGATGCGTCTTAGTACACATGTCAGGTTGTTGTATTAGTTTTTAAACACAGTGTATCTGAATACTCTTCTTTCGCAACTATTAAATAATACACTGTAAGTAAATAAATCATTACATAAAAATTTCTCAAACTTTTTGCAAATACTGAAAAACTACGAGAACAGTATCAAGAACAAATAATTTGCAATTTCATTAGTCAGGTGCAAAAAATTATTTGATGTAAAAGGAATTTTCTGAAGGTAAAACTTTTCAGAATTTCTTCTATATTACATGTCTAGGTGGGCGATTCTCCAATAAATGGTTGTGTCCCCCTGGGGTTACATGCTACATTTTATCATTTATATAATTTTCGTTAGCATAAAATGTATTCTGTAATCTCTTTCTGCAATGTCGAATGGAATTTACAAGAAAATAACTGTAAATTTTGCTCCAATAATATTTTAAATATTCAAGTTGTCACTAATGTCACTTTGCCCCACTTCATGCATTGATATTCTGGAACAAATTTAAGTGTAAAGGCATACTATTCTTAGAAATTTTATTACACAAAATAAAAAATGACATACTAACGTATAAAATAAAGAATTTTTAAATTGTAAATTATAAATTATTCATTCTGGCTAGAGAAACGTTGACCTTTAGTTTTTATGTCACTACTGCCTCCTTGTATAAAACTGCTCATATGGCCATCAAGAGGTCAGGAAAATTTGGAGGCCAGTTACATTTAGTAGAGGCAGCCATCTTGATTACTGAGAAAGTCACATGGTCTAATTATCTAGATTTCAAAAGCAGTTACAAGCTGAAAAACATGTAGAAAGATAAGAAAATGGTTATTACCCGTCGCTACTCTCCCGCACTTAAATTTTCCTTATTATTATTTTTATTTATTTATGCTTTCCTCATGATGTAACATACTTTTGCTTAGTTCAAAATATCATATTCCAGCCTTACTAAGATTAACTTACTATGAGCACAGAAAAAAGTTTCTTCACTACTGTCCCTGTGACTTCAGTCCCCTTTCAATGTAATTGCATCAGCTCACTACTCTGTTGAAATTTTTCTCAACCTTGGTTAAAAACATATACAACAGAATTTTTAATTAAAACTATACAACATATTTACTGAATTTAATTGATTGGGATTTTTATTTAAATAACTTTATGGAGAAAATTCTGGTTTGAATAGAATGCAATAAATTATAGAATTGGACCGATTAGAAGTAGGTGGCTAAAGAAAATATTGTTTAAAGTTTATGCCGGAATACCGTATATTACTCAGTACCTTATATCTTATATATTTATAAAAAAATGTTTAAAATTTTATTTTATTTTTCACTAAAACACAGAGTGCAATTACCCATTTACTGGAGAACCGTACAGGTACGAGTATTCTCTGAACCCTCTTATGAAGGGATAAATTAACTGAGATCAAAACTATGCTGTACTTTCTCGATGTTCTTTTACAATTTAAGTAGCTTTTATGACGACATAAATCTAATTTACAATAAAGGAGAAGTGTCGATAAGACTATGAAAGAGATTCCTTTTAGTGTTTAACATAAACGTCTCTTCAAAAATAAAATTTACACGATTTTTTTTTAATTTTTTGTAATGTCCATACAATATTATATATTTTTAGGTTCACTGCAATTGTAAAACACATGTTTTTGGTAGCAAAATTTTGTTATTTCTTTTTTCGTTTCACAAAATAAACTAGTTGAGGATGCTAAAATTCGATAGAATGCAATAAATTATAGAAACTAGTTGATTAGAGGTAGGAAGGTAAAAGAAATATATTGTTTAAAGTTTATGCCGAAATATCTTACATTACTCACTATCTCACTATCTATTTCTAAAAATAAATGTTTAAAATTTAACTTTCATTTTTCATTTAATCACAGAGTAGAATTACCCACTTATTAGAGAAACGCTCAAGTACGAGTATGCTCTGAACCGTATTATGAAGGGATAAATTAACTGAAATCAAAAATATCTTGTACTTTTTTGTTAATGTTTTACAATTTAAGTAACTTTTATGACGACATAAATATGTTCTTTGTATATAGAATTGAGTTCTACGTATTTATATTTGACAGTTCTATACCCACTTTATTACATTAATTACTATAAGCATATATGCTGTAGCTTAAAAAATTACCAAGGAAGTTAAAATATATCTAAATTTAATTAATTATGCAATTTAAAAAGCTTTAAAAAGTTAAAAATAATGAATGATGCTAAAAATATTTCTAATTTATATAGTAACTACATCGACAAACTCTTCCGTCTTTTATTAGTTTGTATCAAATTTTGGTATAATGCCAAATGTCATTTTAGAATGTAGAAATCTGAATTTCATTTAAAGTTTAGAATGAATTTGAAAGAAATATTTCAGAATGTTATTTAGTAATACAATGTAGCATTTCTGACAGGTTAAAAGGGAGAAAATGTCACTCTTTATCACCTGCACTGTAAAAAAAAATCTGTGAAGTTACTAAAGTTTTTCTAGGAAACTTGGATTCCTAGAACTTTTCATGTAACGGCAACAACAAAATTTCATGTAACAGACACACTTTTGCGCCGAAAATCAAAAAATCTGTAAGGTTACTAAGAATTTTTTTGGAAACTGGGATTCCGAGAACTTTTCATGTAACTGCAGCCAGGGTTACAAATAAAAGTTTAGTAAGATTACTGAAATTTTAGCAGATTCATTTGTAAAGTTGCAGATTTTTGTAGCTTTACAAAAACTAGTTTTGTAGATTTGCAGCTTTTTTCGTACCGTTACAGGTGAAAGTTTAGTAAGCATGTAACTTTACATCTGTAGAACTACAGATTTTTTTTTACGGTGTGCTTCAGTCGTTAAATAGAATTTTTATAAAATTTTAATAAAATAGTCACACTTCTATGTAAATAGATATAAACAAGTAAATATTCTTACTAATATTTTTTTTTATTTACTTTCTATTAAATGACTAGTGTCGATTAAACTAAGCAGAGATTTCTTTCAGTGATTAACATAATTTTTCTTCTAATTTTTTTTTTACAATAATATATATATATATATATATATTTATTCATTAAATATTATATAATATTTATGTTAACTGCAATTGTTAAACACATCTTTTTTTCACAGTTTAGATATTTTTCGTATTTCTATAATTACAGATTAATATAAGGCATAATTTTGATTGTGGTATAAGTATATGTGATACATGTTAGAGGTATGAGTATTTGTTAAACATTAAAATAAAATCTCTACTTCCATTACCTCATATTTATTTCATAAAAGAGGGACTAGTGACGATGAGACTATGATGGAATTCTCTTTTAGTGGTTAACATAAATATTTCTTTAACAAAATTTTAAAATAATTTTTTAGTTGTTTCTTATATCTAATCAGGATTATTTAAAATTTAGGTTCACTGCAATTTTTTAACAAATATTTTTTTTATTGCAAAATTTTACTATTTCTTAGATAGCTACGATTTTCGATTGAAAGAAGGTATCATTTTGAATGTGATATATGTATATGCATAAGGAATATGTATAAGGAGGCATAAGGATTCGCTAAATATATATACCAAGAGAAGAAAAGAGTTTGTTTCTGTGTTCGTGTGTGTGTGCGCGCGCGAGGTTAGAGAAATCTACTGCGCCTAGAAATCTTAAAATTCTGGTGAGGAAAGTCTAAGGCAAATCCTCATGAACTTGGGACTCGGACTTTTAATTTTTTGATAATTAGCCTAGAGAATAATTAAAAAACACAAAAAACTCTCAGAAAATATATGCTTTTTTTCTCACAATGACGCGCGCCTGTAATTTCGGAGCTGGCTGGTATTGAAAAAGCAAAACACAGAAAGAGGCATATTTTTTTCCATTTTTCGCAGCACGCACCATGTAAACTAAGGTGTGTCCCACCGAAATAAAGCCACCGTGATTGTGTGCTGTAATTGTACACGAAACAAACCAATAAGAACGAAACAAATATATTAAGAAAATCTATATACAAATACATATTTACAAGGAGTAACTCACTCCCTGCATTACCTGGGCAGGAAAAAAAATTAATTTGTAAAAAAGCGGGGGGGGGGGAAGGGTGTCCCGCCGAAATAAAGCCACTACTGTTAATAGACAATATATCCGCCATGGTTATATATAACTTGGAATATACGATGTGGCATACCATTTACCACTCCTTGGAGGACAGTAGCATCAATGTTCTCCCACGCTTCAATGATGACGACCTTTAATTTTGCCACAGACTGAAACTGCCGGCCATTGGCATATACTGCCCTACTGAGGATACCAGACACATTTTCTTGGGGATTGAGATTATGGGAAAAGGGCAGGTAGTTCCGTGACATGCCCCCGATTCTCCAAAAACCATCCCCAGGACGATTTTTTGCGTGAATAGAGGTTTTTCCTGCTGAAAAATCCAACTTAATCTACCAACTCTGTTTGAAAATGGCAGTAAATGGATTTCTAGCATTTATTGGTTATCGGAAGCCTTCATGCAGCCTGAGAGAATAGCCAGGTTATGTTTACCTCCATAGTTGAAGCCTCCCCACACCATTAATGAGTCTCCACCTTGCTGTCTTTTGGAGAAAATATCCTTTTCTTTCCTCATGTCATACCAATAGAAAGCAAGGCCGTCTGGCCCATCCAGATTAATTTTTTCTCATCTCAGACTATAACACAATGTCACTGGTCCTTCCAGGTTTGATTATATTTGGTCCAGTAGACCGTCCTTTGCATGTGGGTAGCTTTCAACACGTGCTGCTGTTTCCTTTTCTTATATAGCAAGTTGCATGTTTGTTTTTCAATTTGTGACAGTGTTGATTTTGTCACAGGGATGTTATCCGCTTTGGCCAACGATTTAGGAAAATACCACCTCCTGAAAGACGACGTAAAACTGCTCTTGCCTGCCTGGAAGTCATTTTTCTGCATGTACACCTCCTTTTTTTATACTCGTGCGCAGTGCCCTGATTTACAAAATTAAATATTACGGTTTTAGATCATTTTATTTGCTTAGATATTGGTCTCTCTGAAAGATCTTGTTCCTTAAAAGCTGTTATCTGTCCTTTCTCGAACTTTGAGAGCTGGGTTTTCTTTCCCATTGCAATACAGCAAGTGAAATAGAAAATACAACCCTCTAAAGTCCGCACAAAGTTTGACTGGCACAGAACAAGTACTTAACGACTTCCTGATGTCATAAACATGTTGAACTCAGCAGCTCAAACGTCGGTAGTTACCAATAAATACTAATATTGGCAGTGGCTTTATTTCGGCGGGACACTTTTCCCCCTCTTTTTTTACACATTTAACTTTTTCTCCTGCCAAGGTGGGGCGGAAAGTGAGTTACTCTTTGTAAATATGTATTTCTATATGGACTTTTTTAATATATTTGTTTCAATTTTATTTGTTTGTTTTGTGCCCAGTTACGGCGCACAATTTCGGTGGCTTTATTTCGTTGGGACACACTTTATTTTAAATACAGATAAACGAAAGACTCCAAAACACATCTAGGTACTATTTCTTTATAAAGGTGCAATTCGTTTAAAAAATATCAATAATAACCCTTTCAAAAACATATTTACAAGACGTCTATTTTCGTGCTTCTTCTTTCCCTTTTTTATGCCCGCATTAGTCTCACGTTTAGAGATACGGAAGAAGAAAAATATAAAGCGTATACCTTCTTCTCTACGATAGTACAATTCGTTTTGAAAAACACAAATATTTACTTTTCGCGAATGGAAATCTCGAAATCACTTCGCTTCTCCCGGAGACACTCTTCCTTCTAAGTTGAAAGTAACTAAATGTCGGTATTTTTAAATAATCTTTGTAGACCTTCCTGTGAAATTTTATTTACACCAGGTATAAAAATCTCAAAGCATTCGAACGATTTAAGTACTTTAAAATGGTGTTAATCTGAAGGAAAAAAAACCCGCTCAAAACATGCATACGCGGGTGGTTTTGTCTCATATTTTTACCACTAAATATGTATATTTGTGAACGAAATTTATACGCAGGCTTCCGAAACGTCATATTTATTACTCATCAATACACAAAACAAATCAGACAATAAGAACTGTACTTTATATTTAATATTATTCAGCCCGATGCGATAAAAATGTTTAGAAGAAAACACAGTCCTTTTATAACTGCAAATCAATATTTTACGAATTTTTTACACAGATTCAAAAACCATTATAGCGTTAACTTTTTTAAAAGAAATAAATGACCTGGCGTAAAAGAAAAGCCTTCTTACAAGCGCCTTTATAACTAAATATCAACATTTTTCTACGAATGTTTTTACACATACTTTGGAAATATCATACTTATAACTTTTAAAAAAATCAAAGAGTTTGGGCAATAAGAACTATTTTTTTTTATTAACTGGCCTGTTGTGTGTGTGTGGGGGGGGGAGGTATGAAAAGAAAACACTGCTTAGCTACCGATGTCACTGGAGCCACCAACATTAATTTTATTTAAAAGAGTTCCGCTTATACTCGTATATATAAATTCGCTCAACTCTGATTTTAGGTTATTATTTCGAAAAAACTATAAAATGATACAAATTCGAGGGGGGGGGGGGGTTACGCTACCGATACCAAAGGGGCTTCCAGTATTGTGATCGTTAAGGAATGATTTCGTTAAATTTAAGGAATTATTCAACATGAATTTTAGGAGTACTCACGGTTATTATTCCGGGCAAAGCTAGTTGTGTCAGCCAGCATTCACCCATTTGTGCCTGAATTTTTATTTTCTCAAAATTTTTGGCAAAATCACTTTAAAATGCTGCAAAATGAACTGGAAAAATATTTTTAAAAATCACTCTATAAAATGGTTGCATTTATTTGATAGAATGTAAACATACTAAATATGAAATATGTATGATATTTGTATACAATATGCATAATTATATGTTTTGTCTAAATTTATATAGAGAAAGCTTTTAAATTATATATTATATATTATAATTAGTATTTATATGAATTACTAAAAAATTATATTTATTTCTTTACAGACACTATTAACATTATATTTATTAGTTATAATAAGCTAAAAATAATCGTATTCAGGCTTAAAAACTATTTGTTTCATAATCATCTTGAAAAGGACTTTACATAAATAATTGTCCTTTAAATTAATAACAAAATTTTGTACCCATTTGTGCCTAGCGGCCTATATTTTGTATGTTACGAAAATGCAAAAAAAAAAAAAAAGACTTCAACATAAAAGTGGCGCTTTTGAACATATAATTTCACACTTAAGGAAAATGCGTATTTCAAAAAAGTCTAGCTAAGATTATGACTTATTTTTCGGATATTTGGTTGAAAAACACAAATAAAGATATTTTTTACATTTCGCCATCTTGAAAAAAGAAAAATCTATAACCTCCGAAAAGAGTCTTCATTTTGAGCAAATAAATATCCATAATATTTATTTGAATAAACAGCTTGTGCAAAGGGATAGGTTTTAAAGTATAAGGGTAAGTTTCAATATAACACGGAGGAAATACCAATAAACAAAACATTTCTGTTAAACTGAATAAAATTATAGACAGGCGCTACAACTAAGGCAAAATTACAAATGATTAATACGTCAGATTATAGAGGAAAAGAAAATATCTATTAGTCTTTTATACAAAGACATATTTTAATATAGGTTTTGTAAATAATATATTACGTACTATTTTCCAGAGATTTATCAAAAACAAAATAAAAACAAATAAATCGAAATTGCTCCATAAAAATTCTTACAGTCAAGTTATTCCTTCGCAAAATATTTGATCAAGTAGCATTTTTAATACGCCTGGTTAAATAGACCGCTCTTCTGCTTTGCGTTATGCTGTATTCTTTCAGTAATAGATAAACACATTTATAGATAATTATTTCTCACAATTTTATGCTATAAAGAAGAAGAAAATTAAACAAATTTATTAAAATTCGAAACGTCCCAAAAATGGGACGCCAGGTATAAATGAGTTAAAATAAAACTGATACTTTCATTCGCTCATACTTAAAAAAAAAAGTTTTCGTGTACAAGGTAAATAAAGTTTATTAAATTAAATTTTAAAATTTTATATCATATGTATGTATTATTTTAAATTACATTTCTATAATATTAAGAAATATATTATTATAACATAAAAAATTGTATTTCTATAATTTCCGCAAACATTTCTTTTTTCTGTAATATTACCTTAAGTCATTTATAGTATCCATGATGTATAATTTAGTTAGCATTTAAATAAAATTTCATTGCATATTGCTAGTTAATAACTGTTTTATGATATACTTTAAAATTTATGTGTGTTTCGGTAAATGTAATAAACCAGTGATTATGTATATGGGAAGGTAGTACACAGTGATACGAAAATTATTATTACTTAACAAATGGCAACTATTTTTATTCTTTTGAAAAAAAAATTGCTACATCTTTAAGCTACACAAATACGCTACACATTAATGTATACATGGTTTTAAAAAAGTTATTTATAAAAGCAGAGAAGCAGCATAACGGAGTATCGAAAATTGTCTCAATGTGTACCAAAAGTGGTGCACAGTGAGACAATGTATATATTTTCTTAAATCACACATTTTTACACTCGATCAATAATATTCTGCCGTTTATGACTTCTAATTCATATTTCTAGATTTAAAAAAAATTAAAAATATGAACCTCGGGTGGACAATGGTAGACATTGGGCTACCTTCATGCAGATTTTCAGCCACTTACATTTAGTAGATTTCACTAGCCATCGCACGCCCCCCCCCCCCCCGCACACACACACACAGAGATAGAGAGAGAGGAAAAAAACCATTCTTTTATTAATAAATAACTTTTCTTTACACCAGAACCGCATAATAGATACACAATGAGGTTGCGTACCACAACTGTGTGCCTCACTGTGTCCTTTCGTTACGTTGTTGTAACAAAATGTATGCCACATCGGTTACATCAATTTCATCGCTTTAAAACTTTATGCCGTTTTGTCGAAATATTCTATTATTAGATATATAGGCCGTGGGGCCATAGGCATTATCGTTCAACTTTGTTGCAACATTTGAGGGGCAACTTAATTCCTGCAGGATTATTATAATGACCTTTAGAACTTTAGAAATCACAAAATTTCTGGATCCGAAAGGTGCACATTAATTAATAATTAAAATAAAAACATTAATATCTTTTTAAAAGGTTTTGTAAAATTATCTGCGATTGGCGCGTTTTCAGGCACAAGAGCCAATAAAAACAGGTTTTTCAGAAGTTTCGCGTCGCCGCTGTCAGAATGTAAACAAACTATCTACTGAGTTAAAAAGAACAAATATCTGGACTTAATGTTTATCTACATTTGATTAGATTATCTGAAATGTTAGACATTAATGGATATTAAATATGCAGTTCTTACGAAGTAAATATGTGCTCGTAATTGTCAGGATTCGTTTCCCCCCCTTTTAATTTGAAATTTCTAATATCGTCGGCTCAATCTCTTTTTTTGGCGCCATCTCGCGAGGCTTAAGTGAAAAAGAATGATGAAAAATAAAAAAATATTTTACAATTTATCAGACATACAAGTAAAAATTATATAAATACATTTAATACAATTAAAAAGCAAACGTTTCGAGCTAAATTTTAGCCCCTCATCAGTGCAGTAAATACCATTCAAATGACCAGAAAACTATATATCATGTTTATAGTTAATAATTTAATAATTATTTGGATGTTATTTATTGCACTGATGAGGGGCTAAAATTTAGCTCGAAACGTTTGCTTTTTAATTGTATTAAGTGTATTTATGTAATTTTTACTTGTATGGCTGATGAATTGTAATATATTTTTTATTTTTAAATCGTATATCAGACGTTATACAATGATTATTTTAAGAATGATGGAATTTGTCTGAATTACCTTAGAAGTGAATATTTATTATTATTATTATTATTATTATTTATGGATGTACATAAAAGTGACTCACATTTTTAATGTCAAATAAATTATAATATGGCAGTAAATTTTATTTATTTCATACCAGTTCTACAATAAATTAATGTAGCATTTTTGTTTTTCTTTTCTGATTCATTTATGAGTGCATATTATGTATATATACTGAAATCGTTTAAAAATTAACAATAAATAAATAAATAAATAAATAAATACATAAAAAACCGAATGTAAGAATAAATAAAATTTATATATTTCGTGAGTGTGCCAAATGCTACACATACATATATTTAATTTTGACCTATGTATTTTCTCTGAAGAATAATTCTACTTTTAAAATGATTTTTCCCGAACTAAAACACACACACGCATATATATATATATATATGGATAAATAATTACTATACAAGTTAAGAAGTATAACTGCATGTATTGTATGTCACTTAAGTATATAATGATTTTTTAAACGTTTAACTGACAAATATGTGGAAAATTTTCGTCTTCGAATTTCTTTTAAATTCGTGATATTTTCCTTTCAAAGTAAATCAGTTGAAACTTTAAAGCATGATATAACAAATATATTTATTATATATATTTACAGGACTGTTTTTATGCATACTTTATTTCACCAGATATTAAAAATTTGTAAAAAAAAAAAATAATAAGTTTCCATATAAGAATATATTTTATCTACAATATTATGAAGTATATGCGTAATAGACCAGATGTCCGGTTAGCAAAACAGGAAATCTGGCTGTTTTCATTATTATTAGTACTTAAAGGAAATCACAATAAATAAAAGTATCATAGGCAGGCGCAATGAGGCAAAATTACAAATGGTTAATATGTCAGATTATAGAGCAAAAGAAAATATATATTAGCCTTTTATACAAAGACATATTTTAATATATGTTCGTCGTACATATATAAATCGTAATATATTACGAATTATTTTCGAGAGATTTATCAA
Source organism: Maratus speciosus (assembly GCA_963932465.1). NCBI lineage: Eukaryota > Metazoa > Arthropoda > Arachnida > Araneae > Salticidae > Maratus > Maratus speciosus. The sequence continues at coordinate 283,196,221 of OZ010791.1, read as the reverse complement.
AAACAAAATAAAAACAAATAAATCGAAATTGCTCTATGAAAAAATTCTTACAATAAAGTTATTCCTTCGCACAATATTTGATCAAGTAGTATTCCTCATACGCCTGGTTAAAATAGACCCGCTCTTCTGCAGCTTACATCTGCTGCATGAGCTACTTTTTTATTTTCCAAATGTGTATGTATTTGCTATACGCATAACTTCCATAACCATATTTTTTTTAAGTTTCAGTGCAAATAAGTTGTCACAACGTGCAATCACTATATCAAAAGTTTATTAATACATCTAGTTACAAAATTTATTTTTCGTTTTTTCCGTTATTCATAAATTGCAAATATTACTCAGAGATGGACTGTCCTTTAATTTAAAATCGAAGAAAAACAATATTACTGTGAAAGTACCTTTGGATTTAGTAATTCTCTTACATATCTGATTATTGTGCATTATTTTGCATTATTTAAATGGCACAATGCGCTTATTAAAAATGGTAAAAAAAAAAAAAAAAAAAAAAAAAAAAAACGCGAGAATTTTTACACAAAATTGAATTTTTATAGAAAGAGGGGAAAACGATTTCCACATATTATAACCAATTACATAAAAATTTATTGACACTAAGATTTTCCAATGCAAGGTGCTTTAATTTAACAATTTTGAAATATATTTAAACATATATTTAAGGGAATACTGAGAAGTGTTTTTATGATTAAATCCATTTTAAAAATTTTAAAAACACATTTATGAGTTATAACAATTTACAAATAACTGTAGGACCTGATAATAAATAAAACGCTAATAGTATAGGTTATAGTTAGGGAAAATGGTAACAATAACGAAAGGAGATATATTTTTTTAGCAGATCACACGATAATTAACTGAATATTTTTCATTGTGAAAGTCTTATTTTTTAATATGTAAATTTTCTCAACATCAATAATTAATTCTGTTGAATGGAAACTTTAATTAATTATTTAACCCAAAAGTTAATTAAAACACAAAAAAAATAATAACATATTCTTTAAAACAGTATTTTTACAAAAACAGTGTTATCTAACACAAACATATTGGAAGTCGTATCAAGCTCACAGGATTATGTATTTAGGCAACCGTATAAACATTTTTCTCAAATCAAAGAATAAATTACATTTAACCCTTGAGGAGAGATACTCTTTTTCTATTTAAGCAGAGTGAAAAGGATATCATTATCTGGAAACACATGCAGGCTTGTCAGAAACCACCTGTTTCGGATAGATGATGCCATGAATAATTCAGGAAAGATAAAACGACATCTCAAACTACGCCTACAAAGTTTGAGGTCTCTAACAGCGCTTTGTTGACACACGACAGAGTTTAAGGCTAGATTAATTATTACTAAGATGATAAATGACATTTTATAAAAGTCGGCTATTATTTTATGAGTTTTATCTTTAAAGATACTTAAAAAAACAATTATTTTGCTCATATTAATATCTATAAACAGATGTATAGTAATATAATTCTTTATTATAAAAAAATTTCTTTTAATTACTCTACAATAAGAAAACATGGTAGAGCAAAATAAATTTTGTTTAAAAAATCTATCAAAATCTTTTGAAAGTAGAAATGTCTTACAAATTGGAAAAAAAAATATTTTGTATTTTAAAGTGCTAGGAATTATTTTGCAATGTATAATACGCATATATATAATTTTTTTAAATAAGGAAGATTTTAAAGGGAGATATTGTATTTTCCAAAGAAAAGGCTAAATTTGAAAAGAAAATGTATATAACTGTCCTATTAAAAATTTATCTATGCTTTTTTTTAACGTATTTATCAATTATTTTTGTACATTTTATCTTGTATAAGCAAGCCACCTTTTTCCTTTGTTTTATACATGACAATTATCATTCAAAGTAATTAAATTATTTTTGCAAGTACAGCATTTTTTACAAGTCTGTGCCATAGTGTTACTTTGTGCAATTACAATTATGTATTGTTTTTGAAACACATGCGCAATTAAAAAAAAACACATGACAAATAAACTTGCGAACATCACTTATTTCTAATTTCTTTCGTGTCTCAAATTTTAAAGCCACATTCGGACATAAAGACGTATAATTTATTTTTGGATGCGTTTTTCATGATTATGGTTGTTGATGAATTAGTGCACTAATAACTGTGTATATGATCACAAAATTCAAAAGTATTAATGTCATGTTCTATTTTTATTCATCTAATTCTGACTTAATATATCATATCACTTAGTCGTCATAAAGTCTTTGACATTCCGATACAGGAATATTTATTTCTCTCTTGTCATTGCGAAAACCGTCTGTATTCAAAGAATTAGTCGCTAATAGCTTTGCAGTGTAAAATTAAAATAAGATAAATAGATGACTTAATGGACCTGGAATTAAATTTTCTTTGCATTTTTTTTTGTTCACTAATGAAGTCAAACATAAGCACATTAATCATGTGGAATGGTGGTATAAATATGGAAGCAGACGCATGTCTGCAAATTAACTTATTTTATTATATTACAAATGAATGTATTTTATTATTGATATTACAAATGAACTTATTTTACAATAGTATAAAAATATTTAGTTCAAAAGTTAAATCCCTAACTATAAGGTTATGTACTATGTACACAAAATTCATCGTTTTTGTATATTACACAGGTATATGTGTACTCATGTGCAATTTACATGTTTAAATGTCTCAGAGTTCTCTGATAACTTTTTACACACTCAAGCGGCTTAATGTATTATAATCAACATACACAGGACTAAAGTGTATTTTGAAATTGAGTCAACCAGGCATGTATTTATCAATTTACACGACACTTTACACATATAGAGAAAACTTTTTTTTTTTTTTATCATCAGTATACTTGTTTTAATGTGTAAATTTACACATTAATTTTTTAGAATGTAGAAATGTCTTTCAAATAAAAAACAAAATCCCTGCGGGCCCGGCCTACAGGCAGAGGTAGATTTCGAAGTCAAATATACTAATTTTACAAACAAAAACTAAATCATGATTAGAGATAAATACACTTTAACAATTTTATCTGGCCGCTTTTGACGAGTTTTTATTTCATTTTTATATAATAGCTGGTTTTATCAGAATCATGTTAGGGCGGTATTCAAAAAAACACTTTCCATGCTCAACAACTCGAAATTTTCTGCCATAATTCCAGATTCATTTTTAATTAAAAAAAAAATTATGAAACTTGCTGACGTGATTTTTGAAGAGATATATAAAGGACCTGTGTTTTTATTTTTTGTTCAATTAATTAAAACTTGATATATAAACAATTATTTTCTCAGAAGGACAATATTTTTCGTTTCTAACACAATCGCTTCGGGAAATTCCGTTCAATATGCCCACTTTGACATCATTTTTTGAAATATATTCTGCCTCTATCAAAAAATCGATCATTACGGTACATTATATAGTTTCTGAATAAGCGAATCTACCAATTAAATGCGTTTCAAAGCAAAAATGAATTTAAAAATGAGTCAGAAAATAAGCAGTTTGGATTTGAGTGCATCCTTAATACAATGATTTTTCCAACACAAACTGCTTCGGTAAATTCGGTTCAAAATGCCCCTTTTAACAGCATTTTTAAAAATATATTCTGCCTCTGTCAAAAAATAGACAATTACGGTACATTATACAGTTTCCGAGTAAGAAAACGTACGAATTGGAAGCCTTTCAGAGCAAAAATGAATTGTACAATGAATCGGAAAATAAGCAGTTTGGATTTGAATGCATCCTTAATACAATGATTTTTTTCCAACCCAATCGCTTCGGTAAATTCGTTTCAAAATGCCCTTTTTAACAGCATTTTAAAAAATATATTCTGTCTCTATCAAAAATTCGACCATTACGGTACATTATATAGTTTCTGAGTAAGAAAACGTACCAATTGGAAGCCTTTGAGAGCAAAAATGAATTGTAAAATGAGTCAGAAAATAAGCAGTTTGGATTTGAATACACCCTTACTAAGATGATCTTTTTCTTCAATCGCTATGTATTTTTAATTTGTTTTTGCTGTAAGAATTGGTCCTATCCAAAACTTGTCAATATAGATGTTGTAGACAATATTAAGAAGATACATGATAAATTCACGGGGATTTTATATCTTTTGAATTGACGGAGTTATGGATTTTTTTCTTCTTCAAACCCCCTTTTTGTTTTCGTTTTGAATTTTTTTTTTTTTTTTTTTTTTTTTTTGGTACGAATTGGTCCTATCAAAAACTTGTGAATATAAAAGTTGTAGATAATATTAAGGAAATTTATAATAAAATAAATTGGATTTGATATCGTGAGAATTGACGAAGTTATGAATTTTTTTCTCCCAAAAACCCTATTTTTTGCGCCCCTTGAGCCCATTTTTAACTTTATCAAAAATCTGTGATACATACATTTTTGGCCCTATTTTTAGAAGTAATAAAAACTTTAAACTGATTTGATATGTACAAAATTTAAGAAGTTATGGGGTGTTTTCTGTTTTCACAAAACTCCTCCCTATTTCCATCCCCTTGGTCCGATTTTGCCCATTAACGAACTTGACCGAGATTTTATGCCCCTTGATTTTATGTATCAGTTTGGAAGAGATTGGTGCAGAATTATGAAAGTTATCGTGTCCAGAAGAAAGTGATATATATATATATATAAAGTTTTTTACTGAGGGTGGTTTTGGGTTCTAGGGGTCATGATCGGTGTAGATCTGCAAAAAGTTTTCAGAAATTCCAACATGGGAACGATCCCAATAGGTAGTATTTCATACGAAATCTACCTAAAAAATATGTTGTATAGTTCTCGGAACTACTTTGCGCTATACAGGTTGCGGCAGGTATTTTATAACACACATTATAGGCGCAATACTACACTTTCCATCATGGTCACAAATCCTTTTCTGTTACATGGAAATAAGTCAGAATCTAGAGTAACTGAGGAAATGAAAATACATGCTGTCATTGTCTCATTGGCTGTAGAACATTCCGATCTAGAGACTGTTGCATTCTTGAAACGCTCCCGGTCATTAGTCTTTAATGTAAGGAGCGAACTGAAGCCTGGTTTTATATGGCAACCGTTTAATACAGGAAATGACTTTGTTGCTGACATTGCGTTATCGATATGCCGGAATTCGAAATTTGTGTCAATGAAAATCCTAGTAAGTCGAGGAGGGCCTTCGCTAGTGAATTGGACGTTGATGAGACCAGCATCCGATGTGCGATTCGTGAGGACCTTTTTTAGCGATCGTGCATGATTAGGGAAGGACAGTTCTTGTCCGAGAGAGCTAGTGATAACTGCCTAACCAAAACCAAACGCCTCCTTAACAAGCTGAAACATGAAGAGGAGCCAGGAATGCTATTCCTTTCCTCAGAAAAACTCCTAAGAAAAACTTTTTCAGGTCCAGGAAGTGAACCGCTGAATATTCGGTGGCTGTATAAAGTCCATGAAGAGGCTCCGACCGACATGCACAGAACGGTTTCAATCTCACTGATGATTCGGTGGGGGGGGGGGGGGGTTCAGAAGTGACGACAACCTGATGCTTCCACATGACTTTCATCAAGCTACTAGAGTCAAATCTATTGTTTATACCGAGGTTTTAAAGCTCAAGATTGCTTCCATAAAACATGGAAGGCCGTACGTTTTTTTCAACAAGACTCTGCACCATCATTTACAGCCCATAAAACGTCAATAATAGATTAACACAAATTTTCTTGAACAGGTCATCCTCAACTTGTTGCTTCCCATCTCTCAGGTACTAGCCCGACTGGCTATTACATATGTGGCGCGGTTAAGAAGAACTCCAATAGGCATCAATGCAACACTGTTGCGGAGCTCAGGGTAGCCGTTTGTATTCAATGGCAACTGTTCCCAACACGCATCGGATTATAGCCTGCAGTTGGTTTCGACAGCATGCAGAGACGGTTATTGCGGCTGGTTACTGTTTGAGCCTATAATGTCACCCATTGTGTATGTGGTTACCTGTACTGAACGTTAAAAATGTAAAAAATGCTCCATCATTAGTACCTATGTAGGTTTGAAAGCAAGCGTTACTTTGTTCTAAAGAACCTGCCGCGCCCTGTATATCAAGGTTTTTTTTTTTTAATAATGAAGCTTTTAAAGGACGAAAAATGGTTATATTTAAAATCAAAATGTATATAATTGTCATATTTAAATGCTCGCTATGATCGTTTATAATATTTATTAATTATTTCTGTATATTTTACCTTCTATACACAAGCAACTTTTTAATTCTTTTTAATGCACGTCAATTATCATTCAAAGTATTTTAATATCATTCAAAGTATTTGCAATCATAGAATAGTTTTTACCAATCTGTGTCATAGTGTTAATTCGTGCAGTTACAGTTATGTATTGTTTTTGAAGCGCATACGCAATTAAAAAAAAACATATGACAAATAAACTTGCGAACATCACTTATTTTTAATTTCTTTCATGTCTCAAATTTTAAAGTCACATTCGACATGAAAACGTATAATATTTTTGGAGGAGTTTTTCTTGATTACGTTTTTTGAAGAACTAGTACACTAATAAATGTGAAAATGGTCACGAAATTCAAGAGTATTAAAGTCATGTTCTATTTTTATTCATCTAATTCTGACCTAATGTAATATATCACTTAGACGTCATAAAGTCTTTGACGTTCAGACTCTTGAATATTTGCTACTCTCCTGTCATTCCGGAGACAGTATGTATACAAAGAATTAGTTATTAAAAGCTTTGCTGTGTAATATTGAAGAAGATAAATACATGGCTTAATGGACCTGGATCTAATTGCTCTTTGCATTCTTTTCTTCACTAATGAACTCAAGCATAAGCACATTAATCATGAGGAATGATGGTATAAATATGGAAACAGTTACAAGCCTAGAAATGAACTTGTTTTATTATATTACAAATGAATTTACTTTATTATTAAGATTACAAATGAACTTATTTTACTTTTGTATAAAAATATTTAGTTCAAAAGTTAAATCCCAAACTGTAAGATTACGTACTATGTACACAAAATCCATCGTTTTTGTATATTACACAGGTATATATGTACTCGTGTGCAATTTACAAGTTAAACTGTCTATTTCAGAGTTATCTGATAGGTTTTTACACACTTAAGCAGCTTAATGAAATATAATCAAAATACACAGAACAATGTGTATTTTGAAATTGGCAGACCAGGCACGTTTAAGTCAATTTACACGCCACATTACACATGTAGACAAATCTTTTTTGTATCATCAGTATACCTGTTTTAATGCGTAAATTTACGCATTTATTTTTTAGAGTGTAGAATTTTTTTTTTTTTTTCAAATTGAAAAAAAAATCTGTTTGTAGTTTTTTGAACTCCTTTATGATATAAAGAAAGTTTTTTCTTTTATAATGAAGTTTTTAAAGTGATACATTTTATTGCCGAATAAAGATTATATTTGAAAACAAAATGTATATAACTGTCCTATTTAAAATTTCGCTATGATCGTTTTAACATATTTATCAACGATTTTGTATATTTTATCTTCTATAAAAGAATCACTTTTAATTTCATTTTTAAGCATGTCAATTATCACTTGAGATAATTTAATATTATTCAAAGTATTTGCAAGTACAGAATAGTTTTTCCAATCTGTGTCATAGTGTTACTTTGTGCAGTTATAATTATTTATTGTTTTTAAAACCAATACAGAATTTCAAAAAACATATGTCGCATAAACTAGCGAACCTCTCTTATTTAGAATTTCTTTCGTGTCACAAATTTTAAAGTCACATTCGGACATGAAGACGTATAATATTTTTGGATAAATATTTCATGATTATAAATATTGAAGATTTAGCGCACTATTAGCGCGTGTTGCCAGGTCCAGTGTCCCAAAAAGCGAGACAGGGAGACAAAAAATGGGACGACGGCTTCAAAATCGGGACATCACAATTCAGTAAATTCTGTTAAAACGGAAACTGCCAATTACTGAAAACCGTCTTAAACGTAAAATGCCACTTTTCTTAATGTAAGAATATCATGCAATTATACCTGCTAAGGCGGAAACCTGTTTAAAAACGAATTTTTCTGCGATATCTTGTGTTTTCTTAAAGGTTTTTACTCTAAATAAACACACCAATGTTATACAGTGAAACCCCCTAAAACGGAATCCCTGAGATAATGAAATTTTAACTTTTAAAAGAAAATTCCGTTATAAACAGGTACATTTTCACAGGTTATACTGAACACAGTACAAATAAACCTGTAAAACAAAATCGCTATGAACTAGAAATAAATCCGTTTTAGACAAATCTCAGTCCAGGCTGGTAGATTTTTAAGGTATACTTTAGAAGGAGCAATAAAAAATGTCCATTATAGACAGGTTCTGCCTTCAATATTTTAACTGCATTAAGTTCCACTCGATACAGACGAATGAATAGCATGATATAAAAAGAAATGTTAAAGAATTTTTGCATCGTGAAAAATCTGGTCTTTTGGCGTCCCGCGCAGTGGTTACGCGGGACAAGTATGAAAATAGGGACATCTGGCAATAGTACTAATAATTGTGAAAATGGTCACGAAATTCAGGAGTATTACTGTCATGTTCTATTTTTGTTCAACTAAATTCTGACCTAATATATAATATCACTTAGCCATCATAAGGTTTTTGACATTCAAATATTCGAATATTTACTAAGAAATGTAAAAGAATTTTTACATCATTAAAAATCGGGACTTTTGGCGTCCCGTGCAGTGGTTACGCGGGGCAGGTCTTGAAGACCCTGAAAATCGGAACATATGGCAATAGTACTATTAACTGTGAAAATGGTCACGAAATTTAGGCGTATTATAGTCATGTTCTATTTTTATTCAACTAATTCTGACCTAATATATTATATCACTTAGCCGTCATAAGATATTTGACATTCAGATACTCGAACATTTACTAAGAAATGTAAAATAATTTTTGCATCATGAAAAATCGGGGCTTTTGGCGTCCCGAGCAGTAGTTACGCAGGACAGGTCTTGAAGCCTCTGGAAATTGGGACATCTGGCAACAGTACTAATAACTGTGAAAATGGTCACGAAATTCAGGAATATTATAACTAATTCTGATCTAATATATTATATCACTTAGCCGTCATAAGATATTTGACATTCAGATACTCGAATATTTACTAAGAAATGTAAAATAATTTTTGCATCATGAAAAATCGGGACTTTTGGCGTCCCTCGCAGTAGTTACGCAGGACAGGTCTTGAAGACTCTGGAAATTGGGACATGTGACAACAGTACTAATAACTGTGAAAATGGTCACGAAATTTAGGAGTATTATAACTAATTCTGAACTAATATATTATATCACTTAGCCGTCATAAGATATTTGACATTCAGATACTCGAATATTTACTAAGAAATGTAAAATAATTTTTGCATCATGAAAAATCGGGATTTTTGGCGTTCCGCGCAGTGGTTACGCTGGACAGGTCTTGAAGCCTCTGGAAATTGGGACATCTGGCAACAGTACGAATAACTGTGAAAATGGTCACGAAATTCAGGAGTATTATAACTAATTCTGATCTAATATATTATATCACTTACCCGTCATAAGATATTTGACATTCAGATACTCGAATATTTACTAAGAAATGTAAAATAATTTTTGCATCATGAAAAATCGGGACTTTTGGCGTCCCTCGCAGTAGTTACGCAGGACAGGTCTTGAAGACTCTGGAAATTGGGACATGTGACAACAGTACTAATAACTGTGAAAATGGTCACGAAATTTAGGAGTATTATAACTAATTCTGAACTAACATATTATATCACTTAGCCGTCATAAGATATTTCACATTCAGATACTCCAATATTTACTAAGAAATAATATTAAAATATCCAAACATAAATACGTTGAATTTGCAATTTTTATAATTTTATGATATGAATTATAAAATTAATATTCGAAAAAATTATGAAATGCAACCCACAATTTTTTATGGATTTAGATTTATTCAGTCCTGCTTTAAGGAAATCCAAAATTTCATAGTTTTCTTCCAAGTAGTTTTCATATTATGCTTAAAAAACGGCAAAAAGATGATTTAGGGGGCCGTCTATTATAGAAGTTACTAGATATTTTGAAAATTTTTACACTATCCTGTAATCTAGCAGTGCGCTTTTGATGCCTTGATCAAGAAGGGGGGATCACTCGGTCAACAATCGAGTACCGAACTTCAACTTTCATACAGCCCCTAAAATACGCTCGTTTTAAAATAATCAATTTCTCGTAAACTTATCGTACGAATTGTATAAATATTTGTGTTTAGGCTAATTGAAGGGTGTAGAGTTCATTTATGCTGTCAGAATTGTGTACTGCTACTGAAAAAAACAAAGCTATGGTTTGTTTTAATATGTAGATGCCCCCCTAAGCAAATTTTGTATATATCATTTAAAAGTAGACTTTATTACCAATCGCGTGGTACCAGTAACTTTTTTTTACGACAGGTTTTACAGAGTTAGTATGGGGTGTTTACTTTTTTTTCCATGACTGTACATAAAGGTTCTTTTTTTCAAATATTTGCCTCAAATTTCATATTCTACCATAAATAAGGATAGCATTATGAAACAAACATTGTGTATCTGTATCCTCTGTAGATGTAAACTCTGTTATAATTAGAGATCAACTGAAAATTCGTTTTCGTTTTCATTTTCAGCACAAAATCAGAGTTTGGCCGAAAATTTGTTTTCGGCGAAAATGCTATCGAAAATTCGACCGAACCGGAAACCGACCAAAACTATCGTATTCCTAAAATGTCATTTCTTCTTTCCGAAATTTTCAACTTTACTCTTAGTTCTAGCGGTAACGGCTCAACTGAGACACTCTTTTTTTATTGCTATGAACTTCACTGTTTATAATTATCAGTCATAACTGACTCAAGACGTGAGCGCAAATTATGAAGCAACTAATGCAGTACATGACTAAACTATGAACACGCTTTACACGTTCTCTTAAAATGCAGACATAATAATAACAGTAAATTTTCAGTTCAAAGCTGTAGAAAATTTTCGAATATTCTTTGAAAAAGTTCTAGTATAACAGATGATCATTTACAAAAATCATTATAAAAGATTAATCGAAGTATGTATACCTAAAACTGTTTTTAATTAAATTAAATTCGAATAATCAGAAAATCATTCTGTGTCGTTGATGAATTAATTACACTTTAATATATATGAAAATAAAAAGTTTTTGTCAAAGGCACAGAGAGCCAACTCGGGTCACACGTAAAATTGATTAATAATCATGCATGTTTAATAAACACGTATAATTAATTAGTATTTATATTTATTTATGTGTGTATTAATTACTTAATTTTTTTTTCGATTTCGTTTTTACCCGAAAATAAGGAAGTTCGCCGAAATTCGTTTTCGGTTTCGTTTAGGTCATAAAAACCTGTTTTGGTCGATCCTTAGTTATAAATACTATTAAAGAAATCAATCCCTTCATCTTTTTTAAACAAATCAAGCAAAAAATAATTAAAAGACTTTATGCCCATAGGCTGTACACATATGACGTTAAGCATAGCATTATGAAACAAAACATTGTGTATTACTATCCTCCTGTACTCTTTTTCAATACTATTAAAGAAATTAATCGCTACATCTTTATAAAACAAATAAAGCACAGCATAATAAAAAAAAACTCTTTGACCACAGACTGTACTTACATAAAGTTACCATCTTTTAGGAAATTTTGGACACCCCCTCCCCTTTATTAAGGATATCGTTATCAATGTCTAAAAATTATTTATATATTTACAATTTCTTTTTTTTTTTACTTTTATACGTTAGCAGTGATATATAGATATGGTTTTTCGTTTATTATTTCTTTTTTTATTGGTTCAAATTAGGAGAAGTCAATAAAATGTTACTATTATACATAAAACAATTTTATATCAAAAAACACCTAAAAGAAATAGTCACTATATAAAAGTATTTAACCTATTAATGCCTAGCGTCCCATTTTTGGGACGCTTCGAATTTTAATAAATTTTTATAATTTTCTTCTTATTTATAATATGAACATTGTATGAAATAATTATCTATAAATTTCTTTATCTATTAACGAGAGATGACAGCATAAGATGGATATGTATTTGCTTATATGAAAGATTTTTTTCGGAGTTTATAGATTTTTCATTTTTTAAGATGGCGAAATGTAAAAAGTAAGTTTATTAGTATTTTTCTATCAAGGATCCAAATAAATAAGTCCTAATCTTAGTTTATAGACTTCTTTGAAATGCACATGTTTTTAAATTGTGAAATTATATGTTCAAGCCTATTTTTTATGCATTTTTGTAACGTACAAAATATAGGGCGATAGGCTCGAATTGGTACATATTTTCATTAGCCATTTAGGGGACAGTTATTTATGTAAAGTCCCTTTTAAGATGATTATGAAATAATTTGTTTTTAATCCTCAAATTCTATCATTCTTAGTTTATTATTAATAATACTTATAATGTTATTAGTCTCAAAGAAATAAATATATTTCTTTAGTTGTCCATAAAAATATTAATTATGGTACATACTATACAATTTAAAAGCTTATTTTATATAAATTTAGACAAAACATATAATTATGCATATTATACTATAACAAATATTGTGTATATTCCCATACGTGGTACATTTACATTTTATCAAATAAATAGAAAAACATTTTAGCGTAATTTTTTTTAGTATTTTTCCAGTTCATTTTGCAACATTTTAAAGTGATTTTACCAAGCAATTTGAGAAAACAAAAATTCAGGCACAAATGGGTTAATACTAGCTTTTTGCTACGAAATGCATTCAACAGTAATATTGTTTTCTTGCTCTTTCCCCTACACGGAGTAAAAGTCAACAAAACACGTGAGCAACATTTTTTTTCTTTACTATTAATTGAAAAACACATTTCAAACATACTTCCCACCTGGTTTCTCTAACAACGGATTATATGCACATATGACAGAAGAGTTGGAATGCCAAACGTTGGAGAATTCAGTATTTTTCGAATGAAACGATTTTATAATCACTAATATAAAGTGCAACCCCCTTCCCCTAAAGTGATAACGTAATATGTACACAGCCTCATTTAATAAAAATAAGAAAAGAGGTACATATGAACCGTGGTTTTAATTTTTACGCTCAAAAAGTAACATTTTCCATAAAATAATCCTGTACTATATTAAAAAAATGAATAAGGGGTTAAACATTCATATTTAAAGTAAAAAATATAAAAATCATAATAGCAAAATCAATAGCAGCATAAAGCTCAAAATAATAATGGCAATATTGATTCCAAAAGCAATAAAAAGTAGAAAAGCGAAAAAAAAAGAAAATATATATAAAGCAAATATTTTACAAAAACCTCTATGGAAATCAGAATATTTTATTTTATTTCTATTAATTTTTTTATATTCTATGTAAGCAGTTTCAGATAATATTATTCTTTAGATAAAGCAATTACGGCTTCAAGATCATATGTATTCTGAATATATTTTCACTTCTTTTCTCTTCTAAACTTCATTGAAGAACTTTCGAGAAAATGTATGTCCTTAGGTCATCATTAAATCTACAGCCTAAAGCATCATGCACACCATTGTTTGTTTTCTTTTACGTTTTTCTCTTCCGTTTATATATCAAAATATATTATATAGTTCTATATGAAATGAAGCATTTTTATTCTGTTCATGCTCTGGGAATAGTTTTCTTAATCTTTTCTGAAAAAAAAAGCAAACATTTTAGTAAAACCAATATAATTTTGTTTGAAAAATGCAGCGCTTGAATATTATTTCAAAGATTTCCTAGAAATGTTTTTTTGCAAAAATTTTAATTTCTGTATTTCATAACAGACATTTCATTTATTAAAAATTAATTCAGCTAAAAGCAATATAACGCCATTATAAAAACAAGAAAGAAAAATATCATGTGCCATGCATCGATTATGAAACGCTTTCCAACACATTCAGAATAATGCAACAAAACTTCACCATTTAATAAGTTTAAACACGATGTATAACTGAACCATTTGGAAACACATCAACATATTTGAAAACCCAATTTCCGCAAATTTTCATCTAATGTCGAAAAATTATCCGAATTCTTTGAGCAGCCTTGTATATGATATAAAGATATGTATCAATAAAGTACATACATGCAAAAATTAGTTAGAAAATACATACCAGAGTTAGAAATTCCCCTTCAGCAGTTCCCACTAATAAGGAGAATGGTAAGCGAATTTTTTTGTGCATCCCTGTATACGAGGCAGTGTTCTCGCTGCCTCTCACCATTGCGCCAAATCGCGATAAAAGGCTTTATTTGGCGAGTAAACGAACGATTAGATTTGCCCAATCGTGAATGTTCAATTATTACTAATTTCTTTTGTGAGTATGTGTCAGTACAGGCGACACTCTAATTATCGTTACTAAACTGTTGTTGCCGCTCTTCATGTTCAGTGGCACCATATGAATAGTACAATTTTGAAACTGCCTTTGAAGAAGCCGAAAAAATCTTTTAAAAAAGTAGCTTTTTTGAATGTGACGCTTATCTTGTTGTTTATATTTTGAATTTTTCAGAATACATTGAATGTAATATCTCAAAATCCCGAGTTATCTTGAGTTGTAAAGTTTTATTTCATAGCATTTTTATGAGTTAAATTGGATTTGGAATTTTTGTTGTTGATTGTGCAAGTCATTAAAATGTTGTTATTTTTAATAGTTTCTTCTGTAGTGGATAGTTGAATTTAGATGAATAACTGATGTATAAGATGTTACAAATAATTAGGTTAGTTTAGAACATATTGAAAGAAAGATAGATTAAGGAGTTAAAGATTTATTTTTCAGTTTTTCACGACGAATCTATTTTGCTAAGATTTTTTTCATTTGACTACTGTTTAATATTATTATTATTATTAGCTAAATTACTAACGTTCAGTTTTTAAAAATCAGAGGGAGACCAGGGTTTACATTTTCATAAGCATTACGAGATTCTCATATACGTATTTCTTTTATTTTCTTTTTCATTTAGCATTTGCCTAGAAACCGAATTTATTGGCGTATAATCTATTTTGCTAACATTTTTTTTCATTTCGCTACTGTTTTTTTATTTTTGATTAGCCAAATTGCTGACGTTCATTAAATGTTTTCGATAATCCTGATACGAATTATAGAATTGCTACACAACTAATAACATGCAAAAGGTTAGTTAAATTTTAAAGCGCATACCGAAATTGAAAACGCACTTTCAACCGTTTTTGCTCATACACAGTACTGTAACCGATTTCCTTTGTGTGTGTCCCTGTAAATGAACGATAAATGCTATGAACACCCTTTTCTATAGTAATCATCTTGTAGTGAAATTCAGTTATTTATATCAATTTCAATACATTTGAAATAGCGCAATGTCATCAAAATACACTTCAAATGGTTTTGCTCCACTGACATTCCGTTACAATAGTGCAACGGAATTCTTTTGAGTGCTCCTGTAAATGAACTATTACATGCTACACACTTCATACTGAATACCGAGCATGCCTGTAGCAGATTTCTCTGCAATATATTGGTTTCCGCCCCCCCCCCCCAATTACTCAAAATCTACTTTGAACAAGTAAAATCATTATATTAATTCTTTTTCCTAAAACAATTCATAGTTCTACATTCATATCTTTATTTTATTCTTTCTCCTTTCACAATGAACTTAACTCAACACGTATAAAGTTTTATAATTTCATTTTTATATATTCAAAATCTCATTCTCGCATATTTATTTTCTTTCTTAACGGGTTTTTGTTAAAAGCAATCAAGGACACATAAACCTAAGTGCATCTGAACTTTTTAACGGTTCATTTTCTTTATCGTATTTTATCTGCGTTATAAATAAGCCATTCTTAATTCCTTTTAGAATTTGACGTGTAAAAAGAAATAAAGAAAAAAATATTTTATGGGAATTGCGGTTTCAAATTATATTTCATTTATCATCACGCCTTCTACATTTTACATACCTTCGTTAAAGATTTCACAATCACATTAAAGCGTAATTTGTTGTTAATATAAACGAAACCAGACTTCATGTCGTCTTATTCATGAAACATGTAGGGTTGCTTCAAATCCTGTGGGTGCACTGAGAGGGGGGCTGCCACGTAATTTGTCAGCTAAACCTGCTGCCAATGCTTTGTCTCTGTAATTCCGGCGTCAAAAACTTTGTAGGCTGGCGATAATGTATTACGCCAAGTCTTGTGATTCAATACGCATTAAGTTCAGTTCGCTCCCGACCCCTCTGCTGTAAGGTCCGTGAAAGGGCCGATGTTTTTTTTTTTCCCTGTTTTGACGTTACGGAGCACTTTATCATGGATAATTATGTATCTATATAGCTTCATATCTGCTGCTTTTTCTACGAATTGTTTATTTTTCATTTGAGAATGAATAAACATTGACTGTACTTTCTTTCACCTATAATGTTGGAGTTTTTTCTTATCTTACAATACCTACGAACCCTTGAACCACCGCTGCATGGAGAATCAAACTCCTCCATAAGTATTCTCCTCCATAATGCCATGGTAAACTTCATTAACATATATCAATTGCATGAAAATCCGGGAAAGTTTACTTGAGTTACAAAGAGGACAGACGGCCAGACAGACAGACAAACTGAATTCATAAACACCTTTCAACTTCGTTGGAAAGTGTTAAAAATACAAGATCATTTGCGATACTTGATGTATTAAATTTACTTGGAAGTATTAAAGATTCATGACGTGAAAACAAAACGACAAATTAAAAAAAGAACGACTAACTTTAATAAATTTAGAAGACAACACGTTTAAAATTTCAGAAATTTCATCTTCCGTGTAAAGTAATAAACAGAAAGAAAATTAATGCATCACGTGCACATTATGAAACGATTTCCAGAAATATCAGAATAATTTTACGAATCTTTATAAGACAAAACTATGTAAGATATCTAAATGAAAAATGCAGAAATTACGTAGCACAGTTGAATACCAATTCTAATCGGTTACCGTCCGCAGGCGGTAATGTATTCGGATTATTTTGTGCGCTCTTGAATACAGTCTATCGATTTTTATTAGGGCTTAATAATTTTTTTTTTCAGTTGGAGAACGTATAATACAACTAAACCTATGTTACCGACAATTACCATCCATAAGCGGTATTCGATCCTTTTCAATTTTTACAACTTTATATATCATATTATACTCTGTTTATTTCTATTATACTGACACCACATGATATAGCAATATTTAATTAGGCTCATAAACGCTTAGCACAGTTGAGAACGACTTTCATCAATTCCCATCGATAGACGTTTATTAATTCAATCAGTTTGAGCAGCCCTATATGTGATAAATATAGCTATATAATATGCATATATAATATATTAAAATTTACTTAAGCTTTTAAGAGCATATCACAGCTGAAAACGTACTGTAATTATCGCGCGTTACGACAATGCAACTGAGCCAAAGTAAAATAACATTAAATGCTGCATGCTTTATTTTCTATAACGGATATATTATAGATAGCGATATATCAATTCAGGAATCTCCTCAATATTAATCATTCACACCAATAATAATGCTTAAATTTCATTAAGGTCACTTTAAATAAGTACTGCCTACGGAGAGTAATGCAAGGAAGATTTTTCTAGAGTCCCTGTAAATGAACAGTACAAACCACATACGTCATTTTCTATAGGAAATATCTTTGAATTAACATCAAGAATTCATATAAATTTTATGAAGTTTGAATCAATATGACTAAATTATCGCCCATAATTCATAATGTTTCCCCATACTTTTGAGAAATTGTATAAAAGAATATAAATGCTACCCACTATATTTTACACAGAAAACATGCTATATTAAGCTTCAATAACATACATTATATCGTTGCTACAAGTATATTTACGAAAGCTAGAGGCCGGGCTGACGGACAGACAACCAGATTAATCGAAGTCATGAACATTTGTCAAACATTTTTCACAGTGTTAAAAAGAAAGTATCTCATAGCATTAATAACAGTATCAATGTTTGTTTAAGAAAGGACCTAAATGTCTGGATTCTGACGTAAGTAAAAGATATGTTGCAATTAAACAAGTGGTATTTGAAGGCCGATTATTGAATACCTATTTCAGCTAATGGAACTAAATTTAGTGAATGTACTTTTCAGATCACCGGAATTCGACTGCGTACGAAAAGAAGAACTCTAAATATCCACCAATATAAAACCGAATTTGAAGTGTGCTGACATACAGTAAAAAATAATTAATCATAAAAATAACGATTACAGTCGAAAAATTTTTATTCAGGCACAACTTCATTTGGGATTCAGTATGTCGTTTTTGGCTTTTTTCAGCAACTCTCTTCAAATGTTTTTACACCAACCTGTGAATAAATTATTGCCACGATGGGCAGCCCTACTTTTCTTTCCTCTAGAGTCCACCCTAAGTAACTATTTTGTTTTTGTTGTTGTTTACCAAAATCACATCCCAGTTTTTTTTAAACCTA
Organism: Maratus speciosus; assembly: GCA_963932465.1. Classification (NCBI taxonomy): domain Eukaryota; kingdom Metazoa; phylum Arthropoda; class Arachnida; order Araneae; family Salticidae; genus Maratus; species Maratus speciosus. The sequence goes on along the minus strand of OZ010791.1, from coordinate 283,177,670 downwards.
TGACCACCATATTCGATTCTAACAGCAGTAATAGATTTTCAGTAATCGAACTTCAAATACATTTTATTATAGCCACCTTGAACATACAAAGACAGTGTCCATTTTTTTAATGATGGTGCATTTTAAAAATTGTATATACCGGGTGTCCCAAAAAGGACTGACTGATTTTAAAATTCAATAACTTGCAAACGGTGACAGATATTAAAAAAATTCTTGCAGGAGGGTTATGCATAAGGTCAAAAGTTTTATTACAGTGATTTTCAATTTTAGTTCGATTTACAAACAATAGATGGCGCTGTGAGCAATAGTCGCTAAATACAGGCTCGATTTTTGGTCCTTTATCTTGTTCCATGCAGAAAAAGGAGATGGAAATGTATTATCCGGGCCACGAAGTACCAAAAATCGAGCCTGAATTTAGCGACTATTGTTTACAGCGCCATCTATTGTTTGTAAATCGAACTAAAATTGAAAATCACTGTAATAAAACTTTTGACCTTATGCATAACCCTCCTGCAAGATTTTTTTTAATATCTGTCACCGTTTGCAAGTTATTGAATTTTAAAATCAGTCAGTCCTTTTTGGGACACCCGGTACCTTTAATGCTAGTAATTATTCAGTACACAATTTTCATTACAATTTTAGTAGCGCCAGATTCTTTTGCATGCCGTTAATTATTTGATAGCATTTTATTTTTCAATTATTTTTTCATACATATATACTTTTTAATTCATATGTAAAATATATATGAAAGTGAGGTATTACAGTTTCTTTCTAGAAATTTCCACAAAACCTTTATATTTTTAATTTAGCACATGAAATAAAATTGTGAAATTTTATATCATGTAATCAAATGATTTCCTTAGTTGAATAATAACAATAACATTTTAAATTACATACAGGACTAGGAGTATAGCGTAATAAAATTTTCTGAAAATAAATAAAGTTCAAGTAAAAAAACAATTTATTTGTATTATTTTAGAAGTATTACCAATATTTTTCCCCACTAACCTTATCCCCACCAGAATTCAAATGAAAAAAAGAAATATATATGTATATCCGACTATGCAGAAGGGGAATTTCATAACGAAGTGTACAGAATTAGAACGGGCCATTAAAAGTCAATTAACCTTGTTCACGAAGTTATTAATTTTACTTTAATGGAATATCTTATATCTGCAAGCTCAGATCAATTAATCTACCTATAACTTAAGAAAAAGAAATATCCGATTATTTTCTCTGGAAATGTACTTAAACAGAAATTAAGCTATCTCAAATGCTTCAGTAATTAACTTTAAATGCGAGTATCAACATGTTTCAGGAAACCGATGTAACTGAGTTCTCCTTTTGAAAGTAAAAAAGTTTTCCTTTTTTAAAAATTAAACATTTTACTGCAGTAAATTGTTTGGTATTTAAATTATTAATTTAATTATATCTTATGGAAAAATACTATGATTAAATATACAAAAAACAGTATAATAATTGTTTAGACAATCTGTATTTGAAGAAGTAAAAAACAAAAGTATTTAATTATATATAAAAACAAGTTAGAAATTGCACGTCAAACGTGGCAAATGTAGTGCGTTCGTACTATAACTAGTTTTACAAATATTTTTTGCACCGCATATTGTACTGAATGCATATTTTAGTACACTTCATAAATGCATATCACTTTCATTCTGTTCCAAATGCTGTAACATCATTAAAATGCACTTGAGATATATTTTTCCCATTGACCGTAATGTAACGTAAAACTTTTGATTGTCCCTGTAATTAAACTATATATCTGATTTTCGTAAAAGTTTAAATGAATCGACAAAATTTTGCAAAGATTATATGTTTAAAATTTCAGACCATTGTGTAGTTTTTGTTCTGTTAAATGCGGACGGACGGATGAGCAGACGGATCGAACGACGACTATAGGTGCTACGTATTTATATAATTACGAACGTACCTAAAAAATGAACAATATCATAGAGTATAATCACATTTAATTATATTTTGTTATACAGTTCACAAGTGCTGAATTTTGTTAAACTACTTAAAATCTTAAATACAGTAATAAGAATATGGAAGAAATGAAACTGTAGTTTGCAAGTGAAACAGAAGAAAGCGCTGGGACTTGATTAGAAAACTATAAGATTCTTTAATTAAAAATTTTAAAATAAATTATTTACAAAGCAGAAAGTATAGAACTTAAAATCTTCATGGCGCCGACACCATTATTCAGTTCGAATGTACACAGACCCTAGCGTCGATAAAAATAATGGAAAAGAGTTGTTTTAATTCTTCTGAATAATCGTCTGCGGATAAAAACGATCGGATAATGTAAAAATATGTCTTTCGCTTCGCCTCACAAGTATGATCTACTAAATAACATGATTGCAGAATAAAAATGTGACTAGAAAAGCTGACGTCGAGGCCAGGGGGACAGATAAGACCTGGGGTCATGTGGATCAAGCCTTTCCCATTTAGATGAAGACAAATATTTTTTTAGTCAGTTGAACCGTTCCAGAGTATTATTTTCTGTCCCTAGTGTTCGATAATCCATCTCTGAAAACACAACTATGTACGTAAAGGAGTATTAAAAGTCTTAATCTCTAGCTAGTATGCCCGCAGATTAGGGACACAATACATAAACAAATACTGTAAGTATTTATTACATCTTCAATTAGTAAATTTGTAGATTAGGATCCAAAAATACAAAATAAAGTATAATATAAGTATCGGCTATGTCTACATATCAGGTGTCTCTAGCAACTCTGAAAAAATCTTTTTATTTTAAACTTATTTTATTTGATATTTGAAACTTTCAATCCCCACATTTTCCCTTTCATTGTAATATCCAGGCTTCTCTCTGCCGCTCGCCACTGCGCCAAATCACAACAAAAAGTTTCATTTGGCGAGTGTAAACGGATGATTAGACTCGCCAAATTGCGAGTCCTCAATTTTTGCTCATCTATCTTTTGTGTGTATGTGTGTGTGTGTGTATCAGTACAGGCGACACTCGTATTTACATTACTGAACGATTAATGGCACTTATCATGTTAAATCGTATCGTACAATTTACATTATTTTTAGAAACATTAACCCCAAACCAATTCAATTTAGCATCAGCCGAAGCCATAGTGTGGAAAAATGCCATTTCAATATGTATTAATGTGCCCAATAGGCAACATTCGCAACATTATTTCGAAATTGCCTTTGAAATATGGGCCTCAAAGAAAAGCCGAAGAATCTTAGAAAAATAAAGTTTTTGACACATTTTGTTGTTCATATTTTGAATTTTTCAGAATTCATTGAATGTAATATATTGAAATCCTGAGTTAACTGGGATTGGAAGTTTTATTTCGTAACATTTTATTGAGTTAAATCAGATTCTAAATTTTTTTCTGAATTGCGCAAGACATATAGAATACAGTTGTTTTCTTTAGTTTCTGTAGCGGATAATTAAATTTAGATGAATAACTCATCTATAAACAGTTTCAAGAACTTGGGTTATTTTAGAACATATTCAAAAAAGGGGGATACGTTAAAGGGTTATAGATCTAATTTTCTATGTTTGTCAACGAATTTATTTTACTATTTTTTTTTTCATTTGGCGAATGTTTTTTACTTCTGATTAGCCAAATTACTAACGTTCTTAAAATGTCAGCGAGAACCCTGGTAACATCACTGAAATAAATATTTCAAGTGATTAACTTAACAATTGTAACAGGAATACCATTACATACACTAGTATTTCCATAAGACTGTTTTATATACTGAGATTTTTATTATATAATTTTTTTCAGAATGGCTCTGTTGACCAAAACTTTCCGTTGTCACATTAATCATAATTAAAAATATATAATATAATCGCAATAAATTAACTTCGTGAAAATGCTTATTTAAGCGCCCCACCCATAATTCTTTATGGCTACGCTATTGGGTGAGACAATTGATCTTCATATTTGCTTTGGAAAAAAAAAATACTTGTTTGTTTATCTTTCAGAGAAATTGGTATTCTAGGCTGATTTATATTTAACCCGAGAGTAGTCGCGACATTTTTTAGAACGTTAGTAGTCGCGTTCGATCCATTTGCCGCCGTTACCAGCAGGCCGAAAACGAAGGGGAAACTTGCCGGTGTTATCAGATGATCGAAAACGGATAACGTAGGGTGAAAACATTGACTGAACTTTAAAAGATTACAGCAATTATTCATTTTACAACTTTTTACAGCAATTATTTATTTCGCTTAAGTATATATTCAGTTGGCATCTAGATAAATGTTTTTATAACTATTTCTTCGTTTTGCATAAATACTTAAAAGTAAATAGTAAATGATTTGATTGAATTTCTGATGTTACTATGAATCAATAATTAGTAGGAAAACATTTACGAATATGAATCTAAATTCGTAGGGGTATTTTTATTTATTTATTTATTTATTTATTTTGGAAGGACAGAATCAGAGTCAGGTAGATTTTTATGATACTCCGGCACTCTCTATCCATTTAAGAAAATAAAATTAATAAATTTAGCATCAATATATTACACTGACATTAAATTGAACAATTAAACTAAAAGTAAAAATGGAACCTATGACATGCAACAGAAATCAAATGCAATACCACTAATTCACCAGCATATTGCGGACGATTAATTCATTTAAAACACATGAAAACCATCAAATTTGATGCAATAAACAATTAAAGACAATATATATATATACAAACACCACATAAACCAAATATTATTAAAAATATATAATTATATATATATATATATATAATAAAGAAAAAGGTAAAAAATACTTAACTTCGAAATTATATATGTAAATATTGTAACTACGTTTTATTTATTTATTTATTTTGTAGGGTGTCTGTGCGTGTATGAGGGGGGAGAGGAGGGGGGGGTCGCGAGATTTTGTGATTAAATCCATTTTTCTAATGACAATGCACGATTTGTAGTTTTTCTACTTATTTCAGGGTGGGAGCAGCGCCCTTGAATAAAAACTCTGGATATGAACTTTGCTTATATAAATCAAATGATAAATAAGTTATTGAAATTATATATTTAATTTAAATACATTTGCAATTGTAGATTTAAATCCTAAGATGGATAAATTATTTTAATTAATAGAATCACTGAAAGGTTCATCTTAATAGGGATGTATTTTACAGCAACTATTTAATTAAAATAAATATTCAATTGTACATTTTATAATAATGTATTAATGTTATAATTTATTGTTTTATAATAACATTCATTAAAATAATAAAAACAATAAAAAAAAATTCTCCGAAATTATAAATATGCAGCAATAATTTAATTTAAATGAATTTTCTCTCATATTCTGGAAAACATTAGTCTCAAAAATAGTTTGAACAATTGAAGGACAACAAATTTAAATTTGTCAGATACCGTCCCCAAGCCTCTATTGGATTTCAATAATAATAAAAAAAGAAACATTTTTTGCGGCATTGTTAAAAAAAATGTGTTTTTTCTTACAGTATGAAAATTTAACAATAAATAAATTTTAGAAAAATACTTAAAATATTTTTTAAAGTCATAGTATAAACATTCACTGAATTATCCAAAAGAGATTTTTATATGCGTAATTTCTAACCTACATTATAAAATTATCATTATTTTTCTTATTGTACAAATATCTATATAAAAATCTATATAAAATCTATATAATCTATCTAATCTCTCTATATAATCTATATAAAATATATATATGTATGTTCTTCGCAGATATACATACTACATTTCTGAGAAAATTGTTTATCTTTCGAATTTGTTTTATTGTACAAAAACGATGCTTTTCAGATTTTGATGATACGGCAATTTTTTTACTGATTTCCACAAAATTTTCTTCTCTTTTTTTTAATGATTTGGCAGTGTTATTGTCTATTTTCTTTCATTTATATGTTTCGGTAATAAATGGAAAGCAAGTTCTTTCAAATAATGATGATGAATTTCCCTTTATTTTCCATATTTAAACGATTATCAATTTGAGAATTTATTCGCGCAATATTTGACAATGAAAAAAAAAATGTACGTGACCATCCATCAGTTTTTTGTGAGAACTGATTTCACAACTAATATAATAAAACAATTTTAAGTCACATTCTAAAAGTAAATAAAGTACTCTATGAACGGGTAAAATAGCAGAAAGAAAGAAAGACGAAATAACAACAGGCAGAGAGTCCATACTTCGAAGAAACTTTCCCCCTCAGAGATTTCGCGGAAATGGGAAAGGATGAACACGAGGGGGAAAAATTCAACTAACGCAAGTGGTCGCAACGCGGTCATTTAGACCGATTGAAACTTAAGAATGCGATAAAATGCTAAGAAATAGCAGGAATATCTTACAATTTTACTACACAAGAGTGTGAACACTCAAGGCCAGCTACACGGAATTTCGCTATCGTAACTTTAACGGGAAATGAGTTACAGGAAGATAACGAATTTCGGGCGGGGAAAAGACCAACGCGCGACTATTAACGGGTTAATAACAGCATTTTAATATATTTATAAAAAAAATAAACAATTTCATTGTCAGAATTATATTTGTCAAAAGAATAAAAGGTACACGAGTACCAGCAGGACTGTGCGAAGAGAAAAGTGCTCCAGGGGCAAAATTTCAACTGCCCCTCCCCCACACACACCGACACTTCTCTTTGTAACAAGTGTCAGAAAACTGACAAAGTGGAATGAAAAATAAATTCTATTGAATACATATCCGCGCTTATTTTGGAGCTTGAAAAGATTCAATTTCAATTCAGAAATTCCAAACAACTAAATGACATAAGAGAAAATTGCGCTTATATTTAGGCAAAGGAAATCTGTGAAATGAGTGTAAAAAAATGTATCTAACAGTACAGTATAACAGTTTGCAACACTTTTGTATTACAATAAGGAAACCGTATGCTATTTTGAGAGTGTATGTTTTTGTCATATGCTCATAAAATAAATTCTAGACACAGAAAAGAGAACAAAAGAGACAAAGACAAAGGACTAAAAACAGTTTTAAAAAGAAAGATGCCTTTAGTCAGAATTTCTTTTTGGGAGTGGGGTACGGGGAGATACATTAACTTTGAAACGAAAAATTTACGTAATTTCATTGTGGAAACGAATCTCGATATGTGTGTAGGGGAGCCTGGGGACGGTTGACCATACGGGAGGCTTGACCTACCCATCAATTTTCATATTTCAAAGAATTTCAAAGTTTTATCAATAGGGCTCAATCAAAACTACTGGAATGCTCAAATAACAGTCTTCGTTTCATATAGATAATCGAAATAGGTGTGGAAAAAATCAATTGAGAAGCATTTTCAACCTAAAAATTGTGTTTTTTAGAGATATTTTGTAAGCTTTTTCCAAATAAATTATATCATAGAAATTTAAGTAAGTAGGTTTAAAGTAATGCCGAAATATGGAGCTTTCACTCCAGGTATAAAGACTGTGCAGTTAGTTAGACTTAACATAACAATATGGTATTCTTTAGAAAAGGTCTATATAAGGAGGCTTGACCCAGTCAATGTGAGGGAGGCTTGACCGAGTCAACGTGAGGGAGGGTTGACCAGATGCTCAAAGCTCTTTTAATTAAGTGGTTTTGGAAATCTTTTTATTATACACTGTGCATAATGAAAAGTTAATGATACATACATAAGAGAATGTACTAAATTTATTCTCTAAAGCTTCCGTAAAATGGTATGATGGAAAAGAAATTCTTTAAAACTGACTATAGAAAAATGTGAAAAATTGCTAGGAAATGGGAAAGTTGATAGGAACTTTTTTCCATTTAAATATTGCTTAGAATAGGTAAATAGAAACAGTGGAAAAGACTAGAAAGGACTGGAAAGGATGAAGGCAGTAGTCTTAATCATTTGAGGAGCAGTGGTTTATAAAGCCACTTAATTTTAATTCCGAAACATCACAATGAAAGCAGAATTTTGCTAAAATATTTTCATTTAACGTATGAAATATAGCCTTTTTTCATATTTGGAAATAAATTTGTTTATAAATTCCGGTGCCAGTCATTTATTTCAACATTTTAGTTCTGAAAGTACTTTGCCCCTTAAAGGTTTAAATCATGTTAATGATAAGTTAAGTGCTCGCGTTGTTGCAACAGAACATAGCACTGATCGAAAAACTTTAGGAAGGTATGTAGAAAAATTTCACCAGGGTGAATATAGTGAGATGAAGCCAAACTATGAGACAACTAAATTTATCAGATCGAGTGTCACAAAAAATAGAACAAGGAGATAAAAAAAAAAGCGGGCAGTGGCTCCTAATTCCGGATATAATAACATGAAATGTTATGAAAACGGAACCTGTCTCTAACAGAATACTGTCTTAAATGTTAAAATTTCATTTTCCCCTGCTGTACAATTATACCTGCTCAGACAAAATCCTGTTTAAAATAATTTTTTTATCCTCTGACTTGCGATTGAGCCTTAACAGGTTCGTTTAAGCCTCATATTAAAAAAAAGAAAATATTATAATAATTAAAGCATGTAGAATAAATTTATTTTTTTAACTGATTTTATTTCTTTTAACAAATAGCGCAATATAAAACAAAGTGGGTCAAGCCTCCCATATAGTGGGTCAACCCACCCGTATGTGGGGAACCTTGACCCATTATTTTTTCATGAATAAAATCAATCATTTTTTTCAAATTTCTTATATGTTACATTTATGTAGCAATTTTATTTTGATAACTGATTGTATAACGAATAAAATTATGCATAAAACTTTATTCTACGTTCAATATTTAAAAAATAGAAAAACATTCTGTAAAAAGAGGGTCAACCCTCCCTGTCTCCCTTATATATATATATTTTTTACCACAAAAAAACGTTTGGCTGTATAAATTTGGCGCCTCCTCAACTTCTGTGTCCAGGGCGGCAGCCCTCATCGCATGTACCATATCTATATATATCCAGTCGTTATTAGGTTCCGTACTTAAAAAGTAAAAACGGAACCATTATAAGATCACTCCTGTGTCTGTCTGTCTGTCACAGCCATTTTACTCGTAAACTATGGAACGTGGAAAGTTCAAATTCGGGGAAGTAATAAAGATCACTGACCCACATATTTTCAGATTAATAAACATTCATAAATATATTTAATAAAAATGTAGTGGGGCTAATTATGATAATTGAAAAAAAAATCTTTTCTTTGTATATCGTGTGGGGTATCCGTGTGAAAGCTTTCGTAACGCTAAACTCAAAAATACATTCCTTTTAATTTTAGGTATTATATTTTCAAAGATATTGTCGAAAATGTAGAGCAAAAATATGTCCCCCCCCCCCCCCATCTAATTCCGAATCTACTGAAACCAAAATTATGAAAAAAGTAGAGGTAGTAGACGTTAATTTAAACCTTGCCGGAATATTAAAGCGATCACCATAGGTAACATAGTTTTTGAAAAAAATCGCATTTTTCTGTTACACACAAATTTCGATTTACGGTCATTCAGAAAAATTGTTGAGCATCACTTGATGTACCTATCGCAGCAGAAGTATAAAAGCATTGTTGATAATGAATTTCGAAAAAAATCATCGATAATTAGCCGAGATATTAACCCTTAAAGATACGGGCTGTTTGGACATAAAAATGAGTTATACAAAATAGCTATATTTGATATTATTTAGGTTCCATACCTCTTTGAACTTTCATGATATATCCATTTACACTTTTCTAATATATACTGTTATAACCAACCCGACGCTGTATAGTTTTTTACAAAGTCTTAGTATTATTTTAGCAACGGTTTTTTTTTTTTATAATACAATTACAAATTCATATATTTATTCTACGGAACGCTCTGTATGCGAGTAATATTCGCACTTGACCGTTTATATATATATATATATATATATATATATATATATATATATATATATATATATATATAATATTCATTAAATACATCAGACTCCCGCTTATAAGTTTGCGTCGAGATGAGGATAGGATCCGTGTTCTTGTTGCAAGCTTTTATTTTATTCAGATTGCTTGATTCATAACGCTTTTTTTGTAAAAAGGGTATGTAACCTTGCTTATAGTGACAGATTAAATAAGGGGAATTTTATTACTTGAAAAAGTGATAACAATCTAAATAAATACAACGCTGTACAACCAGCAACACTGGATAGTATAGAAAGAAAGAAATGGACAGTACAAAAGCTTACATAGCTGGAATTGTGCAATCAAATCACATAGAGTCGTTCTAAGCGCCAGCAACGAGCAGCGAGCGCCTTTACGCTAGCAACCAAAGAGAGCTAGCTCACCAGTTACTGTTAATGAAATATTTTTAATAATTGTTATTAAATTCCATTTTTATTTTTGTTATTGTTTCATGAAAACGAAGGCAATATCTTAAATGAAAGTACTCTATAACGATGAACATTTTTTTTTATTTACATACCAAAAAAAAAATTATATTTCCTTTCCTTTTTCTCTTTTGTTTCAAGAATTGCAAGAATGTGACGCATATTTATGTGACTCAGTTATTTATTAAAATAGATTATTGTTGTTAAAGTGTTATAAAGTTACACTACTTAATAGAATGGTTTATCTGAGTAAAATGACTACTGCTATCAGCACTCTAGATTGTCGCATCTTTTTAAATATGATGCTGTTTCTGTTTTACGATTATAAAGAAATTTTAAATTAAATGTAAAAGATTAAATTAAATGTAAAATAATACACTAGTGTGCGAAACTTAAGCAACAGTCATGAAATGCTTATTTTTGAATACGTGAATACTCAAAAGAAAATTATATAAGCAGCAAGTGAATAAAATAGATACTACACTAACGGCACAGTCAGGGGATATGAACTCTCCTTGACACCACAAATGGTCACAAAAGTCACAGTCACGACAATGAACTGAAATATTATATCTTTCATTCGTCGTATTCTTACATTCACTTCGTCACTCCATTGAGAAGTTACTGTGAGTGCTGATTTGTGAAGAGTCATGAGGTGACTTTACAATGAAGTTATCTTGTGACTCTCGTGTGACCGTCATTTGGTGACTCCATTGTAAAGTCCTCACGATATCTGCTTTGTGACGAGTTCCCAAGTGCCAGAAAATGAAGTCATCTGATGACTTTTCCGAAAGGAGTGCAATGGTAACTTCACAGTAGAGTCTGGGTCAACTAAAGGTCACCATGCGACACTATTTGGTGACCCATCGTAAAGCAATGCTCACAATTGCTTCAAAAATTACTCTTCATATGACAGTCACATGAGAATCACAAGGTGACTTCAGTTAAATGTCACCTGGTGACTCATCACAAGTAATAGACACGGTGATTTCCCGGCGGAGTCACCACACGATGATCATTTAAGAGTAATAATGAGACGAATAAAAGATGCCATATTTTATTTCCCCGTAGTGACTGTGACACTTGTGACCATGTGTGACGTGAACAAGATATCACATCGACAAGCTCTGCTGCAGGGATAGTTCCCTTTTGAATTACATTATTTGCTTTTGAGCATTCACGTGTTCAAAAATAAGCATTTTGTGACTGTTGCTTAAGTTTTGCACAGTAGTGTATGACATAATGAAATATTATGTCACATGGGGGTAACAAAAAATTTCAACAAACGATATCTAAATTCATACATTCTTTACTTTAAAAAATTCTACTTTTTGGTTTCAACAAATTTTTTGTTCAACAACTCTTAGGTTTAATTAATACATTAAAAAACTCAAAAATAAAATATATGTATGTACTTTTAATGTACCTTTAATCATTAAATTCATCGGATATTTTAGTGCCATTTTCACGTTTTTTCTTCGTAGATTTGACGTTTGATAATTCATCAATGAATAAAGTTTTATAAAAAATGTCCTTTTAAAAAAATAAAGCCATATCTTATAAATGTAATACTCTAAAGAAAAAAAAAAATACCTCACTTATCTATTTTCGATGAACGAGAAACTTCACTTTAATAAATAAGAAGGTGGAGATGCTGGAATATAGGATTCAATTTGCCGGAAGAAAAAAAAAATAATTTATCTTCGCTTACCAAAATTAGAGTTCTAGTTATAAGAATATAAAAGATAAAAAAAAAAAAAGGTCTGTACTCTAAGTATAAATTACTACAAAATCTTTTTATGGTTTTTGAATTTTTTGTAAAAAGTAAATATTAAGAAAGCTCCAAATTATTTTTCTTGTTGCTACTTTCGGTGGGAAAATGTCACTCTAAATTTGTATTTATAAAGTCTACAAAGATATTGATCAGTATAAAAGTTCAACACAAAATATAAAATTAATAAATATATTAATTTTAATGTATTTTTTAATAACGATAGAAAATGTAAATATTGATATATTGTGTAACGATAGCGTGAAAAACAAACTCTCAACACATTTTCGCTTGTCAGCGTAAAATTAGCAAATTTCCTGTTGTAAAAATCAGTATCTTTCTCCAAAGCAATTTTTTTTAATATTAATATATATATATAAATAGGTTTTTACAAATATGAATTTTATGATTGATATTAAAATATATATATGTTTAAAAAGATAAATATTACATAATTTTCAAAGTAAAAGAATAGTAATATAAAATAATAATAATAATAATGATAATAATATCTAATGGCATGCTTATGAAGGTTACAAGTGAGAAAATTTATGTTCGAAACGAGAATTATTAAAATGCATAAGAAAACATACATTTGTACATACATAATATTAAATATTGATTATTTTTCAAATTGCAAAGTTTACTCAGACATCTATCATATGTCTATTGTTTGTTAGAATGTCTTTTTATATAGTTAAAAGTTCTAGTTTTATATAGAACAATTCTAGTTTTTGGTTTAAACTAATTTTTTGTTCAACAACACTTAAGTTTAATTAATGCATAAACGAAAAACTAAAAAATAAGATATATGTAATGGAACTGTTTTCTTTAAATTCATCGCATATTTTAGGGCCATTTTCAGATTTTCTCGACTTAGATCTCACATTTGATAATTCATAAATGAATAAAGTTTTAATAAAAAAAGTTCTTCTAAAAAATAACGCCTTATCTTATAAATATAATTCTCTAAAGAAAAAAAAATCACCACACTTATCTATTTCCTATGAACAGGAAACTTCACTTTAATAAAAAAGATGGTGGAGATGGTCGAAAATATTCAAGTTGCTGAAAGAAAAAAAAAATCTTTTTTATGATTTTTTCTTCGTTCACCAAAATTAGAGTTCTAGGTATTCTAGGTATAAGAATAAAAACTAAAAAAAAAGGCTGTACTTTAAGTATAAATCATTACAGAATGCTTTTATGGTTTTTCTTTTTTTTAAGTAAATAAAAAAAAAACTCCAAATTCTTTTTCATCCTTTTACTTTCGGGGAGGGAAATGTCACTCTAAATTTGAATTTATGAAGTCCACTAAGGTATTGATCAGCATAAAAGTTCAACACAAAATATGAAATGAATAAATGTATTAATATGAATATCTTTTTTTAAGTAATAATATAAAATGTAAATATTGATAGATGGTGAAAAGATATCATGAAAAGCAAACTCTAAACAAATTTACTCTTGTCAGCGTAAAATTAGCGTAATCCATGTTGCAAAAATCAATATCTTGCTCCAAAGCAATCTTTTTTGTATATTAATATTTATAAATAGGTTTTTATGAATATGAATTTTATAATTGATATTTAAAAAGTACATAAATTTTTAAAAAGACAAAAATTACATGGTAGTCAAATAAAAAAATAACAATACAAAATATTAATAAAAATAATAACAATTATTATTATTTTGTATTATTATTATTTTATTTGAAAACCATGTAGCTTTTGTCCTTTTAAAACTTTATATATCTTTTAATATCGATTATAAAATTGATTTTCTTAAAAACATATTTATATATATATAGTAATAATAATAATATCTAGGGGCATGATTATGAATGTTGAATGTAAAAAAAATTATGTTCAAAAACGAGAATTATTAAATTGTGGAAGAAAACATACATTTGTACATACATAATATTAATTATTGATATTTTTTTGCAAATTCCAAATTTTAGTCACGAATGTATCATGTGTTTATCATTTTTCAGAATGTTTTTTTAAAGTTAAAAGTTCTAGTTTTATATAGAAAAATTCTAGTTTTTGGTTCCAACTAATTTTTTGTTCAACAAACCTTAAGTTGAATTAATGCATAAATAAAATACTCAAAATAAGATATATGTATGTACTTTAAAGAAAACATTTTTCTTTTTAAATTAGTCGTATATTTTAGGGCCATTTCAGAATTTTTCTTCATAGATTTGACGTTTGATAATTCATCAATGAATAATGTTTTACAAAAAAAAAAAAAAAAGTTCTTCTAAAAAATAACGCCATATGTTATAAATGTAATAATCTAAATAAAAAAAAAATACCGCACTTATCTATTTCCTATGAATAGGAAACTTCACTTAAAAAAACATCATGGTAAAAATGCTGGAAGACGGCTGCTTCCAGTTGACGAAAAAATATTTTTAATGATTTTTCTGCGTTTACCAAAATTAGAATTCTACATATAAGAATGAAAAGTAAAAAAAGGGCTGTACTTAAAGTATAAATCACTACAAAATTCTTTTATGGTTAATCAGTTTTTTAAAAAAGAGTAAAAAAAAAAAACTGAAAATTATTTTTCGTGCTGCTACTTTCAGGGGAAATGTCACTCTAAATTTGTATTAATGAAGTCCTCGAAGATATTGATTAGGTTACAAGTTCGACACAAAATATTAATTTAATAAATATATTAATACTAATATATATTTTTAAGTAATAATATAAAACATAAATATTGATAGATGGTGTAAAAACGTCGTTAAAAACAAACTCACAACGCATTTACTTTTTTCAGCGTGCAATTCGCATAAGTCATGTTGTAAAAATCAGTATTTTATTCCAAAACAATATTTTTGTAAATTAATATACACCGCCATATATATATGCCATTACATTATGACCACCCTCCAGCTATAACAATGAGCTTGTTCAGAAACAAAACCACAGCGCGGGCGCATCTAATTTTGTAGTATATCAAGCGGCCATGCATTGTATTTCATAGCATAGCGTGATTAGTGACATAATGGGAAAAGCAGCAGATTTATCAGACTTTTATAAAGGTCAAATAGTGTTGGCTCGCGACTGGAAACGTCGATATCAGAAACGGCGCGTTTTGTTGGCTGTTTACGTGCAGACATTGTGAGCACATATCGAAAGTGGTGTGTGAATGGTGAAACGACAAGTCGCCAGTCTTCTGTCGCCCGCGGCGGATTGATTCCAGAGGAGAGCAGACATTGTTACGCATTATTTCCTGTGACTGAAGAGCTGCAACAGCCGAATCACCAGAGGCTACAACACTGGCGACCCAGACAGTGTTTCTCAACACACCGTGCAGCGTGCACTGATGCGTATGGGCCTACTTAGGCAGCGGTCGAAGCACGTCTCTGCGCTGTCGGCCCGTCATCGCCAGCAGCACCTGCGATGGGCCCAGGAACATCGGAAATTGGACGACAGAAGAATGAAAGTTGCATGATCCGACGAATTACGTTTTCTGGTTCATCACATCGATAGGATCGTGCGAATAAGCCGATTTGCTCCCGGACCTTTACTCCCGGGCGTACAGTTGGCCGTGGACAAGCCGATGACAGCTGTATTATGGTGTAGGAAATGTTTTGATGGATCAGATTAAGACTCGTAATTCCCACAGAACAATCCCTGACGTCTGTGTGCTACTTAAATATCGTTGCAGATCAGGTGCACCCATTCATGACAACAGCAAAGAAATGGAATAGTACAAGAAACGCAACTTCAAAAAGACGTAACTGCGCCATCTGGATGCTGCCTTGTAAGTTCGCGACGCTTTGAACATAGAAAGAAAGCAAACATTACAGGATGAAGCATGAAGCAGTGCCGAGAGCAGCGCACGCCAAGAACAAAATACTGTCGAGTTGATATGCGGGCGCATTCTAGATGAAAACAACCGGGGAAGAACACGTTTTACCACCCGCAATTTCCTTCAATACTTGTTTGTTTGGCAGCCATCTTCCTTCACTGTACGGAGCACATACGTGCTAGTAAAAGCGGTGGATAATATTAAAATTTTTAATGATTTTCAGCCTTCTTATTCAACCTTCTCACCGCAGCGAACTGATATATCCGTTCACTAAACTGCAGGTTTCGGTGCAATATAAGCATTATTTAAATTAATATAATTATGCAGGTATAATCCAGTTTTAAAAATTTAAGTTATAATTAATAATTTCAAGGCTTAAATGCCAGTATGTAATAGAATTTTTGATATTATGTTGGAAAAAAACATATTTTTTTAGCATTTAAAAAAATTGCGGAGAAAACATTACAATCTTGCCCTTTTGTCCAGCGGCCAGGGGGTTAAAACATGGTAAGTGACAGGGTTGTTTATGTATATGTTGTTTATTTAAATATTCCCATAAGTTTCCATTTTAATTTAAAGAACTACCAAAAAGAACAGTACTGTTCTACTGTGTGATAAAAAAGGGAAATATACCATGTATTGTTAATACATTATTATTACATTTTTATATTAATGTGCTTTTTTATTATTATTATGTTTTTATGCTATAATTACACTGTCAGTGATCTGTATTTCACAAAATTCAGCCTCAGAAAAATGGACACTTCACAAATCGAAAACCTTTATTTCCACTTTTCTAATAAATTCATTTAAAATTATTTCCCAGATTTCACTCACCGCTTTTCCTTTCCTCATCTTAGAGAGTAAATAAATAAATAAAAAAATAATTGCTAATAATACTATGATTATTAAACAGTTAAATATTGCTGTAAAACATAAAAATGCAAATCAATAAAAAGGTGTTTTTACAAAATAGCTGTGGGAATGTTTTGTCATTTAGGAATTACGAGTATGTACTGTAAAGTAAAATTGTATCTTTCTTTACATGTCTGAACAGAAAAGTAGCTGAAGGCAAAAGCAGGAATTTCAAAATATTAAAGAGTCGAAAAGCGCGGACCTTTTTTCTGTTTGGGAGGAATGCGAGCGTGCACCTCGCTGCACTTCATCCCTGTAAAGTTTATTTTGCAGCGCTGTTCAACGCGCCGTCATGACGTAGATCGCAGTTTACATTGGTCCTATGATAAGTTTCTATCTTTAACCATTCAAGATCTTTGACAACACTGTTTCCGGCGGGTGATGGCGATCACCAACTGGATAACGCACCATATCATACGAGTCAAATCACCAAGGAGTGGTTGGAGGAACATTCTAGTGACTTTCTAAACATGTCTTGGCCTCCAAATGCAACTGACATGAATCCAATGGAACATTTGTGGCTCCACCTGGGAAACCGAATTTGTGCTACTGCGCTATAATCTCGCAATGTGCGGAATTGAAGGACCAGTTGGTGAACGCTTGGTACCAGATACCTCAGACTATGTATCAGCACCTTGTCGAGCAAATGCCACGCTGGGTGTTGGTGGTTTTGAGGGCGAAAGGTGATGCTTCGTCGTATTAATCATATGGTCATAATGTATGGCTCTTCAGTGTATATAAATAGGTTTTTGTGAATATGAATTTGATAACTGATATTAAAATAAAATCACGAACTTAAAAATGCAAAAATTACCTAATTTTCAAAAAAAAAAAATACGATTATAAAATAATAATAATAATTATTATTATTATAATTATAATAATACTATCCATCGGCATGATTATAAAGGTTGCAAGCAAGAAAAATTATGTACGAAAACGAGAATTATTAAAATGTGCAAGAAAGCATACATATCATCATCATCATCATCATCAACCGTTTTCAATCCACTGCTGGATGTAGGTCTCCCCCAGATTTTTCCTATGTTTCCTGTCTAATGCTTTAGTCATCCAATTTACACCGGTTACTTTTCTGGTATTATATTGATATTTTTATGCAAAATCCAAAGTTTTACTCAGGAATCTATCATATATTTCTCGCTTTTCAGAATGTCTTTTTACAGTCCTATTAAAGATACGTCACTTTAATAACAATTCATTAAAAAAAAAATTTTCTCGATACTTAATGTAAATTTTTTGCAGTTTCTCAGTAGTTTTCTAATTAATTTCTCTATTTTTATAATGATTTAGCGTAATTTAAATCTATTTCAGATTGTCATGTTTGAATAATGAATAAATAATTTTACTTAAGACGTACTTATCTTCCAGAAAAGCTTAATTAAAAATTCCTTTTATAATAAAATAAATGTATAATATTTTATATAATTTAATTCCTATATTAGAAAATATTACGTTTACAGTTAAGGATTGTCCTTAAGCAATCTTATAAAAATTAACTAAGTGTATATACTCACTCGTAAGTCGCATAAATTGACCAATAAGTGTATACCATGTTGTAATTTGCATCTTCTAATAAAATTATTTCTCCTTTTTCAAAAATCGTAAAGTTATGAAAGAAAATATTTATTTAAACGAAATTAAGTTCAAGAGAAACTAGGCCAATCTAAATATAAAATTTAATTATACTTTTAATTGAAAAAATATATATCTGGAACAAAACTAGAATAACTGAGTAAATTTGTATTTTGAGGATTCAATACCTAGACTTCTAGCTTTACAAATTACAGGTTTACCGCTACTAGGGAGCTCCGGGACATCATTTCTTTCTCGTATGTTGCGAATCTATGAAACTTATCTCCATAATTTATTTTTAGAGCTCATTGTTTTCCCTAAACTTTGCTCCGCTCTACCGTTTTAAATATCATCCAGAAAATTTTAAAGAATAATTTTTAGCAGAAAATATTATACTAAAATATTAGCATAACACTTAAAAACTTCCTTAATTACGCGCATATCCACTGGAGACTTGAATTCTATTTAGTATAGCAATGAAAAGAGGAAAGGTTCGTTGATGATAACATCTGTTAGTTGGAATAAATTAAATAGTGCACAAAATATAGAAATTGTGACAGATTCGACCACCGCCTGACCGTAAAGTTATTCTGTGGGCGTCCCGTTTTGAATGCGCAAATAATCTTGTATGCAAACTCTTATGCGTAAATCATTGAAACTTTTCTGTCAACCTTTATGCATCAAATGTGTAAAAATGCTCGGTGAGATGGGAGTGTCGTTGGTGCATTGATAATTTATGTTAATTAGTGTTAGACTTGGTTGTTTCGAGACTGTATAATATAAAAATATTCCCTGAGTAAAGCAGGACGTACATCGCCGATATGGAACGAAGTTATCGTGCTCCCTCCTGCTAGCTATCTGGATCTCTACAGTTTGTTTCTTGGGGTGTTGTTGGAAATTAACCATTTTTTGGTGTTTCAAGAGATACTGAAATCATTTTGGTTGAATGCCATCAGATAAGAAGTTTAATTACTTCAAATAACGGTTCTTCAACTGTTATTTAGGGAATTTATTTTATTCAGCTTTATAAGGAATCTTAGGGAAAACCGGGGCTAGTTGTCTACAGGGATAAGTAGGCGCAATCCTTATAATTCGTCTGTTTATGGATAGATGGTGCAACCATCACAGTGTACCTTTCTTCAATCGCAATTGTAGATTTGCAGCGTTATTCACGTGCAGTGGACATTTACTATGATTTTTCTCTTATTTGCATTGATAAGTAATTTTTTGTTGCTTCATTCTTTTTCTAATTTTTAATACTCATCTTAATAATTGCGATTAAACTTGTGCAGTTTTTCATAGTGTATGATTAACTCTACCTACTCTATATGTGATTTACTTGGAATGTTTATGTTTAGAAGGTTAATTCACGCATTTCGTGAAGAAATTTGTTAGTAGACGCATTGAACACAAGGCAAGTTGGCTTGGTGACCAACTAACCCCGTTACATTGTTTCGTAATATTTTCTGATATTATATCCCATTTGATGAACGAATTACTTTTTTTTTTTTTTTTTTACTGAAAACGTGCGTAATTTCTAAAGAAAAACTGAACGGGATAAAACACAGAAAAATATTGTAAGAAGTGCTGTGATAGAAGTGCTGTGATGCCCTATTAATTAGCAGATGATCTATTAGGCAAACTGCTAGAGCTTTCAATATTCCTTCAAGAAATCTGACCCGATATTGTAAAATTATGAAGAATGAAATCACAACCGAGTGACGATGTTTATAAGTCACCTGTGGCAGGCGAGTAGCTGGATGTTCAAAAGATTTAGTATCAACTTTTCCGGTTTTATCTCCAGAAGTCTTTGGAGTTCCTCTGATTTCCGCTTAGAATGTAGGATCATTAATTTCTGTGGATGTTAGACCATTAAAAAAGACAGAATTAAGAAAGAAAATAGACGTAGAAAAACAGGAACTACAAGATCAGATTCACCAAATGTAAAGGCATCGAAAGAGGAAAAGGAAGATTTAAATAGGAAAAAGAAGAAAATAAAAGCAACAGAAAAAGTTGGCTAAAAGTAAAGATATAATAAAGGAAACTTTGTTTCCATCTACGAAAAAGAAAACTTGTAATTAAAAAAAAGCACGAATCTTGACAATAGATCAGATGATGAGGAATGTTATTGACTGGTGTGTATTCGTACTTTAAAAACAGAAAACAAAAGAAAAGTATAGGTGCAATGCAAGATTTGGGCACATGAGGCCTGCATAAACGGAAACACTTGATTTTACATTTGTGTAACTTTAACTCGAATTATAATATCAAGTAATATAAAAGTTGCTCAATGTTAATGTTTTATTCATTATTTTTATGTCTGTATAATTTAGAACTTATATTGTACGGGGATAATTTTTTTTTTGTTTGCTGGCAATAATAAAATTGATTTTTCTTAATTGCGTGTCTTATTTGAGTTTCATTAAATTTTTTATGAAGCGTGTGCCAACTTACCCCATAGGTACAGACAATATGCCCCGCGACGGGTTAGGTTGGCACACATTTTTCCTTTTAATCCAGACTTCCTCTAAACATAAACTGTAAAAGCTACAAACTTAGAGCTCCGGGTATTTATAGCCAAATGTCATTGCTTTAAAAGCGCAGTGAAATTTTGTTTAAAAACATTTACATTGATAAAAATCAATGTAAAACCTGCGCCTACTGGCCCCGGTCTCCCCCATGGTTCTTCTTTGAAATAGTATTTTTCTGTTGTGCTACTGTCTGTGGATTATTTTTTTTCCTTTTGGGAGTTATTCTAGCCATCTGAAAGGTATTGTAGCACTTTGATTTCATTTCATAGTTACATTAGAGTTTGAAAAATGGATAATTTCGACGTTTAGGTTTAATAGTGTGACGTGATAATTTAGGTATTATAAAATTTCCCAAGGTTTCTTTTCTGAACTCTTTCTCTCTTGTTTAGATAAATTGTTAGTGTTCTTAATTGTTAAATTTGAGTATTTACTTCATATAAATCATGAAAGGGTTTGAAACGTCTGTTATAAAAATTTAGCGAATTATATTTCCTGTTCCTTTATTCATTTACACTTGCACATTAATAAAGACTTTTATAATAAAATAAATTAATTGAAAGTGAAAAATTTAGGCCCCTTTCCGTACTTCTCAAAAAACTACAAAGGAAATTTTATTATGACTTTCTTAAATATTGAGGTGATCTGTTTTCTTAGTTAATTTAATGGGTTCAGACAACGGCGTACTGGGTTATAAAAAAGACAACAGATTTTAAATTTCTGAACTCAAAAATATTTTAACGAATTTAAAGCATTTTCTTCTTTTATAATAACAAACAGAAGTTGTTATAGAGCCCGCATAAAATCTATTAACAATAAATAAACTGTAAGGATTTCCATAATATCGACTCTATTTTTTTACCATTGTACATTTCTTTTTCAATATTTTGAGTCTGCAATCTATATCTATACTACTATTATAAAGAGGTAAAAATTGTTTATTTGTAGGAAGTAAGCTCTGGAACAGATTCCAAAAGTAATGGTATCAAAATGATGGTGTTAGTCCAACTTAGAACATAGGCTATATCTTATGTCCGTGCCACTGCCAAAAGGGGGTGCAGGAGCAAAAAACGTTCTAAAAATGCGATTTTTGTATTACTGAAGGGCCTAGAAACATGAAATTTCGAATGGTAGTTACTTATAAGTTACTAATGATCTCTAAGGACATTTCTTTAAAAAATTGAAATTAAAAAGGGGTGAAAATGCGCGAAAAGCGTTCTAAATGGCAATTTTTACGCAATCTTAAGAAGTACCAAACCGATTTAAAAAATAATGGTGTCAAAATGATGGTGACAACCCTTTCTCCAACATAGGCTACATTTTATGTCGGTACCATTATCTCCAAAGGGGGCGCAGGAGCAAAAAAACGTTCGAAAATGCGATTTTTGTGTTACTGAAGGGCCTAGAAATATGAAATTTGGAATGTTAGATATTTATAAGATATAAATTATCTTTAAGAACATTTCTTAAACAATTCGAAATTTAAAAGGAGTGAAAATGCACGAAAAGAGTTCTAAAAAACGTTCTCAGTGGCGATTTCTACGCAATACCAGAAAGTATCAATCCGATTTCAAAAGTAATGGTGGAAAATTGATTATGACAGCCCTTGCTCCAATATAGGATCTACTTCATGTCGGCGTCACTACTATCTTGCGGTTGCATTAAAAAAAAAAAAAACGTTCTAAATTGTGATTTTTGTGATACTGAAGGGGTGCCAACTTGAAATTTAGCATGGTAATTACTCATGAGACGTAAATACTCTCTGAGAAGTGTTCGTTAAAATTTTGAAATTTAAATGGGGTGAAAATAAACGAAAAACGTTCTAAATAGAGATTTCTACACAATTTCAGGAAATATAAACCGATTTCAGAAGTAATGGTTTCAAATTGATGGTGACAGTCCCCGCTTATAACATAGCTTATATTTTACGTTGTTGTCACTACCACCTGGGGTTAGAGGAGCCAAAAATTGCGTTTATTGTGATAAAGAGGTGGTCTAATATTTTAAATTTGGAATGATATTTACTTGAAAGATGCAAATGCTTTCTAAAAATTGTCAAAAGAAAATTTCAAATTTAAAAGGATGAAGTTAGCGAAAAGCGTTCTATAAGCGTTCTAAATTACGATTTTTATGCAATAGTATGAAATACGAAACCGATTTAAAACATAATGGTTGCAAATTGATGGTGATAGAACCTGCTCAAATATAAGCTATATTTTATGTCGGTGCCACAAACCCTAGAGGGTTGCAGGAGCAAAAAACTTTCTAAATTGCGATTTCTAAGGTACTGAAGAGGCTAGAAACTTTAAATATAGCTCGGTTGTTACTTATAAAATTTAAACATCCTCTAACAACAGTCGAAAATAAATTCGAAAGTAAAAAGGTGTGACGTGAAAGGAAGGAGCGAAAAGTATTCTAAAATAGTCCTAAATTACGATTTTTATAGAATCTCAGGAAATAATAAACCGATTACAGAAGTTATTGGTTTCGAATCAAGAGTGATAGTCCCTGATCCTATACTGGCTATATTTTATGCCGGTGTCAATACCACCTGGTTGGCAGGAACAACAAGAAAGCCTTTAAAAACATCTAAATTCCGTTTTCTATAGAATATTAGGAAATACCAACCGATTTTAAGGTTAATGTTGGCAAATTAATGGTGACAGTCTCTGTTTCAACCTTTTTCGAGGCATTCTATTTCAACTCTGTTTCGGCATTTTATGTTGGTGCCACTAACACCAGAGACGTGGTAGATTGTTAGACAAGAAGCTTGAAATTTGACATGATGGTTAATTTTAAGATGTAAATGTGTTAAGATGGTTTCTAAAAAATTCAAAACTTCAAATGAATGCAGAAATGAGCGTATGAAATGAGCATAAAAGTCTCAAAATACTCTCTAAATTATCAATTATTTGGAATTAGTTTTAATTACCCGACTGAAAAGAAGGGTTATGTGTTTCACGCGTTTCTGTGTAAGTGGATTTCTTTATACCCTCGAAACATCCCAACGGCTGGATGGATTTTAATGAATGAGATCTCTATCGATTCGTCTTAACCTTCCGATGGTTATAGGATAGGTTTTGTTTTTATAAATTCAAAATGGCGGCCGTAAACTACAAAATGGCGGTAGAGATGAAAAAATTACGTACCCTATTGAATGGCATAGCATTGAATAGGTCTTTCAAAATGAAGACGATGTTTCATTGACCATTTTGCAGTCAGAAGCTCCGTTTAAATATTACAAAAACCTGGAAGTTGTGTACTTTGGATCTCTACCTTTACTGTAACTCTAACATTCATAATAGACATCTATAAGCCTTATCAAAACAGTGTTTGTAGATAGGAACTAATAATTAATCACAACTTAAAAGTCATCAATACAAGTAAATAAAAAAAAGGTAAGTAATATAAAAAATAGTTTCATATTGATGAGAAATAATTAGTTAGTTCGCTTTTTACGCAGTCGGGTTTTTTGATTTTTTAAATTTAATATATTTATTCTTCTTATTAATTAAAGTCTCATTTCTGTCTATTGCACTTTTATAATGAAGTAATGGATGCTTAATTTATAATTTTTGAATTATTCCAAAAAGTGTTCTTCTGATAAAAAATAGTCGTGCAAATATCACTTGACATATTTCAACTATTACGCGAGCAAAGCCGCGGGGTTTGCTAGTTATTTATAAATAGGAAAATGAGAAATAGCAAATTCTATCACCTGTAGCCATCTGAATCCATCACCTGTAGATTATCAAAATCAAATTCGCTATTTTAAAGCAGCGTAACATTATTAAAATGCACTGCAAGCAGTTTTTTCAGGATATGTTATTTGAAATAATTATTCGCAAAAAATATGAATTATAAAGTATGAATTTCTTAATAAAAATATGAATTTCTTAATAATAAATTTCTAGCAGCTTCAAGTATTCGAGTGTAAATTTACAGCTCATTTCGCTAAGTAGTTTTTGAGTTATACCTTCATTGTAACTTGTTTTGGAACAATTAAAATGTTATTTAATTTTAGTAATTCCAAACTTTAAACTAGCATAATAACTATGCCACACAAAATGACTTCTCCTTTAAAATATGAAGGTAAAATTTACCGAAAAATCCAAATATGATGTACTGAAAATTTTAAAGCTTGCGCCAGTTTCAATACATACAAATTTCTCGAAGAATAGCATTATAGCGAACTGTAGCAATAATTAGTAGATGTCATTACTAATCGGTTAGTACCAGTCAAATGTTTAGGTGCGTTCGTAATTATATAAATATGTAGCACATATAGTCGTCGTCTGATCCGTCTGTCTGTCCGTCTATCCACATATAACAGCAGAAAAAGTACCCAACCGAATATTTTGAAATTTAGTATATATATATAACCGTTGACAAATTTTGTCGAGTCATTACAAATTTCATAAAAATCGAATCAAAGCTTAATAAGATATTAATAAAAGTTTTCTTCATTCTGTTAAATCCTATCATACGTAATTAATTCAATGATATCCCATGATAGGTAATAATTTTAGATTGTCATTGTGATTACGTCCTATTTGAGATGGAGTCATATTATTCCCGTATTACTGAATTTAATATATATATAATTGCAATACATTTTGTATTCAAGCATTTTTGCATAACAGCGCAACAGCTATTGCACCAAGATCTGAATATTTATAACTAGTTAAAGTACAAACGCATCTCATTTTAAGTAGAATTAGAATTTTTTTTTCTAATGAAATCTTTTACCTTACGTATAACTTCCCTCATAAGTATTTTGCTCTTCAAAACTGAAAGACGCAAAGACACTTAAATAACATCGCGTCATATAAAAATAATTCTTGCTTTGTTTCGCTAATGAAAAGTAATTTAATATGAAATTACATAGTGATGTAAAGACGTGTTTTTCATACATTAAAGACGTATGCTTTTGTTAAGGAAACTGTCTTTAGGTTTTCTATATTTCTTTTAAATGTCAAGCATGAGAATATTACACATGTATGGATTATGTGTATGAGACTACAGGGTGTCCAAAAAGATTGAAACAAATTTTACATTTTTAGCTGTTCGATATACGTAGGCAATGTAAACTGAAAAATAGTTCAAACTAAGGCAAGCATTATGATTCTGCAGATAAAATTGCCGTGCCACTAATTTCCCAAAAGTTAAAAGTTTGAATTTTCATGCGAAAAATGTATATACAGTAAAACCTACACAACGGACACACCCCAATGGCAGACATCTCTATTTAGTGAACCCTTTTTCAATTTTTAACCCTTATATATTTGTGCGCTTTTACCGCTGAATTGTACAAACCTCTGAATAGGGAACTAATTAAACGTTAGAATTTTGCGCGTGTGGAAATCCGACCCGAAATCGAAAAATCCATTTTGAAGTCCACCCGCAACACCAGCAAAATGTTTTTCATAGACTCGCAACGCGGCCCAAACCAACACACTTCAACCTGAACCCGAAATGAAATGAAAATAATACTTTGCGTAAATATTATTAAGAAAAACCTTGTTTGTTTAACATTGAATAAATTAGTAATATTAAATAAATTCTTAAAGAGATTCACTTAATATGTCGTTTAAAATAGGAAAACATAATTTGTAATCTATATAAATAAAAATGTAAATGTTCGTTTGTACAAAATCGCTAATCTCCGAAAGTTCCTCACCGATTGCTTTGAAATTCACGGACTGGGTTGCATTCGAATACGTGAGTGTTGTTATATACCTATGATGAACCTTGCTCCCCCCTCCCCCGATTTGCCACCCTCCACCAGAGGGCACTTTTTAAATTTTTTCCGAAACCTAGCATGTGATATATCATTAGAAAGCCCCTGGACTACTCTTTCATATTATACATCTCCCATGCCTCTCCCCCCCTTTCCCTCCGTGGGTGCAATTTCTAAATAAATAAAAATGTAAATATTCGTTTGTACAAAATAACTAATCTCCGAAAGTGCCTCACCGATTGCTGAGAAATTCACCGATTGCGTTGCATTAAAAAAACGTGTGTTTTTATATACTGATTATGAATCTCGCTCCCCCTCCTCCAGTTTCCTCACCACCACCAGGGGGGGGGGGGCGCTTTTTAAATTATTTTCGACACGCATAATGTGATATATCACTAGAAAGCCCCTAGACTACTCTTTCATATTATACATTTCCCATCCCATGCCTCTCCCCCCTTTCCCTCCGTGGGTGAAATTTCTAAATAAATATAAATGTAAACTAGCCGCCTCTGGCGACCAGTTTGGTCTCCCTTAAATGTGTGCTAAGCATTGCATCATGTTACTTTCATTCTGAAACTAATTGACTTGCTCAATCCTTCCCCGAGTCCAAAGATTCTGATAGAGAAATCAAGAATTCTTTTTGCGAACTTGATAACATTTCATACATTTTTGTTGTTATGCGTATTTCGTCTTTTTTGACAAATACCTCATAAATTCCGTAGCTGTAAAAATGAGTGAAACTTCAAGTGTTTAAACTGAGATTTGTTCATAAATTATCTAAATTAAACTTATTCTACTTAAACATGCTATTACTTCAATTTTATTTTTTAATATTAATATTTTTTTTTTTTTTTTTTTTGCAAATCATGCATTTATAATTTTTTTTTCATTACTTAATAACTAAATAATGAATATACATACTTTTTGTTTTTATAGATTTGATTTCTGTGTTCATAAATATGACAATATACTAACATAACTAAGAGAAATAGAAAAATAAAACCCTCTTGAATGCAAGCCGTTAACAAACGTTAGCGCCACCAATTTACCTACTATGACGACATAAGAATATTGTCTATACATTGTTGAAGAACCTGCTTTGCAAATGATTACCTCCATGGTCTAATATTTTCTACCGTTTATATGATGAATGAATCTCTTGTGTTTCTTTACTCTATGAAGTGAAATAGAAAGCTGTCAACTTAATTTCAATTGAAATCAAATCTTGGAATATATATTTATTTGAATGTAAATTAGAAACAATACTTCGATGTTGAAATGAAATATTTTAGTTTATGTTATTATTATTACGATTAATTGTTTATTTAGGTACTTTTCCATTACAGGGGCCTTGGCATTTTTCTTTAAGCTTGGCGCAATTCGGGCTTCAGAAAGTGAAATACGTTGATAAAATATATAAATAGCTATGAAAACAAACCTGGTGAACTTCTATTTTTATTTATATGTATTTATTTGCGTATAAACATTTTATTTACACACATATATATACAATATTTGTTAACATATAAATTTCTTCTGTTTCTATATAAAAATAGATTATTGGATTCTTTGGATTAAGTCAATTGTATACATATTTGGCGATTTAATCATCTGCGTACAGCTCAATTAAAAGTAGCAAAATGGTCGCTTGGCATATAAAAAGTAAAGCGGTCAGCCCGGAACTATTGATGACAGTCACATGACTTCGACTTTTATTATACAGATGTTCGTTTGTACAAAATAGCTAATCTCCGAAAGTTCTTCACCGATTGCTGTGAAATTCACGGATTGCGTTGCATTAAAAAAACGTGTGTTTTTATATACTGATTATGAATCTCGCTCCCCCTCCACCGGTTTCCTCACCACAACCAGGGGGCGCTTTTTAAATTTTTTCGGACGCCCATCATGTGATATATATTATTAGAAAGACCTTTGACTACTATTTCATATTACGCACTTCCCATCCCCCTCCTCCCACATTCTTCCCATGCACATTTCTATATAAATAAAAATGTAAATGTTCGTTTGTACAAAATCTTAAACCGATTCTTCACCGATTGCGTTGCATTTGAATGCGCGCGTGTTTTTATATTCCTATTGGTAACCGCTTCATCCAACTCCCCCAATTTGATCCCCCGCGGGCACTTTTTAATTTTTTTTCGACACCCATTTTGTGATATATCATTAGAAAGCCTTTTGATCACTCTTTCATATATTATGCACCTCATGTCCCCCCTCCCCCCACTATGCCCTCCGGGGAGACACATTACTGAAATATTTCGTGAGTATTTTTTTTTGTTTTTTCTTTGTTTTTTTAGTTCGAGTTTTTTCCTTTTTAACTCACAGGCTGTTAAAGCCTGAGAGCTAATGCGCCAGCTTCTGTATGTAAGTAGGTATGTACGTATATATGTACCTAACGCGATAACTCTTGATTGAAATATCCGATTTGCGAAATTTTGTAAATAGGTTCATTCTCATAAAGCGATTCCCTGATTAGCTTTGAGAATTCACTGGTTAAATATAACGGGGATACCGGGAGGCTAATCACCACTCTTAATTTAGATAAATCGGTTTTTCGTGCAGAATTATCCGATTTGCTTCAAATTTTGTAAATAGGTTCATTCTGAAAAGATGCTTCCGGGATTAGTTTTGGGGGACTTCATTGGTTAAGTATAAAGGGGGAACGGGGGGCTAATTCCCCCTTAATTTAGATAAATGGGTTTTTCAGGCAGAATTATCCGATTTGCTTCAAATTTTGTAAGTAGGTTCATTCTGATAATGTGATTCCCTGATTAGTTTGTAGTTTTATTGGTTAAGTATAAGGGGGGAACGGGGTCTAATTACCCCCCCCCTTAATTCAGATAAATGGTTTTTTCATGTAGAATTATCCGATTTGCTTCATATTTTGTGAATAGGTTCATTCTGATAAGGTGCTTTTCTGATTAGTTTTGTGGGTTCATTGAATAAATATAAAGCGGGGAACGGGGCTAATCCCCCTTAATGTAGATAAATGGGTTGTTCATGAAAAATTTTCTGATTTGCTTCAAATTTGGTATACCGATTTATTCTGATAAGGCGCTTTACCTGATTTGATTTGGAGCTTCATTGGTTAAGTATAAAGCAGGGAAACGGTGGGGGGGGGGGGTAATCCTCCCTTAATTTATTTTTCAAGGGGTATTATTCTTTGAAATAAAGAGTATAATATACAATTACTGTGAATAGCCTGTGAGCTCAATGCCATTAGTTTAACTGGCACTTTTCATTTTAATTTAATTTTTCTAATTTTATATGCCTTTTTATAACATTCTTTCTTCTTTTTCAGTGCAATCGATTGGCTTTAGTTCACCCGAATAATTTCTCTCAGAAGACGAAACTTAGGTCGTCGTACTGGCGGAGCGGAAGCAGTGCGACGAGTAATTGCAATAAAACTGAGGAAGAAGGGGCAAATGTAAACGAGCGAAACAGCCAAAGAATGGCTTAAATATGTACAGAGAAAGCATCAGAGCGACATGCCGCCAGACTTGAGGATGCACGGTTGCGAGCAAAGCGAGCGTGTTCTTCAGCTGCAGATCTGCTTCGTTCCCAACAGAATGAACGCGATAGGCTGATAGCGGCTGAAAGACGTGAACGAGAAACATAAGATCAGCACCAAACACGACTCCGTGCTCAGCTATCACGCGATTACAATCGCCTTGCAGCATTTCGGTACAACCTAGCTGATGATTATTGTGTTAGCCGGCATATTCTCATCGGTACTATGACTGAAATGTGTGTCCATGTAAATCTTCCTCTATGATTAAAGTCCTAAATTATCTGTCATTCCTGTTGTATTTGTAATTTTAGTTGTCGTTTGAGATGAGATGGTAGGAAAGGTAGAAATACTTCTGGTAAGTTAGTGTGTCCTTATTGCAAGCTCTGAAACTTAATGGAAAATAGATAGGAATGTGTTGAGCGGCCGGATAAATTAAACTGCCTCAACTTGGAGACCCGTCAGATCCATTACAAACTTTGCTTGCTTGATATATCACCAAATCAATGACTTTCCAATCTAACATCAAGAAATACAACTGATACTTTCAAATAACGTCGTTCATTGCAGAAATCGTAACAGCTCAAATCATGCCAACTTTCAAAGTGAAAGGACAAATTTATCACAAACCCGTCTCCTTGCTTCCGTTCCCAGATAGTCATCATAAATTCCTACAAATGTATTTGATCGGTGAAGCCAGTGATGAATTAAATTCATGCTGGAAACGATGGATATCCTTTATACAGAAGAAGATCAGCAAAAGATGGCGGTAAATGAGCAACCATATGCACATGCGAAATGGTGACATCGAATTAGATAACCGGTGGGTTGTTCCATATTCGACTTTGCTATCAAAAACATACAAAGCGCACATAAACGTGGAATACTGTAACTACGTCAAATCGATCAAGTACATTTGTAAGACGTGAATAAAGGCATAGACATAGCAGTTTTTGGCGTGCAACCAGAAAGAAGTGATAGGAATGCGGTCATACGTATGAATGAAACTGCACAGTAGCCGGTTGAAAGATACATAAGCAGCAATGAAGCTGTATCACGAATTTTTTCATTTCCCATACATGAACGAAGTCCAGCTGTTGTTCACTTCGGACTACATCTAGAAAATCAATAGCGCGTTTATTTCACAGCTGTGAATCTGCAACAAATAGCCCTGAATCCACCGGCTACAACTTTAACTGTTTTCTTTATGTTATATCAAAACGATGCCTTCGAGAAAACACTGTTATATTTGGTAGTGCCTGCCTATTACACTTGCAATGCGAGTAGAAAATTATTTTAACGACGCAAACGAGGAGAGAACAACCTAGCAGATTAAAAAAAAATTGCGATACGTTGACTGTAAACCGTGCATCCCAACCAAGATGAATGCTTCTTTCTTCTGATGCTGTTGATAAAAATTCCGGTCAAACATCATTTCAGCGTTTGAGAATTGTCAACGCCGTTACACATGCCACATTCCCAGTGCATGCCAAGCTCTAAATTTATTGGATAACAACCGACACATGGAATGTATGCATTAATAACGCGTGCAAAACATTCCCTTCCAACGCAAATTCGTGCATTGTTTGCAATGGTATTACTACCCATATAGTACATTTGCTTCCCCAGGATATCCCTAGGAGGATTGATAATAAAAACCCATCATCCCCAAGGCATCCTCCAGGATGCAGAAAAATGTCATTAGGAACTCCTCAGGAACAGAAAATTTCCGCTTATAGCATCCTGGCGCGCTCCCCAGGACCTCCCTCTGATTCCTCCCTAGGAGGTTCTGGGGAATATTTTAGGAAGCGATATTGGAGAAATTTGGGAAACTTCAAGGTCACTTAATGTGCTTTAAAAAATTAAAAATTAAGATTATTCGACGTAATATAGAAAGTATTTGATTAATTATTTTAGAAATAAATACACAAAATATATTTTAAGAACCTAAATTAATTAGACGGATTTAGAAGTTACGGGAATGTTTATTTACCACGCACACGAAACCAACGGACGATATTTCAAGGTAACAATTTTCTTACCTTATTCCACCTCGGGGGATTGAACCTGGGAACTCACGGATACTGGACACGCGTTCTATCGATCATGCTACAGGAAAGTTGAACAAAACTCGTTTATAAGGTATTCATGCATTTCTTTCTTCTTTTATGAAAGTAAATAGAAAACATACAGATTTTTTGAAATTCGTGTACCAGGAATTATGTATCTTTTACTGCAAATAAAACTGCATAGCCTTTGATATATATTACATACGATTTTAATTTTATAAATGAAAAAAGGGTATCGATAATTATTTAAGATAACATAAATGTCTTTTAAATTTCTAATTCCTAAACGAAACTATAGTTTTCTAATATAACTATTTTAACCAAAATAAACAAATAAATAAATAAAATAAAATAAAATAAAATAAAATAACGACTTCAGCGAAATATTTTTATAAGTTCATTTTGATTTTTTGATTTTCGATGAATTTCTAAAAAAGTATTGAACCAATTTTGATGAAATTTAAATGGATCATATGCAATAGTATCCTCTTTAAATAATAATAAAAAAAATCATAAGAATTGGTCGCATAGTTTTGGAGAAATCGGTAAACAAACACACACACATACGTATATATAATATGCGTCAAATTGAGAACCTCCCCACTTTTTTTTTTCAAGTCTGTTAAAAATGAAAACAATGTTTTTCAGCTTTTGATATTTAAAATATGGATATTTCTTAATGTACATATGTATCTAGTTAAATATGAATAAGTATAAAAGTAAAAATATAAAAATTGAGTGTTCATCTTGAAAATCACATCTAATTTTTTTTTACTGCATTTCATGTTTTTTCACAAAAATTTCCGTTACAATGCAGGGCCGAAACTAGCCTTTTTTCCGCCCGGTGAAAACATGGATTTTGGCTCCCCCCCTCCCGCCCCCCTCCTCCACGCACAATAAATATTATCAACCGCCGATGCCCTACGCAAAAGAAAAATAAATAAATAAATAAAAATCCTTAAAAAATAAAAATCCTTTAATAATAATTAAAATTCTAGCAAGAAATATGTAAATAACGTTCCCATAGAATTAACATTAGCTTCATCGTTAAGAGCCTACAGAAGTTACTCGAAGAAACGGGATCGCTAATATTAAACCTATGGGGGCGTTCTTTTTAAAATTTCTCACTTCCATATTAATAATTTTAAATGATTTTTTTCTTGCTTAGATTAGCTGGGATTGAATTCTAACCGAGTTAGTTTTTACTGTTTCGATTTTGATTGCAGATATATATATATATATTATATAATAGTTACTTACATTTTCATAAATTTGAAAAGAACGCTCCCATAGGTTTAGCAATTGCTTGCGAGTTTCTTTGTATTTCATATGTATATATATATATATATATATACATTTTTGTATGAAACGACAAAAAAAATCTTCTTGTGGCGCCCCCCCCTCCCCCCCCCGCACCCACTTTCGCCTTTCTTTCTCGCGCCCGGAGCACATGCTCCGTCTGCACCATGCATTAATTTGCCGTGTGAAGCAACCTCAATTAGGAAAAATTTACTAATTTTTCACGACTGATAGAAAATGCTATTAAGGCTGTTCTCAACTGTTCTGCTCAACAAGCACAAAACGTTTTGACACATTTACAAAACCATTTTTTATATAATCTTAAACAATTAACTGACAAAAGGATGTTAAAAATAATGTTACAAACTTCGTTTTTAATTTATAATTTTTTTCCACTTTTTAAGCCTCTAAAATATTTCATTGTTGCAGTTTTAAGCTATTTGGTCTATTTTTGCTAGTTTTTATTTGCGCATTAGTAAATCTATTGTTTTCATCCAATTAGCGAATTGTCATTGTAAACATATCTTTGTACAAATTTGTATCATTCTAGCATA
The DNA here is from genome assembly GCA_963932465.1 of Maratus speciosus. Lineage (NCBI taxonomy): Eukaryota > Metazoa > Arthropoda > Arachnida > Araneae > Salticidae > Maratus > Maratus speciosus. The sequence goes on along the minus strand of OZ010791.1, from coordinate 283,143,522 downwards.
TTAGGAAATGGATTAACATCAATTACAAAATCCCATCTTTACAAACAATAAATATAAAAATAGAAATCCTTCTATATATAAAAAAAAGTTTTGATTTGGAAATGGACCAATGAAAATCTGCGTAGATATTCCGGGTACATCCACATCCAATTTGAATGCTTAAGCATGGCCTTTCATCGTTAATATTAAAAAAACTAGTCATATATACTAGTCATATAAGTATACAAACTAGTATACAAACTAGTGTATATATATAAGTGTATATAAGTGTTATAAGTGTATATAAACTAGTATACATGACTAGTATACAAACTAGTCAAAAATAAATAGTCATATCCCAATCATAGATTCTTCGCAATAAGCCTGAAAAATATCAGGTTGATAGGAAAAAGGGAGATGATTCTCCAATTAGTCTGGCTCTTTCTAAACAGCCTAGACTCTTTGCAAAAAAAAAAAAAAAAAAAAAAAAAAAAAACAGAATTTCACAATTAGCCTACTATATGCCTAATTTATATGTTTATAAAAATATAGAACAAGACTTTACCCGATTTCGTTTGCTCTCAGTTATACACCGGTTTTGTTTTAAATCTCTTCACACGACAGAGGTCTCTATATGCTCGTATTGCATATGTTCGTAGAAACATTGATACCGTATTAAATATATTAAGCATTTAAACGTGAAATATATATATATATATATATATATATATATATATATATATATATATTTAAATTTCTACCAAAGTATATAATAATAATAATTGAAATTTAAAATAGCTAGTGCACCTTCTCCCCTATTTCTAAGAATATATGTGCAATTTCTCAAAGCAACTTACTTTAAATATTTCTTTTAAATCAAAAGTTAAATATTAAAAATGAAGACACTTGTTTGAGCAAAAGTTTTACTCTATGAATAACTTTTAAATTATTCATGAATAAATGCCTTAAATTTTAGTTATAAAAATAAATAAAACATGATTAAATAAAATTTTTGCTTTAACTGAATATAGGAACATATCTATAAATAAAAAGGTCTCTCTATATAAGCATGTGTGTATATGAATAATTAATTAAGAATATTTTTGCTTGTTTATATATATTACTAGTTTAAAATTCAATATAAGACAGTTTCGTCTTTGTTTTTGGCCACATTCGGTTTAGACCTGAAAAACGTGATAATAAATGAAGGTATCCCTCACAATTCACATAACACAATACATTTTATATTTCTCAAAACTCACCTTTTTATCATTACAGACTTTTTTCTATTTAATTCAAATTTCACTTACCTGAAAGAAGATAAAAACAAAAATCATAATACAGCATCACTTACACAAATATTGAATGTATAACATGCATTAATATAACTTTCACGTAACATATTGTAACTCAACTGTGTTTTATATGCTTTAGGTGTTTTTATGTATATGTTAAAGTCACATAATAAATACTGAAGAAATTTTTTTAATTCCATATAAATAGGGTAAATACGGGTTAGTTGCTCTATCGGGTTAGTTGCTTCAGTCACTGTATTTCAGTTTGGACATGTGATGGAGCTAATGACGTTCTTCAACTCCCAATCATTAAAAGCGTAGTAGACGAAGTTACAGCGATTAATTTCTGCAAATAAAAGTTATTTTCTTCAAAAAAAGGTAAGTTTAGTCTTTGTCGTATGTTCTTATAAGACAGTAGCAGATGAAATATAATGTATTTATTAGAAATTTTTCATGAAATATTAAGTGAATGTTGTTGAAAGTGATATCGAATAATGTGTTAGTTTATAAGTTGCAGACACATTTCTTCCTACTTCCAGAATTACTGGCTGGAGCATCTATTCCAGTAAAGTTGGGCGTCTAATCCTTTCATAAGGGATAGAAAGCAAAAATCATTGAATAAAATTTTTGATAAAAATCCCATTTTATTTGGTATTTATATTACAGTAATATTTTTATTTCAAGTTCTACATATAATTTGGAGCAGATAGGTTAAATGTGTACTATAAAAATCATTACTATAAAAAAGAAAATTTAGAGGTGGCTTAAGAAAAAAAGTGTAGTGTTTTAAACAGCAAAAAGGGAATAATTTATAGGGTGAGTCAGGGTAGTTGCCTCCCCTTAAACCAAATTATTTAATAAAATTTTATTCAGAGAACATTGAAAACTAGCTCACAGTTAACCACTTGGAGAGGTGCGTCGTGCATGCGACTTTTAATTTTTAAGTACCTGTATTGTGATGAGCAATTTTCATCTTATTTAACTAAATGAATTCTACAATAAATTCCCAAATTATTAAGTCTATTATTGTTAATTAAACAAAGAATATATTTTTTTAAAGATAATGTTCTCAAAAACAAGAACAGTACGCATCTACTCTCCCGAACAATTTAAAGACATCCAGTATGTTAGTATCTTTCATTTGTCCAAATATTACAGAAATAATCTCTATCGTAATTTTTGGACTCAAAACACATTTAAAGATCTATTATATCCGGATGAAATTTCGTACAGGTACTAGAAATAAAAGAAAAATATTTTTTGCTGCATCCATGGACCTTTAAATGCCATACCATTTGTCTGTTTACATTGCATCTGCAACTCAATATCCCACTACTTTATCAATACATACTTATCAAGAAGAAGAGTAAGGTACTTAACTGTGATTTTAACTGATATAAAATAATGAGACAACGAAATTAAGAATTAAAATCTTAAATTTATTTTTCCCTGCTTTTACAATATGAGTATATAGAAAATGCTGAAACTTACATACACCCGCCTCAAATGACCTTTTTTCATGGAAGTTCCTTGTAGTGTGATTTATAAAATTAATGGATTTGTTTAAAAAACTGAAAATATTGAGTTATTATTTTTATTCTACTTTTATATAAAAGGGATCTCAAAAATTCACGCAAGAAGTAATTCTGATAGAAAGACAGATTTATAATTAAAATTTGTAATATTTTTAATGATTCATAAAGTCTACAGTATAGGGTTATGAATAGAACAACATAAAATACATACGGGTAAATAGCCTCCACGGCTTTGCTGGTACTGATACTTTGTATTGTTGAAATTTTCCATCACCGTGCTCCATAAATGTGGCTGAATTTCGTTGATATAGAACTCAATTTCCTTCTCCGAGGTGTGGGTGGCCGTGAGCTTGTTGGTATAAACTTAAGACTTAAAAAAAATATATAGAAAAGCGTTCAACGACGTTAAATCGTTTGATCTGAGCGACCAATTCTGATCCCTAAAAGAGGAATTTACACGACCAGGAAACGACTCATGCAGTAATTGAATTGTTTCTCGGCCTGTATGGCACATGGCACCGTCTTTTTGAAACCACATGTCGTCCACATCGATATTTTGAAATTTAGGCACAAATAATTTAGGTTTAAATGACGCAAAATTCAAATCTTACGTGAATTTTAGGACACCCAGTAAAACCGTGGAGGCCATTTACCTGGTACGCTATTCTATACATAACCCTATACAGTATACTTTTTGAATCAATAAAAAATTTTTAATTTTTAATTTTAAACCTGTCTTCTGTATCAAAATTACTTTTTGCGTGAATTTTGGGACAAAATTATCAGTGTTTCTCACCCTTTTTTATTGACGGCACGCTAAAAATATCTGGAATTATTTTCGGCACACCTGAATATAAAGAAAATGTAAAAGTTGTATGATACAATATGTATATATGTATATATACATTTATTTACAAAAAATTTTCAATGAGAAGGAAGAACTTATTTTCTTCCGCAAATTCAATCAAAAAAGATTCTAAAGTCGCAGACAAGTTCGCATTTTATTATCAACTTTTAAAAGTCATTTTCACTTTTTGGACTTTATTTCTGTAAATGTTGAAAATCCAAATTCCCAGAATCATGAAGATATAAAAGGCAGAAGTATTTTAATGGCTTTCAAGCTGATTGTAGGGTATAAATTTTGACAGAAAGCCAAAACGTATCCAAATTTTAATCGAAGAATGTTGAACGATAAAACTTCTAGTTTTTCAAATCAATGAGCTGTTCTTTGTCTGTTTTTGTCAAATTTGGTGTCTTGCAAATTACGAATGGGAAGCTAAAACGGGGAAAGGAGTGAACAAGGAATATAGCATATGATAAATAGAAAATGTCGTATCGTTGATACGATACCATGCAATTTTAATTAATTGTCAAAAACCATCGCGGCACATTCGACAACCTCTCGTGGCACACTGGTGTGTCGCGGCACACAGGCTGAGAAACAATGCTTTATCATGCTTTTTTTTTTCAAACAAATTAACTTTATGCAAATTTTATACTTATAGAGGATAAACAATTCCTAGCCTAACCGGAATCACATTCTATAGCCGAAGTATTCGTTAACCGAAATTTTATTTTGCATATAACTAAATTGTGATGTGGTTGTAATTTATAAGCAAGTGCATGAAATATAATATCTATTGGCCGAATCGATAATTCTTAGCCGAGTCAGAACAATAATGAGAAACTAAATCTTCATTAGCCGAAAAATTCGGTAGTTGATTCTTTCGTTAACCGTTTCGCTACTGGCACCCTTAATCAAGGATACAGTTTTAAAATTTTATTTTAAGTAGTTTACTTTAATTTAAAAAATATTTATAAATTTTGTCTACATTTTTAATCATTTCCCTATCAAAATCACAAATATCAAGAGATCTAATCAAAACATTAGGGACAATTTTTGATGAGATATTTCGCCCAGAAATTTTTTAATCAAGATAGGTGCTTCTCACCCAGATAAGCCTTTTTAAAATTATGTAATTTTCATGTAATTTATATCAGAAATTGTTAACGTTTTGATATATGAAATATCTTGATTTAAAGTTAGATAGTTGAACCCTTGACAGTTAAAACCTTGATAGTTTTAAGTAATTAAAATTACGTAATAGAATGTGTGTTCATGACATTTGTCCATTCTCTAACAAAATAAAATAAAATAAAATAAAATAAAACTTCGACAATAATTTTTATTAGATGATTTTTAGCTCATTGGGAACAATTTTAACAATTTGGGAAATTTTCACAATTTGTATTTAATTTTTTTAATTTTGATACTGTAAAGGTTAACTTTAAATAAAAAAATAAAAAAAATACTGCAAATAAAAAAAAAATACCAGTAAACATTAATGTCTGTAGCAAGAGAATACTTATGATTTTTTTCATAATTTTATTGAATTTGTTTTCATAAATTCATTTTTTTTTCATTATACAATTTAATGATGCATCAAACATGTATTGCAAAATATCTAAATTAAGAACAGTTAAAAAACTACCAAGTATCTTTAACAATTCAAACAAGTAAATAAACTGTTAAAATGTTTAACTGACGTTGATGTTCTATTTGTTACATTTTCGGAGTTTACGCATAAATATCTTATGAAAAACGTTATATTCGAAATAAATCTTTTTTTCTTTTTTCGTTACAAATTACGGATAAAAAGAACAAGATAAAATATTAAGAATATCATTTCTAAAGCAATTCAATATATACATTTTAAGATTTCTGTGATATAAATGATTCACTTTAAAAACCTATAGAATAGTTAAGACAGAAATAAATTAAGTGAGTTTGATATAATTTGAGCATATCACTTGGAGTATCATTGTAATTAATAAATACATATCATTACATATCAAATACATATCATTATATATCAAATACATATAAAATATATCAAATATATGTCATTCAACCCTTCAGGACAGGTGGCATGAGGTATACGTTTCGCTTAGGGTACGTATAGTTTTCCTTTTTATTACCAAAATATTTTAGTCGGAATATTTGCCTTGCCTAATAGTAGAATTTTTAAATTAAATTATGCAAAAATATTATACGAAATTACTGGTATCTAAAATTAAAAGTTTGTCAATAGACACCTATAAAGAAAGAATTGAAATAATTCATCTCTTTCAGATGCTATAATACACTTCAAGAAAATTGCAAAATAAAGTTAATCTAAAAATCTAACTCATTTCTGTAAAAGAAATATTCTGAAAACTTGAAAAGTTTTGCAAAATCTGAAAATCTGCTTTAAATATGAAACTTTTAAAAATCAATAAAATGATATATACTTAGGGAAAACGAATTTTAATGTATTCGGTGAACAATTGCTATTTTTCTTCTCCGAAAAAGTAAGTGAAAAGATAGTTTTGATGCCGGATTTTTGAAGTTGTATCTATAATAATAAAGACACTGTATCTATCTATCTTATAATGATAAAGAAGTTTGTGTGTGAGTGAATGTGTCGACGGTGTTCTGAAGAGACCACTGTACGTAAAGCTACAAAATTTAGGGAAAAGGTACGTCTGTATATGAAGTTTTGCACCTCGAAGCCCGATTTTCAATTTTTTGATTAGATTTTCTTTTAATTTAATTTTTTATGAGATTTTTAGCAGAAAAAAAAGAGAAAAGAAAGAAAAAAATGTTTCGAGGCGATTTTTCCATATAAGTGAGAAGAATATGGTTCCTTTCTTTTAACCCAATATTGTAAATTTTGTTCTCTTTTCAAAAAAGTTTATTCGGTATTCCTGCAGCGATTTTTGAATTTTTAGCGAATTTTTTATGCAATTATTGAACAGCATTTAATGCATTTCCATACCTATAAGGAAATTACTTTAGAGGGACACAGTTCTGCACCAAATGCCACCAAGTTTGTCGCCAACTTGGCGGTATATCGCCAAATTTGGCGACCAAAATGAGTCGCCAAAAGTAACGCCAACTTGGCGATATCTCTAATATTGTGCCAAATTCCAATATACTTCCATTGTAAACCAATATGGATTACTTGCTTAGAGAAAATCAACAAACTGAGATATTTTAATGCAACAAAAACTAATATTAACTTAAGGGATTATATTAATTCGATTTTTCCAAATTAGGAAAAATAATATTGTTTCTTTCTTTTAACCCAATATAGTAAATTTTGTTCTCTTTTCAAAAAGTTTATCCGAAATTCGTACAGCGATTTTTGAATTTTTAGCAATTTTTTTATGCGATTGTTGAACAGCATGTAATGCATCTCCATACCTATAAGGGGGTTACCGTAGGGGGGGATCCAGTTCTGTCGCCAAATAACGCCAAGTTTGTCGCCCACTTGGCGATATATCGCCAAATTTGACGACCAAAATTAGTCACCAAAAGTGACGCCAACTTGGCGATGTATCTAATATTTCGCCAAATTCCCATAGACTTCCACTGTAAAACAATAGGGTTTACTTGCTTACAGAAAGTCAACAAATTGAGATATTTTAATGTAACAAAAACTAATATTAACTTAAGGGATTATATTAACTATATTTAAGGGAGTCCAAGTAAATTAATTACAAATAAAAGTAACATGGTCTAATGCTTAGCATAATTTTTAAAACATAAATTTTAAGAGAGCCCACAGGTCAAAGGAATTAGATTTGAAACTTTTATCCAATTATAGTAAATTTTGACTTTCGTGATTTTTGAACTTTTTGTGATTTTTAATGCGATTTTTACGTTTCATCACGATCTGCTGCAATTTTTTGACATTCCATTTTTGACCTAAAGTACATTCTGCCCTCATTTCAATAAAGTTCATTCGGATTTCGTATAGCAATTTTTGAATTTTTCGGGAATTTTGTATGTGATTTTTAGTGTATTTTAGCGATTTGCTACTATTTTTCCACATCAGTGAAAGGAATCAACTTGCAATCTTCGAACACAATTTATAATTTTTCCTCTCTTTTCAAAATTTGAGAAGCGATTTAAATATTTTTCGCGCTATCTTATTGTGATTTTCAGAGCTTTTTCGTAATTCCTGCTGTTTTTTGACGTACCCGGGAAACGCCGGGCAAGTTCGCTAGTATAACAATATGTTTAAACATGCAAAATTGTAGTTAACATACATTTAATGCATATTTTTCGTAAATTTCAATTATTGTACATATTATTTCAATTGCGGTTCGAAAAGGATTGATAAAATTTTCGTTCCGAAAAAACAAGTCCTAGCGGAATTTGAACTCGTGTAGAAAACTCTCAATTCCAGCATACGGTCGGCCATGCAACTGAACCGCTTGCCAAAGAAAGTAATTTATCCGATTATAAACCGTAGCTTAAACTTTGCAACTTATTTTCTCAAGACCCTTGAGGATCAACTTTACAACGGTTATATATTTATATACTAACTATACTGTATCGACACACAAACGTTCACCGTATTTGGTGAGTCCAACCTCGGAACCTTTCCTTGTTAGAGGTATATAAGCGGCAAAGATATTCAGCTAGTTTTTAAGAAAAATGTAACAGTTTTTGATGGCTTTTTCTAATAATAAAATCTTCAAATTGATCTCCAGCAGTTTTCTCTTTTCTGAAAACTTGCTGTATTTAAAATCCGAAAACTTCAACAATTATTTGATAAATGTCTTGATTATTTTTTTATATATTAAGTATTATATACTTGATAAAATTAGGGATTTTACAATTTAAAGAGAAGAAAAAATTAAAATGTAAATGTAACAGAATCCTTTATTTTTCCAGGTATATATGGGTTTTATTCTTTTTTTCTCAAAAAATAATTACCTATTTGCAAAATCTATCCTTAAATTTGTAGAGATACATTCCACTCTTATAGAACCAAATAATAATAATAATAATAATAATAATAATAATAATAAACGCCGCTTATTATTGTACACTGATGTAGAATAAAGGATTTTAAAATCGCTAAAAATCGTTCAAGTCATTAAAAAATTAAAATTTTACTAACAAAATTATTATTTTTTTAAAAGTTTAAATGAATTTATATTGTGATAAATTCTAATAATATCCACTGGGGTAAGTCACACTGCTTTAGTAAAATAATAATAATAATAATAGAATAAAATAAATTAATAAAATGGAGCCTGGCCTTTTAAGATGTCTCGATTTGAATGGCTTTTTTTGCTACAGTATGCGTCACCACCAAAAAAAAAAAAAAAAAAAAAAAAAAAAAAATGAGAGAGAGAGAGAGAGAGGGGGAGAGCGAAGGAAAATGAAGTACATTCGGAAGACAAAAGATTTGGAATTTTTACGACAAAGCTCCCTCCACTACCGTTTTTTTTTTATGTAGATTATTATTTATCTCCTCTATAAAAACCATGATAATACACTCGAAAATAAAAAATGTATATGCTGTATAAAAATATTATATAGAATTTAAAAAAGAAATCTGTAAGACTTTGGCATAATGCCATTGTAACAGAAAACGCAAAACTTGTTTTTTAATCAGAAACGCACGAAACCTCAAGATTAAAAAAAAAAAAAAAAAAGAGAGAGAAATGAAAAAAGAAATGAACTAATCCTAGAAAAGCATCTATTTAGATTTAAAAAGTTCACTTGAAAACTAGCCAATTTCATTTTTTTAGCTGAGGGTATACATGTTCAAGTACCCGTGAAGTCTAAATTAAATGGCAAAAATAGTAGGTTTTTTCAACTGACTCAATCTTTTTTCAATAATAATATCTATTGGATGAAGTAATGTTTCTATTTTTAAATTTTATCCCACTTGTGTGTTTGAGATTGCTTTTTAAACTATATAGACAGAAATTTCATAAAATAAGGTAAGATTTATAAGGATATATTTTCAAGTTTGTAAAGTTGGTGAATTTAAAATAAAGAGAAGAAAACAGAGACACATATATATGTATTTGATTGTAATTTCTTTTAATACGATTTTATATCACGTACATTATACAACAGATACAAAATATTGAAGAAAAAGTTATATACAAGCATGATATATGTAGGCTGAGGCTTCTTTTAAATCTAAATCTAAAATACAATTTTGTAAAACATAGTAGAGTTTTTAAAACGTATTTCATGTTTGAAAGAGTTTTTAGTTGAAAAAATACAGAAGAGAACGCAAACAAATACTTATGTATTTAAAAAATAATAATACAATTTCATTTCTATTCGAACTATGGTTTTAAGCTAGGAAAAAAAGAAAAAAAATCATTTCATAGTGTCTTTCATCGTGTCCAATATTTAAAAAATATGCATTTAAAAAATAATAATACAATTTAATTTCTATTCAAACTATGGTTTTAAGCTAGGAAAAAAAGAAAAAAAATCATTTCATAGTGTGTTTCATTATGTCCAGTATTTAAAAAAATATGTATTTAAAAAATAATAATACAATGTAATTTCTATTCGAACTAAGGTTTTAAGCTAGGAAAAAAAAGAAAGAAAATCATTTCATAGTGTCTTTCATCACGTCCATGACTCGTGCGTTTAAACAAAATTTTTAAATATGATATCGCCTTAATTTTAATGATTAAAAAATATTTTCTAACAATTTTTATAAACTCAAATTAATACTGCATTAGTACTGTTTATATTCAATTCCCAATATGGTTTATTCTTGTTTTACAGCTTTTCTATTTTAAAAGTAATTTATACAATATGGTGACACATATTCTAAAATGAAAGACATAAAATGTATTATGCGTATTAGATAGTTTTCATTTTAATAATTCTGGAGATCTTAAGCGTTCTAATATGTGATACAGTATAAATGCATAATGCAAAGAGATTGGCAAATCCGTAGAATTCATCGATAACATCAGGCTGTATTGCAGATAATTGTCCAAAATGTATCTGCATAAATGACGACATTAGGCACATATCCAAAAGAAAACCGGATAGGAATCAATTTCTTCATATTTTAGAAAGGAAATAAACGCTATCATACAAATTACGAAAATCTTTATACAACGGATATCTTAAAATGAGTATTAAAAATTAAATATGAACGAAAAGAAAATTTATTTGCCCATTATGCAAATGTATCAATTTAGTATATAACGTCTTAAAATGGAAATATACATATAAATTTTTAAAAAAGTTATCAAATTATGTGTTTTAAATTATATATTGTATGCTTCTTTCAGCAATAAAATAAAATAAAATAAAATATTTTTAAAACTAGTTTTATAACTAGTTAAGCTGAAACCGTGCTTCATACCGAACGTATCGGTGCTTGTTTGTAGTTTTTCATAAGTTAATTGTCTTCAAGTCATCTTTCATCTACAAACTAATGTCAACTGCATCTCTATTTGTTCACGGGTACTGTACGAGTCATATATAAAAAACAAGACATTGAGGGTGTATCTAAACTCTTGGGCAAAACTTTAAGGAGTGATAGTACACATCAGGACAAACAATATTAAATGTGAAACTTAGTGTCCCAAACGTCTCCATTAAAGTTTAGGGCCCAAAATTTCAAATGATTATGAAAAACTGAAAAATTGGTCGACTCGTTTGCGGTTTTCACTAAAACTATTCTTTATGTCAGTAAAATTTAAAGTTCAAAAATGCCGATAGAGGGCGCTTTAGACTTTGAAGTAGCCAACAGCTATTTTTTAATTTTTTTTTTTTAAATCTCATAAATGCTTTCAAAAGCTTAGATTTAAACTTAAATTTTGAGCTCAAAATCTGAATCGTTGGGAGTGTTTAAGCAGTGCAAACTGAACTGTGTTCAGGAGGGGGGTTCAAATTTCAACTCCTGAACACAGTTCAGTTTGCGCTCGTAACCACTCTCAACGATTAACATTTTAAGCTCAAAATTTAAGTTTAAGTCTAAGCTTTTGAAAGCATTTAATGAGATACAAAAAATAACGGTAAAAAATAGTTTTTCATTACTCCAAATTACCCCTCTTCAATACCCACATTTAAATTGCATACAGAAAATTTTCCCACATTTTTCCCGGCAATTGTACTCGAGATGACAGAAGTATATTGTTATAGAATGGGAATTTTTCAAGGTGTTTTTTTGTAACTGATATCAATAAAACATATCCTTTAAAAAAGCCAGTTTTCGAACTTTTTTATCCTAGTAATATATATACATGCAAGAAGTGGGAAAGTCATAAAATAATTAAAAATCTGAATTAATTACATCTATAAGTACAATTATTCACTTTTTTGTCTCTCTTTCGTTCTGCTAGTTCTTTAAATTACTTTTTTCTTTTCTTATTCTATTAATTTTTTTCATTCCGCACTTTTCATTTTGCTTCCTTCAACGCTATCAGCATGCATTATCGCAAAATTGTAAAGAATTATACTATCCCGCGTTCAATTTTTTTTTAATTAACTGAATTTTGACTCAGTATCCAATCTATAGCAATTCAACAGTACTTTATAAAACGTTTATTTTTTTTTCTTTAAATTTTATTTTTATCATATTTTTATTATACATTTCATTTAAATAATCATACCTCCTAATTTATCATTTTCTAAAAGGTATTTTCTAATTGTCCATTTTAATAAAAACTTTAAGTTTTTTTTTTGTTATTTAAGTATAGTGAACGAAATGCAAATGTAAAAAACTGGAAAACCGCAGAGGAAACAAATTTAGAAAACATAAGACGAAAAGTTTAGTATCAACGACGAAAAATAGTCCTCGCTATTTTATCTGCGAAAAGGTTAAACAATTTAGAGAAATTTTACCTATTTTGTCGAAGAGAAATTACTTTTCTTAGGTTTTTTTCAGAATTATGTGTTACTACTGCCAACGAAAGAAAATAAAAAGCTATAAAATCCAACTTTTATTGTAGTTATGTTGCGTGGAAAGACACGAAATGTGCAATTACAGTTGTTTCTGCTCGGCGGAACGATTTTCTATGTTCTCGTATTGTTGGGTACTCAAAGAAATACTTATCTTATAAGATAAAAAAGCATAATCTTTCATCTGATTTAGAAAAGAAAAGAGAAAAACTGTGTTATTAATTCTGTTTCAAATATTTTGCTATTTTGTATACGTTTAGATTATGTCCTAAAAGTTATGGGACTTATATAAGCAGACTACCTGTCTTTAATTTATAAATTTTAATAAATATTAATTACTAATATCTAAATAAAATTAATAACATAAATTTTGAATAAATAAGACTATAAATGAATCTGTTTTCCAATATAATCTTATATGTAGAAAGAAAAGCTATCCAGTATAAATTTTAAAATAATATTAAGTACGTCTGCAGCAAATATCCTTATTGGTCAATGCAAACCCTCCTATAAAATACAGATTCACATCTGAACACCGAAGTGAAGCAGCATCGAGATGTGGCCAGTATTCGGAATAGTAGCAAACACACACCGTAATGCTAATGACTCCGTGTGATTGCCCCATTTTTGTACGTAAAATCAGTGGTATGAATTAGTTATCTCGCTGATAGATTAGTAGTTAGGAGAGATGTACCGAGTCAGGAGACTCCCTTCTTCTGGTAACGATAGAAATTTCTTGGAAAACTTTGAGGTCTAGCAATGTTTCGTCGCCTGTAGTTGCCTATTAAAACTACCCCTAAGAACCCCGCCTACATTTCCCTGTGCATAAAAAATGTAATCTATTTTCCTACCATCTTGATCGACCAGGAAGAATTAAAAACAGCAACAACAACGGCTTTAATTGTAGTTGTAGTATCTTCGTTAGTGTTAAAATATTGAACAAAGATTCAAGTTCGGTTTGAAGTGAGGAAAACTAGATTTTGCAATTTAAGTGGATTGCAGCCCTGTACAAAATTATTTGATTTGACATGTATTATCTCTTTTTCATTTTCTTGGTGGAGGATTCCGAACACTCTGTCTATCATTTAAAAGGAAAAGCTGTCTAAAATTTTAGATACTTGTAATTTGTAAAAGTGCTATAAGAACTTTTGATTTGCAATATAGTTTTATGTTTACTTTCAGTGTTGGATTACGCGTCTATCTCTTAAAAACACAAACATAGATTATATTTAATGACGAAATCTTAAACATAAAATTTTAGACAAATATCTTAAACGTTACTGTGATCACTTATCGTAAAAAAAAAAAAAAAAAAAAAAAAAAATCTCCCTAAAATCTTTATATATATTTCTCTTATGTTACACGGAAATCAGGCCGAATTTATTAGCTTGCCATTTGGCAACAACCACAGCAAAGGTTCTCAGGGGTTAATTTACGGACACATGACCCGACCCATTCAGTAAATCAAATGTCGGAGAGAATTTCTTTTTAAGCATAGGCGATCTTTTCCTACCGCAACTTAAATGCATGGAATGACAAAAGAAAGATGAAAGTCATATCGCAATTAGTTCGTTTTACGGTGACGTGATATATTCAGCGAATCTGCTTTCTGATCAAGATTATCTTTTAGACACAGCAGAAAACGTAAGCGTTTTTCGTAAGCGTTTTTCAAAGAGTTTTAACCTCTTCTCGGGGGCTGTGACAGCATGTGTCCAGAAAGAGAAGGATCTTCTGAGGGGCTCGTGACACTTTCTCTTGGAACAGGGGTAGAGAAAACGAAAGTGAAGGAGGCGGAGATTAGGGTCGTAAAAGTGTCAAATCCGTAAGTAATGACTTCGCGCGCTCAGTACAGAATAACCAGATATTATCCTTTCAATCACACGCCAGTTGAGGCAATAGTTCAACTTTTATGCGTATGTTATTTTTTTTGTTAGTACTTTATATAGAAATATCTTTGGCAAATAAGATTTTTGAAAATACTCTTGATATATATATATATATCTATTACGCTGTTCATTTATTAGATCATATATATATATAATTTTATATAGATCTAATTAAAATTTAAAAAAAAATTGGAGATAATGTATGAACAACAAAATATACGGGACGAAGAGGCACAGGTAGGGTGTATATGCGCTACGCTTATTATTATTGCAACTAGAGTAATTTTTTTGTTGTTGTTGTTGTTCTTTTTTTATTACGCACTAAGCCCTGTGTATATACATAGTAGGTTGTGTGTTTAGATTAATATCATGAAACGTCTGTGGAAATTCTCTATCCTATTTATTTATTTATTTATTTATTTTTTCGCAAGCGGGGATGGGGGGAGGGGGGAGAAAGAATGAAAAGAGGAAGAATGAGAGGGATTGATTCGTTTACTCAGAAGAAATAATTATGATCTAAAAAAGATAATAGCAATTGATTTTTTTTTTTTTTTTTTTTTTACCGATAATTGTATTTGTGTATACCAATAATTGTATTTGTGAATGTAGAAATAATTTGTTCAACATTCAAATTATAATTTATATAAGCAACTAAAAAACTAATTTTTCTTCTTATTATTATTTTAGTATCCGATAAATATCTACATTTCAAATTCTTATTGAAGTTGTGACTATAAGGCCTTCAATATGTAAGGTTTTTTTTTTTTTTTTCCAGTGTGTCTCCAGTGTGTCTATCTGCACACAGGATCTTTAATTTGAAAAGAGGGGGGGGGGGGGGGTCACATCCATATTTTTCAAGGCATCATAAAAGGAGCCCTCTTCTTCAATAGTCAGAGCAAATTTAAAAAAAAAAAAATCAGCGATAATGAGAAACAACAGTAACAATAATACTATTGTGTTTGTGTTTTATTTTTTTTTCCCCTGAAAGAAAAACTCGTATTATAAAATTTTAAGACATTTGTATGCGGAAATTTCGGTGTTTCATTATTTTTTTTAGATTGGTTTGAATACATCATGCATTAATCTTAACATAAAGCATCTTTTACATTTGTCTGAAATGGTGTTAAATTCTAAGTTCTTCGCTGTACCCATGTGTATGTCTATGTATTTGCTTATATGGCTGTATCTCTAGATGCCTACATAATATCCATTTATTTATTTATGAAATATAAAATTTAAAATACAAATTTTTTTAAATATATATATACTAGTGTAAACCCCGTCCTAGAACGGTGAGTTGAAATCGAGATTTTCAACTAAAATTAAAAATAATTGCTAAAAATATTTATTACTTTTATGTTGCCTGTTACCAGATGATAAATCCTGAAATATTATATTCCCAGCGCCACATCATTCATGTGGTATTAATTCAGTTTTAAGCACAAACATATTTTCACAATTTTAACATCTGCATACGTAATTATAGGCAATGATTCCATTTTACCGGAAACCAAATTTTTAAAGAGAAACCTTCAAACCTTTGCATACGTAATTGTAAAAGAATGATTTCATCTCACCGGAAACGAAGCTGTGACAGATGATGTAACAATTGAACAGATGAGCTCGAGCTGGAACCATGACATTGGATTTTATTACACAGTGAGATATATCTAAAACTAAAGATTAAAATTAGCAAGAACTGAAGAAATCTGAAGATTAAAATGAAGATTAAACTGTACAGTTAGTTAAATTAGAAGAAATAATTATGATCAAAAAGAGATAATGACAATTAATTTTTTTTTTTTTTTTTTTTTTTTTTTTTTTTTTTTTTTTTTTTACAAATAATTGTATTTTTGTGAATGTAGAAGTAATTTGTTCAATATTCAGGATGCAATTTATATAAACAATTAAAAAACTATTTCTTCTTCTTCTTCATAAGTATGTAAAATTTGCCTAAAATGATTTATTATGACTCCTTAAAAACATACATCATCATTATATTTATTGTAGCAGTAAATGTGTTAGGAACTAGATTCATTGAAAAGGGAGCATTTTTAATTTTCTATAACCCACCGAATTTCCGTAATTCCTAAAATTTATAGCCAAATAGTTTTCAGCTTATCTGAAATGAATTTTTAAAATAATATTAAAATTATACATAGTGCTACTAGGTTGACACTGTACTTCTCTTTTATAGTCAGATCACTTAAAAATCTATCACATCATGATGGCACAGTGTTTACTTCAGTAAGAAAAGTCACTTTACAATGTAACATGCAGAAAGATTGAAAAAAAAATATATATATTAGTTCCCCCATGATAGGAGCCATTGTTCTCAACCATAAGGCACCGGCGAGATGGAGACCTTGTTTTTGAGTATTGTTTGGTCAGAGGGGTGTAAAGATTCTATCCTTTTTATTTATTGTAAAAGAAGTTTTCTTGGAAATGGAAAATCCTGCACTATCGGAGCACGAAATGCATAGGAAAAGCAGGGTTGGCAGGTTTTTGACACATGTCAGTTTTTGACAGTTTAAACTGCGGTTTAAACCGTCATGTCAAAAACCCCTTGTCAAAAACCTCGTCAAAAACCTCAAATACTTACAGTGATCTGTAAAATTTCACATTAAATGTCACACATTAGATGAAATATTTAAAATTCACTATTTACTATAATTGTATAATTAGTATATAGTATTAGTAATAATTACAGGGTTGGCAGGTTTTTGACATGTGTCAGTTTATGTCGGGTTTAAACCATAGTTTAAACCGTCATGTCAAAAACCTCAAATACTAAATTGATCTGTAAAAATTCAAATTAAATGTCACACATGACATTACATGTAATATTTTAAATTCACTCTTACTGTATATCAGTAATTAGTACATAGTAAAGTATTATTGTTAAGTGCAACTTTATAACAGGGTAAAATTTTTAATTTTTTGTAAAATTGTGTTTTTCTAAAAAGTAGACATTAAGCTCACCTGAGCTGTACATTTTTTCTCTTACTTAAAATCGTTTTAATTTCGCTTACTTTTTAGAGCTTGTATTAGCTAGCTTTTTTTATGGGGAAAAAAAACTTAGAAGTGTGTAGATTTTTTTGTATATATAACAAGATAATGTGCATCAATGTTATTCTAGTCTAGGCAATAACCATTCCATTCAAAATTGAAATTGGATTATTAATTTTAAACATTTACAAAATAAGAGAAGTAATTTAAAAAAAAGCTTAAAGTCAAAATCTTTTTAAAACATGCTTTCTTTCAATATATAAAAATGTTTTCGATTTTAAAACTGAACAAAATTGGCTCGGTCATCTAAAAGAAAATTCCTGTAAGCCCATATTGAAAAAGTGCATAATAGAAGGGATCAAATCATGAAACCATACCATTGTTTGGCTTATACTTTGCATCCCAACCATCAGGGGCAAGGGTTGACTGCTGTATCAGTTGATTCAGCTGGTGCTTAAGCTACGGAGAGAGTTTATGGATGCTTACCCATACTGATTGTGTATGAAGCTAAAGAATCCCCTTTCCAGTCTTCCTATTTCAGTGCTATAGGGAGGACTCCATTGTTTGGTGGAAAGGTATCACTAAATGCAACAGCTTTTTGAGCCTGCTTCAAAACTTGCTCATCTAGCAATGCTTTTGCTATCAAGCCCTACTAGCTCAGCATCAATTAAGAGACAGACTATTTTCTAACGCTTCATACACTCTAAACTCAAAAATCTTTTGGATGTAAATAAATGTGCTAAACACGTGGTGTGCTGCAGCATGCTGCGGGGTAAAATTGATCCGGATTATTTAATTGTACAAAATTATTTTCTTCTGGTTGAAAAAAAAAAAAAAAAAAAAATATTTTATTGCAAATAATATATTTTTTAAAATATTAAATTTCAATAAAAGATCACATAAATCATTGACTTATTTAATGTTTATCTATTGTTAAAATGTTTTAGCGTGTTACATGTATTTGGCAGTTTTCGACGGTTTAAACCAGTTTTTGACAGTTTAAACCAGTTTATGACAGTTTAAACCAGTTTTTGACGCTTGTCATGTCAAAAACCAGTTTTTGACGTCAAAAACCCAACCCTGAGGAAAAGTGAGAACAATATTTCGATTCTTCGTTAAATTATGAAAAATATTGTTCCGGTTTGAGATTTTATTCTGCTGTCAGTAACATTTTTAAAATTATTTAGAATTTTAACGCATTTTTTAAATTGTTTTTGTAGGGTTGACTAATTTGCCTGAATTTTTTTTTTTTTTTTTTTTTTTTTTTTTTGTTTAATAATGAATAATAATTTTTAAATAGCATTCTGACTCGTAGAATTTTCCATTTCCAGCCCTGTGCATTAAGATTTTCTTATATATATATATATATTTTAATTTACTTTATTTTTTCTCTTTAAAAAAATACTTATTATAAGAAAATGAGTAAACAGTACAAAGACTTTTTATTTTATTTTATTTTAGCAAAAAGTATCCAGATTAGAAGCTTAATGTTTATTAGAAGTGATAAGCATAAGGTTTGAAGAAATATTTTATAACTTTTCTACGAATTACAAAAGTGTATGTGACTTCGGGTCATTTATCCGTCTCTGCGATGGTATGTCTGTCCGTCTGATTACTCTTTAACGTTCATGAATATTCTTGAAATATTCATAAATATTCTGGAAATTTAAATAGTATTTAGGATCATTACAAAAAATTTCCTATCGAAAATACAGTGCGTACTTGTAATTTATAATTCTTTTAGAAAAATGCATGCGGCAATTTGAATAAATTACTATATAACATCAACAATTCTTTAATCTACATTTCATTCATGTTAAGATGTTTGAAACTGATATTATTTTATAAAGGATTGCTGAACCATATTTTGGGCAGAAATTTTTGTGTTTAACATGTATATAGTGTTATAGGGAAAATGTTACAGTTTTTATGCATTATAAAATTTACTGAATGTTAGACAACAATTTAATACTCAAAACAAGAACGAAAGATCTTGTGTCAGGTCTGTCTCTGAAACAATTTACGATACTTTCAGAATACCATAACAAAAATTCACAGTTTATTAAGGTGAAAAAAGATGTCTAATTAAACAATTTGAAAAAACGCATAATGCATTTGGAATCCCAATTTAAGGAATCACCATCAATACTTGTAAAGGTGTCCATATCTTTTGTACAACTTTGTGTATGATTAACAGATTTGTATGCATGCTTCATAATATGCTAAAATTTAATTCAATTTAAACGCAGAGCGCAATTGAAAACTCTGCTTCAAAAGTATCCCTTCAAAAACTAGATATGTACTAGATATTTTTTACAGCTCTGTATATGGTCTAAAGAATTTAGACACAAAAAAATCATAAAAACGCATACCACAATTAAAATCATCTTCCGGTAATTATTTTACATATTATTCATTGTTTACATTATATTTTCACGGTACCCGAATTTGTTTGTATGCACTGTAAATTAATGTAAAACTCTATGCACATCATATTCTTCAGTTATTTTTTTTTGCAATACACCTCATTGAGATAGATAATTTTCAATATATTTAAAATAATGTAACGTCATAAAAATAAGTCCAAAAGATCATAATGTATCGGAATTGCTTTGAATCTTCATGCAATTGAACCGTAAATGATACAAACTTTATTTGCAATACTGAACATTCCATAGTAAACCTGAATAACATATCAAATTTATAGCAAACTATATGGGACTAGAAAGGTAGCCCGTCAAAAATGACGGAAAATTAGATATAAAGATAAATACAACTCATGCGCAAGAACATGAATTTTCTCTTTTGTTCCGCAGTGAAAGTTGAAAATAACGCATTTTAAGAACGAAACACATTTATAAAAATCTATGTACAGTAGAAGACCACTAATCCGCGCAGTTTGTTTTCAAGTGTTGTGCGGATTTGAGGCTTTTTCCGGTCATGTCTATCCAATGTTTGTTTACATTTTTTTAAATTTATATATTGGACAATTTAGATTGTTAATTCTTAAAAATAAATAAATTACACGGTACTTTTTAGCTAACCTGTCGATCAATTTCGCCAAATTATATAAATCGCCAAACCAGTCGCCAAATGATACACATTGACATAATTTTTTATGTTAAATAACGAAAGAACAAATAAATTAGTAAAACATGAATAAAAAAAACAAATAAAACGTCGAATTGATGGTTTTATTGGCTATTATTGGTATTTAATCTTACAATTAATTAATTAATGGCAACCATTATTGGCATTTAATCTTACAATTTGGCGACAGTAATTTGGTCGACGGGATAACTAAGAAGTACCAATTACACACTTAAACATATAAGTAAGATAAAAACTATTAAACTATCATATACGATTTAATCCAATGGCATTATATGGTATTATACGTGCGTGCTTCACGATGTTGGTTACAACGTTGGCGAAATTGGCTGCAACCTGTCATAAGCATAATTGTGTGGCTCGATATAACAAAGAAGTAACCAGTTTTTAAGGTACTACTTAGTTATCCCGTCGACCAAAAATCTATCGCCAAACTATAAGATTAAATGCCAATAATGGTTGATCGTAAATGTCACATTCACTTGACTTTAAGCAATTTACACGTGTTTACGTCATCAAGTGATTTTTTATTTCGACGTTTTCTTTATATTTTTATTAATGTTATTCTAATTTATTTGTTCTCCCGTTATTTAAAATAAAAATTATGTCAATTTGTATAATTTTGCGAGTGGTTTGGCGATATATATAATTTGGCGAAATTGGTCGATGGGATAACTACGTAATACCCTTTTTAATAAAATTTCTGATATGAAGTATTTTTCTAAAACTTGTATAAAATTGCCGGCCGTTCTGATGTTATGTCAGTTCAAGGAATAATATTTGCAACACTGAAGAGTTTCCATGTATGTGGATTTTAGAAAAACTTCCTCAAAAGAAAAGACCTGAAAGGACCATTGTAATTCCATTAATTTCAAAGTTTAATCGAGCCCTGGTGTTGCTAACTGAAATCTAATAAATGCAGTTATTTTAAATATTACCACATAATTAAACTGTTAAACTTATTTCATTTAAACATGCTCTTATTTCAAAGTTCTTTTTTAGTATTAAGAAAAACAAATATTTAAATTTTTCAAATCATGCTTTTATATATATATTTTCATAATTAATAATTAAATAATGACAAAATAAGCTTTTGTTCTGAGCTCATAAATATGACAATGAAGTAATGCAGCTAAGAGAAATTGCAAAATAAAATCTTGGTGAATTCAAACCGTAAACAAACGATAGCGCCACATATTTACTTACTATGACGTCATAAGAATATTGTCCATTAATTTTGGTGAACATACTTTGTGAATGATTACCTCAATGGTTTATATTTTTTATTGTTTATGGTGAATGAATCTCTTGTGCTTGTTTAGGTTTATGGAATGAGGTATTAATCATTCAACCTAATTGCAACTGAAATTATCGTAAGATATATGCATTTTTAAATCGAAATTAAAAACAATCTTTGACCTTGTATAAAATGTTTTACTTTATATAATTGGTTATTTTCTGCCAACCTAATTGCAACTGAAATTATCGTAAGATATATGCATTTTTAAATCGAAATTAAAAACAATGTTTGACCTTGAAATAAAATGTTTTACTTTACATAATTGGTTATTTCTATTAATTATTTATTTAGGTACTTTTCCATTATTCGGCGGAATTCGGGCTTCAGGAAGTGAGATATGGGCACAGATGTCATATAAGCACCATATTGGCGCGAATGTTTTCTGACGCCAATTTGGCGAAAACATCAACAACATATACGACAATACCCGGGTTACAATATCAATCAAAATAACGACACTTTGGCGCCAGTTAACTATCCGTTTCGTATATGACATTGGCGTCAGAAAAAATCATACTAATATGGTGCATATATGACATCTGTGCCGAGATATGTTGACAAAATAGTACTACTTATTTATCCCTTCGACCAAAAATCTGTCGTCAAACTATAAGATTAAATGCCAATAATGGTTGATGATAAATGTCACATTCGCTTGACTTTAAGCTTGTTACACGTGTTTACGTCATCAAATGATATTTATTTCGACGTTTTATTTGTATTTTTATTAATGTTATACCAATTTATTTGTTCTTTAGTTATTTAAAATAAAAATTATGTCAATTTGTATAATTTGGCAAAATTGGTCGACGGGTTAACTAAGTAGTATCGCCAAAATATGTAAACAGCTATAAAAACAAACCTGATGAACTTTTATTGGCACAGATGTCATATACCCCACATGCCCCATATTGGCGCGATTTTTTTCCGACGCCCATTTGGCGGAAACATCGACAGCATAAGCAACAACATCCGGGTTACCATATCAAGCAAAATAACGACACTTTGGCGCCAATTAAGTATCCGTTCGTATATGACATTGGTGTCAGAAAAAAAATCGCGCCAATATTGGGCGTATAAGACATCCGTGCCATTATTTAAATCGCCAAACTACTTTTCAAATTATACAAATTGAAATAGTTTTTAATTTGAATAACGAAAGAACAAATAAATTAGTCAAAGGGTAATAAAAATACAAATAAAACTTCGAATTAAAAATCACTTGAAAGTGTTTGCTACGTACTTAACGTTACGTTAGTTATGCAATAATTAATAATTGATTAATTAATTATTTGGGTATTTTTTCACTATAGGGCACTTTGCATTTTTAAAAAAGCTTGGCGCAATTCGGTCTTCAGAAAGTGGGATATGTTGGTAAAATATATAAACAGCTATGAAAACCAATGTAATGAACTTTTATTTTTATTTATATATGCATTTATATACATAAAAATATTCAATACTAAATATATATAATATTTCTTTGGCACAGATGTCATATTCGCCCCATATTGGCGCGATTTTTTTCTGACGCCAATGTCATATACGCAACGGGTACTTAACTGGCGCCAAAGTGTCGTTATTTTGCTTGATGTGGTAACCCGGATTATGTTGTTTATGCTGTTGATGTTTTCGCCAAATTGGCAAAAAAAAAAAAAAAAAATCGCGCTAATATGGGGCGAATATGACACCTGTGCCATTTCTTTATATACAAATTACGGCACAGATGTCATATGCACCGGGGTTCCCGACTGCCGCCAAAATCGTGTTATTTTGTCTGATATGGTAACCCAGCTATTGTTGCTTATTTGTTAATAAAGTGTTTATTTACTTTTATTTTCTTTTTAAAAATTATATAAACTGTTTTGTTCTATAGTTTTTAAGGTACTACTTAGTTATCCCGTCGACCAATTTCGCTGAATTATGTAAATCGCCATATCACTCGCCAAATTTTATAAATAGATGTAATTTTTATTTTAAATAACGAAAGAACAAATAAATTAGAATAACATTAATAAAAATACGAATAAAATGTCGAAATAAAAATAATTTGATGACGTAAAAACTTGTAACTTGCTTAAAGTCAAGTTAATGTGACCAAATGCGATCATCCATTACTGGCATTTAGTATTATAGTTTGGTCGACGGGATAACTTGGTTGTTGGCTTCATATATAACAACTTATTTTTGTCGCCATATTTGGCGATATTTTGCCAAGTTGTTAAAATTTGGCACTATTGTAATAACCCAGCTATTAGCATTTTTCAAAAATTACTGATTCAATGAAGCGGCCCACCCGGAATCGTGAGGGACACACAGAGACTTGGATTTTATATAAATAGATACTATACTTACTATACTTATGGGATACTTACTATATTTATGGGATACTATACTTACGCAATTTAGAGCATGGGCAGACAAAACGAATTCATAAACTCTTTTAAACTATGATGGAAAGTGTTATATGATGGAAAATGTTATATGGTAAAGAAAAAAAAATGAAAGTGAAGCTTTTATGGAGGCTACGTAAAAAACCATAATATTTTAAGAATTTTTAAATAAATCATTTTAATTCAGGAAGTTTGAAAATATTGGACTAAAATAATATTTTAAAATTAGAGAAGACATAAAACTTTCGAAATATAACATGTTGAATAAATACGTTTATTGCAAATGTGATCTGCAGGAAAAGAAGAAAATGCTATTTGCGAAAAGAGATACTTGTCTAGTTGCAAAATTTTCTCAATAAGATTTTAATCAAGCTTTTTAGATTTCCTGTATAGTTTGCCAAACCCTAAAGCAACAAAATTAAGTACTTTTTAATAATCCCATTGCCACTTTTCTTTTGTTGTTGCTTCTGAGAAAAATAATTTATTTTTTCAATCAAGCGTTGCAGACACTTTCAGTATTTTTTCTTTATAAATTTGAGATGTTCATTTTGAATAGTTAACTTTCTGTGTAGTTTAACGCGTATGAATAAATTATTGAAAAGCATATATGAAATAACATGCTGGAATTATTAAAAAGGAGGTAGGAAGTGGGGGGAGTGTCTCTTAACTATGTAGCACTTTGGACGGTCTAAAAATCTATCGTTATTTTTGAAATATTAAAATATTTTTATGAAAACTTCAATATTAATCATTTACTGTAAAAGTAAACAAACGCATCACCGAAGATTACCCTCTGGCTTTTATTTCCTCCAAACGCAATTTACTAATACAAAGTATGACAAATGTCATGTTTGAAGATTATTTAGCTTTCAATTCAAGATTAGAATCGCGTTTTTAACGAATAATAGTTTTAAAAAATAAACAAATCAACATGAAAATTTACATGCAATTTCTAATTATTTAAAAGGCATATTAACAGGACATTTCTGACAATGAACTTGTTTTTCGTATTGTTTCGTAACACTATTGTTTATTCTTGTTTAAAATCTAAACAGATGATTTTCAAGGAATTTCAATTTACATTGGCAATAAGCTGGGATATAGATAGAAAAGTCTGTCCATTTTAATACTAATCTATTTTTTTTATAGAATCATTTTATTATATTTAATTAATTTTTTTAATTTCAGAATAAAATTGAAAAAATTCTCTTAGAATTGTGTGAATTAAAACTTACAAATAATGCTTAAAAAAAAAAAAAAAAAAAAAAAAAAAAAAAAAAAAAAAGGCTTTCCTAAGAATTTATCAAAACCTTATTTTTTAGTCAAAAAGCATCATTTTCAATTGGGTCGCGAAGGCTACAAAACCCCAACTGGTGTAGAATTAGAGAGGGTGCATTACCGAAGCTGCTGATAAGAATGAAAAGAGAGGAGAAATCTCTTGTAACTGCCTCCCTTTAGAAATCTCTTAGAGAGAAACCAGGCTGAGTATTTTCGACCCCCGCGAGACAAATAGCCCCTCACAAGAACTCTATGCTGGATTGGAAGCCCACGGGAAAAGGTTAAATGAAATTAAGCCGTGTTGTGTAATATTATAGGCGAAAAAATGCATTTTTATTTGCATTTTCAACGAAATTTGTCATTACTTTTTATACATTATTAGTAAATTTCATATGTTAAAATCATTTATGATATAATCATTCTGGCTAGTGTTGATGCAAATAGTGGCGAGCGAACGAAGCGACCTGGGATCGGGTAGCGGTCCAAGTGTGAATTGCGTTGTAATTCACGGGTGTTGGCGAGCGGAGGGCTGAGAGTAAAATAAAATCCTCTATTCTCTCTGAAACAAAATAACATATTTATTTTTCTAAATAGACGGAGAATAGTTGTGACTTTGTCCTAAAACTTATAATTGTAAAAATTTCAATAATTTAATCTTCTCTATAAAATGAAAAATATTTCTTTCAGTAAATACGGGAGAATTAATTCATTGTAACGAATTTATATAATTTTTCAGTCGTAATTTCTGGAAATAAGTATTGCAAGCAAAACATGTTTTAAACCTAAATATAATTGTCAATTTATTTAAAAGGTTTCAAATCTGCATTTTTAGAATAAAGAGAAGCATTAAGAATAGTTTAAATTTGATTATATTCTAATTCATTTACGGCTAGAAAAATCATTTCGTAATTTAAGTTGTAGTTTGCTATTCTTTTTAAAAACATTTTGCGTTTTAGCTAATGTTTTCTCTATCATGAAAGTGGTGTACCAGATTGTGATGTCCCGAACGAAAATCAATAAATGGAATTTTGCCAAGTGCAGAACAAATGTTTTCTAAACACTCAAAATGCAACAAACAAAAACTTTAAAAAAAAAAAAAACAGTATTGGCTCAAAATGATTTTGTTATTTACTGCGACGATAATAAATTATATATATATTTTTTAAGCACCAAAAACAAATACCCCTGTTAAGAATTTTAAAAACAGATTTGTGTTAATTACCATTACTGCTTTATTCCATCTGAAAAAAATGTAAAACAGATATATTCAGAATCCATAAAAATAAATATTAAATAAGTTAACAAATATGTTTCTTTCTTTATACAGTAAAAGTTGTTAAAATGGAATCCCGAAAACAAAATTTGTCGTTGCAGGTACAATTGTATGATATTATTTTCGTTGAGAAAATGAAATTTTTCCGTTTAAGACAGGATTCCCTTTTAGACAATTTCCGATTTCAGATGCTTTACACTATTCATTTACTTCATACTTTATATCTAACTAAAAACATACTTTACATCTAACTTTATATCTAACTACTTAAAAAACTATTTCCGAATATCAATATTCACTATATTTAACAACAGATGTTCTGCAAGTAAATAAGTTGAATATTATTAGACGAAAATAGTGGTATTAGAAATTAATCATCAATGTAAACCTTGTTTCACGATTAACAGTTCCCAAATTTGTTTAAAAGTCTATGCCTTTTTTTAAATGCTGTTATAAAAAAAGTAAAGAAATATAAAAATGCTATATATAACATTTTTAACTGTTTAAATCTAATTATCCGCATTCATTTTCAAGATGATGTGGAATTTTATTAAAATTAATTTTTCATGCACGGTGATCAAGATTCTGGCATATATTGCCAAACATACACCGATTAAGTTTTATTTCAGCTTAAGTAACTCCTAAAACATTTCGTTTCCTTGCGTTCTTATCTCAATTTTAAACGTGTCATAATTTTTTACTAGCATAAAAAATTCTGATTAAATAATGCAATAATGCAATAATTTATCTGTGAATTTAAAAGGATGTGATAAAATTTACTTAGTTAACCTTTTCACATTCCATAAACATTTTATGCATGATTTTATGCTTTAAATGATTTTATTATATCTAGCATATTTTTTATCATGCAGAATATCATTTTTATCATGTCTTTAAAATAAAATAAGAATTAATTTTTAGACATTTTCAGCATTACAGACATAGATTTTTTATAAAAGAATTTAACAGTAGACGTAGGGGTAGTATACATTTATTTAAATCTTACTAAACTATAGCGATTACGCTAGGTCACATATTTTTAGAGAAAATCGCATTTTTCTGTTACACACAAATTTTGATTTGCAGTCATTCAGCAAAGGTGTTGAGGAACGCTGGAGGTACCTATCGCAGCAAATGTATAAAAGCATTGTAGATAATGATTTTCGAAAAAAATCGTCGGAAATCAGCCGTGATATTAACCCTTAAAGACACGGACGGTTTGGACATATACAAAGGGTACTAGGAAAGTTTTGCAATACGGGTTTATTTATCAAACTTTTTCAAAGTAATTTCCGTTACAAGCAATACAGTTCTCCAAACTCCGAAACCAGTCCTTAAACCAGCTCTGCCAAGTTTCACTTGGGAGTAAGGAACACTCATTGTCCCAAGTCCTCAGAAGTACCTCATCACTGGAAAACCGAATCCCTTTCTGCTTGAGTTTCACTGCGGGGACAGTAAAAAGTCGCAGGGTGCAAGATCTGGACTGTAAGGAGGGTATTCAAGAAGTTTCAGTCCTGTAGTGGCCAAATATTCAGTGCAGGCTTTGGTCTGGTGAGCTGTAGTTTTGTCATGATGGAGAATCCATTTGTTCATTCTTGACTTTGGTCACAGGTTCTTCTTTGATTCTATGACTTTAGGTAGGCACTGTTCATTGTACCACTTAGCAGTAACTGTCTTCTGTGCGTCCAGAACGATACATTCAACAATTCCACTCGATTTGAAAAATACAGCTATCATTTTCTTTTTGACAGATCGAGATTTTCTGACAGCTACCGGTGTGTCCTCATCATCAAAGGCCCAAATTTTGTTTTGAGACTTAGTCGGCCTATTTTAATAGTATAGCCAGGTTTTGTCACCTGTCACGATGCTGTTCACATACCGAGATTATCCTTTACCAAACATTTTTAGCATCTCCCAGCACCAAGTCACATTTCGTGTCATCTGCTCCTCAGTCAGTCTATGTGGCATCCAGAGACAACACAGTTTCTTGATGTGTAAATGATCATGCAGAATTTAATGAATTGCAGGTGCATTTAGGCCCAAGGTATCCTCTATATGCTTGTAAGTTATTCGTCTGTCTTCGTCAAGCACCTTCCTCACAGCAGGAATGTTTTCCTCCGTAATTGACGTTAGGGGCCTTCCCCCTCTTTCAGCGTCCTCCAGGGAGAAATTTCCACTTTGGAATTCTTTGTACCATCTGTGTATAGTCATACAATGTGAACAATCATCACCAAGTGCAAGAATAATTTCTTCTAAGCATTGGTTTATGTTTTAACCACGCGCGAAGTTACACTGCAAAACTGCCCTTATCTCACTTCGTGACCAGGACACCACTGGAAGAACTTCACACGATCACAGCTAATGAATAACTGAACCTACAGACTTGTGGTTACGTGCAGGTGCATACGTATGGACCTATATCAACTCGCAGCCACCCGCGACTTTTTGTTTCATCATATTGCAAAACTTTCCTAGTACCCTTTGTATAATGACAGGGGCGGCGTACTCTATGTACCATACTACTCAATGCGGCGCACTCAATAAACGTCAAATTGTTAAAAACAGACTAATTTAATCAGAATTAATCACATTAATACTATGGGATTCGCGACTAGTTTGTATTGTGTGGATCTCTCAATACGCCTTATGTGGCTTTAAAAGTTAATTAAAAACCAATCTGGAAAAATGCGGCACGGACCAAGGTGGTGTTGCAACTTTGCGACCTCTTTTCGAAGTGCACTTAACAAAATATCAAGTTTAAACTTTGAATAAGGGTTTCTTTTTAGCTACACTGTAAAAAGAAAATATTATTGCTACGCTAAATTTAGTTTTATGAAATGCCAGATGAAGTTTAAATATGCACTAATTTTATTGTCTGTAGAGAATTAAGTTCATCATAAACAGATTAAGATAAGATTTAAAAAAGTGTTATACAGAATAGCAATATTTGATATTATATAGTCTTCATATCTCATTCAACTTTTATGGTATACCCATTCATACTTTTATAGTACACACAGCTATACCCAACCCTTGTATAATATTTCACAAAGACTTATTATTCTTTTATCAACGATTTCTTTAACAGTACTTTTACTAATTCATATATTTATTGTATGGAACCCTCAGAACGCGAGTAATACTCGCACTTGATCGTTTATTTAACGTATGCGTCTGCAGACAAGTAAAAGTTGTAAACATAATTTGATTTACAAAAAAATGATCGTATAATACAAAAATTCTGTCTTCACGCATATCTAACAATTTTAAATTAAAAATTTTCATTCGTGTATGTACAACTAAAAATCAAGAGTTGATAATTTGTATTTCAAAGCATACACAAATACACATTCATTATGTTTCAAATAACTAACTCGATACACTCTGAGGGACGAGTGTTATGTACGTAGAAAAAATAAAAAAAAATCCTATATATAAATTTGGAAATTTTTGTAGATAATTTCATACGCCTTTAGTAACTTGTAGTTCTTAATTGCTGAATTTGTATTCAACTTGCTTACGATGCGCAAAACCAACAGCCTAGCCTGGGATTGAAGAACGGTCGTTGACATTGCACGCCAATGCTTTACAAGTAAGCTAACTGAACGATACCAAGCCTTTAAATGCCTTTAATTTTACTAAATTAAAGTCGTGTGAAATTTTCTGCATAAATTTCCAAAATTATACATAGGCTTATTCAATTTCATCGATGCTGAAATCCCTTTGATTTCCTGTTTAGTCTTTGGCTGGTGGCTTATTAAATATATTCCATCGTGTCCTTCGGTTGCAGCTTCACCAAAAGATAAGAATGAGAAGTGCTAGGATTGGTATAGTCCAGGTATCTCAGTGGAATAATATTAACGCGTAATGTCAATGACCCTGGTTCGATCCCAGACTTGCACACTTTTTCACTCTGTTGGTTTTACGCCTCTTAAGCAAATTGAACAAAAATTTAACAATAATACTCGTACACAACTCGTGTACGAGTTGTGTACGTCAATACATTTAACAATTCAACTGTGCTACTCCAGCTTTGAATGTGAAAAATTTAACAATTAAGAAATCCAAAATAGGTATTTTTAATGTTAGCCAGGCGCAGTTGATTAATCTCTGAATATTGTTCTCATCGAAATCTTTTATATTGCATTAATTTTATTTAAAATATAAACTTTTCATTTATTTCATTTAAAAAAAATTACATTGATTACAAATAAATATTTCACATACATTTAAAATGCATACATTACACTCATTTCATTTGAAACATACATAAAAAAAATAAACAAAAAATAAATCCACAAACAAAAACAGTTTTTTTAATCTTCAGAGTATTATTTCTAATTTGTGAGATATGTGAATAACACGTGAATAACACGAGTGTGAATAACACGTAAAAAATGAAAGCTGTCAGTGGAGAGAAAAAGAAAGTCTATTTGCGAATTTTGCAATCGTCTAACATAAAAGTACCAAAAAAATTCATTTCGCGTATAAAATATTAGGGTTACATTTTAATTTATCTGTCAAATGTATGGGATGCCGCTTTCCAAGCCGAAAACGTATTCTCGTTTATAACTTTAACAATAACAATGGTAATTTAACATAATATTTTAAAAGACGAGCTTTCTTTTAAGTGACAGATGTGAACTATAATATGGTCACTCATACAATGTGTAGACAGCCGCCTGGTATTCCAATTTCAGAAAACTGATTAATAGATTTAAACCTACATGGAAACGTTTCCAAAACTCTGTTTCTGCAAGTAAAAATGTGTTTTTATAGATGCTTCTTTCGAACTTACATTGTTTTCCAAAGGTAAATAAAGCTTTTTGGAATATGTGTAACCCGGAATAGGTTATTCTGTATCTTTGTTTGTCGTTATATCATATTTTCGTGAAAATCTGTCTTTTTTTTTATTGCAGCGTAGTATTATCACATTTTGCAGAAAGCAAAAGGAAATCTGTAAAAAACAATTGTTATAATAACATTGCTACTATTAAAGTTATGAACAAAAATTTTGGTTTGGCCTAGAGCGAGATGTTCTGTGTTTTTGACTAAATTAGTGAATTACGGCCAAGATTTCCCGTATAAAAATTATGAAAAATATCAAAATATACAAAAATTGTATTATCATTACTAAATTTCTTTTGAATTAGTTTAGTAGAAATTTGTTTTATAACTATCAATACGAAAATTGTTTAATTTTACTATTTAGATATTTCATTTAAAAAATTCTCATTTGCTAAATTCTTTCTTTGCGCTAGTTTTCTATTCTTATACTTCCTTAATTCAACATTGGTACGTACACTTAATTTCAACTTGAAAAGTTTTAAAAAAAAAGCCAACATTAAAAATTAAAACACGTATTTTAAATATTAGTGCTTTAATGTACGTACATTCAGTTTCATTTTGTGTTTAAATCATTTTACTTCCTTTAAGTAAACTTTAATTGAAATTCGCTGAATAAATTATCTTCTTTACATCTCAGTGGTTTCTGTGCAATTTCCTTATTTAACATTTTAAAATAATATATTTTTTTAAACCCACTTAATCATCCGCTGTTTAAATGTTCCATATCATTATACTGGCCTTCATTAAATTAAGCATCATCTTCAAATTCAGAGTGCTTTATAATTATAACAAAATTAAATAAATAAATAAAAACATTTATTATCTACTGATTTCTTACAGCAGAAAAAATAATTAAACTTTAAAATGATTCCCATATTAATTAGCTGATTTAATTATATAAATTTCAACGATGTGAAATCACAAAAATATGTTACTAATTGGTTTTTTTTTCAGAAATCATCTCTCCCATTAATGGCAACAAGCAATTAAAATAATCTCTTTAACAACCAATGAGATTTTGTCAATAAAGAGATATCATGCGATTATACTTATGATTAAATTTATCTTGGTTTTTTTAGATTCTCACTTTCTTCAAAGTATTTGATAAGAAAAATGCAATGCAATTTTTTATTCGCAAGAATTGCGAGAAATATGTAATAGTTTAATTAAGTAAAATAAAATAAATCATGAAAAGCATAAAAAAAGAAATCTACAATAGTTCAATATAAAATGGTGTAAAACCAAGAACATATATTTCATCTTCATATAAAGAACAATTAAAATGAAAGATGCACGCAATCTCTCTGTTTGTATAAATATGTATATAGAATAGATATACAGAGTGGAAAGTGTTATGAGACCATTTAATTTGTGAACGGGCGCTAATAACATTATAAAAATGCTAACCACACATAGGAAAATTAGTACGTCCTACATAATGGGATAACTTGTGGGACTTGGGACCTTGATGTGGGACTTGGAGATCATATCTCGAAAACTATTGAAAATGTGTGAAGAAAGGTCAATTTAAAAAATCATTAATGGTCATTCATGTAGTGAGAAATGACACTCTATGTGCGTAAATAGCCTAAACCGAAAGCAAAAATTTTTTATTCCCCCGTCCATATCAAAATGCAAATAAGTATAATAAAAAGGTCTGGGAATTTAAGGAAGCAACATGACTGCGACGGAAGAAACATAACATCATTTTTCGTGCTAATTATAAGAGTTTGAAAAAAAGCAAAATTGGAAAGTGGATCATTTTCATTATAACATACTTATCATTCCGTTGTTTTCTTGCGCAACTGCATTTTAGAGATAGGTACTTCGGCACAGTTTGTTGCATTAAGCATGTATCTATATATGTATAAGTAGAAAAAAAATTAATAGAACTTTATGAATTTTACTAATGATGCGCACACTGTACAGTTGAACAGCTTGATCAAAGAAGAGGTTCTGTAAAAATAAATAAATAATTGAATGAATTAGCATCGGTCACAAATCGTTGACGGTCAATGACGCAAATCGCACCAAATGACATTCACAATATCTGCTTTCGTTTTAGGCTATTTATGAGCATGGGGTGTATTTTTCCACAAAATAAATCACACCGAAGAACTTCCTAATCTGCTTTTTCCGCAGCAGTTTTTGAGTTAAGGTTATTAAAATACTTATTTAGCCCCTAGAGTCGCTCATCAATAGTCTCATTGAGCATTGTAAAAAATTTTTGTAACTTTACTCCATAAAATTGGTCGCAGCCTTGATTCTTCAATTTTATGGAGTAATTTAAATTATATAACCGGTGTTGCGTTACACTAATATGTAATATTACACATGTTATATCAGTTTAAATTACGCCATTATATAAGTTAAATTACTCCATAAAATTGGAGGTAGCATGCTGCCACCAATTTTATGGAGTAACGTTACATGCATTTTTACAGTGTGTAGGGCATGCACGCTTACCTATGTATAGACAGCACTTTTATACGTGTAGCTACATTTGGTCACAAATTAAGTGGCTGTGTCACGTATTCGCTTTGCATCCTGTATGTATGTGTAAACTGATATTTACTTATATATGTATATTTAGACTAAAACTAAATAAAATTTTCAATTTATGTGTTTAACAAAATAGGAAATTCCTTTAATATTGTTACGATGTATATGCATAAACAAAATTTTTTTTCAATCAAATTCTGTTGAAACAAAATAATAAATCAACGGCAATTAAAGTTTGGAAATTTTCATTAAAACAAAATAATCTAAATGCAAGTAAACTAAAAGTGTTTTCAGAATCAATATAAATAAATTATATATAACAGAAAAAAAAGATAAATATCATGTAATATTAATTTAGTATTTAATGGATATAGTATACTTAAGCATATGCAGAAGCTGTTTTTCTTTAACACTTAAAATACTACCCCTAACATAAAGCATTTTATGTATAATACAGATTTTGCATTATCAATTTATGCATTATCAATTATTGTTATCAGATACTCTTTATACCTATTGGAAAATGAAAACTTTGAAAAGCTATTTGAATAAATATGCATTTTCTGACACAAGTAAAACAGTTAGCTTCTAATTCAAGTTTACTTGCATTTAGAGCATCATGATTACTTCAAATACAAAATTTTGTTATCACTGATACTGCGATATGTACTACACAATGCGGCTAAGTGCTTCAGAGAATGAAAAAAAAAAGAAACTACTAATTCAACAAGCACTGTAAGACTTACTTCCTATCACAATAGAAGGAAAAAAAGAAAAGTCAGAAAGTGGAGCATTTTATTAATACATTTATCATTTCATTGTTTTCTTGTGCAGCTGTATTTTATATTTAGATATTTGACACAGTTTGTTTCATTAAGCAGTGTATGTAAGTAGAAATAAAAATACATATAAATTTGAATAGAACTTTATAAATTTCACTAATAAAGATCTCACTGTTCAATAGAAGAGCTTTGTGAAAGAAGAGGTTCTGTAAAAAAAAAATAAATAATCTTCAAGAAAATAAAATTGAAAGTTTTTTTGTGAACTTTATCTGTTTATTACTTTCTTGGTAACACATGTGGAAGACGTTAACAGGGAGTAAGGCATACTCTTAGAAAAAAGTATTAACATTTTTATTGATATTAGTTAAATTATTACCTAAAAAAATATTAAACATTAAAAAAATAACATCTAACACCGT
The DNA here is from genome assembly GCA_963932465.1 of Maratus speciosus. Classification (NCBI taxonomy): domain Eukaryota; kingdom Metazoa; phylum Arthropoda; class Arachnida; order Araneae; family Salticidae; genus Maratus; species Maratus speciosus. Next base: position 283,108,182 of record OZ010791.1, on the reverse strand, counting down.
CAAGACTTAGAATCTTATAATTTTAGCTTTACCTTATGATACACTGTTAAAAATCTGCAGTAAAGTGTCTAGGTATTCTACAGTTTTTAAAGATAACGTTTACTTGACCATATTATGAAGCGAGTCTGACCACATTATTGACCGTACTATAGTCTGAAAAAGTTAAATTACGGTTGTGTATTCCTTTTCTATTAAAACGGGAAAAGGACTAGACAAAACACAGCAAATTTTTAGCACTATGTATTACATCATAACACCCTTTTTTTTTATAATATAAGAGTTTTTGAACAAAGTGTAACATAATAACTTCTTCCAAGACATTTAATAATTTTTTTTAATACGCTTTGGGTTCAAGGAATATTCAAGCTTTCTTTCTTAAGCAACAGAGCTGCTTACATCTTTCGACCACCGGAAAAACATCGTGTCACATTTATGAAAAATACACCCTCATAAATGTAAAAACTATTTACGTCATTCACTATTTGTTTCCACTGTGAGAATGGAAATAAGCCATTCTTGAATCAATTGAACTATTTTGAATAGTAACAATGGAATTTTTGCTATCAATCACTAATACGTTCAATTGTTGAAAAAAAGATATATTACATCTATAATACTCCGATCATAGCTAGGAAACATAACTTATAATTTGATTTCTATTGAATAGATCAAATCGTTCGTACACAGCTAGTTAAGTAGTTTTACGAGGTAGCTTTTAGTATATTGAACATCTTTATATGCAATTTGTTTATAGCGTTTTGAGGCATTTTTGAAGTAGATTATACACTGTAAAAAAATGACAGATGTTTCTTAATTTACGAAAATTTAAAATAATCACGAACACAAATATATAATAACCTGTTCCGAGTCACCCAAGATTCCGAGAAGTGTTCCTTTATCTTTAAAAACCATAGAAAACAATTTCTTTTCTAAATTTAAAGAAGAATTTACAAAAAAAAAAATTATTAGTTGTCAGTAAATTTCGGAAACGTTTGTTAGCAGTTTTTACAATGCATTAATCAATTTTGTGTACCTGGAAAATCGGTTTCACGGATTCTATACATTTTCAAGTAAACATTTTCAGCTGCATAACTGAATTTGTGAATGCAATTGTTAGAAAATAGTGTTAAATTTCATATTAATGCTAATGCTGTTCATATTGTATATTTGTCTGTTAAACATGTTTTCTGAATTTCAAAATATTTACCTGAGAATCGACAGCATCCGAAAAAGTGATATTCCGATTTGAGAAAACTGATTATTGCACTGTAAAAGCTACTCAGAAGCGTTTACGAAAATGATGGCAAGCTAATAAAAAATTATTTTTGTAAGTTTTTCCTTAAATTTCGATAATAAATAGTTTTCAGAGGCTTTTAAAGGTAAAGGAACGCTTTTCAGAATTTTCGGTGACTTGGAAGAGGTTATTATATATTTTCGTTCTTGATTATAGTGCATTTTTTAAATTAGGAAACATCTGTCATTTTTTACAGCGTAGGAAAATCTTACGACTAACGTAAAAAAACAAACAAAAACAAACAGAAAATGACAGACATGTTAGTAATTAACTTCCACCACTAGTTCAAATATCATGCAATTTGGCTAAATCATGCAACAAGTAACTGTCTGTATCATATGCAGAGTTGTTAAAAATTTCTTAAATTTTATTTTAAATACCACTATTTTCATATAGATTTTTTCAACTGTTTTAATCGCATAATATCAATAATTAAATAAAGCGACTGTTTCTATAAGAAAATAGTGGTATTCAAAATAAAATTTTAGTATGTTCCTCGCAACCGTGATCGCACATACCTACAAAATGAGGAAAATATTACTAACAATCGAATACTAGATATTAATATGTTGACATCTAATCGCTTTAAACAGTTAACAGATCAAAGAAACCCGTGTTTAAACCTGTGCTCATAATAAGAAAATTTACTGTAAGTACAAAAGAATTTTCAGACATAGTTTTCTGTACACTAGACAAAATAAAAATTTCACTTAAACTAAAAAACTACTTGAATAAAAAAATAAACATTTTGTATATGCATATGGGAAGAGTATATGAATATATAGAGAACAATTGGTTTATTGATTTATTGAACCAATTTAAAAGATTTATTTCATATTCATTACAGCTGTACAGGCTTTCTGGATAAATTGACATTTGGGTGATTTTCAAAAAAGTGTCGTGTTTTACTGTCCTTTCACATTTACACAGAAAAATCGTTAAATATCATAATTTTAATCATTGAATTTTAGCTATCATGTTTTTTAATGATAATTTACAGATATATTATTATTTATAAAAAATTTAAAAATAAGAAATATATTCTTTTGTAGTCAAAATGTCAATTCCGTAGGTTGTCCCAACAAGCAATTTATTAGGTAAAGATTTGACTAAGTTCTATTTAAAACAGATGTTATATATTTTTTAATATAATTTATTTCTTAAGATGCTACTAATTAAAAAAATATGTATTTCCATTAATTAAACTTATCTATAATTCTTAATAATTATTTTAAACCGTGTCCTAAGAAAAAATGTCATTGCCATGCTTCTGACAAAAATATCACCTGTAATTTTTTAGAGGGCAGCACATGCCTTTTTATCAAGGCAAACATACTCCTTAAAAGTCAACTTGTTATCAGATTTATGTACTTATGTGAATAGAGTAAATAGTTTTATAGTTTCAATAAAAAAATCAAAGACTTTGAAAGTTTTGGTGAGTATTTTTTGTACGTTATTACCGTACCCACTAAGTGAAAATTAAATGAACTTTTATTTCTTAATCTGCTTTTATTATATACGAAATAGAAAATCATGGTATGGGCCAGAAGATATAATGGCTGCCATTTATGCCTAGGGGAATAATATATTTTGCTTAATTTGTCATTACCGTCCTTACTTATGTTCATTACCAAGTTCATTAGAATTTAAAAATTAGTTTTAAAATGTTAAAGTAGTAGTTTAGTCTAGGCTGATGCTTGTATATTAATGTTTATGAGGTAATATAATTATTTAAAAAAATTAAAACTTTCTGATTATTTCTAAAAATTTGATTTTGTTATTCCAAAACATGGACAGATTTTGAAAATGACCCATTTATCTTCCATCTGAACTGAATTTTGTTGCATGAAAAATTAATTAATATTGTTATTCCGTAACATTAATTAACCCTTTGTATCACCGTGTTGCAGATCTGCAACATACCCAAATGTTCAATGTTTTTTCAACAGTAAACTTCACAAGACGATTTTATTGATTGCTGTTATTCTATTACACTGCTAGTAGTAAAATTATTTCATTAAATCCGCAATAGATGGCGATATTGATTTTTTTTTTGCGCCAAAGATTGATTTATCGCTTGATCAGCTAGCTACACGTGATTTTTGCTGAATTATGATTTGAAATAGTGGAGTTAAAAAAGTCTGCAGCCATCTATAAGTATATTGTTTACAAAGGTAAATTTAAATTCTTTATTTAAAGACCATTTTCGAGATAGGAAATTTATAATATATATAAAATAAACGTAAACTTTTCTTTGTTGCAGATCTGCAAGAACGCGCCATGTCTTTCCTTGTAATGGATTTTTTTTTAGATATCGAAAGAGCAAGGTATAAAATTTCTGCTAATGGTTATTTAAGTTGCATTCCTTTTGGAAGAGCAAAATTGTTTAAAAGGGGAAACATTAGTCTGTTTTTATATTATTTAATTTCTGTAGGGCAAGTTAGGGATCCCCTCCCTCTGTAAAATTAATACCTAGTCCAAAGCTAGCAAAAAAGCGAAAGGTCGCGTAAAAAAAGGATTCAACAGAAATAGCATAGAGCGCCTACTCAACATATTCCACCAAAACAAGTGTTCCTAGACCGAAATTTGGCATTGTCCATAATGGGCAGAAAAAAGAATACGCTGTAAATACCCCGAATGTAAAGGCTTTACTCAAACCGTTTGTGAGAAATGTTGTGTGGGACTTCGCTACAACAAATCTAACAATTGTTTCAAAAATTTTCATGTAAATTCAAATTTTAAATATGCTCAGTTTTTGTACCACTTGGCAAGATGTTGCGACAAACCCATTTTTCCAAATAAAATTTTATTTTTCTGTTCTGAATTTTTTTAATTATTTTTCCATGCGTAAAATGATGCATTTTAATATATGTGTAAGAATTTTTTTAATCGGAGTTGTTGAGTTACAAAGGGTTATTTAAATTAAGTTATTTAAATACTTTTGCTTGATTTATGGGTTCGCTTTTGTCATATTATGTATCACTGTACTGTGATAATAACTGTGCATACTTTTCTCCTAATTGTTTTTGAGTTAGTCGAAGGGCACATTATGTATACAAACTAAAAGATTAGTTTAATTGCAACTGGTTTTCGGAATTGTTAACCTCCCTATGATAATGTAAAAAACTTAGAAACATAGAAATATTTAACTGTCAACATAGAAATATTTAACATCTATGAAGACATTAAAGACGTAAAACTTTTGGCGAGAAAAATCAATATTTTCGATAATCCGGTGTCTGTAAATACAGGAATTATTCTTCTATTTATCTGACAGTTTGTGTCATGGAAGAATTTATCTTTTATATTCTTACATGAAATTTAATTTTTTTAAGAGATTGGTATGATCCCCTACACTTCTTGAAGCATAAGAAAAATATATTTTGTAATCATTGATATTATTTCTGTTATCACCATTCCTTTTTCTACGTGAATTCAGAGCGAACAACTATGAACGAGGTATCATTGAAAGATTTTTGAACAGGCTTCTGACTTATTAGTATGCTCGCATTTCATTAAAACACGTTCTTTTATTAAGAATTGCAATTGATTTAAAATTTACTATAAATAAAACTATAAGGGGAAAACTCCTTGCCGGCTCGGGCTACAGGCGCAAGTAGATTTCGAATTTAAGTACTAATTTCACCAACAAAAACTAAATGAAGACTAGAGATAAACTCAGTTTAACAATTTTATCTGGCCGCTTTTGATGAGATTTTAATTTGATTTTTCTGTAAAATCTGGATTTTGTTGCATTCAAATATTTCAATTTGTTGATTTTCTGTAAGCAAGTAAAGCCTATCGGTTTACAATGGCAGTCTATGGGAATTTGGCGAAACATTAGAGATATCGACAAGTTGGCGTTACTTTTGACGACTAATATTGGTCGCCAAATTTGGCGATACATCTACACGTTGGCGACAAACTTGGCGGTATTTAGCGACAGAACAAGGTCCCCCAACGTAACCCCCCTTATATGTATGGAGATACGATAGCGTAATATATATATATATATATATATATATATATATACATTTGTATTTTTCACGTGGAAAATCTTGCAACAGAAAAGTAACTTTTGTGGTAAGAATTTTATTGTGTTTTTTTTTTCAATTGTTGGCAACTGCTATAACGAAATTTTTAAATTTTCCTGCCATTTTTCTGTAAGAGCTGGTTTTATCAGAATCGTGTTAAGGCGGTATTCAAAATGTTTAACTCTCCCCATTTCTACTACCTTGGGCCGATTTTTCTCATCTACAATCCACGCCGAGATATTAGTCATCTAAATGTGTTTGGCGAGTTTGAAGACGATCCGTGCATAATTGTAACTTTTACCGTGCGGACAAAATTTAGTACATACGTATATATATATATAAAAGAAAAAAACAGGGGGGTGGGGCATGTGATTTATAACAACGTTGCTAATACACATTTTATAATGGATGTTGATTCGATACTTTTATATGCATAATGGTGTAGTTATATTTATATATTTATCAATTCATATTAAATTTATTCACATTCATTAATATTTAATAAAGTCAACGATTAACTTGTATTTAAATTTTAGCCCACTCAGGACAATGTCATATTAATTTCTAATAGTATACTATCTTAAATGAGAATAAAATGCATAATTAGTGTATTTGTTATACCTAATGCTATGACAGTATGGATTTTAATTTGCTAATTTGTTTTTTTCCTCTATTCGTTTTAATCTTGTTTCATTTTGAACTTAATTGGTGTTCAATGGTTTATTTCTCGGTTTTCTGTGTGTGGTAGTCCCAAATTCCTATTCTTTAGCTAATTTATGACTAATATGAAGATGAAACCACACATTTTATTTGTGTATTTTAAGGCAGTTGGGACTCGATGATTCTGTCTAAGTTCTACAAATTTCTCCCACTCCATTTCTGTTATTGGATTTCTGCTGTTGTTTTTTACTATGTTTTTGGAATCTATGTTAAGTGTATTGGGGGGAAATGTCTTTGTTAATGCCTTTTTATTCATAATTTCACAGTTTTTGTTGATGGTCAGTAATGTTTATTTAATGGTTATATATATATATATATATATAATCGGTTTTGAGTTGCTGGGGTCATATAAGGAAAAGTTATGAAGGAATTTTTCAAAAGTCGCACCATGGTAACGACTGTAATAGAGAGTATTTCTTACGAAATCTACCTAAAATCGAATGAGTCCACGCTCAGACAATAGCAGTGATTTTCTTAAAAGGTGTCATATATTCTGTGAACAACCAAAGTCATAAAAATGGAAGATCTAATTGAATTTAGAATTTCTATATAAGAGGATTAAAACCGGAAAGCAACACATGCTGCTTTTTATCACCTTTTAAGGGTACAGATTTGTATTAATATGCAAATTTTCTTTTTAAATTGCAGAATAATGAATATCTTTCCTATAAAGTGTTTTTTGTGCTCTTGCCCCATCTTGAAAAGAGAGTCTCTATCAAAAAAAATCAACCTTTACGGCACATTATATAGTTTCTGAATAAGAAAACCTACCAATCGGATGCGTTTGAAAGCAAAAATTAATTAAAAAATGAGTCAGAAAATAAGCAGTTTGGATATGAGTAATACGATATTTTTTTCTTCAACTTCTATGTATTTTTAATTTGTTTTTGCTGTGAGAATTGGTCCTATCAAAAACTTGTCAATATAAAAAATGTAGATGATATTCAGAAGATGTATAAAAAATTTAAGCAGATTGGATATCTTGTGAATGACAAAGTTATGGATTTTTTTCTTATTCAACCCCCCACCCCTTTTGTTTATTTTATTTTATTTATTTATTTATTTATTTTGTGGTAAAAATTGGTCCCATCAAAAACTTGTCAATATAAAAGTTGTAGAAAATTAAAAATATATGTAATATATAAAAAACAATAATAAAAAAGCCTTCTTATTGGCAGTCTTTGTCCGCTAGAATTTTAAAGATAAGTATATATTGTTAATTTTTTTAGAATCAGTAATTACCGTTAATAAAATGTAACTCATTTCTGTAGGGTTTAAATTTAAATTCTTTCACTAAATAAAATTTATATTTCAATAAATGTGTATCAGAGTTGGTCACTGAATAAAGCTATTGGTACTTAATATATTATCATTTCATAATTTTAGAAACCAAGGAAGATTTTTCTAACTGGGATAGTTAAATTTCATTTGCAAAGCTACTCCTTTCAACTAGTACTACTGGTTACTCGAAGTCGTAGCTTAAACAAAATCTTAGAAAAATCTAAAACAACATTTTTACATCAAACTCTAATCTTTGATTATTGTACATACAATATACTTATTTAGGATTGAGTTGATTTTTGATGGCCGATTATCTACTCGAGGAATATAGGCCCAATGGGGAGTGCCCTTCACGGGCTTCTTCCTAAGGGAACCTAATCCGTATTTACGCATGGAAATCCAAGGTTCGAAGAAAACCATGAAAACTCCGAACGATCAGATCGACGTGCACGATTCTGTTCAAACCCAGCACCTCCTGTCTACCAGCTTTGAGAGAAGAACCTCTCGGCCACTGGTGGAGCCATATACCTATTTAGAAACGTACAATGCATTAAGAAATTATAAGATCACTAACGAATTGGTGCACTTCTGAAGAAGAAGATACAATATGAATTTTTTAGCGTGTGCATTTAAAATTCATCGAAGAACGCTTTATGTTATAATTGCTACATTAAAATTTAAGTTACATTTTATTAAAATCTTCTATTTTTTTTAAAAACGTAAATAAGGTGACTGGTGAGAAATTATAAGGCCACCTGAGGAAATTAGCAATTTATACGTCACATCAGAATCATTATAAAACGTACGCGTTTGTATATCGTGAAAGTATTCCCGAGAAGCAAATATGCAGGTTTAGATAGTGTTATTTACGATGTATTTGAAGGCGGCGCGGGGTAAAGAGTCTGAGACCGAAGTAAGAAAAATTTGGTTTTATAAGGGTGATGGTAAATCTGAACGAGAAATAGCTCGGTTAATGAAGCGTTCTAAAACTGCCATTCACAATGAAATAATTAGAAAAAAAGATTCAAATAAAATTAAACGATCTGGAGGAGAAAGGATTTTGACAGCATGGGATGATCAACAAATATTTCGATTATCAACTCAAAAAGGTCTTTCAACTCGGGAAATTTCGAACTGTTTCCCAAAAGAGACTCACATGTAACAATTTGGAAGAGTCTGAAATCCAATAGTAATGCAAAGTGTATGAAACTTTTGAAAAAACCCGAGGTTAATGAAACATCATAAAGAAGAAAGGCTGAAATGTCCTAAAAATGTCATGTAATGGGACAAGAAATGGAAACAAGTGATATTTTCAGATGAAAAAAAAAATCTTGACGGTCCGGATGGTTATAAACACTATTGGCATGATTTGAAGAAGGAACTAAAACAATGCTTCAGTCGACAAATGGGAGCAGGATCAATATTGATTTGGGGAGCTTTTAGTCATGATGGATTATGCTATTTAACCCAAAGTTCGGGACGTATGATCTCTGCGTAATATCAGGCTATGTTATATGATCATTTGATACCGTTTGGACTTTTTTAGGTGGTGCTAACTATATGTTTCAGCAGGACAATGCTTCTGGCCATGTGTCTAAATCCACCCAGCAATGGTTTAAAGAAGAAAAAAATCATGTTTTGCCATGTCGAAGTCGAAGTCCAGACTTGAAACCTATGGAAAATCCTTGAGGCGTATTAAATCGCAAAGTTTATGCTAATAACAAACCGTTTTTATCTGTCAATGAACTAGAAGTAGCCATTGTAAAAGAATGGCACAATATTGCTGAATCTGTACTTAATCACCTGGTCAGTTCTATGAAAAATAGAGTGTTTGAGGTTATAAGGAAAAATGGAGGACCAATATCGTATTAATTTACTTAATACTTTTGTTTTTAGACAAGTGGTCTTATAGCAGGTCTTCAAGTATTGTTTTATAATCCCTATTTAAGAAAAGTTGTAATAAATGAAGTTATTTGTTACTGAAATAAAGTTATTATTATTTTTAGATATATTTCAGTGCAATAAAAAATATGTAACGCAATCAGTTACACTAGTTGAAAAATGGAAAGTTTGACTCGATTCAAATTACTCAGAAATGCAGTGGTAAAACAGTCTGCATCTGCCATTTAAGGAAAAAAAAATTATCTTCGCCATGTTCTTATTAACAATCTTATTTTTGAAATAATTAAATAAATACGTTTTTAAGTAGAAGTATCTTCATAAACTACAGCAATTAGCATAGGATATTATGGTTAACAGACACAAAAATATTTTTTTTTATTTTACATTTGAGAAAATTGTGAGTATTTTAAATTTCGCGTTCCTTTTTTTTTTTTATTATCATTTGAAATGGCTAAAGAACATAATACACTGGCAGAAACTGCTTTGAAGATGATTCCATCTTCAGCTTATCAGAATTTTTTCTTATAAAGTAAAAGAAAGTGAGTTAAATCTGTACTTTGGTCAAACATCCCAAATTTCCTCTATCATTAAAACAACCCTTTCTCAACATTTAACAAGATAGAGAAATCCTGCGTGAAGTTCTGATTATGAAACACTTCCCGGCACATTAAGGTAAAAGGTAATATCGAAGTAAACAATTTGGAAAACGCATAGCACACATGAAAATCCAATTTTAGAAATTACTGTCTATAGTTGGAAAATGTATCCTTTTTTTTTTTTTTTTTTTTTTTTTTTTTTTTTTTTCAGATAGTGTACATGAACTGTAGGTTCATGCAGGGTGATCAATTTAAAAGAGAACCCGTTGGTTCGTCTAATTAACCATAAATCTGATCGATGTGGCAACTATTCTAACACTGAAGTATAATTGCTTGAACCTTCTTTAAGTGTGGGAAGCAATTTCCAACACTGTTGGAGTGTTACAACTTTATCTGAGAGGTAAAATAGATATGGAGACGCACAATGTTACTTAATCCTGTGATAATTTCATTTTTGAAAAACATAATTTAATTCAATTTTTTTACATTATCATTCCTTACAGCAAATGTTGAAAATGTCCCCACCATTTCGAATGCAAAGATGAACACGTCGAACCAAGTTTTTTGACACACTTAACAACCTTGTTGGTGTTATTGACGAGATTTCTTCAGTTATGATTAAGCACTTCCATTGTTAGGTTTGACGTGTGTGAAGGGGCTCCGTCTTGCTGAAAGCAGTGTTAATGGTCCTTTATCTCCAGTGAAACAATAAAAGTTTGAATTATGTCCAGGTACACTTCAGAAATGATGGTGTGAGTAACAAAAAATGGTCCTATCACCTTTCGCTTTGAGAGCGCACTCCACACACCAATCTTTTGGATGTGTAAAGACGATCCCCTTAGCTCATGGGGATTCTCTTGACACCATAGGCAGAAATTTGCCTATTTACATAGCCATTATCCCTTAAATACGCGATTTTTTATTGTGTTTCGAAAAAAATATATATCATTCTCTAAAAGGTTTATTACACAGGAAAAAAATAATGAAAAAAATCAGAGATACATGTTTCATATAATACGTCAATCTTTTCTTCTGTTGCACATCTGCAATAGAAGTAAAAACTGCTGTCGTGTGGCTGTTTTCCTCTAAAACATTGCAAATTAGTAAATATTTTGATAAGTATGTCTCTAAATACCTTATTTTATATAATTATTTATTTTATAAAATTTAATCTTTAACCCTTTAATTCCCATGGTAGAATACGTTCTAGAAATTATATAGTTCAGGGAATCTGACTTTACACTAGAAAGCTTCAATGGTTAATTTCGTTTTATTTAAGTACGGAATGTCTGTTAGTAATTAGAGCAAATATTGCTATTTTAATTTTCTGGTGCTAATTAGGTATATGCAAATAAAAAAAATTATTAAATTCAAAATACTGTTGTTTGCATATATGCAAAGCTGTGCACTAAAGGGTTAAGGTGAAACCTAGCTTCATCTGAGAAGTAAAAATAATTAAGCTTTTGAATGTTGTTGCGAATAAATCGTCAAAACTAAAGACAAAAATGCAGTCGGTTTCCTCGATGACTTGGGCGCAATACCCGCACGGACTGTAAACGATACGGGTAAAATTTTAAATGGTGTTTCACAACCTGATGCGCAGAACCATAGGATATTCCTTGCTTCAACTGTAATTTTCGTATGGGCTTACTTGGGATTTATTCCAAGGAAATTTTGATGTTATCAAGCTTTCCCAGTGTTAACACAGTTCGAATTCGCTGTTTATCCACATCCATGACACTTTTCGTTGAACGAAATCTTTTAACCATTTTAAAGATGCAGAATTTTGAAGGTATTGGTCTTAATGGAAACTTCGAATAAAATTTCTCTCCCTTTTTTTAAAAGATTTAATCGTAACGTATTTATCGTGAAGAAAACATATTCTTAAATAGAAAAACAAGTAATTACAACTTTCATTAAAGTCAAAGAAATAGTTCATGCAGACGATTTTTATTGTTGCCATTCATAATCTTACAAAATGAGTTTTCAAAAATAAAAAAAATAAATAAAAACTTTGAAAGAAGCAAACGATTTACTCAAATCATTTGCGCAGAATCGGATTAAAAATTACTAATGATGTTCACTCGAATTTAGGTTTAAAAAATGAGTTTTCGCATTTAGAAAATGAAAAAAACGATACCCACACATTAAATAGAGACATATTAAATAAGCAATGATGTTAAAAGGCTTGCTACATATATTATAGATGTGGATAATACAAAAAACAAACGGGTACTCTGTTAAATTTATCAGCCTATATATATACTATATAATACGATAAAATTTAGTTCAGTCCGGGAGTACATAACACAGTTGAAAACACCCCTTAATCAACTTCCATCAGTAAAGAGAAATGCACTGGAAATCTATTGTAAAGCCCTGTACATGATCTACAGGATTTATCATTTATACACGCCAAGTAATAAAATAAACAGTCAAGTGCGAGTATTACTCGTGCTCAGAGGGTTCCGTACAAGAAATCTATGAATTATTATCTCTATTAACTATGAATTATTATATTATTACTATCAATTATTATCTCTATTAACTATGAATTATTATATTATTACTATGAATTATAATAACAAATATTGCTATCCTGTATAACACTTATTAAAATCTTAACATAATCTACTTATGATGTACTTAATTCGATACTGACAATAAAAGTTTTAGATATTTAAACTTCATTTGGCATTTCATAAAACTAAATCCAGAGTATTAATAATCTTTTGTTTTTACAGTGTAGCTAAAACAAAACCCTTGTTCAAAGTTTAAACTTGGCATTGTGCTAAGTGCGCTTCGAGAGGAATTCGCAAAGTTGCAACGCCGCCTTGGTCCGTAAAGCATTTTTCCAGATATGTTTTTATATAACTTTTAACCCCTTGAAGGGCGGTGGGATATATTTCATCCCACCTACGATTAATGAATATTTGCACCAGAAAAAATTTATAAAATTTTCCATTTCTAACTTTGGAGGGGAAAAGTCGTAAAATAGCTTTTCCTTATTTTGAAATAATTTTTTTCTAAATTTCCGGTGGGAATTCAGCATTACACAAACGCAACTGCTAGCCCCTCAAGGGGTTAAAGACACGGGAGACGTATTGAGAGAGCCACTCAATGCAAACTAGTCGCGAATGCCATGGTATTTATGTGATTAATTCTAATTAAATTAGTCTGTTTTTATCAATTTGACGTTTATTGCTTTTATGCTGTTATTGGACATTGCATTACACAAAAGTATCAGTAAAAGTTGTTATATGGACTTTAAAAGCAGATGGTACATAGAGTACGCCGCGCCTGTCATTATGTATGTCCAAACCGTCTGTGTCTTTTGGAGTTAATATCTCAGCTAATGACTGAAGTTTTTTTTTTTTTTTTTCTAAAATTATTATCAACAATGCTATTATACTTCTGCTACGATAGGTACCTCCAGTGTTTCTCAACACCTTTGTTGAATACCTGCAAATCGAAATTTGTGTGTAATGGGAAAATGCGCTTTTCTCAAAAACTATGCGACCAAGAAAAATCTCTATAGTTTTCCTGCAAGGTGTAAATTAATGTCTATTATCTCTAGTTTTTTTTATAATTATAGTTTCAGTAGATTCGGAAAAGTGGGGAGGGTCATATTTTTGCACTACATTTTCGAGGAAATCTCTGAAAAAATAATACCTAAAATTAAAAAAATGTATTTTTGAGTTCAGCGTTACGAAAGCTTTCACACAATACCCCCACAGTATACAAAGAAAAGAATTTTTTTCAAGTAACTTATATATCCCCTCTACAATTTTCCTAAATATATTTGAGAATGTGTAATAATCTGTACACATGTGGGTCAATAGTCTTTATTTCTTCCCCCAAAATTGAACTTTCCCTGTTCCACAGTTTACGAGTAAAATGGCTGTGATAGACAGACACAGGAGTGGTGGTATAATGGTTCTGTTTTTACATTTTAAGTGCGGAATCCTAAAAGTAACTGTCAATGCACTTTCAGCAACTGTCACTCTTAAAAAGTACTATAACCGAATTCTTTCGCGTGTCCCTGTAAATGAAGGTTAAATGCTATGCATAGAGTAAGTATATGGTAATGCAGCTTAGTGGCGTATGGGAATTTCAAAGTATTTCAAATAGTTTAAGAATTTTGGAATAAATCGAAAAGGATTATTTCCCATAAATCATAATCTAACGAGATTCTTTCGAATGTCCACTTAAACGAACTTAGGATCCTACACACTTCATTTTCAACAACGAAAAACATGCCTTTGTAAGAATTAATAACACATAATTACATTGCAATATGAAAATATTTGCGCAATCTAAAGCACGACAAGATGTTCAAGCAGATAGGAACTCAGACAAAACAAAGTAATGAACACCTTTCTACTATTTTGGAAAATGTTAAAATCGAAATAATACCCTAATACAAAATTTTATAATATCAAAGAAAAACAGATGATATTTCCAATATTGATACTAGTATTCTTTTATCTAATGTTGTTTGTGGCAAACTTAGTAAGATGCCTTACGTTATTTATTTATTTACTTTCAATCCCTGAACTATACATCCATCTTGAAATTTAAAATCTATACTTTAAACTCGCTGTCAAAAAACTATATCTTAAAGGTAATTATAAATATGGTTGACAAAATTACATCACTTCTACGTTCTCGGTTTGTCTCATTCCACTTCCAGTCTGTTTAAAAAAGAAACGAGATCTCAAGCAATTCGTCATAAGTATATTTCGTCACAAGTAGAATTTTGAATGAACTCCAAATAACCTTTTTTTCGGGCTTGCTGAAAGAATTAAATTTGCCGACGCGATGCAAAGTCACTGAACGAAAAATTAAAAATGATTCACGCTAGCAAAAGGAAAACAAGAAAGAAAAATATTGCTTGAAGCATCATGAAACACTTCCCAACACATCCAAAATGTTATAACGAATTTTCACAGTTAAATGAGACGAAAAAAACGTGTAAGTGTCACCGTTTAGTAATTTTACAGATAATATCTATGTGAAGAGTTTAAAAAATGCATAACTCATTTAAAAACTGAATTTCAGAAATTACTACACATAGTCCGAAAAGAAGTTGAATTCATTTGTGGAGCTCTCTATATAATGTATAGATTTGTATTCTGCATATGCTAAAATTTAGTTCAGTTAGAAACCGCCTAAAACAATTGAAATTTCATATTTAACAAGTTTCGCCAATAGACGGAAATATTCAAATTCTTTTGTATAGCCCAGCGTATTACCTGCCGATTTTTATAGAAATAACATATTAAGCTAAAATGTTATTCAGATAAAAAACGCATTACAAAACTAAAAGTAATTACCATCAGTAGGCCGCAATGTAATCTTTGTGTAGTCTTATAAAGGAATTTATTTATATTCTACAAACAACTCTTACAAGGAAGGTCTCCATACGGGCATATTCAGAAAAATCTGAAAAAATTACAGAGTGTTCTTCTCATGTGGATATATATATTTATAAAAAAAATTGGAGGAACCTTGATAGAACTTTCGTAAAAAAATAATGAAAATTTCGTTTATTTGGCGATTTATCACCGGTTGGTGATGAAATGAAATTTCGAAAAATACTTCTTTATGTCGAATACTCTTTAAGATAAAAATGTTTCATATTGAACTGTTTAAATAAATTTAATGTAAATAACTTTAGTTTTGTCAATTTTAGTTTGATTGAACTACAATTCTGTGATATATATATTTATAATGAAAGTTAAATATCAATTTTCATGAATTAAAACAAAATTTAAATTAATTAAAATTGTTTCAATATCTCAAAATTAAGTCCAGTTGAGCACTGTCGATTCAAATTTGTTGCTATGGAAACTATGAATTCTTTGATATTGAAATTAAAATGAATAACTGCTAAATGAATCTTGCCTTTACTTTGGAATACGCTTAAATATATGAAAGTATTTTTTGTATATGAAATTGATTTTAAAGTAGTAAAATTAAATAACAAGCAACATAAATATGTAATACGATAAAATGTATTTATTAAACTCTCTCATTGTTTATGTTTAAATTCATTAAGTACTTTTTACACGCTTTCTAAAAAACAATTAACAAACAATTTTCAGGTGCATTAAAATCGTTTGCTTTTGGCGAGAAAAAGTACTGTTCGCCAAATCGCGTGACGCTTTCGTCTTTTCGCACCAAATACTCGAAAGTACTTTATTTTTTTACAGACTTTCTACTGTAATTCCGCCGCTAAATTTGGATTATCCTTTATTACATACGTAAGTAGTTTAATTGGTATTTTTTTCAAAATATTATGAGTATGCCCAGTAAGGAGACCTTCCTTGTTAGTATACTCAGCATGATATAATTCCTACGATTAAAAATAACCTTAAATAGTCCACACCTAGAAATAGTAATACATACGAAATAACTTGTGCACTCCTCTATATTATATGTATAAGTTATACACACCACGTAATATGACAAAATTAGTTAAACGCATACCATAACTTAAAACGCATTTCTAAAAGTTACCGTTCATTTACACAGTACTCTAACCGAGTTATTTTCCGTGTGTCTGTAAATAATTGATACAAGCTATGCAAACCATACATTACTGTAAGAATCTTGAAGTAAACATTATCAGTTAATCCCTATCGTGAATCAGTTTCATTATGTCTGAAATAGTGTAACATTATTAAAGCTCACGTTTCCTGTGGGTTTAGGTGAAAACCATCATATATATAATTTCTGATTTTAGTATCATTTTTCTTTCCACATACTAAAGGCACAGCGGTGAACGGGAAATTTTTCGAAAAGCTCTGCTATCGACGTTTGATGCAGTATACTTATATATTGTTACAACACATTGTTTGATAAAAATAATTACAGTTAATCAAAAATTTATTTAAAAAAATATCCGCAACTAATCTCAAAGATTGTGGTGAGAAACCCTCGTATAGTCTACTGTTTTTTTTGTTGTTGTTGTTGTTTGTTTTGTTTTTTTTACATTGATAACTCTATAGATTCATTACATTTAATATATATATTTTTAGAATGCCCACTAACAATACTAAAAATCATATATATATATATGAAAAATAACAATAATGTGTTCAAATAAAGTTTTTAAACTTATTAAAAACTATATTTTAATATTGGGCCTGCGTCAGGAGTTAGCAACCGAAGAAATCTCCAAAGATTCTATTTACACCTTTATTAAGACTATTATTAAGACTATTTACAATCAGACTTTTTGATTTTAGTGCGAAATTCGATTACATGTCTTCAATTTGTGTTTTATTTTTATTTTTGTTGTTTTATTTATTAATTGATAAATGTATAAATTCTGTTAGGGAATATCAGATTGAATAAAATGATGAGCTATTTATATTAATTTATGTGCAAACGGATTTATCTTTCGTAATCGTCTAAACGCGATAGATTAGGTTTGAAAAGATTCATGCTTGAAAGTTAATTTTAAAATAACAAAAAATTAGTAAATAGATATAGCTTTCAAACAAACTGCATTTAAAAGTACATTTATTTCCCTATTTGAAGGTGTAAGTATTGAAAATGTGCGGTATTTAGAAGTTTACAAATTGCGATAAAATTTAAATTTAATCGTCTGCTGTTGAAATCGTCAAAATGACATCAAGGTTACGTACGGACACGTTTGACCTTTACAATACAGATACACTGCAAACGATTTTTCTCCGTAGGCCACAATGTAACTTGATTCTTTTATTTATCCCTGTAAATTAATGATAAATGATTTGAACTAAATATTATTCTACATAGAGCATGGTTTAGTGCACAAAAATATTTTATATCAATTTCAATATCTTTGAAATAGCGTAACTACACTGGCCCCCAAAAGTTAAGGTACAGGGACTGGATGCTTTCGATTGCACACGTTTTGTCGAATATCTACCAATATTATTGGCGAATTGTTCTTGAACTTCTATGATGTAAAGAACATGTTTGATTTTATATTTCTCTGTGAAGACTTATCGGGGGTACAATTAGGGGGCTAATAATAAATTTAATAATAAAATAATATTTGCGATCACCTATGTAACAGAAAAGGCTGGAAATAGTTTGTCACTGTGGTAAATGACTATTTGGGTCCTGTTCAACGTTTTTATGCATTTGTGTAAGCATAGCACTCATATTCGTGAAGATGTTAACATTTTTGGAAAAATTCAAAAGTTTTTTGTTTATAGCATACAGAGTTTTTAACCAAATTTAACACAACTTTCCAAAAACCTGACAAAGAACAGTAGCAACAGTATACTGCAATTAAAACATGAATATATTGAATATTTGATGAGATATGGGCATTTGTATGAAATAATTTTTAACTGCGCATGCGTGGAAGATCCTAAAATTTTTATTATATAATTTGGTAGTCAGCTATTTAGGGCAACTTGTATAAAAATTCCAGTCGAATATCGCTAAATTCACAAAGATAGGGTTGATATAGTGAGTTGCTTCCTAAAAATGGCTTTATTATAAGGGATTTTCCACAACTTTTCAACCAGCTCACTATATGTTTCTAAGTTTTCACAACATTTGACTGGAATTTTTGTAGAAGTTGCCTTAAAATACTGACTACCAAATTATGAATTAAAAATTTTGAAAAATTTCGCGCATGCGCAATGTGCAGTTAAAAATTATCTCATAAAAATGCCTATATCTTATCAAATATTCAATATATTCATGTTTTAAATGCAGTATACTTTTGCTACTATTCTTTGGCAAGTTTTCGGAAAGTTGTGTTAAATTTGGTTGAAAACTCTGTATGCTATAAGCAAAAAACTTTTGAATTTTTCACAGACACAATAACATCTTCACGAATATGAGTGCTAGGCTTACACAAATGCAAACAAGCGTTGAACAAGACCCAAATAGTCATTTACCACAGTGACAAACCATTTCCAGCCTTTTCTGTTACATAGGTGATCGCAAATATTATTTTATTATTAAATTTATTATTATCCCCCTAATTGTCCTCCCGACTAAATCTTCACCAAGAAATATGAAATCAAACATGTTCTTTTCATCCCAGAAGTTTAAGAACAATTCGCCAATAATTTTTGTAGATATTCGACAAAACGTGTGCAATCGAAAGCATCCAGTCCCTGTACCTTAACTTTTGGAGGCCAGTGTACTTTAAAATACACTGCAAAACAATTTTTCCCTTTGACACCACTATGTAACGTAATTCATTTATGTTTCTGTAAACAAACTTTAACACTATTTCTACCAGCGTCCAATGCCACCTTTTAAGATTTTGATTTATACTTATTTCATTTGTAATTTTTAAAGCTAATAAGCGTGGAAGTAAGCATTTCAATGTATTATAAGGTGTCTTTGATTATTTTCATTTAAGAACTACAAATAAAATTACCAGAAATTAAAATCTTTAAAGGTGTCTTTTAACACCGGTTGAAATAGTGTTAAAGGTTAGACACATCATCTTCAATAGCAAACATGACATAATAAACATTGAAAAGCATGTATCAATTACATGACAATCCGAGAATGTTTACCATTGTTAGATCATGGATAGACGGCAAAGAGACAAACCGAAGTCATAAACACTTTTCAACCATGTTGGAAAGTTTAAAAACAAGGTACGATTTTCAGTGAATTTTTGAGAAATGAGTGCGAATTATTTTTTAAAGCTTTCGAACATAGTCGAAAAGTGTTTATGAATTCGGTTTATCTCACCGTTTGTCTGTCTATGGACTTTTTTCAGTCTAACTCTCGTAAATATAGTCAGATTCTCATGAAACTCATGTAAATTCTTGGGGGTTTACTATGTCATTTGCAGTATTGAAAATGAAGTCTGTAGA
Source organism: Maratus speciosus (assembly GCA_963932465.1). Taxonomy (NCBI): domain Eukaryota; kingdom Metazoa; phylum Arthropoda; class Arachnida; order Araneae; family Salticidae; genus Maratus; species Maratus speciosus. Next base: position 283,088,507 of record OZ010791.1, on the reverse strand, counting down.
ATTCACGGTTCGTTTTCTGGGAGCCTCAAAAGAATTCCGTAACATTAAGGTCCATGTGGGAAAATCGTTTGTAGTGTATTTTAAAGATGTTGCATTATTTAAAACATATTGAAATTGACACATATCACTGAATGACAGTTTAAGGTGCTTTCTGTAGAATAGTGTGTATAGAATTTATCGTTCATTTGCAAGTGCACAAAAAAAAGAATTTCGCTACAGCCTATGAACAAAAATTGCTCGAAGTGCGCTTTCATTTGTGGTACTAATTTTCTCTCTTTTTTTCATATTACTTCGTGTGTAAAAATGCTATAGATCATATAAAGGGTTGCAAAAAAGTTCTCAGGCACATTTCCGTTTATTAGCAGAAATGCTGAATGGTAATTTTAAACTATGCTATTGGTCTAACTAAACAATGTTTTAGCATGCTATGTAGTATACGTACAAATCTCTTGATTATATACAGGGCTGCACCAAAAAACTCGAATATGTTTTCGGCTATTGATGGTAAATGCAGAGATTTTTTTAAAACGTGTTATACGTTTTTCAAATTGTTTAAATGTTACATTTCACCTTAATAAACTTTGACGTTTTGTTACCGCATTCTGAATGTGTTGGAATGCGTTTCATAATATTTAAAGCGTTAGAAACTTGCAAATCAATAAGTAATGGACGATGAAAAGGAAACGTACATCACGTCCAGGTTACGCAACTTTTTCCAACTATCATATGCATGTTGTTTTTAAATTTTCATTTTAGGTACAGTGAAAGCAGATTATGCAAATAAACGTAGTAGTGTTCACTCAAAGAATGTGCTTTAATCAGCAAATATTCAAAGATCACGACTCTTTAATAAAAATTCCTAATAGAAAACGCACGATAACAGACTGTTTCAAGCACCACACACAAAATTCTAAAGACTCAAAGCTAAGTTTTTAACTTCCATCTAATTAGATAGGAACTAATTTAACTGTAAATGAAGAATATCGCTGAAGTATCGCGTAGGAATATCACGATAGTACTACTTCACAGATTATCAAAAGAACGTATCGCTTTAAGGAGAAAGCTATTGAGATTTTATTGCATGTAATCGAGAGCCCCGTTGCTATTTAAATTCGTACGCATTAAACAGTCTTTATTTCTGCGTTTAAGCGTTTTGCATAAACATTTGTCCTAAAAGCTCCGATTCTCCTAAAACAAACAGATCAAATTCAATGTCAGTGTGAATCCACGGATTATGCTCGATTTAATTTAAAAGATAGTTATTAGTTTTAGTTAAAAGTTTATCTAATCTAGTGGTGAATACCGTAGAAAATAATTTATATTCTTTTCCTTCAAATCCTACAAAAAGTTTTTACAATTTAAGGTTAACTTAAATGACACTAATTCACAAAATCAATTCCTACAATTTTTAATGCTTATAAAGATCTCTTGAAAAAAAAAAAAAAAAACCTTAAAAAAGACACTTATAATTTCTGAAAGAAAGCATCAAATTTTAATGAAGTTGGACATTTGTTTGTTGATTTTATTTTTTACGAAAAATGTACACACATACTTGATTCTTTTAAATACATGTATAATCAGTTCTAGTAATTTAAGTGTGCAAAAATTTATTCTTTTATTTTAATATTCTTTTATTTGTCTTTTTTTTTACTGCAGCTCTTGAAATTCTTTTGCGTTTCCAACTCTAAAAGTTATCGCTTTTCTTAAAAGTTGAAATAGCTATTTCATGCATTTGTAAAACAAATCCTCGGTTTTATTAGCGATATAAATAGAATACTAGATATTAATGGATTTTGAAATTTACATGCTGTCTTAGTATTATGAAAAATTCTATATTTATTGCATAGTCTTTTTATTAAACATTGATGCAATAAATATTTTTATCCACCAAACTTAGATTTAAAGTATTACTATAATAATTTTAAAGTCAGAGTGGGTTATCTTCTGTGATTTATATTTTATTTTAATAAAATACAAAAACTTTATGAGTAAATATTTCTTTAATATAGAACGATTTCTTCTGGAAGTTTCATGGAACTTCATGAAAATAAATAGACACTAAATAAATTCCCAGTTTAATAATTTAATAATTAAAATGAGATTCCCATTTTTTTTTTTTTTTTTTTTTTTTTTTTTCTCTAAAAAATTTGAATCTCGTAAGATAAATGACTTAGAAAAAAATATTTAACTAGTTAAAAATTGAGTAAAAACAGGAAATTTTAGATAATAAAACAGCCTTTAAAATTCATTTGAGGAAATTAGTAGAGGTACTATGTTTTAATAAGATTCAATTTAAGAGTTGTCTTCCTCCCCCTTTTTTTAAAAATAAAATCATGTACAAATGTGTTATTTTTTTCATAAAATTCCAAACGTGTGCAATGTGTATGCTTAATAAAAGAAAATCAATTAAAATAACAAAAAAATGTCAGACATAATTAAAAAAAAACGTTTGGAATTTGTTCTCTTTTTTTGTTTTAAAACGCTTCAAAAAGAGAAAGGGCCAAAATGAACTTGTAAGTACAATAACGTTCGACAAAGTTTTTTTTAATTATTATTCCTTCCAAAATTAGAATTTAGACACTTTGGAATTTTACAATGCCGAAACATACTAATAAGCAAAAAGTATCAGTGGCAATGAACTTTCATTCACTGCATCAACTTTCAATTGTTGCTTGCTTCGTATTTTGCGACAGAAATGCAGAAAGCAGTCGTCTTTCTGCAAGTTAAGGTAAGTTAGCTACAGAACTTACTTGTTATATTGCGCATTTTCATCCCTATGGTATAAATCATATCTCTCACCCGCAAGAAAAGTGACACATCTCGACAAAAGTAAATTTGACAGGAGAGGCAAAAGAAAATTTGCATGATTTTTCTGTAACATGAAATTATAGCACTTAGCTCTGCATGCAGGAGTAAAAAATTGCATAAAAGTGTAAAACCCTTAAGAATGAAGACATAGGATGAGGTTTGGAGGGTTGGATCCCCACACCATCCACCGCTATTCTGTGGTCACGAATGGACAAATACCGTAATAAAATGATTTTCCTTATAACTGCACTTATGAAACTTTTTGTGTAGCAAGACACACCTATGACAGACCGATTAGTGGAATAAAACGCAAAATGAATTTTTGCGAGATGTGTCACTTCTCTTGCGGGTGAGCGATATATTAAAACATCCTAAATATTATCTTTTTAATTGAAATATTTAAGAGTTAATTTTTTTTTAAATGTTGTCCAAGAATGCTTTTTAAACTATCTAGATTTGAAACTTTTGGGTCACTTCATAGAATCTGTGATACAGAGAGAATGTCGAAATTCAATAATGAGTTGAAAATATCTCAGTTAACACTTTGAGGTCTAAGCCCGAGTGTCACTCGTGTTGCTGTTTTCGGTGAAGGAAACTAAGTCCGAGAGTCTCTCAGGGTCAAACTTTAAGTCTCTGAGCTATGAAAATACATACTATATACGTTCGCTGTCTTTTTATATATTATCTATGAGCCTTTTAGTTAAAAAAAATAGATACGTGGCAGTACTAAACAGAAGTAAGTATATGAAAATATCTAGAGTCAGAGCTTAATTCGAACTTATTGTGAACCATGTGGCGTTACTCTTTGAGCTTCGAAATGTACCACACGAAATCAAATTTTACTAAATAACATTTATGTACAAATAAAAGCTATTTTCAGATATTTGTGCAACATTTGGACAAGTTTTTATTCAAGTCCATGTAAAATTTTATCTTAAAAATTATGTTTTCTTATGCGAAACTTTTAAAAAAATATAAAACACGCTTTTTTCAATAATTTCTCATTAAATATTAATTTTTAGAACATTTAAATAGTTCCTTGATTATCAATAAGAACAGTTTGAAGTTTATAATGAAAAAAAATATTAAAATACAGTAAAACCTCTCTAAAGCGACCACTTTCCGTTCCAATAAATATGGGTCGCTCCGAGAGGTGGTCTCTTGATGGAGGTCATATTTATATCCAGAGTTTAATTGTTGAAAAAAGGTAACAATCTATGTTATCTAAAATTTATTTTTCGCATTAGTAAAAGATATAAAAATTTAAGTATTAAAACAAAAGTTAATTACATAAGTTAATTACTGCAGAGTTAAAAAAAAGAATACTTTGACGTTTACTTTGATTTTACGGTTTTATCTTTTAAATCTTTTATTTCCCAGTCCTTTCGAAGTTCAGTAAATAAATGCAATTTTTTTTTCTGGACGGGAACAAATAATGACGATTTCATTAATTTATCTATTTCTTTGAGAGTTTCCCGACCGAATAGGGCAAGGGGAGTTTATTGAACGTCATTCTTACTTTGTCATCAGAGTTAAATTCATAGTCTAAAAAGGCACAAAGGGGTTTAAACACTTAAAATTTACCGGGAAAAAGAAACTAAACTTAGTTTAGAAGTTTGATGAATAATGCGCTCTCTGGAATTTTTTCTAATAAAACCTTCTTCAAGCGACCAGGTGAAAATGGAATTTTCTTCAAAAAAATGGAGGGTGTTCAACTGGGATGGTCTCTGAATGGAAGTAAAATTAGTATTGAGCCAATGGGAATAAATTTCGTTCCCTGAAAAAATGGTCGTTCGGGGAAGTGGTCGCACAGGGAGGTTTTACTGTACACATCTTCCAAGTATTTTTTAAAAAATGATAAAAAGTAACAAATACCCTCAGTCCAGAGGGAGATATGCGATTGAAATAGCTCAGACCTCAAAGTTAAGTTTTAATCGTGAACACGTACACTATATGTCCAAAAGTCGCCATAAAATATTGATTTTGGACATTTATTGAACATCTACAGAAGTACTTCAAAAAACGTTTCTGGACATCAGGAATTTATATATCAATTAGCACAATTTTCAATAAAGGTTTGAGCTGGACACATTCTTCACCTAAAAATAGTGGTTGAAAAATTATCAGAAGTGCCCGTCGTCAAGCGACCATTCGTTACTTTAGATATATTTAAACAGCTAAAACATAAGCAAAGCGTGATAGTAATCATTAAAAATAGGAAAACTCTCTGTCTATGGAAACTTGAGAACGACGAAATGCTTAAGCTCTCACGCTAATTAAAGAAAACTTAATTAGGATAAATATTAGGGGTGCGTTATGATTAATTTTAGAAGTCCATTGCGTGAAAATCATCCCTCGAATAAATATAACTAACAGAAATAATCTATTCAAGTAATTAACTGTAACTAACATTCCTGGGAATATATGGATTAAACATATTTTGAATGATAATTTTCATTTAAAAGAAAATAAATCACAAAGATGAATTGAGTGACTTAAAAATCAAAGTAAATTAAAGGACATAAAATTTATTTACACAATTGAAAAATATTTATCAAATTAAAATAATAAGCTTCCATATGCTAAATATGTTAGTTAATTCGCTGAAATAACTACTGTGTAAACGCAACATTAAATTGCAACTTTAATCTTATTTAAAGAGTGTGATGATGTAAATCATTTCCCAGCATAGTTCTATCGCATTAAGGTGGTCCTCTTTGAAATAAAACATCTAAAAAATGAGAATTAATACTAAATAGGAGAGTGCATGGCTACGAATCTTCTCGATGTAGCGAAATATACTGAAACATTTTTTGTTCAGTTCATATCAATGTGAACTCATTGAAGATCGAAGTTGAGAACATGTACGTTGTAAGTCCAATCATATAATTTGTTGTAACTAAAGTACCTTACCTAGCATTTTTACACGACCACATTACGATTACATTGGGTCACTGACTTGCCTTAAGATAGAATGGCTGTTTTAGTATCAGATGCATAACATCCTTTTTATGATAGTCACGTCACTTGTAGGATTTTGTCACTTTTTTCTCAATACGGCAGGAACCTAAGCAAATTTAGGGTGACGTCATGAAAAAAAATAATTGGTATTTTATAATCCATAATACTTCACTTTTCCAGACCCTTAATAAATATGTACATTCATCCATTCAGAAAATCTGTCTAAAATTGAGTCAGAAAGTCTGGGAGTAGATTTATATTGTCGTTTCCGGTATACTGATATCCGGAAACCAATATTGGCGAAAAATAATACATAATACGCATAAAATAAATATTCTCTCATACAAGATCATAATGCATAAGTGAAATATTTGCATATGTTAAACTACACATTTGTAGCTCTAAGAAAATTTTAGTTACATCATTCATTCATAATTCATAATGATTAATGGTTGATTCTCTTATAATTGTTAAAAAGTTAATTTGGTCAGTTTTACGCAGAGAGTCTTGATTCGATGCATAAAAAGCGGAGATCGAAAGAGGGTAGAAAAAGCTCCAGTAGTTTGATAACTAGGAAAATTAGGGAACCAATAAAATTATTAAAATATGTATATATATCACATTGTAAAATAAGATTATCAAAATAGTCTGTATCTTTAGCACATGACTATATGGATCTTTAGCAACATTTTGTTCATTTGTGTAAGAATAACGCGTATATTTATGGAGATATTATGGATTCTTTAAAAAATTAACGAAATTTACACATGTAATAACATACAGGGTTTTTAACCAAATTAATGTCACTTTCAGAAAACTTGACAAAGTACAACAGAAACGGCATAGTATAATTAGAATATAAATATATTAAATATTTAATGACATATGAGAATTTGTATGAAGCAATTGTTAATTGTGCATGCGCGAAAAATAACAAAAAATTATCGCATAATTTAGTGTAGATAACTATTTAGGGCAACGAATTTTCCAGTGTTTGAGAGTTTTTTTTTGTGGAATGGGTTCGTCCTGAAGATTTTCTAAGAATATCTAAAGGATCAACGAAAAAATAAAATAATAAAATACAATTTTTCAAATGTCTCTTTATAGTGGTCTGCACAGGTAGGGCTCATTATCTGAAGACTCGAACCCGGCCTAGGCATTACGCTAATCACTAATGCCAGGCTGGGCTCAGACCTTAGGTTTTTATAAAGAATTGGGCCGGGGGCCTAACTTATTCTTCCTATCGAGCCGGGACTGGCTTCATTCTTCCTATGCCTGCACCGGCTGAAATTTTCAGTTCCGATCTCGACCAAGCACATATGAAAATCATTGTCTTGGCGTGGCCTGGTTCGTACAAAAAATGAATAAAATTTGACTGGGCCCAAACATTTTTGCAAAACATAATATATTTTTAAATCGCCATTATTTTACAAATAAAGTTTTAATTTATTCTTTTAAAGAATAGTAGATTTCTAGGCAATAAAATTAAAATGCAGTAAAATCTCTGAAAAAGAACTGCCTATAATGGAATCCTACTTTTAACGGAAACATGTGTTGATCCATACAAATTGAATATAATAATACGTGCGAATTGCAAACATTTTACATTAAATACATTTACACGCCTGCTAAGAAGGGAACCTTGTCTATAACGCATATTTTTTCTTTCTTGTCTTAGAAGTTAGAAGATTTTATTTTTAAGATTTTTAAGTTTCCAATACATGGAATATAGATTAACGATATTAATGATAAATGAAACAAACATACATATAGATCAATACAAATAGAGATCCATTAAAAAAATGAATGTCGTAGCCTAGGACTCTTTTTTAAAAGATTATAAATATGCAAAAAATAAAATAAAAATAAATAAAAAATAAATAATATAAGTATTTTTGGTCAGAACTCCTCGTACGAAACAATATTTAACCATATCGACGTAAAAATACATGCTTTCTAGAAATGCAGTAAGGCCGGGAGGTCTGGGGCCAAACTTTTAGCTTTTATGCCCAGCCGGGTCTTGTCAATATTTTTTTTTTGCCCTTGTCCTCCTGGATCGAGCCGAAATTTTAACTTTTATATTGGGCTCGACCGGGCCATTATTATTATTTTTTTGTATGGTCCACTCCACGCTTGGGCCGAACTTTTTTTCTATGGGTCGACCCATGCCCCTCTACTCTCTCATCCCCTTACACTCAACTACTCTTAAAAAGCAACTGAATTTCAGCTCACTGTATCGTCGATATCTGTTTGAACTTTTATAATATTCAACTTCCTTTTTTATACTAGATGCTATTTATGGTTGAATGCCAAACTATGCAAAAAAGTTTTTTTTATCTTTAGCGCGTGCGCAGTTAAAAACTATTTCATACAAATACTAGTAGTTCATTAACTATATAATACATTAATATTCTAATTGTATCATGTTGTTTCTACTGTACTTTGTCAAGTTTTCTGAAAGTAGCGTTAAATTGCATTGAAAATCCTTCATGCTGTAATATAAAAACAAAAAACGAGCGGAAACTCCACTTCTCATCTTCAAATATCTTAAACTTATGGTTTTTTTATGTTTCTTTTTAACCTTGCTTATTTTAACACGTTAAGCGCCACGTCGATCACCGGTGACTGACACTGAACTTTCCGTTTAGAACCCGCTATTCACGGATGACTGACGGTCTAAAATATGATACAAAACTAAAAATATATATATTGTTTTAAGTAATTACTTTAAATTTATTTAAGATTTACTTACCTTTTATTTATTACAGGATTATACTTTCTTAAAAATTGCTTAAAACATTGCAAATTTTTCAGCTTCAGTGTCAGTCACCGTGGCACTCAACGAGTTAAGCAGACATTACAAGCTGATAAGTAGACTTCTTCTGTCAACATATTTTATTTGTTTATTTATTTATCTCATGATGTAAAGCGTTTTTCATATTTAAGCACTTTCAAAATTAGCTTTTACGTGCTTTAAATTAAGAAGTTTTAAAGGTTTGCTAATAGCTGTTCTTTTAAAGCCGAAATATACAGGGTGCAATATGTTATCTATCGCCGACCTTTAATTTCTCAACCGTTGGTCGTAGACATATAGTTCCAATTACAAAAACATTCCAAATGAGGTAAACATTCATCTTGTGGCCTTATTTAAAGTCAAAAATCAATTTTATAAAAATTACGAAAACTAACTTTATATTCGGTCCCCCAGTCCCTATAGTTATATTTAGTAAAAGTATACTCATATCATAACAGATATAACACAAAAAGTTTGACATCTGTACAACAAAAAATTGACCCAGTTATTAAATTTCAAAGTTTGAGATTTTTGCACAGGATTTTGTCTTTCATTGAGGGATCAGTTAAAAGATGAATTAAAGTAATTCGAGATCAAAATCAGGGTGCAATGTCCTTTTCACGGCGAAGCCACTTTAGCCGGTATCGTCGGTACTTTTGAATGTTGTTCGACCCATAAAATGTAGCTCATGTTTTAGATAAAATAACCCTATTTGGTGATTCCTTAATTTGGTGATACCGGCTAAAGATGATTTCGCCGTAAAAAGGACATTGCACTCTGATTTTGATCTCGAATTACTTTAATTCATCTTTTAACTGATCCCTTAATGAAAGACTAAATCATGTGAAAAAATCTCAAACTTTGAAATTTAATAACTGGATCAATTTTTGTAGTACAGATGTCAAACTTTTTGTGTTATATCTGTTATGATATGAGTAAACTTTTACTAAATATAACTATAGGGACTGGGGGACCGTATAAAAAGTTAGTTTTCGTAATTTTTATAAAATTGATTTTTTTTTACTTTAAATAATGCCATAACATGAATATTTAGCTCATTTGAAACATTTTTGTAATTGGAACTATATGTCTACGACCAACGGTTGAGAAAATAAAGGTCGGCGATAGATATCATACTGCACCCTGTATATAAAGATGTATACCTTTACGTTAAGGTAGCGACTGAATTTCCCGGAAAATTTATAAATTACCAACATGATTTATAAATGACGGAGAATCTTGTTAAGGCAGACACGTTTAGATCTACAGATATTTGAAATTAAGATGCTATTTCTTATTTATTAAGAAACTGGGAACCTGAAAAAGAATAGAGCAAAACAAGTAAAAGTATTCTTTTTTTATTTCAACATTTATCACTAATAAACTCACTATTCATAAAATAAAACTACTTACTCTACACTGGATTTGATAGTTCTATAATAAATTATATGAACACTAATTTTGTGGTATTTCGGCAAAAGTTCATAAATAATTATCAGATAACTCGATTCTCGGGACAAAAACAGTAATTTTATATAATACATAGCTGTAAAAGAAATATCAAACTTTAAATTCATTGAAAATATGAATTATCTAAAACAATGGTGTTGCAAAATGATATGGACATTGATCGAAATTATCACTAAACGAGCATGGAAACTGTACAGAAATATTGAATACCACTCCGAGAGCAAGAAATCAAAAAATGCAAATTAGTTTAGCATATAAAGATACTTTGCAGATTAGGAAATTTCCCAACCTGATTGCAAAGTGAATTTTAGAAGTATGGGTAGAAAAAGCTCTTTAAGTGGTTTTGAGAAAGAGAAAATTGTGCCTTTTAATGATCAAGGACTTTCGACCAGAGTTATTGCAAAAAATAGAAACGATCCCCAGGTGTAACATCACATTTTCTTCGATCGACAGAAGTTTGCGAGCAAAGAAGTCTCCAGGGCGTCCACCAAAGCTGTCAAAAAGTGAAAAAAGCCATTATAAAAAAATAGCAATGGAAAAAAAACTTTAGGCGAACTTTCAAGAGATCCAATGATAGCAGTGTCAAAAAGTACCTTGTCCAGAGTAGTCAAGAGCTCTAAAATGATAAAATACGAGAAAAGAAAGCCCCAACCACGTATGACTAAAATGCATCAGCAGAATCACCTGGATTTGGCAAAAGATCACATATCCTGGAAGTTAGAATATGAAAGAGTAATATTTTCCGATGGAAAAAAAATTCAATTTGGATCGTCCGGATGGTTTTTCTTATTATTGGCACGATCTGCGCAAGAAACCCGAAACGTTTTTAAAATGGCAGCAAGGTGGAGGTTCACTCATGATTTGGGCTGCGTTTGGATCTCATGATAAGATCAACGTTGCGTTTTCCTCTGGCAGAATGAGTGCATTAACCTACCAAGATATACTTGAAGAAAATTTGCTGCCATTCGCTGAGGAAATTGTCGGACCTTTCTGGATGTTCCAATAAGACAATGTATCTATCCACACGGCAAACAGTACTTTGGAATGGTTTCTTAATAATGGTGTACATATAATTCCATGGCCATCTGTTTCCCTTGATTTCAATCCAATGCAAAATGTATAGAGTCTACTGGTTTCAGCTATTTCCGCAAATGGGAAACAAAATCCACAATTTCAGAATTAAAAGCTGCTATCATCTTCCACTGGAGTGAAATCGATCAAAATATATTAAAAAGCCTTATCCACTCCATTCCTGATCGAGTTTTTACGTTAATTAAAAGATCTGGTGCATACTCTGGCTATTAATCTATATTTTTGGCCAATGTTCCTATCATTATGAACCACCTCAAAATGGAAAATTTCAGCTTATTTTATGTATTAAACGCTGTTTCAATTTTATTTTGTTATAAAATAAAACAATGTGTACTATTTCTAACATTAAGTAGACTTCAGTTTGTTTTGTAACTTTTTCTTCTTTTTTATGCTTGAAATACTGGGTGTTCATATCATTTTGAAACCCAGTGTATGAAAGCAATATTAATTTAAATACGTTTCAAGTGCTAACGAAGCAACATAAAATATTATTGTAACCATAAAATACTTTTCTAAACTTTCGAGATAATGATAAACTCATATAATGTTTGAAATTTCGAACATCTTTCAAATTTAAAAACAGAGTCATTTAATTCAATATCATTTAGCTCTTTATACCATGTCTAATGAAACTATGATAAATAGCTCTTAGAAAGTGTGATCTATTGTGAATACGTCATTTTACAATTATAAAGTGCACTTCACACTTTTATTGCTTAATAACTGATGCAGTTAAACGTAAAATTCAGTGCAATCTATATCATTGTTTAAAGTATATATAAATAATATTCCTAACGACAATTTTGATGTTATGAAATTATTAAAGCTGTACCATAAAAGTTACTAATCTCAAAATAAGTATGCTTACAAAGAAAAATTAATTGTCTAAAAGAGCAGTATCATTGAATATATGCTATAGAAATATATCATCTAATAATTTTTAGACATTAATCAATGGATAATAAATTAAAGAAGGAAAATATTTCTTTATAGTCTTTTAATGTAGTGTGTCTAAATTCTTTTAACACACATATTGTGGGATGTAGATAGCGGTACTAGCTGTCTCGCGTAAATCGGAGCTCCAAAATCATCTGGACACCCATATTTTAAAATAATTTTCTTGATTTATCTAATGGCAGAATTATCTGCGATTAAAGATGGAGGGATAAACTGTGAGATATTAGCCGTGTCCACAGCATTTGATCATTTGAAGCATTGATTTACGCGGGAAACCTGGCAAAACGAAATTCTCAGAAATACTTTCTTCAATTCTCGAAAATATTCCTAGCAGCACTGCTACCGGTACATATCCGAGCATTGAAGAAATTTCCGTTTTTTCCGTTCAACGACAGAAAATTCCCTTAGTATCCAAAGAGGAACTTTTTAAAAATGTCTCTCGTTCTCCCGGGGTTGCGCTTGGATTTGAACCCGCGTCCAGGCACCTCAAATCGAGCATCTTAACCACTCGGCCAGCAAGCACTTGGCAGAACGTGAGTTTAAAATGAAGATATGGGATGATTCAAATGGAAGTTTAGTAAGGCTTGTTAAATTTCTTGTTCCGAAAGCTCGGAAATTTAAACTTAATTACAAGAACATTTCGAGGATAAAAATTATTGCACATTAGACATATTTTTAAAAAGACATAATTTGATTGTTAGATGTAAAATATGAATAATATATTTTTAATTAAATTCGAGAAGAAATGTTTGCTTTTTTGAAAAAAAAAATCGATCTTTTTTAATTTGATTGAAGTACTATATATTTTTTTATTGTGTTCGTTCAGAATATATTTTACATGCGAATATTTCTTTTAACATTCCAAAAAATAAGTTGCGAATAACTTTAAATGAATGAGAAATTCCTACTTTTAAATTTCAAAGCATTATTTTTGTTTGTTTGTTTTTAAATAAATTAGAAATTTTAATTTATTGAATTTTGGGTTTTTCATTTTAAAAATAAATTCGAATTTTGGTATTAATACAGCCTTTAAGCATGCGTGCAAGAAGTAAATGGAACTTTTCCCTCTTTTTCAGACTTCCGGAAAGAATTAACAGAAAAAAAGCATGTTTTCTAGGAGTGCGGAAATTAATTGCTTAAAAAGGACGGATAATTTAGTGTATAAAGTCGAATTTTTCTGACAGTGTAGAGACATATAACATGGATATGAACCATATTCAGGCATGGTAACAAGGTAACAGATTTGTAGTGTTGCATATCAGAGCTTAACACTTTCAGACCGAGAGTGTTTGATCGTGATGGCTGATATTAGCTCATATTTCTGCTTCCAGGTTAATTGCATGTAATTAACGATGAACATGGACAATGTTGCGGGTTAAAAGAAAGTCAGTATTAACTATTTTGCTCAATCGGGTACCAAAATTAGTCCTTCTTGAGTTAAATTAAGCTATCAAAGAAACATTTACAAATGTGCATTATACAGGTAGATTATTTATCTATCGAAATTATGCAATTATTAATATATGTTTAACTGTTTGGATATAGATTTTTAATTTACTGATGAAATAAGCGGAAAATAGAGAAAAAGTGTAAATTTAATATTGATATTTTGCTCGCAAGGCGAAATATTTCATTACGCGTTTCTTCGTGCTGTTTCGGTGTTAAGTTTATAATGCCCATACCTAGAAACGTAAGTTTTTTTTTTTTTTTTTTTTTTTTTTAATAACTTTTGTTTTCTCTCTGAATACAAACCACCCCTGATGCTAACTTTTTTTTTACTATAAAGTTGCATTGATATATATATATATATATATATATATATATATATATATATATATATATACCTCTAAACGACGCAAAATATTTACGAAAGCAGAAATTTTTCAACTCTTAGAAGCCTCAAATTTGGATCTGTTACAGGATGACGATATTGATGTCATCATATTCGAACCGTGAAAATTAGGAAAATCCAATTCGGATGAGCATGATACAGAAGCGAATTTACCTGTATTACACATTTCAGTCAGCGAGACTAACTTATATATAGATGTCCCTTCATCATTAAACTTCTCTGTAACTTTGCTTCAGTCTACTACTTGAAAACGACTTTCAAAGACATTGGAAAGTAAAACAATTAATAATGCAAAATATAGAGATAAATATATAATTCAATTTTGCACCTCATCCTGAACATTCGAATTTTACCCAACTACAGGCATTTCTTTTATTCACTATAAATTCTTATGATATTTTCATCATTGTATAAAGCTGAAAACGTATGCTTTAAAAAAATTAGATAAATAATTTAAAAATTAGAATAATAATTTTATAATTTTATAATTAATAAAAAATTTGATAATAAAGATTAATTTCCAATATTTTAGGCAATATTTCCCAAACGAGTTTTTCGAAGATACTGCTAATTTTACTAATCACTACTCCACCGTGACAGTGGGAAAATCCACGAGAATTAAAGTTTTTCTTTTATTAATTTGATTATGGGATATGTATCATTATCTTGATTGCGAATTTACTGGCAAGCAGAATATTATTTTCAGCATCTGCTATTATTTCATAATTGTTTAGATAATTGCAAAGATAATTGTGTGCCCCTTAGAAATGCTTTCCACGCTGTGGACATAAATAAACCTACAAATCTCTTAAATAAATGATCAAACATTGAACTTATTTTTGAATTATTGGCACTTTAAAAAGAGCTTGCATAAGTTTTTTACAAGATCACAGAACATGTTCGAGAGATGAACAAATGATGCCATTTACTGGTCGTTCTTCAGGTAAGCAATATGTAAAGGAACAATCTAGACTTATTTGTCATAAGAATTTCCATTTTTTGGCGTCATAAGGCTTAGTAATGGATTTCGAAATATACCAAGGTGATTTAATTTCATTGATAAGTCAAGATCTCAGACATGAACCAGCAGTCATACTGCGAATGGTTCAAACCTTTCCCAATTTTTTTTTCTATCGGTATTTTACTACATTGCAAGTTATTTGAATTGAACATTTATAACCCAGGCACCTGTATGGTTAATCCTATAAGCGGTTTAAAACTAGTTAATCGAGGTAAAACGGATCACAGTAAATGCACAGGACATGTTACATAAGAAAAAATAACAGTGGTAGAATGAAATGATAGCAACAAAGTTAGGCGTAGATATTTGTGATCAGCAAATCGAATGCGGCAGGACATGATTTAAGACCGGAAAATGATATGGAAAGTTACGCTTAATAGGATATGGAAAGTTATATTCGGTTGATTCGGAATGATGTTTATACAGAAAAAGTCTAAGCCACACGATTAAACGGATTACGTTACTAAATAATATTAGTTTACATAAGAAGTGTTATTTAAAGGAATAAAAAAAAATAGTTATCACATTATTCAAAATTGTTTTATTTTGAAACATATTTAAACAAAAATGTATAATCTATACTAATAAAAGAAAGATGTTTGTGCGCCGGTGTGTTAGTGTGTGCGCGAAGGCCAGGGACATATATCACATGTAGATTGCGATAAATTTCCGAGAAAAACTGTGTCGTTCGTGTTGGGGCTGAGAGATGGAGCCTTAGTTTCTCCCAGCAGACTTGCACAAATCCGATGCCAAGCAACTCCAAGCGAGTTTACTAGTACATAATATAAGAAAAAGAACTGTATTGCTTTCATTTGCATCTCACAGATGCTAATTAACGGAATAATTAATCCTAAAATAAAAAACTTACTATATTAAACTAGTACCCAATTTAAAAATACTTCAACCTACTTCAACCCCGTTGAAATTGACACAAAATTTCATAGTTCTCATTAATAGTTATTTTAAAATACCAACTAATTATATAGTTGATAAATCCCAGAAGAGTTTAAACTCTCCAACAAGTTTCATATTTAAAGCTGTGTCAGTCATTTAATCTATTATAGAGACTATCATAAATTATTCATTTAAAGAGTAATCCTTGGGGAAAACACCGTTTTGTGATTAAATATTGTAAAGTGCACATCACACACAAACTTATTTAAGAATGCCCTCTAAAAATAATAACCAATTTATTTTATGTATCGTGTTGAAATGTACAGCTTATTTATGACATCGATGTTTGTATTACGAAAATTTTAATGATTTGTTTTATGAATTGCATGTTCAAATTTCTAACCAGGAAAAAGTATTTGCACAAAAAGCGATTTCAAAAGCCTTTTCACATGTTTAAGTCAAACAGTACTTCGCATTATCCAATAATATTGTAACATTAAATTTGAAGTTGTGCACTGAATTATAAGTAAAATAAAGTAAATCACAAACCATCTCCATACGATAGATAAGTTTAAGTCCTTGAACTAGCACTTATATTTAAATTTTGTTTTGTTAGTAGTTAAAGGCTTCTTAAACTGATATATGCATGATTATATAAATACATACAGGGTAATTCAGAACTGTTTGTCAATAATCGACATGTAGCTTAGGAAGACGATAACAAGTAAGAATCAAATAGGAACATACGATCGCAAATGCGATGCAGACTTGTCCCATGCCCACAATGTTGGGTACGGCTACCGTCTGCTGTCGAAACCAATGTGCCCAGTCCAAACGGTGTTGGTAATCATCGGCGGTCAGAGACTGCACATGTTGCACATGGTGCGGATGCAACTCGTCCGCGTGTAAGATACGCCAAACGCTGGATTGAGACGTACGCACACGTGTTGCAATACGTCGAGTATTCGCCCCTAGGTTGTTTTCGACTTCGGGCAGTACTTTCGACTTACGGCTTCTTCCAGTTTACGCATCAGCGTTGTTCTCTGAACACCAGTATCGACCATTTGTGTGTCAAAATGTTCCATTTCGCTCAATCGATGATGCAGGCGTACGAACATGGTATGAGTAGGGATACGTCTGGATGGAAACCGGGAACGATACAGTTCCCTAGCAGCTGTTCAACAGCAATTGGTCGCCCCGCAAACCAGGTGCATATCCGCCAAATCACTATTCGTTTAGCGATGCATCCTTTCTTCAGCTTATACACCCGAAATACGCTTTTCCTCGTTTCTGCCTGCCCAACTGTCCTCGCGACTTCTAGCGCCCTCTTGCGCTTCAGGGTTGCGTGTGCGACCCTATGTTCCCATATGATTCTTGCTTGTTATCGTCTTCCTAACCTACATGTCAATTATTGACAAAGAGTTCTGTCTCACACTGTATATAATATTTATATATACATAGATAGATAGGTAGATCGATAGATAGAAGAAATAAAGTCTTGCTTTAATTTACTTAAATGCTTGATAGTGGCTAATAAATACAACAATTGATTATCCCAAAATAAAGCATTTATGACAGAATTGTACTCATATTAGAAATACTTAATTTGCTTTAAACACAAAATAAAATTTAAAAGTAGTCATAGATAAGTATATAGACAGATAGAAAAAAATAAAATGTTGCTTTAATTTGCTTAAATGCTTGATAGTGGCTAATAAATACAATAATTAATTATCCCAAAATAAAGCATATACGACAGAATTGTACTCATATTAGAAATACCTAATCCGCTTTAAACACAAAATAAAATTTAAAAATAGTCATAGCTATTTATTTTAAGACAACAGTTATTGATTTAATTAATAAATAACAGAAGTTTATGAACTCACCAAAAACTTTCGATTTTAAAATTGAAAGCATTTTATAATTTAGGTAATGAGGCTATGATGACTTGATTTTTAAATGCAAAATCTTTGAGAAAAGGCAGTTTGTCAGTTAACTGTTGCTTACGCTTCACACATTAATTGCTTATCTAAGAATATTTTAAGAATTAGCAATTAAAAATATTTTATGAAGACAACGCATAACATGTCATTAATTAAAATAACTACCGTAAATAATCTTTTGAGATATCTCTGTTCAGTGTTACAGTATTTTTATAGGGTTTTGTTTAAAAACTACATTTTCACAGGCTTAACTGAAAATAGTTAATCCAACAAAAGAGTCATTAATAATAAATCTATAATATATTAAGTTTGATAGGTAGTTATACAGATATTAATGATCTGTAAACGGTATCAAAGACAGTATATAAAGGGAATCCAATTTCTCATTTCTTCAGAGGCTCGATAATAAAAACTGAATTAATACGCTTAAATAAATTAATGGCTCCGTTATGCGTTATATTTCAAACCATTTCAATTGAATTAAGAGCGATTTAAAATTTTAAAGCACTCACCAGTTAATTCATCATTCCAATCAATGATTTATTATGTAAACTATAGATGTATTTGAACGCCCAGACAACTTTCACATTTTAAAACGAAATTTAATAACGCCGAATTGTTTATCTCTTTGTATAATATTTAATCAAATTAAGATAAATTACCCTTTTAAAATACAATCCTTTGGGAAATTGCCATTTTGCGATTAAATAATACGAAAGTGCATTTCCCACATGCGATACTTCTTTTATTTTCGAGAAAATTAAAAATAGCGCATTGCGTAATGCTGATTAAAACATCATCAATAAATATTATTCCCAGGATAGCTTTAATGTGATGAAATTTTTAAAGAAGTATTGTATAAATAATTTTTCTGTAAGTTTTAAGAAAAAAAACTAAACTACAATATAATTTAATTTTTTTTATTTACATGGAATAAATACAGCAATAATTCATAATATTTCTAAATTTTGTTACACGAACTTATTAATTATGCATTGGATTATAAGAACAAATACAAACATGATATCTTTCATTTTATGAGATTCTCAGTAAGAAGCAGTTCAAAAGCAGACAGTACCTTTTAAATGAGTTCATTATTAAAAGCTTTTAATTTACTTATAAGATAATAACCCTTTCAACTTCTTCGTTTGGTGTGACCCGACAACACTTGTCACTACGTCTACTCGAGAATTCAGTTACTGCTTTTATGATGGACTGTAAACGTTTAATTTCTTTTCAATTGATTTTATTGACACGTTAGCACTTCACAACACACTTATACAAACATAAATTTGACTAATTTGAATGGATAGTAAAATACAATTAATATCCATGGCGTAGTTTGGATGGAGTGTTTTGATACGTTTTGATGTTTTAACGATCAGCAGCTGAAAGACAACCTTTTTTTGCAGACTGCTCGCTAGGGGGAGATGGTTATACTTTTGGGACGGAAATGCTACCACTAATGAAAAACGAAAAAATCGTAGCGTATTTCCACAACATTTAGAATAAAAAATAGCCACGCAGATTATCGAATAGGAATAGTTGTAGTAAAGTTGTGATATTTTTAAAGAGTGGAAAGTACTATGCACATAAATTAAATAAGATAGGAAAATATTTCTAAAATAATCTAAAGCTTTGTAAACTAAACAAATTCAATTGGCTGAGAAATGATTTTGCAATGTATATTATAAAGCAAAAATGTGTGTTCGTGAGTAACTATAAACTCAAAAATAATATTCGGTATAGCTACATGCACTATCAATTTCCATTTGACAGCATGGATTTTCACTTCTAAATAAAGCGTTATTTAATTTTTTACTGTATAGAACATAAATAAAACGTATTTTAAAATAAAAGTTGTTTCAAAATTTATATTTACCGACATTTTATGATTATTTAAATAATGCGGGGTTTTTTATTATGAATTTTTTTCTATCAACCAGTGACTTAGATATGAACATTGTTTTGTTACAGTAATTTAAAGCAAGTTCCAGTAATATAAACGTAAATGTCCAATAAAATTTACAATGCTAAGGTGATAATAGCATTTTTACCACAATGGACGAAAGCGGTGTCTTATGGAGTATTGAATTGTTAATAATGCCCAAGTATAAATCTGCATAATTTTTTTTTTTAATGCAGCCTTATTTTTCTGGCATCACTAATTCTACTGAAATTGAATTCTGACTATAAAAACATAAGTTGAAAAATACTTAAGAAAGTCTTAGGGATTTAGATAAACCGTTTATTTTTCAAAATTAAACTAAAATTTTGTATGCTTTTGAAATCTATAATTTTTCCGACTACTAAAAAAAGTTTGCCTTATTTATAGAAACACTAAGATTTAATTTAAAGAAAAAGGATTTCATTTACAATATCGTTTAATCCTTTATGCTCTGTACAATGAAAGAAAATTAAGCAAAAAATATGTTTAATACATCTAGAAACAAAAGTAGATTTTACTTTTCTTAGAAAATACTTTTCTCGATTATATTTAGAAAGCACAGCGAAACAATCGAAGCTTAATATTTTTGAAAGTGGTATATTTTCTCAACTATTTACATAGGCGAAGCTTTTCTTATTATTAAAAAATGTTATATGAAAAATTTGGAGCTATAGCAAGCTTTTCATTCACACATAGGATCATAATATATTTATTCACGTTGTTTTTTGTAAGATTTGCACAACAATATGTTTTGTTAATTAATCTAATTATTCTATATATTAAGGGAGATTATATTGAGACGGGACAGTATTTTAATTCATAACATGAGGCTGAAAAAATTAAAATTTATATACATTTTTACGCAGCAGAAAAAAATACACTGGAGAACAATGATTTTGTCTCAGAACTTAAATTAGTTGGTTCTAGATCAACTTTTTGCTCTGATTCCGAATATGCTTTCCGTTTTTCTCTAGGTGGTCCAGATTTTATGAAATTGTCATATTTAAGTTTACGCAAATTTAAGCTTTTTGGGCTATTTTATGCAAATTTTAGATACAATAAAAGTCAGATTCAATTACTTTTTCTAGATAATGAGTACTGGACTTTTTGCTTCAGATAAATGTCTACGATATGCATATTCTTAAAATTTATTTGTCAGTTCTTAAGCCTAATTTGCATATTTTTCCATGGTGTAATGTTCACGTTGCTATCAACTTTCAAGTATCTGCTACAGACTTGTCGTAAAGTTTTTCTAAACTAGATTTTTATGCTGATTTTAAATTTGCAATATGTTTTCTTATATCACGTCTAGTTTTTGAGTAAAATGAATTTCTACTTTTGTACAGTATTTACACATGTTTGATATAGGATTTTGTTAAGCTGCGTGTATCTAATTGTCAAACAGGTGAAAATTATCAGATTCCTATCAGGGACGTAAACAACAATTTATGTAATCGAAAAAAATTTGAAAAAAGTAGTAGAATCTATCCTAACTATTTGAAGTACATCACAAATTAGCATAAAAAACAATTTCGGGTTTTTTTGAACAAAAAATAAAATGTCACTTTTTTCAAAAACTAGACGTAATAAAAGAAAACATGATACCAAATTTGAAATCAGATAAATAAAAACTGGTTTAGAAACATGTTAGCGTACTCGTGTGTCAGAAATATTTGAGCATCAAGAAACATTATTAGAAAAACATGAAAATATGAAAATTACGCACAATATTTCACGGTCTCATGTCAGTATAATCTGAGAAATGACTTGTTTGTGAAGTAAACTAGACAGTAATCATAAAATAAAACAATAAAGCCAGTCAGATAATGCTTTATGCGTTAAATTTGCATATAATTGTACAAAATTTACTAATGCATAAATCGAAATAAGCAAATATCTCAAAAACAAGACCTGCTGGAGTAAATCGAAAACTTGACTCGGAATCAGCACAAAACACCGCATAAGGAGCAAATAATTTCGGTTTTGTGAAAGAGCGATAGTTCAAATTTGTTGACCAGTGCTATTGAAAAAAATAGATGTTCCCTTTTGTTTCTTAAAATGCAGTTTAACCCTTTAATGCATGATTTTCAGGGTTCCGTACTTAAAAAGTAAAAACGGAATCACTATAAGATCACTCCTGTGTGGCTGTGTCAGTCTGTCTGTCACAGCCATTTTACTCGTAAACTATGGGACGTGTAAAGTTCAAATTGGGGCAAGTAATAAAGACTATTGACCGAAATTTTTTTTGATTATTACACATTCACAAATATATTTAGGGGGTGTATTGTGGAGATGCTGTGTGTAGAGACGCTAATAAGTTTACTTGAAAAAAAATCTTTTTTTTTTTTTTTTTTTTTTTTTTGTATATCGTGTGGGGTATCATGTGAAAACTTTCGTAACGCTTAACACACAAATACATTTCTTTTAATTTCAGGTAATATATTTTCAGCGATATCGTGGAAAATGTAGTGCAAAAATATGTCCCCCCCCCCCCCACCCGCCAATTTTCTATTCTACTGAAACTAAAATTATGAAAAAATTAGAGGCAGTAGACGTTAATTTAAAGCTTGCCGGAAAATTATAGCAATTACCCTAGGTCACATAGTTTGATTGAGAAAAGCGCATTTTTCCGTTACACACAAATTTCGATTTGCAGGCATTCAGCAAAGGTATTGAGGAGCGCTGGAGGTACCTATCGTAGCAGAAGTATAAATGCATTGCTGGTAACTATTTTCGAAAAAACATCGTCGCTAATTAGCCGAGATATTGATCCTTATAGACAAGGACGGTTTGGACATGCATAATGATAGATGTGGCGTACTCTAAGTACCGTCAGCTTTAAAGGCTAGATAACAACTTTTAATGATATATTTGTGTAATGCAATGCCCAGTAGCAGTATAAAAGAAATAAACGTCAAACTGTTAAAAACAGACTAATTTAATTAGGATTATTCACATAAATACTATGGGATTCGCGACTAGCTTGCATTGAGTGGATCTCACAATACGCCTCCTGTATCTTTAAAACTTAATTAAAAGCCTATCTGGAAAAAAGAGGCACAGACCAAGACGGCGTTGCAACTTTGAGACCTCCTTTCGAAGGGCACTTAGCACAATGTCAAGTTTAAACTTTTAATGAAGGGTTTTGTTTTAGTTACACTGCTAAAGAAAAAGATTATTACTACGCTGAATTTAGTTTTATGAAATGCCAAATGAAGTTTAAATATGCAGTACTTTTATTGTCAGTACCGAATTAAGTTTATCATAAACAGATAAGGATAAGATTAAAAAAAAATAGTTATACAGAATAGAAATAGTTGACATTATTTAGGTTCCATATCTCTTCGAACTTTTATGGTATACCGATTCATACTTTTCTAGTATATAGGGGAGACTTGGGAGGGCTGACCCCTTTTTTACAAAATGATTTTTTATTTTTTACATCTTGAACCTATAATAAAGTTTCATATATCATTTTATTCGTTATACAATCTGTTATCAAAATAAAATTGGACATAAGTGTACTATATAAACAACTTGAAAAATGATTGATTTTAAACATGAGAAAATAATAGGTAATGGCTCCCCACATTTGGGAGGCTTGGCCCACTTTATTTTATATTGAAATATTTGTTAAGCGACATAAAATCAGTTTTAAAAAGGGCAGAAAAACTTTATGCTACAAGGTTTAATTATTATAAAAAAATATTCGGGAAAATGTGATGTGCAAACAAACCTTCTTTGGCGGAATTAAAGGCACGGGGAAAATAATCAGTTTTAAAAGCTGATTTTTTTTACACTTGACCTGGCAACTCTAATTGCGACATAGTTTGGCTTCATCTAATTGAGTTCATCTTGGTGAAGTTTGTCTACATACCTTCCTAAAGTGCATTGATCAATGTTATGTTCCTTTGCAGATTGATGAATACCAAATCGTTCTTAAGGCTGCTGATTTCATCCTTTTTTGTCTTTTCTTTTCTTTCTATTTACCTACTATGGGTACTATTTAAATGAAATAAAATTTCCTGTCACATTTTCAAGTTATGTTGCATTAAATTTTTCCTTGCTTCTATAGACTTTTTTCTCATCCTCATGTAATCAGTTTTAAATATTTTCCTTTCTATCAATCACCCCAATTTACTGTAGTTTTACAGAATAAATTTACTTTATTTTATAAATATAACAATTAACCCTTCATTTTGTACAGTGTGTAACAATAGGATTTCCAAAAACACTTAATTAACGAGCTTCGATCATCTGGTCAACTCTTCCCACATTGACTGAGTATATAGCATCCTCACATAGCTACTTTTTAAAGCATAGCACACGGTTATGTTTAGCTTAATTTACTGTACAATCTTTATGTCTGGAATGAAAGCTCAATTTTTCTGCATTACTTAACACCTTCGGGACGGGAGCCTTTAACGAAATTTTTAATCTTTTGTCACCGTTTTTTAAAAACAGAAATTTGTGTCTTCTTGAATCGAGAAAATGCGCTGATTAAATAAGGCAAATTTTACAGTACAATTTTACTGGTGAGGAAAAAGAAGGGTTCTGAGCGCTTCCTGCGGCACGTATACGTGCCGCTCGTCCCCAAGGGGTTAAAACCCACATACTTGATTTTGTATGATATAATTTCTCTGAGAAAATCTTACAAAATATTTCTTAAAAATACACTTTGTAAACTGAAAACTCTTCGCAATTGATTTTTCCATGCCCGTTTCAATTACCTTCATGAAACAAAGACTATTGTTTGAGCTTTTTAGTAGCGTTTGTTGGCACTTATTTGCAAAACTCTAAAATTCTTTTAAATATGAAAACTGAGGGGTGGGTCTAACCTCCCCTATGGTCAACCTTCCCCAGTCTCCCTATAGCTAAACCCAGCCCTACGATGTATAGTATTTCACAAAGTCTTATTATTATTTTAGCAACGATTTTTTTTAATACCTAGGGGGGCATCACCCTCTGCTTGCTACGCTCACCACCCCCCCTCCCCCCTCCAGCGAAATCGCTTCGCGATATTGCGAAGCAATCGCTATTTCCTAGCCAACCCCAGACGTAATTATTTCGCT
Source organism: Maratus speciosus (assembly GCA_963932465.1). Classification (NCBI taxonomy): domain Eukaryota; kingdom Metazoa; phylum Arthropoda; class Arachnida; order Araneae; family Salticidae; genus Maratus; species Maratus speciosus. The sequence goes on along the minus strand of OZ010791.1, from coordinate 283,063,692 downwards.
TTTCCATTCTGGATAGCTTCGCGATCCCTTATTTTCTATGCATTCAAATTTTTAGATTCTTCTTGGTAAAAACGCTTTCCTCCCCAACTCCTGACAATTTTATTTCCTTTTCTCCAAGCATAATCATTAGAGCTTACAGTGTTTCATAATTATAATATTTCTTAAATATAAAATTATATATATAAAGTTACGAATATTGTAAATAGTTAGTGTTTATGCTTAAAAAAATGTAAATAGTTTAATTAAGCTCTATTCATAAGCTAATGTTTTTTTTTTTTTTTTTTTTTTTTTTTTTTTTTTTTTTGCATTGAAATATCTCAATTTGTTGATTTTCTGCAAGCAAGTAAACCCTATTGGATTTCAACAAGAGTCTATGGAAATTTGGCGCAAAACTGGAAATAGCGCCAAGTTGCCGACAAAAGTTGCGACGTTTGGAGAGCCCCCTCCCCCTTGGTGTCTTTTATAGCGTCAGAAAGCTCTGACCCATCAGATACGTTTCGCGGTATCTACGCAGAATCTTATTGGACTATTTCCAATTCGTTACTTTTTTTATATAGAGAAGGTTATAGTTATTAATTCATATAGTTTTTGTACGGAACCTTTTGAGCGTGAGTAATACTCACATTTGACTGTTTTATTTGTTTGTTTGTTTCTGAGAAAAAATATACTTGACTCCATTTTTCGTAATTATCCACTAGAAAAACAGTTAAAAATATATTTCTTATATTTCTGTTATATTTCTTTTGGACATGAGTCATAATCTCACTCCTGAGTTAAATAACAAAAATTGCTCAAAATATGATGATTATAAATTATATATTTACTTTAAGGTATTTACAGAAGAAAATAACAACTATTCGACGATGTAATAATTTTTATAATTCTTTTAAATTTTAAAGAATTAATAATTACTCTCTTATAAAATTAGAGAAAAACGCAGTCGAGCACATTGCAAGTAGTATCAACAAAATATGTTATAACCTCCCTGGGATAATAAATCAGAACAAAAACAGACTTCATGACCTTATATGCATGTTATCACACATAAGTAACACATAATTGCTCGCCAAAAGACTAATAGAAAGCGCCAAATGGCAAAAAAAGGTCATGTAAATCCCGATTTACACTAAGCATTTAATGATTAATATATATAAATTTAACAGACAAAATACAAACAAACCCCATATCTCAAAGATAACTAATTATATCCACTAAAGCCACTCATTTTATTTTGCATTATTCCTTATGCCATGTTAACTATCTAAATTTTTATTTTTTATATTAATTATGACAGCATTCTTTGTTTATGAGGTAGAAAGTGATCTATTCCAGATCTCTGGAGATTACTTTATGCATTTGAATGTATTTTTTAAATTTAGAATAAAAGATGCTTATGTTAGCAGGGCAGGTATGTGTAATTGTAATTTTTCTAAAAATGTATGATATTAAATATGTAAATGCATTTTAAGTACAGCTTGATTATCCACAATATTAGTTATACTATACAATTATATATAATATATAATACAATTTTAATTATCCACATAACTGTGTTCCACATAAGCTGCATACACAATTAAACTATAAATTTCAAAACCGAGTTTTCGAAAAGTATTCGAAAACATTGCAAATAATTCACATTATCAGTAATATTTCAAGATATGTTATTTTATTTATTTACTACTCTGCATTATGTAGCTAAATTATTAATATAGTTGGGAATATACGCTGTTTTACATAAAAGTTATGTTGTGTTATACAACTAAATTAATAGTATATTTCTGAATATGTTCCATTTTATATAACTCTATGTTGTTTTACGTAATTGAATTGTTAGTATCAATTCTAAGATATGCTGTTTAATCTATTATATTACATAATGTAACTAAATTTTTGGTAATATTCTCAAGGAATGATGATAGTATTCTACCTTGTTGTTTATATAGGCAGGTGCAAATTCATATATGAAAATATTTCTTGCATTAAGAAATACCTTACATTTGCAGAACACATTTGATCTTGGTAAATAACAGAAGAAAAAGTCGTTTTTCTATAACTTTTATTGTGTATTTACGCTTAAAACTGCACCTTCTTCAAACTTAATAAAATAATTTCTCAAAATAGAGTTTTGTGACATGCAGAATTACAATTTTCGATTTAAAAAATGTAAAATTGTTTTAAAAAACACATAACAAATATAAATATAAAACACACAATTACATTTTTAATACAAGAAAATTATTTATTTAACACTTTGTATCACTGTATGGTACGTATCGTACAAACACAATAAATCGTACAAATTTTAACACAGAATTTTCAAAAATCATTTTATTTGTTATTGTTTGTATTTTTATAAAACTACATCTGTTTTAAAATATTGGTACAAGTTCCGAGTGTTCTGCTTTATCTACCTGCAATCTTATATGCAGCTAAATTAGTTATGTTATGTTTATTAGTTATATAGCTAAATATTATGTTTTACCTAAATAAGTATAATTTTGTTATACAAAACATTCTTATACCAGTAATTTTATAAAAAACAAATTATGTTATATTGTATTAATAATTGTTGCTCTATGAATATTTCTTTTTCTTATTTACTTAGATGTTTTTTTTTTTAAGACAATTATTGATCGAGTTGAAGCTTTCCAATATATATACAGCATAACCTCGAAAATCCGACACCGTCTGGACCGAGACTAAGCCGGATTTTTCAAAATTCCGTATTTTTGAGAGACTGTCAAAAGTACTTCTGCAATCCTTCATGATGCCGTTATTCATAATTTAATTCGTAACCAAGTGATATTTATGTGAGAAAAATTGAAAAGTACATATTTTAAAAAAATATATTTTAACTGATATTGCCTCGCTACACAAAAAAAATCTAATAAATAGTGAAGCAATTTCCTCTCGCGTAATTTCAGAAACATCGATGTCAATTTTATTATTTTAATTTTTTTGGCCGATCGTTAACAAGTTTTCCTTGAATTTTATACAATTTATGAATATCGATTTCGGACAAACAATCTTGTTTCGTTAAAGCATATATTAATTTTCCAGTCAGGTTTTTATGCGATTTCTCAGTGGTACTTTTTCTTCTGCCGCCTCCTCGTCCTCTTTCCTCTAAGCTGCTTCCAGCGTTATCGGCAGTTCAATTTAGCTCAGCGTCAGTGATTTCGCTGTTCCCTAATCCATCGCTTTCGATCTTTTTTAAATCCGTAAGCAATTGGTATTTTTCTTTCTGCCGTAAGTTGGAGGTATAGAGTAAAAGGGGAAGTAGATGACTTTGATATCGGATTTTTGAAGTTGCCGATTTTCCGACTACCTTATTGTTGAAGTCACACTGTATATATAGTGTTACCGTTTTAAGATTAACAAATATAAAATCATTTAAAAATAAGTAACACAACTATAAAAATTTAAATATGGAAATACAGTTGAAAGAAAATTTTTATTCCCTTTTCAGCTATCCTATTTTATTTTTATTCCGTGTGTTATACAAACCTTTTAGTGATGCAAACACTTCGAAAGATGTGTTTCGACGCTTGCAATGAACTTAACACTGACAGTCTGTTGATAGCTGTTCTTTTAATAGCGCGATCTTAAAATATGTTAAGGTGTCTGCTTCAGAGTTAAATTAATGGCTTGCTTTTCCGGAAGTTTCATAAGAAACTAAAGCCATTAGTAAGAAAGGCAATGTACTTTTAGGAGGAGGTTGAAAAGAGACAGTTCTTCTGGAAAGAGCTAAATGATGATACATTAATGATGATAAAAATAATATTCACGGAAAATAATATCTTCTTCTTCTTTCTTTTGATTTTTTTTTCCATATAGATAAGCTGTTTAAGGTAACTCAGTACTTCAGTAAAACGTTTTGCTGTTGCCCTCTCATTTATTTATTTATTTAGTTTTTGTAATTATTAAATTAATGTTGTAAAAAATATTTTGTGTAAAAAAGAATGTTGTCAAAAATAAGAAAATTTTAATTTTTAAATAATTCTAGGATTATTTAGAAAAATTAATTTATTTTTATTTTTTAATTTACTTTTTATTTCTTTGCACAGTTTTTTAAAGTTTGTTTGTATTTATTTTCTATTTTTTTGCTTCAATTTTTACACATTTTCCATATATATGTTTATATAGCAAACAAATTTAATGATGGCATTTTGTTAAATCTTATTATTTTCAAAAGGAATACTACAAACAGTAAGTAAAAATAAACTAAAAGTAAAAATAAAATCATAAATAAACGGGCCAGTACGAGTATTACTCGCCCAAAGAGGGTTCCGGCTGATAAATATATTAATTAGTAACTGTATTATACAAAAAAATCATTGATAAAAGAATAATAAAACTTTGTAAAAAGCTATAGCTGTTTATACAAGAAAAGTATAAATGGATATACCATGAAAATTCAGAGACATGGTAATCCTAAATAGTATCAAATATTGCTGTTCTGTTCCTGTCTCTTTTGTTAATATTACCCTAATATGTTTATGATAAACTTAATTTTGTTCTGATAGTAAAAGCAATGTATATTTAAACTTCGTTTGGTTTTTCATAAACCCAAATTCAGCGAAGTAATATTTTGTTTTCTTTTTACAGTGTTCCTACAACAAAACCATTGCTCAAAGTTTAAACTTGGCAGTGTGCTAAGCGCGCTTCGAAAAGAGGTCGCAAAGTTGCAACGACACCTTGACCCGTACCGCGTTTTTCCAGATAGGTTTTTAATTATTCTTTAGAGACACAGGTGGCGCATTAAGAGATTTGCCACTCAAAGCAAACTAATCGCGATTCCCATAGTAATTATGTGATTAATTCTAATTAAATTAGTCTGTTTTTAACTGTTTGGCGTTTATTGCTTTATTCTGCTCCTAGCCGTTGCATTACACAAATATATCATTAAAAGTTATTATCCAGGCTTTAAAAGCCGATGGCGAATAGAGATTGCTCCGCCCCTGTCTTTATGTATTTCCAAAATGTCCGTGTCTTTAAGGATAAATATCTCAGCTAATTAACGAAAATTTTTTTCGAAAATCATTGTCAACAATCATTTTATACTTCTGCGACGATAGGTACCTCCAGCGCTCCTCAACACTTTTGCTGAACACCCGCAAAGCGAAATTTGTGTGTAACGGAAAAAATCTATTTTCTCAAAAACTATGTGACCTAGGGTAATCGCTATAGTTTTCCTGCAAGATTTAAATAATTTCTACTACCGTTAATTTTTTCATAATTTCAGTTTCAGTAAAATCGGAAATAGAGGGGGAGGGAACATATTTTTGCACCACATTTTCGAAGGTGTCTATGAAAATATTATACCTAAAATTAAAAGAAATATATTTTTGAGTTCCCCGTTACGACAGCTTTCATACGATATACAAAGAAAAGATTTTTGTTTTCAAGTAACTTTATTACTCCCTCTAAATTTTCCCTATATATATATTTGTGTATGTTTAAAAATCTATAAATATGTGGGTTATTAGCCTTTATTACTTCAGTCAATTTGAACTTTCCACGTTCCATAATTTACAAGTAAAATGGCTGTAACAGACAGACAGACACAGGAGTGATCTTATAATGGTTCTTTTTTTACTTTTTAAGTACGGGGGTCTAAAAATCCCGTATTTGACAAAAAAAATATTTTTTTTAATATACTTGGAATCCAAATGTTATATCGCTTATGAATAACATAATGCTACAATAAAAAGTTTTCAAACAATTCACAAACCTTTAGAATTTTGAAATTAAAACGAACAATAACATGAATTTATATACATTTATTCAGGGATGTTATTCTGTAAATTAATAATTGACTGGTATTTATTTTAAGCAAAGATCTGTATAAAGTATTTTAATAGAAAATACTGAAATATTTCAGTGATGAACTTTATGATACTATATACACTGATGTCCAAATTCAGAAATCATACAACTCATATTTTATTCTAGGGTACAAAACTCCGCAAAACACGATGCGTTTGGTAATCGTTGCTCATTGTCGATTACACGGTAAAGAAAAAAAAAAAAAAAGGTCTAAAAAACGGAAATACTACTGGCAATCTAGACGCCAGTACTATTTCCGTTTTTTTACGGCAATTTTTACCCATAAATTACAGAAAAATTTCCGTTTTTAATCAGAAAAACGGAAAATTTTCTGTAATTTATGGGTAAAAATTCCCGTAAAAAACGGAAATAGTACTGGCGTCTATAGATTGCCAGTATTATTTTCGTTTTTCAGCCCGTTTTTTTTTTTTTTTTACAGTGTACAACTGTAGTAGGGAGTTGAGTTGATTTGACTGCGTAAGAGGGACTGCTCAGACAAGGAAACAAAGTTTGTAGAGCATAAACGCGACAGTGTGTGTGTGTGTGGGAAGGGGGGGGGGGGGGGGCATTTCCATAAATATTCGTGAGAAAAGTTCTGGACCTATGGCCGGCCTTCCAAGGGAAATCTCGATTGCAAGCAAGGGACAGGGACCGGCTAAGGCTTTACATAAGTGGGCAATCGCTGCCGGAAAACAGATTTCCTATGCTATACTGGGCAACGAAGGGCATCAGTAGGTGAATGGAACTTCTGGGTGCGCCCCGAGAAACTCCCTTGCGTTACTCTGTGAGAGTGAAACTCCTCTCGCGACAAGTGACGGGGAAAATAAGTGTGAATTGACAGACTCTTTCTCTTGGTTAAATTAGAGAGGTAGGTTAGGTGTTCATATAAGTTTTTTAGTTTCCTCCTAAGAATTGGGCGAGTGAAGATATTAGTAAGTCAATTTCTAAGAGGGTTTTGAATGTATCAGAGATACCTTTGGCTTATGACTGTGGAGTGAAAATATGGGTATGATGCTGTATCCTGTTCACCGCACTCGCATCGAAAAAAGCATCTGAAAAAGTACAATTGAATTTGCATAGGTACCGGCGAAAAGGACCATGACTCATAAGAAAATCTGTAAGGTGTGAGTGATACTAGCAGAGTACTTTTTTACATGAAACATTGAATAATAATTACTCAGTCGGATGAATCAATGTTCTTTTTATATAACATGGATGACCGAATGGGGATCTTACTCCTACTGACCTCATTATAATACGATGCCACCTAGAAAAATGAATCAAGAAAACATATTTGTAGAATATTCCTTGAGGCTGTTGATTATGTGTGTATTATAGCTGGCTAAGTACATTTGTCCATGGTATCTGTCTTTCCTTAATCGAATTGAATCATCCAAAAGGTCTCTGCTGAATGACACAAAGTCAAACATGTATTGGATTTGTTAACATTCATAAATGGAAGTATAACAAAAAACGAAACTTACATGAAAAAATAGTGGTCCACAAAACTGCCACAAATATGTACAGTCGGGGAGAAATAAACAATTAAATTTTAAAAATCAAAAAATATAATAATTAATTATTTCTCATCAATGTGAACCTATTTTTTTTCAATTCCTACTATTAGCTCACACTCTCGCTATATATATCTTGTTCAAATTTTCAATCGTTAATAAAATACTTATTATTCATCTAATCAAGCTCAAATAATTTTTTTAAACTTGTAGTGGATGACACTTGATGTTAATCCAGTTTTTTTTTCAAATATTAATTCTTTAAATTAAATTAAATTAATTAATATTCAATAATCGAGAGAGCTTTCTTCTTGATCAAGGTATTTTAAGACCGAGAGAGCCCTCTTCCTGATCAAGGCATTTTAATCGTCACTCGAGGAAAGAAGAAAGGGAGAATAAAATTCTCTTATTGACCTAAGTAGGAATTGACTTAAAAAAAATATATATTTTTTTATATTACTTGCTTATATTACTTACCTATTTTTTTATTTACTTGTATTGATGACTTTTAAGTTGTGTTTAATTGTTAGTTCCTATCTATAAACACTGTTTTGATGAGGTCTATACATGTCTATGATGGTTAGAGTTGCAGCAAAGCTAGAGATCCTACATACACAACTTGCAGGTTGTATAATATTTTAATGGAGCTTCTGACTGTAAAATAGTCAATGAAACATCGTCTTCATTTTGAAAGACCTATCCAATGATATGCCACTCAATAGGGTGAGTAATTTTTTTTTCTTCTCTACCGCCATTTTGTATTTTACGGCCGCCATTTTTAATTTATGAAAACTAAACCTAGCCTATAACCATCGGGTCGTTAAGGCGAATTGATAGAAACCTCATTCATTAAAATCCATCCAGCCGTTGGGATGTTTCGAGGGTATAACACACACACAGATACGCGTGAACCACATAACCCTTCTTTTCAGTCGGGTAAAAATTAAACACCCTCTACTAACTCTGCAACAAATTATTGTAGAAGAAAGTTACTAGTACCAAACGATTGTAAATAACGTTTTAAAAGATGTATACAAAACTTTCATAGGGGGCCATCTACATATCAAACCGAGCCCAAACTTTGTGTTTTTCAATAGGAATACCTAAGTTTGACACCATAAATAAATTCTACACTCTTCAATTAGTCTAAAGACAAATTTTCATGAAATTCGCACGATTAGTTTCAGAGAAATCAATTACTTTAAAATGAGCACATTTTAGGGGCTGTATCCAAACTCAAGTTTGGTACTGGATTGTTGAAATGCTACAGAATGAGTATGTCACTTCTATTCATGTATTATTTCTTGCCAATATGACCGTTTCATTCGCTTAATATGTTTCAATACTATTGTCAGCTCAAAGGTTTAAAAAAATTAGTAAAATATATGTTATTCAATTTATGCTCTACTGCACATGCAACACAGTCCCTTAAACCATCTTTTTGAAGATTTTTAATCAAAATTCTAAAACTACAAGGGAAAAAAATTGAAATTGAGAATGTGCATAAAGCATGACATAATGAATATAATTCTATCAAAAAATTGTAGGTTGCAATTAATATATTTTCAAACATTATTTTCATAATTCACATTATAATTTTTTAAAACTACAAATTCTATGTATTTATGTTTGGGATTTTTATTATTATAACAACGCAAAAATTATCACATTAGGATTTCAGGAGATATTAATAAAAATATGAAAATGTAATTTTACATTAGAAGTTCTAAATTTTGAATGTTTATAATTCAAAACTTATCATCCAAAAGAATTGAAATTTTGTTTCTAGGAATAGTTTGAACCGAATATTTAAAATATACCGTCAAAATTGTGAATTGCTATTGAAAAAAAAACAAAATTTCGTCTGGTGTTGTTTTGGATGGCTCCCTAAGCAAATTTTATATACATCTTTTAAAGCGTTATTTCCAATCATTTGGTAACAGTAAATTTCTTCTATTATAATTAGTTGCAGAGTTGGTAGGGGAGTTTACTTTTTTTCTACGACTATACATGCTTTATTTAATGTGAATATCTTAGGCCGTGCATTTGCCATTTTCTCTCCACAAAGAACGAAATCCCACCTCCTTCCTTCCATTTAATAGCTCTAGCCAGTGCTTTAATAATACCAATCTCAACCTTTTAAAGTAAAACCTTTCAACGTATTAAAATTCTTTTCCATCATACACGAAAATATTCGGACTATGTTGGTCAATATTTTGTAAAAACAAATGCAGTATATATACATATTTTATAATAAATAAACTTTCGCTAATAACAGTTTTTCTAAGTTTATATCATTCTTGCATACATATTTTTCAACCACTCTTTTTTTCTACATGCTGCGAAATTGAAGAAACAAAATCATTATGTAATTTAAATATATCATTATATTACAGACAATATTTTTGAAAAAATATCTAGCTTCAGATATTATTGAAGAAAACATTGTTTAAAAACACTATCTGACAACAGTTTCGAAAACATCTAAACTTTGCTTTTGAGAAATGAAGAAGCATTTAAAAAAATCCATTAGAAAAATGATTTAGCTTACCGACAAAATAGCTTTAAAATATATCACTTCATGATCTATTCATTTGAATACGAAGTTCTTTTGTATATGATTTTAAATTTCCTCATGCGTGGTGATAAAAACACTGCACAATAATACAGTTAGTAAATTTATCTTTATTTTATGATAACACATCTTGCAAAATAAAATGTATTGCAAAATATTCTTTGGCCCATTTCCTGGTGTAACACTTTTATTGCAGTTAAATCTTCTGTTTAGATAAATCAAAACTGTTTTATTTCTCTGAAAAACCCATTTGATGTTGATAAAAACATATCATTCATCATATTATTTTATTTAATGCCTGCTATGTAGATTTCTTATGACGCTAACTTTTACATATGATATTTTCTAATGTTTTAAGTGATCTGGCACTTGTATTTTATACAACAATTCTTTTACTAGCGTGCTCTTACAATGTGTTTAGAAGTCTGAATCGTTAAATTAATGGCCTGCTTTTCTAAATCATTCATAAGTAAGCGAAACCATTAGTAAAATGGTGATGCACTTTTAGGATGGATAAGGGAAAAAGTCAGTTTTCTGCAGTTTATATTTAAATGATGATATATTAACCCGATATAAATGGTTTTATATACGGTTTCATCTTCGGTCTGTTTACGTTTGTTTTACAGAAGAATGAATAGTTTGAATAATATAGCACTTATTTCTTTAAAATTTGTCTAGAGATTTAGACAACGTTGACGATATTGAGACACAATGAGAGATAGACAATGAGAATATACAATGATATAAGATATAAAACATGCATAAATTGCCATCTGCTTCAAAATTAAATATAATTTTGTATGTTCTTAAATACTTCAAGAGTACATACCAACATTTGATGATATAATTTAGACATTTAGAAAAGACAGAAGCAATCTACATATATATTCGTTGGCACATTTTCCAATGTATTTTCCAATGTTAATGTTTGAATTCATATGTAAGTAGGTTCAGGATAATATATAAGGCATTAAGCTTTAAAATATTTCTTAAAAGATTTTTTTTAATGTCATATTAAAATCATTGAAATCCTAGGCTAGGACAATGTTAATTTTTGGCAAAATTATTAAAAAAACACAATATCACTTAAATATATTTTGTATAAAACGGTTTCTGTGTCTGATAAAGAAAATACGAAATTTTATAAAGAACTCAGCTATGAAATTTTAATCTAGGAATATAAATGAATTTTGTTTTTATAATTCGAGCATAAGATAAATGTTTTCAAAGAAAAAAACAGACAATATGAGTAATAATAAATTTAAGTCAAGCAGGGTTTGTACGCTTCAAGCACTTTCGAGGACCTTTTATCAGAATTTTCGTAAAGAAATATTTGCCTTTTTTAATGAAAGAAAATTCTATCTTCAGATAGAGCGACCAGTACTTTAAATAATTTCTGGTGCTTAAACTCTGGATCCCCTGATGCGTACGAATCCTGTCTTCTGAAGAACCAAAATAGGGTGGTAAATAAAAAATATAAAGGTAAAAACTTTATATAAGTACTATTAATAAAATATGCATAATGTCAGTTTAAAGGCGAATTATTCATCTTTTTTGCGTACAAATACGTATAAGAAATGTTTTAAAAAATCTGCATTTAAATTTATTCTTCACTTTTAAATTTTTGTGTAATGCGTTTTCACTCATATGTCAATCTCGGAATTATAAAATTTACTTTAGATGATAAGAAAAATTACTAGTAAGTAGACATAAAAAAAATCTCTCTTTTTTTTTCGTTTTTAATATTTGAACATAGTTGAAAACTGAATAGGATTTTAATTCAGCGGACTGCTTGCAAGCTCATCTGTCTGTTTGTACCTCGAAATTTTATTATATTTTTAAGGTTCACCACAGCATATTCTTGATTGAAAGTCTTGTTATTAAATAATTTCATACACATAATTTCAGTTTCAAAAGGATTTATGAGAGATATTTTTTTATTTCTATTTAATAAGATTATATGGTTTGAAACTGAATTTAACATATATTTTTGAGCTTTACTGACGTATATGTCATATAAAAAAGAATATGCGTAATACTTAAAAATATTTTAGAAATATACATAAAAATAATTGTATATATTTGTGGTTTTAAGGGTTTTTTCCGTTGATTTATTTTCGTTAAAATATGAAAATGTCATTTTCGAATTGCTCATTTCCACAAAAATACAAAACATTCACCAATGTAATGTAACAATTATCTGAAATCCTCCATTCTAAAGTTGCATTTTCATGAAACCCCGGGTGTTTCGGCAGCTATGTAATGTGTTACTTTATTGCATTAGATACGGATTTTTTATGTACGTCCTTTTCCCCTGAAAACAAAAAGATCCGCGAATCGAAGAACGAAATGGCCTAAAATCTGTCGATCAAAAGCCGGAATTTCTTCAAATAACGGAAAAATCTCTTTCAACCACAAGTATGTACTGGTAACTTGCTGCGTGTAGCATGTATGTTTTACGTTTTTGGGGATTTTTTTTTCATCATGCTGTAATTGTTTGAAGTGTAGTATGTATTGCTGTTGTTGCTACTAATGCCCACTGACCGATCGAAATGCAAAGCCAGATACGGGAGAAACCGGGTGAAAGGGGGTAGCTTCAAGTAAACGAAGCACATTTGGGCTGGAAACCTACTTTCAAGGTTTCAACACAATTTTTATTCATACGGGAAAAGAGAAAACTGTCGGAGTCTCTTGCATCCGTGAGGGTAAGGACGGCGTCGGAAGTGTAGACATAATAGCTCAGCGGTGAGCTTTTAGAGGTAGACTTAGATCTACAAAGCAGTTAGGTGGATCGGTCTAGTACATCGGGATGATTTCATCTCATTTCTTCTAAGTAGCTATGTCTCATCTTTGTATGGTTTCCAACTGATAAAGATTCAATAACTGAGAGTAGTTGTACTAAAAAAGTGTCTTCGTTTTTTTATTTTCTAAAATCTTCGAAGTATCAAATACTTTTTGGGAAACCGGAGAGGGGCTCTTTATCCGATTGAATGAAGCTTTTTGCTTTCGTTTTTCTCTCATTGACAGGTTGCTGAACCAATGAAAGTGATGGGTCCGTATATTTGAAATTCACTCTCTGAGAGTGAGTGAGGTTGCGAAATCTTAGGCCCAAAAATTTTGCTCTTAGCTCCATAAATTTTGTTGACCTATTATAAATTATTTATTGAAGTAAATGTCAAAACTGATGCCAACTTCACCTCCAAACAAAATTTTATTGCACTGTTGAAAGTAGCTTTTCTTTACTAATTTCTATACGTTATCATAATAATTATAAAAATTTATTTCCTATAAAAATACATATCACTAAAATAATATATACATCAGCAAATAAATAAAAAGTTAAACTCTCTATCTTTAAAAAGTTAAACTCAAAATTACACTATGTGCAAAATACTTAAAAGACGAGAAAAAAATATTTAACAAGATGTTAAATTACTTTAATTCTTCTTAGTACTCTCAGCTATAAATACAGACTCTGTCAGCGAATGCAAAAATACTGTTATTGACGTCTTATTTTTCAAATTTCATGTAGTTGCTGTCAAAAGGAATGAAAGTGAAAGTCAATTTTTAGATCCGGAAAATATAGGGAAAATAAAATATGGATATAGATGAGTGAAAGTGAAAATATGTATATGTAATGCGTATGTAGTGAAATATGTTTTCCAGATCTAAAATTGACTTTCACTTTCACTCCTCTATATCTATATTTTATTTTCCCAATGTTTTCCGGATCTAATTAATGACTTTCGCTTTCACTACTTTCGACACCAACTACGTGAAATTTGAAAAATAAGACGTTAGTAACAGTATTTTTTATTCTCTGACGAAGGCTGTGTTTGTAGCTAAAAGTACTAAAAAGAATTAAAGTAATAAATATTTTTTTTTCATCTTTTAAGTATTTTGTACATTGTGTAATTTTAAGTATAATATGCACAGTTATGTTATTACTAATATGTACATAGGTGATCAATATATAAAATATTGTAAATACAAAATTATAAGGATTGAAGAACGTAATTAAGATACATTATTAAAATTAAAAATTAAAATACATAAAATAGCTTTTTTTTAAAAAAAAAAAAAAAACATATCTCATACAAGTTTGACTTGAATTCCAATTATAGATTGATTCTATTTTTCGTAAAAATCGGATTTGAACGCTTGTTTGCATAAATTACATAGTTAGCGCCAAACATACTTAATTTTTGATGATTTACTTTGGCATCAACTTTGCAATATTTTACATAGAACAATTTGCTGTGTGTGCGCCACGTTATATACCAATAGTAACAGCATTTATCAGATTCCCATGCCTCTTCCTTATATTCAATATCATTTGCGGAGTAACATCATGAAATAAATATTACCTAAGTGTTTTATACATTTTTTATTATAATTTTTTTAATTCAGTTTTTATTATTGTTTTAGTAAAATATTATTAATTTTTTTTTCAAAAACTAATAAATTACTTACCAATTTATAAGTGTTTTGAATAATATTATACACTCTGTTGCAAAAAAATATGCTCCCAGAAAAAATTGCGCCAGAGCTACGAAACTTGGCATGCTGATGTAATTAGATGAGTTACGTAAATGATTAAAATTTCAGCACCAAAGTGTGAAATCTTAATCATTAATTTAATCATTTTCAATATGTAACGCGTATTTAAATTTCGCAGAAGGCAGCATTTACTGGCACCCGCCGGTACTCGGATTCACGGGTAACTAGAACTTGACTACGATTGTTGATACATGGGATTTGGAATGATGATGCGTTTAAGTCGTACTCAACGGCGCTATGAACAGTTGTCCGACTTCAAACGGGGTTTCATCATAGAACTCAGAGAAGTGGGCTGGTCAAACAGACGTATCAGCTAGCATTAAAATATGAATTTTCAATTAAAATTTTCCTTCGTGGAGAAAAGTTCCTATGCTTAATGGCTGGCTCTCCACGAGAGGGTGATTTCTTTTTTTGATGGTCGAAGCGATATGTTAGTTGAGCGGTGTTGGCAGTGGGTCAGAGAAGGCTAAAGCAACTGCAGTGGCTCAGGAAGCCCCCGGGACACAAATGCACGAGAAAATCTAGCAATCTGGAGAAAAGTCACGTTTACACCAACGGTGTCGCTATCATCTATTCGGCGCCATTTGCCAGTTTACATGGATCCAGTGTTATCAAGGCATAGCATCACACTCTATAACATAGACGACTTACTGACTCTGGGCTCAGGTCTTGGTGTCCATTAAGGCTGTTGCCAGTAACCAATTAAACATAGGCAATGTATTCTGGATTGGTGTCGATATCGAGCAAGCTGGACAGTGTCTGATTGGAGAAATGTGGTCTTTAGCGACAAATCCTGCTTTTCTGTCAGTGCAGATGACCACCGCATACGTGTATGGAGAGTGAGAAGTCAGCAGTCAAATCCTGCACCGGCACACTGCCTCCATCGAGTATCGGCTTGTATAGCTTTGGTGGCTTTACAACCTACTGAAATTGACATTATTGTTGCTGCTACTAATGAATGAAATATATTTTGTTTTGCATTTGTAATCATTTGTTCATCTACGCAAACACTATGCACGTGCTGAATGTCATGGACGGGACTCTTTTTTTTTTTTTTTTTTTTTCTTAGGGTGTATATATATTTTTTGCAACAATGTCTATTTCGGTTTTTAATGCATTAGTATTTATTTTAATCTTTTTTTTATATTCTTATAGCAAATATCATATTCTTATAGCATTTTAAAGACAGTGGTATTTAGTATTTTAACCCGAGAATAGTCGCGTCTTTTTTCAGAACGTTATTAGTCGCGCTCGGTCTTTTTACCGCCAGCCCCCCGCGTACAGAAATTATAAAATAAGAAAAAAATTTCAATTAATATCCGAATATTACATATTAATAAAGTTATAAATTTCATCATTTTTTAAATATGAATTAAGCATTTCTGTTTACTTATTTACTGATATAAATTTCCAGTTTACTTAAATTATACATTTTATTTATGAGATTTGGAATAATAGGAAAAAGTAGAAATGAACTGGCATTAGGGATCGTTGCATAGACTTTTCTACCAATTTGAACTTTGCTTGTAAAAATGTACCTGAAGGAAAAACAGAGATGACTTGTTACTTCACTACAATGGTGATGAAACTTTTAAAGTCAGCTACATGGCAGTTGAGTATTGTATTTGTAAGGAGATATGAGTTAGGAAAACATAATTTATATGGGCGGCAAAAAGACCGACACGCGACTACTGCCGAGTTAAAGAAAAAAACATATCATATTTTTTTAAAAAGTGGTAAATAAATCAAGAAGTGTTTGTTCATAAATCGTCGGATAGTTTGCGGATATTTTCAATCGCGAATTCTCACATATTATCATTTAATAATATTAATAAGGCAAGGCCAAACGCTATGCAAATATGATGCAAATGTGATAGCGTTATGAATTGTTATTGCAAAATGACACTTTGCATTGAGATTTCATAAACTTTTCCAACGTTATGTATACTAATTTTCATTCAAAATTGTTCAATGTATATAATATAAATTAAATATATGATATTAATAATAATTATATCATACTAATTTACCTCACTCGCAGCATATCGCCTACAATTCAAACTTAAATCGGGATATCCGCATAGCTCAAAATCAGAAATACATTTTATATTTTATAAAATTGTGCTAAATATGTTTTACATATGAATTACCACATAAACATCTGTTTCATGGCATTCTATTAAACAAAAAAGAAAATGAAGATTTTTCTTTTTTACATCTTTAGTTGAATTTGAATAATTTTAATTCAGAAGGTTTAAACTATAGATAAAAAGTAATATGTTTTGCAAAACTAACTATACTATTTTACCCGAATAATTTTTCTTTAATATCACGGAAGTATTGTGTAAACTATTTAATATATTCATTATTTCACCAGTATTCGTAGTCCATTTACATATCAGTAATACTCAGGTATGCCCATAAAATAAAGTGTTATTAGGAAGGAAAAGTGGTGTGTTGTTTTAAGTTTAAATGTATAATATTTCGATTTTTCGAGAATCAGTATTTATTTTAAATGTTTTCATATTCGGATAGCATACTTGTAGTATCTTAAAGAAATTAATAAGTACTTTTAAACAAAGCAATAAATAAATCAAAAACATGGTTTATAAACTGTACATCTTTTTCCGATTGTTTGTCGGTATTTTCGATCTGAAAATATCATAGCTAACATTTAATATTGTTTAATATCATAAGATCTTGCGTTCGCATTTCATAAACCTTTAATATGTCATTGACTAATTTTAACGTAAAATCGTTTAATTTTTATAATATAAATTGAATACTTATAGTAATTATATCATACTAATTTACCTCGCTCGAATCACCTTGCCTGCAATTTAAACTAAAATCACGATGTTCGAAAATTTAAACTCAGGCATACTTTTTAAGATTTTATAAAACAATGCTGAATATGTTTTGCATATAAATTACCATAGAAACATCTGTTTCACGGCATTCCGGCACAAAAGGAAAAGGGAGATTTTTTTTTTCTTTTGTCAAATTTAATCATGTAAAGCATATCTTTCTGTCTCTCTCTATATATATTAATCATTTTAATTCAGAATGTTTAAATATTAGCTAAAAAGTAATATTTTTGCAAAACTAACTATGCTATTTTACTCGAATAATTTGTTCTTTAATATCATGTAAGTGGTATTTTAACTTTTAAATATATCCTTTATTTCACAAGTATTCGTGATTCATTTACATATAATTAATATTCAGGTATGCCCATTAAATAATATGTTATGAAGAAGGAAGGTGGGATTTTTTAACAGTTTAAACATATAATATTTCTGTCTTTCATGCATCAATATTATTATAAATGTTTCCATATTTTTACAGCACATTTATAGCATTTTAATGAAAGTAATATGTAATATTTCTAAGCAAAGTGATAAATAAACAAAAAAATGTGCGTTCATAAATTTTACATCCTCTATTCCATTGTTTGTGTGTATTTTCGATCTGAAATCGAATATCTATCATTTAATATTATTAATTATCATAAGATTTTGCATTAACATTTCATTAACCTTTAATATGCCATAGATTGATTTCATTGTGAAATTGTTCAGTATTTATGATATGCATTAAATATATAATATTATTATTATATAACACTATTTTACCCCAGGCACACCATATAGTTTAAAATTTAAACATACACCATGATATTTTCAAACTTAATCTTAAAGTCAGTAATGCATTTTAGATTTTAAAATTTTAGATTTTCTGAATATGCTTTGCATGTGAATTACCATATAAACATCTGTTTTATGGATTTCTTTTAAACAAAAGAGAAAGTGAAGAATTTTTCTGACTTACTTTAGTTGAATTTAATCATATAAAGCATAGATTTCTCTATATTTTTTGAATAATTTTATTTCAGAATTTTTAAACATTAGCTATGAAGTAATATATTTTGCAAAAAGAATTATATTATTTTTCTCGAAACGTTTTTCCTGAAAGACATGGGAGTGGTTTTTAACTATTGAATATATTCATTATTTCACCAAATATCTGCATTCGTGATTAATTTACATATCATTAATATTCAGTTATGCCCATTAAATAAAATATTATGAAGATGGAAAAGTGGTTAAAAGAAAGAAACATGTTAGATGGTTGAAAACCAATCCATTTTCTTTCCAAGTACTTATATTTACGTTAATTCGCTACAATTAATTATCTTAATACGTAGATAAATTACATAATTCCACTGTAAAAAAAAAAATTATATATCAGAAAACAGTAACAACTTTCTGTAAAAGAGGAAAAGGAAACTCGTGGTGAGATAGTATTTTTTTAATTAAACGCTTTCTAAAATTTTGAGAGCACACTTTAATCTTCATATATTACTTTTGTATTTCAATTTTCCTTGTAGAGCGCTTTACAGTTACAACTAGGACGGGTGGAAAAACCGACAGGAGAATGAACGAGCATATTAATAAAATGTGTTTTTGACTTTTTCAAAGTATGCAACATAGTTGAGAAATGTTATGACAGTATTTAGTCACACAATTTGTAATTCTTTAATTAAGTAAAAAGTCACTAGATTAATTTTAACACAACTATTCTAATTGGTAAATAAATCATATTAGATGTAAATTTCCAACTAGCCGATAAATGTCCGGAGCAGGATCCGAACCAGGGATCTCCTGGCTGAAGCCGCTAGAGCTCTACCATCTGAGCTATCCCGGACGAATCTGGTGGAACTTCCTCACCCAGCAAACTTTAATGATTATAGCATCATATAGATGCTATAATTATTATGATTAGCTGGGTGAGAAAGTTCCACCAGTTATAATCTTCAAGGTTAGCTGGGTGAGAAAGTTCCACCAGATTCGTACGGGATAGCTCAGATGGTAGACCACTGGCGGCTTCAGCCAGGAGATCCCTGGTTCGGATCCGAGTCCTGACTTTTCTCGCCCAGTTGGAAATTTACATGTAATGAGTAAAAAGTATCCAAGCCAGGATTCGAACCAGAAGACTTTGGTATGAGATACCAATGCTCTTACAATTGAGCTATCCTGAGGAAATCTGGCGAATCTTTCTCAACCAGAGACTCTTGTTGATTATGGCATCTGGTCTCATATATATGCATCAACTCAATCGTATAAATCGCAGGTAATGGAACTCTAAGAAACGTTGGATACGAAATTCAACAATATTAATTTTAACATAATTATTCTAATTGTTAAATACATCACACTATTTGTAATTTTACAACTGAGTGTAAACGTGCTAGGGATTCTCTGGATGAGAAAGTTCACCACATTTGTCCAAGATAACTCAACTGGTAGAGCATTGGCAGCATATGACAAAGGTTCATAGTTCGAATTCTGGCTTGGATATTTTTTTACTCAGTTAGCAATTTACAACTCGTATGAATTATTTACCAATTAAAATAAATGTGTTAAAATTAATTTAGCGTAATTATGTATCCAACGTTCCTTGGAGTACCATTACATGCGACTTTTTTTGTTGAGCTGATTCAGATATTAGACCAGATGTTATAATTAACGACGTTCTCTGCGTGAGAAAAATCTACGGTATTTGTCAACGATAGCTCAATTAGAAGAACATTGGAAACTTACTACAAAGGTTCCTCATTCGAATCCTGGCCTGACCACTTTTTCACTCAGTTGAAAAAAGTACACCTTGTATAATTTAATTACCAATCGGAATAATTGTGTTATTATTAATATAATGTTTGGTCACTTAATCTGGATAGCTCAATTAGAAGAGCATTGGAAGCTTACTACAAAGGTTCTTGATTCGAATCCTGGCCTGGCCACTTTTTCCTTCAGTTGAAAAAAATACATCTTGTATAATTTATTTACCAATTGGAATAATTGTGTTATAATTAATATATTGTTTGGTCACTTAATCTGGATAGCTCAATTAGAAGAGCATTGGAAGCTTACTACAAAGGTTCCTAATTCAAATCCTGGCCTGGCCACTTTTTCACTCAGTTGAAAAAAATACATCTTGTATAATTTATTTACCAATTGGAAAAATTGTGTTATAATTACTATATTGTTTGGTCACTTAATCTGGAGGTTGTAAATTTCTTGCGTATTATTTAATAGCTAAAAAATCACATTTCATATAGAAATAAAATACAGGGTGTCCTAAAAAGAATGTCCCAGTTTCAATAGTATGTTATAACAGTTAAATTTAGACTATTGTACAACAAATCATGCGTCAAATTGAAGGTAAACTAACCTAGTTTTTCTTACAAATGTTCAACATGTGTACCTTTAGTTATATGACACACCCAACCTAAAGACCAATTCTTCCCACACTTCAGTTAACACGTCCGGAGTAATAAAAACAACATCCTATTCAATTCTGTGTCCTTCCACACTGTCGTCTTTGGCAACTGAAGTTCAAAACTTGCTTTTCGAACAGATTTCTATAGACTTCATAGTCCTTTGACACGGTCAACTTTTTTTACTGACACTTTTGGTCGTCACACCCTTTACAAACACATCTGGTCATTTCGAATTGCCCATACCATCAGCGGATGTTTTTTTCCACATGGGGGATCATAATTAAACTTTAAATGAAACGCACGTTGAACTGAAATCAGAGATTCATTTTTAGTAAATTGCAGAATACAAAATGCTTTACGCTCAGGAGTCGCCATTTTGCGTACTCGGTACCACAAGCGAGTAAATAAGAAAGCAGTACACGTGCATGCGCTTATCTAAAACTGTTTGAGTGACTCTTTATTTGTGACTCTACAGCGCTCACAGTTCATACTTTTAAAATTTATAACTGGGACATTTTTTTAAGGACATCCTGCATTTCAAGATATTTATACTAGTAAATCTGCAGATCAAGAGCCTCAACGTCATGTCTGCAACTTATTGTTTTTAGCAAACTTTGCGTAATATTTATATTTCTACAAAAACAAAATTTAAACTTTTTAAATTACACAAACATTTATAAAAGGGAAAAAATATTTCGATGATTTCAGACATTAGAAGGGTTAAATTAAACACGTTGTTGTGTAATGATATTCTGAAATTCTCACGAGCTACTTATTCTAGTAATTTTTATATAATAAAGCAAATTTCTTCAGGGGGACGCCCCCCTGACCCCCCCCCCCCGTTGTGTAATTTATTTTGCATTTGTAATTTTCTATTGATTGAGTTAATGATTATCCTATATCTTAGATTCCTTTTTACACTGCGATTTATAAGGATAAGCAACAATTTGGTCAAGCATTTTACGTTATCCTAATATCCATACAGCAATATTTACTTGCCTGCTAGCCACAAACACCTGTATCTAATGGATAAAGAACTTTTGGAAATGTAAACTGAGACATCTAATTTAGAAATGTAATACCTTTATAATTTTTGTTTCCGAAAAATAATTTTGATTACCATTCTGCAATATTTATATCAAATATCTAATCTAAATATCTAAAAATGTACTCGATAGCATTAACTTACTAAAATCACCCTAAAGTAGGGGGACTTCTAAACCTAACGCTTAATAATTCATCATCGTGTCCACTTCCAATTGACTAAATAGATAAACGTGATTTGGCGCCGTTAAGTATTTTTGTGATAGCCTTTTAATAGTATCCACATTTAATTTAAAATCGTGATGTTAGAAACACCGTTGAAATTTGACGCACACCTGCGTTCAGGTCAAATTACAAAAGGTTAAATAACCTTTTATTTCCTTTACCCGGGCATTTTGTTTCATTTTTCGTAATAGGGATTATTTTAATAATTTAATTTATTTTACGCTCTACAAGCTGTTACACGGGACGTTGTTCAGGTAGCATTAAAATAGAGATAAATGCATTAAATAAAACATTTCACTCCCCACCAGACATGGCAAGTCTCAGGCTTTTTGCACAACACTATTATCTTACAGAAAATGTTGTTCTTTTAAATCGCGCAAATGTTTCAATTAAATAAAGTAACATTTTTTGTATTAAAATACTGGCATCCAGAACGCCGGAGGCTTGGCAGCTCTGCTCCTCTTAATAGAAACATATATAGTTAACCAACACTTTATAACATTTTATAGGGGACAATACGGAATTTCTTATTTGTATGGCCTTACATATACCCCAGTCACAAAAATGTAAAATTTTGTGCCAATTAATATACACGATTGCGAAAATGAAATCATAACCAATGAGAAAAGGAAGGCCAAGTAAAATCGTGTAAATCGAGGAATCTTTCTTCGTAGTGTTGGGAAAATACCACTACAAAAATTATTTTAGGTGGTACTTGGTGTGAAATGTTTATATGTATTCATTCCTGTCCTATTTATCTTTTTTATTACTTGTAATTTGCTTATTCCATTTTCCTTTTGCACGTGAAAATCTTACAAATTAAAATTAACACTTTGGGAGAAATTGTTATTCCTTTTTTTTGGCAACGATAAAGTTTATAAAGTTTAATAGAATAATGTCAGTTTATTCTGTATGAAAATAACGAGCTTTTTCATTTATAATCAAAATAGTTCAATACATAAATAAAAATATTATTCTATATAGTATATAAATACTATTTTCATTTCTGCGTTTAAATCAATCTATATGCAAATATTTATACAAAGGCATTCATTAATTCATTCCTTTTAACTTTGATTTGACTTAAAAAACCATACATACTTTCACATTTATGATATTTTTAGATGAGACATAGTTTCTACGCAACGGTTAAAAGAAAAAAAAATGAAATATAAGTAAATTCATAAAATAAAATGTTTTATATTATTCGAACACATGTATAAAATTCCATCATAAGTTATACACCTAATTTAAAAGCTCTGACAAATGTTTTGATAAAATTGCAAACTAAAAGGAATAATTTAATACTATTATTTAAAAATTTCAGCATCCAAAATTTACCATTTAAATCTATTATTCATATGACTGATTTCTTTCAACAAATGAAAATTTGAAAATCGTCTGACTTCCCATAGAAAAGCATTATGTCACAAAATAAAATGTTCTATATATTCCGAACGAATGAACCAAATTTAACCCAAAACTATACAGCTAAATCCGGGGAGCTCACCAATATACATCCTTAATTTCAAGCTAATCGGATGCTTTTTACGGCAGTTAACGCGGGACAGACAGACTAACTAACTAACTAACTAACTAACAAACAAACAAACAGATGGAAACCAAAAAATTTCGGGTCTCCACAGTAAGCCTTCACTGACGTTTCGGCAATTATTCAGTCTATCTACAGCACGTAACCTGTTTAAAGTGGTATTATTCAGAATTTATTTATTTATTTATTTATTATTCACAGAACCACACAAATGAACTCCAGTGTTTTAACATCTGTGTATGTTGGTTGTTTGAAGTACATTTTAATGACATTCTTCATTTAACGAAATTTATAAATATTTGCGAAGTAAATTAGACGATCTACATGGTATGCTTAACAATAAAATCTCTTTTATTAGGTTATACAAAACATTGTAGATGCATTATAGCCTATGACCGGTAACTGTTTCAGATATAATTTTCTAACATTGTATAATTTATAAGTACTTAATTTCTATAATTTATAATTTATAAGTACTTAATTTCTATAATATATAATTTATAAGTACTTAATTTATTATATTATTAAGGTTCATTCTAGCATATTTCCGATTAAAAGTGGTATACACCCTATAAATTTTTTAAATAAAATATCGACTACTTTATAATCTTTGAGCAGTTATTGTTTCAGATGTGTTTTCTAATTCAACTAAAGTTTATATTGCTATAGTGATGTTAGCATCTGTAGTTTCCTGCAGAGCCGAAAAAAATGATTTGATGCCGTGTATGGAGAGTTATTGCTTGAAATACAGTTTTGTATTATCTTACATTTTGTTAACTTCTTTTTAAATGTCCAATGTAGTACGATATAAAGATCTCTGAAACGAACAATGCATTAATCCTTTGAGCGTCTTGAGGGCTTTCCTGCATTTTCATAAAAATGCTTATAAAAATAATCCTAATTAAAATTTCCTTTCTCTGTTTGCTTTTAAAATACACTTCATGCCCCTTTATTTGATAGAATCTTGAAATATAATTCTGTTGAAAATATTTTTGTCTACAACAGATTAAAGTTGATACGAGAAATACGTCCAAATCGCTCACAGGGTGCAAAAATGTGATAAATTTTCACGTCTTCGGATTTACTTACTAAACTGAAATTTTATTCTTCTTTTTTCTATTTTTAACTAAAGATTCTAAACCTAACGCATTGCTCGTCATGTTGAAGATGTTCCATAATTTATGAAATATGCATGTTTTTACTTATTTTTTCTGCACCAACTCTTCTCTATCGTTTTATTCCTTTAAAAAAAATTATGTTTGGTTAAATGATAATAATAACGGAAAATCTGATACAATTGTTAAGATGTAAAAAATTGTTTAAAGAAAACTTCAAAAATGGGCTTTAAATATTTCCTTTAAAAAATGTATGTGGGTCAACACTGACTGTATCTTAGTTAAATAATTTCCCTTTCAAATGCTAACTCAAACATTTTTTATTCATTAAGATATAATTTAAAAGGACATAGTAAGCCATTTGAGAAGATAATTTCAGCAACTGCCATACTCACCTACCAGGAGATTACCTTAAATATACCTAAAATTTCAAATATATAAACAAATCTACTGGCATGTACGCAAAGAAGATACTTTCCATTCTGAAAAGATACCACCTTTATGAAAGAAAAAGAAAACATAACGATATCTACTACTTAAAAAATAAAACTTACTGACAGCCGAAATTTTGTCTTTCTCGAAGTTTCTTTATAAGATCGTTAAGCCTTTTGGACTATTCTTTCTGCTTTTGGAAATTAATCCCTCTGTTATGTAATGTGTGATGATGCGAATAAACATATAAACCTATTTTAAAGTCAAGTGCTTGTTATTATAGCAAATGGGACAGGTTGTAAAGCCTCACATACTTTTCTAATATCGCATCATTTTAGCTTTAAAAAAAATCAGCAAATTATTATTTAAATTTTCTTTAACTATTCCCGAATGATTCCTTTATACAGGAATATATGATTTAGCTTTGGATAACAAAGGTTAGATGCTGAAATCCGTTAATAAAAAACATTTGCCGAAAAAGTGCCTTCTTTAAATAAATTATACAAGCTGAAAACCACTGTAAGATCTCCGAATCAATTTAATTGTAAATAAGATAATATTTATTAAGTTGGAGCTAAAAATTCCTTCTATAAATACAAAAAAAAGCCACAAAATGCGAAAGAAAGCTAAAAATCGCATAAATAATGAAAATATAAAAAAATCAAAATTCTGAGTCTCACGTGTATGTGTGTATATCAACTATAATAATTATTCTATTTCTACACCATTTTACGTAACACTACCATCTCTGATCCTTTACGGAACTATATGATCCAAACCTGCATATGTTCTAGATGGGCAGAAATGATTCTGTTTGAGAAATATGCGATAAACAATGGATAATGAGTTGCAGCTCTGATGATTGTTTTTTTAATTGTGTGTTTTTTAGATTAAAATAGTAAAATTTTGCTGATTGCTTAATGAGACTATGTTTTAAGAAATTCTGCACTTTTTTTTCCATTTAAGTAACTCGTATTGTAACTTTCCTTAAATAAAGTGATTTTTTATTTTCAAAGATAAAAATATATATATATTAAATTTTACGTTGCATCTAACTGGCAGTTCCATAATAAACCACTGAAACAATTGCACAGATAATTTTCTATGACTACGACTAGGTTTTACAAAATCATATTTTATGGTCAGATAGCATTTTGCTTATATTGCGGACGTTTTATTTATTTCGTAATATCAGATTTTGAGTTTAAGATTCGATGCTGTGAAACAATTGAATGAATTTAATTACTCAACTAATTTTCACAATGATACTACATAAAAAATCTACACAAATTTCTTCATAAATTTCTTCCAGATAGTGAAGCTTAAAAATATTTCTAAAATATTTAAAAATTGTAAGCAAAATTGAACCAGATGAAGATATTTTTTCTGTCTTCAGAAAAAATTTACCTGATATCCTCTAAGTATGATTGATGTTTTTCTCATATTAAATTTAATTATTAAAAAAAAGTCTTTAACAACTCAAATTTCCTTTCTGAAAATGTTTTCTCTTATTTTTTCACGTTTGCGTGCATTTTATTCTATCAATAATCCTCAAAAGTATTCAATATAAAATATTCAAAAAGTTTAAACATGGTTAAAATGAATCGGATGAAAAAATTTCAATGTATTTATTCAATCTAAATAAGACTAAATTTTACAGAAACATCCCTTTGATGATTGATGCGTTTTTAATGCTAAATTCAATTATTTTCGAAAATGGAAATATTTTGAACGACTAAAAGTTCTTTGCGAAGATCTTGTTTTATTATTTTCGCACATAAAAACTTTTGTCATAAATTCACTGCTGCAACATCCCTCTGGAGACCACATAAAATATCCATCTTATGACATACATCATAAAAAAGTAATTTTCAAATAGAAAAGAAAATTTCTTTAAAATGTGGGGAAAAAAATAATTCATCCGTATCAAGTGCAACTTTTTAGTTAAAAGATTTTTTCCGCCGATGAGTCTCAGGGGATAGTTAAAATAATCAGCCATCTCGCGTTGTGTAAAAGAAACTTTTCAAATCATTTTTCCTTAATGTAATAACGATAAGAATTGAACATTTTTTTTCGATAAAAATGATATAAACTTGACAGTAAGATAAAGCAGGACAATTGATAAATGGCTACTGAGAATGCAATTTTAAAACAATTAAATTGATATCACAGAAATCTCGATGTACACACCTTTTCGTAAACTTAAAATAAATAAGCACTTAAATGCTGAAACGTTTGTATGTATTGTTACAACCAAAGAAGGCATGGCGCATTTAATTAATTTAATAAAAATTATCGAAATAATGATGATATTCTCTTTAACATTATTCTACACACATGGACAAAAAATGATCTCATCCCATTAAATCATCTATTATAAATTACCTATCAAAGTTTCTTATTGAGTTCTCATTTTATTCGAGTTCTTGCCACAATCTTTAAATAGACTATTGGAAGATTACAATGTAGTCAGCGGAGAAAAATGATATTTAAAAAATTTAACGTTCAAAACAATTTCCAAAATGTACAATTTGCGAAAGTTTTTTTGGTAAAAAAGACAATTTTGTTACGAGGAAAATAAAAAAAAATAATGTAAATGAATCATTCATCAGACAATTTTTAAGAATATTGAAATTTTCTAAGATTTTAGACGGGAAATACAGCTCAGGTCGTCCTCATTGTTCATCTAAACCAGGAAGTTACATTATAATTTTGTTTTGTATGATAAATAGATTTGATATAAATTATCAACGTGATAAAGATTTACAAAAAACTTAGGGCATCGTAATTCTTCTAAAATCATTGCAGCAGCAGTTAACTGAAACGGGATTAAGAGCTAAAAATCCTTTAAAAAAAAATACTGCACACAGAGAGAACGAATAAAAAAAGACTGTAAACACCAAGATGTTTAACAGAATATTTTAATAATTGCACTATTAATGAATGATCCCAAGGAATCTTATCCAGTAGATCAAAATGTAATACTTTTGTCGTGGAAATCAGTTATGTAGGACGTAGAAAGGGTAAAAAATATAATATAAATTACACTCTTGAAATAGTCATGCATTATCCTTATGCTTTGTTATGGGGTTGCATAATATATTACGATGATGGTTAAATGTTAAGCTTCAAAGGATCATTAAACACTAAAAAGTATTTAAACGTTGTAAAAGAGGGTGCAAACCCATCATATTCAATATTTTCCGCAGACGTAGAAATCACTATTTCAAAAAGATTATGCTTTTTGCTATTTCACCCATTCAGTAAATAAATTAAAAATTCTCTGGTTAAATTAATATTCTGATGTAAGTCCGCCTCTTCTCAATATATATATATATATATGTATGTATGTATTAATGCAGGTAAAGAAAATTACCACGGATGAATTGTAATATTACCTGTAATATGTACTTGTAACAGTTCAGATTTAAATCCAATAAAATATGTACAAAATGAAAAAGGGAAAAACATTCCATTGTTTAAGCCTGAAACTTTATCAGAGTTAAAAGTCCTTTTTACAGCGTATGGTACAACGAAATAATTAGAAATTTCATTAACGAACTATTTAATTCGATGTCAAATCCTGTAATTATTATTTTTTAAAAGCGGGTTATTGAATGATGAGAACATATTATGACTACAAATTTTTTAAATTTGTACTTCGACCATGTATTATTAACTATGTTGCTAGAACAAGCATATTCACATTAATTTATATTTATTAGAAAGAATTATTTTATTTCATTACGAATTTCGTAGAAACTAAGTGAATAGACATTTTCTAAAATTGGGATTATTGATTTATTTTACATATTTTTCTTTATTAATATGTAAATGTATAATCTATTAATCGTGAATAATTATACCCATATGTATTGTACATTTTTCTTCCGTAAAATTAAACATAAAAATAATTCTTCAAAAAGAATCCTTAGTCTTTAATTTAAACAGTGTATTTAATCTTTAGAACTATTTGGTCTTTTTCTTATAATGAAGTTTTCGTTAATAACGTCATTTTAATTACATAATTGCATGTTTATATACGATTAAATATTATAAAATTAGACATGCATATAATGGATGAAGCAATAAAATTTAGCGTATCTTTGAGCATTCCTCTCCAACAATAACAAGGTAAAAGAAAATTGTAAGTTTTACGTAATCCGAAATGAGACAAATGCACATTTTTTTTAGATTTTGGCTTAATATAGTTAGGGAGAATAATAAAATAAGAATAAGTACGATTAGCAATGTTGCTTTTATTATCATAAGCACATTAGAATCAGGGTGGATGAAATGGGTTGAGAATTTTTCACAAACGCCAGAGTTAAGTATTTCTCTGTATATATAATGGATAATTGTGGATCTTTAGATTATTCCTGTATAAAAGCCTCCTTAGAAATTTCAAAAAACATATTTTTCTTCTTTTAAGTATCTGTCACTAAACAATTTCTTCCTGTTGAGTATCAGTTTTATCTATATCATTTTCACTTATAGTCAGTGGTTGAGATTTATCACAAATAAGTTAAGGGATAGAATTTAAAACTACAATATTATTTCCATTGAAGTTGCTTCGAGATAAATAATCAGCTAAAACATTAGTTGAACCAGGAAGATAAATGCATTTTGCACGACTCATTTATTTTACAAAATTTAATGATAGGTTTAGAATTCCATGTTGTGAAATGAATAAACAAACTTAGTTCTTATTTTCATAATGATAATATCTAAAATTTGTATAAATTTTAATCAATGACTGAAGCTTAATAATATTTATCTATCATACGTGAAAAAGGTAAACACGTTTACAATGAAAACAACATGAATAAGCTTCAAAGTACTTGTTCCATCTACAGAAAATACTACATTTCACAAGATTTCTTCTGAGAAAGATTTATGTTTATATAATCCTAAATTCAATCATTTTTTAAAATAGAAATATTTTTAATGATTTAACATTATTCGAGAAACAATTTTATTTGTGAAAAAGGACTTCCTTTTATACACAAAAACCTTTTCAATAAATTCCCCACTGATTCATATCTCTGGATACAAAATAAAATATCTATCTTATGACATACATCATAAGAAATGAATTTTATCAGATAAAAACAAAATTGCTTTAAAATTTTGAAAAAGTAATTCATCCGCGTCAAGGGCAACTTTTCAGTAGAAGAATTTTCCAATGATGAGTCTCTGGGGATAGTTAAAATAATCAGTCATCTCACGCCGTTTAAAAGAAAAATCTTAAATATTTTCCCTTAATCTAATAACGGTAAAAATCGTTTTTTGTCGGTGGAAATACGATAAACTTACAGCTATATCAAAAAGAGATTTTTAATACATGGATGCAGAGGATAATCCTTTAAACAAGGATTAAATTAATACCATAATTATGTGATTCTTACATAATTTTCATTTTCTTAAATAAAAAAGATATTAAACATGTTTAAAAGTTTTTTATATATTGTATATATTGGGTTTACAAATTAGATCAGTCTTTTTTCAAAAGATGACGCCGGCTGTTCTGAATGTTTTATAGAGACAGCTGATTTCGGTGTTTTCAAAGAGGATAGACATCTGTTAACAATATTCAGTTTATATCGCTTTCAGTTTCATACAAAATCCTTGTTGTTTACTCTGTTTGATATGTCAAATTTTGTGTTAACTAAGGCGCATTTGTGGGACGTTTTAGTTTTCTGCTTTAATTGGAGGAAAAGTGCAGTTGAAGCCCATCAAATGCTTATGGAAGTTTATGGTGACGCTGCTCCAACTGATAAATCATGTAGGAATTGGTTTCGATGTCTTAAGAATGGGGATTTCAGCGTTGAAGACAAGCCTTGCTCTAGACTTATAAAAAAAATGAAGACAAAGATTTAGAGGCATTACTGGATGTAGATCCGAGTCAAATGCAAGGGGATCTTGCAGAATCAGTGGGAGTGGGTCAACAAGCCGTTTCCGTACGATTGAAATACATGGGAAGGATTCACAAGCAAGGAAATCGTGTGAACTAAAACCAAAAGACGTTCAAATGCGATTTTCACAAAAGTCGTAAAAAAAAAATATTTTGAACGCTCTAGTGGGATGTTTCACCGAACCCGACATATTCTCCGGACATTGCTTCGTCTGATTACTGGTTGTTCCGACGGATGCAGCAGGATTTAGCAGTTCACCGGTTCACTTCTTTCGCAGAAAAAGAAAACTGTATCCAAACTTTCATCGCCTCTAAAGACGAGCTATTTATTCAAGATGGAATTGGAAAATTGCCTGAGAAGTGGCCAGCTATGGACAATACGTTGATTATTCTGTTCAATCATTTTGTTTTGAAATAAATGCATATTTGAAAACACAAAACGGACCGAACTGATTTGTATTCCCAATATATATACATATATATATAATATATATATTGCAACGAAGACATATTATAATTTACGTAATTCTATTTTCTTATTGAAATCTTGTGAGGTAGAATCCGCAGATTATCATGAAAATCCTTGAAAGGCAAATAAATATCTCATTCACTTAATATATTACTCAAGTTTCGCAATAATTGGGTCCTTTTTATAAAAATCAGAATGTGTGTAAGACACGACTATCAGTGGAACCTATTCTACTCGACCTATTCTACTTCTTCTATTCTACACGACTATCGGTAGAAATAGTAGTTAGAAATGATGGAAACTCTTTAAGTTATGTACGCTTTCAAAATATTTAAATCCGTATAACTATTTCAAATTTATGCTCTAACTCACAAGACAAAATGAGAATATGTACATATTTACTAGAGATATATATTCTTTTGCGAAAAAAAAAAACTTAAATGCACTTTTTTCATCTTGTAGCAGAATACAGAATATGTTTTCTGTTATCTTTATTTTTAAGCTGGCCGTAAGCTGGCCGGTCGTTCTACCAAGCCAAGAATGTAAAAAAATACTAAGTCCGCCAAGTTAATAAATGACAAGAAGCAAACATCAAACCGCTTACTGCTTACTTAGATTAAAACACTTTTCAATGTTAATTCGACCAAACTTGCTAGCATAAAATATCAGACATCAGAGGAACCAGGGATCACAGTAAAATAAAACAAAAAGTCGAAGAATCTAATGTAGAAAATATTTAATTTGTGACATAATATATATTTATAAGTGAATTATAAACAGATATACAGAATTTTAAAAAATCTGCAAACTTACTGAAAATAAAGTTTTCGGTTTCTTCGCCAGTTCAATTTTTAAAACAACGTGGGGATTTAAACAATGAACAGAAAAAGTAAAGCTTGGATTTTTAGTCAAGTAATTAAGCTGTGTACTTTATTTTAATTTAAAAAGTCTGCAACTTCAAAAATTTAATGTTTTTAACTTTAATTATCGAAAGACTGTTAATTTACATTAAAATTAACAAAATACGCCACAAAGTGATAAAACCACCAAACAACAGTATAATATGAGGATCATTTTAAAATAAAAATTGAGAGGTTATTTTTGTTATCGGACGGTAATCAGTTGTAGCTTTCTTGAAGAAATTCCGTTTTCTTTATCTAGCAGTGGGTTTAAATTAATGATATCGTTCTGTTTATTGTACTTTAATTTTATAATCCCCACACCAAGGATAAAAATGATTTCATGAACACAAATATTGGTGCTTAAAAACTTAAGAAATTCTACTTAGTGTACATTTTAGCATTACAATATGTAATTATTAATTATTTGATACAATTATATATATTGTTCTGTAGATAGATTACAATGCGCTTTATGTTATTTAAATTATTTATGGCAGAGTAAATATTATAATAAAGTAATTATTTATTCTAAAGTATTGAAACAGTGAATTTAAAATATCTAAAGAGTTCTTACGAATCTATTTATAAAGTAATGTTAATATGAAATGTAACTGGTTCTTAGTAATTAAAAGTTTTAGTCAAATGAAGTCAAATTAATGTTTTAGTCGAATGAACTATAAGTGTATACATTGCCGGAAGAGTAAAGGAAGAGGATGCACCAAATTTGGTATGCATTTTTTTTTTTTTAAGTTTAAATAGTTTATATAAAAAATCTACATAGGGGTTTCAGGTAAAGTCTTAAACGATATTTTATAAAACGGCTACTTGAAAAGAAAAATTTTAAATAATCATTTAGATTACAGTAGTAATTTTACATTGGATTTATAAAAAATGGACTTATTTATATTGTTTATAATAAAGTGAAATAATCTTTTGAAACGAAGAATTATAAATGCATGAAACAATATTTTTTATTAATCTACAAACTAATGTAAATATTAAATTGATTCTTTAAGTGATTCTTAGTAAGTATCGGTTGAAGTCACTGTAATGTAAGCATATTATAACTGTATGGGGGAAGGAGGCATGCATTCTTTTAAAAGTTTAAGTAATTTAATTAAAAAAAAGTAGAGGTGATTCCGTTTAAGTCTTAGAAAATTTTTTCTTAAAACGGTTACTTCTAAAAGCAGCTAAAAGCATGCATATGTGGTTATTTTACCCAATATAGATTTAAAATGTACTTTATGTTATTTAAATTGTTTATAATTAAATGAAACATTTTAAGTATTGGAGTGATAAAATAAATTTAAATATTAACTATGTATAAAGCTACAAACTAATGTAAATATGAAATTTAACCGAGTCGTAGTAAGCATAAGACCGTTGTAATGTAACATCGTTGTAAGTATCTTAGCATAGGTCCAAATCATTGTAAAATAAGTATATTATAGCCAACAGCTATAATATACTTCGTTGGATGTCGGTATGCTCGATATTTAGTAAGCCTTTTTATTTTAGCTTAAATAATTAGACTGACATAGGAGGAGTGGTGGTCCATCAAATTTAGCACGCTCTTTTAAAAGTATAATTACTTTAATTTAAAAAATATACATTGTTTCTAGTTATGTCTGAAAACGATTTTTCGTAAAACGGTTAATTTTAAGAGCAATTGAAAATATTTATAATGTAATCAGTTTTCTTAATATGGATTAAAATTGCACTTCATACTATTGAAAGTGTTTCTAATAAAGTTAATTTTTCTTTAATATGGAACGATGAATTATAAATGTATGAAAAGTTAGGTAATAATCTGCAAATTTTTGTAAATATGAAATTTAACTGATTCAAAGAAAGCAAAAGATCAAGTCCTGATAACCATATTTTAACTTTATGTAGAACTTGAGTAAAACAGTTGTAATGCCACCGTAAGATTTATCTTAGTGAGTATAAGTCATATTATAACTGTATGAGGAGTGGGCTGAATGCACCAAATTTAGTATGCATTTTTTTAAGTTTAAATAGTTAGACCTACAGAAGAGGATTGGCGATGCACCAAATTTAGTAGGAACTTTTTAAAAAAATTAAATAGTTTAAATCTAATTCCGTGAATTTTTTATTCACATTTCTAAGAAGGCGTAAAACCAAGAAGGTGAAAAAGTGTTCAGGCCAGGGTTCGAACCTGGGTCAGCGCACCAGCGCTCTTCCACCTGAACCACCTGGGACTACACACCTAGCCTGTCACTCTTTGCTGTTAAATATTGGTATGGCTGCAACCGCAGCACAAGAGGGAATAACTTCATGGACCACAACCATGCGGCAAATATGAGTCCAAATTAATCCAGCATCGATAACATATATATTTAATAATTTTAAACGATGACTTCCGCCAGAGAAATCTAAATTTAATTGCGTGATTTTTGATATTCACATTGCTAACAAGGCGTAAAACCAATAGAGTGAAAAAGTATCCAGGCCAGGGTTCGATCCTGGATTTTTGGTTCAGCGCACCAATGCTCTTCCATCTGAGCCACCTCGAACGACACACCTTGGTTTCTTAACCCCTTGCCTGTGGAATATATTTGAGAAACACGTGCCAAAAATGGAAAAAAAAATTCTCTTTAATTTCGTTCTAAACTGCAAAATTACAAAAATCCGACAACTGGCGCAAAATTGCCGAACTTTTCGTGGGAAAGTATTGCCATTTATTGAGAAAATGGTAAATTACATATTATGCTTTGGACTAACTGAGTTCGGGCTTCACGGAATTGAAATACCGATTTTTCTCTTACCCGAAATCAGGTCGGGTATTCCAAAATTGGCGCATTTGGGTTGCCCGAAGTGAGTTCGGGCGTCACAGGCAAGGGGTTAATATATGAAAACTGATTTGACTGAAAATGATAAATAAGTACCAGAATATAAACATAGAGAATTTATGTCACACCATATTTTTAGCCGCATTTTCCTAACTGTTTTTTTTTTAACTTTTTAAAAGTTAATGGATAATAAATTTACAGGGGAGATATCTTTCATGGTGATCCTTATTTGTCAACAGTTTTGTTAGAGGCTAACACAAGGCTTTACGTTATCATATTTTACGAAAATATAATTTTAATTAATTATTAACATTATGTAATGCCTATGACTATGATCCACATTTTTCATGTTATAGTTAATTATAAGAAAATTTTCGAATATCTTACAAAAAAAACTCAGGTCAATTTAAGAGTTTTTTGTAGTTGGTGACAACTTTATGTATATGAAACATTTGTTTTAGAAACTTGGTTTTAAGATTTGTAATGCACTTAGTTTTAAGATGGTACAGAACTCAGACTTTGGTTTCAGCGGTAAGTCAGTGTTCTGTCATTAAAACATTCGCGTCATTTGGATATTGCGTCCATTTGGGAACTTTCTTTAGTGAACCGATTTCGTATGAAATAGAAAATTCAAACTGATATCGTATGCTATAATCTGAATATTTGTACACTGTAAAAAAAAAATAATAAACGGACTAAAATACGGAAATACTACTGGCAATCTAGACGCCAGTACTATTTCCGTATTTTAACGGAACTTTTTCCCGGTAAATTACAGAAAAATTTCCGTTAAATTAAAAAAAACGGGCATTTTTCTGTAATTTACCAGGAAAAAGTTCCGTTAAAATACGGAAATAGTACTGGCGTCTAGATTGCCAGTAGTATTTCCGTATTTTAGTCCGCTTTTTACAGTGTTCAGTTCGGCGTATAATAGCCGTCGCTGTTAAAGTTTATGACCACCCTCCATGATCATAATCTTGCCGTTTTTGAACAACGTGCATGATATATGGTAACTCAACATGGTATCTCACAGTCAAGGTCTTGTTTAGATATTTCGTGGCCCTAAGTACAGTCATTACCTGTGGTTCCCTATACACAGTTTGTCTTACATAATCTGTGTATTGATTGATGCGATGCATTCAAATAATACATACATGTAAAAATAAAAACATTAGTTGGGGTCCTCTGAAATACCTGGACCCAATGACCAAGTCTTGGAGGCCTCGGTGAAAGATAGACCCTGCACAGTACACTATATTGGATTTCATTCGAGTAATATCTTTCTGCTCATAGGCCAAGTTATTGCACGCAATTCCAATTTTAATACACCATTCCACTGATGCAACATCTTTTAAGGGGTCTCAGGACTCTTAAAATTGGGAAAAATGAAGAAAAAGAACATTTTCAACATTTAATATCTTAAAATGTATTTGATATTAAGACACAATTTTAAATGGGAATATAAGATACAAGTATGTTCTTTCATTTCAAATATTTGAAAAATTCCAAGATGCAGAATTAGCATTTACAGGGGGCTCCAAACTGTCAGACATTTGACGAGGAGAAAATTGGCATAACAGATTATGCGCACGATTACAAAATAAATTTTGCAACTAGAACGAAAATTTTAGTGCCTACTTATACCTCAGATTATAATAATGACACTGAACCTAAATAAATTTGCATTTAAAGCATTTTTATATTTTTAATACAAAGTTGTATTTAGCTAATGCAAAATTTAGAAAAATTCAACAATATAAACCCCTAAAAAATATTTTGTTTTTACAATTAAAAGAAAATTTTAGGTTCAGTTTATACAGACTAACATGAAACATATGTTTTGAAAATTTCATGAAAAAATATTCAGAAGTTTTTGAGCTATCGTGCTCGTTATGCCCAAAAACGTCATTTGGAGAAAAATGACTTCAAAGTTTTGGAAACACTGCTTCAGCTATTGAGCGAGTATAATTCTAAATGCCATAACTTCTGTTCTAATGGGAATCTCAAGATAACAATTATATCAAAATGTTCAGAAAACATAGAAGTTTAACATCTAAAAAAATTAAAATTTCGAAAATTTTAGAGCATTAAGAGTCCTGAGACCCCTTAAGGAGTAAAACAGTGTAACAAATCCAGCTACCTGTAAAAGTTGTATACTTTGAAATTGAAGACTGGAGTTCTATCAATGATATACTAAAATTCATTAAAATATTCTCTATAAACATCCTTCTTCCGAATTCTGACTAACTCATGCACGTATTTCTGTAAACCTGGAATGATACTTCCGAAAACTATACATTATCATGTTTTATTTCGCAGACGCTAATCAATCTCAAAATCTCAGGCACTGTTATCTAATAAAGATTTAAACTTAAAATAATACATTGACAATTCGTAATCACTTAACACGTTATAGCGTCAGTTTATCAGGAAATCGTCTGGTGCTTACTATATTAACTAAACCAGTTTAGCTTTGTCAAATTATGGCGTCTGCAATTTAAACCTAGTTCAGGATATCTGCAAAGCTTATTGCATTAGTAATTCATAATTCATGCATATGTCGCAGACCATGTTTATCAAGAAGTCATCTACTATTTATTTCTAATCTAATTTAGGTTAGTCATATTATACCATCTTCAATTTAAACTAAGTTCAAGATAACTGTTAAGTTAGGCTTAAATTGGAAGATGGATTTCGTAATTTACAATATTGTTTCGGTATGCATTTTGAACACAAATTTCTATAATAGTATCTCACATAAGGCCTATTTCTAGGGAAAAAATATGATGATAAGCTATTTTTTTCACAAAGTGTTTTATTAAAGGAAATTAGGGAGAATCTCGGTCCCTTTTATCTTCGTTAATAACTTCCATCTTGAATCTGAATTCGAACCAGATACTTAAATATTTCATATGTCTAATTATAATAATTTTCTTTAAATTCTCATAAAAAATGCAACTGTTTTTCATGATAACGGTATTCACTGTTAATTTATATAACTTTAGAATTCTATTATGCTTTTTCAGTTAATTACGCGGGGCTCGTACATTTCAGAAAATTTTTCGGGACAAATATCAGTAATTTTTTTATAGAATAATAAATGAAGGTTAAACGCGACAAGTCTCACCTTATTTAATCAGAGATTTTCTATAAGAAAATTCTGGTACCGAAGAATTTCATGTTCTGGAAATTTCGGAAACAGTGCGACAACTTATTATGCAAATCTGTTTCGTAAAATTGGTTTAGTTATCCCAAACTATATTGTTCTCTAAATATTAAATAGGGGAAAGTAGGGTAACGACGCTGAGAAGGGTAAACCCGCTCACCCAATATCTCAAAACAGAATAGAATTGAAAACGTGCGATCGGTACCGGCACATAGTGAACTTCATCGTAAGTTCCCAGTAAGGATATAGTGACCATCGGAAGGAAATTATTTTTGTGTCCTCACGTTATTAGTTTCCAGTTGTTTTATTATAAAATTCTACAACATCTAACTTGAAGGTAAGGGTACACTCTTATTTTCAAATATTAATTTACTCATTATGTCTACAAAATATATACATTCAGCTGTACATTCATGCCTTTATTTATCTTTGTAGTGCGTTGTTACGCCAATTATAATGCATTAAAACCCAACATGGTGGTAACGGGTAATGGCGCTCACGTTTAATTCCAGAAGAAGTGTTGCCAGTGAGCAACTTTTTAAAAATTCAAATTTATTAATTAACACCACTTTTTTGAAATGGTAAAATTCCCCTGTTTTCGCCTTTATTAATATGTCATTAAACAAGGAGAATTTTACGATTTCAAAAAAAGTGGTGAAAATCAAAAATCCTAAATACAATATGTCTACACAATGTGTGTAAAGTGGTCGCAAAAAGTCTGTAGTGGTGTGAACAGCCCACACAACTACATATGTGACGTTTGTCCTACTTAAATGTTGTATTCAAACACTGAGCGCGATTACCCTAACATATCGGGTATTACCGCTCAATCGATGGTTATTTAAAGAAAACGAAAAAAAAAAAAATTCCTTAAACTTTTATACAAATTAGTTGATTTCAAACTGTTCCTTATGCTTTGGAGTTATACTCCGTTAATATATATATATATATATATATATATTTTTTTTTTTTTTTTTTTTTTTTTTTTTTTGTCTAAATTTGACTAGCTATTCATGTTTTCCCTTAAGTGAGCGCCATTCCCCTACTTTTCCCTATACACACCATTTTTTACGTAATAACATTATGAATACGATTTACATGTATTTTGTTATCACCAGGGGGTAGAAAACTTAGCCCTTTTTTCACAAAAGTAAATATTACAGTAGTAGTTAACGGAAAAGTAGTAGTTAACGGAAACCTATGAAAAAGAGAAAAATATTTTAAATTTCTAAAAATATTTTTTAATATTTTCATTAATTACTTTTATTGTTTTATTTTTTTACAAAATAACTGATCAACAGAAAGAAAGTAAAAAAAAAAAAAAAAAAAAAAAAAAAAAAAAAAAAAAAAAAAAACTTACATTTTCTATGTTAGTGTATTTTAACTGAAAATTTATTCTGTAAGCAGTTTTTAAACAGAAATCTTTCTCTTAGATAAGATATTCAAAATGATACGCCAATTATTGAGTAACGTGCTTTTTACGTTTTCGATAAAACCGAAAATTATAATTATTTGAACGAAATTTTTCTCATTCATTATACATATTGTCGTATTATAAGTATGACGATTTTACAGAATCAGCATCTATTTATGACTCTTGTTGAACGTCTCTATAATATAATGTCGCAATTCGTTCCGAATTGTTTTGTAGTCATCCCATATTTTTTTCATTGTAGGGGGGGGGGGGGGACAACTGAAAGTCCTTATATCTAAGATGTTTTACAAAGCATTCTATAATTATTCTGACGAACTATTTCTCATTTTTAAATTTGCTTTTAAAAATGCCATTGCTGTAGCATAATAAAATGAAATCTTTTAATTTACTATAGCGATTTCCTGTCACTATGCTACCATTGAATTTATTCAAAGAGACATTATAGTATATATTTTTCCCATATCTTATTAATTAACTGTATAAAAATATCTTTATAAAATATGGCGTCAATAATGTTCAAATTATATGAATTAAAATGTAGAATACTCCAACATCATTTGCATAATAATATTTTAAATGAATATAGAAAACAATGAAGTGTAAGTTAATCAAGGACCTACCTTCTGTTTAAACGTTCCCACGTGGAAGAACATCTTTATCGCCCTAAAAATGTTTTTTTTAAATAAGACTTGTTGTACGATATAAGGTGCAAAAATATTTTGGGAGCATAAATTTTTGTTATTCCTCATCAACAGCTAATTTAACACCTTGTAACGAGTGGGACGTATAACCGTATAAGTGCCGTATAAAGTTCCCCACATTCTTGAATTTGAATATCAGAAATTTTAAACACTGACAGTTATCTAATCGCAGATTTTCGGCTATTAAAAAAGGCAAGAAATATTTTTCGGAAAATCTCCTGCACAAAAATTAAAAGACATTTTAAGCACGCTTGTCGCGAAGGGAATAAAGAAATATTCATTTATATCGATGCCTAAATACTGGCTAAAACGTTTCTTTGATAATAACTCACATATTTTATTATATTTTAGACTTTACACCGCGAAATAAATTAAATTATTTGTTATAATAAAATCTTTCATGGTGTGAAACTAGAGCCATCTTTAGGGATATGCGTATAGGGCCTCCCACCTAGAAAGGCCCCATGCTCAAAAGCAAAAGAAAAAAGATCTTAAACTATATAGATATTTAAATGTTTAGCTTCTCATAAAACTTTTGCTTGTAATAGAGTGTATATTGTTTGTTTTAGTTGCTTTAAAATCGAAAAAAAAGTTGATTCTGTTCTTTTTCCAAACATCTATTACTATTACTGTATTACTATAGTAAATTACTATTTAAATTTTATTTTATAGTATTTTTCAGGAATGAAATCAAACTAATATTTCATGCCGCTTTAATCCAGTTAATAAAGACAAGCTACTGAGGCAGTCAAACTAAAATTGAGATCCTGATATGGTGCAATTGATATTCATTAAAAAATCCAAATATTCAACGTGATGGTAAATTACTTTTATACAAAAGCAATTGTTGTATAACATTGTAAATAATCGTTGAAATAATAGTTTACTGTTGATCTAAGATCATCAACATCTCTGATCTCTTAATATTTCGTAGAATCTTAAAAAAAATGATTTACAAGTGCGTGGCGTTTGTTTTAATTAAGTTTCCAATAAATAAATATCCATGTTCTTGTCCACATAGATATGCATGTTGTGCAATCTTTTTTAAACAGATAGTAGCATTGTGGTAAGGGGAGGGGAGATTAACTAGCTAAGAAGGAAATGGCCTCACAAAAGTTCTCGTAGAGGGCCACAGTTTTGCTAAACGGTTCGTAATTGAACTAAAATTTAAATAAAGAAAATCCACTTTAATCTCTCT
Organism: Maratus speciosus; assembly: GCA_963932465.1. Taxonomy (NCBI): domain Eukaryota; kingdom Metazoa; phylum Arthropoda; class Arachnida; order Araneae; family Salticidae; genus Maratus; species Maratus speciosus. Next base: position 283,021,965 of record OZ010791.1, on the reverse strand, counting down.
CTCTCTATATATATATATATATATATATATATATATATATAATATGTGTGTATATTCAACGTAAAGACAATTTTCAATTTCACCATTTTTTCTTTCCAAAATATTTAATGGTTTTTATGTTAATTTCAAATACTTCTGAAATTGAAAAATATTTTTTCTACATTAAAATAAAAAGAGAAAGGGAAAAAGAAGATAGATGTATTGAAGAAAAGTGATCTCAAAAGATACCCATAATTTACATCCAATACATTCCATGTTCTTGTCACATAGATATGCATGTTATGCATGTTTTTTTAAAAGGTAGTTGCATTGTGGTAAGGGAAGAGGAGATTAACTAACTTTGAAGAAAATAACCTCACAAAAGTTCTCGTATCGGACACACTTTCGCTAAAAGGCTCGTAATTCAACTAAAATTTAAATAAAAAAATAAACTTTAATCTCTCTATAGGGTAAATTGGGTGAAGACGCCGAAGTTTTTGACTTTATTGTTTCAAAAATCGCCTGTTGTTTTTATTTGTTATTCATTGATTTCTTGTTGAAGTTTGCACCATTATGTAACATTTAAAACTTTATTTCATTTTACAGATATTATATAAAGCATCAAAAATTTTGTTTTTGTAAACACTTGTATTTAGGCATCTTACCCATACCTATGGGTAAGATGGCCAACTATCTATGCTTTTCGGAGTTACAGTGTAAACAATAATTTTTGCGAAGCAGTTTAAAACAAAATGGGACGAATACAAGCAACTTTAATATTTTAGACATACTAAAGTTGTTAACTTACTTAATATTAGGAAATTACAAAAATATGAATGTAACAAACGTTGGTAATTTAATAAAAGGACAAACGAATATTTGAAAAATATGTTATGTTCTACTTAACATTTAAAAGAATTGTGGCTCTTAAGTATGCCTAATTTTAAACATTATAATAAGTTTAAATGCAATAAAGCCACTGTGATTAAGTGCTTTAGAGTGCAGAATTTTTGTTGGTGCTTTTCATATGCCCCTTGTTTGATCTACCACAGATTGCACATTTGTTTAGGCACTGTGAGCAACTTTTATATAACCAACAGTTTCACTGAATGCTTTTGATCCAATCACAATTTTCAGATATTTATACCGATATTTACATTTATTAAAATTATTTATAACTGCGTTTAATATCAATTTTTTAATAATTATTAAACAATTATTTATAAGGCCAATAAAGTTTATTTATAAAGCAGAATACATATAGTAAAGTGGGGACAGATGACGCAGTTTTTCTTTTCTTCTTGTAAAATGTACAATACATTGCAAAAAACAACAAACTAAGAACCAGGAATTATCGATCAAACCCTTTAGAATCCAATTTCTATGTTAAACAAGTTAAAACTCTCTTAATAAAGTAGGCATAATTATTTTCCCACAGATCTTTAACATCATTTTGTATGTGCTGGATAAGATGCCGCATGTGGTATGGGACAGATGCCGCATGGAGAAAAATGCTAGGCTGTTTATTTTTTTTAAGCAAATCACATTTTTATTTTCTCAAACTACTTAAAACGAAAATAAATAACAGCAAACTTGCAAAAATTATATATATCATTAAATTGTGGAACATTTAAGGAAAATGCAAAAGTTTAATCTCTATAAACAAAACTTAAGACAGAAAGTGAAAATGAAAAGAAAATCATTTGAATTTACATGAATGGATAGCATAATTACTGGAAACAATAGACAGCATAATTCCCAAAAAGATATAAATCACTGGTTTACATCCAGGAGACTATTGCAATTTGCTCTTAATGTAAGTATTAATTCTATTCTATTTAGGCCCTAGCCTGTTTATTTTAGGCCTTTCTTCTCATTCTTTGATTTTGTATTTCCATTCGCCCACAATCACACCACACTACCCGTTGCAAAAGTAAAGTAAGCGTTTTTCATGCAGCTATCGATTGAATTTGATGCACTGAATCCTGTCCACTTTAGACTTTGCTCCTTGATAAGAATCCAGCCACTCAACATATGCAGAGTCATCAAATTCCAATCCAGTTCTGCAATCAGAATCCATAAGAGGAATAATTTACCCATTGTCGGAAGATGACTCATATTTTAGTTTTTTCCTCAAGTAAGGCGTTTTCAAGTTGATCTTACCCTTCCTTTTTTCACACATTTTACTTCCGCCAAGTTGTCGCTCTTTAACGCTTTCTAGTTTCTTTTGATTTTCATTTCCTTCTTCTTTTTTATTGTTTATAAACTCTGTGCTAGTAATATTTGCATCCTTTTACTTTCTCTTACTTGGCTGTATAGGTCTTTTGACCACTGGGGTAGGAGATATTTTGTTTAACAGTTTAGATGGTGAGAATTGTAAACGGCCAACTTTTTCCTTATTCACACATGGGTGGTCTCTCTCTGGGTGGTCCAAAACCGGTCTCTTGAGTGGGAAAGGAGACTCGAGCCCGGCAGTGCTCGTTGTGTCGAGCCAGACGGGGCAGGACAAGGACGATCCACAGCCTTCTCAAGAGGCCCAACGCCGAGAGGCAATGGGTCCGGCGGCCACGGGTAACGGACGTCGTGTTCGAGGTTGGGTGGCCATTTCGGTGGTCACATGTGAACCCACCCTCCGGGGACCTCGGTTTTCGAGGGGAGCCCGACAGCGACACGCCATAGCTCGATCCCAGAGCCGGTCTCGGCCAGGTGATGACTCTGGGCAAAGAATAAGCAAATGAGGTAGGGCCTTATCCACCAATTGACTAAGAGGGAGTCTGAGAGGAGATTGCGAACCTTGAAGAACTAGGTCTCGGTGCTCGTTTGTGACGACGGTGGTCTCGCTAGAACGCCATGCAGGAACTTCCGGAGCCATTGAAGGCCGAGGCTTGAACAGCGCCCGGCATACTTTTTGTGTCAAATGGCTCATTCCGCCGAGACACTAGTACCTGAGGTAGTTGTGAGCCGCCCCCAAGATAGGTAGTGAAAGGAGAAGCCCGTTTGTACCAAAGGGCGACCGTGGAGGGAGGCCGACGCGTCCCGAAGCTATGTCGCCCTGTCTTGGGAGGGGTTCGTCCCGCAGTTGATTGAACACGCTGCGGTATCTTCTCTCGGATCCGTCTCCTCAGGGAACCGGGCCGGAGGCTAGCCGTCTAACGCGGCGAAGCGTTGAATCTTAGACGAACTATTGTTCCGACTCATGACCAGCGTGTCTAGACGCTTCCGGAGTTTACCGTGCACGGAGGTGTGGTCATAGCGGTTTCTAATCATAACTTTCGAACGCAACCCCGGGGTTCTGGGGCGGACCTGGTTTGGGTCGGGAGGTGTATGCCGGTTAAGGGGTCGCGTGTGGTTCGCCCGCCTACTTCTGTTTTCGGCCTATCGCCTCCTGGACTTTTCCGGGTTCGTCTTGGGGCCTCGGTAGACAGTGAAAATCGTTGGCTGGGTCCGCGAATCGTGAGTCAGCTTCGTCGGCCTATTCGTGTTCGTAGCCCTCGAAAGAAGCTGTGTTTCAGAGAACTAACATGGTAGCGGTCGCTATTGCCCTGGGTCAGGAGCACTCGTGCTCAGGAACCTTAGGCGACCGTGAGGTAAGGTAGTGGTGGGCCGGGCTTCTGACGGCCTTCAGCGGCTTCTCCACCCTCGGGTGGAGTCGAGTCGTGAGGGCCGGTCGGGACTCCGAACCATCAACCCCCTAGCGAGGCGGGGTCTATCCCGTCTAGGTGGAGATTTCCTGCCCACCTGGGGTCGATAACGGCAACTAATCTTTCTGACTCCCGGCGTGATCCACGATGGGTTCCGTCGGTTGAGGTGGGAAGACTGTGCGAAAATCCCTGAGCAGGTACGCTTTGCGTCCGAAGGGCGTTTTTCCCGCCTCTTCAGGGTCTTCCGCTAGGGGCATACTTCACTTTACCATCGGTAGTTTCTCAAAAATGTCTGCCGGAGAATGGTAGTTGATCTTGAGAAAACTCCGTAAAGTAATCCTCCGTGGGGATTCCCGGCAGTGGCTCGTGGGCTCGGGTCTTTACGGGATTCCGTACTCTGCTGGTCATCGGCGTGAACTGGGGAGAGACCAAGAGAAGGAACCATCTGGCTCTTTTGGCTGGTTGGGAGGTTCTGTCGCTTCGACCAGATGTCTAACTCTTGGGCGCAGGGCTTTGTGGCGTGCGCTGGGCAGCGCGAAGTCCTTGGGAGACCGCGCACTGGCGGCGGGTGCACGGCGAGGAAATTTCTTTAGGGAGGACTCGCTCCGTGTCAGTGTGCGCATGTCTGGGCCCCGAATGGCCTATGTCGTCAGACGAAGGCTCGCAGCCTCGCTGCGAGAGCTACTTTGATTCATACATAGTGAACCAACATTGTTGGTGAGAATATTTTGATAAGTAGCAGAATGTGCTAATATACATTCATTTAAATGTAAGTTGCACTTAAATCGCAGTGATGAATTTATTGAACCGATAATCAAAAATATATTTTGCGGCATCTGTCCCGTAGCGGCGGGTATTCATAAGAGTCACGATTCAATCACTGATTTAAATTATCTGATTAAAATAATTGACAAGTTAGATAGTACACAACAATAATTTATACAATGAAGAAACAACCAGGCATTTGACGGCAACGAAAAATAACCGGCATCTTATCCCAAGGGAAAAAACCGGCATTTTACACCCAAGAATTTTCGTCGACTCACCCCAAAATATTGGGTAAGACGCTACTGCCCCCCACTGACGTGAAGAAGCGGTAACCGGCCACCATTTATGCTTTGCAAAAAGACCAGGCACCAGTACTCTCTAAAAACATCAGATTTATTTCTCTGGTGTTTAAACTAAGACTTATAAAGGCAAATAAAGAAGTCACGTAAAAGATTTTTGACGCTTACCAGAAGTGTTTTGATAAAATAGCAATAAAAATGCACCACTTAATTTTTTTTAAAGAACGCAAACGGAAATTAAAATATCAGTAGGGAACCCTCATTCTTACAATTGAGCGGCGTTTCCCTACAGCGCCTGCGCATATGAAAACTACGTGATTCGGCATCTTGTACAACATGGCATCTCACCTCAAATTACCCTATATAGAATCAACGTAAAGAAAATTTTCAATTTCACTGTTTTTCTTCGCAAAACATTTAATGGTTTTAAATTAAATTCAAATACTTCTGAGATGGAAAATATTGTTATTATATTAAAATAAAAAGATAAAATAAAAAAGAAGTTAGATGTATTTAAGAAAGTTGATCTCAATACATATCCAATATTTACATCCAATATGTTACATGTTCTTGTCCACATAGTTATATATGTTATGAATTTTCTTTTAAAGATAGTTGCATTATGGTTAGGGAAAGGAAGATTAACTAGCTTGGGAAGAAATTGCCTTACAAAAGTTTTCGTACCGGGCCACAGTTTCGCAAAACGGTTCGTAATTCAACTAAAATTTATATTAAAAAAATGAACTTTAATATCGCTCTATCTATATAAATATATATATGTATAAATTTAACGTAAAGAAAGTTTTTAATTTCTCTGTTTTTCTTCCTAAAATATTTAATGGTTTTATAAATTTCAAATACTTCTAAAATTGAAAATATTTTTTATTGCATTAAAGTAAAAAGAAAAGATGTAAAAGAAGACGAGTGTATTGAATAAAGGTGTTCTCAATACATATTCGGAATTTAATCACCATTAACATTTCACATGCTTTAAAGATTGCATATATGTAATATCTTTCTTAAGACTTACGACAATGATCATAATAAACAGTTTCATCATATAAAAATATATTTGGTTTAAACCACTGAAGGTGTAAATCACCCATACCGTGTAGAAAATTTCAGATATATTTTCTCCTCTAAAGACTATTCTATTGTATCTTCTCCTCCAATAAATATCTATGTATAGTGTTGAAATAATCCTTCATTTTGATATGCTTTGTTTTGATAAAATCTCAAAATTTTTCCTTAATGTAATAAAGGTAAAGACAGGAAAATGTGTTTCATAAAAGTGAGATAAACTTGATAGTCAGACAAACAAAAAATTTTTAACCTACATACAGAAGATAAATTTTTTAAGTAATCCAAATATATACAGGGTGATTCTAAATTGTTTTTACAATACACTATTTTGCCATTCATGACCGGCAACTTTCAATTTTAGACATTTTGTCGAATATTTAGAAATATTACTTGACAGATTCTTCTGGAATTTCAGGATTGAAAAGAACAAGTATGACCTCATATTTAGCAATGTCGAGTTGATAAGGGGGGCAATTACGGGGCCAACAAAAAATCAAAGGAAAAAATAATACTTGGGATCACCCTGTAAAATAAAATGCACGAAATGATCTATCGCTACCGAATATAAATAAACAAACATTGTGCAATATGTGTACTCTTTTGTGTAAGAATAGCATGTATATTAGTAGAGATATAGCGATTTATTTTTTGAAAAATTTAAAAATTCTTGCACGTTTTTTGCTTATAACATGCAGGGTTTTCAACCAAATTTGACTCCAGTTTCAGAAAAATTGACAAAATATAATAGAGACAATATAGTGTAATTGGAATATAAATATATTACATATTTTAGGAAATGTGAGCAGTTGTATGAAATAATTTTTATCTGCGCATGCGCGAACGATAACAAGGATCATTTTATATAATTTAATAGTCAACTCTATGGAGCAACTTATTAAAAAAAAACATAGTCAAATATAGTAAAAATTCAGAAAGATATCGGCGTTAGAGTGAGCAAATTTTTAGTTGTCGTCTAAAAACAGCTGAATGATAAGGGATTTTCCACAAATTGTCATTTTTAATTTTTATTTTTTTTAATTTTCATTTTTTATTGATGCTTTAGTTCTTCTTGGATTGCCACCAGAACAAGCCTATACCATGATCAAAAGAAGTATCAAAATCGAAGCATTTTTTCCAAATCTACTCGTTGATACTCACAAAATATTAAATTTTTCTGAAAGTCAGTTAATAAAAAATGACAATTTGTGTAAAATCCCTTATCATTCAGCTGCTTTTAGAAAACAACTAAAAATTTGCTCACTCTAACGGCGATATCTTTCTGAATTTTACGATATTTGACTAGATTTTTCTTAATAAGTTGCTCCATAGAGTTGATTATTAAATTATGTAAAATGAGCCTTGTTATCGTTCGCGCATGCGCAGATAAAAATTATTTCATACAACTGTTCATATTTCCTAAAATATTTAATATATTTATATTCCAATTACACTACATTGTTTCTACTATATTTTGTCAAATTTTCTGAAACCGGCGTTAAATTTGGTTGAAAACCCAGCATATTATAAGCAAAAACATGCAAGAATTTTTTTATTTTTTAAAATAAATCGCTATATCTCTATTAATGTGCGTGATATTCTTACACAAAAGAATACACATATTGCACAATATCTGTTTATCTATAGTTGGCAGCGGTAGATCATTTCTTGCATTTTATTTTACAGGGTGATCTCAAGTATTATTTTTTTTCTTTTATTTTTTGTTGCCCCCCTTATTGCCCCCCTTATCAAATCGACATCTCTAAATATAAGGTCATACCTGTTCTTTGCAATCCTGAAATTACAGAAGAATCTGTCAAGTATATTTCTAAATATTCGACAAAATGTCTAAAATTGAAAGTTGCCGGTCATTAATGGCAATATAGTGTATATAAGGAATGATAGTAGGCATGAGGAGGATGAAAAATTGCAATTGAATATGGGGTCGCAAACAACTTATTTAGTCAAAAATACATGGAGTTTCTCCCTAACTGAAATCGGGTTGACGGTAACAATTTTAAGAGAAACAAAATTACTGCAATGAAAATGTAACGATATGTACCTCGTTTTGCATGAAACGGGATAAAATCAAGAAAAAATTCTGGAAAAACTAGGTGCTTACGCAATCGATGATACCGTATGAACTGATAATCACAGACCAAAATGTGAAGCGTCAAGTGCATACTGCTGGTGTTTATAATGGAAACTTAAACTACATTTTTATGTTATCACATCTAGAATGAAGATGCGCATGACTATTAAAAGTTTCATTATAATATATATTTCAGCTTTTTAAAAGTTATTAAACTTTTAAACCAACTTTACCTGAACCAAAGTTGGATTAGGGCAGGTATGGCGAACCTATGGCACGCGTGCCGAACTTGGCACGTAAGAAAACTTCTCTGGCACGCGAAAAAAAAATGGATAATATTCAGTTTATGGAGAAAAAACTATTTTATGTTTTTTAACAAAAAGTATAGTTTGTGTAACAGGAACAGGTATATAATTTACTTTAAAATAATCCGTAAATTTTGAATGAATTAGGGTATTATAAATTTCAATCAAAGCGGCTTTTGTAGCGTCATTTTCTCGCCAAACCATTCAACATACTATAGTGTTTTCCAAATCATTTTGCTTCTTTATGAAATTTCAAAGGTTTTTGAAAATAGAATTTTTAGATATAGTTTGCATAGTAATACTATACCTAATTGATATGATTCTACTTCAGATTAGGCTTTATTTTATTTAGGTTTAGGGTTTTAAGTAATTTTAGGTTTTATTATATTTAGGTTACAATTTTGAAAATTGAAATTTAACTATTACTGTAAATAATATGTATCTATTGAACCTGTTTCTACAACTAAAATGATCTGATTCGGAAGTATACAATAAAAGAAAAGCCCATTTCTAGATTATTAACACGGAATTCTATGCGACATGGCTATATTATTGAGTAAATACAGCATAATAAATAACTCGGGAATCGAATGTAGTGCAAGTTTTAAAATAATTGAGTAAAAAGTCTATAAAAATTAATTATTAGATTTTTTTCTTAAGTTAAAATGTTTCTGGCACGTTAGAATGTTGGTACACAATAATTTTGAAATTTTTGGCACACATACTCAAAAAGGTTCGCCATCCCTGGATTAGGGTAAAACACTCTGTATTTGCGATTAACAAGTGGTTTGCGACACCACGCTCTATAGCAATTTTTCATCTTCTAGATGTCTACTATCACCTCACTTATTTTGTTTTAACACATTTTAGACGCACCCTGTATATTTTTCCAAATGTGGTTATATGTAATTTTAAGATTCATAACTGGAAATATTAACGATTATTAAAAAAGCATTTTAAACATTTGTCAGAATTTCAATAAAACATTTTATCAGATATAAAGAAAATTACTCTAAAACGCTTTTAAAAAAAGTAATGCATCCGTTTTGAGCATAACCTTTCAGAAAACAATTTTCAGCTTTCATGATTTTCAAGGGTATTGTTTTAAAATAATCAGTCATCTCTCGGTGTTTTGCTTTGAAAACAATCTCAAAACTTTTTTCTTAATGTAATAAAAATATGATTAGAAAATGTTGTCCGATAAAAATAAGAAAAACGTGACAGTTAATCGATGAAGAAATTATCGATTCAGGTACAGAAAATGCAGTTTCAAAACAACAATCAAGTTCATATTTTATAAAATTGTGGTTGTATATATTTTCAAAATTCGTATCTGTAAACATTAAAAAATATTAAATAAACATCGAATATCAAGAGATTTCCACAAATAACTACGTTGAATAAGCAAACTATAATTGAACCGTGATGAGAGGAATATGTCAGGTAGAAAATTTCTCCTTTGACGAATTTCAAGGTATAATTTGAAAATAATCAATCATCAAGCAGTGTTTTGTTTAGAAGAAACCTAAAAGAATATTTTCGTGTAAAAAATATTTTAAAAAAAATATTCCATAAAAGTAAGGTAAACCTGAGAGTTAGAAGGTCAAATTATTGATTAATCACAGAATATAATATATATATATATATATATATATATATATATATTTGTTATGTTATCGTATATAATTTTAGCATTCTTAACTGTAAATATTAACAAGTATAAAAAAAACAGAAAATAAACTTCAAATATAAGAAGAGTTGCGTAGAAAATAATTGAGAATAAGCTAAAAAAATGTAATTCACCCGTGAAATGTTGAACTTTTAAGTTTCTTTTTCCTTTTTACATGAATTTGTAAGTACAGCTTTGAAATAATAAGCCATCTTGAGATGTTTTATTTAGAATGAGACTAAAAACATTTTACTTAATGTACAAATAAAGAATGTGTTAGATAATAGTAGAATAAACTTGAAAGTAAATGAAATTATAAAAGTATTGATTAATGAGTACGGAGGATAAAAGTTCAAATATCAATCAAACTTATATTTACAAAATATGGTGGAATAAAATTTTAGCATTCTTGACAATAAACAATGAGGTTTATTTAAAAAGAAACATTACTTCATAATTCCTTAACATTTTATATATCTACTGCAATTTATTCATTGAAAAAGTCTAATTGTATTATTAGAAAAAGTAAATATTATCAGTTGATTTTGGAAGATATTCGACTTTTTAGAAAATCTTTCAATTTTTAGTATCTTATTTGATGTACATTAAAATCAACTGGATTCCTACATTTTATGGCTGACATATTTCCTAAAATTCCATTAATAATTAATAAATTTACAGAAAGGTACGTGAAATGAAAACTAACTTTACAGAAAGATAACGCATTTACTTGAATAACGAATAGAAAATTATTACTCTTATATACAGCGTACTGCCGAGTTCGACCGAGAAATTCAGTGGGTGATAGGAAGCATAAAAGAGGATGAAGAATTGCCATAACACGTCGTGTGGCAAACCACTAATTTAATCACAAATACAGGGTGTTTCATCCTAACAGAACATGGGTTGAAAGTAATAAGTTTCAGAAAATAAAAACATTGCACTGAAAATGCAAGGATATGTACAGTCATGGAAAAAAAAGTAAACACCCCTACTAACTCCTCAACAAATTATCGCAGAAGAAAGTTACTGGTACCGAACGATTGGAAATAAAGTCTACTTTTAAATGATATAGATAAATTTTATTTAGGGGACAATCTACATATTAAAACGAACCATAACTTTGTTTTTTTTCAAAAGCATGACACAATTCTGACAGCATAAATGAACTCTATACGCTTCAATTAGCCTAAAAACGAATTTTTATGCAATTCGTACCATAAGTTTCCAAGAAATTAATCATTTTAAAACGAGCGTATTTTAAGGGCTGTATCCAAATTGAAGTTCCGTACTGGATTGTTAACCGAGAGAGCCCCTTTCTTGATCAAGGCACCTTAAGCGCCACTCAAGGAGACAATGAAGCGTGTTAGATTACAGTACAGCAA